>CM035122.1:49745703-51223288 GCA_020205555.1 Panax stipuleanatus
ATCATCCAAACTTTTCTTGGGGCAACACAAATAACCATCAAGCACAACCTCCGACCACCAGGCCTAATTTCCCAAACCCTCCGGGTTTTCAAGCTCAAAATCAGTACAACCAACAACCACAGAGTTCTCATAATCAGTTCCACCATCCACCACCTCAACAGGAAAGAAAACCTAGTTTGGAAGATCTCCTGTCACGATATATTGCCCAAAGTGAGACAAGGAGCAGTAATCAAGAAGCTTCCATCAGGAACCTTGAAGTTCAAATGGGACAATTAGCCTTTGCTTTGAACAGTAAACCGCAAGGCACATTACCGAGTGACACTGATGTCAACCCGAAACGGGATGGGAAGGAACACTGCAAAGCAGTTACACTACGTAGTGGGAGAACTATAAATGAAAAGGGTGGAGATAGTCCTGTAGTGCAAGAAGAAGTGACTATAGAGGAACCTATTGTGGAACAGAGTGATGATAAGTTTGGGTGTGAGGTAAATATTCAAGAAAGCCCTTCATCACCAACCCCTACAGTGAACACAGCTAATCCTCATATCCCACAGTTGCCATTCCCCCAGCGTATGCAGAAACAAAAGCTTGATAAGCAATTTTCTAAGTTTTTAGAAGTGTTCAAGAAGCTTCACATAAACATCCCGTTTGCAGAGGCGTTGGAGCAAATGCCGAGCTATGTCAAATTCATAAAAGACATATTGTCGAAGAAGAGGAAAATGGGAGATTATGAAACAGTGACTCTGACAGAGGAATGCAGTGCTATTCTACAGAACAAGCTCCCGCCAAAACTAAAAGATCCTGGAAGTTTCACGATTCCATGCACTATCGGGGACCAATTCATTGGCAACGCCTTATGTGATTTGGGGGCGAGTATAAATTTGATGCCTCTGTCAATATATAAGAAGCTTGGGCTGAATGAAGCCAAACCCACAAGTGTTACCTTGCAATTGGGGAATAGATCTCTCACTTACCCGAAGGGGATCGTTGAAGATGTGCTTGTCAAGGTGGACAAGTTAATCTTTCCAGCGGACTTTATTGTCCTGGACTTTGAGGAAGACCGGGAGGTCCCAATAATACTGGGCAGACCATTTTAAGCAATGGGGAGAACCCTTATAGATGTGCAGAATGGGGAGCTGACTATGAGAGTACAGAATCAGGAAGTAACTTTCAATGTGTTTAGGGCAATGAAATATTCAAACACTCCTGAAGATTTCTTCAAGATTAAGGTGATTGATGATACAGTCAGGGAAGTATTCTCAGAAACATGCATGACAGACCCTTTAGAAGCTACACTAACAGGTACCAGTCCTATGGAAGAAGCCACCCATGTTGAATGTGCTAACTGGCTGGATGCACCCCAGAGATCTACGCAGTTCCAAAGACAGTTTAAGTCTCTGGATGATCCAGAAGCATCTACTTCCAAGGCCCAGCCATCAATTGTAGAACCTCCTGTCCTCGAGTTAAAGTCCTTGCCCAATCATCTGAGGTATGCATACTTGGGGAAATCATCCACTTTGCCTGTTATAATATCTGCATCGTTAGATGAAGGCCAGGAAGAGAAGCTACTGCTAGTGCTTAAACAGTATAAAACGGCACTGGGGTGGTCGATTTCAGACATTAAAAGGATCAGCCCATCCCTTTGTATGCACAAAATTCTACTGGAGGAAGGATCCAAGCCGACCATTGAACATCAGAGGCGGTTGAACCCAATAATGAAAGAGGTGGTCCGGAAGGAAATCATTAAGCTGCTAGATGCGGGCATTATCTACCCTATCTCGGACAGTCCTTGGGTCAGTCCCATTCAGTGCATGCCAAAAAAGGGCAGCATGATGGTAGTAGCCAATGAGAATAACGAGTTAATTCCAACCAGAACGGTGACCGGATGGAGGGTATGTATGGACTACAGGAAGTTGAACAAGACCACCTGTAAGGATCACTTCCCTCTGCCATTCATTGATCAGATGCTCGATAGACTTGCTGGGCATGCCTTCTATTGTCTGCTAGATGGTTATTCTGGATATAATCAAATTTCTATTGCTCCCGAAGATCAGGAGAAAACAACATTCACATGTCCGTATGGGACCTTTGCCTTTCAGAAAATGTCCTTTGGGTTGTGTAACGCTCCTGCAACATTCCAATGTTGCATGATGTCCATCTTCTCTGACATGGTCGAAAAGACCCTCGAGGTTTTTATGGACAATTTTTCTGTATTCGGGAGTTCATTTGATAACTGTCTGGTGAATTTGACGGCCGTTCTCCAAAGATGTGTTGAAACTAATCTTGTATTAAATTGGGAGAAGTGCCACTTCATGGTCAAGGAGGGCATTATTCTGGGCCACAGAGTATTTGATAGTGGTATCGAGGTAGACAAGGCTAAAATTGATGTCATCAATAGTCTACCACCGCCTACATCAGTGAAAGGGGTTAGGAGTTTTCTTGGGCATGCAGGATTCTATAGGCGGTTTATCAAGGACTTCTTAAGAATAACCAAACTGCTATATTGACTATTGGAAAAGGATATGCCTTTTCAGTTTGATGAAGCCTGCCTTAGAGCATTTGAACTATTAAAGGAAAAACTCATTTCGACTCCTATTGTGGTAGCTCCTGACTGGACTTTCCCATTTGAGCTCATGTGTGACGCCAGCGATTTTGCTATTGGGGCAGTGTTGGGGCAGAGATGGGACAAAGTGTTCCACACGATCTACTATGCCAGCAAAACATTATCTGATGCTCAGTTAAATTACACCACAACCGAGAAGGAACTGTTGGCAGTGGTTTATGCTTTCGACAAATTCTGTTCCTACCTCATTGGAACAAAAGTGACCATGTACACAGACCATTCGGCCATCAAATATCTGATAGAGAAGAAAGATACAAAGCCTAGGCTGATAAGGTGGGTCCTTCTTCTATAGGAGTTCGATCTGGAGATCCGCGACAAAAAGGGGACAGAAAACCAAGTAGTAGATCACTTGTCGAGGTTGGAAAATCCTCCTCATCCGGGAGATGCAATCAAAGACATCAATGATTTCTTTCCGGATGAACAACTGTTTGGCGTCCAAAGCAAAGCCCCTTGGTATGTGGACTTTGCTAATTTCGTCGCTTGTCAAGTGCTTCCTCCCATCTTGAGCTATCAACAGAGGAAGAAATTCCTAAATGATGCAAAACAATACTTTTGGGACGAGCCCTTTTTATTCAAACAGTGTTCAGATCAGATTCTGCGGAGATGTTTGCCAGAGGAGGAAATCGAAGGTGTGCTCCATCATTGCCATTCCTCAAATTATGGAGGACATTTTGGGGGACAAAGAACTGCTGCTAAAGTACTCCAATCTGGGTTTTACTGGCCTACCCTGTTCAAAGATGCACACCAATATATGTTGCACTGCGATAGATGCCAAATGGTAGGAACCATCTCAAAAAGGCATGAAATGCCTCTACAGAATATCCTTGAAGTAGAGTTGTTTGATGTATGGGGTATTGACTTCATGGGTCCATTCCCGTCTTCCTACAACAATCTCTATATTCTTGTTGCGGTTGATTATGTCTCCAAATAGGTAGAAGCAGTCGCCTTGCCTTCTAATGATGCTAAGGTGGTGCTTAATTTCTTAAGAAAAAATATTTTCACTTGCTTCGGCACTCCTCGGGCAATAATCAGTGATGAAGGGTCACATTTTTGCAACAAATATTTCGAAGCCCTTCTTGCTAAGTATGGGGTGACCCATAAAATAGCCACAGGTTACCATCCGCAGACAAGTGGCCAAGCAGAGATCTCTAATCGAGAAGTTAAGCGTATCTTGGAGAAGATTGTTAACCCTAATCGGAAAGACTGGTCAAAGAAGCGTGATGATGCCTTATGGGCATACCGCACCGCTTATAAAATGCCAATCGGAATGTCTCTGTATAGACTTGTTTATGGCAAGGCTTGTCATCTTCCTATGGAGCTAGAGCACAACGCATATTGGGCTATCCAAAAGCTAAATTTCGATATGGATGCAGCAGGTGAACGAAGACTATTACAACTCATTGAATCAGACGAATTTCGTCTGCATGCGTATGAAAATGCTAAATTGTATAAAGAAAAGACAAAGCGGTGGCATGACAAGAAAATTGTCGAAAGGAACTTCGAACAGGGCCAGAAGGTGCTTCTTTTTAACTCCCGACTGAAATTATTCCCGGGGAAGTTGAAGTCCCGATGGTCGGGGCCGTTCACAATTGCTAAGGTGTATCCTCATGGGGCTATTGAGATCAAAGACCCTCATTCAGACAAAACCTTCAAAGTCAATGGACAACGTTTGAAACACTATTGGGGCGGCGAGGTCGACCGTCAAAACACCTCCATCACCTTGGGAGACCCGGTGTAAGGCGGGGTGAAAGTCAAGCCGACGACTCTAAATCAAGCGCTTGATGGGGAGGCAACCCCATCTCAGTATCAAAAATATCCTTATTGTTTTCATTCAGTGTTGTTTTCTTTAGTTATCATTAGTGCATTTGGTTTTCCTTAGAATAATTATAGATGTTGAGTTAGTATGTTAGTATGTAGGTTAATGGTTGGTATAATTGTCAGTATGATTAGTTTGTGTTGATTCAGTAATTTGGATGTTTGCTGTGCAGGAAATCAGAAGGCCGCGCCGCAGCGCCAGGTGCTTAGCTAAGTTTCGCGTCGCAGCGCCATGCTCATTATTTCACAATTCTCCATCGCGCCGCAGCGCCAGTTCCTTTACAAATTATCCCGTCGCGGCGCCAGCTTATGCTGGAAGCTACTAGAGAGTTGCGCTGCAGCGTTGAGGCCTTCGTAATTCTTCGCGCTGCAGCTCCAAGATGTTGCGCCGCCGCGCTGAGAATGACACCGCAGCGCCAAAACAAATCTAACTCGCGCCGCAGCGCCATGCACCACGCTGCAGCGCCAGTGCCATGTTTTGGAGTTTAAATGAGGCTTTTGGGATTCAGGTTGCAGCAGTTCATGTATCTCCCCTCTTTTCTCTCACACACTTCTCCCCTTCTTCCAAGCAGTTCGGCAAATCAACCGTCCCCCTTTCAGTTTCTGACCGTTCGGGGCCATCAACCGTCCTGCAGTTACTTCTCCTTCATCCTATTTATATCCTATTTGAGGTAAAGGAATTCTTCAGAGCCAGAGTTAGATTTTCGTTTGTTAAGTTTCTTTTTGTTGTCTTTGGAGTTTTGTTGGCAATGGGTTCAAAGCGTCCTCGCACTAGTATAGGTCCTCCTCCATCATCCAGAACCCCTCCTCCCCTTTGGGATGCTGTAAATTCCCAAGTGAAGAAGCCTGGAAGCGATATGCCCAAAAATTTTCAAAGAGGAGTTTGGTGCCTAAAAGAGGGCTAAGGCCAGGTGACAAGACGGACGGCGATATGAATTCCATGATTGTGGCTATGAAATGGATTCACTTCACCAAGCCGCCCGAATTTGCAGTTATTTCGGTGGTAAAGGAATTCTACGCAAATGCTAATGATGATGGTCCTGCAGTAGTGCTGGTTCGGGGTAAGTTGATCAAATTTGACAATCGTACCATCAATGCTGTGTATGGGACTCCAAACTATGATGGTAAGGATTATCTGGAGTCTGGGATGCGGAGTTACAGTACAGATGAGATTATAACCAAGCTCTGCAAGCCTGGTACCATTTGGAAAACCAATGAATTCCACAGTGAAAAGACCTCTTTCCCCCATCAAGCCTTAAGTCGTTATGGTAAGGCGTGGTACTCCTTCATTTGTGCCAATATCATGCCAACACGCCACCTGAGCGATGTAATAAGAGAGAGGGCAGTATTGCTGTATGCAATTGTCATGGGGCTGAAGGTTGATGTGGGGGTTCTTATCCAGGATTCAATTTAGAAGGCCATCAGGAGCAACGTCAATTCCGGACTCCCTCACCCGTCGTTGATCGCACATCTATACAAAAGGACGGGTGTGGTATGGGAGAAAGACGATATCACTCAGCCGCCTATGGCTGTCATTGATCATCACGTTATAGCCCGATATGGAGTATGGGATGGGGGACCTCCGTCGCACCCAAAGGGTCAGGGCTATTTGCCTGGGCCTCTGCCGCCTCCCTCATCTGAGGGTGGTACCTCCGCTCAAGCGCCTGAGCCCCCTTCTTCTGAGGCTATGCCACCCGGGGCCCTGGCAGAGATTTTGAGCAGCCTTAACTTTCTCCACTGCAAGGTTGATACGGTGGCTCAATGGCAGAGCCAATTCAATCACTATTATGCGGAGTTCGCAAATACAGTTTCCAGTATCTATTATGCCCAAGGAGGAGATGATGCAGAGTCCATGCCCTTTCAATTTCCAGAGCCTCCAATTTTTGCGCCTTATCCACCGCCATTCCCTACCAGAGGAGAGGATCGAGAGGAGGAGCCAGCGGGTGCCGATGATGATGGCGATGATGATGGCGGCGATGATGATGCTCCAGAGGGTGAAGGCCAGTGAGGACATTGGCAGATTTCAAGCTTGGGGGAGATTCCTTTTTAAGTATTATTATATATGAATTGTTGTTATGTTTCTTTTGGGCGGTATAGCCCCAGACTATGTTTTTTTTATATGCTATGTTTGTGGATGTTTTTAGTTTATTTTGGGATGCTTGTTTAGATGCATTGGTGTGTTGGTTTTATTAAGTATATAAATGAATGTTTTGGTTTACAATATTTGAACACTTGTGTTTTATTTTGTATATAGTATTTTGCGTTCGCATTAGCTTTCATGTCATTTTTGGTTGTTGTGTTTATAGCCATATTTTGGGGATTGTGCAGATAATTGGTTTACTTGATGCCATGTGTTATGGCTTTTCCTTATTTGGGCAGGGTGCTGTTTCTTTTGTTACTTCAGGCCTAAATCATTTTGATTCCCCCTTTTACCCCGTTTTATAACTGTAAATATGCTGGGTGAGGGTGTTATAGCTGTTAATTTTTGATCGTGGCTAATGACAGGCGCCAAGTAGTTATGGTTGTCTCTTAGAGTCGTGTCAAGCATGTATGAGTTAGGGGTTGTTAATCGATAAGTTGACACTGTTATTGATTCGTCCTTCTTAGCTAGCACCGTCCAACTGTGTTAACTAGTTATTTTTCGATTCTAGTTCGTGCGTTTATTGCTTTGAGAGTATGTCATTCTTATAATCTTTCATTTCTACAAGGTAATAAAGGACTCATGTGCTTTTACAGATTTGGATCTTGGACTCTGGCATGTTGTAAAGTAAAATAAAAATAAAATAAATTGAAAAGGAGATTGAATATCGAAAGTCTTGCGGTGGGTCGAGATGGAGCGTAAAATGCGCTCGCCCATAAACGCAGGACCGATGTTGAGATGGAGCATAAAATGCACTCGTCAAATAATCTTTAGATTTAGTAAAGTCTAATTTGGCTTATGTTGATTACGTGGCCATTGCTGCTCGAGTTATTAGATTCATAGGGGTGTTCCACACCTAGTGCCCTAAAGTCATCTGGCTTGGGAGTCACTGATCAGAAGCTCATTAATGGGTAGCTCTGTTTAGCCTAAGGTAATTAAGGACTATCCGAGTCAGATTTTACAGTCTTCATGCTAGAGCCTTTTGATCTTTTCCTGTGCTTGCATCTTAGTCTTAATGCTTGTTGATTGTTTAAGTTGCGATGCATACTAGTTTTAGCAATCGACTGTGCGAGTTTATTTGAGTTATGATTAGTTAGGATGGTTGGTCTTCACACACACACATAGAATGGATCGAGTACAGTCTCATGCTTGCAAATTTGATTTTAAGCCCCCTTTCATGTCAGTGTTTGCCCTATTCTCGGAGAGGCTCTATAATTACGCTTAGAAGCCATGGTATTATTCTATAGTAGAGTTTTCATTCGCGTCTTCTAGTAGTGTAGGCGTGGATGTTAGATAATTTACTTGAGGGCAAGCAAAAGCTTAAGTTTGGGGGTATCTGATACGTGGTTTTTATATCGCGAATCAGATTCTCTAAAAGCTTAAGACGCTGCTTGTTTTATGTTATTTATTGAGCTTTTACATATATTTTGTTGTTATTATGCTTATCCTGTATGATGCAGGGCTGTTTAGGTCATTTCCAGCTTAAAAGGGGGCAAAATTATCATTTTCTACACTCTGGCGCCGCAGCGCCAGAGCCTAGCTTTCTCCTCGCGCCGCAGCGCCGCTTCCTTGTTTATGCTGATGTCATCTGCCGCTGCAGCGTCGCTTATACTCCTTGTGTTAGTGCCGCAGCGCGAGTGGCGCCGCAGCGTTACCCAATCAGTTATAGTCTCCGCGCCGCAGCGCCACCTCCGGTGCCTAGACAGTGGCTCGCTTTTAATGACCTAATAAAAAGAAAGAGAACACACAGCGGGGGAGGGATATAGAAAACAAGTACGGCGGCTAGGACATTGAATGACAGACAGTGATAACAGGGTAGATTAATTAGATTCTAGAAGAGAAAGAAGTTGGTTTTGAGGGGAGAATAGTAATTGCATCCTACACAGCTCAGGAGTTACACGGAGAAGAGAAGACTTGGAGACAGAAAACCTCACAACAGGAGTTTTCTTATTCCAAATCTCTCAGTTATTTGTGTATTACTGAGCAATGTTGAATGTTATAGAAATGTATATTAGCACCATGGTTATGAACTAATTCCTTTTTAGGATTACAATGTAACCTAGTGTTTAGCCTAATTCACTTTCTCTCCTATTTATATTAATGAATCATTTTGGGAATGGGTTGTTGTATTTCTTGTTTATTGACTAATTGCTTGACAGAGTTTTTGGTAGTGATATTAATGGATATTGAAAATTGGACATTAATATCTGGCTTTTAAAATACAATAACACTTGTTATGCCCTTGCCTAAGGGAATGTGTGCATAAACTGCTTAATAGGATAGACATATCTCTATTTGCCTTGTGTAGCCTTGAGACTGAGCTTAATGACCCTAGTCTAGTTATTTTCATCAATAGACATATTGTGATTCAGCTAGCTAGGGATGTGCATTTGGCCTTCGACAGAAGCATATGCGTAGTTCTATTCTCGGCTGACCATTCCTTGATTTGTTTGTAATGTGGAGAGTTAGGAGATTAGGCGACGCATTAGGGGAATTGTAATCCTAACTTGTCTCCCTAGCGCGTCTATTTCTCTCACCTCCTTTAATTGTAATCGCATAGTTTAAAATACCATCTCCAATCACTTGTTTAGATAAGACAGTATAGAACTTACATTAGTATTTGATTTGCAATTAAGACTTCGTCCTCGTGGGTACGATACCTTACTTATCTTATATTACTTGTTGACCGCGTATACTTGCGCGTTAATTGTAGTTACATAAACCAAACCAACAGGAAGTAAGCCGTGAAAGGCTTGATCCAACTGGATCCCCGTGAGTAGGAGTTGTAGAGATACACAAGCTGCCCTCCCATTATTTTGTATATATATTTGGTATATGTGTGTTCGAATTAACCAGATTCTTCAAGGTATCATGAAAGATGTAAGTCTTTTGTTAGTTCAAACAATATTGTACCGAGTAATAAATATGGTGCAACACACGTCAGTTTCTTTAGCTACCTACGTGGCAGACACCGGCTTTGCTGCCTCATCACAGCCATGCAATTTTCATTTTTTTTTACTTTATCAATATTTCTCATTTATGACTATAGCGTAAGACATGTAAGTTATTTTTCGTCTTTAAGCAAATGTATATACTTATTCCGTTCTAAATTATAAAATTAATACTGATTTTTGAAAAATAACTTAATAAATATTATTTTATTTCTAAAATTAGTGTTATTTGTAAAATTAATGTTATTTTGAAACATAACATATGTAGTATCTAAAATGTTAATTAGTCAAACAAATTAATATTTCTTAATGATTTTTTATGCATATAAATTTTTGTTTAAATACTTTTCTGAAATAAAACTTTTACTTACATTTTATATTGTTATTTTCAAACAAAAATTCGACTATCTTTTGAATACAAAAAGTAAATTAATTAGGAACCCTTATTTGAGACAAATGATATAATATATAGTTCCATTAATATTTAAAAATAATATTTTTTCCTTTCACACAAAAAAATTCCAGTTATAAATTTGTAAATATTTATAATGTATTTTTTGTTTACAATAGGTTGCTCGGCCTCGGCCTCGGCCTCTTCCTCTAATCATCAACCCTGTAAATATTCACGGGTTAGAAAATCTGGTAAAGAGTTATTTTCTCTTTTTATATATTTAATATCAAAATCAAATACTGATAAAATACTTTGCCATGTAGTAATCCAATCTATTTGAATACTGGTTAAAACATTTAATTGATCTTTATCAAAAGTTTCAGTAGGTTTAATAAAATCAAAATACCATTGAGTAAATGGTATAATATACTGGTTTTGATTTAAAGAAAAATAATAATCAGATTTTAATTATGCTAATCTCTCTTTATTATGGTTATTAAAATACCAAATTATCCTAGACCTACACCACAAGATATCCTTAAAATCCATAGATTTTACAATTAAATCTTCTCTTGAAAGATTTGGAAATTTCTGTTTTAATTCTTCTTGAATTTTAATAAATGGATTATCATGTTAATAGTAGTGGCATGCAATAATTGAATTATGATGAAAAAAATTGAGTGCAATGTGTAATGATTTGATTATCAAAAATAAAAAATTATTTTTGTGTAAAAAACAAAATCAAAACAAATGAGACTTTTTTTAGAATAGGGAGAATAATTAAATGCATAATTTCTATTTTATTTTTATCTTGCATTTGTTTTTGTCTTATTGGCCATATATATATATATATATATATATATATATATATATATATATATATATATATATATATATTATAATCGTATTAAAATAAACTATATATGTTATAGCATGCTTTAGTTATTGTACCATGTATTGTAGGTAGTCTTTAACATATTCAGTTATTTATATTTTATATAATTTATTTAATTTTATTGTCGACGTCGGGAAATTAATCTTTCCTATGTATTATATTTTTATCCTTTTTTGTTTCGCTATGTTGATTAGTGTATTTTAAAGGGTGAGATTTTAAGAAAAAGACCAACATACATACCGACAAATTCGAAAAAGTTTGATTTTAATGATCACTACAAGAAAAAGGCTTAATTCCGACGAAATTTTTTGCCGGAATTAAGCTTATTACGTCGAAATTAAGCTTATTCCGTCGGAATAAGCCTAAATAAGTCCGTCGAGAATTCTGTCGAAAATAGTTATTTCAGACGGAATTTTCGTCAAAAATAAGTTATTTCCCACATAATTAAATAAGTTATTTCCCACGGAATATTCCATCGGAAATAACCTTTTAAAAAATTAAAAAATAATAATAATAATGTTTTCTTTTTTCCTTATGTTTTCAAACCATTCATGCTCTACAATATCCAACACATGACAAAATCCAAGACAAACAAATAACAATATCAACACAAACAAATCACAAAGATAGTCTTGTATTAATCTCTTAGGATATCGTCAACTTTGTTACATAATGAATATAATACCCAATCTTACCTTAACAATTCCAGTTCGACGATCAAGATTCAAATGTAAATTCTTAATCTCCCCATATTCCCCAAATGCGTTCCAAAGGCCATCCTCTTGTGCCTCTTCATGAACTCCAGTAACCAAAATAATCCATCCTTCCTCTTAGTCATAATATTCTTTACTAGGCTAGTTGAGCTCACCCTTTTCATCTATTGTCCTCTTCAGGGAATGAGAATGTCGCAGGGACTAGTCGGGGGACAGAGTGATTGTCCGAGTTAGAGCAGTAGTAGTCCTCACTATTTTTATAACATAGTGTGATAATAATTGTAATGAGGACTTAGTTTGAATATTTATATTTTCTACATATTTGTATTGACACTCACAGTTGTGTGGTCGTATTTTGCACGACCATGTGATATAAAAGTTTGTATTTGAAATCTGTACCATGTATTTGGCGACCCAGAATGGGTTGGGTGGAATGGACCTATTCTGGGGACGTCACAGTTGGTATCAGAGCTTAGGGGATATGGTCTCTTGCGGAGATTGGGGAATAGAACTAGGAGGAGAGAGACGAGTAAATCCTTCACTAGTATATCCTACCTAAGCTTATGTGGTATTTAATTGGTCGGTCGGAGTATATGGTTAATATGTGATATGTTAATTTGTTTAATTAACCCTTGTTTTATGGCAGTATTTAAGAATGGCAGCTGAGAATGTTAACAATGGAGCATTTGAGACCATTGAGGTACCTCTACTCGTAGTCTTTCTTTTAGCGGTAGTTATCTATGTAGTGATTGAAGAATTAATAATTGCACCCGAGATAGTCGCAGAAGTAACAGCTGAGAGTGAGGAAGAAGAGGAACCTGAGGAAGATTTATTAGGAGAATTTTATGATCGGAATGTAGAACTGCAAAATTGTATTCCTGAGTTAGAAGAGTAGGGTGAAGAACGGCAGGCGGCCGTGGAACAAAGGGATACAACAATTCAAGATTTTGCTACTCTATATGCGAGGCTTGAACAGAAGCTCTCTCTGGTAGAGCATATGATATTAGAGCTAGAAGCTGAGAATGCAATTATCGAAATTCTGATGAAAGAAGAAACAACTGAACGAATGAGAATGGAGGATGCATGGGTAAAAGCCGCACGACGCGTTGATATTTTAGAAAGAGAAGTCCGATCCAAGAAGGCCAAAATAGACGACATGGATTTCACTTTTTGGACAACAATTGGGAGAATCCAACATCGAGTTTGGAATTACCCTGTGCAGAGCGGTCAACCCTAATTTGATATGGATCGAAGAGTAATGATTCAAATTATGGATCAGGAGTGACTAATTAGTTGAGGGTGGAATGTGCGTTATAGCAAAGTTAAGTCCAGCTGGAACGGTGACACTAGAGGTTGTTCCAGACAAGTCAAAGTCGGTGGATCCTGGAAAAGTGTTTGTCGTGACTACCCAAGAAGCGAGGAACCCGAACAAGGTTATTACGGATAAGTTAATCATAAACTCTTGCGAAGTCTATACCTTGTTAGTTACCGGTTCTACCTATTCTTTTATTTCACCTACTTGTGCTCAACGTTTGAACTTGACTCCTGAGAATTTAGACTTTGACTTATCTGTTGAAACTCCGTTGAGTGAAACTTTCGTTACATCTACAGTTTATAAATCTTGCTTGATTCAAGTTGGCACCCTCACATTAGCTGTTGATCTTATATCTTTGAAAATACTTGTATTTGTTGTGATTTTTTTTAATCGACTGGTTAACCACTCATCATGCCAAAATTAATTATTTCATAAGGTTGTTAGCTTTCATTCAAACAACCAGACCACTAAAATTAATCAATGTCATTTCAAGTCATAAAGCTATTCGTTTATTGAAAAACGAATGTCAAGCTTTCTTAGCCCATGTCACTGATTTAAATCAGAATACATCAGATTTGAATGATATTTCTGTTGTTAATTAGTTTCCTGATGTATTTCCCAAAGAACTTCCTGGTCTACCCCCAGATCGTGAAGTTGAATTCTTTATTGACCTTGAACCCAGTACAAAACCCATTTCTAAAACCCCATATCGAATGGCTCCTATTGAACTTTAGGAGTTAAAGGTCCAACTACAGGAGTCGCTAGACATCGGTTTTATTCGTCCTAGCACATCTCCTTGGGGTGCTCCTGTTTTATTCGTAAAGAAGAAAGACGGTAGTGTGCGACTTTGCATTTACTATCGGGAGTTGAACCATGTCACCATCAAGAATAGGTATCCGCTACCTCGCATTGATGACCTGTTCGACAAGTTGCAAGATGCGCAATTCTTAACAAAGACCGATCTCCATTCTGGATATCATCAATTATAGATTAGAACTGAGGATATTCCAAAGACTGCCTTTAGAATTCGATACGCGCATTACAAATTTCTAGTTATATCTTTCGGATTAACCAATGTCCATGCTGCGTTCATGGACATGATGAACCGAATATTTGAGAAATATTCGGATTATTTTGTGATTGTCATTATTGATGACATCCTAATATTTCTTTACTTAGAACGAACTCAACATGCGACAACAACGTTGGCTCGAGCTGTTGAAAGATTACAAAAATACCATTCAATACCATCTTGGAAAAGCGAACGTGGTAGCTGACGTGTTGAGTAGAAGATCGTATGTGGAAACGAGTGCGATGTGGTCAACACAAAGGCCTATTTTGTATGACGTACAAAGGATGGAGATAGAGTTAAAGACTCTAGGACCCCACGTGATGATATACGCATGGAGCTGATGAAGATGAAGAAGAAGGTGCAAGAAGGTGCGGTTCCAGAAGCAAGAATCGATGAAGAAGAATACTTCGAGTCAACTTTAGACTTTGTGTTCCTAACGATTCTGATTTAAAGCATAGAATCATGATGGAGGCACACAACACACCATTTGCAATCCATCCTGGGAGTACCAAAATATATTGTGATCTTCGACATACATTTTGGTGGAACAATATGAAGAGAGAGATCGCGGAGTTTATCTCGAGGTGTTTAATTTGTCAACATGTAAAGGCAGAGCATCAAGTGCCAAAAGGTCCATTACAACCACTTGAGATTCCAAAATGAAAGTGGGAGCACATTACCATGGATTTCGTTACTGGTCTTCCCAAGGTTTCTCAAGGCATAGATGTGATTTGGGTTATTGTTGATAGATTAACCAAGTCTGCTCATTTCTTGCCTATACGAGAGACTTATTCCCTTAAACGTCTTGCTCGTATGTACGTGAATGAAATTATGAGATTGCATGGCATGCCAGTATCCATAGTTTCGGATCGTGACCCAAGATTTACTTTACGATTTTGGGTTAGTTTGCAGAAAGCTATGGGCATGGATTTACGATTCAGTTCGGCATATCATCCTCAAACGGACGGGCAATCGGAAAGGACTATTCAAACTCTTGAAGATCTATTGAGACTCTGTGTTCTAGACTTCAAAGGGAGTTGGGATAAGTACTTACTATTGGTGAAATTCTCTTACAACAACAGTTATCAGGCAAGTATAGGTGTGGCTCCATTCGAGGCGTTGTATGGGAGAAAGTGTCGTTCTCCAGTATATTGGGACGAGGTGGATGAGGCAACATTGTTGAGACCGGAGTTAGTACGTATGACTACGAAAAAGATCCAAATGATCCGACAATGTATACAAACGGCACAGGATCGACAAAAGAGTTATACGAATCTTCATCGAAAGGACGTGGAATTTAATGTCGGGGATCATGTAATGTTACGTGTTGCTCCGTGGAAAGGGGTTACAAGGAAGAGAGGAAAGCTCAATCCACGATTCATTGGTCCATTTGAGATTCTTGATCGAGTATGAAATGTGGCCTATAGACTCACTTTACCTCCAAGTATGTCTCGTGTTCATAATGTGTTTCACATATCCGTGCTACTGTAAATATGTGAAAGATTCGAACCACATTATTGAGTTAGAACCAGACGAGATAGCCGAAGATTTAACGTACGAAGAGATACCTGTCAAGATCTTGGATAGGAAGGAGCATGTCCTACGCACAAAGGTTATACCACAAGTCAAAGTTTTGTGGAGTAACCATGCTATTGAGGAAATGACCTGGGAGTTGGAATCAAAAATGAAAACGAGGTATCCTCACCTTTTCGAAACACCAGGTACGTACGTCAATTTCGAGGACGAAATTTCATAAGGAGGGGAGGTTGTAAGATCCCAACTTTTATGAATAAAAAAAATAGAATTTCCTCTATATATTAATTTGAAATAGTCAGGGGTTAATTTGATAATGTGGAATGTTATGGGTAATATGCGCAAATATTTTAAAATAAGCAAGTGGTTATAAAATATTCATTGTTGTCGGGAAATATTAGTTTGGTCGTGGAATATTCTTACTATCGGGGAATATTCGTACGACGGCGCAGCCATTTGTGGTCCCCATAACGGAAAATTATCGGATGAAAAAAATGACACGAATGAGTTTTCTATAAATAATGGCGTAGTTGTTACCGTTAACACTGTTGAAATACCCGGTGGTTAAAAATGTAGTAATACGCGTCGTTGCACAGTAACACACAGTATTACACAGTATTTTTATATTATTGTTAATTCAATAATTGCTACTGCATAGTATTTTCCATTATCAGATCAATAATTAATATTATTTGAATAATATTATTAGATAGCATTATTGACAATGTCTAAGGAAGTTCTGTCTATGAGGGATTATTTAATTGCGCGCCAGTAACGACCTGGTTGTCAATATTATAGTTCTGTAATATTATTTGTGAAAAATTAATTATTAATTTATATGATAAGAAAATATTTATTTTATGTGGATATTAATGAAGGAATTAGTGCTGATGTATTTTATCAGTATTTTGTCGGAATGGAGGTGTGAAAAATCATCCGTATGTGGATTTCGGACATTTTTTATTTGGAATTTGGAAAACTTTTCTTCTGCAAAGTTGTAGAGAATTAAATTTCCTATAAAATAAACATAAGATTTGTATTTTCTGATAAAAAGGCTATTTATTATGAATTATTGAAGTTTCAGAATAATTAATTTTTGGGGTTATACATATTTTTTTTAAGAAAAATATTTTTTAAATGTGGGTGGGACCCACTGGTGGTGGCTGATGAATTTGGTTAAGGGGTGGGCGGAAATTTTTTTAATAAAATATTATTTTATTAAATTTTCTGCTTTGGCGTTCTAAGCATTTCCTATAAATAGGGTGCTGAATTAGAATTTAAAAATCACACCAGAATCAGAAGTTTTCTCTTTTTATAATATCGAGAGTATTTTTGTGAGTATTTAGATACTTTGAGTGATACTATTCAGTGCAAGTTTTCTCCAGTATTATATTCGATATTCCAATCAGAAGCACTGTTCTTTTGAGATAAGGGATGTTATTTTTTGGTAAATGATGTTATTGCTTTGAATATCATTTCATCGAAATATTGGTATGAATTTTATTATAAAATTTTTACTTTTTCCGTCAGGGTTACTATTCACGTATACAGCACTATTCACGTATACGATACTATTCACGAATACAGTACTATTCACGAAGTATAATTTTTCTTATGAAATCTTTACCTTTTCATGTCGGGATTACTATTCACGTATACAGCACTATTCATGCATACGACACTATTCACGAATACGATACTATTCACTAAAAAATTTAATTTTCTTTTCTTTGTCCAAGTTAGCTATTATGGGTTCTATCTTTGATTGGATCCAAGTTTTGATCTTCATTCTTGAATTTTGCTCCACAAATAATTATTATAGAGTATTTTTGAACTTGGATAGACTGATTTATGAATTCTTAATCTTTGTCCTTTATCTCACTAGATTCGCTCTTTAAAATATTTTCATCATCTTTAGTCTTAAATGGTGATATAAAAGAATATCTTTGGCCTGTAGTGCAAAGATGGATGATTATTTGATGAATATCTTTGGCCTGTAGTGCAAAGATGAATGATTACCTGATGAATATCTTTGGCCCGTAGTGCAAAGATGGGCAGGTGTTGAAATGAACATGACCAACTGGTGATATAAATGAATATTTTTGGCCTGTAGTGCAAAGATGAATATTTAATTCAAGATATATATTGATTAATGTTACAGGAAAAAAATATTGATTATGGACTTTCAAATCATAGAATATAGTAGACATCATTTTCTACTTAATTCTTCTGATGCATTGTTATTTTCGCTGCAGTTGTTGATCTAAAACTTGTTGTCCATAATATTTTATCTGATTTGTTGAAGACTAACGATAAATTATTTTTCATTATCTTAGTCATAATATTCTTTACTAGACTAGTTGAGCTCACCCTTTTCATCTATTGTCCTCTTCAGGAAATTAGAATGTCGTAGGGATTAGTCGGAGGACAGAGTGATGGTCCGAGTTAGAGCAGTAGTAGTCCTCACTATTTTTATAAAATAGTGTGAAAATAATTATAATTTGGACTTAGTTTGAACGCTTATATTTTCTACATATTTGTATTGACACTCACAGTTGTGTGGTCGTATTTTGCACGACCGTATTTGGCGTCCCAGAATGGGTTGGGTTGAATGGACCTATTCTGGAGGCATAACATATGTGATTCGTTAAATGACAACCCATGAATCCTTGGCCAAGGTGGAATGAAATTATAAAGGAGTTTCTAATTTGCATTATTTAGAGTTGTGCATTTTCTAATCGAAATACATATAATTAAATAAAATAAGACTTGACAGTAATTTCATGTCTTATATTTAATTGGGACATTGTATGGTGGAAGGATTGAATTGTACGGTAACTATTTACTCACAGATTCTTTTATGATTAATGTTGAAATCTATATTATCTGAAATGTTGTTGATCGCTAGGGAGGCTTATTCCTATTGTAGAATAAATATTATTTATTTAAATAGATTATTAGTTTAATTTATTTATTTAAATAAGATTAGAATTGTTCTAATTGATTTATTCACAACCGATTTAATATGGAGAACCTAAAGGGTCACACCATAAAAGGAAGAAAAATTATTTAAGAAGATAATGGCATAATCGTAATAATGCATTAAGTGTAATTAATTTAATCTATAGTGATAGAATAAATTAAATAGCTTAATATTTATTATTTAATATTTTAGAAATATTAAATATAAATTAATAAGAGATGTTTTATTAATATTATTACAATTATTATTATTTAAATTTCTATAGGAGTTTAGTAATTATTTTAATATTAGTACTCTCATTTATTCCTAATAAGATTAGGAGACAAATTAATTAAATGAATTTAATTAATTATTCCCAATGTGGTGGGAAGCCTATATTAATTAAAGGAGTTTAATTAATTAAATGAAATCCCATGTCTAATAGGATTAGAAGGGTTGACCAATATCTATATAAGAGAAGTCTTATAATAGATATCAGTTGATTCAATTCCAATTGTTGGAGAGTACACCTTTTCTATAGAGGACAGAAAACTTAGCCAACCACCCTCCTTCTTGATAATTTCTCTTCCTTGGTGGATTATCTCTAGAGGCCAAACACTTGGGTGGCTAATGTTGATCAAATGAAGGAATCTAACCCAGAAATTCAAGGAGATCACGAAGAACAAGGAGTTGAACTCGTACCTGTGGAAGTTTCGTTCTATAAGGGTATGATTCCATAACTTCTTATTTATCGTTTTAAATTAATAATTTGCATAAAGGATGATCCGGGTAATGGTTTTGTAGAAATTTTTTAAACTCTGATATACCATGCTTCCGCTAATTTTTGCAATTTGATTGCGTCACGATTTCATACAAACCCAACAGTGGCATCAAAGTCAAATCTTTATGCAATTATTAATTATTTTTATTTCATATATGTATGGGTATGCATTTTGAAAAATTTATTGGACATAATTTTATTGTATAAAATTATTTTTTATGAAAAAAAGAAGATAATTCGCAACTGTGAAGAAAAAAATGGCGGAATAATTTTTTTTTGGACGAATCAGTAGATCTGGCAGATTCAAACGCTGTGTCACGTTTTTTTTCTTCCTACAAGAGATCATTATCACGTTTCATATACTGTATATATATATATATATATATATATATATATATATTATATTCTAAATAATTTTATAATTAAAATAAAGAGTTTATTTTAAGCTTGAAATTGAATTTCATGCAATTTAAAATTGCCCATTAAATGATACTCATATATATATGGAATGTTTTAATTCATGAGATGAATATTTATTTATTGATATATATGGTGGTATGTATGATAATAAATAGGGATTGATTATGGACTATTTGACCAATTTGATTGGATTTTATTTTAGTTGAATGCTTGAATGAATGTGTTTTATTAAATGGGGTCTGCGTACCTCGTCTTCTCTAGTTTTTTTTCTTGATGTAAAATTCTACTTCTCTCCTATGTACTTCCCCTTGACTGCTAATCAAGGTTTCTATTTAAAATAAATAGTTTAATGTAATAGAAATAGTTAGAATCATCTTGAAGAAATTGGAGACCAAGGAGCAAGGAGCGTGTGAAGACCCGTTTGTATGGAGCCCGGATTTAAATGTAATAGTTACATTTAAATTTAAATTTTTGCACTCCTAGGTTTGATCTTTTGGTTCACTTGGTGGCTCTAGTGAACCAAACTGGAATAAAAGTCCATAATCAATCCGGGTAGAATATAGTATTCTATATTGCATGCTAAATATTATATATATTATATATTTATGCAAACATGCTTCGCATGTTTAATAAAATGACGCGTCTTTTATAAATATATGTGCATGCGTGCTAAACAAGATGAGACAAATAACAATAAACCCCTCAAAGAAAAAAATATTAAGTTCGAAGCGTTCAAAGATATTTGGAATATTGAACGTCGCCTTCTAGCATGATAAATTAATAGAGTATTAAATATTTAATATGAGCTTGTTGTGCTATCCACAAGGTGAGTATTGAGTATTTAAGATGTTAATTAATCACATTTGATGCTTATCAATAAAATTGAACGATCTAGTCTTATTGTGCTATCCACAAGGACGAACATTTTTCTTTTTTGAATTTATAAAAGTGTTAGGCTGGACTTAACTTAAATTATTTTAGTTCGGATGTGCACACACTTGACCATTATGATTTAAGAGGCAAAATAAAAGGAGTTACATGGTGATGTAATTGACAAGAGTTGTCTACCTATTTATTGTATATCGCTTGTTGTGTTATCCACAATGTTATATACATTTGAAATGGGATCCTTATTCTCACTAGCAAATCTTTAATTAGATGTTGCCGAACTATATAAGTGAAGATAATATAGTTTGATAAAAATAGTGGGAGATACCAATTTAAAATAAAGACCTAAATTTATTTTGGTATGCAAAATTAATAAAATGAATGTTTGCTAAAAATATTATTTTTCACATATAGAATTTTAAAATGTCGAAATCACTAATTTCACTGTGAAGCATACTTGATGCTAATAAACTAACCGGACCAAGTTATACGGATTGGTTAAAGAATCTGAGAATAGTTCTCACTGCTGTAAAGATTTTTTATGTTCTAAATTCACCTGTCTCTGGAACTGCTCCAGAATCAGCATCTGAAGAAGAAATTGCCACCATTGTAAAGTGGCAAAATGACGCATCTGTGGCTCAATGCATCATGCTCGCATCCATGAATAACGAGTTTCAGCGTCAGCATGAAAACATGGATGCTCCTACTATGTTGCTTCACCTCAAGGAGTTGTATGGTGAACAAAGTAGGACTGCTAGATATGAGATATCTAAGGAGCTCTTCCAATCTCGGATGACCAAGGGTAAGGTGAACATAAAGGAACAAAATAAACCTGATCCAGCTAGCAAAGGAATGTGCTTCCATTGCAACAAGCCGGGTCATTGGAAGAGGAACTGCAAGAAGTTTCTGGCAGAGAAGAAGCTTGGAGAAGCTTCGACTTCCAATCAAGATTTGTTCATGATTGAAATTAATTTTTTAGAAAGTCAAAATTCTACTTGGATATTGGATACCAGCTGTGGTTCTCACATATGTAATAATGTGAAGGGATTGGTCAGAAGTAGAAAGATGAACAAGGATGAGGTTGTCCTATGAGTGGGAAATGGAACAAAGGTGGCTGCATTAGCTGTAGGCACTTATTGTTTAGCACAGCCTACGGGCAAGTCTATTTATTTAAATAATTGTTATTTTGTTCCGAATATCATTAGAAACATTATTTATATTTCCGTATTAGATATGGATGGAGTTGACATTATAATAAAGAACAACAGTTGTTCTATTTATAAAAAGCAATGTTTTATATGGTATTATGGTATTGGTAATTTGCAAAATGGACTTTATATACTTGACTTGCATGAAAATATACTTCAAATAGAACAAATTAAGAAAAAGAAAAGAGATGATATTAATTATACCTATATATGGCACTGTAGACTCGGTCATATTAATGAAACAAAATTATCCAAGTTGCATAAGGATGGGCTCTTAGAGCTATCCGATTATGAATCATATCCAACTTGTGAATCTTGTCTCATGGGTAAAATGACTAAATCTCCTTTTAGTGAAAAAGGAGAAAAAGTTACAGAGTTGTTAGCGTTGGTTCACACAGACGTTTGTGGACCTATGACAACGAATGCATAGGGTGGGTATTCTTATTTTATTACTTTCACTGTTGATCACTCAAGATTTGGATATGTGTATTTGATGAAATACAAATCAGAATCATTTGAAACGTTCAACGAGTTTAGAAGTGAAGTAGAGAAACAAACGGGCAAGAGTATTAAGATTCTTCGATCAAATCGAGGTGGTGAATACTTAAGCAGTGAGTTTCTCGATTGTCTCAAAGAAAATAGTATAATTTCACAATGGACTCCACCAGGTACACCACAGTTAAGTGTAGTATCTAAAAGGAGAAATCGAACATTGTTGGACATGGTTCGTTCCATGATGAGTTTTATCGATCTTCCAATTTTATTTTGGGGTCATGCCCTAGAAACGACTACTTATCTACTAAATAAGGTCATCCACCAAATTCGTCCCCAAGACTCCATATGAGATGTGGACAGGGAGGAAACCTAGTCTTAAGCATGTTAAGATTTGGGGATGTCCAGCTTATGTGAAAAGGTTTCAAAATGATAAGCTTGGGACAAGATCTGATAAGTGCAAGTTTGTGGATATCCTAAAGAATGTTTGGGATACTATTTCTACAATCTACTAAACAAAAGGTGTTTGTTGCGAAACACGTTGCCTTCTTGGAAAATGAGTTTATCCTTGAAGGGGCTAGTGGGAGAAAAATAGATCTTGAAGAAATTCAAGAACCACAAACCACTACAGATCAAGTGGATGAACCTGTCCAAGTAGAGACACCTATTGTACAACACCCTATTCGTAAATCTGGAAAGCATTGAAGATACCTGAAAGATATGGATTCGTCATAGAGGATGACGATGAGATACACGTCATGAATGATGATGATCCATTGAATTACGAACATGCTATGAGTAATAAAGACTCAGGGAAATGGTAGATGACCATAAAATCAAAATGGATCTTAGAAGCAATGCTCAAGTTCATTTGGATTTTACTTGCGGTTGCAGCTTATTATTACTAAATCTGGAAAAATGGATGTGGAGACGCCCTTCCTCAAATATACAATATTAGAGGAGAATGTATGTATGATACAGCCAGATGGATTTGTATCAATAGTTGAAGCAAATCATGTATATGAGCTACAACAATCCATTTATAGATTGAAGCAAGCTTTTCGTAGATGGAACATTCGTTTTGATGAGACAATCAAAGAGTTTGATTTTATCAAAAATGAGGTTGCACCATGTGTGTACAAGAAAGTTAGTGGGAGCGTTGTCTCATTCCATGTATTATATGTTGATGATATATTACTGATAGGGACTGAAATTCTTATGCTACAATCGATCAAAATAAAGTTGTCTAAATATTCCTCCATGAATGATTTGGGTAGAACATCCCATATTGGGGATATAAATCTGTATTGAAAGATTTAAAAAGGTTGTTCGGCTTAACCCAAAGAAACGTATATTCATTAGATACTAAAGGCATTTAGCATGACAAACTCCAAAAGGTGTCTCATGATGATGAGCCATGGTGTGAATCTCTCTAAAATTATCCTCAATAAAAGAGAGATCGCATGAGCTACTATCATGTATGTAATGAAATATACGAGACTTGATGTTGATCAGTCATATTCTGAAGAAGATCACTGTGAGACAGTGATAAACATCTTAAAGTACTTAACTGACTAAAGATGTCATCATATCACATAATGAGTCTGAATCAAACTAGAGTGCTAAACAGACTCAAGTTTTCAAACTGACCAAGACGACAGCAAATCCACTTTAGGGTAAGTCATTACCTTGAAAGGTGGTGCAGTGAATTGGAAAGGTTCCAAACAGCAAAAGGTTGCTGGGTTAGTGACAAAGACAAAGTATATAACTGTAAGTGAAGTTGTAAGTTGATGTTTCGGATAAAAAGTTCATTACAGAACTAGGAATAGTTCCTAAGTCTCATCATGAATCCGAACATGTGTTGCAGCACTTTGATTAAAGAAATCATTGAAAGAAGAGCATATAGACTCTCAAGATAACATTGCAGATCTATTTACTAAAGCTTTAACATAACAGCAGTTTGATCGTCACTTAGAGAAGAAGGGTATGAGATACCATGACGATTGGCTTTAGTGCAAGTGGAAAATTGAAAGTAGTATGCATATAAGCCAATCATGTATGATGATAAAGTATATATTTTGGAGACAATCTTATTTATTTATTAATAAAAATATTCATTTATTAAAGGCATTTAATTATCTACATGGTGCTTTTTTTATAATATATAAATAACCCATAGTTTTAAGCAATACTTTTAGAATCATGATGTTGATCATGCTAATGAGATTTAAATTCTTAGAAAGCTTAAAATTAAAATAGTTCTCAATCGTGGGATTACTAAAAAGGGAATTAGTAAATCCGGATAGATTGGTACATATGTTGCTTGCTCATTGGATGAGGATGATTGATCTTATGATCATTTGTGTAGAGACACTAAAGCAAGTATGTAGGTGCTTATTGGAGAATAAGTTCACTGAACATGACTCGCTATTGAATACCTAATGGAGTTTTACTCGCCTGTCAATAGAAATTCCTAATGTGATAGTAGTACAAGTAATCCTTGGACTTGAAATCATCATAATATCTTGTATATAATAAATTATACTTTGACTTATTCCTTAAAGCTCTTTAGGGTATATAAAAGGGTATGCTTGGGTATAATGAGTTACATATGGAGATAATGAATGATCAATAAAGAATCTACCACCTCTAGTAAAAGAGGAGATATGTCCTATGTGATTCGTTAAATGACAACCCAGGAATCCTTGGCCAAGGTGGAATGAAATTATAAAGGAGTTTCTAATTTGTATTATTTGGAGTTGTGCATTTTTTAATCGAAATACATATAATTAAATAAAATAAGACTTGACAGTAATTCCATGTCTTATATTTAATTGGGACATTGTATGGTGGAAGGATTGAATTGTACAGTAACTATTTACTCACAGGTTTTTTTATGATTAATGTTGAAATCTATATTATCTGAAAAGTCGTTGATCGCTAGGGAGACTTATTCCTATTGTAGAATAAATATTATTTATTTAAATAGATTATTAGTTTAATTTATTTATTTAAATAAGATTAGAATTGTTCTAATTGATTTATTCACAACCGGTTTAATATGGAGAACCTAAAGGGTCATACCATAAAAGGAAGAATAATTATTTAAGAAGGTAATGGCATAATCCTAATAATATATTAAGTATAATTAATTTAATCTATGGTGATATAATAAATTAAATAGCTTAATGTTTATTATTTA
This sequence comes from Panax stipuleanatus, assembly GCA_020205555.1. NCBI lineage: Eukaryota > Viridiplantae > Streptophyta > Magnoliopsida > Apiales > Araliaceae > Panax > Panax stipuleanatus. Next base: position 49,771,105 of record CM035122.1, read on the forward strand.
ATATTTTGGAAATATTAAATATAAATTAATAAGAGATGTCTTATTAATTTTATTACAATTATTATTATTTTAATTTCTAAAGGAGTTTAGTAATTAATTTAATATTAGTACTCTCATTTATTCCTAATAAGATTAGGAGACAAATTAATTAAATAAATTTAATTAATTATTCCCAATGTGGTGGGAAGCCTATATTAATTAAAGGAGTTTAATTAATTAAATGAAATCCCATGTCTAATAGGATTAGAAGGGCTGACCAATATCTATATAAGAGGAGTCTTATAATAGATATTAGTTGATGCAATTTCAGTTGTTGGAGAGTACTCTTTTTCTATAGAGGATAGAAAACTAAGCCAACCACCCTCCTTCTTGATAAATCATCTTCCTTGGTGGATTACCTCTAGAGGCCAAACACTTGGGTGGCTAATGTTGATCAAAGGAAGGAATCTAACCCGAAAATTCAAGGAGATCACGAAGAACAAGGAGTTGAACTCGTACCTGTGGAAGCTTCATTCTACAAGGGTATGATTCCATAACTTCTTATTTATCGTTTTAAATTAATAATTTGCATAAAGGATGATCCGAGTAATGGGTTTGTAGAAATTTTTTAAACTTTGATATACCATGCTTTCGCTAATTTTTGCAATTTGATTGCGTCACGATTTCGTTCAAACCCAACACCTCACACACTTTACAATGATTCACACACCAAACAAAGTTTTTATAGTAACTAGAAAAACCCTAGCAACTATAACATGAGCCGAAACACATAAAGCCCAATACATTAGTAAAATCCAAGACCGGGCTACTAACAAATCCCCAAGCCCAACTTGGTAGTCGTAGTGGCCATTCGTCGAACCCGCAGAAATATGAGTCAATCCCAACACTTCTATAGCTGTAAAAATGATCTTTAATTAAAATAAGAGACTACAATACTTATAGCCTATTCGGGTTTTCATATATATGGTCATATGTAGTCATCAAATGTACTAACAAACATTAAAGAGATTTCCTTATCGATGAATCAAACTAAGAAACTTCCAAAGAAGAAAACTACACACATGAAAGGAGTGGAGTTAAATTTAGAAGCTAGGAATGAAAAAAGGCATTGATATCAGTACTACTACATTATAGTGACAAGAACCCTTTAATCATTTTAGAATAAGTTGGATTAACTTAAACAAGAAGAAAGAAATTACCACAAACGACTTCTAATAATTTTTTTTATAAAAAATCTATTGTAACTTTGAAATAATGAATCAGATATGTCTATTTGGAAATCTAAGAACATACAACCTAAAACTAATGCACAATAGGTTATAGCTTTCATGTCCTAAGAACAATTAATATAGATCAAGTTTCATCACTCACTCTGCTTGGAAGTGGATACAATGTTCAAATGCACGAACATTATATTATAGCCGCTGCATGCAGAGGGTACAAAACTTATCATTGGAAAAGCCTACTCCTAATTGATTAGTCACTTACACTTGATAATTGCCAGTTGAACCCTTTAATGTGTATCCTCTGCAAGCTCTACATTGTTGATAACAAAAATTGGTATAAAAAATCAATTCCTATAATCTGCAATAAATGACAGACTTCAACATTAATAGAGAGAAGGATAAACAATAATTAGGTTACAAGTGGAATGATATAAATGAGAGAATCTTCAAAACAAAATATAAACATCCAAAGGCTTTGAATTTAACAATATTGCAAGCATTTAGAGCCATGCAAAGAAATAGAACATAAGAACTTGAACACAATAACTATGATAGATGCATAGAGAAACATCTGAAAGAAAAATCAATAAGTACAAAATATACATCCATAGAATATTAGCTCTATTTCTAAGAAAGAAACGTAGCAAGACATGAAACTACACTAAAACTTAATGCAATACATATGTACACTATTACAAAATAGTAAAAAGATGACACTTAATAGACAACGTTTTTATAAAAAAAGTTGTGGTTTTTATTTGCACAACTCTTTTTTGACAAAATGTTGTAGTAGAAATGTAAAAATATTGTGGATTTATAAAGGCCAATTTTTGATTTTAAAGTTATAACATTTTTTTAAAGAAAACGTTGTGTATTAAAAAAACACGGAGGTGGAGGTGATTCCCCGCTTCCATCCCCATTCGGTCACCTTCTTGCTCTCTTTTCTTCCCCAAATCAAATCAACATCAGCTCTCTTCTCACTCACTCGATCAACACCACCGTACTCAACGACGAGTTTCTCATTCACTGCCTCGGTCTAATTCCTCTCACCAGCGAACGAGCCATAAGCATGCACTTTTCACGCGACTGCGACGCCTGTGACGGTGACGGTCAGTGCGAGTTTTGCTCCGTCGAGTTCCATTTGCGGGCCAAGTGTATCAACAACCAAACCTTGGATGTTACTAGCAATGATCTCTACAGTTTTGACCATATTGTTGTTCCAGTTGACTTCTCTGATTCCTCTGGCTACAAAAATTCTGAACAAAGGTCCCTTTTTATCTCTATCTATTTCACAAAATTCGTAGGATTTAATTTGAGCAATTGATTTTTAATATTTCCAAGTTGCTGGGACAGAGAGATAGAAATGCAACCAACAATAGGGTATTAGGTTTTGCCTTGATTTTATGTTTAAGATGTGTGTGAAATTGTTTATTTTGTTTAAGATTATAAGACAATTGCAGGTGTTTTCTGGTTATTTTTTTTGGTGAAATGGAGAAAATGAGGAAAGTTGGACTAACATCAAAATTTTTGATTCCTTAAGGTTGCTGAAAAAGTTAAAATTAGGGAAAATTTCATCTTTAAGCCTTGTTTGAGCACTAAGAATTTGAGGGAAATGAAAGGAAAAGGAAAGGAAAATGAAAACTAAAAAAATGTAAATTACTTTTAGAGTATACTTGGCAATAATTGGTGTATGGAATTTTTTGTATCATATATGGTTGAACACTTGAAATTGTATTCATTGAGAGGGTTGTATTTTTACTTTGTCCTTTCTAAGTTCCAACTTTTTTTTGGTTTCCAAGAAATGAGAAGGAAAATGTTAGCAATGTAATAAAGTCTTGAATTAAAGTTTTCTTTATAATCTCCTTCATTATTGAGGATAGAGATGGGAAAGGAAGAGAAGGGAAATAAGAAATGAAGGTAAATATGACAGTCTTATGTTTATTTATTGTAAAAAACCCTAGAGAAACTCAACTTATCTGACGCACATTATTTGTTGGTCAACAGCATTTCCTCCCCCATTAATGCTCCGCCCATTTATTTTCTCGCAGTCCACCGCCCTCAAAATTCAGCCTGCACTTTTCTTTGATCCCTTCCCTAATTCGGCTATAAATAGAAGCAAAGTGAAATGAAAAAAAACACACTAGCAGCAAACAACATACTCTCATCTGAGAGTTTAGCATAGAGAGAGAAAAGATAGTTCAAATAAAAGGGTGTTTTATTTGGGTTCCATCACATAGTTATTGTGGTGAAGTAATTTGAGTTTGTACTCAAATTAAGATATCTTTTGTATTCTCTCAGATTATTCTAGTGAATTCTTCGGAGTTTGTCCCGTGGTTTTTACCTCTTAGTTATAGAGGCTTTTCCACGTAAAATTTTGGTGTCTCGTGCTTGGTTATTTCTACTCATTATTTTCTGCAGTGGTTATTATTTTTGGTGAAACTACGAATTTAATCAGGTTTGGCACATACTAATATTTTATCTCGTTTAATTTATCAAAAACAACGGTATTTGGGAGGTGATTTTTCCCAACAGCTGGTATCAGAGCTAAGGTTATTTGCTCGGTTATTCTTGATAAATTTCAGTCGGAGCTATGATTAAATTGACCTCTTCAAATTTTTCGATCTGGAAACCCAGAATGGAGGATATCCTTTATTACAAGGATTTGTTTGATCCGTTGGAGCTCAAGGGAAAGAAGCCCGCGGATAAATCTGAGGTTGATTGGAACAAAATGAATAGGAAGACTATTGGTCACATCCGACAGTGGATTGATCAAAGTGTGTTCCACCATGTTTCGCAGGAGACAAATGCTCACACTTTATGGACAACATGTACGAGAAGAAGAATGCACAGAATAAAGCTTTTGTCAGTCAAAAAATTGTGAATCTAAAGTACAAGGACGGGAGCAGTGTGTCGGAGCATATAAGTGAGTTCCAAGACTTGGTGAATCAGCTGTCCACCATGAAGTTGAATCTTGACGATGAGATTCATGCTCTTTTGCTTCTCAATTCGTTGCCAAATAGCTTGGAGACTTTGGTGGTGTCTCTAAGCAATTCAGCTCCGGAAGGAAAAATGACTATGCAGATGGTCAAGGACAGTCTTCATAATGGGGAGACAAGGCGAAAGGAGCAAGGCGTAAATTTTGAGACACATGCTCTTGTTGCAGAGAATAGGGGCCGAAGCAATTTTAGGGGATTTCACAAAGGAGATAAAAGTCAAAGCAAAAGCAAAAATCACAGGAGTAAGTCAAAGACCAGACAAGGTGAAACGTATAGATGCTTCTATTGTAATAAGGAAGGTCATTACAAGAGAAATTGCAAAATCTGGTTAGACAAGCAGAAAAATGGTGGGCAAGGAAAGGTTGAGGAGAAGAACACTGCAGCCACAGTCACTGAAGATGTTGTGATTCTTTCATTTGGGGAAGAAGAATGCTTGCATATTGATGATCAGAAAGTTGATTGGGTGGTTGATACTGGTGCCTCGTAGCATGCTACACCTAAGAGAGAATTTTCACAACTTACAAAGCTGGAGACTTTAGGTACGTGATAATGGGAATAACTGATCAGTCTAAGATTACTGCAATTGGCGATGTTTGCATTCAGACAGGAGTTGGTTGCACTGTTACCTTGAGGGATGTTAGACACGTTCCTGATTTACGTCTCAACTTGATTTCTGGCATGGCCTTGGATAAAGAAGGCTATGAGAATCACTTTGGCAGTGGCAAGTGGAAGCTTACCAAGGGCTCTATGGTGATTGCAAGAGGTGCTACTAATTGTTCGTTGTACAAAACTCATATGAAGGTGTGTTCTGGCGAGTTGAATACAGTTGAGGATGACTCTTCACCAAACTTATGGCATAAGAGGCTTGGCCACATGAGTGAGAAAGGGTTGCAGCTATTAGCAAAAAGGTCACTTATTCCTTTTGCTAAAGGTACCGTTTTAAACCCTTGTGATTATTGTTTGTTTGGGAAACAACATAGAGTTTCTTTTAGTAGTTCCGCTAAAAGAAAATCAGAGGTACTAGAGAGGGTATATTCTGATGTATGTGGACCCATTGAGGTTGAGTCTTTGGGTGGAAATAGGTATTTTTTTACCTTCATTGATGATGCTTCGCGGAAGGTGTGGGTATTTTTGTTGAGAACAAAAGACCAGGTATTCCAGGATTTTCAGAGTTTTCATGCTATGGTTGAAAGGGAGACTGGAAAATCATTGAAGTGTCTTCGTGGCGACAACGGAGGGGAATACACTTCAAAAAGAGTTTGCTGAATATTGCAGTAAACATGGCATTCGATATGAGCAGACTGTTCCTGGTACCCCACAACATAATGGTGTGGCTGAGAGAATAAACCGCACTATTATTGAGAGAGTGCGATGCATGTTGAGAATGACTAAACTGCCCAAGTCATTCTGGAGTGAAGCTGTCCGTATAGCTTGTTACCTGATTAATAGATCTCCATCAGCACCGTTGGATTTTCAAATTCCAGAAAAGATTTGGAGTGGTAAGGATTTGTCTTATTCTTATTTGAGGGTATTTGGGTGCAAGGCTTTTGCACATATCCCCAAGGAACAAAGATCAAAGTTTGATGACAAATCTACTCCATGCGTGTTTGTTTGGAGATGCAGAGTTTGGATACCAGTTATAGGATCCAGTGCAAAAGAAATTATTCAGGAGCAGAGATGTGGTGTTTCATGAGCACCAGAATTATGAGCATTTTGATAATGCTACACAGCCCAGAGATAATAGAGTTCCAAACCTCAGCGAAGTTCCATCTCTAGTACAGAATGCCACATTTTGAGATGGAGGTCAGAATGAAGATATGACTAATACAGATTTGCACAATGGTGATGGGTCAGATTCAGAGAGTGTTGATCAAGGGGAGTAACCTGACATTGAAGAACCTCAGCTAAGAAGATCCATGAGAGAACGTGTGCCATTAGTCAGGTATCCTAAATCTGAATATCTTTTAGTTGCTGAGGAAGGGGAGCCAGAGGATTTTCAGGAAGTCAAGACTCATAAGGAGAAAAGCAACTGACTGAGAGCTATGCAGGATGAGATGGATTCTTTGCACAAGAATCATACCTATGAGTTGATTACACTTCCGAAGGGTAGGAAATCATTGAAGAACAAATGGGTGTTCAAGCTTAAGAAGGATGGTGAAAAACTAGTAAAGTACAAGGCTCGGTTAGTCGTCAAGGGTTTTGCTCAAAAGCAAGGTATTGACTTCGATGAGCTTTTTTCTCCAGTTGTGAAGATGACTTCTATTCAGGTAGTGTTGGGATTAGTTGCTAGTATGGATCTTGAGCTTGAGCAGTTGGATGTAAAGACTGCTTTTCTTAATGGTGATTTGAAGGAAGAAATCTATATGGAGCAGCCAGAGGGATTTGAAGTTAAAGGGAAAGAGCACTTGGTTTGCAAGTTGAAGAAAAGTTTGTACGGCCTAAAACAAGCCCCAAGGCAGTGGTACATGAAGTTTGATTCATTTATGGTGGATCAAGGCTACAACAGAACAGTTGCAGATCACTGTGTGTATGTCGAGAAGTTCCTGGATGGTAAATTCGTTATTCTGTTGCTATATGTAGATGATATGTTGATAGTTGGGCAGGATGCTGATATGATTCGCAGACTCAAGGGTGAGTTGTTCAAGTCCTTTGATATGAAGGACTTAGGCCTGGCTAAACAGATTTTGGGTATGAAGATTGTTCGTGACAGGAAAGCCAAGAGACTGTGGTTGTCACAAGAGAAGTATGTTGAACGGGTGCTTGCAAGGTTCAACATGGGTGATGCTAAACCAGTTAGTACACCACTGGCAGGTCATATTAAGCTGACAAAGCGCATGTGTCCTTCTACCAAGGAAGGGAGAGATGATATGGCAGCAGTTCCTTACTCATCTGCTGTAGGGAGTCTTATGTATGCAATGGTTTGTATGCGACCAGATATTGCTCATGCAGTTGGCGTTATGAGCAGGTATTTGTCAAATCCTGGTAGAGAACATTGGGAAGCAGTTAAGTGGATTCTCAGATACTTGAAAGCTACTTCCAGTTTGTGTTTGGGGTTTGGTGGTTTGAGTCCAGTCTTGGAGGATTTTACAGATGCAGACATGGCAGGTTCTAAAGAGAAGAAGTCTACTTCGGGGTATTTGTTTACTTTTGCAGGGGGAGTCGTGTCATGGCAGTTCAAGTTGCAAAAGTGTGTTGCTTTGTCTACAACTGAGTCAGAATACATCGCCGCTACGGAAGCAGGCAAGGAGATGTTGTGGTTAAAATGGTTTTTCCAAGAATTGTATCTGACACAAGATGAGTATGTGATTTATTGCGATAGTCAGAGTGCAATTGACTTGACCAAGAATGCCACGTATCATAATCGAACTAAGCATATTGATGTTCGTTATCACTGGCTTCGAGAAGTGATGAAAAAGGAATTGATGAAAGTGAAGAAAGTTCACACCGATGAGAACCCCTCAGACATGTTGACAAAAGTCAGGAATTTTGCAAGGAATTGGTCGGGATGGAATCCAAGTGACGGGGTCACAGTAATTACCTCCTTTAATGGGTTCGGAAGGGGGATATTGTTGGTCAACATCATTTCCTCCCCATTAATGCTCCGCCCATTCTTTCCGCCCATTTCTTTTCTCGCAGTCCACCGCCCTCAAAATTCTGCCTGCACTTTTCTTTGATCCCTTCCCCAATTCGGCTATAAATAGAAGCAAAGTGAAATGAAAAAAAACACACCAGCAGCAAACAACATACTCTCATCCGAGAGTTAAGAATAGAGAGAGAAAAGATAGTTCAAATAAAAGGGTATTTTATTTGGGTTCTATCACATAGTTATTGTGGTGAAGTAATTTGAGTTTGTACTCAAATTAAGATATCTTTTGTATTCTCTCAGATTATTCTAGTGAATTATTCGGAGTTTGTCCCGTGGTTTTTACCTCTTAGTTATAGAGGGTTTTTCACGTAAAATTTTGGTGTCTCGTGCTAGGTTATTTCTACTCATTATTTTCTGTAGTGGTTATTATTTTTGGTGGAACTGCGAATTTAATCAGGTTTGGCACATACTGATATTTTATCTCGTTTAATTTATGAAAGACAACGGTATTTGGGAGGTTATTTTTCCCAACATTATTGTGGTAGCTCAATTGAGGTGGAGATTTCTCTGTCTTTAACTATGCAGAAAATTGATGAGACAATTTTTTGAATCCTTAAATTAGATGAATATGATGAATATATTGGCCTTAAATAAACATTGTGTGAATACTCTTAAGATTCTATTTAAGAACTCTTCTCATAAGTTACAGCCATAAATACATGGGCTTTTAATATCATTCCTTTATATAAACAAAGAAAAATGGGCTATTGCTCATATTTAGACGTTCTTTTGTTCCAAGTTATGGAGGTTAGATGAAATGGCAAGTCTAGACATACACCTCATCTGTGACTGAAACATAGAAGACCTCTTTCACATTTATCTGCTATTTCTTTATATGACCGACTTTAAGCAAGTCAAGTAAGGTTTGAGAGGGAACTTCAGTTTTGGATTTTCAGAGGAGTGACGTACGTTCCTTTAGAAATATTTTAAGCTTTATTTGGTTACATAGTAATTTGAATTAATAAGGTAGAAGACTTTGAACATTTCTATCAAAAATAAGGTAGACTTTTGAAAACACACCCCCGCACTGCCCCCCTCCTTTCCCCTATCTAAAAACACCAAAAAAGAAGTCAGCCAAAGCCGCCCTTTTTCTTTCCCCCCCAACTTGGGAGTTTGGAGCTTAACATGACAACAATGTTAACTTATCAAAAAACATAACTATCTTTTTTGGTCCTGGGTGGTTTGAGCATTTTTGTTTAGCTGAATCCAAATAAGTTAAGGCTCCATATCATAATTGATTTACCAACCTACATGATCCCTAGGAGCCCCTTTGAATCTAAAGGAATATGTAATTATTTTGCTTAAAAAATTCTGCTGTCATGGTTTTAGATTCCTACATGTACGCCACTAATTTATAAATTAAGATTCTGACTTATTTTCCAGTAGCTAATTGACATTCTGATTATGATTTTGATTTTGATTCTGATTCATCCTTGAAAAGGTCCACATTCATTTTTTGTGATAATCAATTAGAAATAGCTGGGATAATTAAGAGTGGTTTGTATTATTTTAGGGGAATAATAATTGTGAAGCTACGCCGTGGGCAAGAACTAAAACTGAGAGCTATTGCAAGGAAAGGAATTGGCAAGGACCATGCCAAGTGGTCACCTGCCGCAACTGTTACTTTCATGTATGAACCTGCCATTCATATCAATGAAGATATGATGGAGAGTTTAACAATTCAAGAAAAACAGAGTTTTCATTGATAGCAGTCCAACCAAAGTGTTTGATATTGATCCTGAAACCCAACAGGTTGGTTGTTTTTATTTTTGCTTTCATTTTCATTCTTCTTGGTTTTTCCCCGATGGTTCCTGTCCGTCCAATTGACATAATGCTGGATTGGTAGTTAGAATTTATGATTGTGATTACAATTACATTGAAGTTGGAATGTTCAAAAGTTGGTTACATAGTAATTTGGATTTCAAGGCACAGTTTGTGCAGAATTGATCTTCATTAAGCTAGCTTGCAAAGGACTTATTTATTTGATTTAAAAAAATCATTAAAACTTGTCAAGAAGATGATCCTATTGCAAAAAATGGTGCTCAGATATTCACTTTTCGAGAACTTGCTACTGCAACAAACAATTTCAGGAATGATTCCATTATTGCGGTCCAGTATATAGAGGGAAATTCAAAAAAATTGGTCAGGTGATTTTCAATAGTTTCAGACTTTTACTTACAGGACTTCATTCTCATCCAAGAATGAACTTGATCCTAATTATGGTCCTTGCAGCAAATTTTTTGATGTACTTTTTCTTCTATGATGTGAAAAGTGGATGACTCTCTTCTCCAGATATAACTTGATTCACATTTGGCAGGTTGTTGCTATTAAGAAACTAAATGAGAAAGGTGTTCAAGGGGATAAGGAGTTTCTGGTGGAGATTCTCATGCTTTCTCTTTTGCGCCACCCTAACCTTGTCAATTTGATTGGATACTGCAACCTCTTTTCTCTTTCACATTTAACAGGTTGGTTTAATTCTTGTTTGTCTGCTGTGCTTTTGGAAATGGTTGAATAGAATTGTCGTTTGAGATAGTGATTTTCTTTCTTTCCTTTAAATTTTTATCTAGGACTCTTGTACGATTGATTGGTAATATAAACACTCCATTTTTCATTGTTCTTTTCTTAGAACCATAGAATCACCATTGTTCTCATAGGCAACTTGGTTTAACTAAAAATTCTTTTTATTTGTTTGTAAACATAAATATTGTTGCCTGCAGTCCTTGTACAACTTAGGAGACTAACTTTTTGTTATTTTATTTCAGTGGGATAAGAAAAATAGATTAACGTACACACAAGAACAAATTGACGAAGTACGTGGTAAGTGGACAACTTATGTGAGCAGGTACATGTAGAGCCTCGAGTTAACGGTAGATGTACAGGGTTACACTTGTATTTTGGGAGAAGGCTGTTTTGCACATGATTAGGTAGTGCACCACATCTTAATTTTATGGATAGTTTGGTATATTTTGTGGATGTAGTCAAATTCACAATTCAATGTACGTTGTAGTAATTATATTAAAAAGTGAATTTGAAACTGTAAACGTATGGTATTATTGGGATGTATGGTATTTTAAAATATAGAATGCTTATATTTTGGCTTTAAATATTGTGGATTATGTTTTTTAAATAGACAACGCTTTTTAGAAAAAAATATTGTGTAATGTGTAAAATAGACAACGTTTTTTTAGAAAAAAAAACGTTGTGGATTGTGTCAAATAGACAACGCTTTTTAGAAAAAAAAACGTTTTGTAATGTGTAAAATACACAACATTTTTTTAGAAAAAAAACGTTGTGAATTGTGTCAAATAGACAACGCTTTTTAAAAAAAAACGTTATGTAATGTGTCAAATAAACAACGTTTTTTAGAAAAAACTGTTGTGGATTGTTTCAAATAGACAATATTTTTTAAAAAACGTTGTCTAATGTGTTAAATAGACAATATTTTTTTTTAAAAAATGTTGTGGATTGTTTCAAATAGACAACGCTTTTTAGAAAAAAAGTTGTCTAATGTGTCAAATAGACAACGTTTTTTAGAAAAAACGTTGTCTAATGTGTTAAATAGACAACGTTTTATATAAAAAAACGTTGTCTAATGTGTTAAAAGACAACGTTTTAAAAACGTTATCTATTTGTGTCTAATAGATGACACTGCTAAACAGTATAGACACTCGAAATTTCATTTTTCTGTTACTAACACTGTAGGAGGACAAAATTGTCTTGTTAATTCAACCTCGGTCTCAATACCGGGCCATCAACTCAACCCTGGTATCAGTACCGGGCCATCAACTCAACCCCGGCATCAATACCGGGCCATCAACTCAACACCGGTATCAATACCAGGCCACCAGGTCAGCCCCGGTCTCAACCCAGGAGGTACGGGTCAGCCCCGGTCACAACCTTGGAGGTACAGGTCAACCCCGGTCTTAACCTGGGAGGTACAGGTCAGCCCCGGTCTCAACCCGGGAGGTACAGGTCAACCCCCGTCTTAACCCGAGAAGTACAGGTCAGCCCCGGTCTCAACCCGGGAGGTACAGGTCAACCTCGGTCTCAACCCGGGAGGTACAGATCAGCCCCGGTCTAAACCCAAAAAGTACAAGTCAGTCCCGGTCTCAACCTGGGAAGTGCAGGTCAGCCTCGGTCTCAATCTGGGAGGTATTGACCAGCCCCGATCTCAACCCGGGAAGGACAGGTCAGCCCTGGTCTCAACCCGAGAGGTTAAATTAACTTCGAAAACAAGCCCGGTGTGAGCCCGAAGCATCACATCATCTCTATGGACAAACCTGGAAGAACCAAGTTATCCTCAGAGACAACCCTGAGAACAAACAGAATCAACTAGGATCCAAAACCTTGGAGACAATCCTAGGAAGTCAGCCGAAGGCCATGCCAGCATTGAAGGCAATCCCGGGAGGGGCAAAAAGGGTCATTTTATGAAATTGAAGCTGATTCTGTCAAACTCAAGCCGAATTGATGCCATTAATGTTAGAACGAACCATAACAATGATCCCGAGTGGAGACAGCGCAACAAAGCTCAACGGACAAATTGCGAGGAATCAAAGACTTGGTTATGAACCCATCTTTTTGACTCAGAAAAGGTTTTCTCCCATGTTATTGCGACACTCTCGGCGAGGGCTTTCCGGAAAGGTACAGCACGCCTCAAACGGACGCTCCGATCAAAAGTTAAAAAGTTTCAAATCTGACCTCGTGTTGCTCTGAGTGCACATACTTCGATGCAATGGAAATTGCCACGTGGGCCCCACCACGTGGAGCCGCACCTCTACCTGTGGCTGCCGCAGGTAGAGCTGCTTCTCCCGGGTCTATATATATGAGGTAACCCCCAACTCATTTAATAATCGAAAACGCTCTGAACCTCTTCCCGTTTGGTTTCTCAATCCCATTTTTGTCCTCCAAACCCAAATTTTTTTAGTCTAACACGTAGATACACCCACATACTACCACATATCAAAAATTAACTGATAGAAACGGACATTTAAACCCTACGATTTGGCAAAAAGCCCGTGTAGCAGTCCATTGTGAGTATTTTTATGATCAGAAAGTTTCTATTACTTCATTACATTTTTATACATTTGCACGTTAAGTTTCACTTTCTGAATATGCCCGGAACTCAGTTCCATGGCCGTTTTGCTTACGTTTTCATACATTTTAGTACATAAACTCATTTTCTGGCATTTCTACAATTCGGATCGTCGATCCGTCGCTTCTAACAGCTTTTATATACATATATCTTTGTTTTTAGCAACTTCGTCGGATTGGGTTATCTTCCCAATCCGGGTTTGACTTTTTATTATGTATATTTAACTGTATATATATTAACTTTTCAATTCTGTCAAGCTCGGATGTCAAATCCAAGGTAGTTTACTGCTTGTATATATATAATTTTTCTGGCTTATTTGGGTCTGGATTTATACTTCGTGGCCTTTTTATTAATTTAATATATATATATATATATATATATATATATATTATTTACATTCTAATTTGGCCTGGATCATTCTGTTGCCTTTTTACTGCTTTTATATATATATATATATATATATATTTACATTTCTATCCGGGCAAAGGATAGAATGTCCGTCGCCCTTTACCTCTTTTCTATATATATATATATATATTTACATTCTGTTCAGCTTGGATTACTCCGTGGCTTTTATAAAACTTTTATAAATATATATATATATATATATATATATATATATTCATTCCAGTCCGGGCATCGGAGTGAAAACCCACCGCCCTTTATAGTTATATATATATATTTCTATTCTGTCAAGCCTGGATTACTCCGTGACTTTTATACAACTTTTATAAATATATATTTTTTTCATTTCAGTTCGGGCATCGGAGTGAAAACCCATCGCCCTTTACAGTTTTATATATATATTTCTATTCTGTCAAGCCTGGATTACTCTGTGGCTTTTTACAGCTTTTATAAATATATATATGTAAGACCCCGAATTTTATAAATAAAGATTTAATTTTTTTATATATTATTTCAAAATGAAAAGGTGTTGATTTGATAAATGTGAAAAATTATGGGTGAAATGTGCAAATATTTCAAAATAAGCAAGTGGTTATAAAATATTCATTGTTGTCGGGAAATATTCGTTTGGTCGTGGAATATTCTTGTTGTCGGAAAATATTCGTACGACGGCGCAGCTATTTGTGGGCCCCACAACGGAATAACTGTCGGATATAAAAAGCAACAGAAATAACCTTTTTATAAAATAACGGCGTAGTTGTTACCGTTAGTACTGTTGAAATACTCGGTGGATAAAATACAGTAATACGCGGTGTTGCACAGTAGCACACGGTATTGCACAATATTTTGAATTATTGATTCTTATGTAAGAAATCACTACTCACTTATTATTACAGTAATTACTGTTCAATATTTTATATTATTGATTCAATAATTGCATGATATTTTATTAATTCAATAATTGCTACGTTGATATTTTATATCAATAATTGCTACGTTGCTATTTTATTCAATAATTGCTACCGTTGATATTTTGTATTATTGATTCAATAATTGTCACTGCACAGTATTTCACATTATCAACTCAATAATTCATATTATTTGAATAATATTATTAGATAGCATTATTGATAATGTCTAAGGAAGTTCTATCTAGGAGGGGTTATTTAATTGCGCGCCAGTCCTTATCGGAAGGCGCCTTCTTTCCTGGAAACGACCTGGTTGTCAATATTGTAGTTCTGTAATATTATTTGCGAATAATTAATTATTGGTTTATATGATAAGAAAATATTTATTTTGTGGATATAAAAGAAGGAATTAGTACTGAGGTATTTTTATCAGTATTTTGGTGTGAAAAATCATCCGTTTATGAAATTCGGATAATTTATGTTTGGAATTTGGAAAAACTTCCTTGTACAAAATTGTAGAGAATTAAATTTCCTATGGAAAGGACATAGAATTTGTATTTTTTTGACAAAAGAGCTATTTATTATGAATTATTGAAGTTTCAGAAAATAAATATTTTTTTAATGGGAGGTGGGCCCAACGGTGGCTGGTGGCTAATGGCTTTTGGCAGGCGGCGGAATTTTTTTTTAAAAAATATTATTTTATTAAAAAGTCTACTTTGACATCCTAAGCTTTTCCTATAAATAGGGTGCTTATGTTAGAATTGAAAATCACACCAGAATCAGAAGTTTTCTCTCTCTATAATATCGAGCGTATTTTTGTGAGTATTTAGATACTTTGAGTGTTGCTATTCAGTGCAAGTTTTCTTCAACCTTATATCCGATATTTCAGTCAGAAGTACTATTCTTTTGAGGTAAGGGATGTTATTTTTTTTTTCGTAAATGATGTTATTGTTTTCAATATCATTATACCAAAATAGTGGCATAGATTTTATTATGAAATTCTTACTTTTTCCGTCGGGGTTACTATTCACGTATACGGCACTATTCACGAGAAAAACTAAATTTTCTTCTATTTGTCCAAATTGTCTGTTATGGTTACTATCTTTGATTGGATCTAAGTTTTGAGCTTTATTCTTAAATTTTGCTCCACAAAGTATTATTATGAAATATTCTTGAACTTGAATAAACTAAAATACGAATCCTTAATCTTGTCCTTTATTTCACTGGATTCGTTATTTATATTATTTTCATCATTCTCAGTCCTAAAAGGTGATATAACTGAATATCTTTGGCCTGTAGAGCAAAGATGAATGATTACCTGATGAATATCTTTGGCCGTAGTGCAAAGATGGACAAGTGTTGAGATGAACATGACCACTGGTGACACAAATGAATATCTTTGGCCGTAGTGCAAAGATGAATATTTGATTTGAGATGTATATTGATTGATGTTACAAGGATAAAATATTGATGATGGACTTCTAAATCATAGAAGATAGTAAACTTTATTCTCTACTTAACTCTTCTAATGAATTGTTATTTCCACTGCGAATATTGATCTAAAACTTATTGTCAATAATATTTTATCTGAATTGTTGAAGACTAACGATAATTTATTTTCCATTATCTTAGTAATAATATTTTTTACTGGGCTAATTAAGCTCACCCTTTTCATCTATTTTCCTCTTCAGGAAATAAAAATATCGCAGGAACTAGTCGGGGGACAGAGTGATGGTCCAAGTTAGAGCAGTAGTAGTCCTCACTATTTCTAATAAATAGTGTGAGAATAATTGTAATGAGGACTTAGTTTGAATGTTAATATTTTCTACATATTTGTATTGACACTCACAGTTGTGTGGTCGTATTTTGCACGACCGTGTGATATAAATTTTGTATTTGAATTTTGTACCATGTATTTGGCGACTCAGAATGGGTTGGGTTGACTGGACCTATTCTGGGGGGCATCACAATATATATTTTCATTTTAGTCCTGGCATCGGAGTGAAAACCCATCTCCCTTTACAGTTATATATATATATATATATATATATATTTCCATTCTGTCAAGCCTGGATTACTCCGTGGCTTTTTACATTTTTTATAAATATATATATATATATTTTTATTCCAGTCCAGGCACCGGAGTGAAAACCCATCGCCCTTTTCAACTTTTATATATATATAATTATATATATATATTGCTTTACTCATTTAGATTAAGTTGTTGCTTTAGATATTCGTTTAATATGAATCGACACTGACATTTCTGCGGGCGAACTAGATTTCTTTAAATCTCGCCAACTCTAACTTTCAAACGGTTCAAAATAGGTCCAGACAGAACCGGGAAGCTAGAATGGTCAAGATTTATTTAAATATAACATTTTTTCTAGTTTCAGTTATGAAAGCAACCTCGCGGCCCTTAGATTGCTATCTAGTGGGAACGAGACGCTTCGGCTATATGCGAGCCATGATTTACTGATGAATCCTTGGTTCTGACGACATCTGGATGTAAATATATATTGCTATACATATTTGAGCTGTGCAGGTTTTATTGGCTTCTCTTTGTGAGCCTAGGAATAGTGGGATTCATGATCAAACTGATCAGAATCTGATTCCCACGATGGACAAACTCCGCTTTACAGATGTACCTTGCCAGTTTTTCTGTAAAAAATGTACATCCGAAAGACCTTAAAACGGTTATCCGGGTTTAAGGTCTCAACATAATGAGAATAATGGTTTGTCGTGTCAGAGTCCCTCCAATGGCTATCATACCAATGAGGAGACCGACACTTGTATATATGTTTGTGGTCGAGGATGCTTCACAGCCCGACAATCACCATTCAAATTGAGCCTTAAGGCTAAAAAGATAAAACGGAAGGGTTGACATACTTCAATTCCTATGTTAGCGCAAGGTTTTGAAAACCTATTTTCAAAACATCATTTTAATAATCTTGTCTAAGTAATAGACTTTTGCAAATCAAATCAAACCCTTCGTATATAGGTTCAACGAAGCTTGTCCATGCTTTCAATCAATCAAACATAGGCCCAATTTCTTCCAGCATTCACACACACATTGCAGATTTAAAAGGAAAAATTGAAAAGATGCGTTATCGTGTTTACACGGGAGTTGTGGGGTGCCTAACACCTTCCCCACACTTAACCAAGCCCCCAACTCAAAACTTTGATTTCAAAGATCAAGTTTCGACAGTGTCCAACAATTGGGCCTCCTTTCAAACAAAATCGGTTGAGTTGGTACAACCATTTCAAAACTACCAACTGACAACTCTATAAAATGTTCAAATCGTCGACATGATACATATTGGCCTTTTCCTAAAAAACCCTTCAAAACCTTTTTCACAATAAAAAGAATAAGGGTAGACAAAACTTAGGAAGAGAGAAAGATCTGGGTTTGACCCGACCCGAATTTTTTCCCGACGTCGACAACCACGACGTTTTTGGGGGGGACCTATTACAAAATTTTTTAAACGTTATCTATTTACTTTTTTCTACTAGTGGTAACCTCTTGTCAACATCACAACTTTTTTCATGAAATTTTTTTATCAATTGCCTAGTGATCAGAGGAGGCTATATTTGAGCAGAGGAAGGTAATTGATATGAGAGGTTTTAGAATTTGTACATATTAGGCTGAGAAATCATACTAATTGAAAAAAACATGGAAATTGGTGCCCTTAAAACCACAGATCTATAACAAAGTTAAATTAAGTAATATATCTCCATATAATTATGTACAAAATGTAGATATAATATATCTCCAAACCTTATGTCTCATTAATTCTTTTGTCTCATCAAATGTGTATATAGGGATCCATCACTCCCTATTGTAATAAAAAAGGATTATGTGCATATAGAAGACAAAAAAGGATTATGTGCATATAGAAGACAAAAAAGGATTATGCTACACCTATGATGAGAAGTAAACCCCAGGATACAAATGTTTAAACTTAGTTTCGCGAATCCAATTACATACACCACAAGTGCATTGTATATACATGATATAATCAATTATACATACACAATATCAATACATATACATAATATCATACACATTTAAAAATTTGGACATATCAATTAATATACATAACATTATAAATTTCTTAAGTTGAAACCTAAATTTGTGTGTATAATTTTACTTTAGATATAATGTGTGTGAAACCAAAACCTATTGTGCGTGTTAGTGTGTGTAAAATTGGGAAAATGGCCAAATTGAATACTAACCGTTAACTACAGGTAATAGAAGACAGCAATGGAAGAGAATGAGGTAAAGGAAGCCGTCGCTGTCACTGAAAATTGCAGAAATCAGAATTGGGGCTTCTCTTTTTTCTAAACTAGGGCAATAAGGAGTGGGAGGAGAGAGAGGGGAAAGGTAGTAGTGAGGCGGAGAAGATTGAGAGAGGAGGAGGATGAGGAGGAGGAGATTGAGAGAGGAGAAGGTGGTAGATCGAGTGTGAGGCAGTAGGAGATTGAGAATAAGGAAGCATAAATTTTTTCATTTTTTCTTCTCTTTTTCTATGAACTGCAACATATTGAGTATGTGAGGCAGATGGGAGTTCGCCTAAAAAGAGGGAGTTTTTCGACTAAAATATTCCCAAGGAATTTTCTGTCGGAAATAAATTATTTTCCACGAAAAAAATTCCGTCAAAAATAATTCCGTCGGAATTAAGCCTTTTTCTTGTAGTGGATTGAGCAGAATTAGACAGAGTCGCCAGTTAGTATAACTTCAAAAATGGATGTACCATCTCATTCGGGTTTTTATAGGTTTCTGCAATATGGTCCAATATGTGACTCCGTAAAATTGGTCTGGAATCTGAGATTTTCAGAGTTCGAGGACTTGATTAAGCGACGAGAATATGTTAGGCACCCCATAACTTCCATGAAAACACGATTACCGCATCTTGTTGATTTCCTAAGAATGAAATGTGTGTGTTTGAGAAAGCCTTTGATATTTTTGAATCGAAATTGTGTTTAAGTGTGTTAGTTTTAAAAGTTGTTCTATTCCTGATTTTAGCCTATGAGTGAAGTTGTTTGATTTTCATGAAAAAGCTTTTTGAGAGGATTTGGAGAACTTGGTGTTCTTACCCTATTTTGTCGCTTGATTTTTAGCCTTAAGTTTGTTTATCCCCGAGCAATTTGTATTTTATAACATTTTTGTTAGTTTTTTTGACTTGAAAATTGTTTGGATGATAATATATGAAATAAAGCATAAAAAGGGTTGGGCCACGCATGGGCATAAAAGCCATCTAGGTAGACCCGAGCACCTACAATCATAATTTTCACTATCACGTAGCCTTAAATCCATTTTCTCAGGATGAGGCCCTCGAAGTCGTTTTAAGGCCCGAAATTACATACGCAATGACTTGAATAGTTAATATTACATTTTAACAAAATTCCCATCCTGGGAATGTAGTTAAAACCCGATTCATGAATCTCAACCCCAAGAATCCTAGCCTCACATCTATATGCTTGAATATAATCGAAAGAAATCTAAAAGTGGGCTCCCGTAACCATAGCTTTTAGATTGCTATATCGAAGCCAACATTCGAGGGACTATGTGTATTGACGAGATATACCGAAGGGTCTCAGAGTCTAGGATATGGATCCATAGATCTAAGGTATCTGTGATATCCTGTAACGCCCCCAAATTCAAATACATGTACCTCGAATCTAGTGCTTCACGATCTAACTCTAATAATATACTAATATCTCACACAACAGAATAATAGAATAATTTACATGGATATAATATAAATATTCTCGCCCCAAGTCTCTCAACTATGACTAATACATTATATAAGTTAAACCATAACATAACTTATTACATAGCCATACTTAAGTCTTAATACAACATGATAATAAAAATCTTAACATAGTGGACTAAGCTACTCCATATCCTTGCCCTTTCCCTCATCCTTGCCTGATGTTCCACACTATTCTGCCTTAACAAAAATGTTTGGGAAAAGCAAGAATGAGAAATAATTTGCTCAACAAGTAGTGAACATGCATAAATATAAAGCTAATAATCCCAAGGGTAAAATGATAAGGATAACTCATGAATTTAAAGAATAATGTTGTAAACAAAGAAGTCTCAATAGTTCCAAATATGTCCTTTGAATTTTAAACAATGAGTCATTATAGACCGAAGGATTATTAGAGGAATTCAAAGGTTTCAACGTTTTCCAACTGGATAAAATTGTAATACTGAGTAGTCACTATGGACCAAGAACTTCTGTTAGAATTAACAATATTTAACTGGCAATATAATATAAACAAGTATAATAGGTGATCAGCCTAAGGTACCCTACGTTATGCATAACATTTAAACATATTGTTTGTGCGCACGTCGGTCTCTCGACAGTATATAATTTTCCCCTACTATGAGGGTAGTTCATCTCAGTAGATTTTAAGAGTTCGCACCCAAGCAATTGGTTTGGATAACTTTCTAACTCATATATATTGGTCTATCCAAATCAAATGGCTTAGACACCTTTATCAATACACTTAGGAATAATTTATAAGTTCAAAGCTTGCAACACGATTCAAGGAATATAATTGTGACTTCAAACCAAGCTTTAGAGTATGAATAATAATTTCTGAGAATTTAGATATCACAAAAGTTATTCCATAGAATGATTATACAATCAATAAGTATATTCACTCAAATATATAGTTGATATAACAATAATTAAAAACTTGCACAATACCCAAGGTTGTGTAACTTAGGAAATTTGCATTTAATTATGAAAATCAAATGAAGTTAGGAACTTGCATAATCATAGATTCCTTGCATAAAGTAAATGCATAGGTTAGGATACTTTTCTTTTGCGTAGATTATAGTTCTATAGATTAACGTCACCTCAAAGTCCTATAGTACCATAGTTATGTATATATACATATTCATTAGTTATACAAGCTCAATACGTAAACCAACAATCTTACACACCTATAATACAAATGTTCAATCATGTATGCTAAGAACATATTTTCAGCCTTATCTTTGTTATACGATCTGGCCACATAGTTGCATAATCAACATTATTTTTGTTTTTGAAAGTTCTATTTAGAAACCTTGTAGAAAATGCTAAGTCTTCATTCAATATAACCACTACACAATTAAACACTTAAAACATCACTTTAACACTGTTTTATAACTTAGGGTATTAATATAAACATGCTTCAAGATTCAGCTTTCAGTTTTATAAAGTCAGTCAACATTGCCATGCGGCGTAACCTGCATTTTGACCTGGGTGTGGCGCGACCGCGCTGCTCCCTGATCAGTCCAGAGTTGAGTTTGAGTTTCCTTGATTCCATCTTACTTTCTAG
This sequence comes from Panax stipuleanatus, assembly GCA_020205555.1. Taxonomy (NCBI): domain Eukaryota; kingdom Viridiplantae; phylum Streptophyta; class Magnoliopsida; order Apiales; family Araliaceae; genus Panax; species Panax stipuleanatus. Next base: position 49,792,716 of record CM035122.1, read on the forward strand.
CATACATGGATAATGATACCTATAGCATATACACATGTTAAGAGGTCTTGGGCTAGATTTGATGTCTCTTATGTTCATTTTAAGTTTACTTCCCAATGTTATGGTTTTCTTTGGAAATTTCCATTCAATAAGGCTGAATAAGTTCATTTAACAAGACACTAACTATGTTAACCATTAAACCAAATAAGGATGCTAAATAACCTTTACCATGCATGCTCAAATGTATTCAACTTGTTTACTCCTAGCTAGCATATTTCATCACTTGAAAACTCATTTTAAAACATGCTTGAATAGTCTACATCATGCCTAACTAGATGGGTGAACATATTAGTCATGCTTAGAGGCATAAAGTGTCCTAGCATGTCATCTCATAAGTTTAGAATGCCATCAATTAAATGCTCATCAATGTTAGTTTTCAAAACTCTAAGTTTGCTTTAAAAATCATCCTAAACCAAGCTAATGCAACCTATTATATGCAAAGCAACTTTAAACCACATGTTAGGCCCATTTGTATACATAACTTAATTAAACACACATGCTCAGAATATCAGAAAGCAAATAAAATCATTTTCAAGCACTAGCAACCGGTGCGACCGCGCCACTTTGAGGCAGACCCAGACTTGGCTCTGTTTTAGCAAAACTCAGAACACATAACATATAAGCCTTTGATTCTGTAACTCAGATCAACCACATTGTGTCCATAACATACATACAAACTCAGATAACACAATGCTACAAATTTCTAAACCAATTATCAAGTAGTTCATGTAATTTCTAGGAATTTGCCTACTTTGAAATCAAGAATATGTTTAAGAATTACCTTTTCAAGCTGTGATATTAATCTTGTGTTCAATTTCAGATTGTTCTTCTAATTTAGCAGCACTCCCTCTCAAAATTGGACTTATCAGAAAATTTTAGCAGCTTGATTAAGTGAATGGGAGCTCCTATATATAGCAAAGCTTTTGCCCAAATAATGGCTTTTTCTCAAGGGTAGAATCCAATAGGAAGAAGGAGAAGATGATGGTTAAGAAGGGTTTTGTGGAAAGCATCAACTGCTCCCATCATTCTCAATGGCTGATTTCCAGCAATAGGTGATAGGCCATTGGCCTAGTGCATCATTTGTTCACATGGGTTTACTAGTAAGTCTAAAAACTCAGCATTCTTGTAAATGGGGGGGGGGGGGGGCCTGGACGGTTGGGGAGGGAGTATACTCCTATGTTACATTTTTATTTTGATTATTATACTTTATGCTAAGTTATGGGCACATACACACACACACACACACACACACACACACATATATATATATATATATACACACACACAAACATATATATAAGTATACTTATACTTTAATATATAAAATTATATGATCCATGTACATTGGGTATGTACATTGGGTTAATCTTAATAATATTTGTGTTGGGCTAGAATATAAGTTTGTTGGGTACTAACAACTCATTATTTTTCATAAAACTTATTCTTTTAATTACCCATATCTATCAAAGTTAATAAGTAATATCAAACATTTATTTAAAATTAATTCTCTTTCATAATTCTAATTAAACCTTCAGTTGGTCCAACATTAATTATTATGCCACACAAGGCTCATTTATTCAATCTTAGTAAAATTACACAACTCAAGCTTGTAGTAATATAGTCTCACAGAATAGTTATTCACATTATAATATTATTCTTAATATCCAATCTTATATTTTATACAAGATGCCATTTTATTTATATGCTCACACAACACGTATAATTGCACCTAATAAATAATTAAAATAATAACAATAATTAATCCATCACATTATTTAATTATTCCCTCATTAATTTAATTAATAAATTACTTAGCCCATCGCTATGCCACACCAGGCATATCACATAAGCTTAATTAAGCTCATTATCATTTCCACCACATTTCTTAATTATCACATACTTAATTCAATTTAAATTAAATTATCACATTGCAAGACACACATAAATATATATGTATTCAACATAAATATTCAAACATTTTTATTTCCATTATTAATATTATTTATAAAATTCATGGGTATTACATCTTCCTCCTTTTTAAAATTCCGTCCTCGGAATCAGTACAAGGTTACATGAACAGATGGAGATAGTTCCTCCTCATCTTATCCTCTAACACCCACGTAGCCTTCTTTGCGTTGTGGTTTCGCCAAACTACTTTTACAAAAGATATAACTTTGTTTCTTAATATTTGCTCTTTCCTATCGATTTTTTGGACAAGAATTTCTTCATATGTCATATTCTTTTCTACTTGAGTGGGCTCATAGGATACCACATGCTTATAGTCTGGCTTTTATGGACGTATCACAGAAACTTAAAACACGTTGTGGATATGTTCCAGTTCAAAAGGTAATGCTACCTTGTACGCCACTTCGCCTACACGCTTTAACACTTCGAACGGTCCTATGAACCTCGAACTCAATTTTCTTTTCTTACCTAATCTTATCTTCCCCTTCTAGGGAGACACTTTCAAAAACACAAAACTACCGACGTCAAAATCTCGGCTTTGACAGTGCAAATCTGAGTATTTCTTCTGTCGATCTTGAGCTACTACTAATCTGGCTCTTATTGTCATTTCACTTCTGCCGTTTGTTGAACTAATTTCGGTCCCAAAAGTCATCGTTCTCCGACCTCGTCCCAATATAACGGTGTTCTGCACTTTCTTCCGTAAAGAGCTTCGTACGGTGGCATACCGATACTCGCATGATAACTATTATTGTAAGCAAATTCTACTAGGGGTAAGTGATCATCCCAGTTGTAACGATCAGGAATTTTTTATTTAATTTAAAAATATTTATTGAATTAAATAAATATTTTAGTTGATTTATTTATTGGGTTAAATAAATAATTAATGGAATTTGTTGTGGAGTAATTTAGTTAAGTGTGTTATATTAACTAAATTAATGTTTAATAATTTTATGGCTTGAAGATTTAATTTAATGAGATAATTAAATTAAATGAATTGTTAAATAAGTATATTTTAGTGTAATGGTGATATTTATATTCTAGTTTAATTTAATAATTAAATTGGAAAATTAATAATGATTTAGTGGAAATTTTAATTATATGTCAAATGATTAATTTGATTTAAGAGTTAAATGAATTTGATTAATTAAAGTGTGACAGTTGGATATCATATAATAAGAAAGTTATTAAAATAAATTAAAAGGGATTCTTTAAGAACTAGCCAAACAAGGCCCTTTGGAACGTGATAACTGCTGAGGCCATGATGCGTTTAACTAATACCCACGTTAAGCAGTACGCACAATGGGTATATCAGTTATATTATATATATTATATCCTACTGTATTGCTAAGCTTGAGAAAAACAAAACACAGAGAGAATTTGAGAGAAAGGAGTTTTTGAGAGCTAATCTGAGAGTCAAAGGCGTTTTCTATCATCTTCTAACAAGTTAAACAAGAATAAAGAGGTAATAACCTAGTTTTAATTTTAGTTTATTCTTTCTTGAGTTTCTTCATGAAAACTTAATTTTGTGGTTTAAATTGATGAGATATAGTTGGTATATGTTAAGTGGTGGTTTATAACCTGTTAATTGTCTTCTGCAAACGATTTTCAAAAATCAGAATCCATGAAATATGATTTCAAGTGATGAACTTGGGTTTTGGTGATAGTTACATGATATATATGGTTTTGGTGTCAAAATTGGTGTTAAATTCTTATGGTAATCTGCAAATTGAAAATGGTTATTGTTAATACATCAAGAAACGAAAATAATGCATGTTTAATGGACTGCTTTGGTTGAGAAATGAATTCATGATGATGGATTTTGTTAAGGATGTCTAAAAGGTTTTAGCAAGAACATAGAATTTAAAGGGTGTAAATTTGGTTATTGTTGTTGTTGTTTTGTTGTTATAATCAGTATGTGCATGCTTAGTGTTGTTTTTGTGAAGTCCATGTCATTTGGGTATGCTTAATTTAGAGCTTTGTGTGTTGGAAGTTGAGTTGTTGGCTTGGATGAACTGCTGTGCCGAGCTATTGCAGTTCCTGTCCGCGCATCAGCTTAGCTGCGCCGGTCACAAGGGCAGGAACAGGGCAGCTGCGCTCCAGCGCAGCTGTGCCAGTGTAAGGGTTCAGTAAGGCGCAGCTGCACCCTCCCCTGATCAGAGACTGTTTTGTTTTCTTTTGGTTTTCAGTCCGTGGTATGTTAATGTAACCTAGTCTAATGAGCATGAAAACGTGTTAAGCATAAAATAAGGTATTTTAATAGATTATGAACATGTATGTGATGATTCCAAGTTAAAAAATTATCAATGTATATGAGAATTCAAACTTGTTATTCATGAGGTTGAATTTTGGTTGTCATGCAATGATTTCAGGTTTGTGATGTGTGAATAGTTTAATGGTCAGAACTTGAACTAAGTTAACAAGTTGAACTTAAGTGGGAACTAAGTCTAAAGGGTTAATGTTAGCAAGTCTAATGAATGTTATGATTACAATGGTATATGTAGGAAATTTAGTGCTGGTGTAACTATAATTTTTTAATCTACGCATGAGGCAAGTTCCTTACCCTATCTTGATTACGATTATACAAGTTCTTTATCCCTATCTTATTTATATATTTTGCAAGTTCCTAAATTCTACTTTTACATTGTGAAATTTATAAACTCTTGAATCTCTACTACAAGCAAAGCTTCTTTGATTATTCCAAGGATACAATTCTTTTGAAAGTATTACTTCATTATACAGGTTGAACTAAGGAGAGTTTGAGAGCTTAACTCTTCTTCTCTTCTAGGTTCAAGTAGATTTCTTTTCTAAGGGTTCTCTTTGGTTGAGTTTGTGGTCTGAACATTAAGCATTGAAGGCTTCTATTGGAAAGAGAACCACCAAGATTTGCATTTCCATTCTCTCTACTCTCTTCCTTTCATAGTTGTTTAAATGCTTGGTTTACATCCCATAATGGTTTGTGGTTCAGAGATGAACTAACTACCATTATGGGATTCTAATGGATTTTATTGCTTAGTCTAGGGTTTTATGCCTTCTTGAAATGTATGGATGAAAATGTATGGTTTGCCTAGCATGGTTGCTTTGTATGTTTAAATGCCTGATCAACATCTACTGTAATAGTTTGTATGAACTTAAAAAATGAAGTGTAAACTTAGATTTTGCCATGCTAGCATATGTTCGTGAAGCTTGCACTCGATGACTTTTGCGATTCTTAATCCGGATAGAAATATACCGTATTTCCATGTGTAGTTAATAGGGGGCTTGCACTTAAACTGATATAGCTTGTAAATCACATAGACATATAGTGGTTTAGGTTTTATTGGTGTTCATGTGATTTCCATCTCTTTTGTGGATATTATATGATTTGGACTTGGTTCATTAAAAAATAGTCTTGTTTCACATTCGTGCTCCCGACTAGCATTCCTATGTGATTATTTATATTTGATTTGAGGTGTTGTTAACCTAGATGATGCAATAGATGAAGTTAGGATCCCATATTTCTCTAATTTGAACCCCTCATCTGTTAATTAGTTAGGTTTATTTTTAAAACCAGTTTAGTTATTTAAAGAACACTTTGACACATGTTTGAGCAGACGAAAATAACCATAGGACTGTTGCATAATAGTTTAAGCCTGACTCCTTTCTCCGTGGGAACGATCTCGACTTATTGAATTTATTACTTGTCGACCGTGTATACTTGCACGTGTTTTGTGCCCGTTTTTGTGAACACCGAAATGGCACAACAGAACATGATAAAGATTACTAGACACTGGAAATTTGATACATGAAAATGTAATGCAATGCATGATATGCTATGTTATGAATGCTATATGCTCTTGTGGGGTTAGTTGCCTCGGTATTCTATCACTGACTGCTCCCGTCACTTCTGCTGGGGATGGCGTTGTCAATGATGGCTTCCACTGAACTCTCTTAATGCTTACTCGAACGGTAGTTTGCAAAGCTTTCATCATTGAACTTTCTCGATGCCTACTCAAACAGTAGTTTGCAAAGCTTTCATCACCGAACTTTCTTGATGCTAAATTGGGATGAAGCCAATGGTTTTGAAAATGTCCATCGGTGCTACCAAGACTGATTCTACGAAATGTTGTAGAGATGTTTTCAGGATCCCTGCTGGGGAGATTTTTTTATGGCTGATACTACTGGACCTTTTTGAATTCGACGTTGGGGTTGTCACCAACATTCTTTGTCTTCAGATACGCTTTCTGACTATACCTCCGATGGGGACGTTCCTCTTCTGACGAGTGACCTCATTGGGGATTCCTGATGCCTATCCTGATGATAGTTTACACTGGTTTACATCATCGGATCCTTCTCGACTTTACGTTGGGGCTGTCGCTAACGATTTGGATTGTTGTTTGGTTGATGTCGACATTTCTGCCGGGGATAGAATTCTTACTATCTACTCGAACAGTAATTGACAACTATTTGACCATCACCAAACATCCTCAAAGCCTACATGAACGTTAGTTTATAACAGTTGACTGAACTTATTTGATTTTGATACCTACTCGAACGGTAGTTTGCAGGGTTGACCATCACCGAATCTCCTCGATGCCTACTCAAATGGTAGTTTCCAACGGTAAGTTGAACTGACTTGATGCCTCGGCTGGGGATTTATATAAAAGATTCCATCATCGGTCCTCCCTGAAGCAAATATTTTTCCATGGTTTTCATCATTGGATCTTTCCTGATGCTACGCTGGAGTTGTCGCCAACGGTTTGCAATATCCGACACTCTGCCCTTTGTTGAAGCAGTTCTCAACGATTTTCATCATCAGCTCTTTCCCGATGCTACGCTGGAGTTGTCGCCAACGGTTTGCAATATTAGAAAATCTAATCTTCGTTGAAGTAGTTCTCAATGGCTTTCATCATCGGATCTTTTTTGATGCTATGCTGGAGTTGTCCTCAACGTTTTGCAATATGTGATGTACCTGATATCTCTGTTGGGAGTATCTTTCTGATAAGTTATACCCTCGAACAAATCTAAATATTTTGATGCATTCAAAACCAACGGTTCATGACACCGGGCCTTCCCGATGCTTTGATAGAGGTAATTTTCAACAATTTCCATCATTGACTTTCCAAATACTACATTAGGGCTCTTACCAATGACTTTCATGAAGATCTTTTTTCATCAGAAGTTTGGTACCCGAATTCAGGGTTTTAGGCCTTTTCTGCTCAATTGTGTAGCACCTTTTTTCCTGATTTGACTTTTGAACTTCCAGGAACTCTACTATAACTTCAATTGGACTGAACTGGAGGGGGTGGGGCCCACCCTGGGTGGCCGCAGGTCTACCTGCGGTGGCCGCATGAAAAGCCGCAGTTCTATTTGTAGACACTCAAAATTTTCCCTGCCCCAATACTAACACTGTAGGAGGGCAATGCCGTTAATTAAATCAACCCCGGTTCCAATATCAGGCTACCAATCCAAATTCGATCACCAATATCGGTTATCTAGTTTAAATTCGATCCCCAATATCTGTAAACCAAAATCCGATCACCAATGTCGGTACCCCATCCAGCTCCGATAGTCAATCAGACTGTAAATCCAGCCCCAATAGTCAATCAGACCGGTAATCCAGCTCCGATAGTCAATCGGACCATCAATCCAGCTCTGATAGTCAATCAAACCGTCAATCCAGCTCCGATAGTCAATCGGACCATCAATCCAGCTCCGATAGTCAATCAGACCGTCAATCCAGCTCCGATAGTTAATCGGACCGTCAATCCAAATACGATCGTCAATCAGACCGTTAATCCAGCTCCGACAGTTAATCAGACCGTCAATCCAAATCCGATCGTTGATCGGACCAGCAATCCAGCTCTGATAGTCAATCGAACCGTTAATCCAGCTCCGATAGTCAATCGGACCGTCAATCCAGCTCTAATTTTTTAATTGGACCATCAATCCAAATCTGATCATCAATCGAACCGTCAATCTAGCTCCAATAGTCAATCGGACCGTCAATCCGAGCTCCGATAGTCAATCGGACCTTCAATCCAGCTTTGATAGTCAATCGGACCGTCAATCCAGCTCCGATAGTCAATCAAACTGTTAATCCAGCTCCGATAGTCAATCAAATCGTCAATCCAACTCCGATAGTCAATTGGACCGTCAATCCAACTCCGATAGTCAATCGGACTGTCAATCGAGCTCCGATTGTCAATCGGACCATCAATCCAACTCTGATAGTCAATTGGACCGTCAGATTAACCCCGATCTCAATATTGAGCTATCAAATCAACCCCGATCTTTGATCGGACCATTAGTTCAAACCCCGATCTCAATATCGGGCCTTCAAATAAGCCTTGGCGGCAATCCGAGAGGTATAAGGTAGCCCCAGCATCAACCCGGGAGGTATCGATCAATCCCGATCTCAATATCGGGCAGTCAAGACAAGCATCAACCCGAGAGGTACATGTCAACCTTGAAATCAACCCAGGACATGTCAAGTCATCCCCGGTCTCAGCCCGTGAACTACAAATCAGCCCTGGCTTCAATCCGGGAAGTATAGATCAGCCCCAGCGATAACCCTGGGAAGCCAGATTCATCAAGGACCACCCCGGGAGGGGCAAAATGATCATTTTAGCAACTCTCAGCCAATTTGGTCAAACTCAAGCTGAATTTATGCCATCGAAGTCAGAATGAACCACAACGACGATCCCGAGTGCAAACAGCGCAAGACAATTCAACGGACAAACTGCGGGGAATCAAAAACCTGGTTATGAAACCGTCTTCTTGGACCCAGAAAATGTTTTATCCCATGTCATTACAACACTCTCAGCGATGACTTTCCGAAGAGGTATCGCACGCCTCAAATGGACGCTTCGATCAAAAGTTAGAAAGTTTTAACTTCGATTGTGCGTTGTTCGGAGTGCACGTACTTCAAGACGATGAAACCCGGCATCGCGGGCCCCACCAGGGGAGCCGCACCTCTACCTGCGGCAACCGCAGGTAGAGTGGAGGCTCCCTGGCCTATATATAGAGGTGCACCCCCCTTCATTTTTAAGTTTTAAAAACGTAGTGAAGCCCTGTTAGTTTGATTTTCTGACTTTTACACCTCTTCCAAACCCAAATATTTCCACTCCAACACATAGATATACCCATATACTACCACATATCAGAAAATAACCGGTAGATTTGGACGTATAGAGCCTACGATTTGGCAAAAAGCCTGTGTAGCAGTCTATTATAAGTATTTTCACGATCAGAAAGTGAATATTACTTTTTCGTACTTTTTTACTCTTGCACGTTAAGTTTCATTTTCTAAAAATGTCTGGAACTTAGTTCTGTGGCCGTTTTCGTCAAAATTTGGTACATTTTTGTACATTAACTAATTTTTTGGCATTTCTACAACTCGGATTGACGATCCGTTAGCTCCAGCAGCTTCAATGCACTAGCACACACATTCTGGCAACTTCGCCGGACTGGGTTATCTTCCCAGTTCGGGTTTAACCCTTTTTTGTATATATTTAACTGTTTATGTATTAACATTTCAATTCTGTCATGCCCGGATGTCAAATCCGAGGTAGTTTACTGCTTTTATATATATTTACGCATATATGAGCGACTTTCACCATAGCTGGGTTCTCTTCCTAGTATTGGTTGACTACATTTCTGTCAATATATATAAATATATATTTCAATTAAGTCTGGGCATAGGCGTGAAAGTCCATCACCTTTTTTACTATTTTTGCACTCTTCGCCATACTGGGTGCTCTCCTCAGTCACTGGTTGACTACTTTTCTACAAATTTACATTTCTGTCAATATATTTATATATATTTATATATTTTTAGTCTGGCCTAGACTATTTTGTGGCCTTTTTACTGCTTTTGCACTCTTCACCATTTTTGGGTTATCTTCCCAGTCCCTGGTTGACTACTTTTATGTACATTTACATTCCAGTTCGGCCTGGATCACTCTCTGTCTTTTTTGCTGCTTTTATATATATTTATGCATATATAAGCAGCCTTCACCATCACTGGTCCTCTCCCAGTCTTGGTTGACTACGTTTCTGTCAATATATATATATATATATATATATATATATATATATATATATATATATATATATATTTTAATTCTAGTCGGGGCAACAGTGTGAAAACCTATCGCCCTTTTTACTGTTTTTCTATATATATATATATTTCATTTATGTCAAGCCTGGATCATTTCGTGGCTTTTTATACAGTTTTTATAAATATATATATATTTCAATTCTAGTTCGGGCTTGTGCGTGAAAACCCATCGCCCATTGCAGCTTTTATATATATATAACTGTATATATAATGCTATTACTTGCTTTTTATTCAATTAATGCTTTAAATATTCATTTTATATGAATTGGCACTGACATATCTGCAGGCGGACTAGATTTATTTAAATCTTGCCAATTCTAGTTTTCAAATGGTTCAAAACCTCAAGACTGAACCGGGAAGCTAGAATAGCTGAGATTTCCTTAAATCTGGCTTTCTTTCTAGTTTCAGCTTCAAAAGCAATCTCGAGTCCCTTAGATCTCTATCTAGTGGGAACGAGACGCTTCAGCCGTGCGGACCGGGATTTACTGAATGAATCCTCGGTTCTGGAAATTTTGGGATATATATATATTTTGTGCAAATTTGCAACTGTGCAGGTTGTGGTTACTCATATGTGAGCCTAGGAATCGTGGGATTCATGATCAAACTGATCAGAATATGATTCTCACGATGGACAAACTCCGATTTACAAATGTACCCTGCCAGTTTTTATGTAGAAATGTACATGTAAACAGACCTTAAAACGGTTATCCGGATTTAAGGTCTCAATATAATGAAAAAATGTCAATTATCGTGTCAGCGTCCCTCCGATGGTTTTCATACCCATGAGGAGACCGACACTTGTATATTTTGTGATCGAGGATGCTTCGCAGCCCGACAAATCACCATTCACATGCAGCCTTAAGGCTATAAAGATAAAATTGGAAGTATCAACAGGCTTCAATTCCTATGTTAGCCTAAGGGTTTGATAAACCAGCTTTCAAAACGTCATTATCAATTCAAAAGAAAAGATTTTGTAAATCAAGTTAAATGCTTTTGCAAATCAAATCAAACCCTTCGTATATAGGTTCAACGAAGCAAAGCACTACTTTCAATCAATCAAATCGATAGGCCTAATTTTCAAAATAGCATTCACTCACGCATTCCAGTTTTAAGGGAAATATTGAAAAGACGCGGTACCGTATTTACACGAGAGTTGTGGGGTGCCTAACACCTTCCCCACACTTAACCCAGCCCCCGAGCTCAAACTTTGTTTTCAAAGATCAGGTTTCGACAGTGTCCAACAATTGGGCCTCTTTCAAACAAAACTCGGTTGAGTTGGTACAACTATTTTTAAATTTACCAACTGGCGACTCTGTAAAATGTTAAAATCATCGACATGATACATGTTGGCCTTTTTCCTAAAAAACCCTTCAAAACCTTTTTCCTAAATAAAAAGAATAAGGGTAGAGATAACTTAGGAAAAGAGATTAAAAGACCTGGGTTGTGACCCGACCCGCTGATTTTTTAAACCAACGTCGACAGGTGGCGACTCTGTTGGGGACAGTAGAGGGCTTAGGCCTCTTTCAAAACTTTTCAAACATTTCCCTTTCAAAACTATTGAATGCGTGAAATTCTGCGTCTCCACAGTCAATGAATGAGTGAATGCTGCGTCTTCATTGAATGAATGCTGCGTCTTTACATTGAATGAATGTGAATGAATGTTTTCCTTCTTTTTAGTGCTTCGCACCCATATTTAGTGCTTCGCACCCATGTCATCATATGCACAACAGTGAGACATGATGTATGTGAATATATGCTGTGTGTCCCTCTCATAAGGAGGATAACCCGGTCGGTGATAAGTAATGTCTCTGGGGACGACTAAGTCTATGGGGCTCATGAAAATGCACCACCTTGATTCGCTCCAGTTGAAAGATTGGATTAATTTCCCTTCTAGTAGACTGCGATGATCTGGGAGCCTTCATGTCGAAACAAAAGCCGCGAGAGTAACCTAAGAAAGGTCAGCCTCTGATTAACTAAATCCGAAGGGAAGCTTCTTCATGCCTTCCTCTTTCAATTCCATGTTAAGTCTCCAATTACCGAGGAGCACAATGTAAATATCATAATGAAAGATTTACTTTCCCTGTCAAAATACCATGTCATCCTGTCATCAAAATAACTAACCTCGGTTTTGCAAGATAAAATCTAAAAAACACATCATGCATCCAGTCTTTACCTACATTAGGAAATTAACACACCTACGTTTTGTTGTGGGTAAAAATTGGTCCTGTTACTAGGTCTAAATCCAAAGCAGCCGGTCCATCCAAGGACATGGATTCCAGTGCTCCACCAGAATTCACCTTGGTATCCAGGGAAGAATTCGAAGGTCTAAAAAATCAAATAGCCGAATTAGCTGGTTTTATGCGAGAACAAAACAAGGCTTTCAAAGAAAAACAATCTCAAACTCTCCCAGAACCAGGAGCATCTGGTAGTGGTGCTGGCAGTCAAGATACTGAAAAGGCCGAAACTCAGATTCCTAGACCGCAGAACCAGGACACCCCTGAAATCACCCCCCTTGTCAAAGAACAGGAAATTGATGACATTATAAAAAAAGTACAATAGATGGAAGAAACCCTCCGGTCTGTCAAAGGTACTGGGGCGTTTGGCAGTGTTACTTACTCTGACCTCTGTATATTCCCCGGGGCTCGTTATCCTGAGAAGTTTTATGTCCCCGATTTTGAGAAATATGACGGATTGGGAGATCCTTATACACACCTGAAAGTATTCATTGGAGAGCTTGAATCCTATATAGAGGATGAGAAGCTTCAAATGCAACTATTTCAGAAGAGTTTGACTGGAGAAGCCAGAGCATGGTATGCCCGTTTAGACAATTCCAAAATTCCACAGCTGGGAAGACCTGGCCCATGCCTTTCTCAGCCAATACAGATTCCAATCTCAGCTGGCTCTGAACAGATATCAAATTACTAAAATCAAGAAGAAGAACACCGAATCATTCAGAGAATATGCCCAGCGATGGAGACGGATCGCAGCACAAGTCACCCCAGCCATGACTGAATCTGAAATAGTCATGACTTTCATCGACATCCAAGAAGTGCCTTATTATGAGAGGGTCCTAGCATGCGTAGGAAAACCATTCTCTGAAATGATCAAACATGGCAAAATGGTAGAGATGGGGCTCAAATTCGGGAATATAAAAGATCTAACCGCCCTCGTGTTGGGTTTGTACGTAACGCAATCATGAAATCAAATCACATAAATAGGGCGGAAGCGTAAAAAACTAGGTTTTAAAAAATTTATACAAACCCATTACCATGATCATTCTTGTGCATCAATTATCAGTGAATGAAGAAGGAGAAAAACAGAATTATACCTTTGAAGATCCAAGCTTCCTCAGGTACAAGTTCTACTCCTTTGATTCCTTTGATTCCTCTGTAGTGGCTCCTTCCCTTGATCAATGTTAGCCACCCAAATGTTTGGCCTCTAACGGTGATCCACCAAGGAAGATGAAGAACTCAGTAAGATGGGTTATTGGCTTAACCCTTGTTTCTATCTCTATAGAATATGTGTACTCCCAACTCTTGAAAAATTCACGTTTTTTATTTTTGATATAAGACTCTCTTATATAGATATTAGGTTAACCCTCCTAATCCAATTAGAATAGGGTTTTATTTAGTTAATTAATTAAATACTTTTAATTAATTTATATCCTAATATTTATTAAGATTGAGATAGAGTACTGATATTATATTAATTCCTAAACTCCTTTAGAATTAAAATAATAATAATATTAATAAGACTCCTCTTATTAATTTATATTTAATATTTTTAAAATATTAAATAATAAACATTAAGCTATTTAATTTATTCTATCATCATAGATTAAATTAATTATACTTAATGCATTATTACTATCATGTCATTTTCTTCTTAAATAATTCTTCTTCCGTTTATGGTGTGACCCTTTAGGTTCTCCATATTAAACCAGTTGTGAATAAATCAATTAGAACAATTCTAATCTTATTTAAATAAATAAATTAAACTAATAATCTATTTAAATAAATAACATTTATTCTACAATAGGGATAAGCCTCCCTAGCGATCAACGACTTTCCAGATAATATAGATTTCAACATTAATCATAAAAGAACCTGTGAGTTAATAGTTACCGTACAATTGAATCCTTCCACCATACAATGTCCCAATTAAATATAAGACATGGATTTACTGTCAAGTCTTAATTTATTTAATCATATGTATTTCGATTAGAAAATGCACAACTCCAAATAATGCAAATTAGAAACCTCTTTCTAATTTCATTCTACCTTGGTCAAGGATTCCTGGGTTGTCATTTAACGAATCACATAGGACATATCTCCTCTTTTACTAGAGGTGGTAGATTCTTTATTGATCATTCATTATCTCCATATGTAACTCATTACACCCAAGCATACCCTATATATGCCTTAAAAGGCCTTAAGGAATTAGTCAAAGTATAATTTGTTACATACAAGATACTATGATGATCTCAAGTCCAAGGATCACATGTACTACTATCACATTAGGAATTCCTATTGACAGGCGAGTAAAACTCCATTAGGTATTCCATAGCGAGTCACGTTCAGTGAACTTATTCTCCAATAAGCACCTACATACTTGCTTTAGTGTCTCCACACAAATGACCATGAGATCAGTCATCCTCATTCAATGAGCAAGCAACATATGTACCAATCTATCCGGATTTACTAATCCCCATTTTAGTAATCCCACAATTGGGAACTATTTTAGTTTTTAAGCTTTCTAAGAATTTAGATCTCATTATCATGATCTCATCATGATTCTAAAAGCATTGCTTAAAACTATGGGTTATTTACATATTATAAAAACAGCACCATGTAGATAATTATATGCCTTAAATGAATATTTTATTAATAAATAAATAAGATTGTTTTACAAAGTATGTGCTTTGTCATCATACATGATTGACTTGTATGCACACTACTATCAATCTCCCACTTGCAATAAAGCCAATCGCCATGGTATCTCATACCCATCTTCTCTAAGTGACTATCAAACTGCTGTTGTGTTAAAGCTTTAGTAAATGGATCTGCAATGTTGTCTTGAGAGTCTACACGCTCCAAGGTGACGTCTCCTCTTTCAATGATCTCCCTGATCAAGTGAAATCGCCGCAACACTTGTTTAGATTTCTGATGAGACCTCGGTTCCTTAGACTGTGCAACTGCTCCGGTGTTGTCACAGTATACTGGAACTGCTTCTCCAATGCTAGGAACCACACCAAGTTCAGTTATGAACTTCTTCATCCAAATAGCTTCTTTTGCAGCTTCACTTGCAGCTATATACTCTGCCTCTGTCACTGAATCAGCAACCGTTTGCTGCTTGGAACTCTTCCAACTCACTGCACCTCCGTTCAAGGTAAACACATACCCTGAAACAGATTTGCTGTCATCTTGGTCTGTTTGAAAACTTGAGTCCGTGAATCCCTCGAGTTTTAATTCAGACCCACCGTAGACAAGAAAAATATCTTTAGTCCTTCTCAAGTACTTTAGGATATTTTTCACTGCCTTCCAGTGCTCTTCTCCTGGATTTGACTGGTATCTGCTTGTTACACTAAGTGCGTGAGCAACATCCGGTCTAGTACATATCATACCGTACATGATAGATCCTATTGTAGAAGCATAAGGGATCTTACTCATACGGTCTCTCTCCTCAGGTGTCTTTGGGGCCTGTTTCTTGGAGAGATTTATTCCATGGCTCATCGGCATGAGACCTCTTTTGGAATCTTCCATGCTAAACCTCTTTAGCATCGTATCAATGTACGTTCCTTGGGATAAGCCGAGCATCCTTTTAGATCTATCTCTATAGATCTTTATCCCCAAAATATAGGATGCTTCACCCAAGTCCTTCATGGAGAAGTTTTTAGATAACCAGATTTTAATGGATTGTAACATAGGAATGTCATTCCCTATCAGTAATATATCATCAACATATAATACAAGGAATGATACTGCGCTCCCACTAACCTTCTTGTATACACATGGTTCATCCTCGTTTTTGATAAAATCAAACTCTTTGATTGTCTCATCAAAACGAATGTTCCATCTACGAGAAGCTTGCTTCAACCCATAAATGGATCGTTGTAGCTTACAGACTTGATTTGTTCCAACTTTTGAAATAAATCCCTCTGGCTGTGTCATATACACATCCTCCTCAAGTTTTCCATTGAGGAAGGCCGTTTTCACGTCCATCTGCCAGATCTCATAGTCGTTGTAAGCTGCAATCGCAAGCAAAATCCGAATGGACTTGAGCATGGCTACTGGTGAGAAGGTTTCATCATAGTCAACTCCTTGTCTTTGTTTGAAACCTTTTGCAACCAGTCGGGCCTTATAGGTCTCTACCTTTCCGTCTGCTCCAGTCTTTTTCTTAAAAACCCATTTACACCCAATAGGTTTAATACCTTCAGGTGGTGAAACCAAAGACCATACTTTGTTTTCATACATGGAGTCCATTTCGGATTTCATGGCTTCAAGCCATTTCCCTGAGTCTTTATTACTCATAGCCTGTTCGTAATTCAATGAATCATCATCATTCATGATGTGTACCTCATCGTTATCCTTTATAACGAATCCATACCTCTCAGGTATCTTCGGTACTCTTCCAGATTTACGAACAGGGTGTGGTACAGTAGGTTCTTCTACTTGGTTAGGTACCTGACTTTGGTCCGTGCTAACTTGTGGTTCTTGAACTTCTTCAAGATATATCTTGCTCCCACTGACCCCTTCATGGATAAACTCTTTCTCCAAGAAGGTAGCATGTTTCGCAACAAACACCTTTTGATCAGTTGGATGATAGAAATAATACCCTACGATTTCTTTAGGGTATCCCACAAATCTACACTTATCGGATTTAGTCTGTAGCTTATCATTTTCAAACTTTTTGACATAAGCTGGACAACCCCAAGTCTTAACATGCTTAAGATTTGGTTTCCTCCCTTTCCACATCTCATATGGAGTCTTTGGGGCGGATTTGGTAGGTACCTTGTTAAGTAGGTATGCAGCCGTTTCTAGGGCATATCCCCAGAAGGAAATTGGAAGGTCGGTAAAACTCATCATGGATCGAACCATGTCCAACAGTGTTCGATTTCTCCTTTCAGATACTCAATTTAGCTGTGGTGTACCTGGAGGAGTCCATTGTGAGATTATACCATTTTCTCTGAGACAATTGAGAAACTCACTGCTTAAGTATTCTCCACCTCGATCTGATCGAAGTATCTTAATACTCTTACCCGTTTGTTTCTCTACTTCACTTCTGAACTCTTTGAACTTTTCAAATGATTCTGATTTGTATTTCATTAAATACACATATCCAAATCTTGAGTGATCATCAGTGAAAGTAATAAAATAAGAATACCCACCCCGTGCACTTGTTGTCATAAGTCCACAAACGTCTGTGTGAATCAATGCCAACAACTCTGTAACTCTCTCTCCTTTTCCACTAAAAGGAGATTTAGTCATTTTATCCATGAGACAAGATTCACAAGTTGGATATGATTCATAATCAGATAGCTCGAGGAGCCCATCTTTATACAACTTGGATAATCTTGTTTCATTGATATGACCGAGTCTACAGTGCCACATATAGGTATAATTAATATCATCTCTTTTCCTTTTCTTAATTTGTTCAATTTGAAATATATTTTCTTGTAAGTCAAGTGTATAAAGTCCATTTCGCAAATTTCCAATACCATATAAAACATCGTCTTTATAAATAGAACAACCATTGTTCTTTATAATAACGTCAAAACCTTCCATATCCAATACAGAAATTGAAATAATGTTTTTAATAATATTCGGAACATAATAACAATTATTAAGATAAATGGATTTGCCCGAAGGCATTGCTAAACAATAAGTTCTTACAGCTAATGCAGCAACTTTTGCTCCATTTCCCACTCGTAGGATCACCTCATCTTTGTTCAGCTTTCTACTTCTGACCAGTCCCTGCACAGTATTACATATGTGAGAACCACAGCCGGTATCCAATACCCAAGTAGAATTATGACTTTCAAAAAAATTAATTTCAATCATAAACAAACCTTGATTGGAAGTCGAAGCTTCTCCAAGCTTCTTCTCTGCTAGAAACTTCTTGCAGTTCCTCTTCCAATGTCCCGGCTCATTGCAATGAAAGCACATTCCTTTAGCTGGTTCAGGTTTCTTTTGCTCCTTTTCTTTCCCTTTTCCCTTAGCCTTCTTAGATTTTTTCATTTCAGAAGACACCTTGGGCCTCTTCCTTTTATTGGAAGAATCCACCATCAAGACATGGTTCTTCTTGGATGAGAAGTGACCTTCTGCAGTTTTCAGCATGTTAAGCAGCTCAGGTAAGCTGACATCTAGCTTATTCATGTGAAAATTAACCACAAACTGCGAGAAGGTCTTAGGGAGTGACTGCAAGATCAAGTCTTGACTCAACTCCCCATCCATGACGAACCCAAGCTGTCCAAGGCTTTCAATTAAATTGATTACCTTTAGAACATGAGTCTCGACGGCAGTGCCCTCGGTCATCCGAGATCGAAAGAGCTCCTTAGATATCTCATATCTAGCAGTCCTACTCTATTCACCATACAACTCCTTGAGGTGAAGCAGCATAGCAGGAACATCCATTTTTTTGTGCTGACGCTGAAGCTCGTTATTCATAGATGCGAGCATGATGCATTGAGCCACAGATGCATCATCTTGCAACTTATTGAAAGTGGCAATCTCTTCCTTAGAGGCTGTTTCTGAAACAGATTCAGGGATAGTGGAATTTAGGACATAAGAAATCTTTTCAGCAGTGAGAACAATTCTCAGATTTCTTAGCCAGTCCTCATAATTCGGGCCGGTAAGCTTATTTGCATCAAGTATGCTTCGTAGTGAGATTAGTGATTTTGACATTTTTAAAATTCTGCATGTGAAAAGACAACATTTTAGCAAACATTCATTTTATTAACTTATCATACCAAAATAAATTTAGGTCTTTATTTTAAATTGGTATCTCTCACTATTTTCATCAAACTATATTACCCTCACTCATATAGTTCGGCAACATCTAATTAAAGATTTGCTAGTGAGATTAAGGATCCCATTTCAAATGTATATAACCTTGTGGATAGCACAACAAGCGATATACAAATAATTAGGTAGACAACTCTTGTTAATTACATCACCATGGAACTCCTTTTATTTTGCCTCTTAAATCATAATGGTCATGTGTGTGCACATCCGAACTAAAATGATTTAAGTTAAGTCCAGCCTAGCACTTCCATAATTTCAAAAAAGAAAAATTTTCGTCCTTGTGGATAGCACAACAAGACTAGATCGTTCAATTTTCTTGATAAGCATCAAATGTGATTAATTAACATCTTAAATATTCAATACTCGCCTTGTGGATAGCACAGCAAACTCATATTAAATATTTAATACTCTATTAACTAATCATGCTAGAAGGCGACGTTCGATATTCCAAATATCATTTGAACGCCTCAGACTTAATATTATTTCTTTGAGGGGTTTGTTATTATTTGTCTCATCTTTTTAAGCGCGCATGCACACATATATATATATAATACGCGTCATTTTATTAAACATGCGAAGCATGTTTGTATAAAATATAATATATATAGTATTTAGCATGCAATATAGAATACTATATTCTACCCGGATTGATTATGGACTTTTATTCTAGTTTGGTTCACTAGAGCCACCAAGTGAACCAAAAGGTCAAACCTAGGAGTGCAAGAATTTAAATTTAAATATAACTATTACATTTAAATCCTGGCTCCATACAAATGAGTCTTCACGCGTTCCTTGCTCCTTGGTCTCCAATTTCTTCAAAATAATTCTAACTATCTCTATTACATTAACTATTTAAAATTAAATAGAAACCTTGATCAGCAGTCAAGTGAAAGTACATAGAAAGGAGATAGAATTTACATCGAGAATAAAACTAGAGAAGACGAGGTACGCAGACCCCATTTTATAAAACTCATTCATTCAAGCATTCAACCAAAATAAAATCCAATCACATTGGTCATAGTCCATAATCAATCCCTTTTATTACCATACATATCATCATACGTATCAATAAAACTTATTCATCTCATGAAAATAAATTCATTCCATATATGTATTAATATCAGTTAATGGGCAAAAGTTTGCTAAACTTTGTTTTTGGAAAAATAAACTCCTTTATTTCATTCAAAAACAATTCCAAATTAAACTCTTTAATTTTAGCAATTATGAAATCTCATTTCATATAAAATAAACATCTTTATTTTAAACCTTTATTAATTAAATAAACCATTCATTTAATTAAATAAAACAAAAAAAAATTCAGTTCCTGTCCAGTGGGGCAGCTGCGCCAAGAATGTAAAGGGAACCGGCGCAGCTGCGCAGCATGAAAACCAGGAACAGCACCCGGCGCAGCTGCGCAGCAATATTTCCTTGTACCGGCGCAGCTTTGCAGAATCTGAAAAATTTTTGTTGCCCAGAACTCGATCCAATCGCATATCATACATATATGGAATCACATAGACTGATAATTAGCACAAGATTGGCTCTGATACCACTGTTGGGTTTGTACGTAACGCAATCATGCAATCAAATCACATAAATAGGGCGAAAGCGTAAAAAACTAAGTTTTCAAAAATTTATACAAACCCATTACCATGATCATTCTTGTGCATCAATTATCAGTGAATGAAGAAGGAGAAAAACAGAATTATACATTTAAAGATCCAAGCTTCCTCAGGTACAAGTTCTACTCCTTTGATTCCTTTGATTCCTCTGTAGTGGCTCCTTCCCTTGATCAATGTTAGCCACCCAAATGTTTGGCCTCTAACGGTGATCCACCAAGGAAGATGAAGAACTCAGTAAGATGAGTTATTGGCTTAACCCTTGTTTCTATCTCTATAGAATATGTGTACTCCCAACTCTTGAAAAATTCACGTTTTTTATTTTTGATATAAGACTCTCTTATATAGATATTAGGTTAACCCTCCTAATCCAATTAGAATAGGGTTTTATTTAGTTAATTAATTAAATACTTTTAATTAATTTATATCCTAATCTTTATTAAGATTGAGATAGAGTACTGATATTATATTAATTCCTAAACTCCTTTAGAATTAAAATAATAATAATATTAATAAGACTCCTCTTATTAATTTATATTTAATATTTTTAAAATATTAAATAATAAACATTAAGCTATTTAATTTATTCTATCATCATAGATTAAATTAATTATACTTAATGCATTATTACTATCATGTCATTTTCTTCTTAAATAATTCTTCTTCCGTTTATGGTGTGACCCTTTAGGTTCTCCATATTAAACCGGTTGTGAATAAATCAATTAGAACAATTCTAATCTTATTTAAATAAATAAATTAAACTAATAATCTATTTAAATAAATAACATTTATTCTACAATAGGGATAAGCCTCCCTAGCGATCAACGACTTTCCAGATAATATAGATTTCAACATTAATCATAAAAGAACCTGTGAGTTAATAGTTACTGTACAATTGAATCCTTCCACCATACAATGTCCCAATTAAATATAAGACATGGATTTACTGTCAAGTCTTAATTTATTTAATCATATGTATTTCGATTAGAAAATGCACAACTCCAAATAATGCAAATTAGAAACCTCTTTCTAATTTCATTCTACCTTGGCCAAGGATTCCTGGGTTGTCATTTAACGAATCACATAGGACATATCTCCTCTTTTACTAGAGGTGGTAGATTCTTTATTGATCATTCATTATCTCCATATGTAACTCATTATACCCAAGCATACCCTATATATGCCTTAAAAGGCCTTAAAGAATTAGTCAAAGTATAATTTGTTACATACAAGATACTATGATGATCTCAAGTCCAAGGATCACATGTACTACTATCACATTAGGAATTCCTATTGACAGGCGAGTAAAACTCCATTAGGTATTCCATAGCGAGTCACGTTCAGTGAACTTATTCTCCAATAAGCACCTACATACTTGCTTTAGTGTCTCCACACAAATGACCATGAGATCAGTCATCCTCATCCAATGAGCAAATAACATATGTACCAATCTATCCGGATTTACTAATCCCCATTTTAGTAATCCCACAATTGGGAACTATTTTAGTTTTTAAGCTTTCTAAGAATTTAGATCTCATTATCATGATCTCATCATGATTCTAAAAGCATTGATTAAAACTATGGGTTATTTACATATTATAAAAACAGCACCATGTAGATAATTATATGCCTTAAATGAATATTTTATTAATAAATAAATAAGATTGTTTACAAAGTATGTGCTTTGTCATCATACATGATTGGCTTGTATGCACACTACTATCACATAAGCATTAACTTAATTGATCAGAATGATTCCTGACACCACATTGCGAGACTGCACCGCATCCTGCACTGTTATGTTAAATGTCTTGGCAGTCGGTCGGTTGGTTGCGGTTGGTCCCATGATAGTTAGAGCACTGCCCCCGCTACCTCCTTTGTTCCCTCCTGATCCTGCCCCTCCAGATCCCTTCTTGGGATAGTCCCTTGCCAGATGATCCTTCGACCCACATGTGAAACAGGCGCCATTCTTTGGGTTAGGACAGTTAGGCGCTGTGTGACCTTCCTGACCATAATTGTAGCACACCCGTTTTCCCTTCATACAAAACCCCAGGTGAGCTTTCCCGTAGGTCGGACATGCTTCGATTCACTTCTTTCGACCTCCTTGCTGATTTCCAGTTGACGAGTTATCAGTCCACCTCCTCTTCTGATTGTTACTTCCTCCCGTGTTGCTGCCACTAGCTTTGTTATTTCCTTCACTTTCACTCTTCTTCTTTTTCTGATCTCGGTTATACTTGGTTACCGCATCGCTTCCACCTTCAGCGAGTATGGCCTTCTCCAGTACCCCAACAAAAGTGTTCAATTGAAACATTGACACTTTTCTATACAACCAGGGCTTCAGGCCCTGCTCAAACCTCCTTGCCTTCCTCTCATTGGTGTGCACTTGATACATGGCAAACCTAGCCAACTCGTTGAATTTCACCGCATCGTCTGGTACGGACATATTCCCCTGCTTCAGCTCTAGAAATTGGACCTCCATTTGGTTCTGCGAGCTTGTCGAGAAATACATCTCGAAGAACATCTCCTTGAACCTTTCCCAGGTAATCACACCTTCTCCTCCCCGGGCCTTATTTGCTTGCCACCAATAACTGGCATCTGATTTCAGTATGAACGTTGCGTAGGTGGCTTTCTGGTCCTCTCTGACTCTTGCGATGTCAAAAAATTTTTCCATCTCCATAACCCAAGTTTGAGCTTCTTTCGGGTTCATGGAGCCTTTAAACTCTGGCGGTCCCACCGCCTTGAAGTCCTTGAATGTAGTATTTGGTGAAGCTTGTGGTTGATTGTTAATCGCTCGAGCCAGTAAGTTCACCAACTGCTGAACGGGGTTAGCATTGGCGTCGTTGTTGTTGTTTGTTAACCCCTCTTGGGCCGGTTGAAGGTTAGGTCGTCTTCTTGGCGGCATTTTTTTGTTAAGAAATACGCTTATTAGATCTTCATTCAATTCTCTAAATATTTAAGACTTAACTTAAACATTTAGACACCACCACTTAACACATAACATCTCAATTAACTCTGATATTTTATTTAATCAAAAGTTTTAACAAAATACGATAGCATCACTACTATTTACATCAACTATCCCGAGATAAAGAATTTATAGGATTTAAAACATCAAAATTTTCCTTTGTTTATAAGCACATCAAAATTTACATTATTAACTACCAGACAGGTCTTCACATAATCAAAATGTTCCTATTACTGCCTACTAAGGTGACAAACAGCTTTGCCTCACTCTTCTTCCATAATACGGGACATCGTTCTGCGATCTAGTACGTACCACGGTAGACCTTCGAACTGAATTGGATATCTCATAACCCAATCTTGGGCCTCATTAATAGCATTCTGAAGCGTATAGTGCGTTTCCTCAAGCTTGGCCTTCTTCGCCCGACAGTTATCTTCTGCAAGATCTGCACGTCGTGAATCTCTCACCCAGGCCTCCTCCGCTATGGCAAGCCTTGCTGATTTCTCTTTCAATTCATTCTTGAATTCCTCTATTTCCTCTGACTTCTGTTCGTTTTGGCCCTTCTCATGAACCAAATCCCACTCTATGTTTCCCATACATGTGTAAAGAGCCTCAACCTCCCCATCCTTCTGTTCGATGGTAGACTGTTGAGTAATCGTCCTCTCCCTAAGCTCCTGAACAGTATCTCGTAACTCTATGTTACGGTCATACAGTTAGTCGTACATCTCGGCACTAATAGAGTTCGGTGGGAACTCTTCAGGGTCTTCCTCCTCCTTTTCGGCTGCCTTAGCCTGAACCTCAACCTCCTCAAGGTCTTCCTCAGAGTCCTCCTCTGATTCAAACACCGGCATATGCTCCTTACCCACGACGATGATCAAACGAGATGGCTCTCGTAGAACTAACTGCTCCCAGACTGTGTGGATGTCTCGGGGCTCCTCCTCTCTAGCTTCTCGGGGTACAATGTCCCTAAGCTGACTAGGTTCTCCAGCATCCGTCATCCTGACAAATCAAATTTTTAGTCTTAGTTATTACATGATGCTAATCGATACTCGAGTACATAAGTATAAACACATAGCATATAAGGTAAGTTATTATCTTCCTTAGAACTCGATAAGAGTTATCATTACTACATTCTCGAAGGCTACTATCCTAAGGTTTCCCCCCAGTCCATAACCTACAGCTTTGATACCAACCTGTGACACCCCCAAATCCGGGTACTTCAATTCCCCGGGATTTGGTGTTCACTGTACAAATATCATCTATCTATCTACCCATAATAAGTGCAAACCATGTAATAGATAGAAGTAAAACCAACATCTCCCCTTATGGGGTTACAACATCTGAATAATAAATACAATCTCAGGTCAAACTAACCTTAAACATCTGTGCGAAACATAAACAAATAAATAAGTCTTAAACAAAATCAAGTTTTAACAATAAACATTCTTTAATTAAATAACAAGTCTTCAACACTTGTTAACTTTCTCCTTGCCTTTGCTTGTGGAAGGTTCGTCAGATCTTTCGTTCTTAACTGCAATGTTATTATTACGCAAGAGTGAGCACAATTGCCCACAAGTATAACAATATAACAATAATATAATAATATATGAGTGAATCAAAGACATCTGAATAAAGAAAACTCAACTTTTGACTCAAGAATGAATAACATGAATTAAAAGAACATATGAGGGTCATAAGACCTCGAACTATGTCCTAGGTTGTAAAGTGTTTATACATTAAACCTTTAACAGTCATAAGACTATGGACTCTACTTTTCGTACTTAGGGGGATCAGCCCTTAGTACGATATTGTGCACAATATCTCAACGCTAAAGCGTAAATAATCCCCGATTACCGGGTTGTTCATCTCAGTTTGACATTAGAGTCCTCACCAAAGGAAGTTTGATTTGGATAAGCTCAATAAAAGTTCTAGAATTTAGAACGCTCATCAATTATGGACTAGTCGAATCCACAAGGGCTCACTAGTCTTACAAGGTTCAACAATAAATTGATAACCAAATTGAATAATGAATCTCAAGAGATATACAATCGAATAAGTATTGCATAACTGAAATCTTGCTTTAAAAGAATTATAATATCTAATATGAAATCTTGAACTTGAACAATTAAGAACAAGAACTTACTCGGATAGAACACAAGTCTAAGACTTGATCAATGAATAGTTTAGAATTTAAGGAACTTGCTCAATAAAAGTAGGTTTAGAAACTTGCTTAACAACAATAAGTTAGGAATAAGATACTTGCCTCTTGCACAAGCTACAACTAATTCACGTTCCTTTTTAAATCCTATATATCAATACATTCATAATACCCATTAATCATAATTTCGATATACTCATTGAATCACAACATTGGTCTTTGAACATGTTATTAGACTTTACAATTAACGGTTTAAGTTATGAAATTAACTTACTAATTATTCACATAATGTAAGTTATTACCATCTTATTATATGCTTAACATGTTTCATGTTCATTACATTAGGTTTTAAAACACATCTTTGAAACTTAAACACTTAAAAAAATTCTGAAATTCTGCAGCTAGAGCACAGCCGAGCTCCAATTACTCTTTGGAGCGGCGCGGACGCGCTGTACGGCGCGGGCACACTCCAAGTGTGCCTTGAAGCCGCGCAGCCGCGCTGCTACGCAGACTCAGTTTCTACAGTTCGCGAAGAACACACAGAACATCCCAATAAATCCCAAATCAAACTAACACGATGATTTTAAATGCTACCCATGAAGTATAGACCTCACAGAAATATCACACAATGCTTTTAGCATGATTCTAACACTTTAAATCACATAATTGCTCAAATTTAAACATCTAATTTCAACGTTACAGACTCGTTAATACACCGAATTCGTCCGTTGAAATTCTGTTTTGTTCGTTTAAACATGTATAACTATATTCAATCGTCAATTTTAATTCAAACATATGATTAAAGCATTTAATCTACCCATATGGTTTATTCATACAACATTTATACTCTGTAATCCATATAATAAAAATTCCATGGTATGATCACTGTAAATTCATGTATACATGACATAACACATGATATTAACATAGACAGATATCTATATGATCATATCTTACTTTAGTTATCAAAATAGTTCTTTAACAGAGAATTTTTAAAAAGATGTAAATGAAAACTCTGTAACTTTTGAAAATCCAATTAAACATAATTACGTAGTTTTAGTCACTGTAAATTATGTGTATATGGTTTAAAACACGTTATGAACATATATTAACACACACAAGGCCATATGATGAATAATTGCCAAATTTCTCATTCACAGAGAACTCAGAATATATGTTAATGGAGGAAACATAGTACGTGAAATAAAAATTGGGATGAAGGACTTACCCTTGCAATCTCTGTGAAGATGATATATACTTAAATTCTCCAACTTCTCTCTCTTAATCTTTCAATTCTCTCTCAATTACTCTGATATGAATATACGATATATGTCTGATATAGATATAGGCTAATAAGATATACATATATAACATGTACATAATGGTGAGTTAGTGGCGTCAGTTAATTCGTAATGGGTTAATTGGTGCAACTCCCCTTAGGGCATTGTTTGGCTATTCCTTTATTCTCCTTTTTTCTTTATTTTAATAAACTTACTATTATATAGTTAATCGTCACACTTCTAATTAATCAATTAATTTTATTTAAATCAATTAAATAAAGTAGAATAGTTTCACATTAAATCACAGTCACATAATTAAAATTCTTATTTATTAATTATGCCAAATCATTAAATCTCTGATTAATTACTAAATTAATTAGAATAACATTATGCTTACCAATTAATTCATTTAATCAAATAAAGCTCAATTAAATACATACTTTGAATATAATATAAAAATTCTCCATATTAATTTAACTAATGTAACACATATAATTAAATTAATCTATCATAATTCTATCAATTAATTATTCAACTCAATAAATAAATCATCGAAAAACATTTATTTATTTTAATAAATATTTAAATTAAATTTCAAAAATCTCGTTCGTCACAAAGGAAATGTTGACAAGGGGAGTTATCAGACTACAAGAAATGGATGGGAACGAATTTCCCCAACTCATCAATTCAGATACCATCAAAAGGTACTACGTCTGAGACACATGCATACCCGCATCCGGGTCCTACGAATCAAATCAGTTTTGGTTTTTCACTAAAAAGCCGGAACTACGAATGACCTGATCTCCCTCAGCCCGAGAGTACGTAGGCAGCTAGTTCTGGTGCGGTCAAACCAAATAAAAAAATTTTAAAAAAAATCATCAAACCAAACTCAAAAACCCAAGATAAATACTTTTCAAGCCTCTCTCGAACCAGAAAGCCTGAACTACGAATGACCTGATCTCCCTCAACCCAGGAGTACGTAGGCAGCCATCCACGACGCGGTTTGACCTTCAAGAAAAAAAATAAAAAGACCAGTTCCAAGGTACCGACGACAAATAAAAGACTAAATCCTATCAATCTACCCTGGTCAACAGGCCCATCTGAGATACTCCCTGACATCTCAACTGTCAGTCCATCAAGGAGAAGCTCAAGATATATCAACAACTGCGAGTCATGAAAGAAGTGGTAATCACTCAGCAATGACAATACATATCCAATCAGGGAAGTGAATCAAAACTATATTTCTCTGATATATAACACTGTTTGATATATACATAATGCCCTATACATAACAAAAATTGCTGATCTAGTCTGTGCAGGAAAAATAAAGCTAGTCTATGGACCCAAGGACAAGCGGGTCAGCAATGCCAGCATGGCATCTCTCTCTGAAGATGGGGGAGCAGCTGTGAGTGCAGTCCACTCAGCCTCCATACGGCCCAAAACATCCACCGCCATCTGTAATGTGGCACTGTGGTCATCAATGTACGCACTCATCTCGATGACCAAACCATATGTGTAAGATCGAAGAGCAGTACTATCAGCAATGTGGAAATCCCGGGAAGCTATAGCCTCATCCTTCTATGCAAATGCTGCATCCCGGGCAATCGAAGTCTCCTCGATCTCAAGAAATGCTGCATCCCTGGCTGAACGGATCTCATCTCGCTTTGCAACAGCTGTGCCTCTGGCAGATCAAAGCTCCTCCCGCTCAATTAATCCAGCATCTAGAGCGGCCCTGAGCCCATCTCTCTCAGCAAAAGCTAAATCTCTGCCAGACAAAGTAGCCAACATCTGCGCTCTAGATGAATCTCTCTTAAAGGTCATCCTGAATAGTGAGTCCGCCAAAGTCGGATCCGTCTCTGCAGGAATAACCGGTGGATCACTCACTAGAGCCGCTTTCAAACCCTTGAACAGCTCATCCTCGAAAGGAAAATCTGGATCCTCCATAGGCTCCTCCTCGTTGGAGTCCACAATCAGAGATAAATGAGGCTCTGCTGCTGCAACTGCTGTCTCTGCCTCCAGCCATGTAGAATACTCAGGAGAACGACCCGGATGGCTACCAGAGAAATCAACCTTCTTTCGATGAGTCCAGCTCTCATATACTCTAACTAAGTCGACAAACGCCATAGAAGAAGCTAACATCCTCTGATCAGCAGCACCCTCAAAATGGTGTAAACTCTGCAGCTGATCAAACTGATACATGACTGCCAAAGGATGATAGGTAGTCACTCTCCTCAAACCCGCTAGGGGAAAATAATCCAAGCCAGATGCATAGGTGATGAAGCTATATGGGGACGCTAGCCCTGAACATAGCAAGATCACAAACGGATGTTCAATATTCGATAGAAATATCAACCATGACTCAGCATCAATACACTCCGCAGGCTGAAAGGAGTAAACTGCAGATGTCTCATGAGTAAAACAAAAACCCCAAGGCCTGAAGAATCTAATCGGTCGTATATAGGACATCAGCCATGTATATAGCAAGACCGAGCTGCCCCTAAAAAACCCCTCTGGATGGGTACTACAATGTGTGGCGGATCAAAATGTCTCAGCCAATATCATCGGGACGATGGTGCTACCCTGTTTAAGGGCTCGAACAACAACTATTAATCCCACGTCCAAATGATCCAATCCAAGCGGCATATAGACGTATGCCACAATACACATCAGAAGAATGTCTACTCTGGCCAGATGTCATGCCTATGCTAAAATAATAAAATCTCAGACATGGAGGTCATAGCTGTCGAGCTCGACAAATCTATCGATTAGGAAGGCAATCGAGATCACGTGCCCCGATACAATCTCGTCTCTGATCACTCTCTGATGGAGACCGAACATCCAGGTAAACGGTCTCCTCATATCACTAATAGTCAGTTCGAGCACACGAAAAATCCAGAGACAATCCAGTAAATCGCTCGTACTCCTCGAGAGTCGGCGTAAGCTCATGCCTCCCAAAGCGGAACACTTGTCTCTCAGGTATCCAGAAGGGTAAAATGCCATCAACAAATTCGAATGGCACCAAAAAATCTGTGAGGGCTAACGAATGCCGGAACATGTGGTCCACTGTCCCTCTGACTGGGTAGGGTAGGCTCTCATACCACTACCTCGATAATGTGGCCACCTCAGACGGTGGTGAATGCCCAATACGGTTGACCGCAGACGACGTCATGTGTAGCACCATACCATAAGACCGTTCGGGGTCAAACTTACCTGTCTAAATGCATACATATGGTATAATACATACATGATGACAAATATAAACATGATATAATAGATAGAATAAATCATGAATATCTACAATAAGCTATCTACTGAGGGCATCATCCCTGTCAGATAATACAAAGCAGAAAGGAAAATACAGAGAAATGGGGAACCACCACCCAAATATTATAGTGGTATATCAAAATGATGGCACAGACCGCTAAATAGCCAAAACAGTGGCCGACCAAAAATATAGCTTCAATAGCTATCAGAGGAAGTCGAAGACATCAGTGTCAAAATGATCAACTTTCTCCATCTCCTTGATGGATACAAAACCACTGCTATCAGACATGTCTGGGTGGTATAAGGGAGGATCTACCCCTACATGGCTACTGCCAAATGGACCTGAAGAGGGACCCGCTCCGGAGCTGGATGGGTACAAAAAAAATGCCTCTGACAGATCTCGACCAAAGTGCCTGATAAAGAAATGGGCTTGATCTAACTCCCTAGTCAGATCTGTTATCTAGTTTGCATGAGTAGGCTCCTCGAGGAAAGCTATCTAATTCGTCATCATCACGGACCCTGGCACCATGTCTGCCATGAACTGGGTAGCACGAGTTTGAGCTCCAATCGTGCGAGGACTCCACCAACTTCTAATAACCTCCTGACTGTATGGGCCCTCTAATAAGGCAAAGCCATCTATGCCCTTTATAGGGATATCTGTCAATGGCACGATTAATGGCCAATGATGCCAAGCCGGAGGAATAATGGGAATGCAAATCTCCCCTGTAACACTACTAATGGCACGCTCTCCAAGATAGAGCTCCCAGCCTTCTGCCGTCAACAACGGGACTTTGCGGGTCAACAAAATAAACTCCCTGCTAGTAGGGACACCTCCATCAAACCCCACGGTCAAAAACTCGGAGGTATGCGGTGTCCAGGTGATCAAACCCGCCGACAAAAGCTTCAACTGCAGACAGGTATGAGTGAATCCCTTAGCAACAGGGACCTCCGTCAAAGTGGAGTGATGCCATCTCCGCCCCCGAGGATAGGTCTCCAGACCTAGGTCAGAAGCAGGCTGTAGGCAAAGAAGCCACTTAAATGCCCAAAGCTGATCATGCAAATATCAAAAGTCCTTAGTGACCAAGACTGACAAAAATGAATGCTGAAATCAAAAAAGTACAGAAAAATGTACTCACCAGCAGAAATGGGTAAAATCCTAAACAAGCCTCTGTCATACCCTCCGAAAGCATGCGTATGCCCCAGAGAAAATAGGCAAAGGTATAGGAGCCCCAATCATAGTCACTGAGGCGCTCTACATGTCGAGTGGCGCTAATCAAGGCGAAGGACATAGTAGACGAGTTGTCCACCACGAAACAACCCCTGATGATAGATAAAAACAATCCCCTCAAAATGCGATCTCTAGCCCTCTGATCATCAGGCGGGGGCTCTTGTAAAGTCTCATCCTGGGCATCTATACTTAAAGGACTGGATCGAACTGCCCGACCCTTGAATGCAGTCGTCAGAACTCCCAGCAGGGACCGAACAACAGTGGGCGTAATGTCGGCTATAACAGGCACTGGCTCGCCTTCAAACTTAATGCCGGTGATAAATCTCCAATCTATAGGAGTCATCATCACCTCATAGTCCAAAAGATGAAGGGATTGAGTTTGGTGGAACCAGCGCTCAGACAAAGCCCTCATATACCCCCAGGGGCAACGACGGGGAAGGATCGAGAAAAAGTCCTGAAAGCCCCAGCCATCTACGATCTCCCTGTAATCCTCATGCAGAGTGTAATACAGGGAGTGCACGCTAAACCAGTTCTTTTAAGGCTGCGTAAAGCTGGGAACCTGCATCAAAAAAATTAACCATGTCAAAAAATATGAGCCCAAAGAATGGAAAAAAGGAAGAAAAGAATCCAGAGAGAAGAAAGACTTCAAGTCACCTCGTTGGCATGAAGATATCTCAAAGGATGGAGACTCATGTCGCCCAACAACTCCTGTGTCTGCACAATAATGCCAGGGACCTTCACACGTGGAGCCTGAGCGGGAACAGAAGCAACAAAAGGAGCCTCCTCATCGTCAATATCCAGTGGCTGCTCATCCTGTGATGGACGAATCACCGCCTCCAGCAATCTACAAGGCGTCCGAGCTGGACGAGGTTGAGGAACATAAGAAGCCCTCCTCCGTCTGATACTTGAGGACACCTTGCTAAAATTTTCGGGTCTATCGCGATCCATTGCATACACCAATACTCCAAATCACCT
This sequence comes from Panax stipuleanatus, assembly GCA_020205555.1. NCBI lineage: Eukaryota > Viridiplantae > Streptophyta > Magnoliopsida > Apiales > Araliaceae > Panax > Panax stipuleanatus. The sequence goes on from CM035122.1 coordinate 49,825,327, forward strand.
CAGAAGGGTGAGGTAAGCATAAAACCTGTGGCTTATCATTTTCAATCAGTCCAGCATATATCTCTAGGTCCTAAGACATGCATGGGTAAGTCAAAAATACCCAATAAAGTTAAAACTGCATATTTTCAAAACCTAAAAACTAAAAACCTACATAGGTCAGTCAAAAATATCTAGTAGAGTTAAAAATGCATGTTTTTCAATTCCTAAGATTTTGGAAAAATTTCGCCAGAGTCTCCTTTGTAAAATGGACTGTCCACATGCACATAGGCATGTCTAGGTGGCCATTCAGTAGCTCACCTACTCAAAAACAGAAACAGTTCATATTTATGAAAAAAAATCAAAAGTTAACCTCACATGGTAGCCAAATTATCATAGTCCAGGCTCACTAGGCCTCAAAAAGGATGACTAAACTGATCAAAAAGTGCAAAATAACACTGTCTCAGAACCTGAATTTTCTTACATCCAAACGTGCATTACAGTAAGATATGCATACATATGTAGGCAGAAAATTTTTTACAGGTCATATAGGCGTACATTTTTCATACATTGCGTCTAAAAGCACCCTAAGTGGTTCGCATGCTTTTAACTGTCAAAATTTGCAGAAAAAGCTTGTAAAACGTTACCTACGTTGTGCTGAATGCGTAGGAACTGATGGATTCAGAAAACAGATGCCCAAACTCCGTAGATCTGAAAAAGAAGATCAAAAAATCTGTTTGGAACTTAAAACTAAAACTTGAAAAATGAAAACTCCGCAGCATATTAAATAGCCCAGGTGGCCGCATCTCCACCTGCGGCTGCCGCATCTCCACCTGCGGCTGCCGCATCTCCACCTGCGGCTGCCGCAGCTCCACCTGCGGCTGCCGCAGCTCCACCTGCGGCTGCCGCAGCTCCACCTGCGGTAGCCCAGGGTGGGTCCCACTCCCCCAGGCCAGGTCCGGTTCGAATCAAAATGGAGTTCTTGTGTGCTGCCGAGTCAAATCTGAAAAGAAATCGCTACGCGATTGAGCGGTTTATCCTGAAATCTTGTGTTTAAGCAGCGTAATCGTGATAGAAAGGGAAACCCTACGGAGACCCTTGGTATTCATCCCGGAGCCGTGTCCGGGGATCAACAAAGCAAACTACAGAAAAACTGCGCAAAAATTGTGTAAAACTGCCAAAAACTGCCACTGTCGGAATCGTCTAGTACTGACCAATGACAGTTCAACCGTTGGCACAACCCCAGCGAAGCGTCGGGTACTAACCGATGACAGTTCAGCCATTGGTGCAACCCCAGCGAAGCGTCGGGTACTGACCAATAACAGTTCAGCCGTTGGCACAACCCCAGCGAAGCGTCGGGTACTGATCGATGACAGTTCAGCCGTTGGCACAACCCCAACAAAGCATCGGGTACTGACTGATGACAGTTCAACCGTTTGCACAACCCCAGCGAAGCATCGGGTACTGACCGATGATAGTTTAGCTGTTGGCACAACCCCAGCAAAGCGTCGGGTATTTATCGATGATATTTTAGTCGTTAGTTCAACTTCAGCGAAGTTTGGGTACAAACCGAAATCCAGTTTAAACAGTTGCTCAGCCCCAGCCAAGCATCGGAAGTGATCCTGTGGCGGAGGCAATTATAGTAATCTATCGCCAATGATGGAATCTATTATACACATCCTCAAAAGGTGAATGAGGTAAAAGATTGGATATTCAATTCCCTACTTCATGCTGCCAAGTGAAATCTATCATCCAGATAAACATCGGAAGATCCCAGCAAGATGACTCGATACCTGAGGGATAACTCCGTCAGAGGAGCCTACCGAAACACCCAAAATGCATCCGCCAAGATAAAATATGCCCCTTGATAATGCTGACAGATGCGGGAAACCATTGGTTTCAAACCATGGTAGCATCAACATAATAGCATCCCCATCATAGTCAAACAGATTATCCTGAATGACGTCATCCCCAGCAGGAAAGTGACAAGAATAGTTCGCGATAGCCTACCAATAATATTAAGGGCTGTCCATGACAATGTTATCTTCAGCAGATAGATGATGTAAGCAGCTAAGAGCAGCCCCATTCCACTCAAAGACACCCAGCCTTCGTAGCGACTCTGTCATTTATCTTATTTCCAGTGTCTACTAATCTTTATCCTGTCCATTCCACTACATTGCATGGACATGACAAAGAGGGGCATTTGTAGACACTCAAAATTTTTCTGCCCTAATACTAACACTGTAGGAGGGCAATGCCGTCAGTTAAATCAACCCCGGTACCAATACCTGGTGACCAATCCAAATTTGATCACCAATGCCAGTCATCCAGTTTAAATCTGATCCCTAATATCGATAAACCCAAATCCGATCACCGATGTCGGTACTCCATCCAGCTCCAATAGTCAATCGGATCGTTAATCCAGCCCCGATAGTCAATCGGACCGATAATCCAGCTCTGATAGTCAATCAGACCTTCAAACCAGCTCCGATAGTCAATCGAACAGTCAATCCAGCTTTGATAGTCAATCGGACTGACAATCTAGCTCCGATAGTCAATCAGACCGTCAATCAAGCTCCGATAGTTAATCAAACCGTCAATCCAATCGGACCGTTAATCCAAATTCGATCATCAATCAGACCGTTAATCCAGCTTTGATAGTCAATCGGACCGTCAATCCATATCTGATCGTTGATCGGACCGATAATCAAGCTCCGATAGTCAATCAGACCGTCAATCCATCTCTGATAGTCAATCAGACTGTCAATCCATCTCTGATAGTCAATCGGACTGTCAATCTAAATCCGATCGTCAATCGGACCGTTAATCCAACTCCAATAGTTAATCAGACCGTCAATCCATCTCCGATAGTCAATCGGACTGTTAATCCAGCTCTGATAGTTAATCGGACCATCAATCCAGCTCCAATAGTCAATCGGACCATCAATCCAGCTTTGATAGACAATTGGACCGTCTTCGATCGTCAATCGGACTGTCAATCCAACTCCGATAGTCAATCGGACCATTAGATTAACCCCGATCTCAATATCGGGCTATCAAATCAACCCCAATCTTCCATTAGACCATTAGTTCAAACACCGATCTCAATATCAGGCCTTCAAATCAGCCTTGGCCACAATCCGAGAGGTACAAGGTAGCCCTGGCATCAACCCGGGAGGTACCGATTAATCCCGATCTCAATATCGGGCCAACAAGACAACCCCAACATCTACCCAGGAGGTACAGGTCAACCTTGACATCAACCCAAGATATGTCAAGTCATCCTCGGTCTCAGCCCGGGAACTAGAAATCAGCCCCAACTTAAATTCGGGAAGTACAGATCAGCCCCAACGACAACCCTGGGAAGCCAGATTCACCAAGGACCACCCCAAAAGGGGAAAAATAGTCATTTTATCAACTCTCATCTGATTTGGTCAACCTCAAGCCGAATTGATGCCATCAAAGTCAGAATAAACCACACCAACCATCCTGAGTGCAAACAGCGCAAGACAGTTCAACGGACAAACTGTGGGGGAATCGAAGACCTGATTATGAACCCATCTTCTTGGATAGGAAAATGTTTTATCGCATGTCATTGCAACACTCTCGGCGAGGGCTTTTCGAAAAGGTATCGCACACCTCAAACGGACGCTCCGATCAAAAGTTAGAAAGTTTCGACTTTGACTGCGCGTTATCCAGAGTGCACGTACTTCGAGATAACGGAACCTAACACAACGGGCCCCACCAGGGGAGCCGCACCTCTACTTGCAATAACTGTAGGTAGAGTGGAGGCTCCCTAGCCTATATACAGAGGTGCAATCCCCCTTCATTTTTAAGTTTTAAAAACGCAGTAAAGCCCTGTTAGTTTGATTTTCTGACTTTTACACCTCTTCCAAACCCAAATATTTTCACTCCAACACGTAGATATACCCATATACTACCACATATTAGAAAATAACCGATAGATTTGGACGTATAGAGCCTACGATTTGGCAAAAAGCCCGTGTATCAGTCCATTGTAAGTATTTTCACGATCAGAAAGTGAATATTACTTTTTCGTACTTTTATACACTTGCACGTTAAGTTTTGTTTTTTAAAAATGCCCGGAACTTAGTTTCGTGGCCGTTTTTGTCAAAATTTGGTATGTTTTTGTACATAAACTGATTTTTTGGCATTTTTACAACTCGGATTGACGATCTGTTAGCTCCAGCAGCTTCAATGCACTAGCACACACATTCTGGCAACTTTTCCGAACTAGGTTATCTTCCCAGTCCGTGTTTGGCCCTTTTTTGTATATATTTAACTGTTTATATACTAATATTTCAATTATGTCAAGCCCGGATGTCAAATCCGAGGTAGTTTACTGCTTTTATATAAATTTACGCATATATGAGCGACTTTCACCATAATTGGGTTCTCTTCCCAGTATTGGTTGACTACATTTCTGTCAATATATATATAAATATATATTTCAATTAAGTCCGGGCACAGGCGTGAAAGCTCATCGGCCTTTTTACTATTTTTGCACTCTTCGCCATACTGGGTGCTCTCCCCAGTCACTGGTTGACTACTTTTCTAAAAATTTATATTTCTGTCAATATATATATATAGTTATATATTTTCAGTCTGGCCAGGACTATTTCGTGGTCGTTTTACTACTTTTGCACTTTTCACCATTACAGGGTTATCTTCCTAGTCCTTGGTTGACTACTTTTATGTACATTTACATTCCAGTTCGGCCTGGATCATTTTGTGATTTTTTTTATTGCTTTTATATATATTTATGCATATATAAGTTGCCTTCACCATCACTGGTCCTCTCCTAGTCTTGGTTGACTATGTTTTTATCAATATATATATATATATATATATATATATATATATATATATATTTAAATTCCAGTCCCCGCACCGGGGTGAAAACCCATTGCCCTTTTTACTGTTTTTCTATATATATATATATTTCATTTTTGTCAAGCCTGGATCATTTCGTAGCTTTTTATACAGTTTTTATAAATTTATATATATATATATATATATATATATATATATATATATATATATTTCAATTCCAGTTCGGGCTTGTGCGTGAAAACTCATCGCCCTTTGCAGCTTTTATATATATATATATATATATATATATATATATATATATATATATTTATATATTTATATATATATATATATAACTGTATATATAATGCTATTACTTGCTTTTTATTCAATTAATGCTTTAAATATTCATTTTATATGAATTGGCACTGACATATCTGCAGGCGGACTAGATTTATTTAAATCTCGCAAATTCTAGTTTTCAAACGGTTCAAAACCTCAAGACTGAACCCGGAAGCTAGAATAGCTAAGATTTCCTTAAATCTGGCTTTCTTTCTAGTTTCAGCTTCAAAAGCAATCTCGCTTCCCTTAGATCGCTATCTAGTGGGAACGAGACTCTTCAGCCGTGCGAACCGGGATTTACTGAATGAATCCTCAGTTCTGGAAATTTTGGGATATATATATTTTTTGTGCAAATTTGAACTGTGCAGGTTGTAGTTACTCATATGTGAGCCTAGGAATTTTGGGATTCATGATCAGAATCTGATTCCCACGATGGACAAACTTCAATTTATAAATGTATCCTGCTAGTTTTTCTATAGAAATGTTCATGTAAACAGACCTTAAAATGATTATCCGAATTTAAGGTCTCAATATAATGAAAAAATATCAATTGTCGTGTCAGCGTCCCTCCGATGATTTTAATACCCATGAGGAGACCGACACTTGTATATTTTGTGATCGAGGATGCTTCGCAGCCCAACAAATCACCATTCACATGCAGCCTTAAGGATATAAAGATAAAATTGGAAGTATCAACAGGCTTCAATTCCTATATTAGCGTAAGGGTTTGATAAACCAGCTTTCAAAACATCATTATCAATTCAAAAGAAAAGATTTTGTAAATCAAATTAAATGCTTTTGCAAATCAAATCAAAAATTGATTTTCAAATCAAATCAAACCTTTCGTATATAGGTTCAACAAAGCAAAGCACTACGCTCAATCAATCAAATCGATAGGCCCAATTTTCAAAACAGCATTCACTCACGCATTCCAATTTTAAGGGAAATATTGAAAAGATGCGGTACCGTGTTTATTTAATACCCGAGAATTTTCATATATTATTAAATGAATATATTAATGGGAATGTGAATTTATTTAATATAAATGATTTTGTGTTATGAGAAGGATTAATTCAATTATATAAAATTGAATAATTATAATAATAATTGAGAAACTTATGGAGTTTGCGATAAACTCTTTGATAGCCTTGTGTGGCACAGTGACATAATATAAGAATAATTATATTAATTTAATTAATCTATATTAATTGTTAATTATAGAATATTAATTAATTGTTATCGTAGAATATTAATTAATTATTGTGGAATATTAACTGTGATTGATTAATAATATGTGATTATTATTATTGCAAGAAATATAATAATGATAATGAGCAACGTGCCTAGAATATAATAAGATTTATATTTATATACTGTGCGTGATAAATGAGCAATGGTTGTGGATATTAATAATTGTATGGACTAATGAGAAGCGAATTAATTAATATTATTATTAATTAATTGATAAGATAAGTAAATTATTTATTTCTATGTGAGAGCATACGAATCAAAAAGTATAACGTATTGTAGCTAACTATATATTATATAAAGTGTAAATTGCAATGCGATTTTATTATATATAAACTATATAGTAAAGTTATTTAATTATGAGAGTTACATGAAATGCCTATGTAACAATGTGAATATACATTAAAGTGAGACATCATGAATATATGGTGAATAATTAAATAATACATGAGATAATGTAATGTGATAACATCCGATTAAATTATATTGGTAAGATAGAAATGTACATAAATTATATGTGTGTGGATTATACTTACTACCTTATGTGAATAACATGGTAATATTATTATTGGGATTACATTGTAATTCTAATTGTAATCTAAATATATAGTATGTGTGTATATATATATATATATGATAACATAAGTATATGGTGTGTGAATACAAGTGTAGTATTTGCAAATGTTGAGAAGTTAAATCAATTGTTCCATTTTAAGTGTCCCATTTGCTCTCCAATTCCTCACACACGTGATTAGCATTATGAAGTCTACTCCCTATTCTTCCTCAAACTCAGCAAACCTCCATAGCTCTCTAGCAAATGATAAACAAGGGAGTGGGCAAAATAGTGTAATTCACCAACTAATTATCTACTCTTCCTTAACCAACATACAGATCTTCAGTTCATTGGTTTGAATTAATGGGAGAATGCATTGTCTGGATTATAGTTCTTCTATAAATATAGCCTCTTCTCCTTCTAATTTGATTTGCTGAGATTTGCTAGAGTGTTGTGTAAGAACTAAAATAAGCATCAGTGTTAGCATTCTGAGAAGTTGAGAATTCAAATTACATTACAGAGGTATGAAACCTCTCTCTTATTCTCCATTTCTTGTTTACTGAAGGTTTCGAATTTTGAACTTAGTATGAAATCCATGAAATTATGATTGGATAATGTTTGTTGGTTATTGTATAAAACTTATAATCATATTAGTACACAATGTGGCTTGCTAGCAGTCAAACTCATAAAACGATTTCCATGTTCTTCAATTTATGTTTTCTACAAATTCTTAAATTCTTGATTTTATGGAATTTGATGACAATTGAAGTATGAATTGCTTGGTTAGTTGTTATATAGACTTACAAACATGTTTAAACCACAATGTGACTGTTTAAGACTATTTTCGTGAAGTAATTTGTGATTTGGGATGTTAACTGCCAAAACTGGGAACTCTCTGGGACGAACCAGACACGGCGCAGCTGCACCGGTTTAATACTGTGGCGCAGCGCAGCTGCGCTGGTCACTGGAATCAATTGATTGCTTGCTGCATGTTTCTGTTAAGTGCTAACTCATGGTACTAAGTTAGAATGAGCATGCTAGCATGAGTAATACATACATATGAACATATTGAGACAATGTAAGCATGTTTTACTAATAGTTGCATGCATACTTATAGTTTTGAAATGAATTTAGCATTTTATAAACAAACTTCAATGGTTGGAAACGAACTCGATATTATGCGTGCCATGTTATATACTGACTTTGCAAGCATGATAACATGACTTAGAAGTGCATGAAATGCATATTGACTTAAGTATATATGTATTGTGATATAATGTGAACCTAACTAGTGCACTTTCCTAACTAAAATCAATGTTTTGAAAATAAACTTTGACATGTGTGTAACACATTGATGTTCTAATTTTCGGGGCATGTTAGTATGATATAGAGACACATGATTTGAATGTTAACATGCATATCTAAACTTCATAATGTGACTTGAACAAGCGAACCTCAATAATGAACCTTTCTAATGAAAATACAAGCTTTGCACGTGAGCATTGACACGATACGTGGAGATTTAAATTCTGATGGTTATGGACATATGAAATAGTACTTTTAGACTTACTCACGCACCATACATTTATACATACCATGACTAGATGTCGTGACTCAAATTTAGCATAAACGAAGCATGTTTTCAACTAATAACTGTGATAGTCACATGTATGGAATGCGAATACTCATAAGTATGCTTAATATACATACCTTAAGTGTTTTGAAAGCTAGCATGATAGGCTTTGTAAATTTTGTAACCTTGAATGACCATTAGTGTCGACTTAGAATCTATATCACATATGTTTGCGAACAAAGGAAGGTTATACGAATATAAAAAAGACTCCTTAACATGTATATACACTATGTGATATATTTGAATCCGATTTCGACGGTTAACTTATGGGAATGCCATAACTTGCTAAAATGAAATATATTTAGTATTGATTATGGTCTTATGTGATATTAATAATATGAGAGCATGTTTTCTAATTGTTGCAATCTTATATGATATGAGAATGTGTTTAAACTCTAAAGGAGGAACGTTAAGGATAGAAATTATATATAACTGTGTAGCTAGGTTAAAACTTAGCTTATGTGTTGATCGTATATTCAAAGATAAAGTGTGAAGTTAAATTATATGACTAATGAATATCATATATATACGTAATTGTATTACGATAGAAATTCAAAAGTGTTGGCTAGCTTCTACGCATAAGGCAAAGTATCCTAAACCCTTGCATTACTTTATTCAACGGATATCGTAAGCAAGTATCTAAATCTTATCTCTTTGGATGCAAGTATTCTATCCTTGTATATTGCGAACTAGTTTCCTACTTAATCGTTTGAATTGAATTAGCATACTTGAACTCTTATTTCATTAAAGCTATTATTCATGTTGAACTTAGTATTGTTCTTGAATATTGTGAAAGTGTCTATGTCATTTGATTCGGCTAGACTTATATTATTGAAAAGCGACCCAAACAAATTGATTGGTGAGGGATCTTGTATTTGACTGAGAAGAACAAAATATAACTGTCGGAGAACCGACGCGCACACTTGAGTATGATTGATTGTTATGTATAACGATGGTACTTTAGGCTGATCACCTGTTGTACCTATTTTTGTTGGATTTTCAGTTTATTACTGTCAAATCCTGTGGAAGTTCATAGTCCTTAGTGACTGCTTAGTATTCAGTTATCTTGAAATCTCGAATTGATTTATTATTGAATCACATTGATATTATTCTGTCCTTAGCGACTGTTATTGAAAACTGTTGATATTCTTATTATCCTTGAACTATCAAACATTGTTATACCCTTTCGAGAATTGAGAATTATATCACTTACCCTTATCGTATATTACTTGCTGGGAAATTTGTGCTCATTCTTGCTTTCCCTAAAATATTTCAGTTAAGGCAGAGCATGGTGAATGTTCGGGCGTTGATAAGGGCAAGGGCAAGGCTACCAACTAGTTTGTCTCTTTTATGTTTTTAAATATTTTAATGTTGTATTAAGATGATGTAGTAAGACTGGATTTGATTATGTTTAAGCTTAAGTTAGATTATGTAATAAGTCGTTAATTGATATTATTATGTAATCTATTAAGTAATGTAGGTTGCGAGACTTGGGAGAATAATTATAATAAATCATTGTATATTATTCTAAATTAGATATTCCGCTGTGGATGTGTGATTTTAGTTATTATTGTATTACCATGAGCACGTGACGAACTGAATTCGAGCGACCCCGTGACGGTTCTGGAATTTGGGGGCGTCACAGTTTACTACAGGAGTTGTGGGGTGCCTAACACCTTCCCCACACTTAACCAAGCCCCCGAGCTCAAACTTTGTTTTTAAAGATCAAGTTTTGGCAGTGTCTAGCAATTGGTCCTCTTTCAAACAAAACTCGGTTGAGTTGGTACAACCATTTATAAATTTACCAACTGGCGACTCTATAAAATGTTCAAATCGTCAACATGATACATGTTGACCTTTTTTCTAAAAAACCCTTCAAAACCTTTTTTCTAAATAAAAAGAATAAGGGTAGAGATAACTTAGGAAAAGAGATTAAAAGACCTTAGTTGTGACCTGACCCGTGAATTTTTTAAACCAACGTCGACACTATTTTAGTCCCCCCGTGGCTTTCACAAGTCATATTTATGCTGAACCATTTAGAAAATCCAGAAATTCCTCTTTAGATCTACTGAGTTCGAGCTACTTTTTGTAAAATCTATCACGTTACAATCGTTCTGCACAACTCTTGTAATGTTTACATCTTTTCGTTTCAAGTCTTAACAGTTGGAAAGTTAGATTTCATATAGAATGCTTCTAAACACAATATAACGAATATGCATGCTCATATGACTTAATAAAAATTATCAGACTTAGTAAATGTTTATATTTTACCATGCTGAACTTATTAATGTGAAAAAAACTAATTTTTGAGACAGTCATTTGGCACCATTTTTTGCCAGTTTATTCATCCTATTTGAGGACAAATGTGCCTGGATTTTTAAATAAAAATACATATGGTAATTTAGCTGCCATGGGGAGCTTGATTTTGATATTTTTCATATAAATGAAATGCTCATGATTTTGGTTTGGTGTGCTACTGAATGACCACCTAGTCATGCCAATGTGTATGCGGATAGTCCATTTTACAAACTAGACTCTGGCGAAAATTTTTCACTAGCCTGAGCATTAAATGAACATGGGGATGTATGTTAAACTAATGCATGCTTTATGAGTTAGACTATGAATGAAACAATGATTTAATTTTATTAAGCCGTAAGTTTGAAACTTACCTCACCTTTTCTGAGGTGATTTGGAGATTTTTTTTCAGGTTATGGATTCAGATATACCGAGCAGCTCTCGCAGGGTCTCTGCAGGTGTGAGGAGGAGGGGAGCTTCTGACGTCCTTCAACCTCGTCCAGCCCGGCAACCTCGCCGGTTGACAAATTTAGTGATTCGTCTTATCCGGTTTGAGAGGCCGGATGATGTGGATGAGGAAGAGGATGTCCGTATTGTGGATCCTGCTCTGGCTTTTACTACCCCGCATCGGGAGCTTTCAGCTATCATCGTGACGATTTCAGATCTTTTGAAGGATTTGAGACGCCATCCTTCGTTCTATCTCCATGCAAATGAGGTAACTGAAATTTTTATTCTGGAATTTCTTCCTTTTTTCATTTTTCGGCTAATGGCTTAATCTTGATTTGCAATTTGATGTAGGTTCCCGGCTTTACTCAGCCCAGAAGGAACTAGTTTTGCATTAATTCCTTATACCAGACTCTCCATCTGGAGTACCAGGCCATCGTCAACTCTTGGGGTATCGAGGCCTTTTTCTCTATTCCTCCCCGTCGTTGCCCTTGGGGTTATATACTGGATTTATCTGAGTGATGGTTCCACCAGACCCAGTCTCTTTACTTATTGGACTACTGAGTTTATGATTACACCGATGGATTGGCGGTTCATCACGGGGTTGGAGTTTACAGGTGAGCCGGTGCCTTTGGTGGCTGATATTTCACCTGCTGCCATTTGATCCCTTTTGGGAGTTCCTGTTACGGCCCTCAAGGGTCGAACTGTTTGCTCTGGGCCCTTGAGTGTGGGTGCCATGAGTGGGGCTTTAACTGAGCCTCTGCCTGATCATCAGAGGGCTAGAGATAGCATTCTTTGGTGATTATTCTTGGTCATCATCAGGGTTATTTCATAGTGGACAACTCCTCGACGGTCTCTTTTTCTCTAGTTAGCGCCACTTGGGATGTGGATCTCATCAGATATTTTAACTGGGCTCCTTTACCTTCGCATATTTTCTTCGTGGGATGTGCCTACGCTCTGAGGGCGTGACAGAGGCTTGGCTGGGTTTTTACCTTTTTCTGCTGGTGAGTAATTTCTCTTTCACCTTTCAATTTCTCTCATTTGGATTGCCAATCTTTATCACTGAGGACATTGGATCTTTACACTTTCTGTTTTGGGCATATAAGAGGCTCCCTTGCCTACGCTCAGCTACTACTCTAGGTCTTTAGACCTATCCACGAGGACGAAGATGACATTATTCCACCTTTATAGAGGTCCCTGTAGTAGAGGGGTTTACTCATTCCCGCTTGTAGTTGGAGCTATTGACCGCTGCTGTTATCACGTGGGTTCCTTACACCCCTGATTATCTGACAATTAGTTTTGAGGATAGATTCCCGACCGGGTACTCGTCGGATTCCTCTTTTGACTGATGGAGGCTGGGAGCTCTACTTGGGAGAGTGTGATATCATGAGCGTCACAAGAGAGATTCATATTCCATTTCTTCTTTATGCTAGGCGACATTGGTCCCTATCTCAGCCTATTGTAGATATTCCCATGATGGGCTTGGATGGCTTCACATTATCAGAGAGCTCTCACACTCAGGAGGCATTTTATCGCTGGTGGAGTCCTCGCAATATTGGAGCTCAGACCCGCGCCACTCAGTTCATGGCAGACATGGTTCCTGGGTTTGTGATGATGACAAACTAGATAGCCTGCATTTGAGAGCCTACTCACTTGGAGCAGATTACCAGTTTGACCCATCGATTGGACCGGGCACATTTTTTCATCAGGCACCTTGGCAGGGATCCTTCAGAGGCATATTCTTTGGATCCTTCCAGCTCCGACACTGGCCCTTCAGGTGGTCCATATTCTGGCAGTTTCACTGGTGCAGATCCTCCTCTCTATTGGCCCGACATCCCTTCTGGCAGAGATTCAGTGGCTCAGGAGGAGTTACAGTAGGTTGATCGACTGGGTGATATAGATATCATAGATTTCTTCTTATATGTTTCTCGCTATATCTTTTGATAGGCCTCTGTTAGTTGTTGGGCGACTGTGCCCCATTTCTCGTTATCTCTTTTGATAGGCCTCTGTTAGTCATTGGGCGGCTGTGCCCCATTTCCTTGCACTTTTTATATTTGCATTTTAGTGGCAGACAGAGATGATGCTTTTATTAAACAGTGTATTTAGAAATGTACGATATTTCCTATCTATTGCATCCTATTATCATTTATTATTATCATCTATTATGATGCATGCATTATGTCATAGATATGCATTCATATAGGTGAGTTTAGGATTGACCCCTGGATGGTCTCATGATACGGTTCTACAGATGTCTTCATCTACCGTCTGCCGGATTGAGCACATGCCACCCACATTGATAGCTTCTTCTTTGAGATCCTAGTATGACAGTTTACCTCCCACATACAGGGGGATAGTTGATCAGATGTAGGGGCATTCCATGTCCATCTTAGCTTTCGAGGTACCACTGGGCTTCGTAGATAACATACTATCTTGTTGGATATCTGAGCGACAGTTTTTCAGGTTCGGTATCTACGAGCTGACTCCTATGTTAGAAGAGTATGAGTGTATTACTGATTTGCCGTTGGATCGGCCTTATGCTAGGATGGCCATTAGCGATATGAGATGGCAGTTTATGACCCTGATTGGCTTGTGGCGTAGAGTCGTCGCGGATGAGATCACTTCAGGGCATGTGGTGTGCTTGGATTTCTTGATCGATAGATTTGGCTTGTTTGACAGTAATGTACGATATTCAGGAGACTTTACTATAACTGCAGGGGAGTGGCAGATTGCTCGCGTAGATATTCTGTTGATGTGTGTCACTGCTTACTTGTACTGTGACACCCCCAAATCCGGGTACTTCAATTCCACAGGATTTTGTGTTCACTATCTAAATAAAATACAACTACTGCCTATAATAAGGAATGCAAAATAAATTACAACATTGAATAAATAATAAAATCTTCCTTAAAAAGGATTACAACCTTTTCAAACATAATCCCAGGGTTATCTAACCTTGACATAAACAATTAATGCGGAACAATAAACATCATCAACCTTTAAGTTCTATTACACATCATAATCAAAACAAGTCTTCACTTGTTCATATTGCTCTTGCCCTTACTAGTTGATGGTTCATCAACTCTTTTGACTTTAGCTGCAAGGGTTATTTAATGCAAGAGTGAGCAAATAGAAACTCACTTTGGAAAAATAACAATAATAGTGATGACATAACTGAATAATTTCAAGAGATTTGAATAACTTTTCTTTCATCAATAATAAAGAATTGAATAATAATTCTTTCATCAACATTTAGAATTCGAATATAGAAATTATCTGAGGGTCATAAGACCTTGAACTTTGTTCTAGGTTATAAACATTTCTATTTGAAATCTTTAACAGTCTTTTAGACTATATGGACTCTTAACTCGTACTCAGGGGGATCAGCCCTTTGTACCATGTATTGTGCACAAACATCTTAACGCTTTCGCATGGTAATCCCTTATTAAATAGGGTTGTTCATCTCAGTATTTTAATAACAAGTCCGCACCAAAGAAAGTTTGGTTTGGATAAAATTCAAGAGAAATTTGGAGTTCAACTATCATCAACTAAGGAGTAGTTGAATCGACTTACAATAATTTAGAATTCGATAATCATAAGAACTAAGACATAACTATGAGTCATAATAATAATAATCATATTTAATAATCATGCTTTAGAAATAAACTTAAAGCATTTGAAAGACAATATGGACCTTGCTTGAACAATTAAGTCAAGGTCACCACAATTCAATAATGAACTTGTTCAATAAGATAAGCATTAGAAAACTTGCTCAATGAAAGAGTATAATTATAAGACTTGCATAAAAGTAAAAGAAAGGATAGAAAACTTGCTCAGGTAAAGTTTGTGTTTAGAAAACTTGCCTTAAGCGCAAGCTACACTTTTCAATTTACAAATCACTTTCTCAATCGTCCTACACATTACATTACGTTTATAATACCAATTAGTTTTATAACCACTACGTTAAACCGTTGAACTTCTTACTTAAGTTCAACTTAATAACATGGTTTGTAAACTTAACTCGCTTAACTAACCACACACGTGAGTCTAAACTCACAACATGCACATCATACGTGTATAACACTTTAAACTATCAAAATCATACCCTATGATAACAATATCTATGTACACACATAACATATTAATATGAGACTTCAAATTATCTTAAACATGTCAAAAATATGTTATCTTATTGTTTAATACACTTAACATGTCATCACATTAAGTTAGCCAATCACGTAACGCATCAAAACTACACGGAGCACAAATTAATTTCTTGGACAGTATGTACACCCGCTGGGCGGGTGTTTCTAGGCCAAAAGACCCGTTGGGGCGGGTCCCCCTGCTAGTGGGTTCCCCGACTGGCGAACTGTGTAGAAAAAAAGCCAATTTAGCTTATTTCTTGGCACCAAAGTCCGATTTTAACTAACACAAAGCATATGAAACTTTATAAAAATAAAATCTTAAACTTCTAACATATTTTTAACATACAATAACACCACAACACATAATCAAAACACTAAATTTTATGATTTTGAAGAAAACACTATTTTTAAGTGTTCTTGAAGAAATTTAACACTGTGACTTTGTTTTTAAACCAAATCAAACAATTCAAAGCATGTTAATTTTGTTTCTTGATATATTATCATAATCTATGATCAATTTACATAATACATCACAATCAAACACGAATTTTGATAATTTAAAGACTATTTTTCAAAACTAGTTCACTGTAAATTGATATGAACATGATTTCTTCATGTTCATCATATTTACATGAATTGAACTATATAAACACCCATATGAATCATATCTAAGCATGTTATAACACATATTAAACATATATGAACTATACTACACAATTTCTCATATAAATCAAGTTACAGAGAACTAATACTTGAAGAACAACGAAATACAATTTCTAGAAACTATAAAGTTAGAGTTATACCCTTTTACTTAGAAGAAGATGATGATGATCCTTGGGATGATGACGAGTTCAATTTAGCAAAACCTTCCCTTCTTCTTCTTCTTTTTCTTCTCTCTGTATATTTTCCAACTCTGTTTTCTTCTTTGTTCTTTCTTTTCTTCTAATTCTAACTTAACGTATATCTATATTACTTAACTAACAATATAAGATAGATATAATAGATATAGCATATAATTATATATATTGTAACTGATAAAACAAAATAGCCCTTATTAAATATAGTGTCAGATACTTATTTTTAAAAAATCAAAAAGCCATAAGGCTTTGTTTTGCTAAAATCATTTATTTTTTAAAAACAGATTTTTAGGACTTAAGGCCATGTTTGGTAAAACATAGTTAAAACAGAAGTAAGGGCTTTGTTTGGCAAAAATCTTTAAAACTCTTTTAATTTATTTTGATAAATTATTTTAACACATAGTTTAAATGTTACACTTTATTTAATTAAATCCTAACCTTCTAATTTAATTAAATATAAGCTAACATTCGTTGATTATTGAATTGCCACATAATACTAAATTGCTACACAATTGTAATTCACTTATTAATCATAATTCATGTAACAAATTAGTAAATCTTTATAAATACTTAGCACATAATATTCCTCTAATTTATTTATTCTCAATTAAATTAGAACTATGCTATTAAATTTCTTACACAATAATTTACTATTAAATATTCATTTAATTAACATATTGCACTTAATTAAATTACTCCATAACATAATCACATAAATTATTTATTTAACTCAATAAATCGATTAAAATATTTATTTTATTCAATAAATATTTACAATTAAATATACAAAATTTCATTCGTTATAATATTCTCTCCTTAAAAGGATTTTGTCCCCAGAATTACAATAAAAAAAACTCATTCGTCACATTCTTCCCCCCTTAAAAGATTTTGTCCCCAGATTCGGTACACAAGAAATTACACAAATAATTGGGGATAGGTTTTCATCATTACATCCTCGAGTTCCCACATAGCTTCTTCAGCACAGTGGTTTCTCCAGATTACCTTAACAGAAGGTATCACTTTATTTCTAAGTACTTGTTCTTTTCTATAAACTATTTGAACAGGAAATTCTTCATAAGTAAAGTCTTTATCAAACTGTAAAGGCTTGTATTCTAAAATATGCTTGTAGTCGTGTTTGTACGGTCGTAATACGGAAATATGGAACACGTTGTGTATATTATCTAGCTCCGGAGGTAACGCAACCTCGTAAGCCACTTCGCCAACCCTCCGTGGTATCTCGAAAGGTCCAATAAATTGAGGACTCAGCTTCCCCTTCTTGCCAAATTGAATCTCCCCCTTCCAGGGATATACCTTCAGGAATATGAAGCTTCCCACTGCAAATTCTCGATTCTGTCGATGATGATCGGTATACTTTTTTTATCTGTCTTAAGCAGCAACCAATCTCGTTCTGATTACCTTAACGATCTCAGCAGTTTATTGCACCAACTCTGGTCCCAACAGTTGTCGTTCACCAACCTCATCCCAGCACAATGGAGTCCTGCATTTTCTGCCATACAATGCTTCATAAGGCAGTATGCCAATACTTTCATGATAACTGTTGTTGGACGCGAACTCCACCAACAGCAGATGATCATCTCAGCTTCCTTTGAAGTCCATGACGCAAGCTCTCAGCATGTCCTCTAGCGTTTGAATCCTTCTCTCGCTCTGGCCATCAGTATGATGATGGTACGCCGTACTCATTCGCAATTGCGTTCCCAAGCACTCCTGTATTCACTTCCAGAAATTCAATGTGAAACGCGAATCTCTAGTCGGACACAATCGATACTGGAACACAGTGTCTAGAGATAATTTCGTTCACGTACAGCTTCGCAAACTGATCCATGTTGTATCTAATCCTGATCGATAAGAAATATGCTGACTTCGTCAGTCGATCCACTATAACCCATACTGCATCGAAACCCTTCTGAGTCACTGGAAGACTAACCACGAAATCCATCGTGATATGCTCCCACTTCCATTCCGGAATCTCTAGCAGTTGCAATAATCCACTCGGTCTCTGGTGTTCTGCTTTGACCTTCTGGCACGTTAGACATTTCGCAATGCATTCAATCACATCTCTGTTCATATTCGGCCACCAGAAATGCTATCTTAGATCTTGGTACATCTTCGTACTCCCAGGGTGAATCGAATATCTTGAACTGTGAGCTTCGCTCAAAATCTCTTCTTTGATTTCTGGTACTGACGGTATCCAGATTCTTCCTTCAAATCGTAGCAGTCCCTCATTATCGATCTTGAACTTGATTTCTTCCCCATCGGTTACTCTCTTCTGGATCTTCTCGCACTCCTCGTCTTGAAGTTGTGCCACTTTCACCTTGTCCACCAAGGTTGAACCAGTAGTTACTTGAAATAGCTTGTCATCCGATTCCTTCGGTTACTTAACTTCCAGTTCCAATTTAGCCATCTCTTGTATCAACTGGTCCTGATCAGTTAATATATTCAACTTCTCCCGACCTTTCGGCTTAACACGTCAGCAACAACATTAGCTTTACCCGGATGGTAAAGAATCTCGCAGTCGTAGTCTTTGATAAGTTCCAACCATCTCCTTTGGTGCATGTTCAAATCTTTATGTGTAAAGATATATACTTCAGACTCTTGTGATCTGTGTATATCTCATACTTCTCTCCATATAGGTAGTGTCTCCAAATCTTCAGAGCAAACACTACCGCTGCCAATTCCAAATTATGGGTCGAATACCCTTTCTCGTAGTCCTGTAGTTGGCGTGACGCGTATGCAATAACCTTGTCGCTCTGCATCAGTACACAGCCTAATCCCTTATGTGAGGCATCACTGTATATTACAAAATTTCTTGTACTATCTGGCAATGACAAACAGGTGCAGTACTCAACCACTTCTGCAGTTCTTGGAAACTTTCCTCACACTTTTTCGTCCAAACAAACTTAACTGTCTTACGAGTTAAATTTGTCAACGAAGTCATAATTTTGGAAAAGTCTTGAATAAACCTTCTGTAGTATCCTGCCAATCCCAAGAAACTCCTCACTTCAGACAGTGTCTTTGGCTGATCCTAATTCATCCCAGCTTCAACCTTCGATGGATCCACTAAAATCCTATCTTTGTCAATCACGTGGCCAAGATATTGCACACGTTCTAACCAAAATTCGTACTTCAAGAATTTTCCATAAAGCTTCTCCCGTCTCAGCGATTCTAACGTTAGCCTTAAATGCTCAGTGTGTTCCTCCTCAGTTTTGGAATAAACCAAAATATCATCTATGAACACCACTACAAACTTGTCCAGAAATGGCTTAAACACCCTATTCATTAAGTCCATAAATGCAGCTGGTGCATTCGTTAAACCAAATTACATCACTAAGAACTCGTAATGTCCTATACCGAGTCTTAAAAGCCGTCTTCGGTATATCTTCTCTTCTCACCTTTAACTGATGATACCCACTTCTCAAATCTATTTTTGAGAAGTATCTAGCACCCTTCAGTTGATCGAACTAGTCATCGATCCTAGGTAAAGGATACTTATTCTTGATCGTAACTTTGTTCAACTCCCTATAATCAATGCAAAGTCGCATCGATCCATCCTTCTTCTTCACGAATAATACTGGCGCTCCCCACGGTGAAACGCTAGGCTGGATATACTTCTTGTCTAGCAACTCTTGCAGTTGAACCATCAACTCCTTCATCTCGACTAGAGCCATTCTATACGGAGCTTTGGAAATCGGAGCAGTTCCCAGTGCTAAGTCGATCATGAACTCTATCTCTCTATCTGGCAGAAGTCTTGGAGAATCTTTCAAAAATACGTCCACAAACTCCTTAACCACTGATATCTCTTCTATCTTCGGACTCTCCTTATGAGTGTCCACTATATAGAATAAGTATCCTTCATAGCCTTGATTCAATAGCTTCTTGGCTTGCATAATCTTCAAACAACTCGCTTGTCTAGGCGATTTGCTACCATAAAAGACTACCTTCCACGGAGTCGTAAGGTTTACCAACTTCTTCTGACAATCAATCACCGCCCCATGGTTGAACAACCAATCCATACCCAATATAACATCGAATTCCCCAAGTCTTATCGGAATCAAATCTACCCTCAATTTATGACCCTTAATGTCCAATCTACAGTTCTTGTAAACAAACCTAACAGGAATAACCTCCCTATTCACAATCTCTATGTTCAAGGGGTAAACTAATTCCTCTTTAGGTAAGTCTATGGTCTTAGTAAAATCATCAGATATGAATGAGCAAGTAGCACCCGAATCAAATACTACATATGCATTTATACTATTGGCCGAAATAATACCTGACACCACATCCTTTGACTGCACATCATCCTATACCGTCATTTTGAATGATCTGGCAGTGGGTCAAACTACTTGCAGTGGTCCAACGATAGTCAGAGTGCTGCCGCTGCCAATTCTTCCATTCCCTGTTGACCCTCCTGTTGGCTTATTCGGGTAACTTCGAGCCATTTGATCCTTAGATCCACATGTGTAGCAACTTGTCTTCTTTGGGTTCGGGTAATTCGGCGCAATGTGGCCTTCCTGACCACAATTGAAGCATACTCGCTTCCCCCTCATGCATACTCTAGTGTGATTCTTCCCGCATGTAGCACATGCTTTAATCCTCCTCTTCTGCTGGCTTCCCGGTAAGCTCCCAGCAGCTGTGTTGTCGTTCTACTTTTTTTTCTGGTTGATAGCACCGCTACCACCAGCCTTGTTCTCTGTCTCATTCTTCTTCTTCTTCAGGTCCTGATTATACTTGGTCACCATGTCGCTTCTACCTTCAACGAGGATGTCCTTTTCCAGCACAGCTGTAAACGTTCTGAGCTGTAATATGGAGACCTTGCTATAGAGCCAGGGCTTCAATCCCTGCTCAAACCTTCTCGCCTTCCTCTCGTCAATACTGACCTGGTATGTCGCAAACCTGGCCAGCTCGTTAAACTTTGCGGCGTACTCTGGCACCGTTATCCCTCTTTGTTTCAGCTCTAGGAATTGAACCTCCATCTGGTTCTAAGAGTTAATGGGGAAGTACATCTCAAAGAACATCTCTTTGAAACGGTCCTAAACTATCACTCCTTCACCTTCCCTCGTCTTATTAGCCTGCCACCAAAAGCTAGCTTCTGACTTCAACATGAATGTCGCGAAAGCCGTCTTCTGGTCCTTGCTAACTCTAGCCACGTCGAAGACCTTCTCCATTTCCATTATCCATGTCTGGGCCTCTATCTAGTTCATCGATCCTTGGAATTTCGGCTGTCCTACTGCCTTGAACTCCTTAAACGTAGTACCCTGCACTTGCGACTGATACGCAAGCGCTCCTGTCAGCAGGTTCACCAATTACTGAACCGAATTGGGATTCATCCCATCATTATTGTTGTCGTTGTTGTTGTTATTGTTAGTCGAACCCTCAGGGTGTAGACGTGTAGGTCTTCTTCTAGGAAGCATTTTTCTTTTAAGAAATACTTTTATTAGATCATTTACTCATTTCTTAAATGCTCTAGTTCAATTTAAATATTTAAAATACTCAATTCACACTTGAACAAATATCACATCAATCAACTTCGTTATTTATTCATTCGTAGTTTTAAAATATAGAATATATAGCATCTTTGCTATTTACATTATCTTTCCTGAACTGAATAAGTTACAGGACTACATCATTATTTTATCCCATTATTATCTCAAATTCTGGGATTTACATTTATTTATATAAAGAAACACATAATTAATGACTCTACTATCTAGGCATGTTAAGACGTCACACAGCCTTTCTACGTTCTTCCTCCATCACTCGGAACACCGTTCTGCGATCCACCATGTACCACGATAAACCTTGAAACTGAGCTGGGTAATAGAAGACACGATCCTGGGCCCTATCGATAGCCGTATGGAAAGCATAGTTTGTCTTCCTCAGCTTGGCCTTCTTCACTTGATCCTCAGTTTTCAGCTCGATCTGCACGTTGAGTAACCCTCAAACTCGTCTCCTCTGCTCTGGCACGCTTCACTGACTCCTCTTGGATGTCATTCTTCAGCTTTGCTAGCTCGGCCAGTGCATCATCTCTGTCACTCTCCGCGTGAACTAGATCCCACTTTATGTTTCCAAGCTCACTGTCCACCTCTTCAATGGTCTCATCCCGTGCTGTATGGTCGTCCGACCCTCGTCTACCAGTTCTTCAAGCTCTTCGACTCGACCATGTAGCTCCACACTGCGATCATAGATCTCTTTGTACATTTCAACTCTAGTCGAGTGAGGTGGGAATTCCTCTTCAGGATCCTCCTCCTCTTCCTCTGACTCATCTTCATCATCTCGGTCAGATACTGGCTCATGCTCCTGACCAGTTATGGTGATCAATGGAGACGGCTCTCTCTGAACCAATTGCTCCCAAACAACATGGATGTCTCGGGGCTTCTCATCTCTAGGAATCTGGGGTATCTCCTCCCTAGCCTGACGAGACTCTCCAACGTTCGTCATCCTGATAACAAAGTTTTAAAGTTTAATTATTACGTGTCATCGATCGATACTCTTCGAATACTTTAACGTAAACACATAGCACATAAGGTAGTTTATTATCTTTAACTATCATAACTATCTTTTCAATTTACTATAAGGCTACTACCTAAGGTTTTCCGCCACCTAAGGTTCATAACCTAAAGCTTTGATACCAACCTGTGACACCCCCAAATTCGGGTACATCAATTCCATGGGATTTGGTGTTCACTATCTAAATGAAATACAACTACTGCCCATAATAAGGAATGCAAAATAATTTACAACCTTGAATAAATAATAAAATCTTCCTTAAAAAGGATTACAACCTTTTCAAACATAATCCCAAGGTTATCTAACCTTGACATAAACAATTAATGCGAAAAAATAAACATCATCAACATTTAAGTTCTATTACACATCATAATCAAACAAGTCTTCACTTGTTCATCATGCTCTTGCCCTTACTAGTTGATGGTGCATCAACTCTTTCGACTTTAGCTACATGGGTTATTTAATGCAAGAGTGAGAAAACAAAAGCTCACTTTAGAATAATAGCAATAATAGTGATGACATAACTGAATAACTTCAAGAGATTTGAATAACTTTTCTTTCATCAATAATAAAGAATTGAATAATAATTCTTTCATCATCATTTAGAATTCGAATATAGAAATTATCTGAGGGTCATAAGACCTTGAACTTTATCCTAGGTTATAAACATTCCTATTTAAAACCATTAACATTCTTTTAGACTATATAGACTCTTAAATCGTACTCAGGGGGATAAGCCCTTTGTACCATGTATTGTGCACAAACATCTTAACGCTTTCGCATAGTAATCCCTTATTAAATAGGGTTGTTCATCTCAGTATTTTAATAACAAGTCCGCACCAAAGAAAGTTTGGTTTGGATAAGCTTCAAGGGAAATTTAGAGTTTAACTATCATCAATTAAGGAGTAGTTGAATCGACTTACAATAATTTAGAATTCGATAATCAAAAGAACTAAGACATAACTATGAGTCATAATAATAAACATCATAATAAATAATCATGTTTTAGAAATAAACTTAAAGAATTTGAAAGACAATATGGATCTTGCTTGAACAATTAAGTCAAGGTCACCACTATTCAATAATGAACTTGTTCAATAAGATAAGTATTAGAAAACTTGCTCAACGAAAGAGTATAATTATAAGACTTGCATAAACGTAAAAGAAAAGATAGAAAACTTGCTCAAGTAAAGTTTTAGTTTAGAAAACTTGCCTTAAACGCAAGCTACACTTTTCACTTTACAAATCATTTTCTCAATCGTCCTACACATTACATTACATTTATAAGACCAATTAGTTTTATAATAACTACGTTAAACCGTTGAACTTCTTACTTAAGTTCAACTTAATAACATGGTTTATAAACTTAACTCGCTTACCTAACCACACACCTGAGTCTAAACTCACAACATGCACATCATACGTGTATAACACTTTAAACTATCAAAATCATACCCTATGATAACAATATCTATGTACACACATAACATATTAATATGAGACTTCAAATTATCTTAAACATGTCCAAAATATGTTATTTTATTGTTTAATACACTTAACAGTCATCACATTAAGTTAGCTAATCACGTAATGCATTAAAAACTACACGGAACACAAATTAATTTCCCGGACAGCATGTACACCTGTTGGGGCGGGTGTTTCTAGGCCAAAAAACCCGCTGGGCCAGGTCCCCCTGCTGGTGGGTTCCCCGGCTCAAGAACTGTGCAGAGAAAAAGCCAATTTGGCTTATTTCTTCTCACCAAAGTCCGATTTTAACTAACACAATGCATATGAAACTTTATGAAAATAAAATCTTAAACTTCTATCATGTTTTTAACATACAATAACACCACAACACATAATCAAAACACTTAATTTCATGATTTTGAAGAAAACACCATTTTAAAGCGTTCTTGAAGAAATTTAACACTGTGACTTTGTTTTTAAACCAAATCAAACAATCCAAAGCATGTTAATTTTGTTTCTTGATATATTATCATAGTCTATGATCAATTTACATAATATATCATAATCAAACACGAATTTTGATAATTTAAAGACTATTTTTTAAAACTAGTTCACTGTAAATTGATATGAACATGATTTCTTCATGTTCATCATATTTACATGAATTGAACTATATAAACACCCATATGAATTATATCTAAGCATGTTATAACACATATTAAACATATATGAACTATACTACATAATTTCTCATACAAATCAAGTTACAGAGAACTAAAACTTAAAGAACAACGAAATACAATTTTTAGAAACTATAAAGTTAGAGTTATACCCTTTTTCTTTGAAGAAGATGATGATGATCCTTGGGATGATCACTAGTTCAATTTAGCAAAACCTTCCCTTCTTCTTCTTCTCTTTCTTCTCTCTGTATATTTTTTAACTCTATTTTCTTCTTTGTTCTTTCTTTTCTTCTAATTCTAACTTAACGTATATAACGTATATCTATATTACTTAATTGACAATATAATATAGATATAATAGATATAGCATATAATTATAGATATTGTAACTGATAAAACATAATAGCCCTTATTAAATATAGTGTCAGATACTTATTTTTAAAAAATCAAAAAGCTATAAGGCTTTGTTTTGCTAAAACAATTTATTTTTTAAAAACAAATTTTTAGGACTTAAGGCCATGTTTGGTAAAATAGGGTTAAAACAGAAGTAAGGGCCTTGTTTGGCAAAAATCTTTAAAACTCTTTTAATTTATTTTGATAAATCATTTTAACACATAGTTTAAATGTTACACT
The DNA here is from genome assembly GCA_020205555.1 of Panax stipuleanatus. NCBI lineage: Eukaryota > Viridiplantae > Streptophyta > Magnoliopsida > Apiales > Araliaceae > Panax > Panax stipuleanatus. The sequence goes on from CM035122.1 coordinate 49,850,961, forward strand.
TTATTTAATTAAATTTCAACATTCTAATTTAATTAAATACAAGCTAACATTAATTAATTAATTAAATTGCCACATAATACTAAATTGCTACACAATTGTAATTCACTTATTAATCATAATTCATGTAACAAATTAGTAAATATTTATAAACACTTAGCACATAATATTCCTCTAATTTATTTATTCTCAATTAAATTAGAACTATACCATAAAATTGCTTACATAAAAATTTAATATTAAATATTCATTTAATTGACATATTGCACTTAATTAAATTACTCCATAACATAATCACATAAATTATTTATTTAACTCAATAAATCAATTAAAATATTTATTTAATTAAATAAATATTTACAATTAAATATACAAAATCTCATTCGTTACATGTACATGCCGCTTTATATGGACCATTTTGACATCGACCTGATCACAGTGGTTTGTGCTCTCAGAGAGGGTTGTACCATCTTGCCCATGATATTGGCAGAGACCTTGAGGTCGGCCACATTTTGCCATACCCATTCTGTGGGGTTCTTCAGGGGAGTGCCATTTTATTATACGTGTGGTTCATGACACACTTGAGACCTATCGACACTTTTAGACATCACGGGTATTATTTTACTCATGAGATAGCCATGTCCTATTATTTTCAGTCGGCTGAGTGTACATATGTGACATCTTAGTAGGATTTTTTGATGACGATCGAGGATCCCTTTGCTATCTTATCATGTTCAGGACTCAGCTCTCCTTATAGCTTTATTACTCATGTAGTTGGCATAGATTATCTACCATTGGCTGGTTTGAGAGGAGCGACCACATATCATCCACTGGCTGTTATGGGATAGTTTGACTAGTTTTAGGACATTCACCACTTTGATATGGCTATGGATCAGCGACTATCAACTTCATCTCTATCAGCAGATGATTTGGCCAGGATTTATGATTGTTGAACCCGTCATGAGAGGGCTGATTTTTTGACTAGTCATCTAGGTCATTCTTTAGAGTACTCTACATGGCTAGAGGCAGACATTGCATCGGCCGTGGTTGTTCACTCAGAGCCGAGTATTCATCTTGATGAGGAGGAGCCTATGGAGGACCTTAATTCTTTCATCGAGGATGAGTTTTTTGCTGGTTTGACAGCAGCTTTGGTCAGTGACACCCCGAGCACTTCTACTGCTGCAGATCCATCTCTTATAGATTCTTTAGCTCGAATGACCTTTGAGAGGGGTCAAGCTAGAGCGTTGATGTTGACATCCCTTTTTGGAAAGGATGCTATTTTTATAGAGAGGGACGATGCTCGAGCCACGTGGGACACAGCTTTTGACGAGAGAGATGATGCCCTAGTTGCCCGGGATGCTGCTTTTGTTGGGCGGGATGACGCTCTAGCTGCCCGGGCCGCTTTTATTTTTGATAGTACTGCACTTAGATCCTACACATATGGCATTGCTGCATATATAGGTGCATTGATAGATGATCATTGTGACACCCCCAAATTCGGACCGCCACTGGTCTCTTGAATTCGGTTCGTCACGTTCTATTAATAATATAATAATAACTAAAATCATACAATCACAGCGGAAGATCTAGAATAATATACAATGATTTATTATATTTATTCTCCCAAGTCTCGCAACCTACAGTACTTAATAAATTACATAATAATATTAAATAACGACTTATTACATAATCTAACTTAAGCTTAAATATAGTTCAGAATCTGTCTTAATAGATCATCTTAATAGACATAATACAACGCAAGGATATTTAGAACATAAAAGGGGCTAGCTAGTCGGTAGCCTTGCCCTTGCCGTTATCGACTCCCGAAGGTCCACCCTGCTCTGCCTTAACTGAAAATGTTTTTAGGGAAAGCAAGAATAAGAAACAAATTTGCTCAACAAGTAATATAATAATAAGGATGAATAATACAGTTCTCGAATCCCAAAAGGGTATAACAAGATATGATAGTTCAAGGATAGCAAGAAATATCAACAACTCTCAATAATAGTCGCTAAGAACAGAATAATATTAATATGATTCAACGCTAAATTAATTTAAGATTTCAAGATAATTGAATACTGAGAAGTCACTAAGACTATGAACTCTTACTAGGATTATCAGAAATATACTGATAATCCAATAAGAATAAGTACAACAGGTGATCTGCCTAAAGTACCCTACATTATGCATAACATTTAATTGTACTCAAGTGCGCACGTCGGTCCCCCGACAAATATATTTTCCATTCAAAGAAGGTTGTTCATCTCAGTCAATACAAGAATTTTCGCACCATACAATTGGTTTGGACATCTTTCTAATCATGATATAAGTCTAGCCGAATCAAATGGCTATAGACCACTCTTTATAAGTTCAATACTTGACATTAAAATTCGAATAATATAATCGACTTTATCATAACTATGACGCAATAAGTCATAATTTGAATAACTCACTTGCACAACAATAAACTTAATACGTATTCAATAAGAATAGAGTTCAAGTACTTGCTTACAATATCCGTTGAATAAAGTAATGCAAGGGTTTAGGATACTTGCCTTATGCGTAGTCTATCCACGTAAAGCTAATCAACACTTTGAATTCCTATCGTAATATAGTTACGTATATATGATATTCATTAGCTAAGTACATTCGATATTCAAGCTTGATATGAAAGTTAGATATACATATACTGTTCTAACTCAATCATATAGCGATATACATATGTTATTATAACAATTCATAACACTGAGTTGGTTATGCCACTACTATCTCTAAAGTTCCTTTTATAAGTTAATTGTTATCATATTACTCCATCACCCCTTGTAAACATATATCAATAGCTAACTATCATAATCAGAACAACAAAATCATCAATTCTGTTTCCAGACTGGCGTAGCTGCTCCATGGCTAAGCCTAGGGGCGGCACAGCTGCGCTGTCCCTGGCCAGGCCAAGGTTGGGCTGCTGCCTGCAAATTCTGTCTGGCACGTACGCAAACATCTACATATAGTATATACTTATGTATAAGGGTCTTTTCATGCTTACCAAGTCAATCAAGTTCCATCTTTCATGTAATGGTTCTAAGTTTAATACCTTTAATAACTTCAGGCCATTTATGGTCATAAAATCACATAGTCTATCATGCTTGTCATTTAAACATATGAGGTGATCCCATAACTTGTTTTAGGCATGCTCACGAGTATCTACATCATATATGTGTAACTAGTATCGTTACTAGCTTAAATCATGCTTCATTTGTGCTTAACTAGTTTTTATAGCATCTATCATGGTATGTATACATGTATGCTATATTTTAGTGGGGTTAAGAGCATTCTCATGTATGTCCAAAATATCAGAACACTATGACTTCGGTTCATGCAACTTTAGTTTTCCAAAACTTTCAAGTATAACCTTTGAAATCGTTTTAAAAGTAAATCATGTACACTAGTGTAATCTCCACATGTTAGACTATCACTTCATGCATAACTAAACTATATAATCATGCTCGCAAAATCAGAATGTAGATATGATACCTACATGTCAAAGTTCACTTTCAAAACTTATATCTTTGTTAGTAAATGTATACTAATGAGGTCCAACATGTGCATGCTATATCATGAAACATATATACACAAGTCAACATATTTTTCATGCATTTCTAGGTCATACGAACATGCATCAAAAGTCAGAATATAAATATGAATATAACATATTAAGGTCCCCTTTTTAAAAACTCCAAGTTCATTTCGAAACTATAACCTTTCACCAATCATGCATGCTAACATAGTAAAGCATGTTCTCTTTAGGTCTAGGTGTACTAATACATATGCTAAACTAGTAATCATGCTTGTTTAAACAAGTTTGAACATGTTATCTCCTAGCAGCTTGAAGCAGAACCAGAAAATTGCCACAGGGGCCTGGCGCAGCTGTGCTGTGCCCTAGTATAAAACTGGCGCAGCTGCGCCGGGTCTCGGCCAGCAGCAGTGCAGTTTCTGCTTTGGCAGAAACTTAAGCCAATTTCCAAATTTCACAACAATTTTGACTGTAACCAAGCTACAATACAGTTCTATCATACTAGCAAGCTAATACAACAACTATCAAATAATACCCAATCACATAATCATGAATTTCAACCAAAATCAAGAATCTAAGAAATTTGCAGAAAACAAAGAACATGGAATGTAGATTATACCTCTGTTAAACTAATTGAGCTTGCTGAAATCTACGAACTCACAATGCTGCTATATCACTAATGAAATCTTACTCTCTATATGCTCTCAATATCTCAGCAAATGAATTTGAAAGAGAAGAGGCTATATTTATAGAGTTTATAATACTCAGATAAAGCTTTTGCACCCCAAAATAATCCAAAGGGAGAATGAATTGTATAGTGGTTATGGGGAAGTTGGTGAGTAGTTGGTGATACGCATCATGAAGGCCACTCCCCATGAATCATGATAGCTAGCATGAGCTTGGGAGAAGAAGAGGGAATAGGCTTGTAGCCTTTCACGTGTAGGAAGAAATGTGTCTCTCATATTGGGACAAAGCAAAATAAGCTTAGCACATGAAATGTGAACTAAGTATAACACTTAGTTTACTACATACTCATAATAATATACATAGGTTATATAGGTATACTTAGGTTATAAATTAGTGTCACAAGGTAATTCAATTAAATGAGAAATATTATAATGTAGGTAATTCAACTTGTACATATATAATCCATGTACATTTTGTTAACACCGAATGTAATTCAATTAGGTATTATCACATATACTATCCCAATTCTATTATTTTAATCATATCAAATATTGAAATATCATCAATTAGCAATTGTTTATTATATATTCAAGAGATACTAATTTAATGTCCACACACTCACATTGTCACATAGTTCCATGATGTATTCATATACTTATTTAAATAGTCATAACATATATAGTATAGTCACATTAATGCGTCACATTGCATTATATAATATAGTTTTAGCTTCGATATATTATATGTTCGATATCTCATAACATTGCACACGCAATTAATATAATCTTATTATATTAATAACTTACTTGTTTGTTTTATTATTCACAATATCAAATAAATCAATAATAATTAATTACTCATCTTATCGATTAATTAACAATAATATTAATTAATCCATTCCTCATTAATTTACCCTTATCAATTATTATTATACGATAAATTATCACATTCCTCAACAGTTTAATAAATACAAATCTTATTATATTTATAAACAATTTACTTATTATTATACTATTACTTGCAATAATAATAAATCAACAGACTATTATTATATTTCTCATAATAACAATTAACAATTAATATATATTTATTGCTCACTTAATAATTCCTTCATCCTTGACTTAATTAATTCATCATCGTTTCTATTCTCGTGCCACACAAGGCATTTCAACAAGCTTATCATAAACTCCATATTTTCCTCAATTATTATATATATTCAATTTAATATAATTGAGTTAACTCATCTCATAGTACATAATTATTTATATTCGAACAAATATTCATTAATATATTCATTTAATAATATTTAGAAATTCTCGGGTATTACAATCATGGTAGCACTATGTAGATGACTTTGGATCTTCTAGCTCGCATGGAGACCTTAGGGCAGGAGCTTACAGATGCACCTCTATCTTTTGAGAGGGATGCCATGTTGGACTTGCTATCCCGTTTATCAGCGGGTTTATATACTAGCTTTCATTTTCCTGCACAGACTAGGTCAGTCATTTTTTTCATGTACATGATACATTGTATATATTAAACAGTATTATATGGCAGAGAAATATATTTTTATTCACTTCCCTTTTGGATATGTTTTGTTATTGCTGAATGATTAGCACTTTTTTTATGACTTGCTGTCTTAATGTATCATGAACTTTTCCTTGATGGATTGACATTGAGATGTTAGAGAGTACCTCAGAAGGGTCTGTTGATCAGGGTGGCTTGATAGTATTTGGGCTTTATATGAGGTTAGGTGTCTTGGGACTGGTTTTTAAAAAGTGTGTTTTTTTCTTGAAGGTTCAACCGCACCATAAATGGCTACCCACGTACTCCCGGGTTGAGGGAGATCAGGTCATTCGTAGTTCAGGCTTATCCTGAATGGTTTGAAAAGTGTTTATTTGGGTTTGAGCTTGGTTTGAGGGGTTTTTGATTTTTTTTGTTTGGTTTGACCGCACCGTAAATTGCTGCCTACATACTTCCAGGTTGAGGGAGATCAGGTCATTCATAGTTCAAGCTTGTTGTAAAGATCTAATTTGATTGATTGTTGCTATTTTTTTGTCACAGGACCCGAATGGCGGTTTGCAGGTGACTTAGACATAGTACCTCTTCACGGTTTCTGAATTGATAAGCTGGGAAAATCCTTTACCATCCATTTCTTGCAATCTGATGGCTCCTCCTATCAACACTTCTTTGACAATGAATGGGCCATCCCAATTCGGGGCAAACTTTCCTTTGGTTTCATCTTGAGTGGTAAGGACTTTCTTCAACACCAAGTCATTTTTTTTGAATTGTCGAAGGCGGACTTTCTTGTTGTATGACCGAGCAATTCTTTGCTGAAATAATTGCCCATGAAAGATGGTTGTAGCCCTTTTCTCATCTATCAGAGATAACTTGTGGTATCGCTCTTGCAACCACTGGTCTTCTTCTATCTGAGCATCTATTAACATCCTCAATGATTTTATTTCTACTTCTATGGGGAGTACTTCTTCCATGCCATAGACTAAGGAGTAAGGGGTAGCCCTAGTAGAAGTGCGCATTGACGTTCGGTAGGCTAGTAGAGTTAGAGGCAATAAGTTAGGCCATCCTTGTGATTGGCGTACATTTTTTGCATGATTTTCTTGATATTCTTGTTGGATGCTTTGACAACACTATTCATCTTGGGACGATAGATGACAAAATTAAGATGTTTAATTTAAAACTTATTGCATAATTCTTTCATCATCTGATTGTTTAGATTCTTGGCATTATCTGTTACGATCACCTCCAGTTGTTTATATCGCTAGATTACAATATTTTTGATGAAACCAATGATCACCTCCTTAGTGACTTTGGAAAAAGAGGCGACTTTGACCCATTTGGTGAAGTAGTCAATCATAGTGAAGATGAATCGATGATCATTGCTGGATTTGGGTTCTATTAGCCCAATCTCGTCCATTCTCCACATGGAATAGGGCCACGACAAACTCATGTAATGCAATTCGTTTGGAGGTGTGTGAATAACGTTTCCATGGATTTGGCATTGATAACATCTTTTGACATGATCATCACAGTCATCTTTGAGAGAGATCCAGTAATGCCCCGTTCTCAATACCTTTTTGGCAAGTAAAGAATCGCTCATGTGTGGACCACACACTCCGCCATGGACTTCATTCAGGAGTCTTTGGGCTTGATCTTTATGTAAGCATCTTAAAAGGCCTATTCCAAGATCCCTTTTATAAAGAACGTCTCCGATAAAATAGAATTTCATATCCATCTTATGAATCCTTTTCTATCAGCTTGACTTGCATCGGTGGGCGTAGCTCCATCTCATATTCTTTTATATCTTGGTACCAAGGCTGTTTGATGGGAGGTATTTCATTTGATACTTCTCTAATGTATTTCCCATATGCTGGGGCCTTTTGACTTGCAAATTTGATGTCAGGAATTCCCAACCTATCAGATATGTGGATCAAGGAAGCCAGTGTTGCCAATGCATCAACAAAGTTATTTCTACTTCGGGGGATGTGGATGAAAGTTATTTCTTCAAACTCCAGAGCCACCTTGATAACTTGCCGATGATAGAGCAGCAAATGCAATTCTTTGGTATGATACGCCCCGGTGGTTTGTCTGATGACCAACTCAAGAAACTCCAAAGACTGCTAACCGTTGGATACCCATGAATTGGGCCAGTTTAAGTCCCATTATACATCCTTCATACTCGGTTTTTTTGTTGGTGTTGCCAAACTGTAGCTTGATGGCCATAGGATACTGTTCTCCCGTAAAAGATACAAGAACTGCCCCTGCTTCGACACCTTTCATGTTCACGACTCCATCAAAATACATTTTCCAACACTGGACTGTATTTTCTCGATGGATTTTTGGATTGTCATTATGCCATTATCCAGGAAATAAGTTTTCAAGGGTTCGAAATTCCCTGATGGTGCTTCAACCAATTGATCCGTAATTCCTTGACCTTTGACAGACTTTTGAGTCACGTAGATGACATCGAACTGTTGGAGGATCAACTACCATTTGGACAATCAACAATTCAACATGGGCTTGTTGAATACGTAGTTGAGAGGATCCATGCGGGATATGAGATAGGTCGTGTGTCCACGGAGATAATGTTGTAACCTCATTGCGGCCCATGCTAATGCACAACAAGTCTTTTCAATCAAAATGTACTTCTACTCAACGTTACTGAATCTTTTGCTGAGGTAATAGATAGCTCTTTCCTTGTTTCTATCATCTTTCTGCCCCAGCATACAGCCCATAGCATTGGCATTGACTGACAGGTACTATAAATAGGGGAACCTCATCCCTTGGGGGTACCAAGACAGGGGCTTCGATTAACTGCTTCTTGATGGAAAGGAAGACTTTTTGACAATCTTCATTCCTCTTCATGGAGGAGTTTTTCCTTAATAGCTTAAATATGGGTTCACACGTTCCCGTGAGTTAAGAGATGAACCTGCTTATAAAATTAATTCTCCCTAGAAATCCCCGTATTTCCTTTTCTGTTTGGAGCACGGGCATCTATGTGATTGATTTATTTTGGCAGGTTCCAGTTCAATGCCTCTGTTGCTCACTAGAAATCTCAATAACTTGTCTGATTTGACACCGAAGGCACATTTGGCCGGATTCAACTTTAAGTCGTACTTGCATAACCAATTGAAAAGCTTTTTGAGATGGTTTATGTGGTCATCTTCTTTCCAGAATTTGATGATGATATCATCCACATAGACCTTTATTTCCTTGTGCATTATGTCATAAAAAAGGCCATCATGGCTCACTGATAAGTAGCACCGACATTGATAAGGCTGAAAGATAAATGTCTATAACAAAAGGTTCCTTAGGGAGTAATGAAGGTTGTGTTCTCCCTGTCCTCTTTAACAACCATGATCTGATGATACCCGGCGAAATAGTCAACAAAAGAATACATACGATACTTCGTCGTGTTGTCTATTAGTAATCGGATAAAAGGTACTGGGAAGTTGTCCTTGAGATAAGCCTTATTCAAATCCTGATAATCCCCGCATACTTGTACCTTCCCTCCGGGCTTAGGCACATGAACTATATTGGATAGCCACTCAGGGTAGGTTGACACCATGATGATGTCGGGTTTGAATTGCTTGATAATTCTTCTTTGACTTTCAGACTCCACTCAAGTTTTAGTCGCCTAAGCTTCTGCTTGACTGGCTTAAATCCCTCTTTAATGGGCAGTCGATGAATGATAATGTCAGTCGACAAACCAATCATGTCCTCATGTGACCACAGCAAACACATCCTAGAACTGAGTTAGGAGGCCAATCAGGTCTTCTCTTTGGTTTGGGGTAAGGTCCATTCTTATCTAGATTTCTTAAGGGTTTTCTAAGGTTCTAATACTGACAGTGATGGTTTGATTGAGGTTTGGTTTGGGTTTATCTTCAACCTATTCTTTGATCTCCTCAGGCATCTCATAGTCATCTATCTCTTCTTGATCAATCCCCATCAAGTCAAAGTCCAGCTCTACATCAAAGTTGTAATCAATGTGAAAATCAGCAAGGCCAAACAAATCCAACTCTAGAGTCCTGAAAACAAAATACTTTCACTTAATATATGAAAATGTTTAATCATATAAAGCATTAGCAAAAGCATGACAAAAAGTAACTGCTAGTGCTGCATAACAAAATAAGCAGGAAATAAAACCACACTTCAGGGCAGATGAACTTCTTGCCCTTTTACCCTTTTGATTGATGCATGGAGTGCTGCTCCAATTGTCTAGAGTCAAGTCCTCATTAACAGGGAGGATAAACGGGTTGATGTTTTCCATCTCCTCTTTGATGATGACTAAGATAGCATTTTTGTCATGGTCGACATTCCCCTTTGGGACACTCCCTTCAGCTATATTTATACAAGGGATCATAAGTTAATTTTCTACATGATCATCATCTGGGATATCATTCTTCATTCCCTCAGTATGCACCAAAAAATACATCTTGGCAAACAAGTCTCGTCCTCCCCGTAGGAACTTTTCATTCCATTCTTTGCTTTCCTTATCAGTTTTTGGGACTTCTTTTTCAATGATCGGTTTAGTCTTAAGAATCAGCATACTAGCGACTGCAACAGGAATTTTCCTCATAGGCTTCACAAATCCTGCATCAATGAGGTTTGGTAGCAGAATGGTAGAGGAAGGAATCGGTGGATGATTATGTGGATTCCGGTTGTTTGATCCATAGGAATAGCCTAATCCAGCCTTCCCTGTATGGCTAAGGATTTGAACTGGACTTCTAATTCCTTGCTGACTCTTTCCTAACCCTTTTCCAGGGCAGAAACCCAAGGATATCATTTCTTGACTAACCGTTATTACTTTGGTGGAGACTCTTGGCTTTAAGGCTGGTGCCCCAATAGGTAGGTATTGAGTGTTGCTCACTTCAAGAGCTTGAAAACTGACGGACTCAATTCCTTCATCAGGACTGATCACAGGCAAATCGCTTGTTATATAGACAGGATATTTTGGTTTGGTATTAATAGTTACCAGATTGCCATTAATGTACTTGACTTATTGATGAAGGGTGTACGGAACTGCTCCAGCCATGTAGATCCATGGTCTTCCCAACAATAAATTATATCATGTGGTAATGTTTAGTACTTGGAAGGATATGTAGAAAGTATGGGGACTAATTTCCAATGGAAGCTCGATTTCTCCTACAGCCTCTCGCCAAGATCCATCAAAGGCCCTTATGACTACATGACTAGTCTGGATTCGATTTGGATTGATCTTCATTCTTTCCAATGTGTCATAGGGACAGATGTTCAGGGATGATCCTCCATCTATCAATACACCTTTGACCACGTATCCCGAGGACATCACTGCTATGTGCAATGACTTGCAATGACCAGTCCCCTTCCACTGGTATGTCATCATATGTGAAAGATATCACATTACTGTTGAAAATGTACTCTATCACATGATGAAATTTCTCAGTATCTACCGTCTTCGGCAGATGTGCTTCTTCCAGTACTTTCACTAAGATTTTGCAATGATCTTCCGAAGATAAGACCAAATCCATAATGGATATCTATCGGTGTGCCTCCTTTAATCTTTGCACCACTTTGACTTCATTATGTCCCATCTTGCTGAGGAATTCTTTAATTTTCTCCTCTGGCACTCTTCCCTTGGATTTAATGACTGAGTTGATTACTCTCTAAGGCAGATACAACGTGTTTTCCCTTGATATAATAGCAATGTGGTTTGATGTTGATCCTTCATCTTTCCCATTGTTCCATGTGACTCTCTTCAGGCTGACTATAGGATATTGCAATCCGAATGGCAATATTAGAGGTTCGAGTGCAGCCACTTTCACAGGATTCTTTCCTTCTTGGGCCCCTTTTCCTTGAAGTATCAGGGGCGTTATAGCTAGATCCTTTTCACATGAAATGACAGCCACTACTTCTTTCAGATTCCATGCCATCCCACCAGAATAGCCATAATCTTAGTTTGATTTCAGCAGCTCACCGCTTTCAATTAAATTTTGAATTAAGTAACGAAGTCCCCAATAATCCTCTGTGTCATGACCAGGCGTGTTGGAATGATATTGACAGATCCTATCGGGATTGAACTTCCTGGATCGAGGGTCCACTGGGGTAACAATTCTCTGACTTTCCCCTCGTTGATCAACATTCGAAGAATTTCTACTATAGGCTGATTCAAATGAGTAAATTCCTTTTGAAGGCAAATTCCCTGTTAGCTCGGAACTTTCCTTCGCTAGCAATCTTGTCTGCCCAGGGTTCATGCTCATAAAATCGGTAATGATCCTTCATAGCAATGGGACTAATCTCAGGCGTAGGAAGATTTGCTTCTCGCTGATTGGTCTGATTTATCAATTGTCGTGTTATCTGATGTTGATAAACTTCCAGCTCTACTGGTTGACCAACTTGTTCCTTGATAGATTTAATTTCTTATTTTATCAGAAACTGCCTTTCTAAACATTCCCAATTATCCGGCGTATCCTTGTTTACTGGGGAGGACTCCACGACGTACCAGAGGTACTTAAAACCTTCTCCGTTTCGCATACTTATCATATTGGCGCCCTCCTCATTGTGTTAAGGCAGAGGATTATCTTGAACATGCGGTTGTTCTGGTGTTGTTACCATAATCTCCCCACTGTCTATAAGATCTTGGATTTTATGTTTGAGAGACCAACAATCTTGGGTATGGTGGCCCGGAGCTCCAGAATGATAAGCACATTTCTTTCTTAGGTCAAAATTCCAGCCACTAAGATTAAATGGAGGAAGGAGTTGGATAATCTTCTTTTGTGTTGTCAGAAGCTCCAATATGTTTTTGAATGAGTCCCTCAAGGGTGTGAATGTTCTTCGACGTTTAACTTCTCCGGTTTTTTGAAACGGAGGATTTGAAGGTTGTGCAGAAGTTTAGACAGGGGAATAATTTCTCCTTTGAATGGGCAATTTTTGACTGCCTCTTTGATTTTGTCCTTGAAGAATCAAGGATACATCCTCCTCCTTCTTTTTATGGACTCTCCGAGGATTATTCCCATAACTTCTAGTTTGAATGTGCTTGGCCACGACCTCCAAAGTAGTAAGGTCTTTGATCTTTTGGGACTTCAATCCCATTTCAGCCATTTCTATGTCTTTGAGAATGGTTTTCCTATGCCTGCTAGGACCCTCTCATAAAATGGAGCTTCCTATATATCAATGAATGTCATGACCATTTCTGTTTCTGTCATTGGTGGAATGACTTAAGCAGCCAGTCGTCTCCACCGTTGGCATATTCACAGAAAAATTCACTAGTTTGCTTCTTAACCTTGGTAATTTGATACCTATCTGGAGCCATTTATGATTGGAAACTGGATTGATTTAGGAAGGCATGTGCTAGCTCTTCCCAGCTGTGAATTTTGGAATTGTCTAGTTCGGCATACTATGCTCTAGCTTCCCAGGTCAATCTTTTCTAGAACAACTGCATTCTTAGTTTCTCATCTTAAACATAGGATTCGAGTTCTCCAATGAATACTTTCAAATGAGTGTAAGGGTCTCCTAATCCGTCATACTTTTTAAAATCCAGGATTTAAAATTTGTCTGGATAACGGGCCCTTGGAAAGATGTAGAGATCTGAGTAATTTACACTCCCATTAACTCCAATCCCTTTAATCGATCGGATGGTTTCTTCCATTTGCTGGACCTTCTTTCTACTGTCACCAGTTTCTTGATCTTCTTTGAGATTGGTGATTTTAGGGGTTTTGTTGGTTTTTTCATTAGTTTGTGGTTCAAGGTCCAGAACTTCCTTTGCTGTCTTTTTGTCGGTATCCTGACTGCCACCTTGTGTGGATGACTCTTTTTGAGCGGGTATTTGTTTACCCTGAATACGTTTACTTTGCTCTTTTTGGAAAATAGCTAATTCTGCTATATAATTTTTTAATCCTTCAAACTCTTTTCGAGATACATGGGTGGATTCAGGTTGGGCACTTGCAGCCATACCTGGAGATGGGCTTAGTACCTTTTTAACCTTTGATCTGGTAATGGGACCAATCTTTTCCTACAATAAAAGTAGGTATGTTAATTTTGATAGATATTAACAGGATGCATGGTATGAAAAGTGTCATTTTTTGTGGCTGTTTAATCTGTTCCTGCAAAATAACTATAAGTTGTTTTGCTGATGGGATAGCATGACAGGATTTAATATTTGTGAAAAAATGAAATTTGACAGGGAATGGAAGATATATTTACATTGATAATTACATGGAATTTGAAACTTATATTGAATTTACATGGAATTTGAAAGGGAAAGGCATACAGGGACTTCCTCCGCGTTTGGTTTATCACAAGCTGACCTATCTTAGGATACTCTCGCGGTTTTTTTACATGAAGGTCCCTGATCATCGCAATTTGCTAGATGGGAAGTTAATCCGTTCTTTCAATTGGAGCGGATTTGAGTGGCGCCTTTCCTGAGCCTCGCAAGATTAGTCTCCTTTGAGTCCAGTAATCAAACGCCGACAGGTTCGCCTCCTGGTGGAGGAATCACACAACATACATTCATATACAACATGTCACACCGTATGAAATGATGACATTGTGCGAAGTACTAATATAAAGTAGTAAAATATTTATTTACATCCACTCAATGCAAATACAATATCCACACACATGCATATAAACAAGAATTTTTTTGAAAAGATTGAAATGCGGCTTAAGCCCTCTATTTCTCCAGTAGAGTCGCCACCTGTCGACGTCGGGAAAAATCTTTGATCTCTTTTCCTATGTTTGTTTCTACCCTTGATGTTTTCTATTTGAATTGGTTTTATTTGAAGTGTGAATTTTTAGGAAAAGACCGACATACAATGTCGATGATTTTGAAAAGCTTCATTTATAGAGTCGCCAGTTGTTATGATTGAAATGGTTGTACAAACTCAATCGAGTTTTGAAAGATTTTGCAATATGGCCCAATTACTGGACTCTGCTTAATTGGTCTTGGAAATCGAGATTTCATAGATTTCAGGGGCTTGATTAAGCGGGGGAAGGTGTTAGGCACCCCCCGACTTCCGTGAAACACGGTTACCACATCTTTTTAATTTCCCTAATTATTATGTTGTGTGAATTGCAGTAATTAGGCCTAAGTGCTTTATTTGAAAGTAGTGTTATGCTTCGTTTGACCTATATACAAAGGGTTTGATTTAATGAAAAGTCCTTTTTTAGATAAGATATGAAAGTGATGTTTTGAAAAGTGAATATAAATTATAATATAAATATAAAATATTATATAAATATATAATTTTTTTTATAGTAGTAAATTTACTTTTAATAACACTTTTTAAGTAACTTACAATATCAACTATTTATTTTAATAAACTATAAAGTAAATAAATTTACACTACATTAAACTTTAAAGATCATACATTTTTCATGACAAAAAAAAGAGAAAAAAAAGAAGATATAAAGTGCTGCTCTGTAATTTGTGGAATATATAGAGCACACATGCCAAAAAATAATCATATGTTCTACAAAAAGAATTAAGTTTAACTTTGTTCTTTAATTTATAATATACTACAATTCAAATGTTAATGTAATTAATATTTTAATAATAATAATAATATTATTATTATTTTTTAAGTAATTTATAATATTAATTAAAAATATATTTAGTTACAATAATTTTAATTTTTAAATATTATAAATTGATAATAAACAAAATTATAATAATTATGACTTTTTTTTGTGAATTAGATTACAAATGTTAAGTTTTTGAAATAATAATTTTACATATAATTATTATTACTAAAAGAGTTGTTTTTTTAAAAAATGTTATAAACTCTTTTTTTTGGAGCAGATCAGTCCTTTAATTCTTTAATTTGTGTGTGGACAAAGGCGTGTTTAGTGTGTGTGTGTGTGTGTGTGCGTGGGTCCGTAAAGGAAAGGAGAAGAGATCAAGGGTTTCAGTTTTCACTCTTCTTCGATCCTTAGCTAAAATTGATGTTTCAACTAGACTAGCTCTCTATCAATTTGGATTTCCCTCTCTATCAATTTGGATTTCTGAATTTTGCCTTTGACAACCCAAAATTTGTACACACGGATAAGATTCAGTGCCCATGTAGATCAAGGAGAATTGACCTGCACGATTAAGGGTCGGTTGAATAGATTGCCTTCAGCTTGTGTGAGAGATATGGTGATGGCTACTGTAAAGAAAGGGAAGCCTGAACTTCGTAAGAAGGTGATGCCAGCTGTCATTGTTAGGCAACGCAAGTCATGGCGCCGAAAGGATGGTGTTTTCATGTATTTTGAAGGTTTGTTTATCAAAGTTCGGTCATGTTCCTTTGTTGCTTATATTAGTGTGTGTTGGTTTTGGTTAGTGTTTGGTTTGCCTTTTGCTGCTTAGTTGCTTAAAAGAAGTTTGTATTATTGCGTTTAATAACAATTATGGTCTGCATAGTTTGAAATGAAGGTTGTACAGAGTTATGAATTTTTCTATCGTTGGTTTTGCTGGTGATGTGGTGCCAAGAATATTTTAATTTATGTTTCTAAGCACCTCCTATATTCAGCTAGATCAAATTCAGTTTTACCCCTATCTTAGGTAGCAATTTATTTGTCACCTCTGTCAAGGCTGGGATATAATTTTCTACATTGACTTAGATTCTTTTATTCTTTTCTTAGGGAGTTTTAATAATGTTATCTATCTTGCTATAAATTTGCTTGAGCACCAGTACTAAAAATATTTTTAGTCATAGTTTACCTGAAGTAGGATTGCTACTTAAGTTTGTAGTTAATTAACATTTACCATGCACTACTATAACGTGTGTATATTCTTGGTTCCGTTAGGTATTTATTTTTCTTTTGTAACTTGATGATATTAACCACTTTGAGACATTATTACATCATGTTTCTTTAATCATTATCCTCATTTCTCATCAATGTCTAATTCTTTTAATCCCTCAAAACCGAGTTAATCCTTATATAAGCTGCAGGAAATTGTTATGATGGTTAAGGAACTCATGTTTATAGTTTCTGCCAGTGACTCAGTTCTTGTACAGAACTATATGTTGAAGCATTTAGCTTTTGGGAAAATGTTGATGTTATTTTTTCCCGTAAAGATAAGAGGATCAGTTCCATTGTGGCTGTAAGTAGTAAAGATATCATCCCCAGACTTAAGTTAGGTGTCCACTCTATATTCTATGGTTGATATAGTTACTAGTCTAGAAAAGTGATAGTATCTATCGTTATGATGTGCTGATTCGTGTCAAGGTCACATCTGCTCCATTCAGAACATATATTTACCTTTTCTTTTTTTGTTTACTTTATTTTAGCAAAGACTTGAAGGTTTTTGATCCTAATCGTGCAAGTCAATTCTACTTGTTTGTATTTTATTTTTATTGTTAGCTGATTTTAGTGTTTTTATATTAATAAATTATTTGTCAAGTATAGGGTCTTCGAATTAATTGTTATTGAAACTTATTTGGCTGGTGTAGCTAACAGCAAACTTCGCTAAAAAGGAGCTCTAGTTATTAGTTCTGCAAAATAATATGAACCTATGAACTGGTAATTTGTATTTCATTTGTTATCTGTAGTGTTACTGATCATCTGTTAACAAAATTATCAACCATGGAATATGCTGTTGAAATTGTAATAGAATCCATAATTAAAGCCCTCAGAGTTGCTTGACACAAATTCATTCGTCTCCACCATGTGCTGCTGTCTGTCAAAATATGCAACATTTAGGTTATAAGACATTGAAGCGATCCCTAAATTTCAATAAATAAAACCTTTCGGCCACCAGAGTGTAATAATTGATCATAGTGAGTGCATTTTGGGTTGTTACACTCCTACATATCTTTCGAGGCACAAAAAGTTGTAGGCACGTGAATAGCGTGCATCATTACGATACGTGTTATCGTGTACCTAAGATTTTGACAACTACGTTAGTGGCTAATATTACTCACCTTTATATAGTTTCTCAACACTATTTGTGCATCTTGAGAAAGTATATCACGAAGAATCGTATATACTTGTACAGCAGGAGCTAGAGCTGGTGCAGCAGCCTCTGGCAATGGGTCCAACAAATCTGCTAATCCTGTTGGAGATTTTTCATCTAATGACTTGTAGTTCTCAAACATAATTGACAAAAGAATCTCAACTTTGGTTTCACAATCCAACAGTATACTTTTTTGCAAGACAAGAAGGAAAATATGTGTACGAATATTAATAACAAGCTTATACCAGGACTAGCTTAAGAAAATAGCAGCAAAAGTAAATAGATAATTTAATGGTTAATAACTCTCCTATACTGTTTAATCCAGTCAGCTTTCCATGTCTATTTGGCTCCCACTCACCTATGCAGTGAATACAATAAAGCATGTAAAGATTAAACATATTATATTGTTTAGTTGAGTTCAATATTTTGAATTATTCTTGTATATCTTTCGATTTGTAAGGAATGTTGGTGTCTTTTACACATTTTTATCACACTTCTTGCTACCTTTAATCGGCTTACATATGTAAGTTAGTCAGGAAGCACAAATCCACTTTTGTTCTTATGGAAGAAATTACTTTCAAACCTCAACTAGACACTTTAGAGAGGCTCAAATCTTAGTTAGATTCCTCATCTGTTTACTAAGATTCTAGGAAAAAAAAGGCTTTGATTAAATTTAGACTATTACTCGTTATAATTGTTGTGTTTTGAGGCAGAGTTGTTATGATTTGGGAATTGTATTTAGAGTTCTGAGTCATGTATGTTTGATGGTTAATTTTTGGCCAAAATATGGGGATTGGAACTAGTAACCTTGAGGTTAAAATATATTTTATATAATTTCTTAAATGATGTATCTTTATGAAACTACATAGACCAAACATCTGCTGTAAAAAGTTTGAAAGACCGGAATTGAACTCCAAAAACACTAAAAAATTATTTTGTGTTAATTTGAAGTTATATAATTGGCCTTAGAGTTGGAACTCGGGGGGACTTCATTGATAGCATTGATATGTGGGATTAGGGGCATAGAGTCTAGCTTATTCATGACTCTAAAGAGGCAATTATTGAAGTCAATTGTCTACTATGCAACTCATTTCACTGTTTTATATTAGGCGTGAAACCATATGTACATAAGGTTTAGTTGTTTGTTTATTACTTTGTTTGTATCTTAGGAGCCCAAAGTTCCATCCTTTATACTCACTCAGTTATGTCAGGAACTTGGTATTCTTTTGACATAAACCATGACCAAGTTTACAAAAATGACATTATTATTGCTTTTCTACAGCACAAGTGTTTCCGGAGTTTCAACCGAGTCAATGCAGCTTTCATTTGACTCCAGAGGGAACAATGTACCTACAATACTTCTGATGATGCAAAGACATTTGGATTTGCAAGGAGGCCTGCAGGTGTGTGGTGCAACTCTCTCTGACTCTATCTTTATCATCTATATTGATACCAAGGTTGCCTTCCAAGCAGTTACTGCTAAAGTGTCGAAGCATATTTAACTGAATTCTATCTGTGTAGTACTGACTGGTTCAGTGTTTTGACTCCAACTTGCAAGTGCAGGCCGAAGGAATTTTCAGAATTAATTGTGAAAATGGCCAAGAAGAGTATATTAGGGAAGAACTAAACAGAGGTGTGGTTCCAAACAACATTGATGCATGTACACTGCTTACCAGGTCTAATCAAGGTAGTTATTTGCAAATTAAAACATAACGTGACCGGTGACTGATCCTTTTATTTTTATTTCTCATCAAGTGCTTTTGACAGACTATAGGGCCAAGAAGTTTGTTTCACGTGAAAGCATTCAGTTATTACTGTCACTAGTTTCTAATGTTTTCAAGCTTCAACTTCTACATAAGTAGAAAACTGTCAGCTCTATGGAGTTGCTACTTCACCAGACATCCCATTATGCAAAAGAAAGAACGCCAAGAAATTCCTTATACTTTTGGCCAATTTGTAATAACTTTCATATCTTCTTCAATATGTGAATTATTTGTGTGAAATTTTACAAGAAGAACATTTTCACTATTAGGTTGTTTCCTCTACTAGGGGATAAAATGTGCAGAATGATGACTAAACTTACATAGACTTTACCATACTATGTCTATGATTAAGTACTAGTTCGAGGAGTGCCTAAAAAGCAATAGCAAATTACAGACTGTAATTTTGGACTTCTTTGAGTTGAAGCCCTATTACACAGATGAAGAGTAACTTCATCTTGTCTACTTGTCGTTTGATTTGGTCAACTAATTTCTAGAACTTTGGGTTTAGTCAATTGAACATTCATAATTATGAATCGTAACAATTGACAAGTGTGATGGCAGTCCAATTCTTTTCAATGGATGAAGATTTATTCCTCTTTTTTTGCAATATAAGTTAAACTTGGGGACATGTTTTTATGTTCGATAGTTTTTAACATTTGTGCCCTACAATTTATCCTATATTTGGCCTTTCTATATGTCGTACTCAGACTCGTTTAATGTATCGAGTCTAAAATTTTGGCCTAATTTGGCTTGTTTAACAACCGAGTTACGTCTGCTGTGCCATAACTGAGCTGGCTCATTTGTTCTTGTGTTATATCAGTTTGTTTGTAACCGTAGTAATTCATCTACAAGTGTTGCATAGTTTTGTGTTTCTTGGTTCAACTTGTTAAATCTGAATAAATTCTCAAAGGCATTTCCCAAAATGAATTTCATTGAATCTTATTTTTTATTTATCTCTTGAATCACCAAGACATCTTGTGCTAACTTGTTGCTTGAAGTTGATTTATGATGTTTATGTTTTGATGGATGTAGACACTCGAAATTTTCTTTCCCTGTTACTAATATTGTAGGTGGGCAAGAATGTCAACAGTTCAACCCTGATCTCAAATCGGGCCGTCAGATCAACCTCGATCTCAAATCGGGCCATCAGTTCAACCCTGATGTCAATATCAGGCCATCAGATTAACCCCGATCTCAAATCGGGTAGTCAAATCAACCCCCATCTCAATATCGGGCCATCAGATCAACCCCGATCTCAATATCGGGCCTTCAGATCAACCCCGATCTCAATATTCGACCGTCAGATCAACCCCGATATCAAATCGGGCCGTCAGATCAAACCCGATCTCAATATCGGGCCGTCAGATCAACCCTGATCTCAAATTAGGCCTTCAGATCAACCCCAATCTCAATATCAATTGTCAAATCAACCCCGATCTCAAATCGGGCCCTCAGATCAACCCCAATCTCAAATCGGGCCGTCAAATCAACCCCGATCTCAAATTGGGCCGTCAGATAAACCCTGATCTCAAATCGGGCCATCAGATCAACCCCGATCTCAAATTGGGCCATCAGATCAACCCCGATCTCAAACCGGGCCATCAAATCAACCCCGATCTCAAATCGAGCCATCAGGTCAACCCTGATCTCAAATCGGGCTATAAGTCCAACCCCAATCTCAAATCGGGCCATCAGTTCAACCCCGATCTCAATATCCAGCCATCAAATCAACCCTGATCTCAATATCGGGCCGTCAGTTTAGCCCCGGTCTCAACCCAGAAGGTATAGGTCAGCCCCGGTATCAACCCGGGACGAACAGGTTATCCCCGGTCTCAACCCGGGAGGTACAGGTCAGCCCCGGTCTCAACCCGGAAGGTACAGGTCAGCCCCGATCTCAATTCATAAGGTACAGGTCAGCCTCGATCTCAACCTGAAAGGTACAGGTCAGCCCCGGTCTCAACCAGAGAGGTACAGGTCAGCCCTAGTCTTAACTCGGGAATTACAGGTCAGCCACGGTCTCAACTTGGGAAGTCAGATCAACTTCAGAAACTAACCTGAAGCTCCACAACATCTCTAGAGAAAAACCTAGAACGACTAAGTTAGCCTCAAAGACAACACTGAGGATAAACAGACGCAAATGGGATCCAAGTCTTGGAAGCAGCCCCATGAAGTCAACCGAAGGCCATGCCGACACTAAAGGCAACCTCGGGAGCGGCAAAACAGTTATTTTACCAAATCTAAGTCGATTCGATAAAACTCAAGCCAAATTGATGCCACCAAGGTCAGAACAAACCATAACGATGATCCCGAGTGCAAATAGCGTAATATAGCTCAACGGATAAACTACGGGGAATCGAAGACCTGGTTATGAACATATCTTTTTGGACCCGAAAAATGTTTTTTCCCATGTCATTGTGACACTCTCGGTGAGGGCTTTCCGGAAAGGTATCGCACGCCTCAAACGGACGCTCCGATCAAAAGTTAGAAAGTTTCGACTTCGACCTCGCGTTACTCGGAATGCAAGTACTTCAAGACGACAGAACCAGATACGTGGGCCCCACCAGGGGAGACGCACCTCTACCCGCTGCAGCACCAGGTAGGGTGGAGGCTCCTTGGCCTAAAAATACTTGGCCACCCCCCTCTCATTTTAAGAATTCAAAATTGCTCTGAACCTCAGCCCGTTTGATTTTCATTCATTTTCAAGTCTTCCAAACCCAAATATTTTCACTCTAACACGTAGATATACCCACGTACTACCATATATCAGAAAATAACCAGTAAATTTGGACGTTTAGAGCCTACGATTTGGCAAAATGCCCGTGTAGCAGTCCATTGAGAGTATTTTTATGATGAGCAAGTTAATACTACTTCTTTGCACTTTTATACACTTGCATATCAAGTTTTGTTTTTTAAATATGCGCAGAACTCAGTTTCGTAGCTGTTTTTGTCAACTTTTGGTACATTTTTGTATATAAGCGCATTTTCTGGCATTTCTACGATTCGGATTGACGATCCGTCGCTTCCAGCATCTTCGGCACACTTGCATCTTCGTTATAAGCAATGTTGTCCAATTTATATAATGACAAATACGCGCAAGTATACGCGGTCAATAAGTAATAAAGAGTAAGTAAGATATCATTCCCACGGAGAATTAATTAACAAAAGTCACCAAACCACTAGCCCATAACCATTTTAGTCTTATTTAAATGAACGGTCAATTGTTTTTGAATTAAAACTAATTACATAAATTAAAACTAATTAACCCTAGAGTAAAACCAGATAATGAAGATATGAGATCTCAATTTCCTATATAGATTCATCTAAGTCAATGTACTTCCTTTTAAGTCAAATTAATCATCACTGAATGCTAGCCGAGATCACGAAAGTGAGATAAGGCCATCTTTCGATGTACCAAATCAATATCATATATAATCCACAGATGATAGAACACATATGAACACCCACATTATCTAAACCCCTATATGTCTATGTGATTTACAAATAATTAGGGTTTAAGCACAGGTTCTCCAATGACTACGAGCGGTGCTTTGGTATTTGTCTATCCTAAGCACAAATCAAACATCCCAACGCCACGTAGAACATACAATCGCAAGCTACTATGATCAGATCTAAATTCATACTTTGTCTTTCAAGTCCGTATAAATTATCACAGTAATTGGTGGCTAAGCAATTAAAACATAAATCATAATAGGCAAACTACATAACAATCAATAACACCAACCAGGAAGCATATCAATCTAAACTACTCATTAGGTTCCATTGAAATCTCAAAATAAAGTTTAAGCCATGATTGACTCAAATCTACCATCCACAAGTTGAATAAACATCAATAGATTACATAAAAGGATTCAAGAGAAAATAAAGATACAAAGTTCAAATCTGATTTCTCAAGCTCCACGGTTGAATCTTCAATGATATCCACTTGTCTCAATCTTCGATCTAATCAACTCTAGGAAACTAACTAATTTTACCTAATCTAATCTAGACAATGAGACTAAAGAGAGAAGAGAAAGCAAACTAAGCTAAGCTCCCAAGAGGGGAGATATCTGATAAAATGAGCATACAAGCCCTAATATAGCATCCCAAGTCGAGCCCCTCCTTTTCTCCAAGCAAAGCTCTGCCTAAATGAAAAGTCAAATTTTTGGTCAAAGCCGAGCCGGCGCGGCCGCGCGCATCTGCTGATTTTCTTCTGCTGCTGCTGCATTTTCCTACCCTTCACCTATGCCATCATCATGCCTTAAGCCCTTCTTGTCTCTTTTAGCATTCATTCATCATTATTAGCCCATTGTGCATCAAGAGAGTCCTAATTAGAGAAAACTATAAAACAAAGCAAAAACACATGAAAAGCATAAAAATACTCGAGTTTAAGCAACAAAACAAGTTAGATAATATCTGAATAAGTGGTCATAAAAACCACTTATCAAATACCACCAAACTTAAATGTTGCTTGCCCTCAAGTAACCAAAAAAGATGCAATGCAATAACTACAATGAATGCAACCTATCCTATCATGAATGTGAATCCAAGTATTAGTCATAATTGATGTTCAAATGAAATGCCTCAGAAAAATCACAGGCTAATCAACCAGAAAAGCTACCCAAGACAAGATCATAAGGCATATCCTCGCAAATCCAAATCTGTCAGCACTGATGTATTGTGTGTGTGTCCTAGCAACCATTAAATAAATTTATCACATACTATGCTTCTTAGGGGAAAAATAAGTTTCAACTCAAGAAATGCAGTAAATCAGATAAGTCCTACCTAAGACCATGCATCACTTAAGCAAAGAGTCCACAGAGGGTTTATTATGCTATTTATTTACTCACGAGGGCGTTTTTGCTTTTTATCGTGTATACACTCGACTGTGTAATGCCTAGTCCTCTTAGGCTTTTTAATGATACTTGGTAGCGAGCTTTCAACCAACGACTCCCAGACCGCAAGGCCTTAGGGCGCTGGGTGTAAAGACACCCCTAGTGTATACTTGCTCGAATATAAAAAACCACAGAACTCGACGTAGCCGAAGTGTTTATTAACAATAAATTTTCTTTTTCCTTTTTCTTTTCTTTTTCACTTGTTCTCTTTTTATATTATTTTTACACAACTAGCATGCATATCCCCTATTTCGCCCAAACTTAAGCTTTTTTACAGTCCTAGTTATTATCACTTGATCACTGAACTTTTTCATTAAAACATAGATTTCCCACCAGAAGACAAGTATGTGAAAATTTAAACTAAGCATATCATGATGGTTACTCTAGAGTGCTAACCGGTGACATCAGTATCTGACAGATAAGGATATACATATATGACATTATAATCAAGCTTAAGTCTCAAATCAGTTCAACAATTCATATAATTTTATTTTCCTCATAGGTCAAATAACTAACAACCCAACTGAAAACTGGATTCATGCAATATGTCTTAACACGGTTAACTAAAACAAAACAAAAAAAATTTAAAAAATTTAACAAAATACACAAAACACGACCTAACAAACAAAATACGCAAAACAGGACCTAACATGCGCTGAATAAACTAACACAATATGCAAGGTGACATGAACTACACTAAATGCAAAAATAACCCTAATACCCCCAAACTTAAAAACTACAATGTCCTCATTGGAGGTAAAAGGTAAAAAGGAACTCCCAAAGTCATCCTCGTCATCGACCTCCTCCTCGGCTTGCTCTAGTGCTGTGTTTGGACGAGGATAAGTCTGGATGGATCCAAAAGTTTGGAACTGAGTTTTGACCATCTTCATAGCAATTGAATTGAATTGATTCTGCAGACTTTTAAAAAATTTTGGGGACTAGCGCGAGCGCGCTGATATTGGCCTTGAGGAGGGCGCAGCCGCGCTGAACTTTGAAACTTGATTCTGCAACTTTTTCCACTATTCTAATCATGGACTTTGATGTTAGATGGATTGAACCTGAAGCATGCACATAGACATTTATTAAAACTAGTAAATCTACCAAAGATGCTATAAATTATTATTAGTATGAAAAATTAAACATAGAGGGGAAAAATAATAGAAAGTATGTAATGGAGAATTAAACAAGGAGGGAGAGAGAGATTAGATGGGGTGCCTCCCATCGAATGCTCGATTTATAGTTCGTTAGCTGGACTTTCTCTTATCACTGCTATTTGATTCCTCTACGATAAGCGATCCATTAGGCGGTGTGGTTTGGGAGGTTCCCATTCATGAGAGTATTCGAATTGAAGCCACCTAGCCTATTTCTTGTACATGAATTTTCCATTTCCTATGCATAGCTAGGTGCTTCGTCCGTTGTATTTGTGAATAAATTTTTGCATTGGGGCACAAAACGTACAACGGGCTCTTCTTCAATTCTCTCTTCCTCGGACCACCATGGTTTCAAAAATGTGGAATCTCTTATATCATCAAGATCCTTTCTTGTGATGTGACTACCAAGGGGGCATGGGTGTTCAAACTTCATTGGATTTTTCAACTTTGACTGAGAAGGCACTTGGGGTGTTATACAGGTCAGCTCAGATACATCATTTTCCATATCCCCAATTGTCTCCTTGATGTCCATTTCTTTTAGTTCGTCTAGCTGCATGTACACTTCTGGCTCTCCATCAGTTTCAGCATCCATGTCATAGCACCAATTATTCTAAGGACCATTGTTCATGGCTTCCAATATTTGAGATAATTGATTCTGAAGATTCTGAGTTTTTATCCCTTGCTTAGTCAATTCCTCCTTCATTAAAGCCATGCAAATTTTATCCGTCCAATTTTGAAGATTTTTAATTGACTTTTCTTGCTCAATCAAGGTCTCCTTCATTGATGCTATGCAACATTCTTCCTCCAATCTTGCATTTTCAGTTTCAGCCTCGAAATCCATGTATTGAGGCTCATTGGTTGGAGTTTGGAATGTGAATTCTGGTACGTATGCTGGACTTTGAGCACAGTATTGGTCTTAATAATCATAATTCCATGAAGAATCTGGGTGATACCCCCAATCTTGATGATAGTTAGAATAAACGTCATGGTTGAGGGAATCAACCCCTTACTTTACTTGTACAAAACTGATGGGGAACTGATTGCTCGAATGGTCACCAACATAATTTTCACAAGTAATTGCTGTCTCTCGACTCCGTTGGACTGTAACAATGTCCAACTTCCTCGAAAATGTCTCCAGTTGTGCTGATAGTGTAGCAATTGGGTCGAGTCCATCATTCCCTGTTTCCCTTGGTTGATCTTTCCTCGTGTAAAACCATGGATAAGCACTGAAATCCATGTTACCTAAAAAGAGAGAATATAAGAAGAGAATTAAAATCTAAAATAAAATATTTAAATTAAGACTAATTTGATTGCAGTTAATGTTGGCAAAAAATTATTAAACTAATTCCCCGGTAACGACGCCAAAAACTTGTTGTCCGATTTATATAATGACAAATAAGCGAAAGTATACGCGGCCAACAAGTAATAAAGAGTAAGTAAGATATCGTTCCCACGGAGAATTACTTAACAAAAGTCACCAAATCGCTAGCCCAAAACCATTTCAGTCTTATTTAAACGAACGGTCAATTATTTTTGAATTAAAACTAATTACGTAAATTAAAACTAATTAACCCTAGAGTAAAACCAGATAATGAAGATATGAGATCTCAATTTCCCCTATAGATTCATCTAAGTCATTGTACTTCCTTTTAAGTCAAATTAATCATCACTGAATGTTAGCCGAGAACACGAAAGTGAGATAAGGCCATCTTTCGATGTACCAAATCTATATCATATATAATCCACAGATGATAGGACACATATGAACACCCACATTATCTAAACTCCTATATGTCTATGTAATTTATAAATAACTAGGGTTTAAGCACAGGTTCTCCATTGACTATGAGTGGCGCTTTGGTATATGTCTATCCTAAGCACAAATCATACATCCCAACGCCATGTAGAACATACAATCGCAAGCTACTATGATCAGATCTAAATTCATACTTCGTCTTTCAAGTCCGGATAAATTATCACAGTAATTAGTAGCTAAGCAATTAAGTAATTCAAGAATAAATTATAATAGGCAAACTACAAAATAATCAATAACACCAACCAGGAAGCATATCAATCTAAACTACTCATTAGGTTTCATTGAAATCTCAAAATAAAGTTTAAGTCATTATTGACTCAAATCTACCATCCACAAGTTGAATAAACATTAATAGATTACACAAAAGGATTCAAGGGAAAACAAAGATAAAAGTTCAAATCTGATTTCTCAAGCTCCACCGTTGAATCTTCAATGATATCCACTTGTCTCAATCTTTGATCCAATCAACTCTAGGAAACTAACTAATTTTACCTAATCTAATCTAGACAATGAGAGTAAAGACAGAAGAGAAAGCAAACTAAGCTAAGCACGCTCTCCTTCGTGATGCTCCTAATAGCACGCTCTCCAAGATAGAGCTCCCAGCCTTTCGTTGTCAACAACGGTACCCTGCGGGTCAATAAGTCAAACTCCCAGCCAGTATAAACTCCTCGCTCAAATCCGACGGTCAAGTGCTTGGATGTATACGACGTCCAGGTGATCAAATTCGCCGTCAAAAGCTCCAACTGCAGACAGGCATGAATGAATCCCTCAGCAACAGGGACCACCGTCAAAGTGGAGTGTTGTCATCTCCGTCTTCGAGGATAGTTCTCCAGACCTAAAGCAGTAACGGGCCGTAGGCAAGGAATCCTCTCAAATGCCCAAAGTCAAAATTATATATTTTCAAAACCTAGAAACTCAAAACCTACATGGGTCAGTAAAAATTCCCTAGAGAGTAAGAAATGCATGTTTTTTCAAAGCCTAAGATTTTGAAAAATTTCGCCAGAGTCTCCTTTGTAAAATGGATTGTCCACATACACGCAGGCATGCCTAGGTGGCCATTCAGTAGCACACCTACCCAAAAACAGAAATAGTTTATATTTATTAAAAAAAATAAAAAATCAACCTCACATGGTAGCCAAATTACCATGGACATTTTTAGTTGAAAATCTAGGCTCACTAGGCCTCAAAAAAGATGACTTAACTGATCAAAAAGTATAAAAATTGACTGTCTAATAACTTAAATTTTCTTACATCCAAACGTTCAATTACAGTAAGATAAGCATACATATGTAGTCAGAAAATTTTTTACAGGTCATATAGGCATACATTACGTCTAAAAGCACCCTATGCGGTTCGCATGCTTTTAACAGTCAAAAACTACGAAAAAAGCATGTAAAACGTTACATGCGCTGCACTGAACGCGTAGGAACTGACAGATTCAAAAAATAGCTGTCCAAGCTATGTAAATCTAAAAAAGAAGATCGAAATCCTTTCGAAACTCAAAACGGGAAACTTGCAAAATGAAAATCCAACAGCATATTAAATAGGCCAGGTAGCAGCACCTCCACCTGCGGCTGCCGCACATCCACCTGCGGCAGCCCAGGTGGGTCCCACTTCCCCCAGACCTGATTCAGTTCGAGTCAAAACAGAGTTTAAACAGGCTGCCAAGTCAAATTTGAAGAGAAATCGCTACGCGATTGAGCGGTTTGGCCAAAAATCCTGCGTTTAAGTAGCGTAATCCTGACGGAGAGGGAAATTCCACGAAAACCCTTGCCGCACCTCCACCTGCGGCTGTCACACCTCCACTTGCGGCAGCCTAGGTGGGTCCCACTTTCCCCTGACCCGATTTGGTTAGAGTCAAAACGGAGTTTAAACGGGCTGCCAAGTCAAATTTGAAGAGAAATCGCTACGCGATTGAGCGGTTTGGCCAGAAATCATGCGTTTAAGAAGCGTAATCCTGACATAAAGGGAAATTCCACGAAGACCTTTGGTATTCATCCCGGAGCCTTGTCCGGGGATAAACAAATCCAACTGCGAAAAAACTGCGCAAGAATTGCGCAAAACTGTCGAAAATTGTCATTTTTCGAAGTTCGGGTACTGACCGAAGCAATTTCAGCGGTTGGCTCATCCTCAGCGAAGTTCGGGTATTGACGGAAGCAGTTTTAGCCGTTGGTTCATCCCCAATGAAGTTCGGGTACTGACCGTAGCAGTTTCAGCCGTTGGCTCGGCCCCAACGAAGTTCGGGTACTGACCGAAGCAGTTTCAGCCGTTGGCTCATGCCCAGCGAAGTTCGGGTATTGACCAAAGCTATTTCAGCCGTTGGCTCAGCCCCAACAAAGTTTTTGTACTGACCGAAGTAGTTTCAGCCGTTGGCTCATGCCCAGCAAAGTTTGGGTACTGACCAAAGCAGTTTCAGCCGTTGGATCATCCCCAGCGAAGTTCGAGTACTGACCGAAGCAGTTTCAGCCGTTGGCTCATCCCCAACGAAGTTTGGATACTGATCGAAGAAGTTTCAGTCGTTGGCTCAGCCCCAGCGAAGTTCGGGTATGGACCGAAGCAGATTTAGTCGTTGGCTCATCCCCAGCGAAGTTCGGGTACTGACCAAAATAGTTTCAGCCGTTGGCCCATTCCCAGCGAAGTTCGGGTACTGACTGAAGCAACTTCTACCGTTGGCTCATCCCCAGTGAAGTTCGGGTACTGACCAAAATAGTTTTAGCAGTTGGCTCATCCCCAGCGAAGTTCGGGTACTGACCGATGCAGTTTAAGCCGTTGGCTCAGCCCCAGCGAAGTTCGAGTATTGACTGAAGCAGGTTCGGCCAGTGGCTCAGCCCCAGCGAAGTTCGGGTACTGACCGAAGCAACATCAGCTGTTGGCTCATCCCCAGCGAAGTTCGGGTACTGACTAAAATAATTTCAGCCGTTGGCTCATCCCCAACAAAGTTTGGATACTGACCGAAGCAGCTTCAGCCATTGGCTCATCCCCAGAAAAGTTCAGGTACTGACCGAAGCACTTTCAGCCGTTGGCTCAGCCCCAGCAAAGTTCGGGTACTGACCGAAGCAGTTTTAGCCGTTGGCTCAAACCTAGCAAAGTTCGGGTACTGACAGAAGCAGTTTCAGCCGTTGGCTCAGCCACAGTGAAGTTTGGGTACTGATCGAAGTAGTTTCAGCCGTTGGCTAGGCCCAGTGAAGTTCGGGTACTGATGGAAGCAGTTTTAGCCGTTGGCTCAGCCCCAGCGAAGTTCAGGTACTGACCAATGCAGTGTCAGTCGTTGGCTCATGCCCAGCAAAGTTCGGGTACTGACCGAAGCAGTTTCAGCCGTTGGACCATCCCCAACAAAGTTCTGGTACTGATTGAAGCAGTTTCAGCCGTTCGCTCATCCCAGAGAAGTTTGGGTACAGACTGAAGCAGTTTCAGCCGTTGGCTTATCCCCAGCGAAGTTCGGGTATTGACCGAAGCAGTTTTAGTCGTTGGCTCAGCCCTAGTGAAGTTCGGGTACGGACTGAAGCAGCTTTAGCCGTTGGCTCATCCCCAGCGAAGTTCGGGTACTGAATGATGCAGTTTCAGCCATTGGCTCAGCCCCAGCGAAGTTCGGGTACTGACCGAAGCAGGTTCAGCGGTTGGCTCAGTCCCAGCGAAGTTCGGGTACTGACTGAAGCAGCTTTAGCCGTTGGCTCATCCCCAGCGAAGTTCGGGTACTGACCAAAACAGTTTCAGCCATTGGCTCATCCCCAACAAAGTTCAGATACTGACCGAAGCATCTTTAGCCGTTGGCTCATCCCCAAAAAAGTTTGGGTACTGACCGAAGTAGTTTCAGCTGTTGGCTCAGCCCCAGCAAAGTTCGGGTACTGACCGAAGCAGTTTCAGCCGTTGGCTCAGTCCTAGCAAAGTTCGGGTACTGACCGAAGAAGTTTCAGCCCTTGGCTCAGCCCCAGTGAAGTTCAGGTACTGACCAAAGCAGTTTCCGCCGTTGGCTAAGCCCCAGCAAAGTTCGGGTACTGACCGAAGCAGTTTTAGCCGTTGGCTCAGTCCCAGCGAAGTTTGGGTACAAATCGAAATACAGTCCAACCATTGGCTCAACCCCAACGACGTTTCAACTGTCGGCCTAACCCCAGCCAAGCAACAGAAGGGATCTGTTGATGGAAGCAATTATAATAATCCATCACAAATGATGGAATCTGTTATACACATCCTCAAAGGGATCATTGAGGCAGTATCAATCAGATTAACCTCAATCAGAATCTACAAAGCTATCGCGGAGAACGTCATCCCCAACAGATCTAGACGTGGACAATCTGTGATCTCCATTAGAATCAAATAGGTTATCATGAATGATGTCATCCCCATCAGGAAGTGACAAAATTATCTTGCGGTAACTTCCCAACAACATCAATGGCTGCACATGACAACGTTATCCCCAGCAGAGTGATAACGTTGGCAGCTAACAGAAGCCCCATTCCACTCAAAGACGCCCCGCCTGCGAAGCAGCTCTAGCACTTGTTATTTCCAGTGTCTACTAATCTTTATCCTATCCATTCCATTACATTGCATGGACACGATAAAGAGGGGCATCTGTAGACAATCAAAATTTTTCTTGCCCCAATACTAACACTGTAGGAGGGCAAAATCATCAATTAATTCAAATTCGGCAACCAATGCTTGTCCTTCAATTTAAATCCGGCGACAATGCCGGTCTTTCAATTCAAAACCGACCATCGTAGCCGGTCCTTAAACCTAAATCCGATCCCCAATATCGGTATTCCATCCACCTCTGATCTCCAATCGAACTGTCAATCTAGCTCCGATCTCTAATCAGACCGTCTATCCAGCTCTGATCTCCAATCGGATAGTCAATCCAGCTTCGATCTCCAATCGGACTGTCTATCTAGCTCTGATCTCCAATCGGATAGTCAATCCAGCTCCGATCTCTAATAGGACAATCAATCCAGCTCTGATCTCTAATCGGACAGTCAATCGAGCTCCGATCTCCAATCAGACAGTCAATCCAGCTTTGATCTCCAATCGGACCGTCTATCCAGCTCCGATCTCCAATCGGACCGTCTATCCAACTTCGATCCCCAATCGGACCGTTAATCCAGCTCCGATCTCCAATCGGACCGACAATCCAACTCTGATCTCTAATCGAACCGTAAATCCAGCTCCGATAGCCAATCGAACCGTCTATCCAACTCCGATCTCCAATCGGACCATCTATCCAGCTCCGATCACTAATCGGACCGTCTATCCAACTCCGATCTCCAATCGGACATGTTAATCCAGCTCCGATTTCCAATCGAACCTTTTATCCAGCTCCGATCTTCAATCAGATCGTCAATCCAGCTCCGATCTCCAATCAAACCTTCTATCCAGCTCTGATCTCCAATCAGACCGTCAATCCAGCTCTGATCTCTAATCGAACCGTCTATGTAGCTCCGATCTCTGATCGGACCATCAGTCAAACCTCGATCTCAATATCGGACCTTCAAGTCAGCCTCGGCATCAACCCAGGAGGTAAAGGTCAACCTGGACATCAACCCATGACATGTCAAATCATCCCCGGTCTCAGCCCGGGAAGTACAGATCAGCCCCGGCATCAATCCGGGAAGTGCATTTCAGCCCCAGAGATAACCCTGGGAAGCCAGATCCATCAAAGGTCGTTTCGACACCACAATAAACCCCAGAAGGGGCAAAACGGTCATTTTATCCAACTCTGAATCGATTCGGTAAAACTCCAGACGAATTAATGCCATCGAAGTCAGAATGAACCACAACAACGATCCCGAGTGCCAATAGCGCAAGACAGTTCAACAGACAAATTGCGGGGAATCGAAGACCTAGTTATGAACCCATCTTCTTGGACCAAGAAAATATTTTATCCTATGTCATTCTGACACTCTCGGCGAGGGCTTTCCGAAAAGGTATCATACTCCTCAAACGGACGCTCCGATCAAAACTTTAAAAGTTTTGATTTCGACTACGCATTGACCGGAGTGCACGTACTTTGAGATGACAGAACCCGGTACCGCGGGCCCTAAATGGGGAGCCACTCCTCTACCTGTGTAAGCTGTAGGTAGAGCTAAGGATCCCTGGCCTATAAATAAATGTGCACCCCACCCCTCTTCATTTTTAAGTTTTCGAAACGCAGCGAAGCTCTGCTCGTCTGATTTTTTGACTTTTCACCTCTTCCAAATCCAAATATTTTCACTCCAACACGTAGATATACCCATATACTACCACATATCATAAAATAACCGGTAGATTTGGACGTATAGAGCCTACAATTTGGTAAAAAGCCAGTATGCAGTCCATTGTAAGTATTTTTATGATCAGAAAGTCAATACTACTACTTTGCACTGTTTTCCACTTGCACACGAAGTTTCGTCTTCTAAATATGCCCGGAACTTTGTCTCGTGGCCGTTTTCATTAAAATTTGGTACATTTCTGTACATAAACGCAGTTTTTTGCATTTCTACAACTCGGATTGACGATCCGTCAGCTCCAGCAGCTTCAATACGCTAGCACACACATTTTTGCAAGTCCGCCGGACTGGGTAATCTTCTCAGTCCAGGTTTGGCCCTTTTTTGTATATATTTAACTGTAAATATACTAACATTTCAATTCTGTCATGCCCGGATATCAAATCCATGGTAGTTTACCGCTTTTATATATATTTACGCATATATAAGCGAATTTCACCGTCATTGGTACTCTATCAGTCCTGGTTGACTACATTTTTGTCAATATATATATATATATATATATATATATATATATATATATATATATTTTCAGTTCGACCTAGATTACAACGGGGTCATTTTACTGCTTTTGCACACTTCGCCATATTGGGTGCTCTCTCCAGTCACTGGTTGACTACTTTTTTATTAATTTTAATTCCAGTACGGGCACCGGAGTGAAAACCCATCGCCCTTATTACTGTTTTTCTTTGTATATATATATATATATATTTCATTACTGTCACAGCCTGAATTATTTCGTGGTATTTACAGTTTTTTATAAATATATATATTTTCATTCAAGTCCGGGCTTGCAAGTGAAAACCCATCGTCCTTTTTACAGCTTTTGTATATATAATTATATATATATATATATATATATTGCTTTACTCAATTTATTCAACTGTTGCATTTAATATTCATGTGTATATGAATCCGCATTGACATATCTGCGGGCGAACTAGATTTATCCAAATCTCGCTAATTCTAGCTTTCAACGGTTCAAACAGGTCCCGACAGAACTTGGAAGCTATAATGGCTGAGATTTCTTTAAATCTAGTTATTTTTATATAGTTTCAGCTATAAAAGCAAACTCGCATCCCTTAGATCGCTATCTAGTGGGAACGAGACGCTTTGGCTATTCGCAGTCTGGATTTATTGATGAATCCTTGGTTCCATTGCGACGTGAGGTTGTATATTTATCCATTTCTATGCAAATTTGAACTGTGCAGGTTTATGGGCTACTTATATGTGAGCCTAGGAATCATGGGATTCACGATCAAATCGATCGGGATCTGATTCCCATGATGGACAAATTCCAATTTACAGATGTACCCTGCCAGTTTTTCTGTAAAATGTACATACACAGACCTTAAAACGGTTATCCGGATTTAAGGTCTCATCATAGTGAAATGTCAATTGTCGTGTTAGCGTCCCTCCGATGGTTTCATACCCATGAGGAGACCGACACTTGTCTATTCCTGTGGTCGAGGATGCTTCACATCCCGACAAATTACCATTCACATGCAGCCTTAAGGCTATAAAGATAAAAAAAAATTGAAAGTAGCGATACGCTTCAATTCCTATGGCAGCGTAAGAGTTTGATAAACCAGCTTTCAAAACATCATTTTTAATCAAAAGAGAAGCTTTTATAAATCAAATTAAATGCTTTTTTAAACCAAATTAAAGACTGATTTTCAAATCAAATCAAACCCTTCGTATACAGGCTCAACGAAGTATGTCAAAGCTTTCAATCAATCAAATCAATAGGCCAAATTTTCAAACAGCATTCACTCACGCATTCATAGTTTTAAGGGAAATATTGAAAAGATGCGGTACCGTGTTTACACGGGAGTCGTGGGGTACCTAACACCTTCCCCACACTTAACCAAGCCCCCGAACTCAAAACTCTAATTTCAGAAATCAAGTTTCGACAGTGTCCAGCAATTGGGCCTCTTTTCAAATCAAACTCAGTTGAGTTGGTACAACCATTTTCCAATATACCAACTGGCAACTCTAAACCTTCAAATTGTCGACATAAAATATGTTGGCCATCAGTTCAACCCCGTTCTCAATATCGGGTCATCAAATCAATCCCGATCTCAACTCGAGAGGTACAGGTCAGCCTCGGTCTCAACCCGGAAGGTACAGGTTAGCCCCGGTCTCAACCCGGTAGGTACATGTCAGCCCCAATTTCAACTCGGAAGGTACAGGTCAGCCCTGGTCTGAACCCGGGTGGTACAGGTTAGCCCCGGTCTCAACCCGAGAGGTACAGGTCAGCCCCAGTCTCAACCCTAGAGGTACAGGTCAGCCCCGATCTCAACCCTGGAGGTACAGGTCAGCCCTGAACTCAACTCAGGAGGTACAGGTCAGCCCAGGTCTCAACCCGAGAGGTACAGGTCAGCCTCGATCTCAACCCGGGAGGTACAAGTCAGCCCCGGTCTCAACCTGGGAAGTACAGGTCAGCCCCGGTCTCAACTAGAGAAGTACAGGTCAGCATCAGTCTCAACTCGGGAGGTACAGGTCAACCCTGGTCTTAGCTCGGGAGGTACAGGTCATCCCCAGTCTCAACCCGGGAGGAACAGATAAGCCCCGATCTCAACCCAGGAGGTACAGATCAGCTCCGATCTCAACCCAGGAAGTAAAGGCCATCCCCGATCTCAACCCGAGAAGTCAGGTCAACTTCAGAAACAATCCTGAAGCATCACAACACCTCCAGAGAAAAACTTGGAGCGACCAAGTCAGCCTCAGAGATAACACTGAGGACAAACAGACTCGAACGGGATCCAAACCTTGGAAACAACCCCATGAAGTCAACTGAAGGCCATGCCAACCTTGAAGGCAACCCCGGGAGGGGTAAAATGAGTATTTTACCAAATCTAAGCCGATTCAGTCAAACTCAAATCGAATTGATGCCACCAAGGTCATAACAAACCATAACAATGATCCCGAGTGCAAACAGCGCAAGACAGCTCAACGGATAAACTGCGGGAAATCGAAGACCTGGTTATGAACCTATCTTATTTGACCCAGAAAATGTTTTACTCTATGTCATTGTGACACTCTCGACGAGGGCTTTTCGAAAAGGTACAACACGCCTCAAACGGACGTTACGATCAAAAGTTAGAAAGTTTCGACTTTGACCTCGTGTTGCTCGGAGTGCACGTACATCGAGATAATGGAACCCGATGTGGGGCCCGTGCCATGTGGAGCCACACCTCTACCTGCGGCAGCAGCAGGTAGATTGGAGGCTCTCCCGTCTATATATATGAGGTGACTCCCAGCTCATTTTATAATTCAAAAACGCTATGAACCCTTGCCCGTTTGGTTTTCTAGCCATTTTCTTGTCTTTCAAACCCAAATTTTTTCACTCTAACACGTAGATATACCCATATACTACCACAGATCAGAAAATAACCGGTAGATTTGGACGTTTAAAGCCTACGATTTGGCAAAAAGCACGTGTAGCAGTCTCTTGTGAGCATTTTTAAGATAAAAAAGTTATTATTACTTCTTCGCACTTTTATACACTTGCATATCAAGTTTCGTTTTCTAAATATGCCCAGAACTCAGTTCCGTTGCCGTTTTTGTTAACTTTTGGTACATTTTAGTACCTAAACGCATTTTCTGGCATTTCTACAACTCGAATTGACGATCCGTCGCTTTTAGCAACTTTTAAAAACTTGCATCCTTGTATTGAGCAACTTTCCCGGACTGGGTTATCTTCCCAGTTCAGGTTTAACTTTTTTTTGTATATATTAAACTATATATATACTAACTTTTCAATTCTGTCAAGCCCGGATGTCAAATCCGCGGTAGTTTACAGCTTTTATATATATTTGTGCATATATATGCAACATTCACCACACTGGGTTTTCTTCCCAGTCTTGGTTGACTACTTTTCTGCCTATATATATATATATATATATTTACATTTAAGTTCGGCCTGGATCATTCTGTAGCCTTTTTACTACTTTTATATATATTTATGCATATATAAGCAACATTCACCATACTGGGTTATCTTCCTAGTCTTGGTTGACTACTTTTCTATATATATATATATATATATATATATATATATATATTTCAGTTTGGCCTGGATCATTCTATGGCCTTTTTACTATATCTGCACAATTCACCACACTAGGTTATCTTCCCAGTCTTGGTTTGACTATTTTTCTGTCTATAATTAAATATATATATTTATATTTTAGCCCGGGCAAAGGCGTGAAAACCCATCGCCCTTTTTACTGTTTTTCTATATATATTTCAATTATGTCTAGAATGGATCATTCCGTGGCTTTTATAAAAATATATATATATATATATATATATATATATATATATATATATATATATATATATATATATATATATATATATATATATATTTCAATTCCAGTCCGGGCAACGGCGAGAAAACCCATCGCCCTTTACAGTTTTTGTATATGTATAATTATATATATATTGCTTTACTCACTTTTATTAAATTGTTGCTTTAAATATTCATTTGATATGAATCAGCACTGACATTTCTGCAGGCGAACCAGATTTGTTTAAATCTCGCCAACTCTAGCTTTCAAACGGTTCAAAATAGGTTCAGACAGAACCGGGAAGCTAGAATGGCTGAGATTTATTTAAATCTAGTATTTTTCTAGTTTCAGTTATAAAACCAACCTCGCGGCCCTTAGATCGCTATCTAGTGGGAATGAGACGCTTCGGCCATGTGCGAACCAGGATTTACTGAATGAATCCTTGGTTCTAGTGATATTTGGATATATTTCTGTGCAAAATTGAACTGTGCAGATTTATTGGCCTCCCTATGTGAGCCTAGGAATCGTGAAATTCATGATCCAATTGATCAAAATCTGATTACCACGATGAACAAACTCCACTTTACGAATGTACCCTGCCAGTTTATCTATAAAA
Source organism: Panax stipuleanatus (assembly GCA_020205555.1). Taxonomy (NCBI): domain Eukaryota; kingdom Viridiplantae; phylum Streptophyta; class Magnoliopsida; order Apiales; family Araliaceae; genus Panax; species Panax stipuleanatus. The sequence continues at coordinate 49,889,435 of CM035122.1, forward strand.
TGTACATACAAAAGTCCTTAAAACGGTTATCCAGATTTAAGGTCTCAACATAGTGAAAATATGGTTTGTCGTGTCAGAGTCACTCTAATGGCTGTCATGCCTATGAGAAGACCGACACTTATATATATATTGTGGTCGAGGATGCTTCGTAGCCCGACAATCACCATTCAAATTGAGCCTTATGGCTGAAAAGATAAAACTAAAGTATCAATATGATTCAATTCCTATGTTAGCGTAAGGATTTGAAAATCTGCTTTCAAAACATCATTTCAATAATCTTATCAGAAAAAAGAAGCTTTTCCAAATCAAATAAAACACTTTTGCAAATCAAATCCAAGACTTTGCAAATCAAATCAAACCATTTGTATATAGGTTCAACCATGCATTGACATGCTTTCCATCAAACATTGGCCCAATTTTCTTTTAGCATTCACACACACATTGCAGATTTAAAAGGAAAATATTGAAAAAATGCGGTACTGTGTTTACACGGGAGTCGTGGGGTGCCTAACACCTTCCCCACACTTTACCAAGCCCCCGAACTCAAAACTTTCTTTTTAAAGATCAAGTTTCAACAGTGTCCAACAATTGGGCCTCTTTTCAAACAAAACTTGGTTGAGTTGATACAACCATTTCAAAACTACCAACTGGCGACTTTGTAAAACGTTCAATCGTCGACATGATACATGTCGGCCTATTTCCTAAAAAATCCTTCAAAACCTTTTTCACAATAAAAAGAGTAAGGGTAGATATAATTTAGGAAGAGAGAAAGATCCGGGTTAGACCCGACAAACGAATTTTTTCCTGACTTCGACAACCCCGCATCTGAGCATTCCACAGGCTGGAAGGAGTAAGATGTGGCTACCTCACGGGTGAAGCAATACCCCTAGGGTTGGAAAAATCCAATCGGTCGTTAATGGAACATGAGCCATACGTACAACATAACCGAACTGCCTCTAAAAAACCCCTCAGTGTGGGTACTACAGTAGGTGGATGGTCTCAGCGTCTCAGCTAATATCATCGGTATGATTGTGCTACACTGCCTAGGGCCCGAACCACAACTATCAATCCCACATCCAAATGGTTCAAGTGTAGCGACATATAGACGTAGGCTACGATGAACATCAATAAAACGTCTATCCTGGCCAAATGCCACGCCTCTGCCAATACAATAAAATCCCCGGCATGTCAATCGTAACAGTCAAGCTCACCAAACCGATTGATCAAAAAGTCGATGGAGATCAAACGTCCAGAGATGATCTCATCCATAACTACGCTCTGACATCCGTATAAACGGTCTCCTTAAATCACTAATCGCCGTATGAGCGCATGACACCTCTAAAGCTAAACCAGTAAACCGCTGGTACTCCTCAAGGGTCGAAGTCAGCTAATGATGCCCGAAGCGAAAGACCTGTCTATTGGGTATCCAATAGGATAAGATGTCATCCACAAATACGTATGGCACCTGAAAGTCTACGAGGGCCAACGAATGCCCTAACATCTGATCCACTGCCCCTCTGACTAGGAAGGGCAAGCTATCATACCATGATCTCAAGGATGATGCCACCTCAGATGGTGGTAAATGCTTAATACGACTGACGGTGGAAGACACCACCTGTATCACCGTATCATAAGACCATCCAGGGGATAAATCTGAACTCATCTATCTAAATGCATACATATAACATAATTCATGCATAATGACAAATATAAAACATGATGCGATAGATAGGAAATATCATGCATATCTACAATAAACTATCTACTACAAGCATCATCCATGTCTGAGAATACAAAGTAAAATAAGAAGTATAGAAATATGGGGCACCACCACCCAATTACTAACAGTGGTATATCAAAATGGGGCACAGCCACCCAACAGCCAAAATAGTGGCCGATCAAAAGATATAGCTACAATAGCTATCCAAAAAGATCCAAAATATCTACACTTAAGTGGTTAACCTTCTCCATCTCCTCCGTGGACACAAAGTCGCGGTCATCAGTCATATCTGGGTGGTACGAGGGAGGATCAGCCCCCTGCAAAACTGCTAAAAAATGGACCTAAAAAGGGGTCTGCTCATGAGCTGGAAGGGTCAAAAGATGATGCCTCTGACGGATCTCTGCCAAGATGCCTGATAAACAAGTGAGATCTCTCCAACTCCTAGGTCAGTCCTGTAATCTGGTCCAAGTGAGTAGGCTCCCTGAGGCAAGCTATCCAGCCTGTTATCATCACAGACCCAGGAACCATGTCTGCCATAAATTGGGTAGCACGAGTCTAAGCTCCAATCGTGCGAGGACTCCACCAGCTGCTGAATCCCTCCTGGCTGTAAGGGCCCTCTGATAGGGTAAAGCCGTTTATGCCCTTCATAAGGATATCTGTCAGTGGCTGGACCAATGGCCAATGGTGCCATGCCAGAGGAACAATGGGAATGCAGATCTGCCCCGTGATGCTCCTGATAGCACGCTCTCCTAGATAGAGCTCCCAGCCTCCCTCTGTAAAAAATGGGACTCTGCGAGTCGACAATGCAAACTCTCGACTAGTGGTGAAGCCTCCCTCAAATCCAACAGTCAAACACTCGGAGGTATATGGGATCCATAAGATCGCTCCGGCTGTCAAAAGCTCCAACTGCAGGCGAGAATGAGTAAAACCCTCAGCAACAGGGACATCTGTCAGAGTGGAGTGTTGCCAACGCCATCCCCGGGGATAGATCTCTAGACCTAAAGCAGTGGTGGGCCATAGGTAAAGAAGCCTCTCATATGCCCAGAACTGGCCATGTAAATATCAAAAGTCCTCAGTGATAAAGACTGACAAATATAAATGTAAAAATCAAAAAGGTACAAGAAAGATGTACTCACCAGCATAAATGGGTAGAACCCTAACCAAGCCTCCGTCAAACCCTCCGAAAGAATGCGCATGCCTAGAAAAAAATAGGCAAAGGAGTAGGAACCCCAATCAAAGTCACTGAGGCGCTCTACATATCGGGTAGCACTAACCAGGGCGAAGGACAGAGTCGATAAGTTATCCGCCACAAAATAACCACTGATGATCACCAGGAATAATTGCCTCAAGATTCGATCCCTAACCCTCTGATCATCAGGCAAAGGCTCAAGTATAGCCCCACTATGGGTATCTATGCTCAAGGGACCTGATCAAACCGTCTGACCCTTGATCGCCATCGTAGGAACTCCCAGCAGGGATCGAACGGTAGTAGGTGTGATGTTAGCCACTACAGGCACTGGCTCACCCTCGAACTCGATGCCGGTGATGAACCTCTAGTCCATAGGGGTCATCATCACCTCACAGTCCAACAAATGAAGGGACTGAGTCTGGTGGAACCAGCTCTCAGATAGAGCCCTCATATACCCCCAGGGGTAACGCGGGGAAGAATAGAGAAGAAGGCCTGAAAACCCCAGCCATCTACGATATCCCTATAGTTCTGGTGCAAAGTATGGTACATGGAGTGCACGTTGAACCAGTTCCCTCGAGGCTACGTAAAGCCGGGAACCTTCATCAAAAACTAACCCATATAAAAAACTTGTGCCCCGAGAATGGCAAAAGAAAGAAAGAGAATCTAAAAAGAAGAAAAAACTTCAAGTCACCTCGTTGGTATGGAGAAGCCTTGATGGATGACGACTCAAGTCTCCCAGTAACTCCTGGGTCGGTACAACAATGTCAGGATGCTCCGTACGTGGGGTGTGAGTTGGGGCAAAAGTAGCAAAAGGAGCCTACTCATCATTAATATCAATCGGCTGCTCATCCTGTGTTGGACGAATCACCGACTCTGCTAATCTGCGAGGCGATCGAGCTGGACGTGGCTGAGGAACATCAGAAGCTCGCCTCCGTCTAACGCCTGAAACTACCCTGCTAGCATTGTCGGGTCTGTCTCGGTCTATCACCAGGACAAAGTCTCCAAATCACCTTAGAAAGGGTGTGGTAAGCTTAAAACATGTGGCTTATTAATTTAAACTAGTATTTTATACATTTTTAAGTCCTAAAACATGCATGGGTCAGTACAAAATCCCCAGTATAATCAAAACTGCATGTTTTTCAAAAGCTAAATCCTAAAAATGTGCATGAGTCAGTCAAAAATCCCCAGTAGAGTCAAAATTGCATGTTTATTAAATGCTTAAGCTTTTAAAAAAATTTGCCAAAGTCTCCTTTGTAAAATGGACTGTCCGCATGATAGTAGTGTGAATGAATGCCAATCATGTATGATGATAAAGCACATACTTTGTAAACAATCTTATTTATTTATTAATAAAATATTCATTTATTAAAGGCATTTAATTATTTACATGATGCTATTTTTATAATATGTAAATAACCCATAGTTTTAAGCAATGGTTTTAGAATCATGATGATGATCATGCTAATGGGATCTAAATTCTTAGAAAGCTTAAAAAACTAAAATAGTTCCCAGTCGTGGGATTACCAAAAATGGGATTAGTAAATCCGGATAGATTGGTACATATGTTGCTTGCTCATTGGATGATGATGACTGATCTCATGGTCATTTGTGTGGGGACACTAAAACAAGTATGTAGGTGCTTATTGGAGAATAAGTTCACTGAACGTGACTCGCTATGGAATACCTAATGGAGTTTTACTCGCCTGTCAATAGGATTTCCTAATGTGATAGTAGTACAAGTGATCCTTGGACTTGAGATTATCATAGTATCTTGCATGTAATGAATTATACTTTGACTTATTTCTTAAGGCCCTTTAGGGTATATTGAAGGGTATGCTTGTGTATAATAAGTTATATATAGAGATAATGTATGATCAATAAAAAATCTACCACCTCTAGTAAAAGAAGAGATATGTCCTATGTGATTTGTTAAATGACAACCCAGAAATTCTTGGCCAAGGTGGAATGAAATTAGAAAGGAGTTTCTAATTTGCATTATTTGGAGTTGTGCATTTTCTAATCGGAATACATATAATTAAATAAAATAAGACTTGACAGTAAATTCATGTCTTATATTTAATTGGGACATTATATGGTGGAAGGATTGAATTGTACGGTAACTATTAACTCACAGGTTCTTTTATGATTAATGTTGAAATCTATATTATCTGAAAAGTCGTTGATTGCTAGGGAGGCTTATCCCTATTGTAGAATAAATATTATTTATTTAAATAGATTATTAGTTTAATTTATTTATTTAAATAAGATTAGAATTGTTCTAATTGATTTATTCACAACCGGTTTAATATGGAGAACCTAAAGGGTCACACCATAAAAGAAAGAAGAATTATTTAAGAAGATAATGACATGATAGTAATAGTGCATTAAGTGTAATTAATTTAATCTATGATGATAGAATAAATTAAATAGCTTAATGTTTATTATTTAATATTTTAGAAATATTAAATATAAATTAATAAGAGGAGTCTTATTAATATTATTATTATTATTATTATTATTATTATTGTAATTCTAAAGGAGTTTAGAAATTCATTTAATATTAGTACTCTCACTCAATCCTAATGAGATTAGGAAACAAATTAATTAAAGAGTTTAATTAATCTTAGTATGTTGGGAAGTCAAATTAATTAAAAGTGTTTAATTAATTAATTAAATAAAACTCTATTCTAATTAGACTTGTAGGGTTAACCTAATATCTATATAAGATAGTATTATATCATATACAAGGGACGTGAGTTTTTCCAAGAGTTGGGAGTACACATATTCTATATAGATAGAAAACAAGGGTTAAGCCAACAACCCTTCTTCCTGAGTTCTTCATCTTCCTTCGTAGATCACCTCTAGAGGCCAAACATTTGGGTGACAGACATTGATCAAAGGAAGAAGCCACAATAGGATATTCAAGGAGATTCAAGGAGAGCAATGAGTAGAACTCGTACATGTGGAAGCTAGATTCTACGAGGGTATGATTCTTATCTTCCTACTTTTCTGTTATTGATAATTGAGCACAAAACATGATCATGGTATGGGTTTGTATAAAAATTTTAAAACCTATGTTTCGCGCTTCTGCCCTTTAATTATGTAATTTGATTGCATGTTTGCGTTACGTACATGTAACGATTGAGAATTTTATATATTAACTGTAAATATTTATTGAATTAAATAAATATTTTGTTGAATTTATTTGTTGAGTTAATAAATAAATTGAGTGATTGTTGTGGATAATTTAATTAAGTTCTATATGTTTAATTAAATTGATATGTTAGCAATGGTGTAGCATAATTTTAATTTAATTGAGAACAATTCAATTAGATTTAATGTTATGTGCTAAGTGATAATAATTTGTTACATGAATTATGTTTAATAAAGGAATTAAAATTTTGTGACAATTTAGTATTATGTGAATGTTAGTTTATTTAATTGAATTAGAGTGTCGTAATTTACTTAAATAAATGTGATATTTAATCTACTGGATTAAGAATTTATTAAAAGAATGAAAAAGAGTTTTAAATGGTTTTACCAAACAAGGCCCTTGTATTTGTTTAATCTTATTTTACCAAAACAAAGCCTTAGCACTAAAACCTATTTTTTTTAACTAAGAGTTTGCCAAACATGGCCTTGGGCTTTTCAAATTTTGTAACCTATGTTATTAATAAAAATTAATATGGTTATAAGTATTATACTTATTATTTATAAGTTACATATATATTATATATGTATATGTATATTATAATATATGTCAGATAGTTAGTACGTTAGTTTTACAAACAAACAAAGAAAGAAGAAGAGGGTTAGAGAGAATTGTAAGAGAAGAAGAAGAGAGAAGAGGAAGAAAAGTTTGAGAAGGCAAAAGAGGATCATCATATTCATCATCTCTTCTCTTAGTCCAAATAGTAAGGTTATAATCTTAACCCTAGAATTAATTCTTATGTGTTGAATTTATTTTTCATCAAATTAGGTTTTCATAATCATGAAGGTATATGTATATATGATATACATATGTTTTTCATATGTAATTGTATGCCATGAAAGGGTTTTCAAAATACAATTGTTGTAAAAATAAGTTTTGAAGTTATGTTCTTCTATGTTTTCATGGTTTTAGAATTCTATGTGGAAGTCTCTTTGTGAAAGTTCTTGAGTTTGATATATGTATGAGATGTGTACATATATATGTATATATATATATATATGTTTACATATGATTTTTATAGTTATTTAAGAGTTTCAATTCACAAGTATATGATGAACACTATGAAATCATGTTCATAGTACTCTTTTATGAAGTTATGTTGAAAATTATTTTTAAATCCTTGATGTGAGCATGAGATATGTGTAATATGTGATATAACATGATTATATATGAGTTATATGATTGTGTTAGCAATTCAAACCATGAATTTTTGATAAACAATAAGAATTTTGTTCATAATGATTTTCTTTGAATCAATTTCTAAAAAATGGCTTTTGAAACTATCACATTGACGTTCGATTATGATATATTGTTGAAATTGATCATGTGTTATGTTAGTATATTAAGAATAGAAGTTTTTAAAATTGAAATTACTTGAATTGATTGAAAAACGAATTCGTAATAGCAATTTCCGTCAAAAACGCTTAATATTGTGTTTTTCTTTGAAAATCATGAAATATTGATTTTGATTATGTGTTATATGAATTTTAAATGTTATAAGAATGTTAATAAGTTTAAAATATTGTTTGTATCAAGTTTCATGTTGGGAAAAAATCGAATTCGATGTGAAGGAATGAGCCAAATTGGCTTATTTCTCCACCAGTTCGCGAGCTGGGAGGTGCACCAGGGGGTGACCCGCCCCAGCGGGGCTCCTAGGCCTTGAGGACCCTCCCCAGCGGGGTTCTCTGCTATCCAAAAAAGTTTCTTTTTGCTTGTTAAGTTTTTATGCCCCGTTTGTTTAGCTAACTTATTTCAATGACTTGGAAAGTGAAATATGTAATAAGATAACCTGTTTTTGATGTGTTTAAGTTGGATTGAAGTGTTTTGTAAATATGTTACGTGTTAGTGAGTGTGTTACTTTCATAAGGTACACAACATGATTCATTGAGTTATAAGCTTATGAATGTATGTCGTGAGTATAGACTCACGTATTTGATTAGTTAGCAACCTATATTGTAAACGACGTTATGAGTTGGACTTGAGTATGTAGTTCGATGGTTTAAATGTTGTAGTTGAATACTAATAGAAGGTTTGAATGTAATATAAATGTGTAGGGTGTTTGTGAAGTGATTGTAATTGTGCTCAAGTGTAGCTTGCGCTTAAGGCAAGTCTTCTAAACCCTAAACTCGTTAATGTTAAGCAAGTTTCCTATCTCTAAACTTATTATTGTGCAAGTTTTCTAATTCTTATTTCTTTTATGATAAGCAAGTTTCCATTTTGAACTTTTTATTCACTTTGTACAAGAGTTGTTGTATTCTAATATTGCTAATGCTTTAATAATGAAGCGTTATTGAGGTATTATGATCTTGACTTAGTTGTTCAAGCAAGATTCACTTATTCTTTCAATTGCTTTGAGTTACTTCTAAAGCATGCCTATCTATTATAAAGTTTATTATCATATCTTTTAATTGGTTCATGATTCTTATATCATTGAACTATTAAAGTATTGTGAGTCGATTCAACTACTCCTAGTTGATGATAGTTGAACTCTAAAGTTCCCTTATCTATCCAAATCAAACTTTCTTTGGTGCGGACTTGAATTCAATTTCTGAGAATGAACAACCCTATTTGTTAGGGGATATTTATGCGAAAGCGTTAAGATGGTTGTGCATAATTCATGGTACAAAGGGTTGATCCCCCTAAGTACGAGTTAATGGTCCATAGTCTTATTGACTGTTAAAGGTTTAAATAGAAATATTTATAACCTAGGACAATAATTCAAGGTCTTATGACCCTCAGATGATTCTATATTCGAATTCTATGTATTGATGAAAGAATTATAATCCAATTCTTTATATTGATGAAAGTAAAGTTATTCAAACTATTTTGAAACAATTCACTTATGTTATATCACTGTTGTATTTTTAAGTGAGCTTTTGTTTGCTCACTCTTGCATGTTTTACCACCACTTGTAGTTGAGACCAAGAAGGTTGACATACCGTCAACAAGTAAAGGAAAATGAAAGATGAACAAATGAAGGCTTGTGGTTTCAAGTTTTTATTGTAATAAGACTTAGTCGATTATGTTATGTTTATTTCCGCATTTATTGTTTGATGTTAAGGTTAGTTAACCATGGGATTTTGTTGGACAAGTTATATTCCTTTTTAAAGGAAGATTTTTATTAAGGTTTATGAAGGTTGTAATTTACTTTGCAATTTTTTATTGTTGGGTAGATGTATGTTTTAATTAGAAAGTGAACACCAAATCATGTTGAAACGAAGTACCTGGATTTGGGGGTTTCACAGTACAAACCCAACACCGCATGCACACATGCATGTCTAGGTGGCCATTAGGTAGCACACCTTCCCAAAAACAGGAACAGTTCAAATTTATGAGATAAAATCAAAAGTAAACTTCACATGGTAGCCAATTTACCATGGACATTTTTAGTTAAAAATCCAGGCTCACTAGGACTCGAAATGGATGAGTAAACTGATTATAAATAGCAAAATATGACTGTCTCAGAATCTAAAATTTTTTACGTCAAAACGTGCATTACAATAAAATATGCATACATATGAAGTCAAAAAAATTTTAGCAGGTCATAGAAGAATACATTTTTCATACATTGCGTTTAAAAGCACCCTACGTGGTTTACATGCTTTTAACTGTCAAAACTTGCGAAAGAAGGATGTAAAACATTAGCTGGATGCGCTGAGCGAGTGGGAACTCACAGAATCTGAAAAAGGCTGCCAGAACTTCGTAGATCTGAAAAAGAAGATCGAATTCAGTTTGAAACTCGAAATGAAACTGATTTTAAATGAATTCTTGCAGAAAATATAAAGCCACAGGTAGAAGCAGGCCCACCTACGGCGGTCTCCCTCTACCTGTGACTCCCCAAGGTGGGTCCCGCTCCCTCCGGCTCGGTTCGGTTCGAGTTGAAACGATGTTTATATTAGTTGAGAAGTCAAATATGAGAAAAAATCGCTATGCGATTGAGCGGTTTGTCCTGAAATCCTGCGTTTAAGCAGTGTAATTCTGACAGAAAAGGGAACTCCCTGAAAACCCTTGGTATTCATCCCAAAGCAATGTCTGGGGATCAATAATGAAGAATGATAAAAAATTGCAGAAAAAATGCGCAAAACTGCCAAAAACTGCCACTTTAGAAGCATCGGGTACAGACAGATGACAGTTCAGCCGTTGGCACAACCCCAGCGAAGCGTCGGGTACTAACCGATGACAGTTCAGCTATTGGCACAACTCCAGCGAAGCGTCGGGTACTGACTGATGACAGTTCAGACGTTGGCACGACCCCAGCAAAGCGTCGGGTACTGACCAATGATAGTTCAGTCGTTGGCACAACCCCAGCGAAGAGTCGGGTACTGACCGATGACAGTTCAGTCCTTGGCACAACCCCAGCAAAATGTCGGGTACTGATCGGTGATAGTTCAGCCGTTAGCACAACCCCAGCGAAGCGTCGGGTACTGACCGATGACAGTTCAGCCGTTGGCACAACCCCAGCGAAGCGTCGGGTACTGACCGATTATAGTTAAGCCGTTGGCACAACCCCAGAGAAGTGTCGGGTATTGACCGATGATAGTTCAGCCATTGGCACAACCCCAGCGAAGCGTCGGGTACTGACCGATGAGAGTTCAACCGTTGGCACAACCCCAGCAAAGCGTCGGGTACTGACCGATGAGAGTTCAGCCGTTAACACAACCCAACGAAGCGCCGAGTACTGACCGATGACAGTTCAACCATTGGCACAACCCCAGCGAAGCATCGGGTACTGACCGATGATAGTTCAGCAGTTGGAACAACCCCAGCGAAGCATCGGGTACAGACTGATGATAGTTCAGCCGTTGGCACAACCCCAATGAAGCGTCTGGTACTGACAGATGATACTTCAACCGTTGGCATAACCCCAACAAAGCATTGGGTACTGACCGATGATAGTTCAGCCATTGGCACAACCATGGCAAAGCGTCGGGTACTGGCCGATGAGAGTTCAGCCGTTGGCACAACCCCAGAGAAGTGTCGGGCATTGACGGATGATAGTTTAGCTATTGGCACAACCCCAGCGAAGCGTAGGGCACTGACCGATGACAGTTCAACCGTTGGCATAACCCCAACGAAGCATCGGGTACAGACCGATGATAGTTCAGCTGTTAGCACAACACCAGCGAAGCATCAGGAGTTGATCCGGTGACGGAAGAAATATATTAATCCATCCTCAATGATGAAATCTGCTATACACATCCTCAGAGGGAGTACCAAGAAGGATTAGTGTTTCAAACCCCTGTTGCCAACTACCAGTGTAAATTATCGTCAGGATAAGCATCAAAAATGCCCACTGAGGTAAATCTGCAATAAAGATATTTCCCCAGTTGAGGGCCTTCAGAAATATACAACGACATCAACCGAAAGGAAATATGCTCCAACAACGAATATCGACGAATGATGGAAAACCCTTGAACTCAAACCAATAATTCACCTAGACTATCATGAGTAACGTCATCCCCAGCAGAAAGTGACGAAAAATATTTCACGATAATCAATTAGTGATATCCATGCCCCCTCGAAGGTATCTGACATTCATGACATACCCTATCATGCATTGCCTTCCCTTTGCGTTGGAATTTCCTGTGTCTACTAATCTTAATCCTGTTCATTTCACTACATTGCATTAACATAATAAAGAGGGGCATCTGTACACACTCAAAATTTTGTTTCTCTGTTACTAACACTGTAGGAGGGCAAAATTATCTTTTGAATCATTCCCGGTCTCAATACCGGGTCATCAAATCAACCCCGGTTTCAATACCGGGCAATCAAATCAACCCCAGTCTCAATACTGGGCCGTCAAATCAAACTCGGTCTTAATATTGGGCCATCAAATCAACCCCAGTCTCAATACCGGGCCATCAACTCAACCCCGGTCTCAATATCGGATAATCAAATCAGCTCCGGTCTCAACCCGGGAGGTACAAAGTTAGCCCCGGTCTCAACCCAGGAAGTATAGGTCATCCCCGATCTCAACCTGGGAGGTACAGGCCAGCCCCGATCTCAACCCGAGTGGTATAGGTCATCCCCGATCTCAACCCGGGAGGTATAGGTCAGCCCCGGTCTCAACCCGGGAGGTGCAGGTCATCCCCGGTCTCAACTCGGTTGGACAGGTCAACTTCAAAAACAATCCTGAAGCATCACAACATCTCCAGAGGAAAACCTGGAGCGACTAAGCCAGCCCCAGAGATAACCCTGAGGACAAACAAAATCGAATAGGATTCAAACCTTGGAAACAACCCCAGGAAGTCAGCCGAAGGCCATGCCAACACTTAAGGCAACCTCGAGAGGGGTAAAATGGTCATTTTCCAACTTTAAGCTGATTCGGTCAAAATCAATCTGAAATTGATTCCACCAAAGTCAGAAAGAACCATAATAGTGATCCCGAGTGTAAACAGCGCAAGACAACTCAACGGATAAACTGCGGAGAATCGAAGACCTGGTTATGAACTCGTCTTCTTGGACCCAAAAAATGTTTTATCCTATGTCATTGTGACACTCTCGATGAGGGCTTTCCGAAAAGGTACAACACGCCTCAAATGGACGCTCCGATCAAAAGTTAGAAAGTTTCGAACCTGACATCGCATTGCTCGAAGTGCACGTACTTCAATGCAATTGGATCCACCACGTGGGCCCTACCACGTGGAACCACACCTCTACCTTGGGTAGCAGCGGGTAGAGGGGAGGCTCCTGGATCTATATATATGAGCTCATCCCCAGCTTATTTGAAAAAAAGAAAAAACGCTCTAAACCGCTGCCTATTTGGTTTTCTAGCCTTTATATTGTCTTCCAAACCCAAATTTTTTCTCTCTAACACGTAGATATACCCACACACTACCACATATTAGAAAATAACCGGTAGATTTGGATGTTTAAAGCCTACGATTCTGCAAAAAGCCCGTGTAGCAGTCCATTGTGAGTATTTTTAAGATTAAAAAGTTATTACTACTTCTTCGCACTTTTATACACTTGCATATCAAGTTTCATTTTCTAAATATGCCCGGAACTCAGTTCCGTGGCCTTTTTTGTTAACTTTTGATACATTTTAGTACCTAAACGCATTTTCTAGCATTTATACAACTCGGATTAACGATCCGTCGCTTCCAGCAGCTTTTATATACTTGCATCTTCGTATTCAGCAACTTCGCCAGACTGAGTTATCTTTCTAGTCCGGGTTTGACTTTTTTTGAATATATTTAACTATGTATATACTAACTTTTCAATTCTGTCAAGCCCAGATATCAAATCCGCGGTAGTTTACTGCTTATATATATATATATATATATATATATATATATATATATATATATGCACATATAACCCAGTGTGGTGAATGTTGCTTATATGTGCATATATATATATATATATATATATATATATTTACATTTCAATCTGGCCTGGACCATTTTATGGTCTTTTTACTGTTTTAATATATATATGCATATATAAGCAACATTCACCACACTGGGTTATCTTCCCAGTCTTGGTTGACTATTTTTTTTGGTTATACATATATATATTTACATTCCAGTTCGGCCTGGATTATTCTGTGGCCGTTTTACTATTTTTGCACCATTCACCATTATTGGGTTATCTTTCCAAGTCCTGGTTTGACTATTTTGGTTTGACTATTTTTTTGTATGTATTTAAATATATATTTATATTTTCGTCCGGGCCTCGGAGTGAAAATCCACCGCCCTTTACTGTTTTTATATATATTTCAATTCTGTTTAGCCTGGATCATTTCGTGGCTTTTATACAGCTTATATATATATATATATATTTCAATTCTAGTCCAGGCATCGGCGTGAAAACTCATCTCTCTTTACAGCTTTCGTATATATATATATATATATATATATATATATATATATATATATTGCTTACTCATTGTTATTAAATTATTATTTTAAATATTTATTTGATATGAATCGACACTAACATTTCTGCTGTGACGCCCCCAAACCCGGGTCCTCTAACCTCGGATTCGGTTCGTTACGGTACTTTATTCTTCATACACATTCTATCATCTAATGCGGAACATATAAACATATGTTATTTATTTTAGATGATTCTACAACAATTCCCCAGGTTTCTTAACCTTAACTGAATACATACCTTTAACACTCAAAAAGGTTTACATAAGATAACTAAATAGTTATTCTTGCATAAAAATATTCTACTATTGTGCTTTGCTCTTGACTGTGTCCTTCAAGCCTTCATCTTAATCTGAAATTGGTTATCATGATATAACAAGGGTGAGCAACAAGTTTGCCCAGCATGTTTAAATTCAAATGAAGATATATCATGATTGAAAAGAATAGTAAGCTGATAAACTTTCAACAATATGATAGTTGTGAAAGAATATAAATCAATTTTTTTTCAGAACTGAATGACCGAGTCAATAATGACGAATGGACAACAATGAATATGAACAAATTCAACTGAACCCTATGGTAATGAAGGTGATCAGCCTTTCATACCTAATAAATATACGCAACATGCACTAAGTCTTCAAAACGAATTTGAGTTAACAAATTTTAACATGCTTGATCTAGCTGACACAACTAGTATAGATTCATCTCATAATCAATTTTAAACATTCTTGATCTAGCTGACACAACTAGCATAGATCCATCTCATAAGCAATTTTAAACATTTTTGATCTAGCGAACACAACTAGCATAGATCCATCTCATAATCAGTTCTATGTATAAAAGAACTTTAGTCGATTCACAGTTCAATAAATAGTAGAATAGTAATTTAATTTGCACAAGGTGAGATTCACAATAATTCATCAGGATGTGGAAAAATCAACAATATTTATCCACCAACATGCTTGAAAAACAATAACTCGAGTTTGAGTTAGGAAACTTGTCTGTTTGACGAGCTACAATTTACTAGCTTTAATTAACACTTTTTGAATGACCTAACATTGATAATGTAGATCTATCAATTAGTACTGCATATAATTGTTCATCAATACGCTTACTCGTATTATTATCTAGCCAATAATACAATCACAAGGTACATACATCTAATGTACTATCATTAATCCTATAAGATATTTAATTGATCTTAGGTTAATGATTTAATAATTAATAAGGCTTACCTTAAGTGATAAACACTTATTAGTTCTTTAAACAATTTATTATAATTATTTACTTAAGGAGTTTATTTAATTTTCTTTAATTGTTAACTCCCTCTTCCTTCGATTACTATTTAATATTTGTTAAATAGTAATTAACTATTTATCTTTAGTTATTACTTAGTAATAACCAATTTTAACTCCTCATTATTTAATGTCAATTAAATAATGGATAATTAAATTATTATTTATCTTTAAATAATAATTAATAACTCTCTCATCCTTGAATAAATAATAATTGATCTATTCACTTCATTCTTATTTAATCATTCCTTATTATAATTAAGAGAATAATTAATTAACATTCGTCCTTATTTATTTTTTAAATAATAAATAGTTAATTCTATAAACTTTCATGTCAAAGTAAGTAAGTAATTATTTCATTATTACTTAATCTTACTTAATTACTCTTTAATCATTAATTAATATTAATTAAATAATAATTAATTAATTGATTAACTCAATTTCATTATTTAACCTTAATTAAATAATAAGTACTTATTCCATTAATACTAACTCATTTTAATTATTACTTCACATCATTTAAATAATAATTAAATAATTAATTAAATTTCACTTGATATTTAATTAACTCCCTAGTCCATTAGTTGCCTTAAAGTTATTTATTATAATAACTTACTTTCATTTCGCTTCATAATGATACTCTAATTTTCGTCCAAAATTTTAGATTTGGGGTCCTTCACGGAAATGCTTGTAGAACAAAGTCTACAACTCGAATTTAGGTTCCCTCAAAGGCGTTGGATTCGTATCTTCCCGAATTCCAATTTCCATTTATCAAACATCAAATTCTATTCTTTTAGGTCCTGAAAATTAGTGTCAAAATGGACTAATCCACAAGGACATTCATAACAGTTAGTTCGTTTTCCAGATTTGGGGTCCTTTACGGAAAAACTCATATCTCGAGATCTACGTCTCGGATTTAGGTCCATTTGGTATCGTTGGATTCTTATTTTCTCGAACTATATTTTCCATATATCAAAAACCAAATTTGAGTTTGTTTTGGTTATCGAAAATAGTCCAAATGTGACTGATTAGTAACACATTCTCAACAGTTGGATAGTTTGGGATTTAATTCATACCTTGCTCATTTTAACACATATTTGAGTGATTCCAAAGGGGTTTTGCCCTTAACTCATGCATCTAGCATACCAAGAAAGAAAACCTTAAATATCACTTGTAGATTTTAACATGCACATGTTATAGCATACTAGTTAAATAGAATAATCTGACGGCTTGATTTAAGATCAGGGTTGATCTGATGGCCCGATTTAAGATCGGGGTTGATCTGACAGCCCGATTTGAGATCGGGGTTGATCTGAATGCCCGATATTGAGATCGGGGTTGATCTGATGGTTCGATTTGAGATCGGGGTTGATATGATGACCCGATATTAAGATCAGGGTTAATCTGATGGCGCAATATTGAGATCGAGGTTGATCTGACGGCCCAATTTGAGATCGTGGTTGATATGATGGCCCGATATTGAGATTGGGGTTGATCTGACAACCTAATTTGAGATTGGGGTTGATATGAATGCCCGATTTGAGATCGGGGTTGATCTGACGGCCCTATTTGAGATCAGGGTTGATATAATGGCTCGATTTGAGATCGGGGTTGAATTGATGGTAGTTTTTCCCTCCTACAGTGTTAGTAACAGGGAAAGGAATATTCGAGTGTCTACAGATGTCCCTCTTTATCATGCTCATCCAATGTAATGAAATGAGCAGGATAAAGATTGCTAGACACTTGAAATGCAAAGGCAAAGGGGATGCAATGCATGATATGGTATGCAAAGAGTGTCAGATACCTTTGAGGAGGTGGGGTTATCACTGAGGGATTACATTAGTTTTTTATGGGGACAATGTCAACCGTGATAACCCTTGTTGCAGTATTATTATGCGATTACTGGTAGGATATTAAATTTAAGCTATCACAGAATGTTTTTGTCACTTTTTGTTGGGGATGATGTTAATAGGCTACCACAAATTGTTTTTCGTCATTTCCTGCTGGGGATGACGTTATTCATGATATCCTAGGTATGATATTGTTACCGCTGAGTTAGGCGAATGCATTTTCGATGCCTATCTTGACGATAATTTACAACGGTAGTTGGCAACAGAGGGATTGAACCATCAGTCCTTCCTGATGCTCCATTTTGAGGATGTGTATAACATATTCCATCATGAGGGATGGCCTATTATATGGTTTCAGTCACTAGATCCCTTCCGATGCTTTGCGAAGGCTGCTCTAACGGCTAAACTGTACTCAGTTTGTACCCGAACCTTCGTTGGGTTGAAGCCAACGGCTGAACTGTCATCGGTCAGTACCCGATGCCTCGCTGGGTTGAAGACAACGACTGAATTGGACTCGGTCTATACCCGAAACTTTGTTGAATTAAAGCCAACGACTGAATTGGACTCGGTCTGTACCCGAAACTTCATTGGATTGATGCCAACGACTGAATTGAACTCGGTCTATACCCGAAACTTCATTGGATTGAAGCCAATGGCTGAATTGATCTCGATTTGTACCCGAAACATCATTAGATTGAATCCAACGGCTGAATTGAACTCGGTCTGTACCCGAGTTATGAAGGTTGATATTGACATGAAAAGACCATATATACATTCTGATTTTTCGGGCATGTTTATATAACCTTGAAATGCATGTCGGACCTATTGACTTATGTATACGGATTCCATGATGTAACACGAACATGTTAGTAAGCCTTACTAATAAAAATATAAGTTTTGATTGAGAACCTTAACATGTTATTGCAAGTTTCGTATTCTGGAGTTTACGTACATATGAGATAATACTCGTAGACCCACTCATGTATCATATATGTATATATACCATGCTAGATGCCATGATATCAAGTTAAGCATAATTGAAGCATGTTTTTGAACTAATAACAATGATAGTTACATGTATGCGATATGAATATTCATGAGTATGCTTAATACAAGTTATATGCTTACCTTATGTGTATAAAAGGCGAGCATGTTAGACTTTGTGACTTTATAACCTTGAATGACCGTAAGTTGTCGAAAGGGTTAACTTAGAAGCTATATCACATGTTTGGAACGAAGGAATGTTATACAAACATAAAAGTATTCTTTAACGTATATATGCTATATGATATTATATGTTGTTATTTGAAACCGATTTTGACGGTTAACTTATAACAATGCCATATCTTGCTAAATAAAGTATGTTTGGTGCTTGTTGTGGTCTTATGTGATAGTAATAATATATGAAGATGTTTTAAAAGGAACTCCAGAGATAATAAAGACATAACCAATTTAGTGTTATGATTTACTACAAATGCCATACATGATATAACTATGTTACTTGATTCTGTAATGTCTTATAAACTAATTATGTGTTAAGTGTATGTGTAACTTACATATCGAGCTTGCGTACCGAATGTATTTAGCTAATGAATATTCTATACATGTAAATATGTTATAATAGGATTCGAAAAGTGTTGATAAGCTTTACGTTGGTAAACTACGCATAAGGCAAGTTCTCTAACTTACACTCTTTTAAAGTGCAAGTTTCCTGACTTACACTCATTTATAGTGCAAGTATCTGAACCCTACTTTTATTGAGTTGCAAGTATCCTATCCTTGTGGTTACTTATTCGAGGAACGTCGTAAGCAAGTTTCCTAACTTATACTCTTTCATTGTGCAAGTTTCCTTGAAACCGTTCTTGTATATTAATTGCAAGTATTTGACTATTTTTTTTTATCGAGCAAGTATTTGATTCATACTCTTTATTGAACACATATTCGAGCTTGTACTGACTTTGGTCGTACGAGTAAATAGGTGCTAGAATAATGCTTGCCTTACAAACTTATGTTTCATAGTTTGATTTAAATCACGATTATATTCTTCGAATTATTGTTGCGAGTATTGAACTCATAAATTGTTCCTATATACATTGTTGAAATTGTCTACGCCGTTTAATTCGGCTAGACCAATATTATGAATTAGAAATCAATCCACACCAATTGCCTTGGTGCGGACTCTTATAAATTGACTGAGTTGAACAACCCTTGTAAAAAGGGGAACTATATAGTCGGGGTGCCGACAGTGGTGTGACAGGTTATGCATAACTCAGGTACGATAGGCTGATCCCCTAATTGTACTTGGTTGGGTTACCAGAAATATTTTTGGTGATTCTAGTAGAAGTTCGTGGTTCTTAGCGACCACTCAGTATCCAGTATTTATTTACTTGAAACTTTGAATTCTTTGGATTCTTTCATAAATCCTTGGTCCACAGCGACACTTAATGATATCTATTCATTCCCTTGAAATTGTTGAAACTTTTGAATCCTTTAATAACTTCTCGACCCGTAGTAGTCCTTATTCAACTTCACAGAATAGATTTGGAAGTCATTGCTATTTAGTTTGTTCACAACATTCTTATTTGAAATTCTGAGCGATTAATTACTGTTTTACCCTTGAGATTTAGAACTGTATATATTCCTGTTCACATTTATTGGCATATTACTTGCTGAGCAAATTTGTTGCTCACTCTTGCTTCCCATAAACATTTCAGTTAGGGCAGGGCAAGGTGGAACCCCAGATCAGGACAAGTGCGAAGGCAAGGCTATGGAGTAGTTGTGCTTTTCTATATTAGGATGTTTCCATTATGTTGTATTAAGACTTATTTAAATGTTATGTATTAAGAAATGTTTGGTTTAAGTTATGAAGTGTATTAGTAATAGTTTCGAGACTTGGGACGAGAATATTTATGTTATATCAATGTAAATTATTCTGTTATTCCATTGTTTGAGATTTTAGTTGTTATTAGAATTAGTACGTGATGAACCGAATTCGAGATCAGTGACGGTCTGAATTTGGGGGCTTCACAGGTTGGTATCAAAGCTATAGGTTATAAACTTTAGGAGCGAGAATCCTTAGGATATAACCTTAGAAGAATTTAGAGAATACAATGAGATAAAACTCATGTAGAGTCTTCTTAGAAAGCTAGAAGTGTTATGAAATATATTTTCATTCCATACAATGAAATTATGTTTTATTCGAAGATGATAATAAAGTTGTTGGTTTTGTGATTATGGATGTCAGAGATAGGTGAACCTAGTAGGGTCATGGAGGAGGAACCACGTGATATACATGTGGTGTCCGCAACACCCCTTGAAGTTAAGTCTTTTACAGCAATAACCTTAACCTAGGAGGGGATGGAATCGAAATCCAAGCAGAAATCCACGGTGAAAGTTTTCTTTCAGGATTGAGGCATGTGTGAGTTACTTTAAGATGAAGAATAAGATACAATAGTGGAAGGCGAAGTTCTAAAACTTCAGTTTAGTAACTAACAGATATAGACATAGTGAAGGTAGTAGGTAGATAGTGGTATAAGTGTCGCGAATGATACGATAAATATTTATAGATGCGAAATAGTGTTATAGATCCCAATTTTAGGGATAATGTGGGAAGTATCTTTCTAACCCCAACTTTAGTGGTACCCGAGAGGGGTATGTATTGAGATTAGCAGAATGCTATACGATGTGATATGTTTTCTTGTGGCATATTTTTATTAAACGTGCGTGTAGTAACCAGATTATGTTATATAATAATAAGGGAGAATAGACATAAAACTTATACGTCTTAAGAAGTATTAGATGTTTAACAAATAGATGATAATACCATTTTATTTCTACGCAGAGAAATGTCGATACCTCAAGGAGGAGAGACTCGTCAAGCAACGAAGAATGGAGATAGGGAACTGAATCAAGAACCCTTACAACAATTAGTAGACCTTATAGTAAATGCTTTTGAAGAAGGAATCAATGATTATAAGAAGAGGCAGACGAAAACTTCTGAGGTAGGAAAAGATACTAATTTGACTAAAGAAAGAGAGGTTAATAATTCAAAGAAAGCGAACAAAGGTAGGATGGAAGAGAGTAGTAGTGGTAGCAGTAAGAATTTCAAGAGGAAGTGGAATGAGAATAAGTATGTGCGAGGAGAAGGACAGCTATGGAAGAAGAAGATAGAAGCCTGTAAGGAATGTGGAAAGAACCACATGAGAGCGTGTTTGAAAGGAAAACATGTATGTTATAAGTGTGGTGTGAAGGGTCATATTTCTCCTAACTGTCCTAGGGAGGAGAAAACCATAGATTGTTTTGCGTATGGATCTGAAAAACGTCAAATACGTTATCGGCAGAAGGAAACGAACGAGAAGGGAAACGAAAACATAAGAAGACGGGACAACAACAACATCAACAACAATCCGAGGGGAAGTCACCAAGAAGGACTCAAGAAAAAGAACAAGGTTTGCCCGAAATGTGGAAAGAGTCATCAAGGAGAGTGCTGGAAGGGACGAGGTGTTTGCTATAACTGCGGCCAGGAAGGGCATATTTCCCCGAATTGCCCAAACCCGAAGAAGATCAGAGGATGCTTTGCTTGTAAGTCAACAGATCATCAGGTTAAGAACTGCCCAAAGAAAGGAAGGAAGGAAGAAAACGGTAACAAAGGAAGCCATAGAGAGGAGATGACGATAATTGAACTAGCTCAATCAAGTGAACCAATGCTAAGTAGGACTAACATTATGATAAATGATGCAGTGGCATTCCAAGTCGTGATGTCAGGTGTTGTCTTAATCTATAATATAAATGCGTATATATTATCTAATCCGAGTGCTATCTTTCCCTTTTGCATCTGAAGAACTGTGAGACGACTAAGTTACCCCAAGAACGATTAGAAGATCCTTTAAACGTAGAAGTTGCGAATAAGGAAGTAATTTATGTAGAAATTCGTTTGTCGATATTATTGCGCATAAATTAGGGAACGTAAGCTAAGCATAAACTAGAATCCGATAAAATTTGGAAAGTGTTATGGGATACTAAAAATGGACTGATTATATAACCATACTACGATAATTGACTGTTAGAAGAAAAATGTGAACCTCCAGAATCCGAACCGGTCTAAGGAAGTGTTTTATGGTAGCTTGTCGTTTAGGCAATTGTGTTGCCTTACGATGATGCAGGCCAAGATATATTAAGAAAAGTTGGTATAAATCGTTTCACTTTTATTATAGATACTAAGAGAACGGAAGTAGAAATAAATAATGTATTAGTATAACCAGAATTTCAAAATATATTCCCAGAAGATCTGCCCGGCCTTCCGCCAGACAGAGAAAATAGGTCGTAATAGATTTAGTACCGGAGACTGCACTGATTTTGAAAGCACCTATCTTATGGCGCCGGTAGAAATGAAGAATTATTAATACAATTGCGAGAAATGTTAGATTAAGGAAATATTCAATCGAGTGTGTTTTCCCTTGGGGAGCACCAGTGTTGTGTGTCAAGGAGAAGATTAGTTTTAGGGCACGTCAGATCCGACAGAGTTGAAGGCGGTAAGTAATTGGGAGCAGACGAAGACTACCATTGCAAAATTCTCTATTACCTGGAAGAGACAAACGTAGTAGCCGATATGCTAAGTAGGGAAAAAAAAACAAAAAAGAATGGAGAAATTATTCAAGTTGATAACTCGAGAGGAACTGATCAGGAAGATGAAGAGAAGTGAGGGACCCAGAGAGTCCAAAGGGAAGTTTATAATGGAGGTTTGTCTAGCATTGTTGGATAGACTGATGGGATAACAAGATAAAGACAAAAAGTGTGAGAAGATAAAGAGAAAAAGTTCAGAAGAAATAATAATGGTATCTTGAGAATTGTAGATCGAGCGTGAGAGTCAACCGTAACTAAAATTGCGAGATAAGAGTTTTCATGAGGCATATAGTTGGACATATTTCGTTCACCCAGGAAGCACAAAAACGTACCGGGATCTTCGAATACACTATTGGTGGTCAATATGAGGTGAGAAATTATAGAATACATCGACCGATTAAAGAAGACGACGCGCTTCCTACTGATAGATATTCGATTCAATTTAAATCAGTTAGCGAAATTATACGTAAAAGAAAATTGTTTTGCGACACATATTAATGTCAAGTATTTTCGATCGAGACCCGCGCTCCACTTCAAAGTTTTGGAAGAGCTTGCGTAATAGATTTCAAAGGTAACTTGGAATATCACTTACCCTTAGTAGTATTCGCTTATAGTAATAATTATTATAGGAATATCAGTATGCCATCGTACGAAACTCTCCACGGAAGGAAGTGCAGAACACCGCTACGTTGGGATGAGGTCAGAGAACGACGACTTTAATCGGGACCAGATTTAGTACGACAAATGGCAGACATTGTAAAGACAAAAAGAGCCAGAGTAGTAGCAACTCAAGATCAACATGAGAAACACGCAGATTTGCATCATCAAGATTTTGAAGACGGTAGTTTTGTAAATGTTTCCCTGTGAGGGGATGATAAGATTTGGTAAGAAAGAAGAATTGAGTCTGAGGTTTGTGAAACCTTTTGAAGTATTGAAGAGAGTAGGCAAAGTGGCATACGAGGTAACCTTATCTCTTGAACTGCAACATATTCATAGTATGTTCCATATTTCTGTCTTACGATCATATAAACCTAATTATAAGCGTGTAATACCCTATGAACCCATTCGAGTAGGGAAGAATCTGACATATGAAGAATTCCTGTCCAAATACTAGATAGGAAAGAACAGATATTAGGAGATAAAACTATATCTTCTGTGTTAGTGCTTTGGCAAAAACCACGATGCCAAGGAGGCCACGCGGGAATTAGAAAATAGGACGACGAGGGACTATCCCCATCTATTTGTGTAACCTTGTACTAATTCCGAGGACGGAATTTTTATAAAGGGGGAGGATGTAAGAACCGTGAATTTCATGAATAATTAAAAATTTTCTTTTATTTGATATAATAAGAAAACGAATACGTATTGGAACAGAAATGTTTATGAGTTATGAGATAAGTAATTCGATTGTATTAAATTGAATTTATAATAATTGAGGAAATATGGAGAATGGCGATGAACTCGTAGAATGCCTTGTGTGGCATGAGAATGAAAATGGTGATGATTTAATTAATTCAAGAGGGAAATCAATAAGCGAAGGATTAATTAATATTACATTGTTAATTAATTGTTGTTATTAATGAGTAATTGTTAATAATATGTTATTATAAATAACAAAACATTTATGAGTAAGTAATTGATGAATATGATAAGAATTATATTTAATTGATTATTTGTTGAGTGCAATGCATGTGATAGTTAATCATACAATAATGTTATTAAGTGTTATCATGAATGATAATCAGTTATAAAGTAAATGAATTATTAAGTGAACAATTAATCTATATTAATTGTTAATTGTTATTATGAGAAATATAATAATAATCTGTGGATTTAGTATTTTTGCAAGTAATGATTTAATACTAAGAAAATGGTTTATAAATATAATAAGATTTATATTTATTTAACTTGATAATTAATCATATAAATGTTAGTTAATTAATATGGAGATTAATAACTTCATTACTCTATGAGGAAGGAATTGATTAATATTTAATTAATTAATTAATTGTCATTATAAAACAAATAAGTAAGTCATTAATATAACGAGATTTTATTAATTGTTATGTGTATGTATGCAAAGTTAAATATATAAAATATATGGGATACAACTATATTATATAGTGTAGTGCGACATTCATATGACTGTGCTATATATAGAAACCACATATTAGGAATTATTAAATTATATGATGCAATGTGATTGTACATATTGAAACCATATGTTATGATTATTTGAGTTACATAATAAAGCTTATGTGACAACATGTGGTATGTGGCTACATTAAAGGTGTACTTATGGATTATCAAATTGAACTAAGTGTGTATTTAATAATATGAGAGGGAATAAATAAATGATTATCTATCTTAATATTAATGTGGAATGAAAACTAATAATTATTTCCATGATTATAAATAATTAAAATAATATGGTTCATGGTAATGTGGAAAGATAATACCCAATTGGATTATGTTTAGTATTATAAATATACATGGATTATATATTGAGAGATATACATGTACCTCAACTTACTACATTGTAATATTATTACCTTATTAAAAAAAAAACTACATTGTGACTCTAAATAAAATTTTAACCTATGTATACATACATGTGTATTTAGCCTAAGTATATATAACAAACCTAAGTGTTGTATTTATTTCATTTGCCAAATGCTGAGTTCTACATAAGCTTGTCCCAAATTGAGAGTCTCTTTCTCTCTTCACGTGTGCAAGCTCAAGCTAGTCTACTTCTCTATTTCTTCCTCAAACTCAGCATTTCATAGCTCATGATGAACAAGGGAGTGGGAATCATGATTGATTTCACCAACCAATTACCAACTCTCCATTAACCTCCATACAATACAAAATCTCGTTGGTTTGATTTGGGAGGGAAAAGCATTGTCTGGACATTCACTTCTCTTTATATATAAGCTCTCCTTCTTCATATTTCAATTGCTGAGATTGTGTTTAAATATTGAATTGAGAGTATACATAAATTAGTAAAATCATTCTAGAGTGGGAGAATCAGTAGCAGCTAGTCCAATTCGTGATTACAGAGGTATAATCCCAAATTCCATGTTCTTCATTTCTTGTTCTCTGATAATTCCAAGCTTCTTGATTATGGATGCAATACATGCTAGTTGAATTATAGAAAGCTTGTTAGTTGTTATATGGACTTACATACATTTTAGAATTACAATATAGCTTCTTTGTTCTTTATTTTCATTTTCTGTTTCTGTAATTTCTGTTAAAATTCCATGTTCTTTAATTCACATTTCTGCAAATGCTGTAAAATTTCAATTCTTGATTTGAGTTGAATTAGATGATAATATGATTTGGGTAATGTTTACTAGTTATTATATAACCTTATGAGTATGTTAGTAAAGTAATATGATTGTTTAGAATCAGAATTGTGCTAAAAATTTGGAGGTTGGCCTGCATTCTGCCGAACCAAGAAAAATTCTGGCACAAACTAGTAGTGGCGCAGCTGCGCCAGTTTATAACTGAGGCGCAGCGCAGCTGCGCCGGTCCTTGTGTCCTGCTGCTGATTTCTGCAATCTGCTAAAATCTGTCAAGTGTTAGCTTATTGTTATAACCTAAATGAGCATGCAAGCATGTGTAGTGTCTATATATGAGCATGTTAAACTAATATGAGCATGATATATTAGGATCGCTTGCTTGAATGGTGAAGTTATAGATATCACAACGAACTTAGAGTTCAAAATGGACATTTACTATTTCTATCCGTTTTAGACATTCTGACTTTTGAGACATGTTTGTATGACCTAGAAACACATGAAATGTATGTTCACTTGTGTAGATAAGTTTCATAACGAAATACGAACGTTCAAACCTCATTAGTAATGGAAATGTAAGTTTTATAAACTTTTGACATATGTGTAACACATTGATATTTCTGATTTTTGAGGCATGTTAGTATGAGGTAAAGACGCATGAAAGACATATTAACTTATATATATATGGTTCATAGTATGACAAGAGCATGTTAGACCTCACTAGCAAACATTTCTAACAAAAATGCAAGTTATGAAGGTTGATATTGACATGAAAAGACCATATATACATTCTGATTTTTCGGGCATGTTTATATAACCTTGAAATGCATGTCGGACCTATTGACTTATGTATACGGATTCCATGATGTAACACGAACATGTTAGTAAGCCTTACTAATAAAAATATAAGTTTTGATTGAGAACCTTAACATGTTATTGCAAGTTTCGTATTCTGGAGTTTACGTACATATGAGATAATACTCGTAGACCCACTCATGTATCATATATGTATATATACCATGCTAGATGCCATGATATCAAGTTAAGCATAATTGAAGCATGTTTTTGAACTAATAACAATGATAGTTACATGTATGCGATATGAATATTCATGAGTATGCTTAATACAAGTTATATGCTTACCTTATGTGTATAAAAGGCGAGCATGTTAGACTTTGTGACTTTATAACCTTGAATGACCGTAAGTTGTCGAAAGGGTTAACTTAGAAGCTATATCACATGTTTGGAACGAAGGAAGGTTATACAAACATAAAAGTATTCTTTAACGTATATATATGCTATGTGATATTATATGTTGTTATTTGAAACCGATTTTGACGGTTAACTTATAACAATGCCATATCTTGCTAAATAAAGTATGTTTGGTGCTAGTTGTGGTCTTATGTGATAGTAATAATATATGAAGATGTTTTAAAAGGAACTCCAGAGATAATAAAGACATAACCAATTTAGTGTTAGGATTTACTACAAATGCCATACATGATATAACTATGTTGCTTGATTCTGTAATGTCTTATAAACTAATTATGTGTTAAGTGTATGTGTAACTTACATATCGAGCTTGCGTACCGAATGTATTTAGATAATGAATATTCTATACATGTAAATATGTTATAATAGGATTCGAAAAGTGTTGATAAGCTTTACGTTGGTAAACTACGCATAAGGCAAGTTCTCTAACTTACACTCTTTTAAAGTGCAAGTTTCCTGACTTACACTCATTTATAGTGCAAGTATCTGAACCCTACTTTTATTGAGTTGCAAGTATCCTATCCTTGTGGTTACTTATTCGAGGAACGTCGTAAGCAAGTTTCCTAACTTATACTCTTTCATTGTGCAAGTTTCCTTGAAACCGTTCTTGTATATTAATTGCAAGTATTTGACTATTTTTTTTTATCGAGCAAGTATTTGATTCATACTCTTTATTGAACACATATTCGAGCTTGTACTGACTTTGGTCGTACGAGTAAATAGGTGCTAGAATAATGCTTGCCTTACAAACTTATGTTTCATAGTTTGATTTAAATCACGATTATATTCTTCGAATTATTGTTGCGAGTATTGAACTCATAAATTGTTCCTATATACATTGTTGAAATTGTCTACGCCAGTTTAATTCGGCTAGACCAATATTATGAATTAGAAATCAATCCACACCAATTGCCTTGGTGCGGACTCTTATAAATTGACTGAGTTGAACAACCCTTGTAAAAAGGGGAACTATATAGTCGGGGTGCCGACAGTGGTGTGACAGGTTATGCATAACTCAGGTACGATAGGCTGATCCCCTAATTGTACTTGGTTGGGTTACCAGAAATATTTTTGGTGATTCTAGTAGAAGTTCGTGGTTCTTAGCGACCACTCAGTATCCAGTATTTATTTACTTGAAACTTTGAATTCTTTGGATTCTTTCATAAATCCTTGGTCCACAGCGACACTTAATGATATCTATTCATTCCCTTGAAATTGTTGAAACTTTTGAATCCTTTAATAACTTCTCGACCCGTAGTAGTCCTTATTCAACTTCACAGAATAGATTTGGAAGTCATTGCTATTTAGTTTGTTCACAACATTCTTATTTGAAATTCTGAGCGATTAATTACTGTTTTACCCTTGAGATTTAGAACTGTATATATTCCTGTTCACATTTATTGGCATATTACTTGCTGAGCAAATTTGTTGCTCACTCTTGCTTCCCATAAACATTTCAGTTAGGGCAGGGCAAGGTGGAACCCCAGATCAGGACAAGTGCGAAGGCAAGGCTATGGAGTAGTTGTGCTTTTCTATATTAGGATGTTTCCATTATGTTGTATTAAGACTTATTTAAATGTTATGTATTAAGAAATGTTTGGTTTAAGTTATGAAGTGTATTAGTAATAGTTTCGAGACTTGGGACGAGAATATTTATGTTATATCAATGTAAATTATTCTGTTATTCCATTGTTTGAGATTTTAGTTGTTATTAGAATTAGTACGTGATGAAACGAATTCGAGATCAGTGACGGTCTGAATTTGGGGGCGTCACACTTGCTCTACCAGGAATCTCCTTTCTGAGATCTCCCAACTATCTGGGGTATTGTTGCTGGATGAGGTTAATTTTCCTACATAACAGAGGTACTTGGATCCTTCTCCACTTGTGGTGCTGATCATATTGGCATTCTCTTCTTTATGTTGTGGAAGAGGATTGTCATGTACATAAGGTTGCTCAGGCTTTGTTACCACAATCTCTTTGTTGTCAATTAAGTCTTGGATTTTTTGCTTCAAAGACCAACATTCTTGAGTGTCATGGCCTGGAGATCCGAAATGATAAGCACATTTCTTTCTTGGATCAAAATTTCGTCCACCGGTATTGGTGGGTGGAAGGAGTTGTACAATCTTCTTCTGAGTTGTCAGAAGTTTGAATACGTTCTCGAGTGAATCCCCTAGAGGGGTGAAAGTTCTTCGATTCCTGACCTCCATATTTTTCTGGAGTGGAGGGTTTAAAGGCTGTGCTGGAGCTTGGAAAGGGGTATAGTTCCTCCTTTAAATGGGCATACTGTTCGATTCGCCTCTTTGATTCTGTCCTTGTAACACTAAGGACACTTCTTCATCTTTCTTCTTACGTACTCTCCGGGGATTACTCTCGTAATTTCTGGACTGGATATGTTCAGCAACAGCTTCGAGGGTAGTTAGATCTTTTATCTTCTCGGACTTGAGCCCCATTTCTGCCATTTCGCCATGTTTGATCATTTCAGAGAATGGTTTTCCTATGTTTGCTAGGACCCTCACATAATACAGAGCTTGTTGGATATCGATGAAGGTCATGACTATCTCAGACTCAGTCATGGCTGGGGTGACTTGTGCTGCAACCCTCCTCCATCGTTGGGCATACTCTATGAATGATTCAGTGTTCTTCTTCTTGATTTTGGTTATTTGGTATATGCATAGAGCCAGCTGAGATTGGAAGCTGTATTGACTGAGGAAGGCATGGGCCAGCTCTTCCCAGCTGTGAATTTTAGAATTGTCCAGACTGGCGTACCAGGCTCTAGCCTCTCCAGTCAGACTCTTTTGAAATAATTGCATTCGAAGTTTCTCGTCCTCTGCATAGGATCCGAGTTCTCCAAAGAATAGTTTCAGATGTGTATAGGGGTCTCCCAATCCATCGTATTTCTCAAAATCATGAGTTCTAAATTTTTCCGGATAACGAGCCTCAGGGAAAATACAGAGGCCAAAGTAATTAAAACTGTCGAATGCCCCAGTCCCTTTGATAAACTGGAGAGTTTCCTCCATCTTCTGTACTTTCTTAACAATGTTATGAGCTTCCTGCTCTTTGTTGAGGGTGGTGATTTCAGGGGTTTTGTTGGTTGTGTTCTGGCTCTGTGGTCCAGGAATCTGAGTCTCAGCTTTTTCAGTCTCTTGACTTCCACTACTACCACTAGGTGCTCCCGATTCTGTGTGAGTTTGGGCTTGCTTCCCTTTAAGGGCCTTGCTTTGTTCTCTCAAAAAACTGACCAATTCGGCTATCTAACTTCTCAGTCCTTCAAACTCTTCCCTGGATATAGGGGTAGATTCTAGTTGAGCACTCAAAGTAATGTCCGTGGATGGACGTAGTGCTTTCTTAGCCTTAGATCTAGTGACAGGACCAATTTTTCACCTACAACAAAACGTAGGCTTGTCAATTTCTTGAGTTAGGTAAGGATAGGATGCATGTTATGATGTTATTTTTAATCTTTTCCTGCAAAACATAGGTCAGTTGTTTTGATGACAGGATGACAAGAGATATGTGGAAAGAAATGTAAATCTTTCATTATGATATTTACATTGAAAACATGATATGGAATTAAAAGAGGAAGGTATGAAGAAACTTCCCGTCGGATTTGATTAATCAGAGGATGACCTATCTTAGGTTACTCTCGCGCGGGTTTTTGGCATAAAGGTCCCCAGATCATCGCAATAAACTAGAGGAGAAATTAATTCGATTTTTCAACTGTAGCGAATTTAAGTGGTGCATTTTCATGAGCCCCAGAGACGTTACTTATCACCTACGGGTTTTGCCTCCTTGTGAGAGGAATACAACATACATTCACATACATCGCCCTCACCATATGCATATGATGAAAGTTGGTGTGAAGCACTAATATGGGTGTGAAGCACTAAAAAGCAGAAAAGCATTCATTCACATTCATTCAATGTAAAGACGCAGCATTCACGCATTCATTTAATGTAGAGATGCAGAATTCACGCATTCATAGTTTTGAAAGGGAAATGCTTTGAAAAGATTTGAAAGCGGCCTAAGCCCTCTAATGTCCCAGCCGAGTCGCCACCTGTCGACATCGAAAAAAAATCCGCTGGTCGGGTCACAACCTAGATCTTTCTCTCTTCCTAAGTTATCTCTACCCTTACTCTTTTTATCTCAAAAAAAGGTTTTGAAGGGTCTTTTAGGAAAAGGCCAACATGTGTCATGTCAACGATTTGAACATTTTACAGAGTCGCCAGTTGGTAGATTTGAAATGGTTGTACCAACTCAACCGAATTTTGTTTGAAAGAGGCCCAATTGTTGGACACTGTCGAAACTTGATCTTTAAAAATAAAGTTTTGAGCTCGTGGGCTTGGTTAAGTGTGGGGAAGGTGTTAGGCACCCCACGACTCCATTGTAAACACGATACCGTATCTTTTCAATATTTTTTTTAAAACTGAAATGCGTGTGTGAATGCTGTTTGAAAATTGGGCCTATATTTGATTGATTGATTGAAAGTAGTGCTTTGCTTCGTTGAACCTATATATGAAGGGTTTGATTTGATTTGCAAAAAGTCTTTGATTTGATTTGCAAAAGTGTTTAATTTGATTTGCACAAGCTTTTCTTTTGGATTGAATTGAAAATGATGTTTTGAAAGCTGGTTATCAAACCCTTACGCTAACATAGGAATTGAAGCCTGTTGATACTTCTATTTTTTATCTTTATAGCCTTAAGGCTTGAATTTGAATGGTGATTGTCGGGCTACGAAGCATCCTCGACCACAAAGTATATACAAGTGTCGGTCTCCTCATAGGCATGATAGCCATCGGAGGGACTCTGACACGACAAACCATATTTTCACTATGTTGAGACCTTAAATCCGGATAACAGTTTTAAGGACTTTTGTATGTACATTTTAAAAAAAACTAGCATGATACATTTGTAAAATGGAGTTTGTCCATCGTGGGAATCAAATTTCGATCAGTTTGATCACGAATCCCACTATTCCTAGGCTCACATATGAGTAGCCAATAAAACAGCACATTTCAAATTTGTACAGAAAAAGAAATATATCTCAAATGTCGCCAGAACCGAGGATTCATTTAGTAAATCCTAGTTCGCACGGCCGAAGCGTCTCGTTCCCACTAGATAGCGATCTAAGGGATGCGAGGTTGCTTTTGTAATGAAAAATGCTGCATTTGTTAATGTCGATTCATATCAAATGAATATTTAAAGCAGCAGTTTAATAAAGCGAGTAAAGCAATATATATATGCAAGCTATAAAAGGCGATGGATTTTTGTAATTAATGAAAATTTTGTATATGAATTTTAATATTTATTGAATTACATAAATATTTTAACTGATTTATTTATTGAGTTAAATAAATAATTTATGTGATTGTTGTGGAGTAATTTAATTAAGTGCAATATGTTAAATGAATATTTAATATTAATTATTGTGTAAGCAATTTTATGGTATAGTTCTAATTTAATTGAGATAATTAATTAGATGAATTTTATGTGAAAATTGTTACATGAGATTATGATTAGCGAGTAATTATAATTGTTATGTGACAAAATTATTTGGTTAATTGATGTTAGATTTAATTTAATTAAATTAAAATGTTAAGATTTAATTAATTAAAGTGTAACACTGAAAGTATGTGTTAAAAGAATTAAAAGAGTTTTTAAATTAGTTTTACCAAACAAGGCCCTTGCACCTATTTTAAAGAGTTTTTACCAAACATGGCATTAACTATTAAAAAACTAGTTTTTAAAAATAATGGGTTTTTGCCAAACAAGCCTTATGGCTTTTAAATTCAAAATATTATAACTGATATATTAATTGTTAGTTATTGATAAGTGGCTTTTATGCCACTTATTCGGATAGTAACCAACTCATTTCTTTACTTAAACTTAAGTATCGTTGTGCATTTAATGTGTTTTTGCTTTCCTTTGTGATTTTCAGGTTTAGGAACTCCTTTAGTGCACGTTGAGCTAAAAAGGGCAAATGATGGCCAAAAAGGGAAAAAGCACAGCAGAAGGCTTAAGGCGTGATGATAGCATTGTGAAGGAGCATTGAAATGAGGATGCTACGAGGCTAAAAGTCAACAAGAAGGCAAGCATGAGGGTGGCAGCCAAGTGCACTAGCAAAAGCCAACAGAATTCCACATTTAGCAGTCGCGCGGCTGCGCCCTCTCCAAGGCTAAATCGAGCGCGGCCGCGCCAGTCTCCAGCAGACCAAGCTTTGACTTTTCAATTGAACGGGACTTGGCTTGAGAAAAGGATATATAGGGGGCTCGTTTTTGGCAAGAGAGAGATCAGATTTTGGCCTTAAGCCATAACCCTAGTTCCTTTCTTTCTTTTCTTTTATATTTTATCTAGATTAGGAGTAGATTAGTTCTAGATTAGGGTTAGGTTAGTTAGTTAGTTTCTAGAGTTTTGTTTAGAGAAGAAGATTGAAGTAAGTGGATGTTATTGAAGATTCAATATTGGATGCTTGGAGACTCAGATTTGCATTTCCTATCTTTAAACTCTCTTTGCTTTCTATTTTGTAATCGTATGATGTATATTCAACTTGTGAATGATAAATGTGCTTCGTTATGATATCCTAAATCTATTTTAAGGTTTCAATAGAACCTAATGAGTAACTGATGTTGATTTCTCTTCCATGTTGGTTTTTATTGATTGCTATATAATTGTCTATTGCGATTTGTGCTTCCATTTCTTAATTGAATCATGACCAATTAATGTGATAACCTATGTGGGCTTGAAAGACGAACTGTAGGTTTAGATCTAATCATAGTAGCGGGCGATTGTATGTTTACATGACGTTGAATGTATGATTTGTGCTTAGGATAGACATATACCGAAGTACCGCCCGTAGTCAATTGAGAACTTGAACTTAAACCCTAATTATTTGTAATCATATAGACATATAGTGGTTTAGGTAATGTGGGTGTTCACGTGCGTCTATCATCTGTGGATTGCACGTGATATGGATTAGGTGCATCGAAAGATGTCCTTCTCTCACTTCCGTGTTCTCGGCTAACAAACTTGACGATTAATTTGACCTAATTTGAAGTTTATTGGCTTAGATGAATCATTAGAGGAAATTATAATCTCAAATCTTCATTATCTGATTTTACTCTAGGATTCTTTAGTCTAAGTTTGAGTACTTGTCTAGTTTTAATTTAGTTTTTAATTAAAACAATTTTCCACTCGTTTAAATAAGACTGAGATGATTATGGACTATTGATTTGGCGACCCTTTATCTGTTAATTCTCCATGGGAACGATATCTGTACTTATACTTTATTACTTGTTGACCGTGTACACTTGCACGAATATATTGATCGGTAAAACGACTAACAGTTATTATATAATTATATGTATTAAGTATTATAACAGTTATATTTTCTAAACTACGTTAAGTTAGAATTAGAAAAACAAAACAAAAAAAACAAGTTAGCTAGTGTTAGAAGAAGAGAAAAATAAAGAGAAAAGTTAGAGAGAAAGGAGAGAAGAAGAAGAAGAAGAAGAAGAAGAAGAAGAAGGAATCCTTGCTAAGCCAAAACAACCATCATCATCTTCTTCATCACTTCAATTAGCAAAGGGTATAATTTCTAATTTTATAGTTGTTAAAATTATGTTTGACGTTCTTCAAGTTTTGTTCTCTGTAAAGATGAATTTTCATGAAAATTATATAAACATGAGTTATATGTATAAATTGTGTTCATAACATGCTTATATATAAATTGTATGCATAATTTAGTTGTTTAAATCATGTAAGCATGATGAACATGAAGAATTAGTTTTGATAATTGGCTTCTTTAAAATCAAAATTTATGTTTGATTGTATATTATTGTACAAATTGATTTTAGCTTATGTTAATATGTCAAAAAACAAATTCAACATGCTTTGAATTATGTATTTTGATTTATAAATAAACTTATAGTGTTCAATTTTATCAAGAACACTGAAAAATGGT
This sequence comes from Panax stipuleanatus, assembly GCA_020205555.1. Taxonomy (NCBI): domain Eukaryota; kingdom Viridiplantae; phylum Streptophyta; class Magnoliopsida; order Apiales; family Araliaceae; genus Panax; species Panax stipuleanatus. Next base: position 49,924,728 of record CM035122.1, read on the forward strand.
TTTTTCTCCAAAATTTACAATATTGAGAGTTTTGATTATGTGTTATGATGATTATATATGTTAAAACATGTTAGAAGCATAGAATTATGTTGTTTATAAAGTGTTATATGCAAAATGTTGGTTAAATTTGGAATTTGGTGTGGAGAAATAAGCCAAATTGGCTTTTTCTCTACAAAGTTCATGACACTGTCAAACCTGTCTGCAAAGTGGCGCGGTCGCGCCGCTCCCAAAGCTAATTGGAGCGCGGCAGCGCTAGTCCTGTAGATTGGGCTGAAAGCTATTTTTTAAAATGTGAAATTTTATGAGATTAATGATGTAAAAATTTATAAAACATGTTAATAAAATTAAAATACTAAATGGACAGTAATGAATTATATTGTCAAGATATATTATGTAATTATAATTTGATAAATTACAATTAAAGTAAATGTTTAATTGAAATTATAATTTAATTAATATAAATGCATAATGTAGATTGATTAATTTTAATTAAAGTGAATGTTTAATTTTAATTATAATTTATTTAATAAAAAATATAATTATAATTTGATTAATTATAATTAAAGTGAATGTTTAATTGAAATTATAATTTAATTAATAAGAATACGTAATTTAAGTTTGATTAAATTATATGAACATGTGATGTGATTATGTTATGTGATAATAAACTATTAAACTTAATAATTTAAAGGGAATGAGTAACCTAGATGGGTTAACTAAGTTATGTGAATTAGTTATATGATAACTAATTATATTATTATTGTTAATTACATATATGTAGGGTTAATTAAGGAACATGAGTATAACTTGTAGCTTGCGCTTGAGGTAAGTTCTCTATCCCTAAACTTGTGATTTATATGCAAGTGTTTTAAATTCAAATCTTAATTGTATTTGAGCTTGTCCTTCTATTTCTGCAATGGACAAGTAATTATTTAAAGTTCACGATTTAATTAAAGTGAACTTGACTTAATTGTTCAAGTAAGGTCTATTTTATCTTTCAAATGCTTTATATTTAATTCTAAAGCATAAGTTAGTTCATAATTCTTTATTGTTGAATTATTCTAGATTATTGTAAGTCGATTGAACTACTCCTTAGTTGATGGTAGTTGAAGTCCAAATTTCCTTTTAAACTTATCCAAACCAAACTTTCTTTGGTGCGGACTTGTTATCAAATACTGAGATGAACAACCCTATTTAATAGGGGATTACCATGCGAGAGCTTTAAGATATTTGTGCACAATACATGGTATGAAGGGCTGATCCCCCTAAGTACGAGTTAAGAGTCCATATAGTCTAAAAGACTGTTAAAGGTTTTAAATAGAAATGTTTATAACCTAGGACATAGTTCAAGGTCTTATGACCCTTAGATGATTTCTATATTCGAATTCTAAGTTTGATTAAAGAATTATTATGGAATTCTTTATTATTGGTGAAAGAAAAGTTATTCAAATCTTTTGAAGTTATGCAATATATGTCATCACTATTATTGTTATTATTCCAAGTGAGCTTTTGTTTGCTCACTCTTGCAATTAAATAACTGTTGCAGCTAAAGTCGAGAATGTTGACGCACCGTCACCAAGTAAAGAAAAAAGCAAGATGAACAAGTGAAGACTTGTTATGTTTTGATTACGATGTGTAATAGACTTGATTATGTTATGTTTTATTTTCCGCACTTATTCATTTATGTTAAGGTTAGATAACCCTGGGATATTTGAGCAAAGTTGTAATCCTTTTATAAGGAAGATTTTTATTTAATTATAAGGTTGTAATTTATTTTGCATTCCTTATTATTGGGCAGTACTTATATTTTATTTTGATAGTGAGCACCAAATCCCATGGAATTGAAGTACCCGGATTTGGGGGTGTCATAGGTTGGTATCAAAGTTTTAGGTTATGAACCTTAGGTGGGGGAAACCTTAGGTAGTAGCCTTGTAGGAGATCGAAAAGATAGTGATGATAGTTAAAGATAACAAACTACCTTATGTGCTATGTGTTTATGTTTATGTACGCGAAGAGTATCGATCGATATCAAGTAATAATTAAACTTTAAAACTTTATTGTCAAGATGACAAACGTTGGAGAGTCCAGTCAGGCTAGGGAGGAGTTACCCCAGATGCTTAGGGATGAGGAGCCCCGAGATATCTATATTGTTTGGGAGCAATTTGTTCAGAGAGAACCATCTCCATTGATCACCATAGCTGGTCAGGAGCATGAGCCAGTATCTGACCAAGAAGACGAGGATGAGTTAGAAGAAGAGGAGGAGAATCCTGAAGAAGAATTTCCACCTCACTCGACTAGCGCTGAGATGTACAAGGAGATCTACGACCGCAATGTGAAACTTCATGGGAGAGTTGGAGAGCTTGAGGAACTGGTGGACGAGGGTCGAACTACCATACAGCAGTGAGACGAGACCATTGAAGAGCTGGACAGTGAGCTTGGAAACTCAAAGTGGGATCTAGTCCACGTGGAGAGTGAAAGAGACGATGCACTGGCTGAGCTAGCGAAGCTGAAGAACGACATCCAGGAGGAGTCAGCAGAGCGTGCCAGAGCGGAGGAAATAAGCTTAATGGCTACTCAACGTGCAGATCGAGCTGAAGACGAGGTTCAAGTAAAGAATGCCAAGCTGAGGGAGACGAAATACGCTTTCCATATGGCTATAGATAGGGCCCGGGATCGTGTCTTCTAATACCCAGCTCAGTTCAAAGATTTATCGTGGTATATGGTGGATCGCAGAACGGTGTTCTGGGTGATGGAAGAAGAGCGTAGAGAAGCTGTGCGACGTCTTGACATGCCTAGATAGTAGAGTCTTTAAATTATGTGTTTTTTTATAAATAAATGTAAATTCCAAAATTTGAGATAATAATGGGATAAGATGATAATGTAATCCTGCAACTTGTTCAGTTCAGGAAAGGTGATGTAAATAGTAGAAATGCTATCTAATCTATGTTTGAGAACTAAGAATGAATTAAATAAAGAAGTTTTTTGATATTCTATGTGTTCAAGTGTGAATTAAGTTAATTTAAATATTTAAATTGAACTTGTATATTTAAGAAATGAGTAAAGGATCTAATAAGAATATTTCTTAACAGAAAGATGCCTCTTAGAAGAAGACCTACACGTCTACACCCCGAGGGTTCGACTAATAACAACAACAACTACAACAATTATGGCATGAATCCCAATTCGGTTCAGCAATTGGTGAACCTGCTTACAGGAGCGCTTGCAAATCAGCTGCAAGTGCAGGGTACAACGTTTAAAGAGTTTATGGCAGTAGGACCGCTGGAATTCCAAGGATCGGTGAACCCAATTGAGGCCCAGACCTGGATAATGGAAATGGTGAAGGTCTTCGATGTGGCTAGAGTTCGCAAGGACCAAAAGACAGCTTTTGCGACGTTAATGCTGATGTCGGAAGCTAGCTTTTGGTGGCAGGCCAATAAGACTAGGGAAGGAGAAGGTGTTATAGCATGGGATTGTTTCAAAGAGATGTTCTTTGAAATATACTTCCCTATTAGCTCTAAGAACCAAATGGAGGTTCAATTCCTAGAGCTAAAGTAAGGAACGATGACGGTGCCGGAGTACGCCGCAAAGTTTAATAAGTTATCCAGGTTGCAACATACCAGGTCAGTACTGATGAGAGGAAGGTGAGAAGATTTGATCAAGGACTGAAGCCTTAGCTCTACAGCAAGGTCTGCATGTTCCAGCTGAGAACGTTTGCAGCTGTGCTGGAAAAGACCATCCTCGCTGAAGGTGGAAGCGACGCGGTGACCAAGTATAATCAGGACCTGAAGAAGATGAAGAATGAGACGGAAACCAAGGCTGGTGGTAGCAAGAATATCAACTAGAAAAGAAAGTGGAATGACAACACTTCTGCTGGGAGTCAACAGGGAAACCAGCAGAAGAAAATGATTGAAGCATGTACTATATGCGAGAAGAATCACGCTAGAGTATGTCTGAGCAGCGGGTATGCTTCAACTGTGGTTAGGAAGGCCACATTGCACCAAACTTCCCGAACCCGAAGAAGGGAGCTTGCTACACATGTGGATCTAAGGATCACATGGCCCGAAGTTGCCCTAAGCAGCCAACTAGAGGGTCGACAAGAGGTAGAGGAAATGGCAGCAGCAGCACTTTGGCTATCGCTGGACCATTGCAGGCAATACAACCCACTGCTAGGACATTCAACATAACGATGCAGGATGTTGTGCAGTTAAAAGTTGAGGTGTCAGGTATTATTCTGGTCAATAGTATAAATGCATATTATTATTTGATTCAGGTGCTACTTGTTCGTTTATATCTGATGACTTTGCTAAGTCCTTAGACTTACCCCTTAGACTTACCTAAAGAGGAATTAGTTTACCCCTTGCTCATAGAGATTGTGAATAGAGAGGTTATTCCTGTTAGGTTTGCTTACACGAACTATAGATTGGACATTAAGGGTCATGAGTTGATGGTGGATTTGATTCCGATAAGACTTGTGGAGTTTGATGTAATACTGGGTATGGATTGGTTGTTCAACCATGGGGCGGTAATCGATTGTCAGAAGAAATCTATAAACCTTACGACTCCGTCAAAGGTAGTGTTTCATGGTAGCAAATCACCTAGATAAGCGAGTAGTCTGACAATTATGCAAGCCAAGAAGTTGTTGAAACAAGGCTGTGTGGGATACTTAGCCTACATAGTGGATATTCGTAAGGAGAGTCCGAAGATAGAAGAGATATTAGTGGTTAGGGAGTTTGTGGACGTATTTTTGAGCGATTTGCCAGGACTTCCGCCAGACAGAGAGATAGAGTTCGTAATCGACTTAGCATCGGGAATTGCTATGATTTTGAAAGCTCCGTACAGAATGGCTCCAGTCGAGATGAATGAGTTTGATGGTTCACTTGCAAGAATTATTGGACAAGAAGTATATTCAGTTGAGCGTTTCGCCGTGGGGAGTGCCAGTATTATTCGTGAAGAAGAAGGACGGATCGATGCGGCTATGCATTGATTATAGGGAGTTGAACAAAGTCGTGATCAAGAATAGGTATCCTTTACCTAGGATCGATGACTTGTTCGATAAACTGAAGGGTGCTAGATACTTCATAAAAATTGATTTGCTAAGTCGATATCATCAGTTGAAGGTGAGAAGAGAAGATATACCAAAGACGGCTTTTAGAACTCGATAGGTACATTACTAGTTCTGGGTGATGTCATTTGGTCTAACAAATGCACCAGCGGCATTTATGGACTTAATGAATTGGGTGTTTAAGCCATTCCTAGATAAGTTGGTAGTGGTGTTCATAGACGACATTTTGGTTTATTCCAAAACTGAGGAAGAACACACTGAACATTTGAGATTGACATTAGAATCGCTGAGACGGGAGAAGCTATATGCAAAATTCTCGAAGTGCGAATTCTAGATATAACATATGCAATTTCTTAGCCACGTGATTGACAAGGATGGGATTTCAGTAGATCCATCGAAGGTTGAAGCTGTGATGAATTGGGATCAGCCAAAGACACCGTCTGAAGTGAGGAGTTTCTTGGGATTGACAGGTTATTATCGAAGATTTATTCAGGACTTTTCCAAAATCGCAACTCTGTTGACGAATTTGACTCGTAAAACAGTTAAGTTTGTTTGGACGGAAAAGTGTGAGGAAAGTTTTCTAGAATTGAAGAAGAGGTTGAGTACTGCACCGGTGTTGTCATTGCTGGATAGTACAGGAAATTTTGTGGTATACAGCGATGCTTCACATAAGGGATCAGGCTGTGTATTGATGCAGAGCGGCAAGGTTATTGCTTATGCGTCACGCCAACTGAAGGACTATGAGAAAGGGTATCCGACCCATGACTTGGAATTGGCCGGAGTAGTGTTTGCTCTAAAAATTTGGAGACACTACCTGTATGGAGAAAAGTGTGAGATATACACAGATCATAAGAGTCTGAAGTATATCTTTACATAGAAGGATTTAAACATGCACCAATGGAGATGGTTGGAATTTATCAAGGACTACGACTGCGAGATTCTTTACCATCCGAGTAAAGCTAACGTTGTTCCTGACGCTCTGAGCAAGAAGGGTCGGGAGAAGTTAAATATGTTAACTGATCAGGATCAGTTGATAGCGGAGATGGCTAAGTTAGAGCTGGAAGTCAAATATCTGAAGGAGTCGGATGAGAAGGTGTTTCAAGTAACTACTGATTCTAATCTGGTAGACAAGGTGAAAGAGGCATAACTTCACGATGAGGAGTGCGAGAAGATCCGGAAAAGAATAGCCAATGGCGAAGAAATCAAGTTCAAAATCGATAATGAAGGACTACTACGATTTAAAGGGAGAATCTGGGTACCGCCAGTACCAGACGTCAAAGAGGATATTTTGGGCGAAGCTCATAGTTCGAGATATTTGATTCACCCTAGGAGTACGAAGATGTACTAGGATCTCAGACAACATTTTTGTTGGCCGAATATGAAGAGAGACGTTGCTGAATGCGTTGTGAGATGTTTGACGTGCCAGAAAGTCAAAGCAGAACACCAGAGACCAAGTGGATTATTGCAACCGCTGGAGATTCCAGAATGAAAGTGGGAGCACATCACGATGAATTTCGTGGTTGGTCTTCCAGCGACACAAAAGGGTTTCGATGCGATATGGGTGATAGTGGATCGACTAACAAGGTCAGCACATTTTCTACCGATCAAGATTAAGTATAACTTGGATCAGTTAGCGAAGCTATACGTGAAGAAAATTATTTCTAGATACGGTGTTCCGGTGTCAATTGTGTCCGACAAAGATCCGCGTTTCACGTCGAATTTCTGGAAGAGACTACAGGAGTGCTTGGGAACGCAATTGTGAATGAGTACGGCGTACCATCCTCAGACAGATGGCCAGAGCCAAAGAACGATTGAGATGCTAGAGGACAAGCTGAGATCTTGCGTTATGGACTTTGAAGGAAGCTGAGATGACCATCTACTATTGGTGGAGTTCGCCTACAACAATAGTTACCATGCGAGTATTGGCATGTCGCCTTACGAAGCGTTATACGGCAGAAAGTGCAGGACTCCATTGCGCTAGGATGAGGTTGGTGAACGTCAACTGTTGGGACCGGAACTGGTACAATAAACTGCTGAAATCATGAAGCTGATCAGAACGAGATTGGTTTCTACTCAAGACAGACAAAAGAAGTATGCCGATCAACATCGACAGAATCGAGAATTTGTAGCAGGAAGCTTCGTTTTCCTGAAGGTATCTCCCTGGAAGGGGAAAATTCGATTTGGCAATAAGGGAAGCTGAGTCCCCGATTTATTGGACCTTTTGAGATACTACGAAAGGTGGGCGAAGTGTCTTACGAGGTTGCGTTACCTCCGGAGCTAGATAATATACATAATGTTTTTCATATTTCCGTGTTGCGACCGTACAAACACGATTACAAACATGTAATAGAATACGAGCCTTTACAATTTGATAAAGACTTAACATATGAAAATCTTCCTGTTCAAATAGTTGATAGAAAAGAACAAGTACTTGGAAATAAAGTGATACCTTCTGTTAAGGTAATCCGGAGGAACCACAGTGCTGAAGAAGCTACGGAACTCGAAGATGTAATGAAGAAAACTTATTCCCAATTATTTACTTAATTGTTTGTTTAATTTCTTGTATACCGATTATGGGAACATAATCTTTTTAGGGGGGGGAATATAACGGATGAGATTTATTTTTTAGTTGTGATTCTGGGGACAGAATCCTTTTAAGGAGGAAAGATTGTAACGAATGAAAATTTTGTATATGAATTTTAATATTTATTGAGTTAAATAAATATTTTAACTGATTTATTTATTGAGTTAAATAAATAGTTTATGTGATTGTTGTGGGGTAATTTAATTAAGTGCAATATGTTAAAAGAATATTTAATATTAATTATTCTGTAAGCAATTTTATGGTATAGTTCTAATTTAATTGAGACAATTAATTAGATGAATTTTAGGTGGAAATTGTTACATGAGATTATGATTAGCGAGTAATTGTAATTGTTATGTGACAAAATTATTTGGTTAATTGATGTTAGCTTTAATTTAATTAAATTATAATGTTAAGATTTAATTAATTAAAGTATAATATTGAAAGTATGTGTTAAAAGAATTAAAAGGGTTTTTAAATTAGTTTTACCAAACAAGGCCCTTAAAACTGTTTTTAAAGAGTTTTGCCAAACAAAATCTTTGCACCTATTTTAAAGAGTTTTTACCAAACATGGCCTTAACTATTAAAAAACTAGTTTTTAAAAATAATGGATTTTTGCCAAACAAGCCTTATGACTTTTAAATTCAAAATATTATAACTGATATTGTAAGACCCCAACTTTTATGAATAAAGATTTAATTTTTTATATATTATTTTGAAATAGTAAGGTGTTGATTTGATAAATGTGATAAGTTATGGGTGAGATGTGCGAATTATACAAAGTAAGCAAGCAGTTATAAAATATTCGTTGTGTCGGGGAATATTCGTTTGGGCGAGAAATATTATTTTTGTCGGAGAATATTCGTTCGACGACGCAGTCATTTGTGGACCCCCACAACGGAATGAATGTCGGATATAAAAAGCGATAGAAGTAACCTTTTTATAAAAACTGTAAAACTATTACCGTTAAACTGTAATACCCGAGAAATTTCTAATATTATTAAATAAATATATTAATGAAAATGAGAATTTATTAGAATATAAATGATTTTGTGTTATGAGAATGATTAATTCAATTATATTAAATTGAATAATTATAATAATTGAGAAATTGATGGAGTTTGCGATAAACTCGTTGATAGCCTTGTGTGACACTGTGATAAGGATTATTAATGATTATATTAATTAACGAACGAATTATTATGTAAACAATTAATCTATATTAATTGTTAATTGCTATTGTAGAATATTAATTAATTGTTGTGGAATATTAACTGTGATTGATTAATAATACGTGATTATAATTATTGCAAATAATATAATAATAATACGCAACGTGTTTATAAATATAATAATAATAATAATAAACCACTTGTGTATAAATATGCTGGGAATTATATTTGTTAATGTGATAATTAATGTGACACCCCCGAATCTGGGTCATCTGACCCCGGTCCAGTTATCACGAAACAATACTAAACATCCACCTTTAAACAACATACGATAACTAAAATGCAGAATATAATAAACGTACGTCGTTCATTCAAAAGGTGTTACTAGTCCCAAGATTCGATAACCTAAATACAAACATACAAACATTACCCTAGAAAAGTCATTAGGGTTCATATTACATAACAACAATTTAATTAAACATAAAGATAAAGTCTGCTCCTTGCAAACTAATCCTACATCTTCCCTTTACCCTTGTCCTTCCCTGAAGTCTCGGGCTTAACTGCAATATAAGTCATGATATAGCAAGAATGAGCAACAAGTTTGCTCAGCAAGTTTAAATACAACAATAAAGGATATATCATGATGAAAGGAATATATCTGACAATGAATTCAACAATATGAATATCGGAAGCAAGAATAATAATTGCTTTTAGAATAACTAATAGTCAAGTAGACTTTTGAACTATAAAACTCCAACGGAATCAATAGCTGATTGACCCTTTGGTTACTGGCTACAGAATAGTACTTGAGGGGATCAGCCTCGCGTACGCCATGTATATGCATAACATTCAACTGTGTTGTTTGTATCTTTATACTAGATACCTGGGGTACTCCCCTATATATAAGGGGTGTTCTTTTTAGTCTAAGAATCCATACCATCAATTAGTCTGGATAGCTTTTATAAAACTTCATACAATTGTCTGACCGAACAAGGGTTCAGACTCTATCTGTCGCAGTTCAGGAATTATAGAACTTTTAAATAAGGTACAAGTCCAAGACTGTACGAATATTAATAAAATCGATGTGGAATAATTGTAAAGTAATTAAACCACCTAATACAATGCTTGGAAATAAAGTTCAAGCTTTAAATAATTAACTGTCAATACGACAATAACCTGCTCAATATAATATGAGAAGGATAGGAACTTGCACAATAAAGAGTGTAAGGGAACTTGCATTCAAATCAAGTGAAGTTAAGAAACTCACTTACACGATTCATTGAATAAGATAGTGCAGGAATTTAGAATACTTGCATTCAATATAACAATTAAATGAAGTTAGAAAACTTGCACAAATAAGAATTAAAGAACTTGCACAACCAAATAGTGAAGTTCGAAAACTTGCCTGATTGCACAGCTACAATTAAGTTCTAGCTTTAATTAAATCCCGCTGAAATAACCTAACATTAATAAGTCGGTATTCCAATTAGCATGTGTAAACTAATACGAGTCTACACTTATAAGAATTTGCTTATCATATTAATTTATCCATAATTCACATAAGTCAATCTAATCTTGTCATAGATTTAATAACTTTAGATTATCTAGTTTCTATGCATCAATATAGGCTTGAACACATAATACTTCAAGTTACTTACATTTAATCAACACACATACTTTATCAAGTTATTAACTTCTCGTTCGAAACTAGCATGCTTTTTCTATATTCAATTTGAAGTCGTGTTTTCATGCCAGTAATTCACATACTTTAACTAATACATATTCATGTTTCAAAGATTATTTACATCGCCATATTACCACCTCACAAGACTAACAATACTTAGTACATATGCTTGTGCTTATACTACTCATGTATATTCCTATCACATAGGCTATACTTTAGAAATTAATTTTATATGAATATGCGTGCATTGGTGAAATCTATATATAAACAAATGATGTTCATGTTAATATATCTATAGGCATAGTGAGCTCCTAATCTTCATGCTTGCATGCTCATAATATAACCCACATGGTAATTGATGTTGTTAACTTTCAAATCTTAAGTTTCCTTTGAAAAGTATACTAAGTCCAAAAAGGTAACATAGTACATGTAAAGCGTCTCAACATATAATTCGTATGCAATTGAAACACATATCTAAACCTTGTAAATGTTCTCATATGGTCAGAATCTAAAAGATACTAATCTTGGTCAAGTTTGTTTTCAAAAGTCTTAAATTTTTCGTTAAAGTCGTTGAAATCTTGCAATCGTGCATGCTAGTGTGTTCGACACTTTAAACGTACATTTCATGTCAATATAGACCATATGGTCATGCTTTCAAAATCAGAATATGCACGTGCTACGTACGTGTCTAAGTTCATAATTGAAACTATAAGTTTCCTTTTAAAACATATGTTTTCCTTTCATCACACATACTATCATGGTCATGGCATATATGTAGTATCAAGAAGCTTATAGTATGGTTTAATATTAGTTTACATGCTTGGCCAAAGGGTATCATCAAGATAGCATGGACAGAAAATGAAACAAAAAACAAATTCTACAGAGGGGCGCGGTCGCGTCCAATTTGTACTAGGGAGACGCGCGGCCGCGCGGCTCCGTTTCCAAACCAGAAGCTTCTATGTAAAACTGAGCTTAAGCCAAACTCTTCAATTCTTTCTATAAAATCCATTCCAGACATGTAGCATCAACATTCTAGATTCATGTCAACTTATATGTTACTTAGCAATCATATTCCAACCAATTAACACCTAAATCACAAAATCAAGAACTTGAAATTGAAGAACATGAATGTAAGTTTTATACCTATGCAAATTGCTTTGAATTGGCTAGAGTTCCCTCTTGAATATCAGATTGCTCTCACTTTCTCTATAGCAACTAACAATCTACTTAACAAGATCAAATGAAGAGAGGAGGGTTCTATTTATAGAGAAATGGGTATCCATACAATGGGAATATCCTCAAAATCAAACCTATAGGGTTGAGCAATTGACTAATGGTTCACTTAGATTAGGTAGAAGGTTGGTGAATCCCATCATCATCACTACTCCCCCATGATCATTAGCTAACCTTTGTTGAAATTGAGGAGAAGAGTAGAGTAGCTAGGATTGAGTTCACGTGAAGAGCAATGAGGGGTGACCCTTAAATTGGGACAAGCTAAACTCAGCATATGTAAATATCACACTTGGGCTATATCATATATACACATAATATACACACTTAGGTTACACATTTTATATAACTTAGGTTATAATGAACTAAAGGGTATACAATACATTTTCAAATTACAAGGTAACAAGTAGGGGTACACATAGATACATCAACATATAATCCATGTACATTTTCTATTAACACCAAATATAAATTAATTAGGCATTTATTATTAATTATTATCATGACTGTTATTATAATAATTATAATAACTTAATGAAATCATTATTGATTAATAATTGATCTTATTATATGTCAATTGGGGATACATGAATGTTTACCCACACATATCATGTTACATAAGTCATACTATTATGTCACTCACATAATGTAATTACTCTTACCATATAGTCAATATATATAACGTATAATCATATTGATGTGCCACCTTGCATTATATATAATATAAGGTAATCCACCATATATTATAGGTTTATATATCACATGCTTGTATAAATCAATTAAATATAATATTATTATATTTATTAATCTCTTACTTATTAATTATTATTTATTCATAATAATTATTAATCAACACATTATCAAATAATTAATCATAATTGAAATTAATCAAACACGTTCAAATCCTGTCACTATATTCAAATAAGTTGAATATTTAATTATTAATAATCTAATCAATTCTTTGATATTAAGGTCTCAGGGCTAGTCCACTAAGTTAAATAACTCATTAGTGACTTCCTTTATTCATTTCCCAAATTCTCACCATCACATAAGGTTTAAATAAACTCACAAAACTAACTCGTTAAAATTAAATCACATATTTAATAAATAAAGAGTTTAAAATTCATGGTCGTTACATCCCTCCCCCTTATAAAAATTTCATCCTCGGAATTGTATAAATAAGGTTACTCAAATAATAACGGATAATTTCCTCTCATTTTCTCTTCTAGTTCCCACGTAGCCTGTTCGACTGCGTGATTCCTCCAGACAATCTTGACGGAATGAATGATCTTATTCCGCAGCTTCTGTTCCTTCCTATCTAGTATCTGGATAGGAACTTCCTCGTATGATAAGTCTGTCTCGACTTGGATTGGTTCATAGGAGATAACGTGCTTGTAGTCTGATTTATAAGGCCGCAACACTGACACATGAAACACGTTGTGAATGTGCTCAAGTTCAGGAGGTAACGCCACCTCGTACGCCACTTCACCGACTCGCCTCAGAATCTCAAACGGTCCTATGAACCTAGGACTCAACTTGACCTTCTTCCCAAAATGAATCTTCCCCTTCCAGGGAGATACTTTCAGAAAAGCATAGCTTCCTAATTCAAATTCTTTCTTCTTGCGATGCAAATCTGCATACTTCTTCTGGCGATCTTGAGCCGCTACCAGCCATGCTCTTATCACCTTGATAATCTCTACAGTCTGATGTACCAATTCTGGTCCCAACAGTCGACGTTCTCTAACTTCGTCCCAACACAATGGTGTTCGACATTTTCTCCCATATAGCGCTTCGTATGGTGGCATTCCGATACTAACGTGATAACTATTATTCTACGCGAACTCTACTAATGGAAGGTGATCCTCCCAGCTACCCTTGAATTCCATTACACAAGCTCGGAGCATGTTTTCATGTGTTTGAATTATTCTTTCTCTTTGCCCATCGGTTTGCGGATGATACGCGGTACTCATTCGTAACTGTGTCCCCAATCTCTCTTGAAGACTATTCTAGAAATTCGAAGTGAATCGCGGATCTCTATGATATACAATAGATACTGGTACCCCATGTCTTTCAAGATAATTTCATTTACATATAATCTGGCTAGCTGGTCCAAACTATACTTAATCTTAATCGGCAAAAAGTGAGCTGACTTCGTAAGACGATCTATAATTACCCATATGGCGTCGTGCCCTTTCTGCGTTACCGGAAGTCCCACCACAAAATCCATCATGATGTGTTCTCATTTCCATTCTGGAATCTCTAACGGTTGTAATAACCCGCTTGGTCGTTGGTGCTCTACTTTGACTCTCTGACAAGTTAAACACCTACTTACGCATTCTGCAACCTCCCTCTTCATGTTTGGCCACCAAAAGTGATGACGCAAGTCTTGGTACATCTTCGTGCTTCCTGGGTGTATCGAGTATCTCGTACTATACGCTTCTTGCAAAATTTCTTCTCTAAGTTTCGGTACTAACGGTACCCAAATTCGTCCTTCAAACCTTAGCAGTCCAGTGCTATCAATCTTGAATTTCAAATCATCACCTTTAACAATCCACTTCTTGTTAATATTACAATCTTCGTCCTTCTCTTGTGCCTCCTTAACCTTATCTAATAAAGTCGGGCTCGCTGTCACTGTAAATAATTTCCCGTTGGTCTCCATCGGATACTTAACCTCTAAATCTAGTCGTTCGAAATCTTTCACTAACTCCTCTTGAAAGGTTAACTTCAATAACTTCTCTTTGCCTTTTCTACTCAAGGCATCTGCCACTACATTTGCTTTGCCTGGATGGTACAGAATGTCACAATCATAATCTTTGATCAATTCTAGCCATCGGCGCTGCCTCATGTTTAGCTATTTCTGCGTGAAGATATACTTCAGACTCTTGTGGTCCGTATATATCTCACACTTCTCACCATACAAATAATGCCTCCAAATCTTCAAGTCAAAAACTACTGCTGCTAATTCCAGGTCATGAGTCGGATAACCCTTCTCATAATCTTTCAACTGACGTGAAGCATATGCAATGACCCTGCCGTGTTGCTTTAGTACACAGCCAAGACCCTTGTGTGACGCATCGCTATACACTACAAATCCTCCCGTGTTATCCGGTAAAGCTAACACAGGTGCTTGACTAAGCCTCTTCTTCAATTCTAGGAAGCTCTCTTCACACTTCTCCTTCCAAACGAACTTAACTGTCTTTCTAGTAAGATTGGTCAACGGCGATGCTAATTTCAAAAACTCCTGGATGAATCTTTAATAGTAACCCGCTAATCCTAAGAAACTCCTGATTGCTGTCGGCGTCTTCGGCTACTCCCAATTGATAACCGCTTCTACCTTTGCTAGATCCACCGAAACACCATTCTTGTCGATAACATGCCCCAAAAACTGAACTCTCTGCAACCAAAATTCACACTTGGAGAATTTTGCATACAGCTTCTCTCTCCTTAATGTCTCCAACACTATTCGAAGATGCTCGGCGTGCTCTTCCTCCTTCTCCGAATACACCAGAATGTCATCGATGAACACGACAACAAACTTATCCAAATATTGCTTGAACACTCTGTTCATCAAGTCCATAAATGATGCCGGTGCGTTCGTCAATCCGAATGACATTACCAGAAACTCAAAGTGTCCATACCGAGTTCTGAATGTCGTCTTTGGAATATCCTCCGGCCTCACCTTCAGTTGATGATAATCGGTCCTCAAGTCTATCTTTGAAAAGTACTTCGCCTCCTTCAACTGATCAAACAAATCGTCGATCCTAGGCAATGGGTACTTATTCTAAATGGTGACCTTGTTCAACTCTCGGTAGTCGATACAAAGTCTGAGCAATCCATCTTTCTTCTTCACGAATAAGACTGGTGCTCCCCATGGTGATACGCTCGGTCGAATGTATCCCTTATCTAACAACTCTTGTAATTAAGCCATCAGTTCTTTCATCTCTACCGGTGTCATACGATACGGCGCTTTGTACACCGATGCTGTCCCTGGTGCCAAATCAATGACAAACTCAATTTCTCTATCCGGTGGCAATCCCAGAATCTCGTCTAGGAAGACATCAACGAAATCCCTTACAATAGGTATCTGACCCAGTTCACCCTCGACTCATCGAGTATCAACCATGTGAGCCAAATAACCTATACAACCCTTCCTAAGCAATCTCTGAGCTTGCATCATCATCAGACAATGAGATTATCTTGGCGATTTACTACCATAAAATACCACCTTCGACTTGTTTGGAGTCTTAAGGTGTACGCACTTTTTCTTATAGTCGGTAACTGCTCCGTGAACCGATAACCAATCCATTCCAAGGATTACATCAAACTCCCCCAAACGAATCGGTATCAAATCCACTCTGAGCCTAAATCCTCACAATTCGGTATAACAGTTCCTATGAATGTATTCTACGTGAATAATTTCCTTGTTTTCTACTTCTACGTTCATAGGGTGTTCTAATCTTTCACTGGGTAAGTCTAATCGTTTAGCAAATTCTTCGGAAAAAAAGAGCAGGTAGCACCCGAATTAAATAACACATATGCATCAATATCATTGATCGGGATGATACCTGACACCACGTCCTTAGACTCCACCGCATCCTGAACGGTCATGTTGAACGTGCGTGTCGTTGGTCTGTTAGCTTGACTGGCAGGCCCTTCGATGCTCAGTCCATTGTTGTTGTTGTTTCGATTGCCTCTAGCTGCATCGCCCTTTCTCTTCGGGCAGTCCTTAATTTGATGGTCTAGGGCTCTACACGAGAAACACCCTCCTTTCTGCATATTCGGACACTGAGGAGCCATGTTCCCCTGTTGTCCACAACGATAACAAGCGTTCTTTCCCTTTAAACATTCCCCGAAGTGGTTCCTCCCACAGTTGTTGTACTTTACACTTTTCTTGGCCTCTCCCCCGGACTTGTTACCTCCAGAGGATTGGCTCTCTGTCCATTTACGCTTGTTGGGGTTGCTGCCTTCGCTGCTTCCCCCTTTCTGTCCCTCCTGACCGGTTTTCTTTTCTTGCTTGAATCGATCAATGGCTTCATTGCCTCATTCGGCAATGATAGCCCTGTCCAGTAGATTAGATAATGTCTTAATCTTTAATACTGCGACTGCTTTCTGCACCCAAGGTTTCAGTCATAATTCGAACCTTCTTGCCTTTCTAGCCTCCGTGTCCACTTGATGTGAAGCGAATCGGGCCAACTCGTTAAATCTCGCCGCGTACTCTGCGACAGACATACTACTTTGTTTCAGTTCCAGAAACTTAACTTCCATATCCTGTTGCGTATTCTCCGAGAAGTAATTCTCGAGAAATAGCTCCTTAAATTTATCCCAAGGAATAACTCCTTCGTCTGCCCGTCCCTTATTGGCCTTCCACCAATAGTTAGCTTCACCCTTCATCACGAAAGTGGAAAAACTCGTCTTCTGTGCTTTGGCCACTCGTGCGACGTCAAACACTTTCTCCATCTCTTCTATCTAGGTTTGGGCTTCGATTGGGTCCAAGGTTCCCCGGAACTCTAGTGGTCCTACCAATTTAAAATCTTTGAAACTAGCCAAGTGATGTCTTAGCTGCCCTGCTGCTGGCTGGGGTCTATTCTGCATTGCCTTAGTTAACAAGTTAACGAAGTTTTGCAAAGGGTCGATATTTTCCCCTCCACCATTATTAATGGATCCTTCCTCCCTCTGGTTCCGCGGTAGTCTCCTAGGCGGCATGATCTTGAGGAAAGGAAAAAATCATTAGGCTTTACGTGATATGCTATTAATGTTGGCATTAAGAAGTTTAAGACGTCTATCAATCATATGTAATTCAAATAAACAACTTCAGTATCACAATAAAACCCGATGGATCTCCTCAACCCATCACTTACATACTCTACTTGAGTTTCTACTAAGGTTATAACCTAGGTTTCCCATTCCTAACGTTTATAACCTAAGGCTTTGATACCAACCTGTGACACACCCGAATCCGGGTCCTCTAACCCCGGTCCCGGTCGTCACGAAACAATACTAAACATCCACCTGTAAACAACATACGATAACTAAAATGCAAAATATAATAAACGTACGTCGTTCATTCAAAAGGTGTTACTAGTCCCAAGATTCGATAACCTAAATACAAACATACAAACATTACCCTAGAAAAGTCATTAGGGTTCATATTACATAACAACAATTTAATTAAACATAAAGATAAAGTCTGCTCCTTGCAAACTAATCCTACATCTTCCCTTTACCCTTGTCCTTCCCTGAAGTCTCGGGCTTAACTGCAATATAAGTCATGACATAGCAAGAATGAGCAACAAGTTTGCTCAACAAGTTTAAATACAACAATAAAGGATATATCATGATGAAAGGAATATATCTGACAATGAATTCAACAATATGAATATCGGAAGCAAGAATAATAATTGCTTTTAGAATAACTAATAGTCAAGTAGACTTTTGAACTATAAAACTCCAACGGAATCAATAGCTGATTGACCCTTTGGTTACTGGCTATAGAATAGTACTTGAGGGGATCAGCCTCGCGTACGCCATGTATATGCATAACATTCAACTGTGTTGTTTGTATCTTTATACTAGATACCTGGGGTACTCCCCTATATATAAGGGGTGTTCTTTTTAGTCTAAGAATCCATACCATCAATTGGTCTGGATAGCTTTTATAAAACTTCATACAATTGTCTGACCGAACAAGGGTTCAGACTCTATCTGTCGCAGTTCAAGAATTATAGAACTTTTAAATAAGGTACAAGTCCAAGACTGTACGAACTCAAGTGCACCAAGTGCGAATATCAATAAAATCGATGTGGAATAATTTTAAAGTAATTAAATCACCTAATATCATGCATGGAAATAAAGTTCAAGCTTTAAATAATTAACTGTCAATACGACAATAACCAGCTTAATATAATATGAGAAGGATAGGAACTTGCACAATAAAGAGTGTAAGGGAACTTGCATTCAAATCAAGTGAAGTTAAGAAACTCGCTTACACAATTCATTGAATAAGGTAGTGCAAGAAATTAGAATACTTACAATCAATATAACAATCAAATGAAGTTAGGAAACTTGCACAAATAAGAATTAAAGAACTTGCACAACCAAAGAGTGAAGTTCGGAAACTTGCCTGATTGCTCAGCTACAATTAAGTTCTAGCTTTAATTAAATCTCGCTGAAATAACATAACATTAATAAGTCGGTATTCCAATTAGCATGTGTAAACTAATACGAGTCTACACTTACAAGAATCTGCTTATCATATTAATCTATCCATAATTCACGTAAGTCAATCTAATCATGTCATAGATTTAATAACTTTAGATTATCTAGTTTTTATGCATCAATATAGGCTTGAACACATAATACTTCAAGTTACTTATATTTAATCAACACACATACTTTATCAAGTTATTAACTTCTCGTTCAAAACTAGCATGCTTTTTCTATATTCAATTCGAAGTCGTGTTTTCATGCCGGTAATTCATATACTTTAACTAATACATATTCATGTTTCAAAGATTATTTACATCGCCATATTACCACCTCACAAGACTAACAGTACTTAGTAAATATGCTTGTGCTTATACTACTCATGTATATTCCTAACACATAGGCTATACTTTAGAAATTCATTTTATATGAATATGCGTGCATAGGTGAAATCTATATATAAACAAATGATGTTCATGTTAATATGTCTATAGGCATAGTGAGCTCCTAATCTTCATGCTTGCATGCTCATAATATAACCCATATTGTAATTGATGTTATTAACTTTCAAATCTTAAGTTTCCTTTGAAAAGTATACTAAGTCCACAAAGGTAACATAGTACATGTAAAGCGTCTCAACATATAATTCGTATGCAATTGAAACACATCTAAACCTTGTAAATGTTCTCATATGGTCAGAATCTAAAAGATACTAATCTTGGTCAAGTTTGTTTTCAAAAGTCTTAAATTTCTCGTTAAAGTCGTTGAAATCTTGCAATCGTGCATGCTAGTGTGTTCGACACTTTAAACGTACATTTTATGTCAATATAGACCATACGGTCATGCTTTCAGAATCAGAATATGCACATGCTACATACGTGTTTAAGTTCATAATTGAAACTATAAGTTTACTTTTAAAACATATGTTTTCCTTTCATCACACGTACTATCATGGTCATTGCATATATGTAGTATCAAGAAGCTTATAGTATGGTTTAATATTAGTTTACATGCTTGGCCAAAGGGTATCATCAAGATTGCATGGACAGAAAACGAAATAGAAAACAAATTCTGCATAGGGGCGCAGCCGGGCCCAATTTTTACTAGGGAGACGCGCGGCCGCGCGGCTCCGTTTCCAGACCAGAAGCTTCTCTGTAAAACAGAGCTTAAGCCAAACTCCTCAATTCTTTCTATGAAATCCATTCCAGACATGTAGCATCAACATTCTAGCATTCATGTCAACTTATATGTTACTTAGCAATCATATTCCAACCAATTAACACCTAAATCACAAAATCAAGAACTTGAAATTGAAGAACATGAATGTAAGTTTTATACCTATGCAAATTTCTTTGAATTGGCTAGAGTTCCCTCTTGAATATCATATTTCTCTCACTTTCTCTATAGCAACTAACAATCTACTTAACAATATCAAATGAAGAGAGGAGGGTTCTATTTATAGAGAAATGGATATCCATACAATGGGAATATCCTCAAAATCAAACCAATGGGTTGAGCAATTGACTAATGGTTCACTTAGATTAGGTAGAAGGTTGGTGAATCCCATCATCATCACTACTCCCCCATGATCATTAGCTAACCTTTGTTGAAATTGAGGAGAAGAGTAGAGTACCTAGGCTTGAGTTCACGTGAAGAGCAATGAGGGGTGACCCTTAAATTGGGACAAGCTAAACTCAGTATATGTAAATATCACACTTGGGCTATATCATGTATACATATAATATACACACTTAGGTTACACATTTTATATAACTTAGGTTATAATGAATTAAAGGGTATACAATGCATTTTCAAATTACAAGGTAACAAGTAAGGGTACACATAGATACATCAACATATAATCCATATACATTTTCTGTTAACACCAAATATAAATTAATTAGGCATTTATTATTAATTATTATCATGACTGTTATTATAATAATTATAATAACTTAATGAAATCATTATTAATTAATAATTGATCTTATTATATGTCAATAGGGGATACATGAATGTTTACCCACACATATCATGTTTACATAAGTCATACTATTATGTCACTCACATAATGTAATTACTCTTACCATATAGTCAATATATATAACGTATAATCATATTGATGTGCCACCTTGCATTATATATAATATAAGGTAATCCACCATATATTATAGGTTTATATATCACATGCTTGTATAAATCAATTAAATATAATATTATTATATTTATTAATCTCTTACTTATTAATTATTATTTATTCAGAATAATTATTAATCAACACATTATCAAATAATTAATCATAATTGAAATTAATTAAACACGTTCAAATCCTGTCACTATATTCAAATAAGTTGAATATTTAATTATTAATAATCTTATCAATTCTCTGATATTAAGGTCTCAGGGCTAGTCCACTAAGTTAAATAACTCATTAGTAACTTCCTTTAATCATTTCACAAATTCTCACCATCACATAAGGTTTAAATAAACTCACAAAACTAACTCGTTAAAATTAAATCACATATTTAATAAATAAAGAGTTTAAAATTCATGGTCGTTACAATTAATCCTATGATTATTAATTAGGTGTTATTAATAATCGATGAGGAATGGATTAATTAATATTATTGTTAATTAATTGATAAGATGAATAATTTATTTATTTGACATTATGAATAATAAAACAAATAAGTAAGTTATTAATATAATAAGTTTATATTAATTGTTATGTGCAAATGTGCAATACTTGAATATATAAAGTATATGAAATACAACTATATCATATAGTGTAGAGAGACACTTAAGTGTGACCATGCATGTATATGTTAGAGTTTATGCCCTAGAGGCTAATTCTTTGATGTAATTGCTTAAACATTTTTGATATTATATTTGATTGAATAAATGAATTATTTTATTATGGTTTTATTTACTGCGTTATATAAATGTTAACATAATAAAAGTCCTTAGAATAGTGATACAAATTATATGGCTTCAAGTATGTGACTTGAACATGAGATCATATAATTACAATTAGTATCATTACTCTTAAATGTCCCTAGTCGAGTGTCATTGTTAATGGGACAACAATGATACATTGAGACTAGTATGTGGATTGACTGATGGCCAAATCTCATTTGTTATAAATATATGAGATATTGAGTCAATGCATAGGTACATGTTAGAGAACAATGTACTTGACAGACCCACCATGAGAATTCTACGTGGAGCATTATGCAAAGTGTCATAAGCAATTCTCATAGTGACAATGATGTAATGATCCTCCGACCTGAAATCACTATATTACTACACGAGAATTTATGTACTTTGATATCATTAAAGGCCACCTTTAATAGGGTGGACGATAAAGGTGATTATTGGATACATCATGAATCGTGTGAGGAATATGAGTGATCTAGATGGAATTTAACCTTCCTATATATTAGGGGTGATATCCATAGGCCTCTTGATTGAGTAGGACTATGAAATGCATGGCCATGCTCAAATAGTGATTTGTTTCATATAGTCTACTCATCGATCAAGAAAACTCAGATTAAATTATGAAGAGGATGACACATTCCGTGCCTCGAGTTTAATCTAGGATGTCAAGGTTAAAAGGATTAAATTACATTGAAACATTGGTCACGAAAAGGTTGTATCGAATCACCGATCTTATTATTATTTGGGTAGCAGTGATGCATTACTAGATGCCGCTCACTGTTTATAATTTTATAATATGATTTTAAAATTATTGCCAACATAATTATAACCTATAGGGTCACACACTTAAAACGTAATTAAAAGGGAATTAATTTAAATTGTATGGATTTAAATATATCAATATGATTGATAGTATTTAAATTACGAATTTAAATTAATAAGATAATTTGTATATATATATATATATATATATGTATATTAAATAAGTAAGACTTAATTAAGATATAATATATATATATATATATATATATATATAAAAATTTGGATTTTATTTTTCTAATTGGATTAGGTTTTGGTTAATTCCTTTAACTGCTATATATATGATATATCAGCCGTTTAGGGGATTATTGATATCAAAACCCTAGCCGCTCTTAGAGAGAGACTAGTGAGAAAATTTTCGAAAGTCCAAATCCTTGGCAGCTAGTACCGCAGCTTTCCTTGCTGCAGATAGTGTGACGATTCGCGGGACGTTTGTGTGGATACCGTAGAGGCGCAGTTCCGTTGGATTGCGTTGAGGATTCAAAGCAGTTCCAGAATCTCCATCGTCTCCGTTCAGGCTAGAATAATTGGTAAAACAAATCTTAACCTCTGAATTAATATGTTTTTCGCATGGATCCTATTTTAGGGTTTCGGAAATTTTTTAATTTTCGCTGCGTTTATGTGCCGAAAACCCTACAGTATATACATAAACTATGTTATATAGTGAAATGTGAATATATTACACATAGAGACCATGTATTAAGATTGATTGGAATATATAAGCTACATGTTTATGCTTGTGTGACAATAAATATGTGGGTATACATTGTATAATATATCATGAACATATTGTAAACTATTAGTTTAATAAAGTGAGACATCATGAATATATGGTGAACAATTTAATAATACATGAGATAATGTAATGTGATAGTATCCGATTAAATTATACCGGTGTAATAAAATGTACATGGATTATATATAAATTACATTCACTACATTGTAACATTATTCCTTATTGAAAACTACATTATGACTCTAAATGAATTTACTACCTAAGTATACATATATACCTAAGTGTATTATATATGTATGTGTGTGTATATATAACCTAAGTATACAATTTGGAAATGCTGAGATTTCTATGCCTTGTCCCATATTAATAGACACAAACCTTGTACACGTGAAATGCATCATGAAGCTAGCCTACTCTCTTCTCTCAAACTCAGCATTCTAGCCATCATGATCATGAAGGGGGTGGGCAGAATAGTGGAGATCACCAACTATTTACCTACCACTCAATGACCTTCATGTAATTCACTAATCTGATGGTTTGAATTAGAATGTATAAGCATTGTCTGGATTATAGTTCTTCTATAAATATAACTCATCCTCTTCCTAATTCATTTGCTGAGAATTTTGGCTAAGTAAGTTAAGAGTTATATATATATATATATATATATATATATATATATATATATCAGTGTTCTTGAGTAGCAGCGAGTTCAGATTCTAGCAGAAGGTATAATACAGTTTCCTTGTTCTTCATTTTCGTTTTCTGTCAAAAGTTCTAATTCTTGATTATGCCAATTTGGATTGCAATTGGATTGTAGAGCACTTATTTAGTTGTTATGTGAACATATATGCATGTTTGAATTATAATGTAGTTGATTATAATCGAATTCATGAAGTAATTTGGGAATTGGCCTAGTTTGCTGCTGAGGCAGACTGTTCTTGGCTTGAACCAGACATGGCGCAGCTGCGCCGGTATAACACTGGGGCGCAGCTGCGATGCGCCGGCCTCTGTGTGTAGCTTTCTGCATCCTACAACAAAACTGTTATGCACTAATTGTTTGATTTTATTTAAATAAGCATGGAAGCATGATTAATACATATATATAAACCTAATGAGGCAATGTAAGCATGTTTTAGTATATTAGCATGCATGGTTAACAAAACAACATAAAGTTTGGAAACTGAACTCAAAGTTTCATAAACAATCATTAACATTATAAAGCATGAGTATATTCTTATTTTTGATACATGGTAGAGCGGCTTAGAAATGCATGAAATGAATGATGACTTGTGTATACATGTTTCATAGTATAACGTGAGCATGCTAAACCTCGATTAGTAAACATTTCGAACAAAAATGGAAGTTTTATGAAACAAACTTTGACATGTGTGTGACACATTGAGGTACTGATTTTGTAAACATGTTTACATGACCTAGAATCACATGCAATACACGTTAACTTGCATATATAGGTTTCATAAGGAAGCATGGACATGATAGACCTTATTAATGAACTAAACTAACAAAGTATAAGCTTTAAACGTGAACTTTGGTATGTTATGACGAGAGTTAGAATCTAATAATTTTGAACATGTGATAGTACTTTTAGATTTATTCATGTATCATGCATGTATATATACCATGATTAGTTTCCGTGATTCAAGTTTAGGGTAAACGAAGCATGTTTTCAAGATAATAACAATGCTAGCTACATATATGCGATACGAATACTCATGAGCATGCCTAATACAAGTTATATGAATATATTATGTGTTTAAAAAGCGAGCATGTTAGACCTTATGAGTTCGTGTCCTTGAATGGCTTTAAGTATTGACTTAAGAACCTATACCATTTATGAT
This sequence comes from Panax stipuleanatus, assembly GCA_020205555.1. Classification (NCBI taxonomy): domain Eukaryota; kingdom Viridiplantae; phylum Streptophyta; class Magnoliopsida; order Apiales; family Araliaceae; genus Panax; species Panax stipuleanatus. Next base: position 49,950,014 of record CM035122.1, read on the forward strand.
TGGATTTGAAAAAGTTATACAAGCATGAGAGTATCCTTTAAATATAAATACATGCTACGTGATATTATATGATGTTAATGATTGAATTCGATTTTTGATGGTTAACTTATATTTTGATTTCATACCGAATGCGTATAAGAATGTGATGACGTGTGACTAAGGTAATACCATGTGTGTATATTTAATTCGAGTAACAAGATTATGAACCGAATGTGTTAACTAATGAACATTTTATACATGTAATACATTATAAATAGGATTCGAAAGTGTTGGCTAGCTTTACGTGAGTAAACTACGCATAAGGTAAGTATCCTAAACCCTTGCATTACTTTATTCAACGGATATCGTAAGCAAGTATCTAAACCTTATCTCTTTGGATGCAAGTTTCCTAACTTACACTCTTTTACGGTGCAAGTACTCTATCATTGTATATTGCGAACTAGTTTCCTATTTAAATGTTTGAATTGAATTAACATACTTGAACTCTTATTTCAGTAAAGCCATTATTCATGTTGCACTTAGTATTGTTCTTGAATATTGTGAAAGTGTCTATGCCATTTGATTCTACTAGACATATATTATTGAAAAGCGACGCAAACCAATCGATTGGTGCGGGATCTTGTATTTGACTGAAAAGAACAACCTTCTTTGAAGGGAAAATATAATTGTAAGAGAACCGACGTGCACACTTGAGTATGATTGATTGTTATGCATAACAATGGAACTTTAGGCTGATCACCTATTGTACCTGTTTTTGTTGGATTTTCAGTTTATTACTGTTATTTCTAGTAGAAGTTCATGGTCCTTAGTGACTGCTCAGTATTCAGTTATCTTGAAATCTTCAAATGATTTATTATTGAATCACATTGATATTATTTTTTCCTTAGCGACTGTTATTGAAAACTGTTGATATTCTTGTTATCCTTGAACTATCAAACCTTGCTATACTCTTTTCGAGAATTGAGAATTATATTACAAACCCTTATTGTATATTACTTGCTGAGCAATTTGTGCTCATTCTTGGTTTCCCTAAAATATTTCAGTTAAGGCAGAGTAGGGAGAACCTTAAGGCATTGATAAGGGCAAGGGCAAGGCTACCAACTAGCTTGTGTCTTTTATGTTTTAAATATTTTAATGTTGTATTAAGATGATGTAGTAAGACTTGATTTGATTATGTTTAAGCTTAAGTTAGGTTATGTAATAAGTCGTTAATTGATATTATTATGTAATCTACTAAGTACTGTAGGTTGCGAGAGTTGGGGGAATAATTATAATAAATTATTGTAAATTATTCTAGATTAGATTTTCCGCTTTGATTGTGTGATTTTTAGTTATTATTATTGTGATGTATTACCATGAGCACGTGACGAACCAAATTCGAGAGACCAAGTGGCGGTCCTGGAATTTGGGGGCGTCACAGGTTGGTATCAAAGCTGTAGTTATAAACCTTAGGAACGAGTGTCCTTAGACTATAACTTAGGTGAACTTAGAAGTTGGAAAAGAGATAAAACTCACATAGAGTTTTCCCTAGAGCGATACTTAGCGTGTTATGAAATGTAACTTCATTCTATACAATGAACTTATGTTTTATTTAACATTCTAATGGAGTTGCTATTTGTTTGTCTTGTGTTTGTGATTGTAGGATGACAGACACAGGTGTACCTTGTAGAGTGGCAGAGGAGGAGCCCAGGGATATACATGTAGTATACGAGGCACCCCTAGAGGCTACACCAGTGCAGGCTATTGCATCGTTTGAGTCTGACGACGAAGACGAGATTGAGATTGAGTCTGATCCAGAGGAGGAGCCAATGGAGGACGAGCTGATGGAGGATAAACTAGTAGAGGATTCTGATGAGGCTACTGTAGAGGAGCAGATGCTAGGAGAGTATGAGGAGCGGATCCTAGAGTTAGACTGCAGGGTTCAGAAGCTGGAGGCAGAGGCCCAAGAGAGAGAGTACGAGTTCCAGAAACTGAGGTACGAGGACCACCAGAGGAAGCTGGCCATGTAGGAGTTAGAGGTGGAGATTGCCTACCGTAGGAAGGCAGGGATCCAGATGGGGACTCTATTTCACAGGTTAGTGGCTCGGAACGTGGATCTGGCAGGAAAGCTGGAAGAAGTAAAACAGAGAGAATTGAGTGAGAAGACTAAGAAAGAGGCACTCCGTACTCAGCTAGAGTTGGAGGTGATGGATAGGATTCACTTCGAGGAGAAGTGGGAAGCGGCCAATGAGAGAGTTGATGACCTAGAGGACGAGGTTAGGTGCAAGAAGAGAAAGATGAACAAGATGGGGTATGTGTTCCGTTCAGCTTTTGAGAGGGTGATTGATGGTGTGTACCACTACCCGGCAGAACAGGGACAGACTCTACATACTTTGAGTCGAGAGCTGGTTGCGTATATAGCACAGTTAGAGTACAAGAACGTTATGAAGCGCGGGATGATGTGATAAGATTTCCTTAGATGGTCTGGTTGTAGTTTAGTAGAATTTATCTTTATGTGTTGTACATACTATGTTGTAATCCCAATCTTTTGTGTAAGATGTGGGATAATGATGTGAACCTCGTGTTAGCCTTTGTTAGAGGGGTAGTATGGTAGTAGGTTGGTATATTCCCCGTCTTTTGTGATATTAGGGGATATATGTGATAACATTTATAGCAGTATGCTAGGGAAATCATGTAATGAAACGATTTGGCATATGAATATAAATGGAGTTTATTTTAGAATTGTGTTATAAATTTATTCCTTTAGTATTAAAAGAAATACTTAAGTAATATACTTGAATAATAATAAAATGAAAATTTGTGATGCAGATAATGCTGCCCAGACGTAGATTGACTGCACCCGAAGAATCTGTTAATAAAGAGAGGGAGCAAGTTGACCCGATCCAGAAATTGGTAGACCTGTTAGGAGAGGCATTAAGGGGAAGGAACAATGAACCTGTTCGCCCAAACCCTGAGGCTGTGCCAGTAACAACCTTTAAAGACTTTAAGAGTGTAGGACCCCCAGAGTTTGAGGGAACTACCGACCCCATCGTCGCACAAACATGGATCAAGGAGATCGAAAAAGCTTTCACTATAGCTTGAGTAGGCGAAGATCAGAAAATGGTGTTTGCCACATACATGATGAGGGGAGAAGCGAACTAATGGTGGGAGGCTAATCAACAAAGAGCTGGAGAAGGGATAATAGCTTGGGATAAGTTTAAGACTGCTATTTTTCGAGAATTACTTCCCAAAAAGTATGAAGAATAGGATGGAGGTGAAATTCCTAGAGTTAAAACAAGGTAACATGACGGTGGCGCAGTACGCAGCTAAGTTTAATGAACTAGCGCGATTTGCAGAACACCTAGTTGGAGATGAAGAGAGGAAGGCTAGACGCTTCAAACAAGGGTTGAAGCCGTGGCTGTTTAATAAGGTATCAGTTCTTCAAATTGATTCCTTTGCAACATTACTGGAGAAGGCAATCATTGCGGAAGGTGGAAGTGAGGCCTTAAGTCTATATAACAAGGAGAAGAAAGGAAAGAATACTGGAGGAGAGAACCGTACGGGAGGAAGCAGTAGCGGAGGAAGCAACTCGGGAAAGAGAAAGTGGGAGAACAACAACAACAACAAAAATAACAATAATTAATCAGGGAATTTTTGTGGAGGTTTCAAGAAGAGAGCTGAAAGATGCCCAAAGTGTGGGAAGAATCACCAGGGTGAGTGCTGGAAGGGACGTGGCACTTGCTATAACTGCGGACAGGAAGGGAACATCTCGCCCAACTCTCCGAAACCAATGAAGATACAAGGATGCTTTGCGTGTGGCTCAACTGAGCACCGTATTAAGGATTGCCCAAAGAAAGAAAGTGGCAGGGGTAGCAATCAGCAAGGAAGCAACAAGCTGATGATCAGCGGGCCGGCACAATCTAACCGCCCAATCGCCAAAACCTTTAACATGACTGTCCAGGACGCCGTGGCTGCGAAGGACGTGGTGTTAGGTATAATTCCAATCAATGATATAAATGCTTATGTATTATTTGATTCGGGTGCCACCTGTTCTTTTATATCTGAAGAATTTGCTAGTAAACTTAGTACACCCCGAGAACAATTAGAAAATCCTTTGATCGTAGAAGTTGCTAATAAGAAAGTAATCCCTGTAGAATACATTTATCGAGATTGTCACGCAAATATTAGAGAACATGAACTGAGCGTAGACTTGATTCCTATTAGACTGGGAGAATTTAACGTAATACTGGGGATGGATTGGTTGTATAACCATGCTGCGATTATTGACTGTCAGAACAAGTGTGTGAACCTTCAGACTCCGAATAAGTCTAAGGTAGTGTTTTATGGTAGGTCATCGCTTAAGCAATCGTGTTGCGTTACGATGATGCAGGCCAAGAAATTGTTAAGGAAAGGATGTGTAGGTTATTTAGCTTACATTGTTGATACTCGGAAAAAGGGAGTAGAAATGAAGGATATATCCGTAATTAATGAATTTTAAGATGTATTTCTGGACGATCTGCCTGGTCTTCCGCCAGACAGAGAAATTGAATTCGTAATAGATTTAGCACCGGGAACGGCACCGATTTCGAAAGCTCCATATCGTATGGCACCAGTAGAAATGAAGGAATTGATAATACAATTGCAAGAATTATTGGATAAGGGTTATATTCGACCGAGTGTTTCTCCTTGGGGAGCACCAGTACTATTCGTTAAGAAGAAGGACGGATCGATGAGGCTCTGTATCAACATTGTCTGGATTATAGTTCTTCTATAAATATAACTCATCCTCTTCCTAATTCATTTGCTGAGAATTTTGGCTAAGTAAGTTAAGAGTTATATATATATATATATATATATATATCAGTGTTCTTGAGTAGCAGCGAGTTCAGATTCTAGCAGAAGGTATAATACAGTTTCCTTGTTCTTCATTTTCGTTTTCTGTCAAAAGTTCTAATTCTTGATTATGCCAAATTGGATTGCAATTGGATTGTAGAGCACTTATTTAGTTGTTATGTGAACTTATATACATGTTTGAATTATAATGTAGTTGATTATAATCGAATTCGTGAAGTAATTTGGGAATTGGCCTGGTTTGCTGCAGAGGCAGACTGTTCTTGGCTTGAACCAGACATGGCGCAGCTGCGCCGGTATAACACTGGGGCGCAGCTGCGCTGCGCCAGCCTCTGTGTGCAGCTTTCTGCATCCTGCAACAAAACTGTGATGCACTAATTGTTTGATTTTATTTAAATAAGCATGGAAGCATGATTAATACATATATATAAACCTAATGAGGCAATGTAAGCATATTTTAGTATATTAGCATGCATGGTTAACAAAAAGACATAAAGTTTGGAAACGAACTCAAAGTTTCATAAACAATCATTAACATTATAAAGCACGAGTATATTCTGATTTTTGATACGTGGTAGAGCGGCTTAGAAATGCATGAAATGAATGATGACTTGTGTATACATGTTTCATAGTATAACGTGAGCATGCTAAACCTCGATTAGTAAACATTTCGAACAAAAATGGAAGTTTTATGAAACAAACTTTGACATGTGTGTGACACATTGAGGTACTGATTTTGCAAACATGTTTACATGACCTAGAATCACATGTAATACATGTTAACTTGTATATATAAGTTTCATAAGGAAGCATGGACATGATAGACCTTATTAATGAACTAAACTAACAAAGTATAAGCTTTGAACGTGAACTTTGGTATGTTATGACGAGAGTTAGAATCTAATAATTTTGAACATGTGATAGTACTTTTAGATTCATTCATGTATATATACCATGATTAGTTGCCGTGATTCAAGTTTAGCGTAAACGAATAATATTTTCAAGATAATAACAATGCTAGCTACATATATGCGATTCGAATACTCATGAGCATGCCTAATACAAGTTATATGAATATCTTATGTGTTTAAAAAGCGAGCATGTTAGACCTTTTGAGTTCGTGTCCTTGAATGGCTTTAAGTATTGACTTAAGAACCTATACCATGTATGATTGGATTTGAAAAAGTTATACAAGCATGAGAGTATCCTTTAAATATGAATGCATGCTACATGATATTATATGATGTTAATGATTGAATCCGATTTTTGATGGTTAACTTATAATTTGATTTCATACCGAATGCGTATAAGTATGTGATGACGTGTGACTAAGGTAATACCACGTGTGTATATTTAATTCAAGTAACAAGATTATGTACCGAATGTGTTAACTAATGAAAATTCTATATATGTAATACATTATAAATAAGATTCGAAAGTGTTGGCGAGCTTTACGTGAGTAAACTACGCATAAGGCAAGTATCCTAAACCCTTGCATTACTTTATTCAACGGATATCGTAAGCAAGTATCTAAACCTTATCTCTTTGGATGCAAGTTTCCTAACTTACACTCTTTTACGGTGCAAGTACTCTATCCTTGTATATTGCAAACTAGTTTCCTATTTAATTGTTTGAATTGAATTAACATACTTGAACTCTTATTTCATTAAAGCTATTATTCATGTTGAACTTAGTATTGTTCTTGAATATTGTGAAAGTGTCTATGCCATTTGATTCGACTAGACTTATATTATTAAAAAGCGACCCAAACCAATCGATTGGTGCTGGATCTTGTATTTGACTGAGAAGAACAACCTTCTTTGAAGGGAATATATAATTATCGGAGAACCGACATGCACACTTGAGTATTATTGATTGTTATGCATAACGATGGTACTTTAGGCTGATCACCTGTTGTACCTATTTTTGTTGGATTTTCAGTTTATTACTGTTAATTCTAGTAGAAGTTCATGGTCCTTAGTGACTGCTCAGTATTCAGTTATCTTGAAATCTTGAATTGATTTATTATTGAATCACATTGATATTATTCTGTCCTTAGCGACTGTTATTGAAAACTGTTGATATTCTTGTTATCTTTGAACTATCAAACCTTGCTATACTCTTTTCGAGAATTGAGAATTATATTACAAACCCTTATTGTATATTACTTGCTGAGCAATTTGTGCTCATTCTTGTTTTCCCTAAAACATTTCAGTTAAGGTAGAGCAGGGCGAACCTTCAGGCATTGATAAGGGCAAGGGTAAGGCTACCAACTAGCTTATGTCTTTTATGTTTTAAATATTTTAATGTTGTATTAAGATGATGTAGTAAGACTGGATTTGATTATGTTTAAGCTTAAGTTAGGTTATGTAATAAGTCGTTAATTGATATTATTATGTAATCTATTAAGTTTTGTAGGTTGCGAGAGTTGGGGGAATAATTATAATAAATCATTGTAAATTATTCTAGATTAGATTTTCCGCTGTGATTGTGTGATTTTTAGTTATTATTATTGTGATGTATTACCATGAGCACGTGACGAACCGAATTCGAGAGACCAAGTGGCGGTCCTGAAATTTTGGGGCGTCACATAAACTGTTGAAATACCAGGTGATAAAAATACAGTAATACGCGTTGTTGCACAGTAGCACACGGTATTGCACAGTATTTCAAATTATTAGTTCTTACGTAAGAAGTCACTCACTCAATAATTGTTACAGTAATTACTGTTCAATATTTTATATTATTGATTCAATAATTGCTACAATTACATAATATTTTATAGGTTAAATAGTTGCTATGTTGATATTTTATATCAATAATTGCTACGTTAATATTTTATATTATTGATTCAATAATTGTCACAGTAACCACTGCACAGTATTTTACATTATCAAGTTAATAATTCATATTATTTGAATAATATTATTAGATAACATTATTGACAATGTCTAGAAAGTTCTGTCGAAGAAAGGGGTTAGGTTATTTAATTGCACGCCAATGAGAAGAAATTCTTATTGGAAAGCCACTTCTTTCCTAGGAACAACCTAGTTGTCATTATTGTGATTCTATAATATTATTTGTGAATAATAATTAATTATTAATAAAATGATAAGTAAATATTTATTCAATTTTGATATAAAAGGAAGAATTTTTAGTATGAGACATTTGTTGAAAGTTGGCATTTTATCTTCCCCGATAAAATATTTATTCAAATATATTATTATAATATTACATTATAATAGTATAATGTGATAATATAATAATATAATTTTATATTTTAAATGATAACATTATTTTTAAGGTATAAAATAAAATGAGGTGAGAAAAAAAATAGAATTAGAATTCTTTAATAATGTTTTAATATATATATATATATATATATATATATATATGTGTGTGTGTGTGTGTGTGTGTGTGTGTGTGTGTGTGTGTGTGTGTGTGTGGTTGGTGGAGGAATTTGAATTCCTTGTTGGTGTGTTGCACGTTTTCAAAAATGTAAGGCTTGAAAATTCATCCGTGGTTTCATTAGTCAACTTTGGTGTTCTGACATTTTCCTATAAATAGGGTGCTTCGTTAGAAATAAAAACCACACCAGAATCAGAAATTTCTTTCTCTATACTATTGAGCGTATTTCTTGTGAGTATTTAGATATTTTGAGTGTTGATAACGGTGCAAGTTTTTCTCATCATTATATCCGATATTCCAGTTAGATTGAGTATTATACTAAGGAAAATGATATTATTTTTCTTGTAAATGATGTTATTTCCTTTCAATATTCATATAGAATATTATTTTCTTTCATATTTCATATTATGAAAGTGATAATATTTCATTTCATATTCCTAAATTTGAACTTACCACGGTAAGTATAGCTTCTATAATTCCTGAAATGGTCAGAATTTCTTTAAGTTATGCGCTTCATCTAATATCATTTCACTGGAATATTGGTCTGAACTTTTTATGAAATTTTTTTCTTTTCATGACGAGTTACTATTCACGAAAAAATATTATATTATTTTTCTTTTCTATCTAAATTATCTTTGATTGTATCCATGTTTTGATCTTCATTCTTGAATTTTGCTCCACAATTGATTATTATGGAGTATTCTTGAACTTGGATAAACTAAATTACGAATCCCTAATCTTTGTCCTTTATCTCACTGGATTCGTTCTTTAAAATATTTTTCATCATCCTCAGTCTTAAATGATGATACAAATGAATATCTTTGGCCTGTAGTGCAAAGATGAATGATTACTTGATGAATATCTTTGGCCTGTAGTGCAAAGATGAATGATTACCTGATGAATATCTTTGGACCGTAGTACAAAGATGGAGAGGTGTTGAGATGAACATGACCACTGGTGATATAAATGAATATCTTTGGCCCGTAGTGCAAAGATGAATATTTGATTTGAGATATATATTGATTGGTGTTAAAGGGATAAAATATTAATGATGGACTTCTAAATCATAGAAGATAGTAGACATCATTCTCTATGTAACTCTTCCAATGATTTGTTAATTCCGCTGCAGTTGTTGATCTAAAACTTGTTGTCCATAATATTTTATCTGATTTGTTGAAGACTAACGATAAATTATTTTTCATTATCTTAGTCATAATATTCTTTAATAGGCTAGTTGAGCTCACCCTTTTCTTCCATTGTTCTCTTCATGAATAGAGAATATCGCGGGTACTAGTCGAGGAATAGAGTGATGGTCCGAGTTAGAACTGTAGAAGTTCTCACTATTTTTTTTTTGTAAAATAATGTGATAATAAATGTAATGACGACTTAGTTTGAGTGTTTATATTTTCTACATGTCTGTATTGACACTCACAGTTGTGTGGTCGTATTTTGCACGATCGTTTGATATAAAAGATTGTATTTGGATTATGTACCATATATTTGGCGACTCAGAATAGGTTGAGTATTGAACCTATTTTGGGGGCGTCACAGATATATTAATTGTTAGTTATTATATATTTATATGTATTAAGTATTATAACAGTTATATTTTCTAAACTACGTTAAGTTAGAATTAGAAAAAAAACAAGTTAATCAGTGCTAGAAGAAGAGAAAAATACAGAGAAAAGTTAAAGAGAAAGGAGAGAAGAAGAAGAAGAAGAAGAAGGAGGAGAAATCCTTGCTAAGCCAAAATAACCATCATCATCTTCTTCTTCACTTCAATTAGCAAATGGAATAATTTCTAATTTTATTGTTGTTGAAATTATGTTTGATGTTCTTCAAGTTTTGTTCTTTGTAAAGATGAGTTTTTATGAAAATTATATAAACATGAGTTATATGTATAAATTGTGCTCATAACATGCTTATATATGAATTGTATGCATAGTTTACATGTTTAAATCATGTAATCATGATGAACATGAAGAATTAGTTTTGATAATTTGTTTCTTTAAAATTAAAATTTATGTTTGATTGTATATTGCTGTATAAATTGATTTTAGATTATGTTAATATGTCAATAAACAAATTCAATATGCTTTGAATTGTGTATTTTGATTTAGAAATAAACTTACAGTGTTTGATTTTATCAAGAACACTGAAAATGGTTTTTTCTCTAAAATTTGCAAAATTGAGAGTTTTGATTATGTGTTATGATGATTATATATGTTAAAACATGTTAGAAGCTTATAATTATGTTTTCTATAAAGTGTTATATGAAAAATGTTGGTTAAATTTGGAATTTGGTGTGGAGAAATAAGCCAAATTGGCTTTTTTTCTTCAAAGTTTGCGACACTATCAGACCTGTCCGAACAGTGGCGTGGTGATAAGTAGGTTTTATACCTACTTATTGAATGTCAACTTGCTAGGATTATAGCTTAATCTAAGGTATTTTAGTATCTTTTTAATGTGTTTTATCTTTGTGTTATGCACTTTAGTCAGGAAACTCCTTTGGCAAAGAATTGGCAAGAAGTGGCATAAAATGGCAGGGTTTTAGCATGAAGCTGGTCAAAGGCAAGTTGGAGAGCTTATGAGGAAGGAAAAAGTGGGCTTGGCATGGAAATGGCAAAAGGCATGTGCAAAAGGACCTCAAAGCAGTAGAAGTGAAGGAGAAAAAAGTAAGAAAGAAAGTAGAAAGAAGTAGCAAGGAAATCAGCATTACACCAGAAGAAGCCAGCAAGAAACAGGCCAGCGCAGCCACGCTGAGATAACAAAGGGAAGCCGCGCGCCCGCGCCAATTAGTAGATTCCATAGAGCATTCTGGGGAAGCGCGCAGCCGCTCCCGAAATGTACTACGGGGCCGCGCGATCGCGCCAGTCAAGAAATTTACTTTTTCACTTATTTTCTTTCTACTAAGTGTGTATTCTATATATTGGGTGTATTTGCAATGAACGAAGGATCGGGACATCAAATTATTACAGCATTGAATACTTTCCTATTTTCAAGGGTTAGAGAACTAGAGAGCTTTAGAGACTAACTCTTTCTCTCATCTAGTTCTAGTAGATTTCATTCCTAGGTTTTCATTTTGGAGTTTGATTATGGTCCAAACTTGAGCTTGAAAGCTTCTATTGAAAGGAGAACCACAAGATTTGCATTTTCCATCTCTCTACTCTCTTTACTTTCATATTTGCTTCAATGCTTTGCTCAAATCCCATAATGGTTATTGGTTCACAGATGAACTAACTACCATTATGGGATTCTAATGAATCTTATTGCTTAGTCTAGCTTTATATGCCTTATAGATTGTATGCTTGAATTTGTATGGTTTGCCTAGCATGGTTGTATTGAATATATATAGATGCTTGATCACCATCTACTGTAATAGTTTATATGAAATTAAAAGAGGAAGTATAAACTTATATTTTGCCATGCTAGCATATGTTTGTGAAATTTGCATATGATGAATTTTATGATTCGTTATCCGGATATAAATATAGGCTTACCATATGTAGCTAATAGGGAGTTTGCACTTAAATCGATATTGTTTGTAAATCACATAGACATATAGTGATTTAGGTTTTATTGATGTTCTATGAATTCTATCTCTTTTGTGGATTTTATATGATATGGACTTGGTTTATTGAAAGATAGCCATTTCTTACATTCCTGCTCTCGACTAGCAATCCTAAGTGATTAATTATAGTTGACATGAGGTATGTAATCTAGACGATGCAATAGGTGAAGTTAGGATCCCATATTTCTCCAATTTGAATCCCTTGTCTGTTAATTAGTTACTTTAGCTTTAAAATCAGTTTAGTTATTAATTCACACTTTGATACTCGTTTGAGCAGCTGAGGATAACTATAGAATTGTTGCATGATAGTTTAAATCTAATTTCTTTTCTCCATGGGAACGGTCTTTACTTATCTTATATTACTTGTTGACCGTGTATACTTGCACGTGTCTATGTCCGTTTTGTTAACACCGAAACGGCGCAACAAGTTTTTCGCGCCATTGCCGGGGACTAGTTTTTAGTTTTATTACTGTTGACATCAATTTGTGTTAGATTTGTTTGACTTGAACAAATCACTTCTTATCTCATTTTTAATTTATTTTTATTTGTGTTTCAAGTACTTGTGTTTAGTATACGCACACTCGAGCAACCAATCCTGCGTTGGTGCCTCTACAGGATAACATTAACGGCAAAGCTTGGAGAGCGAACACAAGAAATACTAATACACAAGGAGAACCTGAACAACCAGAGCAAATGGCAGCCGAAGAACAGAGAGTTGAGAATAGAGCATTGAAGGACTACTCAATATCGAAGATCATTGATCTGCAGTCCAGTATAGTCCAGCCAACGATAGCTGCAAATACTTTTGAGATCAAACCAGGGACACTTCGAATGGTTCAGAATACAGTCCAGTTTGGAGGTGCAGCCACAGAAGATCCCAATGAGCATATCTTAAGCTTTATTGAGATATGCAACACATTCAAATTTAACAATGTGTCTGATGATGCTGTAAAGCTTTGCCTATTTCCCTTCACCTTGAGGGATAAAGCAAATAGTTAGTTGCATTCACTACTCTCAGGATCAATCACTACATGAGAGGACTTAGCACAGAAGTTCCTCGCCAAATTCTTTCCCATCGCCAAGACAGCTCAGATGAGGAGTGCTTTGTCTCAGTTTGCACAACAATAGGGGGAATCTTTATATGAGGCCTGGGAACGTTACAAAGAAATGCTCAGGAAATGCCCGCATCACGGAATGCCGGGCTGGATGGTGAGAAGTTCATTTTATAATGGTTTGGGATGGCAGTCGAGGCCGATCATCGATGTTGCATCAGGAGGAGCTCTATGGGCCAAGGACTATCCGACAGCACATGACATAATTGAGACCATGGCGGCCAATGAGTATCAGAATTCGACATCCAGAATGCCGCAACCAAAAGTGGCTGGAGTCTTGGATATGGATGCCGTTACAGCCCTTTCAGCTCAGATGGCAGCGATGTCCAAGAAGATTGACTCTATGGCTGAAAGTAGAGTTCAACAAGTTGCATTTGTATGTGAGTTATGTGCTAGAGCACACCCAACAGATCAATGTGGCATCACTACAGAGTCGGTTCAGTTCGTCAGTAACTATCAGAAGCCTCAAACTTAGTTTTCGAACTCCTACCATCCAAACAATCGAAACAATCCTAATTTCAGTTGGAGCAACAACCAAAATGCTCAACAGCCTCAACCATCTCAATAGGCTCAACATCCTCAATACCAACCTCCTCAACAACAACCATACCAAAGTTCTCAACAGTCACAATATCAACCCTGCCAACAACAGAAATCTCAGCCACATCAGTCTCAACAACAGTATGCCCCGAGACAGTCACACCCACCCGAATTTCATCAACCGCAACATCAACACAATCCAACTCCTAGCAAACAATCAGAGGAGAGAGCTGAGATTGAAGAGCTAAAGTTGATGGTTAAGAGCCAAGCGGTGTCTCTCAAGACATTGGACACTCAAATTGGCCAAATTACTAATGCAGTCCTGAACAGACAGCAAGGGACTCTTCCAAGCAGTACGAAAGAAAATCCAGGAAGACAGGATGGCAAGGAACAGTGGCAAACAATTACACTAAGGTCTTGGAAGCAGACTGCTGAACTGGAGGCTGGCGCGGCCGCACCCCATGAAGAACAAAACCTGGAGAGGGCGCTCCCAAGTGCAGAAAATTTTGAGGTTATTTTTGAAGATGGGAAAGATGGGGGCAATGCAATTGAGCCAGAAAAGGAGGTATCTACTGAGAAACCTAATGTTCCACCACAAGTGATATACCCTCCTGCACCATATCCTAGAGGATTCAAAAGTAGAGATTAGACAAACAATTTGCAAAGTTTTTGTAGGTATTCAAGAAGTTGCAATTCAATATACCCTTCGCCGAAGCTTTGGAACAAATGCCGAGCTACGTGAAGTTTATTAAAGGGATACTGTCAAGGAAGAAGAAGCTAGAGGATTATGAAACAGTGGCCTTGACAGAGAAATGTAGTGCCATCTTTGAGAGAAAACTACCTCCAAAGCTCAAGGATCCAAAGAGCTTTAAGATACCATGTTCTATTAGAGATTTGTCCTTCAGTAAGTGCCTATGCGACTTGGGGGCAAATATAAATTTGATACCGCTATCGGTGTTCACTCAGTTGGGATTGCTGGCTCCTAAGCTAACAAGCATATCATTGTAACTAGCCGATAGGTCCATCACCTACCCCAGAGGTATTATAGAAGATGTATTGGTGAAGGTGGATAAATTTATAGTCCCTGCAGACTTTATCATCCTGGACTTTGAAGAGGATAAAAACATACCAATCATCCTTGGGAGACCATTTTTAGTTACTGGGCGAACACTCATAGATGTACAAAAAGGAGAACTGACTATGAGGGTTCAAGACCAAGAGGTCATGTTCAATGTCTTCAAGGCTATGAAGTTTCCCGCAGATGAAGAAGAATGCTTCAAAATTGATACTGTCAACAGGCTATTGCATGAAGAGACTGAACACTTAATGAGCTTGGATTTTTTAGAAAGTGCTCTACTTGGAGACTCCGACAGGGAGGAGACAGATGTGGTGGAGTGCATAGAGATTCTGAACACGGTGCCTCAAATGAAAAAGTTTAAGATTCCCATCAAACCACTCGGACATACCGAGGAGCCATCAGTGCGACTAAAGCCTTCTCTTGAAGTGGCTCCCACACTTGACCTTAAACCCCTATCTGAGCATTTAAGATATGCATATCTGGGAGAATCTTCTACGTTGCCGGTTATTATTGCCTCTACTCTATCATCCGATTAGGAGAACAAGTTGATGCGGGTTCTAAGAGAGTTCAACTCAGCTATTGGGTGGACCACAGCTGACATCAAAGGGATTAGCCCTTCATACTGCATGCACAAGATTCTCTTGGAGGATGACAGTAAGCCATCAATAGAGCAACAACGGAGATTGAATCCGATTATGAAAGAGGTTGTCAAAAAGGAGATCCTCAAGTGGTTAGATGCTGGAATAATTTATCCAGTCTCAGATAGCTCTTGGGTGAGCCCGGTGCAGTGCGTCCCGAAGAAGGGAGGCATGACAGTCGTGATAAATGAAAAGAATGAGCTTATACCTACCAGGACAATTATGGGGTGGAGGGTCTGCAAGGACTATAGCAGACTTAATAAAGCTACAAGGAAAGATCATTTCCCTCTCCCGTTCATTGATCAGATGCTGGATAGGTTAGCAGGACACGACTAATATTGCCTCCTGGACGGTTACTCAGGGTATAATCAGATTGTCATAGCCCTAGAGGACCAAGAGAAGACCACTTTCACGTGCCCATACGACACTTTTGCTTTTAAAAGGATGTCTTTCGGGCTATGTAACGCACCAGCCACTTTCCAGAGATGGATAATGACTATATTCTCTGACATGGTCGAGCACAATGTGGAAGTCTTCATGGACGATTTTTCTGTCTTTGGGGACTCTTTCGACATCTGTTTGGAAAATCAGGTATTGTTCTTAAAGAGGTACGTTGAGACCAACTTAGTACTAAACTGGGAGAAATGCATTTTTATGGTAAAAGAAGGCATTATTTTGGGCCACAAAGTTTCTAGGAAAGGTCTAGAGGTGGATAAAGCGAAATTGGAAACCATAGGATGTTTACCGCCACCAACCTCAGTAAGAGGGGGTCCGTAGTTTCCTCGGATATGCAGGCTTCTACCGACATTTCATAAAAGACTTCTCAAAGATTACTAAGCCTCTGTGCTATTTACATGAGAAGGACGTCACATTCAGATTCGACGCAGAATGCCTGGTGGCCTTTGAGCATTTGAAAAAGAAATTAACGACGGCACCCATCCGTACAGCTCTAGACTGGTCTCTCCCCTTTGAATTGATGTGTGATGCAAGTGACTTCGCTGTGGGAGTCATTTTGGGACAACACAGGGATAATGCTTTTAATGTGATATACTATGCGAGCAAAACCTTGATGGATGCTCAATTGAACTACACCACCACAGAGAAGGAGCTTCTCAAAGTGGTATACGCGTTTGATAAATTCAGGTCTTATTTGATTGGCACAAAAGTAGTTGTGTACACAGATCATGCTGCGATCAGATACCTGATTAGTAAGAAAGATGTTAAGCCTCATCTCATCCGGTGGATACTTGCTTTACAGGAATTTGATTTAGAAATCAAGGATAGAAAGGAAACCGAAAACCAAGTGGCTGACCACTTATCTCGACTAGAGAACCCGGGAATGGATAAAAATGACAAAGTGATGATTAATGAGTCTCTCCCGGACGAGCAGTTATTCGTGGTGCAAGGCAAGATGCCCTCATTTGCGGACTTTACGAACTTCCTAATGAGCAATATTATCCCTTCTGACTTCACTAGAGCCCAAAAAAAGAAGTTTTTACACGATCGTAGATGGTATAGTTGGGATGAACTGTATTTGTTTAGGCAGTGCGCTGATAGGATGATCAGGCGGTGCATCCCAGAGAGCGAGATGGAAAGCATACTATGAGATTGCCACTCATCTGTTTATGGAGGACATTACGGGGGTGAGAGGACAGCCACCAAAGTGCTTCAGGCCTAATTTTATTGGCCAACATTGTTTAAAGATGCTCACAACTTTGTCCAAAACTGTGACCGTTGTCAGCGCATGGGTAACATATCCAAGAGATATGAGATGTCTCTAAATATGATCCTAGAGATCAAAATTTTTGACGTCTGGGGGATAGACTTCATGGGGCCTTTTGTCTCTTCTTGTGGAAATTTATATATCTTGCTGGCAGTGGATTACGTGTCCAAGTGGGTAGACGTAGCAGCCTTACCGACCAATGATGCTAGGGTGGTCTTGCGTTTTCTTCAGAAGAACATATTCACACACTTCGAGACCCCTAGACCCATCATAAGTGATGAAGGAACACACTTTTGCAATCGTCAGTTTTCTGCACTTTTTGGCCAAATATGGGGTGAATCACAGTATTGCTACTGCATACCATCCCCAAACAAACGGCCAAGCTGAGGTGTCTAATCGTGAGGTGAAGCAGATATTAGAAAAGAATGTGAATCCCACGAGAAAGGATTGGTCCCTCAAGCTCAACGATGCGGTGTGGGCCTATAAGACTGCTTACAAAACACCATTGGGTATGTCGCCATATCAGCTTATGTACGGGAAGGCCTGCCACCTCCCCATGGAGCTAGAACACAAGGCTTACTGGGCCATAAAGAAGCTAAATTTAGATTTGAAGGCTGCGGGGGAGAAAAGGCTTCTCCAGCTTAGTGAGCTTCATGAGTTCAGATTGCAAGCCTATGAGAACTCCAAGCTGCATAAGGAGAAGGTCAAAAGGTGGCACAACCGGAAGATTATCGAGAGAACATTTGAACCAGGGCAAGCGGTGTTGCTGTATAACTCTCGTCTCAGACTCTTTCCCGAAAAGCTTAAATCACTGTGGTCAGGCCCCTTCACAGTGAAAATCGTATTCCTGCATGGCACAGTAAAAATTTATGATCAATACCCAGACAAGCCCTTCAAAGTGAATGGACAAAGATTGAAGCACTATTATGGCAGTGAGGTAAATCGAGAGAACGTACCCTCGATTATTTCCACCACTTGACCAACTCAGACAGAGTCTAGCTGATGGACTGTAAACAAGCGCTCGATGGGAGGCACCCCATCAACTCTCTTCTCTCTCTCATATAATTCATGCATTATATGTCTATTTCTCCCTCATGTTTAATTCTGGTTGCATCATTTTACATTTCCCTCCCCCTGTTTAATTCTAAGCATTTTGAAATAAGTTAAATTTTTTGAACAGTGTCAGTATTAGAAGCTCATTGCCTACATTTTTGGACTTAGGCATGATTACTTAAATTTTTGAGAATTAGAAGCTCATTGCCTACATTTTTGAACATTAGGCATTTTTACATATATTATTGGGTTTAGGAGCTTATTGTACATATTTATAAAGTATTAGCATATTGCATATAAGTATAGATAGAAATTTTTGGGAATTCACATACATATAACTCACGGACATAGCATTGCTAATGATTTAAGAGTATATACATCTTATATAGGAAAATTGTGATTATGAAATCAAGTTACATCTTATTTTTGATTGCTATGTGTGCAGGAAAGAAAAGTGTTTAAAGTTGCTACTTAAGCCTTCACAGCATTGCTGCAGAAAGTAGAAACATTTTGGCAAGGCTCAGGGCAGCGCGGCCGCGCTAACCCCAAAACATAGTTCAGCGCGGTCTCGCCAATGTTCAGAATATCTAGAGAGTGACCTTGACCCGCGCAGCCGCGCCCCTTATAGAGTACCAACCGGCGCGCCCTCGCCCGACCCCAGAACATGGCAGTTTTAAAATTTTACAAAACCGTTTCAGCCCTTATATCCCATCTATAATTGATTGAACCCTCCTCTCCAATACACAAATACTGACAGATAATAACCTACGAACTCCCTCTCTAAAGCCTATTTTTTACAATCCAAACCCTAATCCCATTCAATACCCCCAAACACTAACCCTTCCTTCTCCTATACAGATTCTTCCTCTCTTTATCACTCAAGCCCTAGCCTTCTCTTCCATCAACTTAAGTCCACTTCATTCAAAGTTAGGGTTTCACGATACACTATTTGTAAAGATATTCAGATAGTAGTTTGGGGGTTGTTCTTCGGATTCAAGTTAGGGTTTGTTCAATCAATTGCAGAGATACAAGTTTGGGGGTGTTTTCCATTCATAATCAAGGGTTTGCACATCAAATTTTTTGAAAATCATCAATGGGACCAAAACGTGCATGATTTAACGCTCCTACATCGCCCGCTCGCAGTGACCAGGGCGATGTCACAGTGGATTTGACTAAATTTATTAGTATTGATGCCCAATTGGAGTACTATTGGATCGAGGCCAAATCAGTATTAAAAGAGTGGGGTTTGAAGCCGGCGAGGCAAGATGGGCAGTTGCTTGCCATGATCCGAGAGATGGGTTAGCAAGGGGTCTGTGCAACACCGCAACATATGTCGTTGGCCATTGTTCGTGAGTTTTATGCCAACGCCAAGGAAACGCAGAGTGGCTTGTCATTTGTTCGGGGCAAAACCATCGACTATCGTCCGACGGCGATCCGAGAAGTGTTAAGTTTGCCTCCACCCCCGGCTGGAGAAGTGAACTGGGTTGAAGTGGAGAGGTTTAAAACGGATTTGGATCAATTAATCATTAATTTGTGTGCGCCAAGCACAAAGTGGAAATATAGGGCGGGCACTGATGAATATACCACTTTCCTCGCCTCCGGATCTGAACAGATACGCCAAGGCATGGAATCTATTTTTATGTGCCAATCTTATGCCATCCTCTCACCAGCACGAGATTACAGCCGAGAGGGCCATCATTTTGTGGGGGATCATCACAAGGAAATATATTGATGTCAACTATTTGCTCTATCAGAACATGCTGCGTTTCATGAGAGGTAGTACCACTAGATCAATTCCACACGCATCAGTGGTGGCTCACCTGTGTTCTGAGGCAGGCATGGAATGGGAAGATGAACAGGTCCAAATACCAAGCGGAGACATAACTCATGCCACGATTAAGCATTTCGAAGATTGGCCTGGGGGCACAGCTCACCCACGAGGAAAAGGATTCATCCCGCCGCCTCCTCCTACAGTTCCTCCACCGCAGCCACAGCCAGACGAGGCCGCTGCCCCTCCTCCAGCCGGTGACATACATTAGGATCGCAGGATTAGGCGATTGGAGAGGAGGATGGACGTATTGCACAACAACTTTGCAGCATTTGATGATGGTTTATCACAGTCCTTAACCGAGGCCTTTGCGCAGCAACGAACGATGCTAGAGTGGCCTGTCTTCGGCTCTGCCGTGCCATAGCCACCGCCAGATTCACCACATGAGGACGGTGGTCCATGCCGATCCATAGTGGAGTTTTCATGACCCTTTACTTTCAATGCGGACATTGAAAATTTTATGTTTGGGGGTATTAGGTGTAGTTAGTAGTTAATTGCATATAGTTTTTATTGATAGTAGTGTGCATACAAGCCAATCATGTATGATGATAAATCACATACTTTGTAAATAATCTTATTTATTTATTAATAAAATATTCATTTAAGGCATTTAATTATCTACATGGTGTTGTTTTTATAATATGTAAATAACCCATAGTTTTAAGCAATGCTTTTAGAATCATGATGAGATCATGCTAATGAGATCTAAATTCTTAGAAAGCTTAAAAACTAAAATAGTTCCCAATCGTGGGATTACTAAAATCGGGATTAGTAAATTCGGATAGATTGGTACATATATTGCTTGCTCATTAGATGAGGATGACTGATCTCATGGTCATTTGTGTGGAGACACTAAAGCAAGTATGTAGGTGCTTATTGGAAAATAAGTTCACTGAACGTGACTCGCTATGGAATACCTAATGGAGTTTTACTCGCCTGTCAATAGGAATTCCTAATGTGATAGTAGTACAAGTGTTCCTTGAACTTGTGATCATCATAGTATCTTATATATAAAAAATTATACTTTGACTTATTCCTTAAGGCCTTTTAAGGCACATATAGGGTATGTTTGGGTATAATGAGTTGCATATGGAGATAATGTATGATCAATAAAGAATCTATCACCTCTAGTAAAAGAGGAGATATGTCCTATGTGATTCGTTAAATGACAACCCAGGAATCCTTGGCCAAGGTAGAATGAAATTAGAAAGAGGTTTCTAATTTGCATTATTTGGAGTTGTACATTTTCTAATCGAAATACATATGATTAAATAAATTAAGACTTGACAGTAAATCTGTGCCTTATATTTAATTGGGACATTATATGGTGGAATGATTTAATTGTACGGTAACTATTAACTCACAGGTTCTTTTATGATTAATGTTGAAATCTATATTATCTAGAAAGTCGTTGATCGCTAGGTAGGCTTATCCCTATTGTAGAATAATTGTTATTTATTTAAATAAATTATTAGTTTAATTTATTTATTTAAATAAGAATAGAATTGTTCTAATTTATTTATTCACAACCAGGTTTAATATGGAGAACCTAAAGGGTCACACCAGAAAAGGAAGAAAAATTATTTAAGAAAAAAATGGCATGATAGTAATAATGCATTAAGTATAATTAATTTAATCTATGGTGATAGAATAAATTAAATAGCTTAATGTTTATTATTTAATATTTTAGAAATATTAAATATAAATTAACAAGAGGAGTCTTATTAATATATTTATTATTATTATTTTAATTCTAAAGGAGTTTATGAATTAATATAATATCAGTACTCTCTCTCAATCCTAATAAGAATATGATATAAATTAATTAAAAGTGTTTAATTAATTAATTAAATAAAACCCTATTCTAATTAGATTAGGAGGGTTAACCTAATATCTATATAAGAGAGTCTTATATCAGAAATAAGGGACGTGAATTTTTCAAGAGTTGGGAGTACACATATTCTATAGAGATAGAAACAAGGGTTAAGCCAATAACCCATCTTCCTTGAGTTCTTCATCTTCCTTGGTGGATCACCGTTAGAGGCCAAACATTTAGGTGGCTGACATTGATCAAGGGAAGGAGCCACTACAGAGGAATCAAAAGAGTACAACTTGAACCTGAGGAAGCTTGGATCTTCAAAGGTATAATTCTGTTTTTCTCTTTCTATATTCACTGATAATTGATGCACAAGAATGATCATGGTTATGGGTTTGTATAAATTTTTAAAAACCTAGTTTTTGTGCTTCCGCCCTATTTATGTGATTTGATTGCATGATTGCGTTACGTACAAACCCAACAGTGGTCTCAGAGCCAGGTTGTGCTAATTATCAGTCTATGTGATTCTATACATGTATGATATGCGATTGGATCGAGTTCTGGGCAAAAAAAAAAAATTCAGATTCTGCGAAGCTGCGCCGGTACAAGGCAATATTGCTTGCGCTACTGCGCCGGTTACTATTCCTGGTTTTCATGCTACGCAGCTGCGCCGGTTCCCTTTACATTCCTGGCGCAGCTGCGCCACTGGACAGGAACTGAATTTTTTTTGTTTTATTTAATTAAATGAATGGTTTATTTAATTAATAACGGTTTAAAATAAAGATGTTTATTTTATATGAAATGAGATTTCAGAATTTCTAAAATTAAAGAGTTTAATTTGGGATTGTTTTTGAATGAAATAAAGGAGTTTATTTTTCCAAAAACAAAGTTTAGCAAACTTTTGCCCATTAACTGATATTAATACATATATGGAATGAATTTATTTTCATGAGATGAATAAGTTTTATTGATACGTATGATGATATGTATGGTAATAAAAGGGATTGATTATGGACTATGACCAATGTGATTGAATTTTATTTTGGTTGAATGCTTGAATGAATGGGTTTTATAAAATGGGGTCTGCGTACCTTGTCTTCTCTAGTTTTATTCTCGATGTAAATTCTATCTCCTTTCTATGTACTTCCCCTTGACTGCTGATCAAGGTTTCTATTTAATTTTAAATAGTTAATGTAATAGAGATAGTTAGAATTATTTTGAAGAAATTGGAGACCAAGGAGCAGGGAGCGCGTGAAGACCCGTTTGTATGGAGCCCGGGTTTAAATGTAATAGTTACATTTAAAATTTAAATTCTTGCACTCCTAGGTTTGACCTTTTGGTTCACTTGGTGGCTCTAGTGAACCAAACTAGAATAAAAGTCCATAATCAATCCGGGTAGAATATAATATTCTATATTGCATGCTAAATATTATATATATTATATTTTATGCAAACATGCTTCGCATGTTTAATAAAATGACGCGTATTATATATATAAATATATGTGTGTGCATGCGCGCTAAACTAGATGAGACAAATAATAATAAACCCCTCAAAGAAATAATATTAAGTCTGAAGCGTTCAAATGATATTTGGAATATCGAACGTCGCCTTCTAGCATGATTAATTAATAGAGTATTAAATATTTAATATGAGTTTGTTGTGCTATCCACAAGGACGAAAATTTTTATTTTTTGAATTTATGGAAGTGCTAGGCTGGACTTAACTTAAATCATTTTAGTTCGGATGTGCACACACATGACCATTATGATTTAAGAGGCAAAATAAAAGGAGTTATATGGTGATGTAATTGACAAGAGTTGTCTACCTATTTATTTGTATATCGCTTGTTGTGCTATCCACAAGGTTATATACATTTGAAATAGGATCCTTAATCTCACTAGCAAATCTTTAATTAGATATTGCCGAACTATATAAGTGAGGGTAATATAGTTTGATGAAAATAGTGGGACATACCAATTTAAA
Organism: Panax stipuleanatus; assembly: GCA_020205555.1. Taxonomy (NCBI): domain Eukaryota; kingdom Viridiplantae; phylum Streptophyta; class Magnoliopsida; order Apiales; family Araliaceae; genus Panax; species Panax stipuleanatus. The sequence continues at coordinate 49,973,597 of CM035122.1, forward strand.
ATAAAGACCTAAATTTATTTTGGTATGCAAAGTTAATAAAATGAATGTTTGCTAAAATGTTGTCTTTTCACATGCAGAATTTTAAAAATATCAAAATCACTAATCTCACTACGAAGCATACTTGATGCAAATAAGCTTACCGGCCCGAATTATGAGGACTGGCTAAGAAATCTGAGAATTGTTCTCACTGCTGAAAAGATTTCTTATGTCCTAAATTCAACTATCCCTGAATCTGTTTCGGAAACAGCCTTTGAGGAAGAGATTGCCACTTTCAATAAATGGCAAGATGATGCATCTGTGGCTCAATGCATCATGCTCGCATCCATGAATAACGAGCTTCAGCGTCAGCACGAAAAAATGGATGCTCCTGCTATGCTGCTTCACCTCAAGGAGTTGTATGGTGAACAGAGTAGGACTGCTAGATATGAGATATCTAAGGAGCTCTTCAGATCTTGGATGACCGAGGGTACTGCCGTTGAGACTCATATCCTAAAGGCGATCAATTTGATTGAACGCCTTGGACAGCTTGGGTTCGTCATGGATGGGGACTTGAGTCAAGACTTGGTATTGCAGTCACTCCCTGAGACCTTCTCGCAGTTTGTGGTTAATTTTCACATAAATAAGCTAGATGTCAGCTTGCCTGAGCTGCTTAACATGCTGAACACTGCAGAAGGTCACTTCTCATCCAAGAAGAACCATGCCTTGATGGTGGATTCTTCCAATAAAAGGAAGAGGCCCAAGGTGTCTTCTAAAAAGAAGAAATCCAAGAAGGCTAAGGGAAAGGGGAAAGAAAAGGAACAAAAGAAACTTGAACCAGCTAAAGGAATGTGCTTTCATTGCAATGAGCTGGGACATTGGAAGAGGAACTGCAAGAAGTTTCTAGCAGAGAAGAAGCTTGGAGAAGCTTCGACTTCCAATCAAGGTTTGTTTATGATTGAAATTAATTTTTCTGAAAGTCATAATTCTACTTGGGTATTGGATACCGGCTGTGGGTCTCACATATGTAACACTGTGCAAGGACTGGTCAGAAGTAGAAAGCTGAACAATGATGAGGTGATCCTACGAGTGGGGAATAGAGCAAAGGTTGCTGCATTAGCTGTAAGAACTTATTGTTTAGCAATGCCTTCGGGCAAGTCCATTTATCTTAATAATTGTTATTATGTTCTGAATATTATTAAAAATGTTATTTCAATTTCTGTATTGGATATAGAAGGTTTTGACGTTATTATAAAGAACAATGGTTGTTCTATTTATAAAGACGATGTTTTATATGGTATTGGAAATTTGCGAAATGGACTTTATACACTTGACTTACAAGAAAATATATTTCAAATTGAACAAATTAAGAAAAGGAAAAGAGATGATATTAATTATACCTATATATGGCACTGTAGACTCGGTCATATCAATGAAACAAGATTATCCAAGTTGTATAAGGATGGGCTCCTCGAGTTATCCGATTATGAATCATATCTAACTTGTGAATCTTGTCTCATGGGTAAAATGACTAAATCTCCTTTTAGTGGAAAAGGAGAAAGAGTTACAGAGTTGTTGGCATTGATTCACACAGACGTTTGTGGACCCATGACAACAAGTGCACGGGGTGGGTATTCTTATTTTATTACTTTCACTGATGATCACTCAAGATTTGAATATGTGTATTTGATGAAATACAAATCAGAATCATTTGAAAAGTTCAAAGAGTTCAAAAGTGAAGTAGAGAAACAAACGGGCAAGAGTATTAAGATACTTCGATCAGATCGAGGTGGAGAATACTTAAGCGGTGAGTTTCTCAATTGTCTCAAAGAAAATGGTATAATCTCACAATGGACTCCTCCAGGTACACCACAATTAAATGGAGTATCTGAAAGGAGAAATCTAACACTGTTGGACATGGTTCGATCCATGATGAGTTTTACCGACCTTCCAATTTCCTTCTGGGGATATGCCCTAGAAACGGCTGCATACCTACTTAACAAGGTACCTACCAAATCCGCCCCAAAAACTCCATATAAGATGTGGAAAGGGAGGAAACCAAATCTTAAGCATGTTAAGACTTGGGATTATCCAGCTTATGTCAAAAAGTTTGAAAATGATAAGCTACAGACTAAATCCGATAAGTGTAGATTTATGGGATACCCTAAAGAAACCGTAGGGTATTATTTCTATCATCCAACTGATCAAAAGGTGTTTGTTGAGAAACATGCTACCTTCTTGGAGAAAGAGTTTATCCATGAAGGGGTCAGTGGGAGTAAGATATTTCTTGCAGAAGTTCAAGAACCACAAGTTACCATAGATCAAAGTCAGGTACCTGACCAAGTAGAAGAACCTACTGTACCACACCCTATTAGTAAATCTGGAAGAGTACCAAAGATACTTGAGAGGTATGGATTCGTTGACGATGAGGTACACATCATGAATGATGATAATCCATTGAATTACGGACATGCTATGAGTAATAAAGACTCAGGGAAATGGCTTGAAGCCATGAAATCCGAAACGGACTCTATGTATGAAAATGAAGTATGGACTTTGGTTTCACCACCTGAAGGTATTAAACCTATTGGGTGTAAATGGGTTTTTAAGAGAAAGTCTGGAGCAGATGGAAAGGTAGAGACCTATAAGGCTAGACTGGTTGCAAAAGGTTTCAAACAAAGACAAGGAGTTGACTATGATGAAACCTTCTCAGCAGTAGCCATGCTCAAGTCCATTCGGATTTTGCTTGCGATTGCAGCTTACAACGACTATGAAAATTGGCAGATGGATGTGAAAACGAACTTCCTCAATGGGAAACTTGAGGAGGATGTGTATATGACACATCCAGAGGGATTTATTTCAAAAGTTGGAAGAAATCAAGTCTGTAAGCTGCAACGATCCATTTATGGGTTAAAGCATGCTTCTCGTAGATGGAACATTCGTTTTGATAAGACAATCAAAGAGTTTGATTTTATCAAAAACGAGGATGAACCATGCGTATACAAGAAGGTTAGTGGGAGCGCAGTATCATTCCTAGTATTATATGTTGATGATATATTACTGATAGGGAATGACATTCCTATGTTACAATCAATTAAAATTTGGTTATCTAGAAACTTCTCCATGAAGGACTTGGGTGAAACATCTATATTTTGAGGATAAAGATCTATAGAGATAGATCTAAAAGGATGCTCGTCTTATCCCAAGGAATGTATATTGATACGATGCTAAAGAGGTTTAGCATGGAAGATTCCAAAAGAGGTCCTCAGGCCGATGAGCCATGGAATACATCTCTCCAAGAAACAGGCCCCAAAGACACCTGAGGAGAGAGACCGTATGAGTAAGATCCCTTATGCTTCTGTAATAGGATCTATCATGTATGATATGATATGTACTAGATCGGATGTTGCTTACGCACTTAGTGTAACAAGCAGATACCAGTCAAATCTAGGAGAAGGGCACTGGAAGGCAGTGAAAAATATCCTAAAGTACTTGAGAAGGACTAAAGATATTTTTCTTGTCTACGGTGGGTCTGAATTAAAAATCGAGGGATTCACGGACTCAAGTTTTCAAACAGACCAAGATGACAGTAAATCTATTTCAGGGTATGTGTTTACCTTGAACGGAGGTGCAGTGAGTTGGAAGAGTTCCAAGCAGCAAACAGTTGCTGATTCAGTGACAGAGGCAGAGTATATAGCTGCAAGTGAAGCTGTAAAGGAAGCTGTTTGGATGAAGAGGTTCATAACTGAACTTGGTGTGGTTCCTAGCATTAGAGAAGCAGTTCCCGTATACTGTGACAACACCAGAGCGGTTGCACAGGCTAAGGAACCCAGGTCTCATCAGAAATCCAAACACGTGTTGCTACGATTTCACTTGATCAGGGAGATCATTGAAAAAGGAGACGTCACCTTAGAGCGTGTGGACTCTGAAGACAACATTGCAGATCCATTTACTAAAGCTCTAACACAACAGCAGTTTGATCGTCACTTAGAGAAGATGGGTATGAGATACCATGGCGATTGGCTTTAGTGCAAGTGGGAGATTGATAGTAGTGTGCATACAAGCCAATCATGTATGATGATAAAGCACATACTTTGTAAACAATCTTATTTATTTATTAATAAAATATTCATTTAAGGCATTTAATTATCTACATGGTGCTATTTTTATAATATGTAAATAACCCATAGTTTTAAGCAATGCTTTTAGAATCATGATGAGATCATGCTAATGAGATCTAAATTCTTAGAAAGCTTAAAAACTAAAATAGTTCCCAATCGTGGGATTACTAAAATGGGGATTAGTAAATTCGGATAGATTGGTACATATGTTGCTTGCTCATTAGATGAGGATGACTGATCTCATGGTCATTTGTGTGGAGACACTAAAACAAGTATGTAGGTGCTTATTGGAGAATAAGTTCACTGAACGTGACTCGCTATGGAATACCTAATAGAGTTTTACTCGCCTGTCAATAGGAATTCCTAATGTGATAGTAGTACAAGTGATCCTTGGACTTGAGATCATCATAGTAGCTTGTATGTAACAAATTATACTTTGACTTATTCCTTAAGGCCTTTTAAGACATATATAGGGTATGCTTGGGTATAATGAGTTGCATATGGAGATAATGTATGATCAATAAAGAATCTACCATCTCTAGTAAAAGAGGAGATATGTCCTATGTGATTCGTTAAATGACAACCCAGGAATCCTTGGCCAATGTAGAATAAAATTAGAAAGAGGTTACTAATTTGCATTATTTGGAGTTGTGCATTTTCTAATCGAAATACATATGACTAAATAAATTAAGACTTGACAGTAAATCCATGTCTTATATTTAATTGGGCCATTGTATGGTGGAAGGATTGAATTGTACGGTAACTATTAACTCACAGGTTCTTTTATGATTAATGTTGAAATCTATATTATCTAGAAAGTCGTTGATCGCTAGGGAGACTTATCCCTATTGTAGAATAAATGTTATTTATTTAAATAAATTATTAGTTTAATTTATTTATTTAAATAAGATTAGAATTGTTCTAATTGATTTATTCACAACCGGTTTAATATGGAGAACTTAAAGGGTCACACCATAAAAGAAAGAAAAATTATTTAAGAAAAAAATGGCATGATAGTAATAATGCATTAAATATAATTAATTTAATCTATGGTGATAGAATAAATTAAATAGCTTAATGTTTATTATTTAATATTTTAGAAATATTAAATATAAATTAATAAGAGGAGTCTTATTATTATTATTATTATTATTTTAATTCTAAAGGAGTTTAGGAATTAATATAATATCAGTACTCTCTCTCAATCCTAATAAGATTAGGATATAAATTAATTAAAAGTGTTTAATTAATTAATTAAATAAAACTCTATTCTAATTAGATTAGGAGGGTTAACCTAATATCTATATAAGAGAGTCTTATATCAGAAATAAGGGATGTGAATTTTTCAAGAGTTGGGAGTACACATATTCTATAGAGATAGAAACAAGGGTTAAGCCAATAACCCATCTTCCTGAGTTCTTCATCTTCCTTGGATCACCGTTAGAGGCCAAACATTTGGGTGGCTGACATTGATCAAGGGAATGAGCCACTACAGAGGAATCAAAGGAGTAGAACTTGTACCTGAGGAAGCTTGGATCTTCAAAGGTATAATTCTATTTTTCTCCTTCTATATTCACTGATAATTGATGCACAAGAATGATCATGGTTATGGGTTTGTATAAATTTTTGAAAACCTAGTTTTTGCGCTTCCGCCCTATTTATGTGATTTGATTGCATGATTGCGTTACGGACAAAACCAACATTTATTGCATGATAGGTTTCATATATTAGTTGCATTCTAGTATGTGTTAGTTAAATTTTGCATATAAATTTTTTAGTTTTATTTTGTTTTACCTATTTAGTTTATGTTTAATTGCATTGCATAGCATAATCCTATGTGTTTAGCCTATTGAATTCCAGTTTGGCAAATGATGTTATTGAATTATGATAGATTTTTGAACTCACTGGTTAGCTTAAGCTCAGTTATATTTTTATACATGATGTAATCTATACATATTTTTTTGATGTTACCGGATAGCACAAAATTGTCTTTATTTGCTTGTTAGCTAGATTAGCACATGTTTGTTTTCTGAGGTGGAAATTTTTTTTTTAATTGCTAGAATTGTGTAATAGAATGAATAATGACCTTAAGGACACATAAATACAAGTCTGGGGGAAAACACAGGGTATGCATGCTAAAAAGAAAAAGAAATATAAAATAAAAAAGAAAAGAAAATAAGTTGTGACAAAGAAAAAACATAGAATAAACACTTTGACTAGCTAAGTCTTGTGGCCTTTGATACTCGAGCAAGTAAGACCTAGGGGATTGTCTATACACCCAGCGCCCTAAGGCCTTTATGGTTTGGGAGTCATTAGTCGAAAGCTCGATAAATGGGTATCATTGAAAAGCCTAAGAGGGATTAGCATTGCACAGTCGGGTGTAATCACGGGAAAGTGCGAATATCGCCCTCGTGTGTGAATAAAGGCATATTAAACCTTTGTTGAACCTTAGCTTGTATCTATGTGTTGGTTTGGTCATTCTTTTGTATATATGAAAAATTCTTGATTTAAAACCTCAGTTTTCCTTCCTTAGAAGTATAGCATGTGGAATCTTTGCCTCTATCAAGCTTGTTTGTGACATAGCACACACACACTACATCTTTGCAACATGTTGCGACTTATAGATTGTATGTCTTTATAACTTTAGCTTGAGTTGATACTCTGTTCATTGTTCTTGTTATTTCTCTGAGGCGCTTCTTATTAGAATTCATAACATAGCTGATACTTTGGGATTCATTTTCATGTAGTTTAGTTGCATAGCATGTAGTTTGCATTTGTGTCTGTTGCTTGAGGGCAAGCAATTGTTCAAGTTTGGGGGTATTTGATAAATAGGTTTTATACATACTTATTGAATGTCAACTTGCTAGCATTATAGCTTCAATCTCAGGTATTTTAGTGTCTTTTAATGCGTTTTATATTTTTGTTATGTACTTTAGTCAGGAAACTCTTTTGGCAAAGAATTGGCAAGAAGTGGCATGAAATGGCAGGGTTTTAGCATGAAGCTGGTCAAAGGCAAGTTGGAGAGCTTATGAGGAAGTAAAATGTGGGCTTGGCATGGAAATGGCAAAAGGCATGCGCAAAAGGACCTCAAAGCAGCAGAAGTGAATGAGAAAGAAGCAAGAAAGAAAGCAGAAAGAAGCAGCAAGGAAATCAGCATTACACCAGAAGAAGCCAGCAGGAAACAGGCCCACGCTGCCGTGCCGGGATAACAAAGGGAAGCCGTGCGCCCGCGCCAATTAGCAGAGTCCAGAGAGCATTCTAGGGAAGCGGGCGACCGAGCCCCAAATGTACTACAAGGCCGCGCGGGGCAAGAAATTGACTTTTTCACTTATTCTTTCTGCTGAGTGTGTATTCTATATATTGGGTGTATTTGCAATGAACGAAGGATCGAGACATCAGATTATTACAGCATTGAATACTTTCCTATTTTCTAGGGTTAGAGAACTAGAGAGCTTTGGAGACTAACTCTTTCTATCATCTAGTTCTAGTAGACTTTATTTCTACGTTTTCATTTTAGAGTTTGATTATGGTCTGAACTTGAGCTTGAAAGCTTCTATTGAAAGGAGAACCATAAAATTTTCACTTTCCATTCTCTACTCTCTTTACTTTCATATTTGCTTCAATGCTTTGCCCAAATCCCATAATAGTTATTGGTTCAGAGATGAACTAACTACCATTATGGGATTCTAATGAATCTTATTGCTTAGTCTAGCTTTATATGCCTCATTGATATGTATGCTTGAATTTGTATGGTTTGCCTAGCATGATTGTATTGAATATATATATATATATATATATATATATATATATATAGATGCTTGATCACCATCTACTGTAATAGTTTATATGAAATTGAAAGAGGAAGTATAAACTTAAATTTTGTCATGCTAGCATATGTTCGTGAAATTTGCATGTGATGAATTTTATGATTCGTTATCCGGATAGAAATATACCGGCTTACCATATGTAGCCAATAGGGAGCTTGCACTTAAATCGATATTGCTTGTAAATCACATAGACATATAGTGATTTAGGTTTTATTGACATTCATGTGAATTCTATCTCTTTTGTGTATTTTATATGATATGGACTTGGTTTATTGAAAGATAGCCATTTCTTACGTTCGTGCTCTTGACTAGCAATCCTAAGTGATTAATTATACTTGACACGAGGTATGTAATCTAGACGATGCAATAGGTGAAGTTAGGATCCCATATTTCTCCAATTTGAATCCCTTGTCTGTTAATTAGTTAATTTTGCTTTAAAATCATTTTAGTTATTAATTCACACTTTGATACTCGTTTGAGCAGCTGAGGATAACAATAAAATTGTTGCATGATAGTTTAAATCTAATTTCTTTTCCCCATGGTAACGATCTTTACTTATCTTATATTACTTGTTGACCGTGTATACTTGCACGTGTCTGTGTCCGTTTTGTTAACACTGAAACGGCGCAACACGCGGCCGCACCGCTCCCAATGCTAATTGGAGAGCGGCCGCGCTGGTCTTGCAAATTGGGCAGAAAGCTATTTTTTAAAATGTGAAATTTTATGAGATTAATGATGTAATAATTTATAAAGCATGTTAATAAAATTAAAATACTAAATGGACAGTAATGAATTATATTGTCAGGATATAATATGTAATTATAATTAAAGTAAATGTTTAATTAAAATTATAATTTGTTAAATTGTAATTTAATTAATATAAATGCATAATGTAGGTTGATTAATTTTAATTAAAGTGAATGTTTAATTTAAATTATAATTTATTTAATTAAAATAAAATATAATTATAATTTGATTAATTATAATTAAAGTGAATGTTTAATTTAAATTATATTTTTTAATTATAATTTAATTAATATGAATAAGTAATTTAAGTTTGATTAAATTATATGAACATGTGATGTGATTATGTGATGTGATAGTAAATTATTAAACTTAATAATTTAAAGGGAATGAGTAACCTAGATGGGTTAACAAAGTTATGTGAATTAGTTATATGATAACTAATTATATTATTATTGTTAATTACATATATGTAAAGTTAATTAAGGAATGCGAGTATAACTTGTAGCTTACGCTTGAGACAAGTTCTCTATCCCTAAACTTGTGATTTATATGTAAGTGTTTTAAATTCAAATCTTAATTGTATTTGAGCCTATCCTTTTATTTCTGCAATGGACAAGTAATTATTTAAAGTTCACAATTTAGTTAAAGTGACCTTGACTTAATTGTTCAAGTAAGGTCTATTTTATCTTTCGAATGCTTTACGTTTAATTCTAAAGCATAAGTTATTTCATAATTCTTTATTGTTGAATTATTCTAGATTATTGTAAGTCGATTCAACTACTCCTTAGTTGATGGTAGTTGAACTCCAAATTTTCTTTTAAGCTTATCCAAACCAAACTTTCTTTGGTGCGGACTTGTTATCAAATACTGAGATGAACAACCCTATTTAATAGGGGATTACCATGCGAAAGCGTTAAGATGTTTGTGCACAATACATGGTATGAAGGGCTCATCTCCCTAAGTAAGAGTTAAGAGTCCATATAGTCTAAAAGACTATTAAAGGTTTTAAATAGAAATGTTTATAACCTAGGACATAGTTCAAGGTGTTATGACCCTCAGATGATTTTTATATTCAAATTCTAAGTTTGATTAAAGAATTATTATGCAATTCTTTATTATTGATGAAAGAAAAGTTATTCAAGTCTTTTGAAGTTATGCAATATATGTCATCACTATTATTGTTATTATTTCAAGTGAGCTTTTAGCTTCTCACTCTTGCAATTAAATAACCATTGCAGCTAAAGTCGAGAATGTTGACGCACCGTCAACAAGTAAAGGAAAAAGCAAGATGAACAAGTGAAGACTTGTTATGTTTTGATTACGATGTGTAATAGACTTAATTATGTTATGTTTTATTTTTCGCACTTATTCGTTTATGTTAAGGTTAGATAACCCTGGGATATTTGAGCAAAGTTGTAATCCTTTTATAAGGATGATTTTTATTTAATTATAAGGTTGTAATTTATTTTGCATTCCTTATTATTGGGCAGTAGTTGTATTTTATTTAGATAGTGAGCACCAAATTCCGTGGAATTGAATTAACCGGATTTGGGGGTGTCACAGTTTTCACACCGGTGCCCGGACTGAAATTGAAATATATATATATATATATATATATATATATAGATATAGACATATTGACAAAAAAGTAGTCAATCAAGACTGGGAAGAGAACCTAGTAGTGGTGAAGGCTGCTGATATATGCATATTTATATATAAAAGCAGTAAAAAGGCCACAGAATAATCCAGGGCGAACTAAAATGTAAATGTACAGAAAAGTAGTCAACTAGGGACTGGGAAGATAACCCAGTAATGGTGAAGGGTGCAAAAAATAGTATAAAGGCCACATAATGATCCAGGCCAAACTAAAATATATAAATATATATAAAGACAGAAACGTAGTCAACCAAGACTGGGAAGAGAACCCAGTGGTGGTGAAGGCTACTTATATATGCTTATTTATATATAAAAACAGTAAACTACCTCGAGTTTGACATCCGGGCTTGACAGAATTGAAAAATTAGTATATATACAGTTAAATATATTCAAAAAAAGCCAAACCCAAACTGGGAAGATAACCTAGTCCGGCGAAGTTGCTTAAAACGAAGGTACTAGTGCACTGAAGCTGTTAGAGCTGACGGATAGTCAATCCGAGTTGTAAAAATGCCAAAAAATGCAGTTATGTACAAAAATATACCAAAAATTAACGAAAACAGCCACAACACTTAGTTCCAGGCATATTTAGAAAACGAAACTTGATATGCAAGTGCAAAACAGTGCAAAGAAGTAATATTAACCTTCTGATCGTAAAAATACTCACAATGGACTGCTACAAGGGCTTTTTGCCAAATCGTAGGCCTTTAACGTCCGAATCTACCTGTTATTTTCTGATATGTGGTAGTATGTGGGTATATCTACGTGTTAGAGTAAAAAAATTTGGGTTTAGAAGATGTGAAAAAGTCAGAAAATCAAACGGGCAAAGGTTCGTTGCGTTTCAGAATTTTTTGAAAATGAGGGGGATCACCTCATATATATAGGCCAGGGAGCCTCAGCTCTACCTGCTGCTACCTCAGGTAGAGGTGAGGCTCCCCTGGTGGGGTCCACGTGTTCGATTGATTCGTCTTGAAGTACGTGCACTCCGACCAACGCGAGGTCGAAATTGAAACTTTCTAACTTTTGATCGGAGCGTCTGCTTAAAGCGTGTTGTACCTTTTCAGAAAGCCCTCATCTAGAGTGTCACAATGACAGGGGATAAAACATTTTTGGGTTCAAAACTAGTCCTTCGATTCCCCGTAGTTTGTCCGTTGAGCTGTCTTGCGCTGTTTGCACTCGGGATCATCGTTATTGTTCGTTCTAACCTTGGTGGCATCAATTCGGTTTAATTTTGACCGAATCAACTTGTGGTTGGTAAAATGACCGGCTAGCCCCTCCCGAGGTTGCCTTTAGTGTCGGCATGGCCTTCGGTTGACTTCCGGGAGTTATTTCCAAGACTTGGATTCCATTTGAGTCTGTTTGTCCTCAGTGTTGTCTCTAGGGCTGACTTGGTCATTCTAAATTTTCCTCTGGAGATGTTGTGAGGCTTCAGGTTTGTTCCTGAAGTTGGCTTGACTTCCCGGGTTGAGACCGAGGCTGACCTGCACTTCCCAAGTTGAGACCGAGGCTGACCTGTACCTCCAGGGTTGAGACCGGGGCTAAGTTAACATCCCAAGACTGGTGATTGAGGCTGGGGTTGTCCCAATATTGGTGACCGGGGTTGAGCTGACATCCCGGTATTGAGACCGGGGTTGATTTGAAGGCCCAATATTGAGATCGGGGTGATCTGACGGCCCGATTTGAGATCGGGGTTGATATGGTGGCCCGATATTGAGATTGGGGTTGATCTAATGGCCCAATTTGAGATCGGGGTTGATATGACGGCCCAATCTTGAGATCAGGGTTGATCTGACGGCCCGATTTGAGATCGGGGTTGATCTGATGGCCCGATATTGAGATCGAGATTGATCTGACGGCCTCATTTGAGATCAGGGTTGCTATGATGGCCCGAAATTGAGATCGAGGTTGATCTAATGGCCCGATTTGAGATCAGGGTTGATATAATGGCCCGATTTGAGATTGGGGTTGATCTAACAGCCAGATTTGAGATCGAGGTGATCTGACGGCCCGATTTGAGATCGGGGTTGATATGATGGCCCAATTTGAGATCGGAGTTGAATTGATGGTAGTTTTACCCTCCTACACTGTTAGTAACAGGGAAAGAAAATTTCGAGTGTCTACAACAGTCTTGCCCTCCTATAGTGTTAGTAACAGGGAAACGAAATTTTGAGTTTCTACAGACGTCATGATACCGCACTCTATTTACAATCTATTTGAGGATTCCGTTATTTTTGTGACTTTGTCATACTATAATATACCTTAGTGGGTTGACGATCTTTAGATCACATCCAACACTAGGTAAGACTGTACTAATAACTCCATCTTTTTTATCATCTCTGCACCAGGTTCAATGATGCATTAATGATATTAAAATACATTTTAATAACTCAAATCATTTTTTTTGTCTAGCCGAAACAACTAGAATATACTCTTCTTTAAATAGTTCAAAACCATTAAAAAATCATTTTTGGTGTTATCATGCCGCAACAGGTAACAATGTGTTAGTGGTTCGAAGTCCACTTCTACACAATTGTAACCATGTGTTGCTGATAACAAAAATTCATTTATATTTTTAAAGGCACATTAGTGCGAATTTAGCTTGATTTCAAATATTTCGAAGTCTAGCACAACTAAAAGATTTGAAATACCTATGCTCCCACCATCAACTTTAATTTTTCTAATGATCCATTGCTTAATAATTCTATCTATTCTATCACCATTAAAACTTACTATACTAAAAACCCTCAATTCTCCATCCACTAACTTTTCTATACCCCAGTATAGTTCATCAAACATACCATACGTTATGAGTTCAGGAACTTTCCATAATAATACGAGTTTAGGAGCTTATCCTAGCAATACGTAGTTCAAGAATCAATTAGGAACTGTCCATACGCTTAGGGGTTCGAAAACATACCATACGATTATGAGTTACAAACTTACCATAAGTATGAGTTTTAAGAACTCGCACCTAATCTTATATTCTCTACCTATTCGTTATACACATGAGAAAAAAATCACCTTCTCAACATACATATAGCGAATAGCGCAACACCAATATTTCAATGATTATCAATGTGATAAACAAAGTAGTCGTTAGACCAAGCACAAAACCCCAGCTCATACAAAGGTTTGTACAACTCAGCTATCACATGAGTCCTCAATTAAAATCCCACATAATCTTAGTCTCCTCTTTGCTCAATATGAATTTCATTTAATCCGTATCCCATCATCTACAACTCTTTCCTGAGTTTTCGTAGTACAATTTCATAGTACAATAGTCGTACAACAATTCTGCTATAAAGTTTTCAATCAATCGATTGATCATCTGTCCTCCTATGACCTCATCAGATCACGTTGTGACCTTTTCTTATAATCGTGTTTTATTACGATTCTTTTTTCTATCTTATGATCGTTTTATTTTACGATCTTCTTATCTTTCACCTTAATCATATTATATGATTTTATTTAAGATTTTCATCTTAATTAATAGAGTTAGGTAACTCTGGATTCTTATCTTTATAAATCTTCAAGATTCTTCTTTGAATCTTATTTATCTTATTCTTATCTTTAATGATGAATTTCCTTAATTCATCTATTATCATTTAAACTCTATTTGAGTTTATTCTTTATCCTCATCTTTGCAATTAAAGCCTAAGGTACCCTACATAAGGTTTATAACCTATAGCTCTGATACCAACCTGTGACGCCCCCAAATCCGGGTTCCTAGAACCCCAGACCTGGTATGTTACGGTACTTCATTATCATACATATTCTATCATCTAATGCGGAATATATAAACATATATTGTTTATTTCACATGATTCTATAACATTTCTCAAGGTCTGTTAACCTTAACTGAATACATACCCTAAGTAATTAAAAAGGTTTACAACATCATTTACATCAGATAACTAATAGTTATAGATGTATATAACCTACTCTTGGAGTTTGCCTTTGCCACTGTCTTTCTTCGAGCCCTCGTTTTAATCTGAAATTGGATTATCATGATATAGCAAGGGTGAGCAACTAATTTGCCCAGCAAGTTTAAATACTACAAGGATATATCATGATTGAAAGAAAGAATAAACTTTCGCATTTTCAACAATATAATAATTGTGAAAGAGCATAAATTAGAATTTCAATAAATGAATGACTGAATCAATAACGTTTAATGTCAACAAGGACCATGAATAACTTTAACTGAACCTTATAGTAATGAAGGTGATCAACCTTTCATACTTGATAAACATATGTAATATGCACTAAGTGAGAATCAATAATCAGTATAGATGTGAATAATCAACAATAATTATTCACTAACATGCTTTGAAAATATAACTCAAGTTAGAGTTAAAGAAAACTTGTCTGCACCGTCGATTACTACTACGCAATCTAATTTAATCGCTTTATTGAAAAGACCTATCAGTTATAAGATTGATCTTTCAGTTAGCATAACATACCTTATCACATAATATTATTACTTTATAAGTAAACTATCTAACATTTAACCACATAGTCAAATATTAAATAATACCTCAACACTATACGTATTCACAAGTCTAAACCTAGCACACATCGAGTCTTTAATAGTATTCAATATAGTATACTGAGTGGTTTTCCACAAACAACCAACAAATTAGTTTTCTTCTCGTCTACACTGTTTTCACAGCGAGTTAGATCAGTTACTAATTCGTATATACCTCCGCTCCCCGAAGGAATCGTTTAGCCCAGCTACTATACATCAACCATTAAAGAGTACAACTGCATTACCATAGACTGAACACTTACTCACTCATTTTATAAGTTCTTATTATAACTCGGTAAATTATTTACTATTTCAGTAAACCGAATACCTCATTTCAGTAAGCTGAAACAAAACTGTCTTCCCTTCCTGACATCTTCAGTTTCTATTTCAGCACCCTGAATTATTCAATTCAGCAAGCTGAAATACCCTATTCACGAAAATACCAAATTAGCTTATTATTTTCCTATCCTTTGACCACACATAAATACATATATTTCATACACAAAAATAATTTTTCTGAAAATTTTCAATTCCCTTTAGTATTTTTCAAAAATCTATTTTTAGTTCGTAGCTTAAGAAATTAGTTATCTCATGCTTAAGTCTAGAAATTTCCAACTCTTTCCAGAATCGTACAATTATTAACATGAGCTTCCAGTTAAAATTTTGTGTCCATCGAAGTTATAGAACTCCGGTTATAGCAGTTTTCGTCGAAAAAACTCAAATATTAAAATGACCATAACTCGGTTAATTTAAGTCGGATTAAGCTCATTTTTTGACAGGAGCTACTTTATATCATTTATTTGCATGTTCCAAAATATTGGAATTTATTTCAATAATTAAGATGCCAAAACTATCCCTAGAAGTTTTATGCATATTGATTTTCTTCATTTTTCAGTTTTGTCATACTTTGCTAAAAACAGTCCACGTGGAAATATACATAGAATTTTTCAGTGATTCCACTTGGATTTGTTAGACGACTTATAGATCTAACTCCAAAAATTGACCGCACTCAAAAATTCAAAATAGAATGAGAGATATAATCGTTTGAATTTTATACTTTATTTTCTCAAAAATTTGATTTTCAATCTTTTGTGATTTCTAAGAAAACTTCCTTATTCTCACCCATTCACCAACATAACCCATCATAACACCTATTAATACTTCATATACTCATGGATCTAACATGATCCATGATCTATTTCATCAAACAATCATAAATCACAAGATTAAACACAACCAAAGCTAAGAAAAATTAGGTTTTCTACATTTTGAACAACCTAGTTTCCATTTCATGCTTTAAATCTAACTTTTGTTTCTCAAAAGGGTTAGATCTAAACATGAAACACTTCTAAACATATGGATCTAAGGTTTTAAACCTCAAGATCAAAACTTCATACTATCAAAAATCCAATCAAATCAAAAAGGAAAATAGATTATATAAGTAGGAACTCTTTAAACAGTATCTTGATTTTCCTTTCGTTTTCTTCCTAGGACTTGATTTAAGAACTAAGAAACTACAAAAACTCTCCCTCTCTTTCTTCTATAGTGGCCGAAATATATGGATCTCTCTCCTTCTCTCTCTTGCTTCTATCTTGTGTTCTTTCTTTCTCTTTCTAATTTAGCGTAGGAAATAGAATAAGAACAAAATGATTTAGTTAGTTTACTAAAAAAAATGAATAGATATATCATATACATCTATCCTTATCATCCAAGTTCTTTACCCTTTCTCTCTCTCAATGAGTAAGTTGTTTCTTGCAAGCAACTATAAAAGTGTTGGCCAAATAAAAACAAGACACCTAGCTAAGTGGTTTACCAACTAAAGTAAATGCAATCATTACATGCACCTCTCTTTTCTCACCTTGTGCAATCCGGCTAAGTGGCTTTTCTTGGGCCAAATTGGTTTTCTTTTTAAGCTTTGATTAACCTACTTAATGTCCAACATGTCCCCTCCCACTTGGGCTAAACGTTTGGCCACTCTTTTAATTTCTTTTGGGCTTGGATTTTTCTAATTTTCCTTACTAATCAAAATGGACATGGGCCTCCATTACTAATTAAATTGTGTCATCATTATACTTGCCCTATACATCTAATATTGGGCTAGTTTAACAATTTAATTGCTCTTAAATCAAATTAGCTACATGTCCAATGCTTAAATAAACAATTAGGCTACAAATTTGGCTACTTATTTATTTATTTGGACCATAAAATCAACCTAGTTCCACACTCTTTAATTTTATCTTACCCTAATCATTTCATTAGGGTTTCCTTTCCCCCCCTTTGTAATTAAATTCCTTACTCATGTATCTTTAATTTCATAACCCAATTAGACTTGCTTTACTTAGGTTATAAAATTAATTAATTGAGATGTATAAATTAAATCTCTTAGGATTAGTCTATATTTTTAAATACTAACATTCTCTCAAATTATAATTTTTTAGGTTATTTAATTACCATACCTAATATATGTATTAGGTTACATAGCTTTATTCTTAATTCTCTTTATATTCAAAATAAATGTATACACATTATATAATGTATATTTATTTAATCAATTACATACTCCACATAAGTCATCACATATTCCACTCCTAACTTAATTTTGGCTTTTCTCTATAAAAATCAACTGTTGACTTTGACTAAAAAGTCAACCAGTATACATTTTGTGTTTACTGTCTTTTCTGACTAAACTTGATGTTCTGGACGCAACTGAGCAGTCCGTGCCTCAAGATTCTATCTTTAACTCAAATTTTGAGTTTTAACTTACTCATTTTTTATTGCTAATCATATTAGCTAATGACTTTATACTTAATCATCTTCTTATTTGTCAGTCAAGACCAACATTCAAGCTATGCTAATTACTAACATAGTTTTATTTTGATTCTTATATCCTTAACTTAATTCATCATTCCTCTTGCTAAAATATATAGCACCTTACTAAGTATGTATATATATATATATATATATATATATACATATACTCATCTTCGTTTAACCTCATAGCATCTCTTCATGTGAAATTTTATTTCCTTAATAAACTTTTCACATGTATCAATATAATATTTTTTACACTATTCAGTTCACATCAAATTTATAGGTATCGTAATACCTTATCCTTAACATTTCTTCAAATACATATAACTCAATTTCAAGAGTTTTGAAATTTTGTAACCCATATTTTCTATACTCTCATTCAAATAGTAAACCATATAGGTTTTAATTAAAATTTTTAATTAAATCCTCAAATTCCATCTAGATTTTATTCTTTAACCTTTATTTTAATCATTTAAGATCTTATAAATTTTTGGGTTGTCACATTATCTACATGATGTTGTTATATTAAATGTGATAAACCCATAATTTTAAGTAATGCTTTTAGAATCATGATAATGATCATGCTAATGAGATCTAAATTCTTAGAAAGCTCAAAACTAAAATATTTCCCAATCGTTGGATTACTAAATTGGGGATTGGGTAATTCTGATAGATTGGTACATGCATTGCTTGTTTATTGGATGAGGATGATTGATCTCATGATCATTAGTGTGGAGACACTAAAGCAAGTATGTATGTGCTTATTGGAGAATAAGTTTACTGAACGTGGCTCGCTAAGGAATACCTAATGGAGTTTTACTTGCATGTCAATAGAAATTCCTTAAGTGATAGTAGTACAAGTGATCCTTCGACTTGAGATCATCATAGTATCTTGTGTTTGGTGAGTTATATTTTGACATGTCCCTTAAGACCCTTAGGGTATATCAAAGGGTATGCTTGGGTATAATAAGTTGTACATGGAGATAATATTTGATCAACATAGAATCTACCGCTTTTAGTAAAAGAAGGAAATGTCCTATGTGATTTGATAAATGACAACCCAGTAGTCATTGGCCAAGGCATAATGAAATTACGAAAGAGTTTCTAATTTGTATTATTTGGAGTTATGAATTTAAGGATCGAAATATATATAATTAAATAAATAAGACTTGACAATAATTCCATGTCTTATGTTAAATTAGGACATTGTATAGTAGAAGGATTGAATTGTACAATAACTATTTACTCAAAGGTTTTTTTATAATTAATGTTGAAATCTATATTATTTGAAAAGTTATTGATCGCTAAGGGGGATTACCCTTATTGTAGAATAAATATTATTAATTTAAATAAATTAAATTGTTTAATTTATTTATTTAAATAAGATTAGAAGTGTTCTAATTAATTTATTCACAACCAGTTTAATATTGAAAACCTAAAGGGTCACACCGTAAAAGAAAACATATTTATTTAAGAAGCAAATGACATAATCGTAATAATAAGTTAAGTGTATTTAATTTAATCTATGGTGATAGAATAAATTAAATAGCTTAATATTTATTATTTAATATTTGAAAAATATTAAATATAAATTAACAAGAGGAGTCTTATTACTATTATTATTATTTAATTCCTAAAGGAGTTTGGAAATTAATTAATAAAATTATTCTCATTAATTTCTAAATTGATTAGGAATATAACTAATTAAAGAGTAATTAATTAAAATGAAACCCTATTCATAAATTGTTTAGGAGGGTTACTTACATCTATAATAAGAGGAGTCTTATTATAATTTAGGGTGATAGACTTTATACTGACAATTCCAATAGTTGGGAGAATACTGATAATTCTATAGAGATAAAATATAAGCTTTAGCCAAACACCCATCTTCTTGAATACTTGTTCTTCGTTGGTGGATCACCTCTAGAGGTCAAACACTTGGGTGACTAACGTTGATCAAATGAAGGAATCAAACACGGTGAATTCAAAGAGAGCACGATGGATTTGAAGTTGAACTCGTACCTAAGGAAGCTAGTTTCTACAAGGGTATGAATCTGATCTCCTTCTCCTTTATATTGAATTGATAATTAAGCACAAAACATGATCATAGTGATGGTTTGTATGAAAAATTTTAAATTCTATTTTAACGCGCTTCCGCTACTTTTATGTAATTAGATTGCATGATTGCACTATATACAAACCTAACATAATTCGCATAAAGTTTGGCTCTGATATCACTATAATACACGTAAATTTTATAAATAATAATAAAAAATATTTGAATATTTATGTTGAATACATATATACTTTGGTGTGTCATAAAAAGTGGGAATTTAATTTAGATTGAATTTAGTATGTGGTAATTGAGAAACATGATAATGATGATGATGATCTTAATAATAAGCCTTGTGTGGCATAATTAATTTCCTAATGAGATTAATTAAGAGATGATTTAATAAGGTATTGGATTATGAGTTATATCCAAGCCCAATATTAATAATATGACATGCTTGCATATGTTAGGAGTTAGCCCAAGTATTTGATTTGTTAGATTAATAGTTGAACCCAATGGGTAAATATGCCTAACCCAAATTCATATATTATTAGACTAACCTATAGATTATATGGTTATATATATATATATATATATATATATATATAGCAAGTATGCTAGCTTATTATACAAAAAAATGGGAAAATAAAATGTAACTTGGGAGGAATAAACCCCCCATGATCGACCATAGCCCCCTCCCCTTGTCAAAATGCTGATTTTTATTCTCTCTTTAAGCCAACAAGCAAGTATCGATGTTGGAAAATTTAAGAAATCATGCGGGTCGGTTGTAACCCGATTTTCCTCAAATCGATCTTCCTAAGTTATCTCTACCCTTATTTTTTATTGCAAAAAAGGTTTTGAAGGGTTTTTTAAGAAAAAGGCCAACATGTGCATATGTCGACGATTTGATTTGATTAAACAGAGTCGCCAGTTGGTAGTTTTGAAAATGGTTGTACCAACTCAACTGAGTTTGATTTAAAAAGAGGCCCAATTGCTGGACACTGTAGAAACTTGATCTTTGAAATCGGAGTTTTGAGTTCGGGGGCTTGGTTAAGTGTGGGGAAGGTGTTAGGCACCCCACGACTCCCGTGTAAACACAGTACCGCAATCTTTTCAATATTTCCCTTAAAGCTGAAATGCGTGAGTGAATGCTGTTTAAAAATTGTGCCTATTGATTGATTGATTGATTGAAAGCTTTGACAAGCTTCGTTGAGCTTATATACGAAGGGTTTGATTTGATTTGAAAATCATTCTTTGATTTGATTTGCAAAAAGCATTATTTAATTTGATTTGCAAAAGCTTTTGAATTGAATTGACATTGATGTTTTGAAAGCTGGTTTTATCATACCCTTACGCTGACATGGGAATTGAAGCATATCGCTACTCTCAATTTTATCTTTATAGCCTTAAAGTTGCATGCAAATGGTGATTTGTCGGGCTACGAAGCATCCTCGACCACAGAAATATAAAGTGTCGGTTTCCTCATGGGTATGAAAACCATCGGAGGGACGCTGACACGACAATTCATATTTTCACTATGTGAGACCTTAAATTCGGAATAACCAGTTTTAAGGTCTGTGCATGTACATTTTACAGAAAAACTGGCAGGGTACATCTGTAAATCAGAGTTTGTCCATCGTGGGAATCAGATTCTGATCAGTTTGATCATGAATCTCACGATTCCTAGGCTCACATATGAGTACCCAATAAACCTGCACAGTTCAAATTTGTATAGAGATAGTATGCGTTATCACGTCGCAATGGAACCAAGGATTCATCAGTATATCCTAGCTGCGCGTGGCCAAAGCGTCTCGTTCCAACTAGATAGCGATCTAAGGGACGCGAGATTGCTTTTGAAGCTGAAACTATAAAAATAACTAGATTTAAAGAAATCTCAGCCATTATAGCTTCCAGGTTCTGTCGGGACCTGTTTAAACCGTTGAAAACTAGAATTGGCGAGAATTAGATAAATCTAGTTCGCCCGCAGATATGTAAGTGCAAATTCATATACAAATGAATGTTAAATGCAGCAGTTGAATAAATTAAATAAAGCAATATATATAGTTAAATATATATAAAAGCTGTAAAGGGCGATGGATTTTCACTCACAAGCCCGGATTGGAATGGAAATATATATATATATATATATATATATATAAACTGTAAATAGCCACGAAATAATTCAGGCTGTGATAGAAATAAAATATATACATATATAAAAAAATAGTAAAAAGGGCGATGGATTTTCACTCCTGTGCCCGTACTTGAATTGAAATTGACAGAAAAATAGTCACCTAGTGACTGGGGAGAGCACCCAGTATAAGGAAGTATACAAAAGCAGTAAAATGGCCACGAAATAATTCAGGCCGGACTGAAAATATATAAATATATATATATATATATATATATATATATTGACAGAAAGATAGTCAACCAGGACTGATAAGAATACAAGTGATGGTGAAAGTCGCTTATATATGCGTAAATATATATAAAAGCGATAAACTACCTCGGATTTGACATCTGGGCTTGACAGAATTGAAATGTTAGTACATTTACAGTTAAATATGTACAGAAAAAGGCCAAACCAGGACTGCGAAGATAACCCAGTCCGGCGAAGTTGTCAGAATGTGCGTGCTAGTGCATTGAAGCTACTGGAGCTGACGGATCATCAATCCGAGTTGTAGAAATGTTGAAAACAGAGTTTATGTACAAAAATGTATCAATTTTTGACGAAAATGGCCACGGAACTAAGTTCCGGGCATATTTAGAAGATGAAACTTTGTGTGTAAGTGTAAAGCAGTGCAAAGTAGTAGTATTGACTTACTGATCGTAAAAATACTTACAATGGACTACAATACGGGCTTTTTGCCAAATTGTAGGCTTTAAACGTCCAAATCTACCGGTGATTTTTTGATATGTGGTAGTATATGGGTATATCTACGTGTTGGAGTGAAAATATTTGGGTTTGAAAAAGGTGTAAAAGTGAAAAAATCAAACTGCCAGAGCTTCACTGCGTTCTACTTTTTTTCAAATGAGTCGGGGGCCACGTTTATTTTTAGGCCAGGGAGCCTCCACTCTACCTGCGGCAGCCACAGGTAGAGCTGCGGCTCCCCTAGGTGGGGCCCACCTGCCCGGCTTAGTCGCCTCGAAGTACGTGCACTCCGAGCAATGTGATGTCCGATCGGAAACTTTCTAACTTTTGATCGGAACGTCCGTGTTTGAGGCGTGAGATACCTTTCCGAAAAGCTCTCTCCGAGAGTGTCGCAATGAAATGGGAAAAACATTTTTCGAGTCCAGGAAGACGGGTTCATAACTAGGTCTTCGTTTTCCTGTAGTTTGTCCGTTGAGCTGTCTTGCGTAGTTGCCACTCGGGATCGTCGTTAGGGTTCATTCTGAACTTTGGCGACATCAATTTGGCTTGAGTTTGACCAAGTCGGTTGAGAGTTGATGAAATGATCGTTGTACCCCTCCCGGGGCTGCCTGTAGTGTCGGCATGGTTGCTAGTTGACGTTCGGGAGCTGATTCCAAGACTTGGATCCCAGTTGATCTCTACTTCTATGGGGAGGACTGCTTCCCAGCCATAGACTAATGAATAGGGATTAGCCCCAGTAGAGGAGCACATTGACGTCCTGTATGTTAACAGGGTTAGAGGTAGCAGGTCAGGCCATTCTTTGTGATTATCAGACATTTTCTGCATGATCTTTTTGATTTTCTTGTTGGCCGCTTCGACAGCCCCATTCATCTTGGGCCGATAGATGACGGAATTGAGATGCTTGATGTGGAACTTGCTACATAGTTCTCTCATCATCGGATTGTTCAGGTTCTTGGCGTTGTCTGATATGATCACCTCCGATTGTCCATACCGACATACGACATTGTTTATGATGAAACCAATTATGACCTCTTTGGTGACTTTGGGAAAAGAGGCTGCTTCAACCCATTTGGTGAAGTAATCGATCATGGTAAAGATGAATCGATGACCATTGCTGGCTTTGGGTTCAACTGGGCCAATTACATCCGTTCCCCACATGCAGAAAGGTCATAGTTGTGACGCCCCCAAAATAGGTTCAATACTCAACCCATTCTAAGTCGCCAAATACATGGTACGGAATCCAAATGCAATCTTTTATATCAAACGGTCGTGCAAAATACGACCACACAACTGTGAATGTCAATATAGACATATAAAAAAATATAAATACTCAAACTAAGTCCTCATTACATTTATTATCACACTATTTTACAAAAAAAATAGTGACGACTTCTACAGCTCTAACTCGGACCATCACTCCATTCCCCGACTAGTATCTGCGATATTCTCATTTCCTGAAGAGAATAATGGAATAAAAGGGTGAGCTCAACTAGCTCAGTAAAGAATATTATGACTAAGATAATGAAAAATAATTTATCGTTAGTCTTCAACAAATCAGATAAAATATTATGTTCAACAAGTTTTAGATAAACAACTGCAACAGAATTAACAATTCATTAGAAGAGGTACGTAAAGAATGATGTTTACTATCTTCTATGATTTAAAAGTCCATCATCAATATTTTATTCCTGTAACATCAATCAATATATATCTCAAATCAAATATTCATCTTTGCACTATGGGCCAAAGATATTCATTTGTATCACCAGTGGTCATGTTCATCTCAACACCTGTCCATCTTTGCACTACGGGCCAAAAATATTCATCAGGTAATCATTCATCTTTGCACTACAGGCCAAAGATATTTTTCAAGTAGTCATTCTTCTTTGCACTACAGGCCAAAGGTATTCATTTGTATCATCATTTAAGATTGAGGATGACGAAAAATATTTTAAAGAACGAATCAAGTGAGATAAAGGACAAAGATTAAGGATTCGTAATTTAGTTTATCCAAGTTCAAGAATACTCCATATTAATCAATTGTGGAGAAAAATTCAAGAATCAAGATCAAAACATGGATACAATCAGATAATTGGGTCAGAAAAAAAAATATAATTTTTTTTTCATGAATAGTAACTCATGAATTGTAACTTGTGAATAGTAACTTGTCTTGAAAAGATAAAAATTTCATAAAAAGTTCATACCAATATTCCAGTGAAATGATATTAGATGAAGCGCAAAACTCAAAGAAATTCTGATCATTTCAAGAATTATTGAAGCAATACTTACCGTGGTAAGTTCAAATTTAGGAATATGAAATGAAATATTATCACTTTCATAATATGGAATATGAAAGAAAATAATATTCTTTATGAATATTGAAAGGAAATAACATCATTTATAAGAAAAATAATATCCTTTACCTCAGTATAATACTCAATCTGACTGAAATATCGGATATTATGATGAGAAAAACTTACACCGTTATCAACACTCAAAGTATCTAAATACTCACAAGAAATACGCTCAATAGTATAGAGAAAGAAATTTCTAATTCTCGTGTGATTTTTATTTCTAACTAAGCACCCTATTTATAGAAAAATACCAGAACACCAAAGTTGACTAATGAAATCACGGATGAATTTTCAAGCCTTACATTTTTGAAAATGTGTAGCACACCAACAAGGAATTCAAATTCCTCCATCAACCACATTCTTTTTCTCTTCGACCTAATTTTATTTTTATACCATAAAATTAATATTATTATTTAAAATAAAAAATTATATTATTATATTATCACATTATATTATTATAATAGTATATTTGAATAAATATTTTATCGGGGAAGATAAAATGTCAACTTTCAACAAATGTCTCATACTACAAATTCTTCCCTTTATATCAAAATTGAATAAATATTTACTTATCATTTTATCAATAATTAATTATTATTCACAAATAATATTACAGAATCACAATAATGACAACCAGGTCGTTCCCAGAAAAGAGGGGGCATTCCAATAAAAATTTCTTCTCATTGGAGCGCAATTATATAACCTAACCCCTTTCCTCGACAGAACTTTCTAGACATTGTCAATAATGTTCTCTAATAATATTATTCAAACAATATGAATTATTAATTTGATAATGTAAAATACTGTGCAGTGGTTACTGTGACAATTATTGAATCAATAATATAAAATATCTACGTAGCAATTATTGATATAAAATATCAACATAGCAATTATTGAACCAATAAAATATTATGCAATTGTAGCAATTATAGAATCAATAATATAAAATATTGAACAGTAATTACTGTAACAATTATTGAGTGAGTGACTTCTTACGTAAGAACCAATAATTTGAAATACTGTGCAATACCGTGTGCTACTGTGCAACAATGCGTATTACTGTATTTTTATCACCGGATATTTGAACAGTTTAACGGGAACAGCTTTTTCAGTTTTTATAAAAAGGTTACTTCTATCACTTTCTATATCCGACATTCATTTCGTTGTAGGGTCCACCAAGGACTGTGCCGTCGTCCGAATATTCTCCGACAAAAAAAATATTCCTCAACCAAACGAATATTCTCCGACACAACGAATATTTTATAACCACTTGCTTACTTTGTAAAATTCGCACATCTCATCCATAACTTATCACATTTATCAAATCAACACCTTACTATTTCAAAATAATAAATAAAAAAAAATTAAATCTTTATTCATAAAAGTTGGGGTCTTACAACCTCCTCTCCTTATAAAATTTCGTCATCGAAATTGACGTACGTACCTGGTATGTCGAAAAGGTGAGGATACCTTGCTTTTATATCCGATTCTAACTCCCATGTCATTTCCTCAATATCATGGCTCCTCCACAAAATTTTAACTTGAGGTATAATCTTTGAGCGTAGGACATGTTCCTTCTTATGGAGGATCTACACAGGTACCTCCTCGTACGTTAAATCTTCAGCTATCTCGTCTGGTTCTAACTTAATAATGTGGTTTGGGTCTTTCACATATTTATGTAGCATGGATATGTGAAAAACATTATGAATACGAGACATGCTTAGAGGTAAGGCGAGTCTATAGGCTACAGTTCCTATTCGGTCAAGGATCTCAAATGGACCGATAAATCGTGGGTTGAGCTTTCCTCTCTTTTCGAATCTCGTAACTCCTTTTCATGGAGCAACACGTAATAATACATGGTCTCCGTCATTAAACTCCACGTCCCTTCGATGAAGATCAATATAACTCTTTTGTCGATCTTGTGCAGTTTGTATACTTTGCCGGATCATTTGAATCTTTTCCGTAGTCATACGTACTAACTCCGGTCCCAACAATGTTGCTTCACCCGCCTCATCCCAACATATTGGAGAACGAAATTTTTGTCCATACAACGCTTCGAATGGAGCCATGCCTATACTTGCCTGATAACTGTTGTTGTAAGAGAATTCCACCAATGGTAAGTACTTATCCCAACTTCCTTTGAAGTCTAGAACACAGAGTCTCAATAGATCCTCAAGAGTTTGAATAGTATTTTCTGATTGTCCGTCCATTTGAGGATGATATGCAGAACTAAATCGTAAATCGGTGCCCATAGCTTTCTGCAAACTGCCAAAATCGTGAAGTGAATCTTGGGTCTCGATCCGAAACTATGGATACTGGCATGCCATGCAATCTCATAATCTCATTTATGTACATACGGGAAAGACGTTCAAGTGAATAAGTCTCTCGTATAGGCAAGAAATGAGCAGACTTGGTTAATCTATTGACAATAACCCAAACTGCATTTATGCCTTGAGAAACCTTAGAAAGACCCGTAACGAAATCCATGTTGATGTGTTCCCATTTTCATTCTGGAATCTCAAGTGGTTACAATGGATCTTTTGGCATTTGATGCTCCGCCTTGACACGTTGACACGTTAAACACCTCGAGATAAAACTCCGCGATATCTCTCTTCATGTTGCTCCACCAAAATGTATGTCGCAGATCACGATACATTTTAGTACTTCCAAGATGGATTAGAAATGGTGTTTTGTGTGCTTCCATCATGATTCTGTACTTCAAATCAGAGTCGTTAGGAACACAAAGTATGGAGTTGACTCAAACTATTCCCTCCTCGTCGATTCTTGCTTCTGGAATAGCACCTTCTTGCACCTTCTTCTTCATATTCATAACTCCGGGTCTGTATCTTGAGCAACTTTAATTTTATCAATTAAAGCTGGTTCTACAAGTATACTTGACATCATCACATGGGTCCCCGGAGTCTTGAACTCTATCTCCATCCTTTGTAAGTCACACAAAATGGGCTTTTGTGTTGACAACATCGCACTCGTTCCCGCATATGATCTTCTACTCAACGCGTCAGCTACCACATTTAGCTTTTCCAGAATGGTATTGAATGGTATAGTCATAATCTTTCAACAGCTCAAGCCAACTTTGTTGCCGCATGTTGAGTTCATTTTGAGTGAAGAAATATTTAAGGCTCTTATGATCCGCATAAATCTCCACTTTCTCCCCATACAGGTAGTGTCTTCAGATCTTCAACGCGAAAACAACTGCTGCCAACTCTAGATCATGAGTAGGATAATTCCTCTCATATTTTTTGAGTTGTCGTGAGGCATAGGCTATGACTTTCCCATGTTGCATGAGAACACATCCTAACCCTTTGCTCTGAGCATCGCTGTATATATGACAAATCCATCCAAACCAGATGGTATTGTCAGAACAGGTGCCAAAATGAGTCTCCTCTTGAGCTTATCGAAGCACTTCTCGAATTTCTCGTTCTATACGAATTTTGTATCCTTTCGAGTCAGCTGAGTTAATGGAGTAGACATTCGAGAAAATCCTTCCACGAATCTCCGATAATAACTAGCTAAGCCCAGAAAGCTACGTACTTCGGTTATCAACTTAGGTTGCTCCCAACTTTATATTATTTCAATCTTCGCCGGGTCAACTGATATTCCATGTTTCGATACCACGTGCCCAAGGAATGCTACTTCCTCAAGCCAGAACTCGCATTTCTACAACTTGGCATATAGTTTGTTTTCACGAGGCTTTTGAAGTATCAGCTTCAAGTGGTGCTCATGATCTTCACGGCTTTTAGAGTAAATGAGGATGTCATCAATAAAGATAACCACAAAATGATCCAAATATTCCTTGAATATCCGGTTCATCATATCCATGAAGGCCATAGGAGCATTAGTCAATCCAAAAGATATGACTAAGAATTTATAATGCCCGTATCGAGTTTTAAAGGCAGTCTTTAGAATGTCATCAGTTTTAATCTTTAATTGATGATATCCAGAACGAAGATCGATCTTTGAGAAGAATTGCGCACCTTACAACTGGTCGAATAGGTCATTAATGCTAGGTAACGGATACCTATTCTTGATGGTGACATGGTTCAATTCCCGATAGTCAATATAAAGTCGCATACTCCCGTTTTTCTTCTTTACGAATAAAACAGAATCACCCCAAGGAGATGTACTAGGACGAATAAACCAATGTCTAACAACTCCTGTCGTTGGACCTTTAACTCCTGAAGTTCAACAGGAGCCATTCGATATGGGATTTTAGAAATGGGTTTTGTACCGGGTTCAAGGTTAATAAAGAATTTAACTTCACGTTTTGGGGGTAGACCGGGAAGTTCTTTGGGAAGTACATCAGGAAACTCATTAGCCACAAAAATATCATTTAAATCTGACGTATTCTGATTTAAATCAGTGACATGGGCTAAGAAAGCTTGACATCTATTTTTTAATAAACGAATAGCCTTATGACTTGAAATGACATTGATTGATTTTAGTGGTTTGGTTGTTTGAATTCGCACAACAGGTTGGTTAGGAATATGAAAACTAACAACCTTACGAAAATAATCAATTTTGGCATGATAAGTGGTTAACCAGTCAATTCCTAAAATAACATCAAATGCAAGTATTTTCAACGATTAAGATCAACAGGTAGGGTGAGGGTGCCAATTTGAATCTAGCAAGATTTGTAAACCGTAGATGTAACGAAGGTTTCCCCTAACAGAGTTTCAACAGATAAGTCAAAGTCTAATTTCTAAGAAGTCAAGTTCAAACGTTGAGCACAAGTAGGTGAAATAAAAGAATGGGTAGAACCGGTATCTAATAAGGTATAGACCTCGCAAGAGTTTATGATTAGCTTACCCGTAATGACCTCATCCTGGACAGCCTTTAGAGTCACCATCCCCGATGGACTTGATTTCACTACAGGACACACTCAAACTATGTGACCTTTCTTTCCACTGTTATAACACACCTTGGATTGCTGTGTGCAATTGGGACTGATGTGTCCCTCTTGTCCGCATTTATAGTATATGACCGGTGGTCGTTCTCCTCCCCTAGAAACAGTTGATGTTGGTGCTGCTGTCGACGTCTTCACGTTCTCATTGTTGTAACTTCTCATTGTTGTAACTTCTCTTCTTAAAATCTCCCCCCGACTCACTTCATCTATTATCATGGCCACGATTACCACCGGAGTGGTTACTGCTTCTGTCATGATACTTTTCTCCCCGCTGGTTGTCATTATTTCAATGACTGCTGCCACCGGTACGACCTTGGTTGTTATCCTTTGGTTGAACATAATCATTATACCATTCTAATAATTGGGCCCTGTTCACCACATTTGAATACAAATAAAGTTTATAAGAAATGAGGTACTGACGAATTTCGGGTTTCAAACCTCTCAGAAACATCCGCGTCATACGTTCCTCATTATTCACCAAATGAGATGCAAATTGGGATAACTCCGCGAACTTAGCCTCGTACTGGGACACAGTCATACTGTTCTGTTCCAGTTTGATAAACTCTACCTCCTTCATATGACGAATACTTTCTGGAAAGTACTTGTCATTGAATAATTTCTAGAACTCTTCCCAAGACATCTTGAGTGCGGAAGGCTGAGTACGCTTCACAGATTAACACCAGTAATCTGCCTCTCCACGGAACATAAACGTGGCGAATGGAACCTTTTACTCCTCTGTGCATCCCAAGACATCAAATAACTTGGTAATTTGCTTAACCCACGTTTTCGCCTTGATTGGATCTGGCTTTCCCAAAAACTCTGGTGGTCCCAACTCTTTGAATTGTTTGGCAGTGACAAGCCGCGAGTTGCCATTATTTCCACCTGTATTTTGAACACGAGTCTCCCTCGTCTAGTTTTGCATGAACTACAAAAAGCTTCTAAACATCCCATCATTCATCGTTTGATCGGTGGTGTTGTTTACAGGAGGAATATTTCCTTCCTGTTGCACATTATCCTGGTTGGTGATTAGAGGTGTCTCAACGGTCTCAAATGCTCAATTGCTTAGATTTTCAGCTGCCATTCTTTAATACTGCCACAAAACAAGGGTTAATTTAAAGAAATTAATATGTCACATATTATCCCTATATTTCGACCGACCAATTAATCAACACATAAGCTTAGGTAGAACACACTAGCAAAGGTTTTACTGATCTCTCCCCTCCTAGTTCTATTCCCAGATCTCCACCAGAGATCATATCCCTAAGCTCTGATACCAACTGTGACGCCCCCAAAATAATTTCAATACTCAACCCATTTTGAGTCGCCAAATACATGGTATAGAATCCAGAAATAATCTTTTATATCAAACGGTCGTGCAAAATACGACCACACAACTGTGAGTGTCAATACAGACATGTAAAAAATATAAACACTCAAACTAAGTCATCATTACAATTATTATCACACTATTTTACAAAAAAAATAGTAAGGACTTCTACAGCTCCAACTCGGACCATCACTCAATTCCCCGACTAGTACCCGCGATATTCTCATTTTTTGAAAAGAACAATGGAAGAAAAGGGTGATCTCAACTAGCCCAGTAAAGAATATTATGACTAAGATAATGAAAAATAATTTATCGTTAGTCTTCAACAAATTCGATAAAATATTATGGACAACAAGTTTTAGATGAACAACTGCAGCAGAATTAACAATTCATTAGAAGAGTTACGTAGAGAATGATGTCTACTATCTTCTATGATTTAAAAGTCCATCATTAATATCTTATCCTTGTAACATAATACAATATATATCTCAAATCAAGTATTTATCTTTGCACTACGGGCCAAAGATATTCATTTGTATCACCAGTGGTCATGTTCATCTCAACACCTGTCCATCTTTGCACTACGGGCCAAAGATATTCATCAGGTAATCATTCATCTTTCCACTACAGGCCAAAGATATTCATCAAGTAATCATTTATCTTTGCACTACAGGCCAAAGATATTCATTTGTATCATCATTTAAGACTGAGGATGATGAAAAATATTTTAAAGAACGAATCCAGTGAGATAAAGGACAAAGATTAAGAATTCGTAATTTAGTTTATCCAAGTTTAAGAATACTCCGTAATAATCAATTGTGCAGCAAAATTTAAGAATGAAGATCAAAACATGGATACAATCAAAGATAATTTGGACAGAAAAAAATAATATAATTTTTTTTTCTCGTGAATAGTAACTCGCCATGAAAAGATAAAAAGTTCATAAAAAGTTCAGACCAATATTCCATTGAAATGATATTAGATGAAGCGCAAAACTCAAAGAAATTCTGATCATTTCAAGAATTATAGAAGCAATACTTACCGTGGTAAGTTCAAATTTAGGAATATAAAATGAAATATTATCACTTTCATAATATGGAATATGAAAGAAAATAATATTCTTTTTGAATATTGAAAAAAATAACATCATTTACACGAAAAATAATATCCTTTACCTTAGTATAATACTCAATCTGACTGGAATACCGGATATTATGATGAGAAAAACTTGCACCGTTATCAACACTCAAAATATCTAAATACTCACAAGAAATACGCTCAATAGTATAGAGAAAGAAATTTCTGATTCTGGTGTGATTTTCATTTCTAAATAAGCACCCTATTTATAGGAAAATTCCAGAACACCAAAGTTGACTAATGAACCCATAGATGAATTTTCAAGCCTTACATTTTTGAAAATGTGCAGCACACCAACAAGGAATTCAAATTTCTCCACCAACCACATTTTTATATAATATATATATACATATATATATATATATATATTAAAACATTATTAAAGAATTCTAATTTCATTTTTTTTCTCTTCCACCTCGTTTTATTTTTATACCATAAAAATAATGTCATCATTTCAAATATAAAATTATATTATTATATTACCACATTATACTATTATAATGTGATATTATAATAATATATTTGAATAAATATTTTACCGGGGAAGATAAAATGCAAACTTTCAACAAATGTCTCATACTAAAAATTATTTCCTTTATATCAAAATTGAATAAATATTTACTTATATTTTATCAATAATTAATTATTAGTCACAAATAATATTATAGAATCACAATAATGACAACTAGGTCGTTCCTAGAAAATAGGGGGCTTTCCAATAAGAATTCTTCTCATTGGCGCGCAATTATATAACCTAACCCTTTCCTTGACAGAACTTTCTAGACATTGTCAATAATGTTATCTAATAATATTATTCAAATAATATGAATTATAAATTTGATAATATAAATTACTGTGCAGTGGTTACTATGACAATTATTGAATCAATAATATAAAATATCAACGTAGTAATTATTGATATAAAATATCAACGTAGCAATTATTGAACCAATAAAATATTATGCAATTGTAGCAATTATTAAATAAATAATATAAAATATTGAACAGTAATTACTGTAACAATTATTGAGTGAGTGACTTCTTACATAAGAACCAATAATTCAAAATACTGTGCAATACCGTGTGCTGCTGTGCAACAACGCGTATTACTGTATTTTTATCACCGGGTATTTCAACAGTTTAACGATAACAATTTTACCATTTTTATAAAAAGGTTACTTCTGTCGCTTTCTATATCATACATTCATTCCGTTGTGGTGTCCGCCAATGACTACGCCTTCGTACGAATATTCTCCGACAAAAAGAATATTTCTCGACCAAAGGAATATTCCCGACACAACGAATATTTTATAACCACTTGCTTACTTTGTAAAATTCGCACATCTCACCCATAACTTATCATATTTATCAAATCAACACCTTACTATTTAAAAATAATATATAAAGAAAATTGAATCTTTATTCATAAAACTTGGGGTCTTACAATGGTGAACTCATGTTGTGTAGATCATTCGGAGGAGCGTGGATGGCATTTCCATGTACTTGGTATTAAAAGCATCTCCTGACGTGATCACACAGTCGGCTCTGAGCGAGATCCAATAATGCCCTGTTCTTAATATTTTTTTGGCCTGCAGATGACCGCTCATGTGTGGACCACAGACTCCACCATGGATTTCATCCATTAATCTTTGGGCTTGATCTTTATCAAGGCATCTTAACAGTCCTATGCCATTATCTTTTTTGTAGAGTGCATCTTCTCTTAAGATAGAACTTCATAGCCATCTTGTGAATTCGCTTTCTCTCGGATTGGCTTGCTCCAGCAGATGTAGATCCATCTCGTATATATTCCTTGATGTATTGATACCAAGGCTGCTTGACAGGAGGTATTTCATCTAATACTTCTCCAATGTAATTCCCGTATGTCGGGGCTTTCTAAATTTTAAATTTGAGGCAAGGAATCTCACTCCTATTGGATATGCGAATTAATGAAGCCAACGTTTCCAATGCATCAGCGAAGTCATTCCTACCCCGAGGAATATGGCTGAAGGTTACATATTTAAATTCCAGGGATATTTGGACAACCTGTCGATGATAGGGCAGCAAATGCAATTCTTTGGTGTGATATGCCCCGGTGGTTTGTCTAATGACCAATTCAAAGTCTCCAAAGACCAGTAGGTGTTTGATACCCATGGATTGGGCTAGTTTCAACCCCATTATACAACCTTCATACTCGGATGTGTTGTTGGTGTTGCCAAATTAAATTTTGGTAGCCACAGGATATTGTTCTCCTGTACCAGAGATAAGGACTGCCCCAGCTCCCGCACCTTCCATGTTTACTGCTCTGTCGAAATACATTTTCCATGGTTGGACTGTATTCTCTTGCTAGAGTTATTGAATTGTCATGATTCCATCATCTGGGAAATAAGTCTCCAGAAGGTGCTTCAGCTAATTGATCTTCAATGCCTTGACCTTTGATTGACTTCTGAGTCACGTAGACAATGTCGAATTATTGTAGGATCAACCGCCATTTGGACAGTCGATAATTCAATATTGACCTGTTGAATATGTATTTGAGTGGATCTATACGGGATATGAGGTAGGTCGTGTGCCCATGGAGGTAATGTTGTAACCTCATTGGGCCCACGCTAATGCATAATATGTTTTCTCGATCAGGGTGTACTTCTGTTCACCACTGCTGAATTTTTTGTTGATGTAGTAGATGGCTCTTTCTTTGGTACTATCATCTTTCTGTCCTAGCATGCATCCCATTGCATTGGCATTGACGGACAGGTACATGAACAAGGGAACTCCATCCCTTGGAGGTACCCAAATAGGTGCTTCAACCATCTGTTTCTTATTGGCAAGGAAGGCTTTCTGACAGTCTTCGTTCCATTTGGTGGAGGAATTCTTCCTTAGTAGCTTGAATATGGGTTCACAGGTTGCTGTTAGCTGGGAAATGAATCGACTTATGAAGTTGATTCTCCCTAGAAACCCACGTATCTCTTTCTCTGTTCGAGGTATTGGCATCTCAGTGATGTCTTTGATCTTGGCAGGGTCTAGCTTGATGCCTCGATTACTCACTAAGAATCCTAGCAACTTGCCTGCTTTGATGCAAAAAGCACATTTGGCTGGATTTAGCTTGAGGTTGTACTTACGCAACCTGTTGAACAGCTTCTTGAGATGTTCGATGTGATCATCCTCCCTCTGGGATTTGATGATGATGTCGTCCACATAAACCTCTATCTCTTTGTGCATCATGTTATAAAACAGGGCCATCATGGTTAGCTGGTAGGTGGCTCCGACATTGATGAGGCCAAAGGAGAGTCGCCTATAGCAGAAGTTTCCCCAAGGAGTGATGAAAGCTATTTTTTCCTGGTCCTCTTCAGCAACCATGATTTGATGGTAACCAGCAAAGCAATCTACGAAGGAATACATATCGTACTGCACCGTATTGTCTATCAGGATGTGGATAAAAGCTACTGGGAAATTATCCTTGAGGCAGGTTTTGTTAAAATCCCGATAATCCACGTATACTCGTACCTTCCCTCCAGGCTTAGGTACAGGGACGATGTTTGAAAGCCACTCTGGGTTGGTTGATACCATGATAATCTCGGCTTTGAATTGTTTAACAACTTCTTTGTTGACTTTCATACTCCATTCAAGTTTCAATCGCCTGAGCTTTTTTTTACCTGCTTGAATCCCTCTTTGATGGGCATTCCATGGATGACAATGTCAGTGGACAGGCCAATCATGTCTTCATGTAACCATGCAAACACATCCTGGAACTGTTTTAGGAGTTCGATCAAGTCGGCTTTTTGGTCTTGGGTGAGGTCTAAACCCATCTGGATTTCTTTGATGTTTTTAAAGGTTCCTATATTGATAGTGGTGGTTTGGTCGAGGTTTGGTTTGGGTTTATCTTTGACCAATTCTTTGATCTCCTCGGGCATCTCTAATAAGTCGAAGTTCAGTTCTACATCAAAGTTGTAGTCACCTTGACAGGTTGGCATCTCATCAGTAGAGACAAACATATCTAATGCTTGAGTCCTGAAAACAAAAAATGATTTCATTTTAATATATGCAACTGCTTAAATATACAAAGCATTTGGCAAAGAAGGACAAAAGTTACTGCTATAGCTATGCAATCAAAAGTAAGCAGTAAATGAAAGCATGTTTAAAGAGCAGATGCACTCTCTCCCCCTTTACCCTTATCGATCGAGGTAAGGGACACTGCTCCAGTTATCCAGGGTCAGATCCTCATAAACAGGGAGGATCAAGGATTTGTGCTCGTCTGTCTCATCTCGGATGATGACGAAGACGTCCTTTTCAATAGGGTCGGGGTTTTTCTTTGCATTGCCCCCTTTTCCCTTCTTGATGTGAGGAACTTGAATCTAAACCTCGTTGTCGCTGTTAGGGATTTCATTATTCATACCCTTGTAGTTTATGATGACCCGCATCTAACCGAATGGGTCTCATCCTTCATTCAGGATCTTTTCTTTTCCCTTATCGTTGTCTGCCTCAGGCTTGAGGGCGTTTCTTTTCTCGACAGGTATGATTGGAGGAAATAATATGGCTGATACCACAGTAGGGATCCTCCTCGTAGGTTTTACCCATCCAGCATTAGTGAGGTTTGGCAGCAATATGGTGGAAACATGAGCCTTAGGATGCTTATGCGGGTTCCTATAATTTGCCCTTGATGAAAATCCCAATGCAGCTCTCCCTATCTGACTCGGGATTTGTATTGGACTTTGGATACCTTGCTGATTCTTTCATAACCCTTCTCTAGGTTATAAACCCAAAGATACCATTTCCTGGCCCACTGTCATAACTTTGGTGAAGACCTTTGGTTTCAGGGCTGGTGCCCCGATAGGTAGATACTACGTATCACTAACCTCCATGGCTTAAAAGCTTGCAGGCTCGATCCCCGCATCCAGGCTAATCACTGGCATATCTCCCTGTATGCAGACAGGATATTTTGGTTCGATATCGACTATGATGAGGTTGCTATCAATATTTTATTTGAGCTGTTGATGGAGGGTGGATGGCACTGCCCCTGCCATGTGGATCCATGGCATGCCTAACAACAAGTTGTATCCAGCAGCTATGTTGAGCACTTAAAAGGACACATAAAAAGTGTGTGGTCCAATCTCCAAAGGAAGCTCTATCTCTCCCATGGCTTGTCGGCGAGATCCATCGATAGCCTGGATGACCACATGACTGGTTTTGATCAGGTTTGGGCTATTCTTCATTCTTTCCAAGGTATCATAGGGACAGATATTGAGGGATGATCCTCCATCTATGAGCACACCTCCGATCACATACCAGGAAGACATCACAGCTATGTATAGGGACTTATGATGGTTCGTTCCCTCTGCAGGGATATCATTGTCAGTGAAGGATATCACATTGCTGTTGAAAATGTGTTCCACCACGTGACAGAATTTCTCTGCATCCACGGTATGAGGCAGATGGGCTTCTTCTAGTACTTTCACTAGAATGTTGTGATGATCCACCGATGATAAGATCAAGTATAGGATGGACATTTTCTTGGGTGCGTCTTTCAAGCCTTGAACCACCTTGATTTCCTTGTGTCTCATTTTGTTGAGGAACTCTTCAATTTTCTCGTCGTCCACCTTTGCTTTGGCTTTGATGACTGGTTTGATCACCCGCTGAGACAAGTATAATGGATTGTCCTTTGGTACAATGGCAATGTTGTTTGAAGTGGAACCTTCATCATTCCCGTAGTTCCATGGGACCCTCTTCAGACTAATAACTGGATACTGAGGTTTGAAGGGTAAGATTAAAGGCTCGGGTGCGGCCACCGTCACAGGGTTTTGTATTTCATGGACCCCTTTCCCTAGCAGTACTAAGGGTATGATCGTTGGCTCATTGTCACAAGATACAACAACCACCGTATCCTGATTCCATGCAGTGGGGATCTAGAGAGTGTCTTCATCTGGAAGGTCGAGAAGTTGATTTCCCCTTACCAATTCACCGCTTTCAATCATGTCTTGAATCAGGTTACGAAGTGCCCAGCAATCCTCAGTTTCATGGTCGGGTGAACTACAGTGGCACTGAAATATTTGGTCAGGCTTAAATTTTCTGGATCGAGGGTTTAATGGAGGTAATAAATCTACAACCATCCCCTCGTTGATTAACATCTGGAGGATTTCTTCCATCGACTAGTTCGGGTTGGTGAAATTCCTTTGAAATAGGAATTTCCTACCAGATTGGACACTTGCTTCTTCAACCCCTTTGTTGGTCCAGGGTTCATGCTTATAAGACCGACTATGATCCATCACGGGATTAATCTCCAGTGTGACGCCCCCAAAATAGGTTCAATACTCAACCTATTCTGAGTCGCCAAATACATGGTACAGAATCCAAATACAATCTTTTATATCAAACGGTTGTGCAAAATACGACCACATAACTGTGAGTGTCAATACAGACATGTAAAAAATATAAACACTGAAACTAAGTTCTCATTACATTTATTATCACACTATTTTACAAAAAAAATAGTGAGGACTTCTACAGCTCTAACTTGGACCATCACTCCATTCCCCGACTAAAAGGGTGAGCTCAACTAGCCCAATAAAGAATATTATGACTAAGACAATGAAAAATAATTTATCGTTAGTCTTCAACAAATCAGATAAAATATTAAGGACAACAAATTTTAGGTCAACAACTGCAGCGAAATTAACAATTCATTAGAAGAGTTACGTAGATAATGATGTCTACTATCTTCTATGATTTAAAAGTCTATCATCAAAATTTTATTCCTGTAACATCAATTAATATATATCTCAAATCAAATATTCAGCTTTGCACTACGGGCCAAAGATATTAATTTGTATCACCAGTCGTCATGTTCATCTCAACACCTGTCCATCTTTGCATTACAGGCCAAAGATATTCATCAGGTAATCATTCATCTTTGCACTACAGGCCAAAGATATTCATCAGGTAATCATTTATCTTTACACTACAGACCAAAAAATATTTTAAAAAACGAATTCAGTGAGATAAAGGACAAAGATTAGGGATTCGTAATTTATTTTATCCAAGTTCAAGAATACTCCATAATAATCAATTGTGGAGCAAAACTCAATAATGAAGATCAAAACATGGATACAATCAAAGATAATTTGGACATAAAAAAAATAATATAATTTTTTATTGTGAATAGTAACTCGTCATGAAAGGATAAAAATTTCATAAAACATTCAGACGAATATACTAGTAAAATGCTATTAGATGAAGCGCAAAACTCAAAGAAATTCTGATCATTTCAGTAATTATAGAAGCAATACTTACCGTGATAAGTTCAAATTTATGAATATGAAATGAAATATTATTACTTTCATAATATGGAATATGAAAGAAAATAATATTCTTTATGAATATTGAAAGGAAATAACATCATTTACAAGAAAAATAAAATCCTTTACCTCAGTATAATACTCAATCTGACTAGAATATCGGATATTATGATGAGAAAAACTTGCACCGTTATCAACACTCAAAGTATCTAAATACTCACAAGAAATACACTCAATAGTATAGAGAAAAAAATTTCTGATTCTGGTGTGATTTTTATTTCTAACTAAGCACCCTATTTATATGAAAATGCCAGAACACCAAAGTTGACTAATGAAACCACAGATGAAATTTCAAGCCTTATATTTTTGAAAATGTGCAGCACACCAACAAGGAATTCAAATTCCACCACCAACCACATTTTTATATTATATATATATATATATATATATATATATATATATATTAAAACATTATTAAAGAATTCCAATTCTATTTTTTTTCTCTTCCACCTCATTTTATTTTTATATCATAAAAATAATGTCATCATTTAAAATATATAATTATATTATTATATTATCACATTATACTATTATAATGTAATATAATAATAATATATTTGAATAAATATTTTATCGGGGAAGATAAAATGCCAAGTTTCAACAAATGTCTCATACTAAAAATTCTTCCCTTTATATCAAAATTGAATAAATATTTATTTATCATTTTATCAATAATTAATTATTATTCACAAATAATATTACAGAATCACAATAATGACAACCAAGTCGTTCCTAGGAAAGAGGGGGCTTTCCAATAAGAATATTTTCTCATTGGCGCGTAATTATATAACCTAACCCATTTTCTCGATAAAACTTTATAGACATTGTCAATAATGTTATCTAATAATATTATTCAAATAATTTGAATTATTAATTTGATAATGTAAAATACTGTGCAGTGGTTACTGTGACAATTAT
The DNA here is from genome assembly GCA_020205555.1 of Panax stipuleanatus. Classification (NCBI taxonomy): domain Eukaryota; kingdom Viridiplantae; phylum Streptophyta; class Magnoliopsida; order Apiales; family Araliaceae; genus Panax; species Panax stipuleanatus. The sequence continues at coordinate 50,014,194 of CM035122.1, forward strand.
TGAATCAATAATATAAAATATCAACGTAACAATTATTGATATAAAATATCAATGTAAAAATTATTGAATCAATAAAATATTATGCAATTATAACAATTATTGAATCAATAATATAAAATATTGAACAGTAATTACTGTAACAATTATTGAGTGAGTGACTTCTTACGTAAGAACCAATAATTCAAAATACTGTGCAATATCGTGTGCTACTATGCAACAACGTGTATTACTGTATTTTTATCACCGGGTATTTCAACAGTTTAACGGTAACAATTTTACCGTTTTTATAAAAAAGTTACTTTTGTCGCTTTCTTTATCTGACATTCATTCTGTTGTGGGGTCCACCAATGACTACGCTGTCGTACGAATATTCTCTGAGAAAAAGAATATTCCTCGACCAAATGAATATTTTCCGACACAACGAATATTTTATAACCACTTGCTTACTTTGTAAAATTCGCACATCTCACCCATAACTTATCACATTTATCAAATCAACACCTTACTATTTCAAAATAATATATATAAAAAATTAAATCTTTATTCATAAAAGTTGGGCTCTTACATCCGGTGTAGGAGGACGATCGATGTTAGACTGGTTAGCCTGTTTTATCATCTTCCTGGTGATCTGATGCTGGTAGACGACCAGTTCTGCTAATTGTTCGATTTGTTTGTTGATAGATTTTATATGTTGTTCTGTCAGGAATCTCCTTTATGAGATCTCCTAACTGTCTAGGGTATTTTTGATGGATGAAGTTGATTCTCCTACATAACGGAAGTACTTGGATCCTTCTCCACTTGTGGTGCTGATCATATTGACATTATCCTCTTTATGTTGTGGAAGAGGATTGTCCTATACATGAGGTTTCTCGGGCTTTGTTACCATAATCTCTCCGTTGTCAATCAAGTCTTGGATTTTGTGCTTGAGAGACCAACATTCTTGAGTGTCATGGCCTGAAGATCCGGAATGATAAGCACATTTCTTGCTTGGATCAAAATTTCGTCCACCGGTATTGGTGGGTGGAAGGAGTTGGACATTCTTTTTCTAAGCTGTCAGAAGTTTGAATACGTTCAAGAATGAATCCCTAGAGGAGTGAAAGTTCTTTGACGCCTGACCTCCATATTTTTTTGGAATGGAGGGTTTGAAGGCTGTGCTGGAGCTTGGAAAGGGGTATAGTTACTCCTTTGAATGGGCATACTATTTGACTCGCCTTTTTGATTCTGTCCTTGTAACACTAAGGACACTTATTCATCTTTCTTCTTATGTACTCTCCGGGGATTACTCTCGTAATATCTGGACTAGATATGTTCAGCGACAGCTTCGAGGGATGTCAGATCTTTTATCTTCCCAGACTTGAGCCCCATTTCTACCATTTTGTCATGTTTGATCATTTCAGAGAATGGTTTTCCTATGCCTGCTAGGACCCTCTCATAATATGGAGCTTCTTAGATATTGATGAAGGTCATGACTATCTCAGACTCAGTCATGGCTGAGGTGACTAGTGCTGCAACCCGCCTCCATCGTTCGGCATACTCTCTGAATGATTCAGTGTTCTTTTTCTTAATTTTGGTTATTTGGTATCTGTCTAGAGCCAGCTGAGATTGGAGGCTATATTGACTGAGGAAGGCATGGGCCTGCTCTTCCCATCTGTTAATCTTAGAATTGTCCAGACGGGCGTACCAGGCTCTAGCCTCTCCAGTCAGACTCTTTTGAAATAACTGCATTCGAAGTTTCTCGTCCTCTGCATAGAATCCGAGTTTTTTGATGAATACTTTCAGATGTGTATAGGGTTCTCCCAATCCATCGTATTTCTCAAAATCAGGAGTTCTAAATTTTTCAGGATAACGAGTCCCGGGGAAAATACAGAGGTCGGAGTAATTAACATTGCTGAATGCCCCAGTCCCTTTGATAGAGCGGAGAGTTTCCTCCATCTGCTGTACTTTCTTAACAATGTCATGAGCTTCCTGCTCTTTGTTGAGGGTGGTGATTTCAGGGGTTTTGTTGGTTGTGTCCTGGTTCTGTGGTCCAAGAATATGAGTCTCAGCTTTTTCAGTCACTTGACTGCCACTACTACCACCAGGTGCTCTCGGTTCTATGTGAGTTTGGGCTTGCTTCCCTTTGCTTTGTTCTCTCAGAAAACTGGCCAATTCGGCTATTTGATTTCTCAGTCCTTCAAACTCTTCCTTAGATACAGGGTTAGATTCTGGTTGAGCACTCGAAGTCATGTCTATGGATGGACGTAGTGATTTCTTAGCTTTATATCTAGTGACATGACCAATTTTTCACCTACAAGAAAATGTAGGCGTGTCAATTTCTTGAAGTAGGTAAGGATAGGATGCATGTTATGATGTGGTTTTTACTCTTTTCTTGCAAAACAGAGGTCAGTTGTTTTGATGACAGTATAACAAGAGATATATGACAAGAAATGTAAGTCTCTCATTATGATATTTACATTGAAAACTTGATATTGAATTGAAAGAGGAAGGCATGAAGAAGCTTCACGTCGGATTTGGTTAATCAGAGGCTGACCTATCTTATGTTACTCTCGCTCGGCTTTTTGGCATGAAGGTCCCCAGTTCATCGCAATCTACTAGAGAAAAAATTAATCCGATCTTTCAATTGGAGCGAATCTGGGTGGTGCATTTTCATGAGCCCAGAGACTTAGCCGATCCCTAGAGACATTACTTATCACCGACGGGTTTTGACTCCTTATGAGAGGAACACAACATACATTCACATACATCGCCTTCACCGTATGCATATGATGACAGTTGTTGTGAAGCACTAATATGGGTGTGAAGCACTAAAATGCATGAAAGCATTTATTCACATTCATTCAATGTAAAGACGCAGCATTAACGCATTCATTTAATGTAGAGACGCAGAATTCACGCATTCATAGTTTTGAAATGGAAATGCTTTGAAAAGATTTGAAAGCGGCCTAAGCCCTCTACTGTCCCCAGCAGAGTCGCCACCTATCGACGTCGAGAAAAAATCTGCAGGTTCCAAAGTTATCTCTACCCTCACTCTTTTTATTGCAAAAAAAGGTTTTGAAGGGTTTTTTAGGAAAAGGCCAACATGTATCATATCGACGATTGAACGTTTTATAGGAGTCGCCAGTTGGTAGATTTGAAATGGTTGTACCAACTTAACCGAGTTTTGTTTGGAAGATGCCCAATTGCTAGACACTGTCGACACTTAATCTTTGAAAATAAAGTTTTAAGCTCGGGGGCTTGGTTTATTATGGGGAGGGTGTTAGGCACCCCACGACTCCCATGTAAACACGGTACTGCATCTTTTCAATATTTTCCTTAAAACTAAAATGCGTGTGTGAATGCTATTTGAAAATTGGGCCTATGTTTTATTGATTGATTGAAAATAGTGCTTTTCCTCGTTGAACCTATATACGAAGGGTTTGATTTGATTTGCAAAAAGTCTTTGATTTGATTTGCAAAAGTGTTTAATTTGATTTGCAAAAGTTTTTCTGTAAGACCCCAACTTTTATGAATAAAGATTTAATTTTCTTTATATAAAATTTTGAAATAGTAAGGTGTTGATTTGATAAATGTGATAAGTTATGGGTGAGATGTGGGAATTTTACAAAGTAAGCAAGTGGTTATAAAATATTCGTTGTGTCGGGGAATATTCGTTTGGTCGAGGAATATTCTTTTTGTCGGAGAATATTCGTACGACGGCGCAGTCTTTGGTGGACCCCATAACGGAATGAATGTTGGATATAGAAAGCGACAGAAGTAACCTTTTTATAAAAACAGTAAAACTATTACCGTTAAACTGTTGAAATACCCGGTGATAAAAATACAGTAATACGCGTTGTTACACAGTAGCACACGGTATTGCACAATATTTCGAATTATTGGTTCTTACATAAGAAGTCACTCACTCAATAATTGTTACAGTAATTACTGTTCAATATTTTATATTATTGATTCAATAATTGTTACAATTGCATAGTATTTTATTGGTTCAATAATTGCTACAATGATATTTTATATTAATAATTGCTACGTTGATGTTTTATATTATTGATTCAATAATTGTCACTGTAACCACTGCACAGTATTTTACATTATCAAATTAATAATTCATATTATTTGATTAATATTATTAGATAACATTATTGACAATGTCTATAAAGTTCTGTCGAGGAAAGGGGTTAGGTAATATAATTGCGCGCCAATGAGAAGAAATTCTTATTGGAAAGCCCCCTCTTTCCTAGGAACGACTTGGTTGTCATTATTGTGATTCTGTAATATTATTTGTGAAAAATAATTAATTATTGATAAAATAATAAGTAAATATTTATTCAATTTTGATATAAAGGGAAGAATTTTTAGTAAGAGACATTTGTTGAAAGTTGGCATTTTATCTTCCCCGATAAAATATTTATTCAAATATATTATTATAATAGTATAATGTGATAATATAATAATATAATTTTATATTTTAAATGATGACATTATTTTTATGGTATAAAAATAAAATGAGGTGGAAGAGAAAAAAAATAGAATTGAAATTCTTTAATAATGTTTTAATATATATATATATATATATATATATATATATATATAAATGTGTTTGGTGGAGAAATTTGAATTCCATGTTGGTGTGCTGCACATTTTCAAAAATGTAAAGGTTGAAAATTCATCCGTGGTTTCATTAGTCAACTTTGGTGTTCTGGCATTTTTCTATAAATAGGGTGCTTAGTATGAAATGAAAATCACACCAGAATCAGAAATTTCTTTCTCTATACTATTGAACGTATTTCTTGTGAGTATTTAGATACTTTGAGTGTTGATAACGGTGCAAGTTTTCCTCATCATAATATTCGATATTCTAGTCAGATTGAGTATTATACTGAGGTAAAGGATATTATTTTTCTTGTAAATGATGTTATTTTTTTCAATATTTAAAAACAATATTATTTTCTTTCATATTCCATATTATGAAAGTGATAATATTTCATTTCATATTCCTAAATTTGAACTTACCACGGTAAGTATTGCTTCTATAATTTCTGAAATGATCATAATTTCTTTGAGTTTTGCGCTTCATCTAATATCATTTCATTGGAATATTGGTCTAAACTTTTTATGAAATTTGTATCTTTTCATGACGAGTACTATTCATGAAAAAAAATTATATTATTTTTTTTCTGTCCAAATTATCTTTGATTGTATCCATGTTTTGATCTTCATTCTTGAATTTTGCTCCATAATTGATTATTATGGAGTATTCTTAAACTTGGATAAACTAAATTATGAATCCCTAATCTTTGTCCTTTATCTCACTGGATTCGTTCTTTAAAATATTTTTCATCATCCTAAGTCTTAAATGATGATACAAATGAATATCTTTGGTCTGTAGTGCAAAGATGAATGATTACTTGATGAATATCTTTGGCCTGTAGTGCAAAGATGAATGATTACTTAATGAATATCTTTGGCCAGTAGTGCAAAGATGGACAGATGTTGAGATGAACATGACCACGGTGATACAAACGAATATCTTTGGCCCATATTGCAAATATGAATATTTAATTTGAGATATATATTGATTGATGTTACAGGGATAAAATATTGATAATGGACTTTTCAATCATAGAAGATAGTAGACATCATTCTCTACGTAACTCTTCTAATGAATTGTTAATTCCGCTGCAGTTGTTCATCTAAAACTTGTTGTCCATAATATTTTATCTAATTTGTTGAAGACTAACGATAAATTAGTTTTCATTATCTTAGTCATAATATTCTTTATTGGGCTAGTTGAGCTCACCCTTTTCTTCTATTGTTCTCTTCAGGAAATGAGAATATCGCGGGTACTAGTCGGGGAATGGAGTGATGGTCCGAGTTAGAGTTGTAGAAGTCCTCATTATTTTTTTTGTAAAATAGTGTGATAATAAATGTAATGAGGACTTAGTTTGAGTGTTTATATTTTCTACATGTCTATATTGACACTCACAGTTATGTGGTTGTATTTTGCACGACCGTTTGATATAAAAGATTGTATTTTGGATTCTGTACCATGTATTTGTTGACTCATAATGGGTTAAGTATTGAACCTATTTTGGGGGCGTCACAGTTAGTATCAGAGCTTAGGGATATGATCTCCGGCGGAGATCTGGGAATAGAACTAGGAGGGGAGAGACGAGTAAAACCTTTGCTAGTGTGTCCTACCTAAGCTTATTTGTTGATTAATTGGTCGGTCGTAATATAGGAATAATATGTGACATGTTAATTTCTTTAAATTAACCCTTGTTTTGTGGCAGTATTTAAGAATGACAGCTGAAAATATATGAAATGGAGTATTTGAGACCGTTGAGACGCCGCTAATCACCAACTAGAATAATATGCAACAAGAAGGCAATATTCCTCCTGTAAACAACACAACCGATTAAACGATGAATGATGGGATGTTTAGAAGGTTTTTTGCAGTTCATGCAAAACCAGGCAAAAGAGACTCGTGTTCAAAATATAGGTGGAAATAATGGCAACTCGCGGCTTGTATTCAAATAGTTGGGACCACCAGAGTTTTTGGGAAAGCCAGATCCAATCAAGGCGAAAACGTGGGTTAAGCAAATTACCAAGATATTTGATGTCTTGGGATGCACAGAGGGGCAAAAGGTTCCATTCGCCACCTTTATATTCCATGGAGAGGCAGATTATTGGTGGGAATCTGTGAAGCGTACTCAGCCTTCCGCACTCACGATGTTTTAGGAAGAGTTCCAGAAATTGTTCAATAACAAGTACTTTCCAGAAAGTATTCGTCATATGAAGAAGGTATAGTTTATCAAACTGGAATAGAACAACATGACTGTGTCCCAGTACTAGGCTAAGTTCGCGGAGTTATCATGGTTTGCATCTCATTTGGTGGATAATGAGGAACGTATGACGCGAATGTTTTTAAGAGGTTTGAAACCCGAAATTTGTCACTACCTCATTTCTCACAAACTTTGTTTGTATTCAGATGTGGTGAATAGGGCCCAATTATTAGAACGAGATAATGATTATGTTCAACCAAGGGCCAACAACCAAGGTCGTACTGGTGGCAGCAGTCATCGGAACAATGACAACTAGCGGGGAAAAAAGTATCATGACAGAAGCGGTAACCAGTCCGGTGGTAATCGTGGCCATAATAATAGAAGAACTGAGTCGGGGGGAGATTTCAAGAAGAGAATGTACAACAATGAGAACGTGAAGACGTCGACAATAGCACCAACATTAACTGTTTCTAGGGGAGGAGAACGACCACTGGTCGTACGCTATAAATGCGGACAAGAGGGACACATCAGTCCCGATTGCACACAGCAATCCAATGTGTGTTATAACTGTGGAAAGCAAGGTCACATAGCTCTAGTGTGTCCTAAAGCAAAACCAAGTCTAGCGGGGATGGTGACTCCAAAGGTTGTCCCGGACAAGTCAAAGTCAGTAGTTCCTGGAAGAGCTTTTGTCGTGACTTCCCAAAAAGCGAGGAACCCGAACGAGGTCATTACGAGTAAGCTAATCATAAACTCTTGCGAGGTCTATACCTTATTAGATACCGGTTCTACCCATTCTTTTATTTCAACTGCTTGTGCTCAACGTTTGAACTTGACTTCTGAGAAATTAGACTTTGACTTATCTATTGAAACTTCGTTAGGGGAAACCTTCGTTACATCTACGATTTACAAATCTTGCTTGATTCAAATTGGCACCCTCACCCTACCTGCTGATCTTATATCTTTGAAAATACTTGCATTTGATGTGATTTTAGGAATTGACTGGTTAACCACTTATCATGCCAAAATTGATTGTTTTTGTAAGATCGTTAGTTTTCATATTCCTAACCAACCTGTTGTGCGAATTCAAACAACCAAACCACTGAAATTAATCAATGTCATTTCAAGTCGTTTATTGAAAAATAGATGTCAAGCTTTCCCATGCCACTGATTTAAATTAAAATACGTCAGATTTAAATGATATTTCTGTGGTTAATGAGTTTCCTGATGTATTTCCCAAAGAACTTCCCGGTCTACTCCTAGAACGTGAAGTTGAATTCTTTATTGACCTTGAACCCGGTACAAAACCCATTTCTAAAATCCCATATCGAATGGCTCCTATTGAACTTCAGGAGTTAAAGGTCCAACTACAAGAGTTGTTAGACATTGGTTTCATTCGTTCTAATACATCTCCTTGGGGTGTTCCTATTTTATTCGTAAAGAAGAAAGATGAGAGTATGTGACTTTGTATTGACTATCGGGAATTGAACCATGTCACCATCAAGAATAGGTATCTGTTACCTTGCATTGATGACCTGTTCAACTAGTTGCAATGTGCGCAATTCTTCTCAAAGATCGATCTTCGTTCTGGATATCATCAGTTAAAGATTAAAACTGATGACATTCCAAAGACTGCCTTCAGAACTCGATACGGGCATTATGAATTCTTAGTCATGTCTTTTGGATTGAATAATACTCATGCGGCCTTCATGGATATGATGAACCGGATATTTAAAGAATTTTTAGATCTTTTTGTGGTTGTCTTTATCAATGACATCCTCATTTACTCTAAAAGCCGTGAAGATCATGAGCACCACTTGAAGTTGATACTTCAAAAGATTCGTGAAAATAAACTATATGCCAAGTTGAAGAAATGCGAGTTCTGGCTTAAGGAAGTAGCATTCCTTGGCCACGTGGTATCGAAACATGGAATATCAGTTGACCCGGCGAAGATTGAAGCAATACAGAGTTGGGTGCAACCTAAGTCAGTAACCAAAGTACTTAGCTTTTTGGGCTTAGCTAGTTATTATCGGAGACTCGTGGAAGGATTTTCTAGAATTGCTACTCCATTAACTCAGTTGACTCAGAAGGATACAAAATTCGTATGGAACGAGGAATGCGAGAAGAGCTTCCAAGAGCTCAAGAGGAGACTCATTTTGGCACCTGTTCTGACAATACCATCTGGATCGAATGGATTTGTCATATACAGCGATGCTTTAGCTAAAGGGTTAGGATGTGTTCTCATGCAACATGGAAAAGTCATAGCATATGCCTCACGACAACTCAAAGAATATGAGAGGAATTATCCTACTTATGATCTAGAGTTGGCAGCAGTCGTTTTCGCGTTGAAGATCTGGAGACACTACCTGTATGGGGAAAAAGTGGAGATTTATACTGATCATAAGAGCCTTAAATATTTATTCACTCAAAAGGAACTCAATATGCGGCAACGACGTTGGCTTGAGCTGTTGAAAGATTACAACCATACCATTCAATACCATCTTAAAAAAGCAAACGTGGTAGCTGACGCGTTGAATAGAAGATCATATGCGGGAACGAGTGCGATGCTGTCAACACAAAGGCCCATTTTGTGTGACTTACAAAGGATGGAGATAGAGTTCAAGAATCCAGGGACCCACGTGATGATGTCAAGTATACGTGTAGAACCAGCTTTAATTGATAAAGTTAAAGTTGCTCAAGCTACAGACTTGGAGCTGATGAATATGAAGAAGAAGGTGCAAGAAGGTGCTATTCCAGAAGCAAGAATTGATGAGGAGGGAATACTTTGAGTCAACTCCAGACTTTGTGTTCCTAACGACTCTGATTTGAAGTATAGAATCATGATGGAAGCACACAACACACCATTTGCAATCCATCCTGGAAATACCAAAATGTATCGTGATCTTCGACATACATTTTGGTGGAGCAACATGAAGAGAGAGATTACGGAGTTTATCTCAAGGTGTTTAACGTGTCAACGTGTCAAGGCGGAGCATCAAATGCCAAAAGGTCAATTGCAACCACTTAAGATTCCAGAATGGAAGTGGGAACACATCAACATAGATTTTGTTACGGGTCTTCCTATGGTTTCTCAAGGCATAGATGCAATTTGGGTTATTGTGGATAGATTAACCAAGTCTGCTCATTTCTTGCCTATACGAGAGACTTATTCACTTGAACGTCTTGCTCGTATGTACATAAATGAGATTGTGAGATTTCATGGCATGCCAGTATCCATAGTTTCGGATCGAGACATAAGATTCACTTTACAATTTTGGGTCAGTTTGCAGAAATCTATGGGCACCGATTTATGATTTAGTTCTGCATATCATCCGCAAACGGACGGGCAACTGGAAAGGACTATTCAAACTCTTGAAGATCTATTGAGACTCTGTGTTCTAGACTTCAAAGGAAGTTGGGATAAGTACTTACCATTGGTGGAATTCTCCTACAACAACAGTTATCAGGCAAGTATAGGCACGGTTCTATTCGAAGCGTTGTATGGACGAAAATGTCGTTCTCCAATATGCTGGAATGAGGTGGGTGAAGCAACATTGTTGGGACCAGAGTTAGTGCGTATGACTACGGAAAAGATTCAAATGATCCGGCAATGTATACAAACTGCACAAGATCGACAAAAGAGTTATGTTGATCTTCATCGAAGGGACGTGGAGTTTAATGTTGGAGACTATGTATTGTTACGTGTTGCTCCATGGAAAGGAGTTACGAGATTCGAAAAGAGAGGAAAGCTCAACCCACGATTTATCGGTCCATTTGAGATCCTTGATCGAGTAGGAACTGTAGCCTATAGACTCGCCTTACCTCCAAGCATGACTCGTGTTCATAACGATTTTCATATATCCATGCTACGTAAATATGTGAAAGACCCAAACCACATTATTGAGTTAGAACCAGACGAGATAGCCGAAGATTTAAAGTACGATGAGGTACTTGTGAAGATCTTGGATAAGAAGGAATATGTCCTACGCTCAAAGATTATACCTCAAGTTAAAGTTTTGTGGAGGAACCGTGACATCAAGGAAATGACCTGAGAGTTAGAATCGGAAATGAAAGCGAGGTATCCTTACCTTTTCGACATACCAGGTACGTACGTCAATTTTGAGGATGAAATTTTATGAGGGGAGGTTGTAAGACCCCAACTTTTATGAATAAAGATTTAATTTTCTTTATATATTATTTTAAAATAATAAGGTGTTGATTTGATAAATCTGTTAAGTTATAGGTGAGATGTGCGAATTTTACAAAGTAAGCAAGTGGTTATAAAATATTCGTTGTGTCGGGGAATATTTGTTTGGTCGAGGAATATTCTTTTTGTCGGAGAATATTCGTACGACGGCGCAGTCATTGGTGGACCCTACAACGGAATGAATGTCGGATATAGAAAGCGACAGAAGTCACCTTTTTATAAAAATGGTAAAATTGTTACCGTTAAACTGTTGAAATACCCGTTGATAAAAATACAGTAATACGCGTTGTTGCACAGTAGCACACGGTATTGCACAGTATTTCAAATTATTGGTTCTTACGTAAGAAGTCACTCACTCAATAATTGTTACAATAATTACTGTTCAATATTTTATATTATTGATTCAATAATTGCTACAATTGCATAATATTTTATTGGTTCAATAATTGCTACGTTGATATTTTATATCAATAATTGCTACGTTGATATTTTATATTATTTATTCAATAATTGTCATAGTAACCACTGCACAGTATTTTACATTATCAAATTAATAATTTATATTATTTGAATAATATTATTAGATAACATTATTGACAATGTCTAGAAAGTTCTGTCGGAAAAAGGGGTTAGGTTATATAATTGCGCGCCAATGAGAAGAAATTCTTATTAGAAAGCCCCCTCTTTCATGGGAACGACCTGGTTGTCATTATTGTGATTCTGTAATATTATTTGTAAATAATAATTAATTATTGATAAAATGATAAGTAAATATTTATTCAATTTTGATATAAAGGGAAGAATTTTTAGTATGAGACATTTGTTGAAAGTTGGCATTTTATCTTCCCCGATAAAATATTTATTCAAATATATTATTATAATATTATATTATAACAGTATAATGTGATAATATAATAATATAATTTTATATTTTAAATGATGACATTATTTTTATGGTATAAAAAAAATGAGGTGGAAGAGAAAAAAAATGGAATTAAAATTCTTTAATAATGTTTTAATATATATATATATATATATATATATATATATAAATGTGGTTGGTGGAGGAATTTGAGTTCCTTGTTGGTGTGATGCACATTTTCAAAAATGTAAGGCTTGAAAATTCATCCGTGATTTTTTTAGTCAACTTTGGTGTTCTGACATTTTCATATAAATAGGGTGTTTAGTTAGAAATGAAAATCACACCAGAATTAGATATTTCTTTATCTATACTATTGAGCGTATTTCTTGTGAGTATTTAGATACTTTGAGTGTTGATAACGGTGCAAGTTTCCTCATCATAATATCCGATATTCCAGTCAAATTGAGTATTATACTGAGGTGAAGGATATTATTTTTCTTGTAAATGATGTTATTTCCTTTCAATATTCATCAAGAATATTATTTTCTTTTATATTCCATATTATGAAAGTGATAATATTTCATTTTATATTCCTAAATTTGAACTTACCACGGTAAGTATTACTTCTATAATTCCTGAAATGATCAGAATTTCTTTGAGTTTTGTGCTTATCTAATATCATTTTACTGGAATATTGGTCTGAACTTTTTATGAAATTTTTATCTTTTCATGACGAGTTACTATTTACGAGTTACTATTAACGAAAAAAAATAATTTATATTTTTATTTCTGTCCAAATTATTTTTGATTGTATCCATGTTTTGATCTTCACTTCTTGAATTTTGCTCCACAATTGATTATTATGGAGTATTCTTGAACTTTGATAATCTAAATTACGAATTCTAATCTTTGTCTTTTATCTCACTAGATTCGTTTTTTAAAATATTTTTCATTATCCTCAGTCTTAAATGATGATACAAATGAATATCTTTGGCCTGTAGTGCAAAGATGAATGATTACTTGATGAATATCTTTGGCCTGTAGTGCAAAGATGAATGATTACCTGATGAATATCTTTGGCCCGTAGTGCAAAGATGGACAGGTGTTGAGATGAACATGACCACTGGTGATACAAATGAATATCTTTGGCCCGTGGTGCAAAGATGAATATTTGATTTGAGATATATATTTATTGATGTTACAGGGATAAAATATTGATGATGGACTTTTAAATCATAGAAGATAGTAGACATCATTCTCTACGTAACTCTTATAATAAATTGTTAATTCCACTGCAGTTGTTGATCTAAAACTTGTTGTCCATAATGTTTTATCTGATTTATTGAAGACTAACGATAGATTATTTTTCATTATCTTAGTCATAATATTTTTTACTGGGCTAGTTGAGCTCACCATTTTCTTCCATTGTTCTCTTCAAGAAATGAGAATATCGCGGGTACTAGTCGGGGAATGGAGTGATGGTCCGAGTTAGAGCTGTAGAAGTCATCACTATTTTTTTTTTTGTAAAATAGTGTGATAATAAATGTAATGAGGACTTAGTTTGAGTGTTTATATTTTCTACATGTTTGTATTGACACTCACAGTTATGTGGTCGTATTTTGCACGACTGTTTGATATAAATGATTTTATTTGGATTCTGCACCATGTATTTGGCGACTCAAAATGGGTTGAGTATTGAACCTATTTTGGGGGCGTCACCCTTTCTTTTGATTGAATTGAAAATGATGTTTTGAAAGCTGGTTATCAAATCCTTACGCTAATATAGGAATTGAAGTCTGTTGATACTTCTATTTTTTATCTTTATAGCCTTAAGGCTTACATTTGAATGGTGATTTGTCAGGCTGCGAAGCATTCTCGACCACAAAGTATATACAAGTGTCGGTCTCCTCATGGGAATGAAAACCATCAGAGGGACGCTGACACGACAAACCATATTTTCACTATGTTGAGACCTTAAATTTGGATAACCGTTTTAAGATCTTTTGTATGTACATTTAAAGAAAAACTGGCAGGGTACATTCGTAAACTGTAGTTTGTCCATCATGGGAATCAGATTTCGATCAGTTTGATCACGAATCCCACGATTCCTAGGCTCACATATGAGTAACCAATAAACCTGTACAGTTCAAATTTGTACAGAAAAAGAAAAATATCCCAAATGTCGCCAGAACCAAGGATTCATTCATTAAATCTAAGGGCCGCGAGGTTGCTTTTATAACTGAAACTAGAAAAATGCTAGATTTAAATAAATCTCAACCATTCTAGCTTTCCGATTCCGTCTGTATCGATTTTGAACCGTTTGAAAGCTATAGTTGGCGAGATTCAAATAAATCTAGTTCGCCCGCAGATATGTCAGTGCTGATTCATATAAAATGAATATTTAAAGCAACAGTTTAACAAAAGCGAGTAAAGAAATATATATATATATATATATATATATATAATTATATATAAAAGCTGTAAAGGGCGATGGATTTTCACACCGGTGCCCGGACTGAAATTAAAATATATATATATATATATATATATATATATATATATATTGATAGAAAAGTAGTCAACCAAGACTGGGAAGAGAACCTAGTGGTGGTGAAAGCTGCTTATATATGCATATTTATATATAAAAGCAGTAAAAAAGTCACAGAATAATCCAGGCCGAACTGAAATATAATGTACAGAAAAGTAGTCAACTAGGGACTGGGAAGATAACCCAATAATGGTGAAGGGTGCAAAAAATAGTATAAAGGCCACAGAATGATCTCGGCCAGACTAAAATATATAAATATATATATATATATATATATATATATAAATAGAAACGTAGTCAACCAAGACTGGGAAAAGAACCCAGTGGTGGTGAAGGCTGCTTATATATGCATATTTATATATAAAAGCAGTAAACTACCTCAGATTTGACATCCGGGCTTGACAGAATTAAAAAATTAGTATATATATAGTTAATTTATACAAAAAAAATCCAAACCCTAACTTGGAAGATAATCCAGTCCGTCGTTGCTTAAAACGAAGCAACTACTGCACTGAAGATGTTAGAGCTGACGGATCGTCAATTCGAGTTGTAAAAATGCCAGAAAATGCATTTATGTACAAAACATGTACCAAAAGTTGACGAAAATGGCCACGAAACTGAGTTCCAAGCATATTTAGAAAACAAAACTTGATATGCAAGTGCAAAACAGTGCAAAGAAGTAATATTAACTTTCTGATCGTAAAAATACTCATAATGGACTGCTACACGGGCTTTTTTCCAAATCGTAGGCCTTTAACGTCCGAATGTACCGATTATTTTTTGATATATAGTAGTATGTGGGTATATCTACATGTTAGAGTGAAAAAATTTGGGTTTAGAAGAGGTGAAAAAGTCAAAAAATCAAACTAGTAGAGGTTCGTTACGTTTCAGAATTTTTTGAAAATGAGGGGGGTCACCTCATATATATAGGCCAGGGAGCCTCTGCTCTACCTGCTGCTGCTGCAGGTAGATGTATGGCTCCCCTGGTGGGGCCTATGTGTCAAGTTGAGTTGTTTTGAAGTAAGTGCACTCCGAGCAACGCGAGCTCGAAGTTGAAACTTTTTAACTTTTGATCGGAGCGTCCGTTTAAGGCATGTTATACCTTTTCGGAAAGCCCTCGCTGAGAGTGTCACAATGAGAGGGGATAAAACATTTTTCGGGTCCAAGAAGACGGGTTCATAACCAGGTCTTCGACTCCCCGTAATTTATCCGTTGAGTTGTCTTGCGCTGTTTGCACTCGGGATCATGGTTATGGTTCGTTCTGACCTTGGTGGCATCAATTCGATTTGATTTTGACCGAATCAGCTTGTGGTTGGTAAAATAACCATTTTGCGCCTCCCGGGGTTGCCCTTAGTGTCGGCATAGCCTTCGGTTGACTTTTGGAAGGTATTTCCAAGACTTGGATCCCATTCGAGTCTATTTGTCCTCAGTGTTGTCTCTGGGGCTGACTTGGTAGTTCCAGATTTCCTCTAGAGATGTTGTGAGGCTTCAGGTTTGTTCTCGAAGTTGGCTTGACTTCCCCGGTTGTGATCGGGGCTGACCTGCACTTCCCGGGTTGAGACCGGGGCTGACCTGTACCTCACGGGTTGAGACCAGGGCTGCGTTGACCTTCCGAGACTGGTGATCGAGGCTGGGGTTATCCCGATATTGGTGACTGTGGTTGAGTTGACATCCCGGTACTGAGACCGGGGTTAATTTGAAGGCCCGATATTGAGATCGGGGTTGATCTGACGGCCCGATTTGATATCTAGGTTGATATGAAGGCCCGATATTGAGATCGGGGTTGATCTGACGCGCCCGATTTGAGATCAGGGTTGATATGATGGCCCGATATTGAGATCGGGGTTGATTTGAAGGCCCAATTTGAGATCGGGGTTGATATGATGGCCCAATATTTAGATCGGGGCCGATCTGATGGCCCGATTTGAAATCGCGGTTGATATGATGGCACGATATTGAGATCGGGGTTGATCTGACGGTCCAATTTGAGATCGGTGTTGATATGATTGCCCGATATTAAGATCGGGGTTGATCTGACGGCCCGATTTGAGATCGAGGATGATATGATGGCCCGATTTGAGATCGGGGTTGATCTGATGGCCCGATTTAAGATCGGGGTTGATATGATGACCCGATCTTGAGATTGAGGTTGATCTGACTGCCTGATTTGATATCGGGGCTAGTCAAAGAGTATGCCCATTCAAAGGAGGAACTATACCCCTTTCCAAGCTTCAGCACAGCCTTCAAACCTTCCATTTTAAAAAAATATGGAAGTCAGGCGTTGAAGAACTTTCTCCCCTGTAGGGGATTCACTCGAGAATGTGCTAAAGCTATTGACGGCACAGAAAAATATTGTCCAACTCCTTCCACCCAACAATACCGGTGGACGAAATTTTGATCCAAGCAAGAAATGTGCTTACCATTC
This sequence comes from Panax stipuleanatus, assembly GCA_020205555.1. Taxonomy (NCBI): domain Eukaryota; kingdom Viridiplantae; phylum Streptophyta; class Magnoliopsida; order Apiales; family Araliaceae; genus Panax; species Panax stipuleanatus. Next base: position 50,031,015 of record CM035122.1, read on the forward strand.
CGGATCCCCTGGCCATGACAAAAGACCGTTGGTCTCTCAAGCACAAAATCCAAGACTTGATTGACAATGGAGAGATTGTGGTGACAAAACCCGAACAACCACATGTGCAGGACAATCCTCTCCCACAACATAAAGAGGAGAATGTCAATATGATCAGCACCACAAGTGGAGAAAGATCCAAGTACCTCCTTTGTATGGGAGAGTTAACTTCATCCAGCAACAATAACCCAGACAGTTGGGAAGTCTCAGAGAAGCTGTTCCTGATAGAGTAGGAAATAAAATCTATCAAGGAACAAATCAAACAATTAGCGGAACTGGTCGTCAATCAGCATCAGATCACTAGGAAGATGATAAAATGGTCCAACTAGTCTGATATCGATCGTCCTCCTACACCAGATATCAATCCTAGGGGGGATCATAGTCGGTTTAATGAGCATGAACCATGGACCAACAAGGTGGTCGAAGAAGAAAGTGTCCAAGCTGGCAGGAAATTCCTATTTCAAATAAACTTCACCAACCTGAACCAGTCGATGGAAGAAATCCTCCAAATGCAAATCAACGAGGGAATGGTTGCAGACTTATTACCTCCACTAAACCCTCGGTCCAGAAAATTTAAGTCTGACCAAATATGTCAGTACCACTCCAATTCACCCGGCCATGATACTGAAGATTGCTGGGCACTTCGTAACCTGATTCAAGATATGATTGAAAGCGGTGAATTCATAGGGGGAAATCAAGTTCTTGACCTCCCAGAAGAAGATACTCTCTAGATCCCCACTGTATGAAATCAAGGTACAGTAGCTGCCATCTCCTATGATAAGGAGTCAACCCTCACACCCTTAGTACTATCAGGGAAAAAAGTCAAAGAAACACCAAATACTGTAAAGGTGGCCGCACCTGAGCCTTTAATCTTGCCCTTCAGACCTCAGTACCCAGTTATTAGTCTGAAGAGGGTCCAATGGAACTACGGGAACGACAAAGGTTCCACTTCAAACAACATTGCGATCGTATCAAATGATAATCCATTATACCTGCCTCAGTGGGTGATCAAACCAGTCATCAAAGCCAAAGTGAAGGTGGCCGATGAGAAAATCGAAGAGTTCCTCAACAAAATGGGACACAATAAAATCAAGGTGGTGCAAGGCTTGAAGGATGCACCCAAGAAAATGTCTATGCTAGACTTGGTCTTGTCATTGGTGGATCATTGTGGCATTCTAGTGAAAGTGCTGGAAGAAGCCCATCTGCCACATACCGTGGATGCTGAGAAATTACGTCATGTGGTAGAACACATTTTCAATAGCAATGTGATATCTTTCACTGACGATGATATCCCTGCAGAAGGAACGAGCCATCATAAGTCCCTGCGCATAGTTGTGACATCTTTCGGATAAGAGATCAGAGGTGTACTCATAGATGGAGGATCATCCCTCAACATCTATCCCTACGATACCTTGGAAAGAATGAAGATCAACCCAAACCGGATCAAAACCAGTCATGTGGTAATCTGGGCTTTCGATGGATCTCACCGACAAGCCATGGGAGAAATAGAGCTTCCTTTGGAAATTGGTTCACACGCTTTCTATGTGTCCTTTCAGGTGCTCAACATCACCACTTGATACAACATGTTGTTGGGCAGGCCATTGATCCATATGGCAGGAGCAGTGCCATCCACCCTCCATCAACAGCTCAAATACATTATTAACGACAACCTCATTATAGTCAACGCCGAACCAGAATATCTTGTCTGCATACAGGGAGACATGCCAGTGATTATCCTGGATGCAGGGATTGAACCTGCAAGTTTTCAAGCTCTGGAGGTGAGTGATACTCAGTATCTGCCTATCAGAGCACCAGCCCTAAAGCCAAAGGTCTCCACCGAAGTTATGACAGTGGGCCAGGAAATGGTATCTTTGGGTTTCCAACCTAGAGAAGGGTTAGGAAAGAATCAGCAAGGTATCCAGAGCCCAATACAAATCCCGAGTTAGACTAGGAGAGCCGGATTGGGATTTTCATCCAGGGAAAATTACAAGAACCCGCATAAAAATCCTAAAGCTCATAATTCCATAATATTTCTGCCAAACCTTACGGGTGGCGGATGGGTGAAACCAATGAGGAATATCCCTACTGTAGTATCAGCTATGCTATTTCCTCTAATCAAACATGTCAACGAAAGAAAAGCCCTTAAGCCTGAGGAGACAACAAAAAGGGAAAAGAAAATATCCTGTACAAAGGACGAGACCCATTTGCTAACATGCAGGTTATCTTAAACTACGATGGTATGAATGATGAGATCCCATACAACAACGACGAGGATCAGATTTAAATTCCTCGCATCAAGAAAGAAAAAGGGGGCAGTTCGAAGAAAAACCTTCGCCCTATTTCGGAGGATGCTTTAGTCATCATCCGAGACAAAGAAGATGATCACCAATCCTTGATCCTCCCTATTCATGAAGATCTGACCTTGGATAACTGGAGCAGCATCCCTTGCCTTAGTCGAAAAGGGTAAAGGGGTAGAGAGTATGTCTGCCCTTTAAATATGCTTTCATTTACTGCTTAGTTTTGATTGCACAGCTATAGCAGTAACTTTTGTCGTGTTGTGCCAAATGCTTTGTATATTTAAGCAGTTGTATATATTTAAAATTAAAGCGTTTTTGTTTTTAGGACTCAAGCATTGGATTTGTTTGTCTCTGCTGATGAGATTTCAACCTGTCATAGTGACTACGACTTTGATGTAGAACTGAACTTCGACTTAATGGATATTGATCAAGATGAGGAAGATAACTATGAGGTGCCAGAGGAGATCAAAGAATAAGTCGAAGACAAACCTAAACCAAACCTCGTCCAAACCACCACTATCAACATAGGAACCTCCGAAAACATTAAAGAAATCCAGATAGGCATAGACCTCACCCAAGACCAAAAAGCCGACCTGATCGAACTCCTAACACAGCTTCAGGATGTGTTTACATGGTCGCATGAAGATATGATTGGCCTGTCCACTGATATTATCATCCATCGAATGCCTATCAAAGATGGATTTAAGCCAATCAAGCAAAAGTTCAGGCGATTGAAACCTAAATGGAGTCTGAAAGTCAAAGAACAAGTCGTTAAACAATTCAAAGCCAGAATCATTATGGTATCAACATACCCAGAGTGGCTGTCAAACATAGTTTACGTACCTAAACCCGATGAGAAGGTACGAGTCTGCGTGGATTACCGAGATTTAAACAAAGCCTGTCTCAAGGATAATTTCTTGGTACCTTTCATCCACATCTTGATAGACAATACAGCACAATACGACATATATTCCTTCATAGATTGCTTTGCTGGTTACCATCAAATCATGGTTACTGAAGAGGACCGGGATAAAATAGCTTTCATCACTCCATGGGGAACCTTTTGTTATAGGCGACTATCCTTCGGCCTCATCAATGCCGGAGCCACATATTAGCGAGCCATGATGGCCCTGTTTCATGACATGATGCATAAGGAGATATAGGTTTATGTAGATGACATCATCATCAAATCCCGGAAGGAGGATGATCACATTGACTATCTCAAGAAGCTGTTCAACAGGTTGCGCAAGTACAACCTCAAGCTAAATCCCGCCAAATGTTCTTTTGGCATCAAATCAAGAAAATTGCTAAGATTCCTGGTGAGTAATCGAGGCATCGAGCTAGACCCTGCTAAGATCAAAGCCATCATTGAGATGCCAGTACCTCAGATAGAGAAGGAGATACGTGAGTTTCTGGGGAGAATCAACTTCATCAGCCGATTTATCTCCCAGCTCACAGCAACCTGTGAACCCATATTCAAGCTACTAAGGAAGAATTCCTCCACCAAATGGAACGAGGATTGTCAATAAGCCTTCCTTGCCATCAAGAAACAGCTGGTCGAATAACCTGTTTTGGTCCCTCCTAGGGATGGAGTTCCCTTGTTCATATACCTGTCCGTCAATGCCAATGCAATGGGCTGCTTGTTAGGACAGAAGGATGACAATAGCAAGGAAAGAGCCATCTACTACATCAGCAAAAGATTCAGCAGTGGTGAACAGAAGTGCACCCTGATCGAGAAGACATGTTGTGCTTTAGCATGGGCCGCAATGAGGTTACAGCATTACCTCCATGGAAACACGACCTACCTTATATTCCGCATGGATCCATTCAAATATGTATTCAACAAGCCAATATTGAATTGTCGACTGTCCAAATGGCACTTGATCCTACAACAGTTCGACATTGTCTACGTGACTCAGAAGTCAATCAAGGGTCAAGGCATTGCAGATCAATTAGATGAAGCACCTTCAGGAGGGTTCGAGCCCCTGGAGACTTATTTCCCATATGATGGAATCCTGACAATTCAACAACTCCAATAAGATAATACAGTCCAATAATTTAAAATGTATTTTGACGGAGCAGTAAACATGGAAGGTGCCGGAGCTGGGGCAGTCCTTATCTCTGGTACAGGACAAGAATATCCTGTGGCTACCGAACTTTAATTTGGCAACACCAACAACACAACCGAGTATGAAGGCTGTATAATGGGGTTGAAGCTATCCCAATCCAAGGGTATCAAACACCTACTAGTCTTTGGAGACTCTGAGTTGGTCATCAGACAAACCACTAGGGTATATCACACCAAAAAACTGCATTTGCTGCCCTATCATTGGTAGGTCATCAGAATATCCTTGGAGTTTGAAGACCTAACCTTCAACCATATTCCTCGGGGTAGGAATGACTTCGCTAATGCATTGGCAATATTGGCTTCATTAATCCACGTATCCGATAGGAGTGCAATTCTTTGCATTAAAGTCACAATTCAGAAATCCCCGACTTACGAGAATTACATTGGAGAAGTATCAGATGAAATACCTCCTGTCAATCAACCTTGGTATCAAGACATCAAGGAATATCTACGAGTTGGATCTACACCAGCTGGGGCAAGCCAATTCGAGAGAAAGCGAATTCACAAGATTGTTATGAAGTTCTATATGAGCGGAGATGCACTCTATATAAGAGATCCTGGAATAGGCCTGTTAAGATGCCTTGATAAAGAGCAAGCCCAGAGACTGATGGATGAAATCCACGGTGGAGTCTGTGGTCCACACATGAGCAGTCATCTGCTGGCCAATAAGATATTAAGAACAGGACATTACTGGATCTCGCTTAAAGATGACTGTGATGATCACATCAAGAGATGCTTTCAATGCCAAGTACATGGAAATGCCGTACATGGTCCTCCAAATGAGTTACACAACATGAGTTCGCCATGGCCTGTCTCTATGTGGGGAATGAATGTGATCGGTCCAGTGGAACCAAAAGCCAACAATGATCATCGATTCATCTTCACCATGATCAATTGCTTCACAAAATGGGCTGAAGCAGCCTCTTTCCCCAAAGTCACCAAAGAGGTCATCATTGGGTTCATCAGAAATAATATCGTCTGTTGATATGGACAACCAGAGGTGATCATATCAGACAATGCCAAGAACCTGAAAAATCAAATGATGAGAGAACTATGCAGTAAGTTCCACATCAAGCATCTCAACTCCATCATTTATCGGCCCAAGATGAATGGTGCTGTCGAAGCAGCCAACAAGAACATCAAAAAGATCATGCAGAAAATGTCCGCCAATCACAAAGAATGTCATAACCTGCTTACTCTAACCATGTTAGCATACAGGACGTCAATGCGCACCTCTACTGGGGCTATCCCCTATTCATTAGTCTATGGCATGGAAGCAGTCCTCCCCATAGAAGTAGAGATGGAGTCCTTGCAAGTGCTAATCAATGTTCAGATGGACGAAGATCAGTGGTTGCAAGACTGGTACCACCAATTGTCCCTGATTGATGAAAAGAGGGCTATATCCATTTTCCACAGGCAGTTATATCAACAAATGATTGCTCGATCCTACAACAAGAAAGTTCGAATACGGAATTTCAAAGAAAATGACTTGGTGGTGAAGAAAATCTTGGCCAATCAAGAAGAAGCCAAAGGAAAGTTCACACCAAATTGGGAAGGCCCTTTCATTGTCAAGGAAGTGTTGACAGGAGGAGCTATCAGACTATAAGAGATGGACAGGAACGAATTTCCCCAACTCATCAATTCAAACACCGTGAAAAGGTACTATGTCTAAAGCACATTCATGCCCGCATCCGGATCCTACAAATCAAATCAGGTTTGGTTTTTCACTGGAAAGCCTGAACTACGAATGACCTGATCTCCCTCAACTCGGGAGTATGTAGGCAGCCATTTCTGGTTCGGTCAAACCAAATAAAAAATTCAAAAACTCATCAAACCAAACTCGAAACACAAGAAAAATACTTTTCAAACCTCTCTCACACGAAATGAACTACGAATGACCTGATCTCCCTCAGCCCGGAAGTACGTAGGAAGCCATTTACGGTACGGTTTGACCTTCAAGAAAAAATCAAAAAAATAAATAAAAACCAGTCCTAAGACAACGAAACCATATAAAACCTAAGAACTATCAAGCCTCCCTGGTCAACATGCCCATCTGAGATACTCTCTGACATCTCAACTGTCAGTCCATCAAGGAGGAGCTCAAGATACATTAACAACAGCGAGTCATAAAAGAAGTGGTAATCACTTAGTAATGATAATACATATCCGAACAGGGAAGTGAATCAAAAATATTTCTCTGATATATAAAACTGTTTGATATATACATAGTGTCTTGTACATAACAAAAATGGCTGGTCTAGTATGTGCAGAAAAAATAAGGCTAGTCTACGGACCCATGGATAAGCGGGCCAGCAATGCCACCATGGCATCTCTCTCGGAAGATGGAGGAGCAGCTGCAAGTGCAATACCCTCAGCCTCCATACGACTTAAAACCTCCACAGTCATCTGTAGTGTGGCATTGTGGTCATCAACATATGCACTCATCTCGGTAACCAGAGCATGAGTATAAGACTAAAGAGCAGTACTGTCGGTGATGTGGAAATCATGGGAAGCTATAGCCTCATCCCTCTCCGCAAAAGCTGCATCCTGAGCAATCAAAGTCTCCTCGATCTCAACAAAAGTTGCATCTCTGGCTGAGCGGATCTCACCCCTCTCTACAAAAGTTGCGTCTCGGGTAGATTGGAGCTCCTCTCGCTCAATCAATCCTGCATCCTGAGCAGCTCGAGACTCATCTCTCTCAGCCAAAGTTATATCTTTGCCAGACAAGGCGGTCAACATCTGCGCTCTAGCCTGATCTCGCTCAAAGATCGTCCTAAATTGTGAGTTCGCCAAAGCCGGATCTGTCCCTACAAGAATGTTCGACGGATCACTAACTAGTGTCGCTGTCAAACCCATAAATTGCTCATCCTCAATAAGAGACTCAGGATCCTCCATAGGTTCCTCTTCGTCTGAATCTGCAATAGGAGCTGACTGGATGAATGCAACTGATGCAATATCTGCCTCCAACCATGCTGAGTACTCCGGAGAACGATCCGAATGGCTACTATTGAAATCAGCCCTCTTTCTATGAGTCCAACACTTATACACTCGAATTAAGTCAGCAGATGACATAGACGAAGCTGACATCCTCTGATCAGCAGCCCCCTCAAACAGGTGCAGGCTCTGAAACTAATCGAATTGGCCCATAACAGCCAGAGGATGATAAGTAGTTACTCCCCTTAATCCCGCTATGGGCAAATAGTCCATGCCAGATGCATGAGTAATGAAGCTATAGGGGGAGGCTAGCCCTGAGCATGGCAAAATCAAGAACGGATGCTCAATATTCGATAGAAATCCCGACCATATCTCTGCATCAGTACACTCCATCGGCTGAAAGGAGTAGGACATAACTATATCATTGGAAAAATATTACCCATGATGCCTGAAAGATCCAATCGGTGGAATATGGGACATAAGCCATACATACAGCAAGACCGAACTACCCCTAAAAAACCCCTCCGGGTGGGAACTACAGTGAGTGGCTGACCTCAGCGTCTTAGCCAATATCATTGGAATGATGGTGCTACCCTGTCTAAGGGCCCTAACCACGACTAGTACTCCCACATCCAAGTGATCCAAGTGTAACAGCATGTAGACATATGCCACGATGCACATTAGCAGAATATCTACCTTGGCTAGATACCACGCCTCTGCTGAAATAACAAAATCCCCAGTATGTCGATCGTAGCTATCAAGCTTGCCAAAACGATCGATCAAGAAGTTAATCGAGATCACACGGCCGGAAACAAAATCGTCCGTGACTACCCTCTGACGTAGACATGGCACCCGCAGGAACGGTCTCCTCATAGCACTAATAGTTGTACGGGCGCACGACAAATATAGAGTCAGACCAGTAAGTCGCTCATACTCCTCTAGAGTCGGAGTCAGCTCATGCTGCCCAAATCAGAAGACCTGTCTCTCAGATATCCAACAAGATAGAATGCCATCAATAAATCCATGTGGCACCTAAAAATCTGCGAGGGTCAACGAATGCCCTAACATCTGATGTACTGTCCCTCTGGCTAAGTAGGGCAGGCTCTCGTACCACGGCCTCAACGACAATGCCACCTCAGATGGTGGTAAATGCTCTATACGGCTAACTGCAGACGACGTTATCTGTATCACCGTACCACAAGACCAACTAGGGGTTAAATCTGAACTCATTTGTCTAAATGCATACATATAACATAATACATGTATGATGACAAAATATAAACATGATGCGATAGATAGGAAATATCATGAATATCTACAACAGACTATCTACTACGAGTATCATCCCTATCTTATAATACAAAGTAAAATGAAGAGTACATGATAATGGGGCATCACCACCCAACTACTAACAGTGGTCTATCAAAATGAGGCACAACTGCCAAATAGCTGAAACAGTAGCTGACCAAAAATATAGCTACCATAGCTATCCAAAGAGATCCAGATAATCTGCTCCCAGGGCTGCTCCATCTCCGTTGTTGACACAAAGCTACGGTCATCAGGTATGTCTGGGCGGTACAAGGGAGGATCAGCCCTTGCAAAACTGCTAGAAAATGGACCTGAAGAGGGGCTCGCTCCTGAGCTGGACGGGTCAAAAGGAGATGCCTCTAACGGATCTCGGCCAAGATGCCTGATAAAAAAGCGAGCTCTCTCCAACTCCCAAGTCAGCTCTGCAATTTGATTTGAATGAGTGGGTTCCCTGAGGCAAGCTATCCAGTCTGTCATCATCACAGACCCTGGCACCATGTCTGTTATAAACTGGGTAGCTCGAGTCTGACCTCTAATAGTGCGAGGGCTCCACCATCTACTAAATGCCTCCTGGCTGAACGCGCCCTCTGATAGGGTAAAGCCATCTATGCCCTCTATAGGAATATCTGTCAGTGGCAGGATCAACGGTTAATGATGCCATATAGGAGGAACAATGGGGATGCTGATCTGTCCCGTAATACTCCTGATAGCGCGCTCTCCTAAATTGAGCTCCCAACCTCCCTCTGTAAAAAATGGGACTCTGCGGGTCGACAAGGAAAACTCCCGACCAGTGGGGAAGTGTTGGGTTTGTACGAAATCGTGACGCAATCAAATTGCAAAAATTAGCGGAAGCATGGTATATCAGAGTTAAAAAAAAAATCTACAAAACCATTACCCGGATCATCCTTTATGCAAATTATTAATTTAAAACGATAAATAAGAAGTTATGGAATCATACCCTTGTAGAACGAAGCTTCCACAGGTACTAGTTCAACTCCTTGTTCTTCGTGATCTCCTTGAATTTCCGGATTAGATTCCTTCCTTTGATCAACGTTAGCCACCCAAGTGTTTGGCCTCTAGAGGTGATCCACCAAAGAAGATGAATTATCAAGAAGGAGGGTGGTTGGCTTAGTTTTCTATCCTCTATAAAAAAGGAGTACTCTCCAACAATTGGAATTGCAACAAGTAATATCTATTATAAGAATCCTCTTATATAGATATTGGTCAACCCTTCTAATCCTATTAGACATAGGATTTCTTTTAATTAATTAAACTCCTTTAATTAATTTAGGCTTCCCACCACATGGGAAATAATTAATTAAATTCATTTAATTAATTTGTCTCCTAATCTTATTAGGAATAAATGAGAGTACTAATATTAAATTAATTACTAAACTCCTTTAGAAATTAAAATAATAATAATTATAATAATATTAATAAGACTCCTCTTATTAATTTATATTTAATATTTCCAAAATATTAAATAATAAATATTAAGCTATTTAATTTATTCTATCACCATAGATTAAATTAATTTCACTTAATGCATTATTACGATTATGCCATTACCTTCTTAAATAATTATTCTTCCTTTTATGGTGTGACCCTTTAGGTTCTCCATATTAAACCGGTTGTGAATAAATCAATTAGAACAATTCTAATCTTATTTAAATAAATAAATTAAACTAATAATCTATTTAAATAAATAATATTTATTCTACAATAGGGATAAGCCTCCCTAGCGATCAACGACTTTCCAGATAATATAGATTTCAACATTAATCATAAAAGAACCTGTGAGTAAATAGTTACCATACAATTCAATCCTTCCACCATACAATGTCCCAATTAAATATAAGACATGAATTTACTGTCAAGTCTTATTTTATTTAATTATATGTATTTCGATTAGAAAATGCACAACTCCAAATAATGTAAATTAGAAACTCCTTTCTAATTTCATTTTACCTTGGCCAAGGATTCTTGGGTTGTCATTTAACGAATCACATAGGACATATCTCCTCCTTTACTAGAGGTGGTAGATTCTTTATTGATCATTCATTGTCTCCATATGTAACTCATTATACCCAAGCATACCCTTTTATATACCCTAAAGGGCTTTAAGAAATAAGTCAAAGTATAATTCATTACATACAAGATACTATGATGATCTCAAGTCCAAGGATCACTTGTACTACTATCACATTAGGAATTCCTATTGACAGGCGAGTAAAACTCCATTAGGTATTCCATAGCGAGTCACGTTCAGTGAACTTATTCTCCAATAAGCACCTACATACTTGCTTTAGTGTCTCCACACAAATGATTATGAGATCAATCATCCTCATCTAATGAGCAAGCAACATATGTACTAATCTATCCGGATTTACTAATCCCCTTTTTAGTAATCCCATGATTAGGAACTATTTTAGTTTTAGAGCTTTCTAAGAATTTAGATCTCATTGGCATGATCATCATCATGATTCTAAAAGCATTGCTTAAAACTATGGGTTATTTACATATTATAAAAACAGCACCATGTAGATAATTAAATGCCTTTAATAAATGAATATTTTTATTAATAAATAAATAAGATTGCCTCCAAAGTATATGCTTTATCATCATACATGATTGGCTTGTATGCATACTACTTTCAGGAAGCCTCCCTCAAATCCAACCATCAAAAACTCAAAGGTATATGACATTCAGGAGATCGATCCAACTGTCAAAAGCTTCAACTGTAAGCGAGCATGGGTGAATCCCTCAGCAACAGGGACCTCCGTTAAAGTGGAGTGGTGCCAACGCCGTCCCCGAGGATAAGTCTCCAGACCTAAAGTAGTGGCTGGCCGTAGGCAAGGAAGCCTCTCAAATGTCCAGAACTGGCCATGTAAATATCAAAAGTCCTCAGTAACCAAGACTGACAAATATAAATACTGAAATCAAAAAGGTACGAGAAAGATGTACTCACCAGCAGAAACGGGTAGAACCCTAACCAAGCCTTCGTCAAACCCTCTGAAAGCATACGCATGCCCCGGAGAAAATAGGCAAAGGTGTAGGAACCCCAATTAAAGTTACTAAAGCGCTCTACATACCGGGTAGCGCTAACCAGGGCGAAGGACACAATAGATGAGTTTTTCGCCACAAAATAACCCCTGATGATAACTAAGAACAATCGCCTCAAGATGCGATCCCTAACCCTCTGATCATCAGGCAAAGGCTCAAGTAAAGCCCCTCTCTAGGCATATATACTCAAGGGACCTGATTGAACCTTCGGACCCTTGATTGCCATCGTAGGAACTCCCAGTAGGGACCGAACGGCAGTAGGTGTGATGTCAGCCACGACAGGCACTGGCTCACCCTCAAACTCAATGCCGATGATGAACCTCCAATCCATAGGGGTCATCATCACCTCATAATCCAACAAATAAAGGGACTGAGTCTTGTAGAACCAGTGCTCAGACAAAACCCTCATATACCCCCAGGGGCAACGGCTGGGAAGAATCAAAAAGAAATCCTGAAACCCCTAGCCATCAATGATATCCTTGTACTCCTGGTGCAAAGTACGATACAGGGAATGCACGTTGAACCAATTCCCTCGAGACTGCGTAAAGTCGGGAACCTGCATCAAAAATTAACCAATTTCAAAAGTCTGTGCCCCGAGAATGGCAAAAAAAAAAAGAAAGAAAATACGAAAAAAAGAAAACTTCAAGTCACCTCGTTGGTGTGAAGAAATATCGATGGATGGTTACTCAAGTCGCCCAACAACTCCTGGGTCGACACAACAATATCCGGAACCTCCCCACGTGGAGCCTGAGTAGGGGCAGGAGCAGCAAAATGAGCCTGCTCATCATCAATATTGATCGGTTGCTCATCCTGTGCTGGATGAATCACCGACTCCGATAATCTGCGAGGCGTTCGAGCCGGACGTGGCTGAGGAACATCCGAAGCCCTCCTACGTCTGACGCATGAAACGACTCTGCTGGCACTGTCGGGTCTATCTCAATTCATCACCTAGAAAAAGTCTCCAAATCACCTTAGAAAGGGTGTGGTAAGCCTAAACCATGTGGCGTATTCATTTAAATATGTACTCTATGCATCTCTAAGTCCTAAAACATGCATGGGTCATTCAAAAATACCCAATAAAGTCAAAACTGCATGTTTTTCAAAAGATAAGTCCTAATACATGCATGGGTCAGTCAAAAATCCCCAGTAATGTCAAAATTACATGTTTATTGAATACTCAGGTTTTGAAAAAAATTCGCCAAAGCCTCCTTTGTAAAATGGACTGTCCGCATGCACATAGGCATGTCTAGCTGGCCATTGAGTAGCACACCTTCCCAAAAATAGAAATAGTTCATATTTATGAAATAAAATCAAAAGTAAACTTCACATGGTAGCTAAATTACCATAAGCATTTTTAGTTGAAAATCTAGGCTCACTAGGCCTCAAAAAGGATGAGTAAACTGATCAAAAAGAGCAAAATATGACTGTCTCAGAATCAAAATTTTCTTACATCCAAACGTGCATTACAGTAAGATGTGCATACATATGTAGTCAGAAATTTTTTAGCAAGTCATATAAGCATATATTTTTCATACAATGCGTCTAAAATACCCCTATATGGTTCACATGCTTTTAACGGTCAAAACTTGCAAAATAAAGACGTAAAACGTTACTTGCGATACACTGAAAGCGTAGAAACTGACAGAATCAGAAAACAGCTGCCCAAGCTCCGTAGATCTGAAAAAGAAGATCGAAATCCGTTTGAAACTCAAAATGAAAATATTTCAAATGAGCTCCCGCTGCCCAAATATAAAACCACAGGTGGAAGCGGGTCCACCTGCGACTGCTGCACCTCCTCCTGCGGCTCCCCAGGGTGGGTCCCACTCCTTCGGGCCCGATTCGGTGTGAGTTAAAATGGATTTTATATGTGCTGCCAAGTCAAATCTGAAGAAAAATCGTTACGCGATTGAACGGTTTGTCCTGAAATCCTGCATTTAAGCAGCGTAATCCTGACAGAAAGGGGAACATTCTGGAAACCCCTGGTATTCCTCCCGGAGCCACATCTGGGGATCAATGATGCATGCTACGCAAAAACTGCTCAAAACTGCAGAAAACTGCCAATTTCAAAGCGTCAGTACAGACCGAGTCCAGTTCAGCCGTTGGCTTCAATCCAATGAAGTTTCGGGTATAGAACGAGTCCAGTTCATCCGTTGGCTTCAATCCAACCAAGTTTTGGGTATAGACCAAGTCCCGTTTAGCCGTTGGCTTCAACCCAACAAAGTTTCGAGTACAGACCGAGTCCAGTTCAACCGTTGGCTTCAACTCAACGAAGCGTCGGGTACAGACCCAGTCCAATTCAGCCGTTGGCTTCAATCCAACAAAGTTTCGGGTACAGATCGAGTCCAGTTCAACCGTTGGCTTCAACCCAACGAAGCATCGGGTACAGACCGAGTATAGTTCAACCGTTGGCTTTAATCTAATGAAGTTTCGGGTACAGACCGAGTCCAATTCAGCCGTTGGCTTCAACCCAACAAAGTGTCGGGTACAGACCGAGTCCAGTTCAGCCGTTGGCTTTAACCCAATGAAGTGTCGGGTATAGACCAAGTGCAGTTCAGCCGTTAGCTTCAACCCAATGAAGTTTTGGGTACAGACCGAGTCTCGTTCACCAGTTTGCTTCAACCCAACAAAGCGTCGGGTACAGACCGAGTCCAGTTCAGATGTTGGCTTTAATCCAACAAAGTTTCGGGTACAGACCGAGTCCAGTTCAGCCGTTAGCTTCAACCCAACGAAGTTTCGGGTACAGACCAAGTCTAGTTCAGCCGTTGCCTTCAACCCAACAAAGTTTTTGAATACAGACCGAGTCAGTTCAACCTTTGGTATAACCCCAGCGAAGCGTCGGGTACAGACCGAGACAGTTCAGCCATTGGTTCAGCCCCAACAAAGCGTCAGAAGGGATCCGATGATGGAAGCAATATACTAATCCATCACCAATGATGGAATCTGTTATACACATTCTCAAAGGGGACATCAGGAAGGACTGGTGGTTCAACCCCCTATTGCAAGTTGCCACTGTAATTTATCGCCAGGATAAGCATCGGGAACATACAAGAAGGTAACTCGGTAACTGAGATATATCCTCATCAGAGTTGGCAAAGCTATCATGGATAATGTCATCCCCAGCAAAAAATGGCAAGAACATTTTGTGATACCTTAAATCTGATATCCTACCAACGATCTTACGATAATGCTGTAGCAAGGGTTATCACGAGAAACGTTATCCCCAGCAGAAACTAACGTAATCAATCAGTGATAACCCTAACCCCTTAAAGGTATCTAACACTCATGACAAACCATATCATGCATTGCTTCCCCTTTGCATTTGCATTTCTAGTGTCTACTAATCTTTATCCTGTTCATTCCACTGCGTTTCATGAACATGATAAAGAGGGGAATCTGTAAACACTCAAAATTTTCTTCCCCTATAAATAACACTATAGGAGGGAAAGAATGTCGTCAGTTCAATCTCGATCTCAATATCGGGCCATCAAATCAATCCCGCTCACAAATCGGGCTGCCCGATCTCAATATCGGGCCATCAGATCAACCACGATCTCAATATCGGGCCATCAGATCAATTTCGATCTCAATATCGGGTCATCAGATCAACCCCGATCTCAATATCAGGCCATCAGATCAACCCTGATCTCAAATCGGGCCGTCAGATCAACCCCGATCTTAATATCGGGCCATCACATCAACCCTGATCTCAAATCAGGCCGTCAAATCAACCCTGATCTCAATATCGGACCATCAAATCAACCACGATCTCAATATCGGCCATCAAACTAATCCCGATCTCAATATCGGGCCGTCAGATCAACCCTGATCTCAATATAGGGCCATTAGATTAACACTGATCTCAAATTCGGCGGTCAGATCAACCTCGATCTCATTATCGGGCCGTCAGATCAACCCTGATCTCAATATCAGGCCATCAGATCAACCCTGATTCCAATATCGGGCCATCAGATCAACCTCATTCTCAATATTAGGCCACCAGATCAACCCCGATCTCAAATTGGGCCGTCAGATCATCCCTGATCTCAACATTAGGCCCTCATATAAACCCTAATCTCAAATCGGGCAGTCAGATCAACCCCAATCTCAATATCGGGCCATCAGATCAACCCTGATCTAAATATCGGGCCATCAAATCAACCCTGATCTCAAATTGGGCCGTCAGATCAACCCCGATCTCAATATCGGGCATTCAGATCAACCCCGATCTCAAATCGGGCCGTCAAATCAACCCCACTCTCAATATCGGGCCATCAAATCAACCCAAATCTCAATATCGGGCCGTCAAATCAATCCCGATCTTAATATCGGGCCATCAGGTCAGCTTCGGTGTCAACCCAAGAGATACAGGTCAACCCCGGTCTTGATCCGAGAGGTACAGGTCAGCCCCAGTCTCAACTCGGGAGGTACAGATCAGCCCCGATCTCAACCCGGGAGGTACAGGTCAGCCCCGGTTTTAACCAGGGAAGTCAAGTCAACTTCAGGCAACAAATTTGAAGCCCCACAACACCTCTAGAGGCAAAATTGGAATGACTAAGTCAACCTCAGAAATAACACTGAGGACAAACAGACTCGAATGGGATCCAAGTCTGGGAAACAGCCCCAGGAAGTCAACCAAAGGCCATGCCGACACTAAAGGCAACCTCGAGATGGGCAAAATGGTTATTTTACCAACTCCAAGCTGATTTGATCAAACGCAAGCTGAATTGATGCCACCAAGGTCAGAACGAACCATAACGATGATCCCGAGTGCAAACAGCGCAAGACAGCTCAACGGACAAACTGCGGGGAATCGAAGACCTGGTTAAGAACCCATCTTCTTGAACCCAGAAAATATTTTATCCATGTAATTGTGACACTCTCAGCGAGGGTTTTCTGTAAAGGTATCACACGCCTCAAACGGACGCTCCAATCAAAAGTTAGAAAGTTTCGACTTTGACCTCACGTTGCTCGGAGTGAACGTACTTCGAGACAACGGAACCTGGCACATTGGCCCCCCCAAGGGAGCCGTAACTCTACCTGCGGTAGCAGCAGGTTGAGTGGAGGCTCCCTGGCCTATAAATAAGAGGGCACCGCCCTCTTATTTTCATAATTCTAAAACGCTCCGAACCTCTGCTCTTTTGATTTTCTGACTTTTTTGTGTCTTCCAAACCCAAATTTTTTCACTCTAACACGTAGATACACCCACATACTACCACATATCAGAAAATAACTAGTATATTTGGACGTTTAAAACCTACGATTTGGCAAAAAGCCCGTGTAGTAGTCTATTATGAGTATTTTTACGATCAGCAAGTCAATACTACTACTTTGCATTTTTATACACTTGCATATCAAGTTTCATTTTCTAAATATGCCCGGAACTCAGTTCCATGGCTGTTTTCGTCAACTTTTGGTATATTTTTGTACATAAACTCAATTTCTGGCATTTCTACTACTCGAATTGACGATCAGTCGCTTTCAGAATCTTTGACATACTTACATCTTTGTTATAAGAAACTTCGCTGAACTGGGTTATCTTCCCAGTCCAGGTTTCAATTTTTTTTTGTATATATACTAACTTTTCAATTTTGTCAAGTCCGGATGTCAAATCAGAGGTAGTTTCTTGCTTTTATATATATTTATGCATATATAAGCAACTTTCACCACCACTGGGTTCTCTTCCTAGTTTTGGTTGACTACATTTTTGTCTATATATATATATATATTCACATTTCAGTCCGGCCTGGATCATTCTGTGACCTTTATATTATTTTTGCACCCTTCACCATTACTGGGTTATCTTCCCAGTCACTGGTTAACTATTTTTCTGTACATTTACATTTTAGTTCGCCCTAGAATATTCTTGGGCCTTTTTACTGCTTTTATATATAAATATGCATATATAAGCAGCCTTCACCTGTGACACCCCTGAATTCGGGTCCTCTGACCCTGGTCCGGTCATCACGAAACACTACTAAACATCCACCTCTAACAACATACGATAACTAAAGTGCGGAATATAATAAACGTACGCCATTCATTCAAAAGGTGTTACTAGTCCCAAGATTCGATAACCTTAATACAAACATACCCTAGAATAGTCATTAGGGTTCATATTACATAACAGTAATTTAATTAAACATAAAGATAAAGTCTGCTCGTTGCAAACTAATCCTACATCTTCCCTTTACCCTTGTCCTTCCCTGAAGTCTCAGGCTTAACTGCAATATAAGTAATGATATAGCAAGCATTAGCAATAAGTTTGCTCAGCAAGTTTAAATACAACAATAAAGGATATATTATGATGAACAGAAAATATCTAACAATGAATTCAACAATATGAATATCGGAAGCAAGAATAATGATTGCTTTTAGAATAACTGATAGTCAAGTAGACTTTGAACTATAAAACTCCAACGGAATCAATAGCTGATTGACCATTTGGTTACTGGCTACAGAATAAGTACTTGAGGGGATCAGCCTCGCGTACGCCATGTATATGCATAACATTCAACTCTTCTGTTTGTATCTTTATACTAGATACCTGGGATACTCCCATTTATATATAAGGGGTGTTCTTTCAGTCTAAGAATCCTTACCATCAATTGGTTTGGATAGCCTTTATAAAATTTTATACAATTGTCTGACAGACTCTATCTGACACAGTTCAAGAATTGTAGAGCATTAAATAATGTACAAGTCCAAGACAGTACGAACTAAAGTGCACCAAGTGCGAATAACAATAATATCGATGTGGAATAATTGTAAAGTAACTAAACCACCTAATAGCATGCTTGGAAATAAAGTTCAAGCTTTAAATAATTAACTGTCAATACGATAGTAACCTGCTCAATATAATATGAGAAGGATAGGAACTTGCACAATAAGAATTAAAGAACTTGCACAAACAAAGAGTGAAGTTCGGAGACTTGCCTGATTGCTCAGCTACAATTAAGTTCTAGCTTTAATTAAATCTCGCTGAAATAACCTAACATTAATGAGTCAGTATTCCAATTAGCATTTATAAATTAATATAAGTCTATACTTATAATAATCCACTTATCGTATAAGTTTATCACATAAAATCACGTTCAATATCAAACATACCATTTATAGCATCATAATATGCTAACTGTTAAAATCAGACTTAAGCAAAATGTTCGGGCCTGAAAGTGTCCCGGCGTAACTCTAGCATGCAACTACTAACATTAAACCAATACACATGCTTATCAAGTTATAATTTCTTATTTTAGACTAGCATACTCTTTCTATATTCAATTCGAAGTCATGTTTTCATACCGGTAATTCACATACTTTAAGCAATACACGTTCATGCTTTAAAATCGGTTACTAAAATCATATTATCACATAACAAGGCTAAATAATATATAATATGCATGCTCGAGTACACTACACACATATACTTTAATCACGTAGTTCATGCTTCAGAATTCATTTCTTATGAATACGTGCATATGCGAAATTCATGCTTTGACCAAACGAGGTCTATGTTAATATGCTTATAGGTATAATGAACTTTAATACATATGCTCGCATGATCATAATATCATTTTCATGGTAATCGACGCTATTTAGTTTTCTCATTCTAAGTTTTCACATCAAAAATCTCATTAAGTCAATAAGATATCATAACACATGTTAAGTGCATTGTAGTCATGACTCACATATCTTAGAACTCATATATACGCCACATATATGTTCTCAAATAGTCAGAATCTAAAAGACATTAAGTCTTGCTCAAGTTTGTTTTCAAAAGTCTTACGTTTCTCATTTCGAAATCGTCCGAATCTTGCAATCACGTATGCTAGTTTGTGAACACACTTTAGACTCGCATTTCATGACAATATAAACCACACTATTATGTTTACAAAATCAAAAGGTTCACGTGATACGTCCATGACAAGGTTTACTTTTAAAATTACAAGTTTCCCTTTTTAAAACATATGGTCATGGCATATACGTGTAGCATCAACGAATACATACTTATATCATGTCATTGTACTAATATCTACATTTAAATCATGTTCACAAGCTTGTTTCAATGGTATAACACATGTTAGTATATCACAGCAGCTTAACAAAAATCAAAATCTGGGAACTGGTCCTGGCACAGCTGCGCCGCTAGCCAGTACATAACTGGCGCAGCTGTGCAGGCTATTGGCCAGTGACAGTAGCTAAATTGCTTCGGCAGTTCTGCAACCCAACTCAGAAAAAAATTACAAAGTTTGCTTCTATCATGACATATTGCAATTCTAACATATTTACAAGTTGGTATAACACTTAGCAACATATCCCAAATCAATTATCAATAATTATATGCTTAATTCCAAGAATCAAAGATTAAGAATTTTACAGAAATCGAAAATGGAGTTATACCTCTGTAAATGAACTTGATGCTAAACAAAATCTATAATGCTACTATGATACTCTCCCGTAAATCAAATGAAATGCTCAGCAGATGAATGAAGGAGAAGAGATGTCATATATATAGGCAATTTGTATATCCAGACAATGTGATTGCCTTCCAATTTAAACTAATGGAATGAAGAATTGCTTGTTGGCTAATAAAGAGTTGTTGATTGGTAGGTGAAATCCATCATGAAGACCACATCCCTTATACTTACTAGCTAGGATTCGTGAATTTGAGAAGAAGTAGAGTAGACTAGCTTTTCACGTGGGAAGAAATGGAACTCTCAAACAACCTCAGCAACTTGTATTTGTATATCATATATGTCCCATACTTGGTTACATAATAAATACACTAGATAATATAATATATATATACACATAGTATATTATAATGTTACTTCTAATGAGCAAATGTTGATATAATATATCAAGTAGTATACATACATATAATCCATGTACATTTTTCTATTAACACTAAAGATAATTCAATCATGTATTGTTTATTTTTCCATTACCATAACTGTTATTATTATAATTATAATAACTTATTAAAAATCATTATCAAATAACAATGGTTTATTGATATTAATATAAAGTGATAGGGTATCATATTAATGTCCACATAATGTCACATACCTTCAATTTATCTCATCTTACTATATAGTCCATACATGCAATATTGACCACATTAATATGTCACATTGCATTATTTATAATATAGATAGCTACCATATAGTAGAGGTTTAGTATCGCATGCTTGTGTATAACAGTAAATCAAGTAAACATAATTACATATTATATTCATTGCTTCTTTGTTCATTAATATATTATTTCCAACAATAATATTTTCATACATTATTGATTAATTACTCAATATTGAAATTAATCACTATATTCAATTCATGCCACTATATTCAAATAAGTTGAATATTTAATTATTAATAATCTCATCAATTCTCTGATATTAAATCCTTAAGGTCAGTCCACTAATTTAAATAACTCATTAGTGACTTTCTTTAATCATTTCACAAATTCTCACCACCACATAAGGTTTAAATAAACTCATAAAACTAACTCGTTAAAATTAAATCACATATTTAATAAATAAGGAGTTTAAAATTCATGGTCGTTACATCCCTCCTCCCTTATAAAAATTTCGTCCTCGGAATTGTAAAAATAAGGTTACTCAAATAAAAACGGATAATTCGCTCTCATTTTCTCTTCTAGCTCCCACGTAGCTTCTTCGACTGCGTGATTCCTCCAGAGAATCTTGACGGAATGAATAATCTTATACCTCAGCTTTTGTTCCTTCCTATCTAGTATCTGGATAGGAACTTACTCGTATGATAATTCTTTCTCGACTTGGATCGGTTCATAGGAGATAACATGCTTGTAGTCTGGTTTATACGGCCGCAACACTGACACGTGAAACACGTTGTGAATGTGCTCAAGTTCAGGAGGTAACGCCACCTCGTACGCCACTTCACCGAATCGCCTCAGAATCTCGAACGGTCCTATGAACCTAGGGCTCAACTTTCCCTTCTTCCCAAAATGAATCTTCCCCTTCCAAGGAGATACTTTTAGAAAAGCATAGCTTCTTAATTCAAATTCTTTCTTCTTGCGATGCAAGTCCGCATACTTTTTCAGGCGATCTTGAGCCTGCTATTAGCCGTGCTCTTATCACCTTGATAATCTCTACTGTCTGCTGTACCAATTTAGGTCCCAACAGTCGACGTTCTCCAACTTCGTCCCAACACAACGGTGTTGGACATTTTCTCCCATATAGCGCCTCGTACGGTGGCATTCCGATACTAGCGTGAAAATTATTGTTGTACGCAAACTCTACTAATGGAAGGTGATCCTCCCAACTACCCTTGAAGTCCATTACACAAGCTCGGAGCATGTCTTCAAGTGTTTGAATCGTTCTTTCACTTTGCCCATCGGTCTGCGGATGACACGTGGTGCTCATTCGTAACTGTGTCCCCAATCTCTCTTGAAGACTCTTCTAAAAATTCGACGTGAATCGCGGATCTCTATCTGATACAATAGATACCGGCACCCTATGTCTCGAGATAATTTCCTTAACATATAATCTGGCTAGTTGGTCCAAACTATACTTAATCTTAATCGGCAAAAAGTGAGCTGACTTCGTAAGACGATCTATAATTACCCATATGGCGTCATGCCCTTTCTGCATTGTCAGAAGTCCCACCACAAAATCCATCGTGATGTGCTCCCATTTCCATTCTAGAATCTCTAACGGTTGTAATAATCCGCTTGGTCATTGGTGCTCTGCCTTGACTCTCTGATAAGTTAAACACCTACTTACGCATTCTGCAAACCTCCCTCTTCATGTTTGGCCACCAAAAGTGATGACGCAAGTCTTGGTACATCTTCGTGCTTCCTGGGTGTATCAAGTATCTTGTATTGTGTGCTTCTTGCAAAATCTCTTCTCTCAGTTCCGGTACTAACGGTACCCAAATTCGTCCTTCAAACCTTAACAGTCCAGTGCTATCAATCTTGAATTTCAAATCATCACCTTTAACAATCCGCTTCTTGATAATATCACAATCTTCGTCCTTCTCTTGTGCCTCCTTAACCTTATCTAATAAAGTCGGGCTCGTTGTCACCGTAAATAATTTCTCGTTGGTCTCCATCAGATACTTAACCTCCAAATCTAGTTGTTTAAAATCTTTCATTAATTCTTCTTGAACGGTTAACTTCGATAACTTCTCTCTGCCTTTTCTGCTCAAGGCATCTGCCACTACATTTGCTTTGCCTGGATGGTACAGAATCTCACAATCATAATCTTTGATCAATTCTAGCCATCGGCGCTGCCTCATGTTTAATTCTTTCTGTGTGAAGATATACTTCAGACTTTTGTGATCTGTGTATATCTCACATTTCTCACCATACAAATAATGCCTCCAAATCTTCAAGGCAAAAACTACCGCTGCTAATTCTAGGTCATGAGTCGGATAACCCTTCTCATAATCTTTCAGCTGGACGTGAAGCGTACGCAATGACCCTGTCGTGTTGCATCAGTACACAGCCAAGACCCTTGTGGGACGCATCACTATACCCTACAAATTCTCCCGTGTTATCTGGTAAAGCTAACACAGGTTCTTGACTAAGCCTCTTCTTCAACTCTAAGAAACTCTCTTCACACTTCTCCATCCAAACGAACTTCACTATCTTTCTAGTAAGATTGGTTAACGGCGATGCTAATTTCGAAAAATCCTGGATGAATCTCCGATAGTATCCCGCTAATCCTAAGAAACTCCTGATTTCTGTTGACGTCTTCGGCTGCTCCCAATTGATAACCGCTTCTACCTTTGCTGGATCCACCGAAACACCATTCTTGTCAATAACGTGCCCCAAAAACTGCACTCTCTGCAACCAAAACTCACACTTGGAGAATTTTGCATACAGTTTCTCTCTCCTTAATGTCTCCAACACTATTCGAAGATGCTCGGGGTGTTCTTCCTCCGTCTCTGAATACACCAGAATGCCATCGATGAACACGACAACAAACTTATCCAAATACTGTTTGAAAACTCTGTTCATCAAGTCCATAAATGCTGTCGGCGCGTTCGTCAATCTGAATGACATTACCAGAAACTCAAAGTGTCCATACCGAGTTCTGAATGCCGTCTTTGGAATATCCTCTGGCCTCACCTTCAGTTGATGATAACTGGTCCTCAAGTCGATCTTTGAAAAGTACTTCGCCCCCTTCAACTGATCAAATAAATCGTCAATCCTAGACAATGGTTACTTATTCTTAATGGTGACCTTGTTCAACTCTTGATAGTCGATATAAAGTCTGAGCGATCCATCTTTCTTCTTCACGAATAAGACTGGTGCTCCCCACGGTGATACGCTTGGTCGAATGTATCCCTTATCCAACAACTCTTGTAATTGAGCCATCAGTTCTTTCATCTCTACCGGTGCCATACGATACAACGCTTTGTATACCGGTGCTGTCCCCGGTGCCAAATCAATGACAAACTCAATTTCTCTATCAAGTGGCAATCCCGGAATCTCGTCTGGGAAGACATCGACGAATTCCCTAACAATAGGTATCTGACCCAGTTCACCCTCGACTCATCGAGTATCAACCACTTGAGCCAAATAACCTACACAACCCTTCCTAAGCAATCTCTGCGCTTGCACCATCGTCAGAAAATGAGATTATCTTGGCGATTTACTACCATAAAATACCACCTTCAACTTATTCGGAGTCTTAAGGCATACACATTTCTTCTTACATTCAATAACTGCTCCGTGAACCGATAACCAATCCATTCCAAGGATTACATCAAACTCCCCCAAACGAATCGGTATCAAATCCACTCTGAGCTTAAATCCTCATAATTCAGTATAGCAATTCCTATGAATGTATTCTACGAGAATAATTTTCTTGTTCGCTACTTCTACGTTCATAGGGTGTTCTAATCTTTCACGGGATAAGTCTAACCGTTTAGCAAATTTTTCAGAAACAAAAGATCAGGTAGCACCCAAATCAAATAACACATAAGCATCAATATCATTGATCGGGATGATACCTGACACCACGTCCTTAGACTCCACCGCATCCTGAACGGTCATGTTGAACGTGCGTGCCGTTGGTCTGTTGGCTTGACAGGCTGGCCTCCGATGCTCAGTCCATTGTTGTTGTTGTTGCGATTGTCGCTAGCTGCATCGCCCTTTTTCTTCTGGCAGTCTTTGATTTGATGGTCTGGGGCTCCACACGAGAAACACCCTCCTTTCTGCTTATTCGGACACTGAGGAGCCATGTGCCCCTGTTGTCCACAACGGTAACAAACGTTCTTTCCCTTTATGCACTCCCCCGAGTGATTCTTCCCACAGTTGTTGCACTTTACACTTTTCTTGGCCTCTCCCCCCGACTTGTTGCCCCTAGAAGATTGGCTCTCCGTCCATTTTTGTTTGTTGGGGTTGCTGCCTCCGCTGCTTCCCCCTTTTGGTCCTTCATGCCCGGTCTTCTTTTCTTGTTTAAATCGAGCATTGGCTTCATTGCCTCCTTCGACAATGATAGCCCTTTCCAGTAGATCAAAGTAAGTCTTAATCTTCAATACCACGACTGCTTTCTGCATCCATGGTTTCAGTCATAATTCTAACCTTCTTGCTTTCCTGGCTTCCTTGTCAACCTGATGTGAAGCGAATCGGGCCAATTCGTTAAATCTTGCAACGTACTCTGCGACAGACATACTACCTTATTTCAGTTCTAGAAACTTAACTTCTATATCTTGCTGCGTATTCTCCGAGAAGTAATTCTAGAGAAATAGCTCCTTAAATTTATCCCAAGGAATAACTCCTTCGCCTGCTCGTCCCTTATTGGCTTTCCACCAATAGTTAGCTTCGCCCTTCATAATGAAAGTGGCAAAACTCGTCTTCTGTGCTTCGGCCACTCGTGCGATCTCAAACACTTTCTCTATCTCTTCTATCCAGGTTTGGGCTTCGATTGGGTCTAAGGTTCCTCGGAACTCCGGTGGTCCTACCAATTAAAAGTTCTTAAAGCTTGCCAAGTGATGTCCTGGCTGCCCTGCTGCTGGCTGGGGTCTGTTCTGCATTGCCTCAGTTAACAAGTTAACGAAGTTCTGCATAGGGTCGACATTTTCCCCTCCTCCATTATTAACGGATCCTTCCTCCCTCTAGTTCCGCGGTAGTCTCCTAGGCGGCATGATCCTGAGGAAAGGAAGAAAACATTAGGCTTTACGTGATATGCTATTAATGTTAGCATTAAGAAGTTTAAGATGTCTATCAATCATATGTGATTCAAATAAACAACTTCAGTATCACAATAAAATCCGATGTATCTCCTCAACCCATCACTTACATACTCTACTTGAGTTTTCTAATAAGGTTATAACTTAGGTTTCACATTCCTAATGTTTATAACCTAATGCTCTAATACCAACCTGTGACACCCCGAAATCCTGGTCCTCTGACCCGGGTCCGATCGTCACGAAACAATACTAAACATCCACCTCTAAACAACATACGATAACTAAAGTGCGGAATATAATAAACGTACGTCGTTCATTCAAAAGGTGTTACTAGTCCCAAGATTCGATAACCTTAATACAAACATACAAACATACCCTAGAATAGTCATTAGGGTTCATATTACATAACAGTAATTTAATTAAACATAAAGATAAAGTCTGCTCCTTGCAAACTAATCCTACATCTTCCCTTCACCCTTGTCCTTCCCTGAAGTCTCAGGCTTAACTGCAATATAAGTCATGATATAGCAAGAATGATCAATAAGTTTGCTCAGCAAGTTTAAATACAACAATAAAGGATAGATTATGATGAATAAAAAATATCTGACAATGAATTCAACAATATGAATATCGGAAGCAAGAATAATGATTGCTTTTAGAATAACTGATAGTCAAGTAGACTTTGAACTATAAAACTCCAACGAATCAATAGCTGATTGACCCTTTGGTTACTGGCTACAGAATAAGTACTTGAGGGGATCAGCCTCGCGTACGCCATATATATGCATAACATTCAACTCTGCTGTTTGTATCTTTATACTAGATACCTGGGGTACTCCCCTTTATATATAAGGGGTGTTCTTTCAGTCTAAGAATCCTTACCATCAATTGGTTTGGATAGCTTTTATAAAATTTTATACAATTATCTGACCGAACAAGAGTTCAGACTCTATTTGACACAGTTCAAGAATTGTAGAACTTTAAATAATGTACAAGTCCAAGACTGTACGAACTCAAGTGCACCAAGTGCGAATAACAATAATATCGATGTGGAATAATTGTAAAGTAATTAAACCACCTAATAGCATGCTTGGAAATAAAGTTCAAGCTTTAAATAATTAACTGTCAATACGATAGTAACCTGCTCAATACAATATGAGAAGGATAGGAACTTGCACAATAAGAATTAAAGAACTTGCACAACCAAAGAGTGAAGTTCGGAGACTTGCCTGATTGCTCAGCTACAATTAAGTTCTAGCTTTAATTAAATCTCGCTGAAATAAACTAACATTAATGAGTCGGTATTCCAATTAGCATTTATAAATTAATATAAGTCTATACTTATAATAATCCACTTATCGTATAAGTTTATAACATAAAATCACATTCAATATCAAACATACCATTTATAGCATCATAATATGCTAACTGTTAAAATCAGACTTAAGCAAAATGTTCAGGCCTGAAAGTGTCCCGGCGTAACTCTAGCATGCAACTACTAACATTAAACCAATACACATGCTTATCAAGTTATAATTTCGTGTTCGAAACTTGCATGCTCTTTCTATATTCAATTCGAAGTCATGTTTTCATGCCTGTAATTCACATACTTTAAGCAATACACGTTCATGCTTCAAAATCGGTTACTAAAATCATATTATCACATAACAAGGCTAAACAATATATAATATGCATGCTCGAGTATACTACACACATATACTTTAATCACGTAGTTCATGCTTCAGAATTCATTTCTTATGAATACGTGCATATGCGAAATTCACGCTTTGACCAAACGAGGTCTATGTTAATATGCTTATAGGTATAATGAACTTTAATACACATGCTCGCATGATCATAATATCATTTTCATGGTAATCGACGCTATTTAGTTTTCTCATTCTAAGTTTTCACATCGAAAATCACATTAAGTCAACAAGATATCATAACACATGTTAAGTGCATTGTAGTCATGACTCACATGTCTTAGAACGCATATATACGCCACATATATGTTCTCAAATAGTGAGAATCTAAAAGACATTAAGTCTTGGTCAAGTTTGTTTTCAAAAGTCTTAAGTTTCTCATTTCGAAATCGTCTGAATCTTGCAATCACGTATGCTAGTGTGTGAACACACTTTAGACTCGCATTTCATGATAATATAAACCACACTATTGTGTTTACAAAATCAGAATGTTCACGTGATACGTCCATGACAAGGTTTACTTTTGAAATTACAAGTTTCCCCTTTTAAAATATATGGTCATGGCATATACGTATAGCATCAACGAATACATACTTATATCATGTCATTGTACTAATATCTACATTTAAATCATGTTCACAAGCTTGTTTCAATGATATATCACATGTTAGTATATCACAGCAGCTTAAGAGAAATTAAAATCTGGGAACTGGTCCTGGCACAGCTGCGCCGCTGGCCAGTACATAACTGGCGCAGCTACGCAGGCTGTTGGCCAGTGACAGTAGCTAAACTGCTTCGGCAGTTCTGCAACCCAACTCAGAAAAAAATTACAAATTTTGCTTCTATCATGACATATTGCAATTCTAACATATTTAGAAGTTAGTATAACACTTAGCAACATATCCCAAATCAATTATCAATAATTATATGCTTAATTCCAAGAATCAAAGATTAAGAATTTTACAGAAATCGAAAATGGAGTTATACCTCTGTAAATGAACTTGCTGCTAAACAAAATCTATAATGCTACTATGATACTCTCCCTTAAATCAAATGAAATGCTCAGCAGATGAATGAAGGAGAAGAGATGTCATATATATAGGCAATTTGTATATCCAGACAATGTGATTGGCTTCCAATTTAAACTAATGGAATGAAGAATTGCTTGTTGGCTAATAAAGAGTTGTTGATTGGTAGGTGAAATCCATCATGAAGACCACATCCCTTATACTTACTAGCTAGGATTCGTGAATTTGAGAAGAAGTAGAGTAGACTAGCTTTTCACGTGGGAAGAAATGGAACTCTCAAACAACCTCAGCAACTTGTATTTGTATATCATATATGTCCCATACTTGGTTACATAATAAATACACTAGATAATATAATATATATATACACATAGTATATTATAATGTTACTTCTAATGAGCAAATGTTGATATAATATATCAAGTAGTATACATACATATAATCCATGTACATTTTTCTATTAACACTAAAGATAATTCAATCATGTATTGTTTATTTTTCCATTACCATAACTGTTATTATTATAATTATAATAACTTATTAAAAATCATTATCAAATAACAATAGTTTATTGATATTAATATAAAGTGATAGGGTATCATATTAATGTCCACATAGTGTCACATACCTTCAGTTTATCTCATCTTACTATATAGTCCATACATGCAATATTCACCACATTAATATGTCACATTGCATTATGTATAATATAGATAGCTACCATATAGTAGAGGTTTAGTATCGCATGCTTGTGTATAACAGTAAATCAAGTAAACATAATTACATATTATATTCATTGCTTCTTTGTTCATTAATATATTATTTCCAAAAATAATAATTTCATACGTTATCGATTAATTACTCAATATTGAAGTTAATCACTATGTTCAATTCATGCCACTATATTCAAATAAGTTGAATATTTAATTATTAATAATCTCATCAATTCTCTGATATTAAATCCTTAAGGTCAGTCCACTATTTTAAATAACTCATTAGTGACTTCCTCTAATCATTTCACAAATTCTCACCACCACATAAGGTTTAAATAAACTCACAAAACTAACTCGTTAAAATTAAATCACATATTTAATAAATAAGGAGTTTAAAATTCATGGTCGTTACATCACCACCACTAGGTTCTCTTCCCAGTTTTGGTTGACTACTTTTCTGTCAATATATATATATATATATATATATATATATATATATATATATATATATATATATATATATATATATCAATTCTAGTTCGGGCACTGGTTTGAAAATCCATCGCCCTTTATATATTATTTTACTCGTATATATAACTGTATATATATTGTTTTACTCATTTTATTAAATTGCTGCTTTAAATATTCATTTGATATGAATTGGCATTAATAAATTCAGCATTTTTCAGTTATAAAAGCAACCTCGCGACCCTTAGATTGCTATCTAGTGGGAACGAGATGCTTCGGCCAGGTGCGAACCAGGATTTACTGAATGAATCCTCGGTTCTGACAACATTTGGGATATATATATATATATATATATATATATATATATATATATATATTTCTCTGCAAATTTGAACTGTGTAAGTTTATTGGCTACTCATATGTGAGCCTAGGAATCGTGGAATTCATGATCAAATAGATCAGAATCTGATTCCCACGATGGACAAACTTCACTTTACAAATGTACCCTGCCAGTTTTTCTGTAAAATGTACATACAAAAGACCTTAAAATGATTATCCAGATTTAAGGTCTCAACATAGTGAAAATATGATTTGTCGTGTCAGAGTCCCTCCGATGGCTATCATGCCTATGAGGAAACCGACACTTGTATATATATTGTGGTTGAGGATGCTTCGCAGCCCGACAATCACCATTCAAATTGAGCCATATGCCGGTAGAACTCGAGCATCGAGCATATTGGGCAATCAAAAAGCTGAATTTTGATCTGTCAGCAGCAGGTGAGAAGCGATTGTTACAACTCAACGAACTAGACGAATTTCGCTTGCAGGCGTATTAGAATTCAAAGTTGTACAAGGAAAAGGTGAAGAAATGGCATGATCAGAAAAGAATGCACCGCCAGTTTGAACCGGGTCAATCAGTATTAGTATTCAACTCTCGGTTGAAATTATTCCCCGAAAAACTGAAATCTAGATGGTCAGGTCCATTCACAATAAAGACGGTATTCCCGCATGGCGCCATTGAATTATATGCTAAGGAGTCGAGGGATACATTTAAAGTCAACGGTCAACGGTTAAATCATTACTTGGGCGAAAAAATTGATCGCCAAGCAACCACGGTCTACCTGGCAGAAACAAAATGAAAAACAGAAGGAGTCAGGCTGAAGACTTAAAAATTAAGGGCTTGATGGGAGGCAACCCATCGGTTATTTTATTTTATTTCTTTATTTTATTTACATTTATATCATTTAGTTGTAACACTGTAGCATCATGGGTAATTTTCCTTCATAATACATGTCTAAAAAATAAAATTTTGTATGGATACAGGTCACATGAACCAATGATTTGAACTTGGCATCAAGGTGGGGGCACATAGTCACTTTAAGGGAGTAAAAGGAAGGGATGTAGCAGAAGCAAATTAAACCATCACAACCCATCAACTCGCTGGGGCGGGTGGAATAGGCTTCAATTTCTCGCCGGGGCGGGCCTTGAATATTGCTGGACAGTGAGATTAGCCGTTGGGGAGGGGGGTTAAAAGCAAAATGTTCCGCTGGGGCGGAGATACGGGATTCTAAAATCTTCAATTCAGCAAGTATACAAATCCCATTACACCTCCACTACATCTCCATCACCCCACGCCTCCTGCAATACGTATCCATCCCATAACCTGCTATTCTTCTTCCCACTCACCGAAATCCTTCCCTCACATACCCACTACCTCTCCAATAATCCCTAAGCCCCCACTATCCTATATCTCCTATTACCGAATTTTTTTTCCCCTCCACTACCTTTCCACTACCCCAAACCAATCTCCACTAACCTCCCAACTCCTACCACCCCATTAACCGTTCACCAATCAGTACCTACACCCCCCCCCCCACCGAATTCGCAAACCATTAACCTCCCCCCTCATTCCTCTCCTAATCCCTTTAACTACCCACTACACCTCCATTCCCCCTAATCCATCAACTAATAAGCCTCACGACTCCTGCCAACAACTCCACATACTCACGAACGGCACAATCTTACAAACCAATACAAATTCACTCAACTTATATCTCCAATACCCATTACATCCCCCACTATCTTATCCCATCTCCACCCTAAATCCCCCAATTACTTCCCCCCAAATTCGCGAATCCCAACCCATCATCCGCTATTATCTAGACTAATTTCAAGGATATGGCATTCAATATTGACGCTCAGTCATACAGTCCACTACATCTGAATTGAATGGCATACTAAGGTAATAGTTTTTATTGTTCAATTGGGTAAAAAGAACACTTAGAAATTCTGTTTGGATTGGATAAGTGCTTGTGAAGAATGGGTGGTTCATTGTTATATTATAATTGATTACTTGGTGGAGTAGAAAAATTTGGGGATATCTTAGAGAGCAAACTCACTCAACATCAACCCAACTTGACAGTGCACACCAAGTGTTCGGTAAAAGTACTAAATAACAAATCTTTGAAAATTCTTGAGTTTTCGCCCAACAACAACATGCCTCCACGCCCCCAGAAAAAGCAAACGGGCAAAGGGTCCTCATCCGCTGCCGCTCCACCATTCGACAAAAAAAAATTTCGAAACGCGGCCGCCGCTGAACGTTTTGAGTATGTGTCAGGAAAAGCCATCATCTCAGAATGCGGACTTAGACCGAATCTCATAGATGGCGAAATGCACAGGCAAATCAATGAACGACTTTGGTACTATATCACTCAACAGTTGGAACCAGCAGTGGTAGTAGTAGTGAAAGAATTCTATGCCATTACGGAGAACGTCCTTCCATATAGAACTTTTGTAAGAGGAAAAATGGTCGATTTCAGTCCCGAAGCAATCAATGCCTTCTTCAATATCACACCGCCTGCTATGTGTGAATACACTCAAATGCGAGACGTCGGGATAGACTATAATCGACTTATTAAAGAAATAGGCAAGCCGGACACTGTCTGGGTAAAAGACAGTCGAAAAGGTATCATCGTCCCGACCACCACTTTGAACAAATATGGGAAAGTTTGGTATTCTTTCCTCTGTGCTAAACTACTGCCATCAACACACACCAGTGATACTACTAAAGAGAAAATCTCGCTATTGTATGCAATTGTCAAAGATCTTAGCATCAATACTGGGACGGTCATTAATTTTTTAATTCGTCGGTGTTTGCAAGGAGGAATATCCGGAGGATTACCACACCCATCCTTAATCACTGGGTTGTGTTTACAAGTAGGCATAGTCTGGACACCGAATGAGCCAGTCCAATCACCTTCGATGGTTCTGGATTCTAAGCTAATAAACAGATTTGAGTCATGGACGGGAGCTCCGGCACATCCTCGTGGCCTCGGGTTTATAGTTTCAAACGCGAAAGAGGAGATTCGAGGTGGGAAAAATCGGATGTCCGACAAGGAATTGGAACCACAAGCATCGTCCACATCGACAACTGCCATGTTTAGACGCTTTCAACGAATAATTGATCGCACAGCGGAGCG
This sequence comes from Panax stipuleanatus, assembly GCA_020205555.1. Classification (NCBI taxonomy): domain Eukaryota; kingdom Viridiplantae; phylum Streptophyta; class Magnoliopsida; order Apiales; family Araliaceae; genus Panax; species Panax stipuleanatus. The sequence continues at coordinate 50,064,355 of CM035122.1, forward strand.
ACAGACTCACATGTTCGCTACACAAAACACTTTTAATGAAGTTCTTGCTGGGGCTTTCTCCCGCCTCAACACCGCCACTGGTCCACTCCAGTTCCCTGCTCCACAGCCGATCCCGCCATACCCACCATCTGACTCAAACATCGAGGAGGAGGCCGGCCCGAATGTTTGACTGAACAGGGAAGTCCTCTACACTTAAATTCTATATGTTTCACAATGAGGGCATTGTTTCATTTAAGTTTGGGGGTGTGTAGTGTTTTAATCATCATGAATTTGGTTAGCGTGTGCATGAATGGTTAGAATATGTAGAATTTGCATAGTAGGTTTTTTAGAATTTGCATAGTAGAGTAGTTTAAGTTTTTATGCTTATCAAATAAGAAAAAAAATGAAAAATCATAAACATAAAAAAAACAAAAAAAAAACAAAAAGAGTTTGTAATTAGGATTGTATGAGTCAGAATGTCAGTGGTAAGAAATAACTTTAGCCTGTGATGAGACTGGACTTACATAAGAATATAAACATAATGATAACCAGAATGTTGATGTGTATTCAATCCTTTGCATGATTTCTTACCTGTTTGACATTGATGCACCGGTTAGCACGACAGACACCAATTTAGTCAACTCAGTTCGAATAGTCACATAATTGTCGTCTTGAATAGAACTTAGATTTTAATGAAGGGAATTTAGTGAACTGGTAGTAGTGACTGAGATTAGACTAAAACATAAGTTTGGGGGAAGATCTGGGAGCTATCTGAAAGAAAAAAAAAGGACAGAAAAAAAAATTAAAAAATATGAAAAATAGAAACATGAATAAACACTATGACTTGTTTAGTTTCGTGGCCGGTGGTACTCGAGTAAGTACCCCCTAGGGGATGTCTTTACACCCAGCGCCCTAAAGTCACTCGGTTTGGGAGTCGTTGGTTGAAAACTCGTTACATGGGTATCGCTGAAGAGTCTAAGGGTACTAAATATTGCACAATCATGAGGGAATTTGAGATACGAAAAGAGTAAAATACTTCCGTGCATAAAGAAAGATAGAAAATCTCCCATATTAACTTCCGACTTGTTTCATGTTTACTTGAATTCACTGTACTTGGTTCACGCAATTTCTGGAATTGAACTCTGATTGTATTCTAAGACGCATATTATGTTATATATTTGCTCTGTAGTTAGGTATATTGTTGTTAAGCACACACACACAGCTTCAGTGTTGACAGGTATAGATTCATAGATTGGTTTTAATTGCGGATACGTCTCTGGTTGAATTTAATGTTTGTATTTGTTGTGGATTCTCTGAGGCGCGATGAGTTAGTTTTGTATACACTGACAGTTACAGTCATGAGCATTGTATATTTTTGCATATGCATGGTTTTTGCTTGAGGACAAGCAAAGTCTCAAGTTTGGGGGTATTTGATGAGTGGGTTTTATACCCACTCATCGGTATTCGTTATAGATTGATTCTCGTTGTTTTTAAGTAAGTTTCCTATCATTTTTACTTGGTTTATACTCTTGTGTATAGGTAACAGAATGGATGCAAAGTAGAGTAAAAAGAGATGTGAATGCTAAATTTGGGACCAATTGGGCTTAACCCAATTCGATGATTAATGGACCAAGGGATCATGCTAAGCAAGTAATCAAAATATGAAGGCCACGGTTCGGTTGTCATGATATTATCAAGTGGGTCTTCTAATTAAATGTTCATATGCATGCATTAAAATTGGAGAAAGCTCACTTCCTATTCCTATCGGCCACGAATTGGGCAGCTCAATATTGGATAGCATGTGGGCCTTATTGTTTTCCTTAGTACGTGGGCCACAGTTTGCCATGTAATCATATGCTCAGCCTGTTAATAACATGTTCAGATCCATGCAATAATTGTTATCACAATCCAACTTGTGGGGTTTAGGAGGGATTATAGTTGTCATGTTAAAAGCCATGCAAGCAAATTAGCATTAGCAGCTCACTTCCTAGCAAAAAAGTAATCCTGTGGGTATCATGTGGGGGCCACGGTTTGGTGTGCCATGCAAATCATAGTGAGTAGCTCACGGAATCATCATTTTTATCCGGCTGGACGAGTGAAGACCACAAGCTGCTGCGGGCCTGTTGCAGGTTGGACAGAATGATTCCTCGCAGGGGCGGGACTGTGCTGCAGGAAACCCCCGCTGGGGCGGGTAGGCGCCAGCTGCTAATTCCTTTCCACTTGCGAGAAGGACTCGGGTGCTAGCAACAATATTGCATGATTAAAAGGCGGCTAGTATATATACATAAGTATTAGAGAGAGAAATGCATGATATGGAGAGAGAAGGATTCGTGCTACAAGGAAGCAAGTTGGACTGCATAATATAAAGAAGGCTGGGACTTGGTGGGCCACGCATACAAGGCAATTATCAAGCGAGTTATTGAGTTTAGTAGCCAAAGGATTTAATATCCTATCAGCAGCATTCAAAGATGGGCCCACGACTGGCAAAGGAATGGATGCATATATGTGCGTGGGCTGAAAAGGATTGGGAGCTAGCAGGCCACGTTTGCAGCAGCTTGGGAAGGAGAGGAGCATGCAAATTGAAAAGACTTTGAAATTTCAGCTTGCGGACAGAGGATAAACCAGCTGGGGCGGGGTTTCAATGGGAAACCTCCTGCTGGGGCAGGAGGGTGCGGCGTTAGCGGCTTGTTTTCTTGGGCCAGTTGGATTCGGGCTGCACAAGGAGGGAAGATAAAGACTACGGTTATATGTTATAAAAAGGAGTCCTAAAAAGATATATAAAATATACCTAGCCACCGTAGAAAAAACACAACACTATTTTTGTGGGTCTAAGAACTAGAAGAAGAGAATTGACATGGAGCATGATCGTATGAACACGGAGCGAATTGGAGACAGTAACGACGGGAGTTTTCTATTCCTATCTTTCTCGATTCATATTATCTTTGTATTCGTTATGATTAATACTCTGTGGATTATGGATTTTATTTTATTCGTTATGAACTAATTATTTATTTAAGCTTATAACGGATCTTATTATGTAATGAAGGATTAATTATTATTTTTTAAATCCAGTTTATAGAGGTTATTCCCAAGTTATTCATTATGTGTGTGATTAATTTATATAATTGCCTGATCAACGATTATTTTGTTATTTCTTATGAACTTGTGAAGGAACATAGGAGATTAGAAATGGCCATAGTGACATATGTTTGTGAATTTTGCATAGATGGAATTCGTGATTCGTGTTTAGGATAGATATATTCATTTACGCCATATGTAATCTGAAAGAGAACTTGGTAATAAATTCTGATTAATTGTAACTCACATAGAAATATAGTGAATTAGTTAATTGGGATGTCTTGTTTGAATCTATCATATGTGGATACAAATAAGTACGGATATTATGTATCGTGAGGTGGTTTTATCTACATTAGTGTTTTCGATTAATAACCTGGAGGTAATTAAAATAAACTGGGGACAAAAGATATTATATGCAGTGAAATAATAAGTGAAGTTGTAGGCTTAATTCTCTCAATTCGGTTAAAATCTCGATTTAGTGTGTGGTTACTTTCATTATTAATTTAGTTATAGAAGAATGTATCTTTTTGCTATTAGTTTGATAAAGTTGAAATACTCTAAAATTGGTACTTGTTCGATTAAATAGTAATTATTGTCTCTGTGGGTACGATATTTGATTTATCACTGTATTACTTGTTGACCACGTACACTTGCGTGTTGCGCGTAGAAAATACACAACAGTGCCTAACACCTTTCCCACACTTAACCAAGCCCCCGAACTCAAAACTTTATTTTCAAAGATCAAGTTTCGACAGTGTCCAGCAATTGGGCCTCTTTCAAACAAAACTCAGTTAAGTTGGTACAACCATTTCAAATCTACAAACTAGCGACTCTGTAAAACATTCAAATCGTCAACATAATACATGTTGGCCTTTTCCTAAAAAATCCTTCAAAATCTTTTTTGCAAATAAAAAGAGTAAGGGTAGAGATAACATAGGAAGAGAGAAAGATTCGGGTTATGACCCGACCCGCGGATTTTTTCCCGACGTCGACAAAATGATATGGTTGAAACACCATACAAGTCACAATTATTACTAGAGTTGAAGAATGAAAAAGGCATAATATATATCAAAAATATAAAAGTAGATAAGTCAAAGAAGTTCCAAAGTTAGAGAGGGATAAAATTAGAATTAAGATTTGAAGGAGGAATATGAGTTACAACAATGTTGGAGCTAAAATAAAAAGTTATAGTAAAATGTTATTGGAAATTCTAGAATAACAAATGAGAATATAGTATTTCAAATTTTGTGATAGAATTTTTCAGTTATGTGAAGGAAGCCAAATGTTGAATAAGAATATAATAATTGTTTAATAAGGCTGATTTAAATTATACCAGTTAAAATAAAATGTAGGTGGTACGTCATAGTATTAATATAGAGATGGGAGTAAATATTTTGGGTGGTCGAACATGAAATAATAATAAATTGTGGAATGGGTATGTAAATGTCTTACGCTTAGAATTAAACATTAAAAGAAGAATATGTTGTTATTACCCGTACAAATCTCTAAATAATGGTAGGAACACAAGATCATGGAATTAATAATAAATTTTCCTGTCACATAGAAAGGCCGCAATATTATTAACAGTCTCACCAAAACAATCTCATCTTCTTGATTATTGTTGTAATTGTTAATCCAGATTAATTAGCCAACTTGTACCTAAAGGAAATAATTTCTAAGTCTGTAGTTTTTGTAATGTCAGATTCGAGATTTAGGAACTTAACCTATAAACAGATGGACAAAGTAAGAGAACCGTTTAGACCTTAGAGAATATATTAAGAACTTGTAGTATAAATTTTAAAGAAAATGGAAGCCTTTTGTAGAAGTTGCATATCAGAGTTATCATGCTAGCATAAGAACGAAACCTTGGACGATATAAAATATATAACACAGTTGTATTGGGATAAAAGCCAGGAAAAATTCGAGATACTTCTGCAAACCATGAAGATAATTGGGATTATCTGTGAAAGATTTCAAACATCTAAGACTCAATAGAAAACGATGAGAGGTGAAGGGTAAGGGTCATGTATTCTTAAAAGTGTTACTTCGGAAGTGCAAATACGTTTTGATAAGAAAAAGAAATCAGGTCCGCGATTTGTTGAACCATGTTTGTTAAGAAAGAGGAGTGGATGAGGTAGTAGCACTACTTCCTAAATTAAAATATATTTATAGTTTATCTCATGTGACCGTATAAATCTGACTTATAAGGAAGACATATCGTTTATGGGAGTTCTTGCTCAAATAATTGATTGAAAGGAACAAGTGTTAATTCATAAAGTAATATCATCAGTTAAAGTATCTAGAAGAATCATAATATTAACAAGGCTACATGGGAGCGGGGGAATGAAATACGAGAAGATTTTCTATATTTTATTTCATAGAATGTATTTTAAATTTCGGGACGAAATTCTTATAAGAGGGGGTGATTATAATATTCTAAATTTTTAACAGGAATATTAATATAAAAAGTAAATATATCTTGTGTAATGTGTATTTAACTTTATTATATATGAATATATATCAACACATAAGGTATAACTATGTAAAGTTATATAAGTAAACCCTAAATTAAGATTTTATCTACATAAGAAATTCTAACCCTAATTGCTATAATAAATAGAAATTATAACTTAATACATTGATAATGTTATAAACGAGTATGAATATATGCACATTTACTATATATATGGTTAATGAAGGATTGAATTGAAGAAGATTTCAAGAAAACCTTAATTAGCAAATAGGAAACCCTAACCCTAATTAAAAAACCCCAATTTTAATAATAAACCCTAATTCTAAACCTACAAACTCTAATGGTTCAAGTTTTGATCTTAGGTTTCTAAGAGGACATGAAATAACTAAATTACCTTGGATTTAAGTAGGAAGTTACTAAAATACCCTTAATATATATTAAATGACTAAAGTAGCCTTAAATTTCTCTTTTTAAATGTGATAAGATCAAATCTTTTAACTAACAAGCAAAAGATTGCCCACATGCTGAAAATAGTTTCTACTAGACCCTAACTTGACAACACAACACTACACACTTAATGATTTTGGCTTACTTGTCAAGTGAATGAGAGAAATAGGTTTTTACCCCACTTTAAGCTTTCACATAAGGCTAAGTAAAGAGAGTTAAAAGCCACGACTTTCATACTCAAAGAATATCACAAACTAACACCAAAACATTCATCAGCTAGGCCGGATCAGATTCAAAAAGGAGAAAAGAAAATTTTGCTCAAAAGGTTAAAAACCTAACCCTAGCTTTAGATCTCAGATTCTGAAATTTTATTGTTGTTGTTATTATTTAAGTATGTTTAGAAGTATATTATTTAGTGATCTGGGTTGCTAAAACATGAATCTATAACATCTTAATGCATAAAAATGAAGATTTAAGAAAATTATCATAACTTAGAAAAATGGCTTGACAGCCTAATGTCAGGGCTTATAGATCTTTCTCTATTAATCGTCTGACATGTGTAAGCCTTTAGACTTGTAGTATGGCATGAGGTTAATAATCTGTAAGAGGAATCAGGAGCATCGGATTAGTATATTACAAGTTATAAGCGGTCAAAACCCGTTGACCGAGCATGACCGTCCATTTTCTAGGTAACCCAGAAAGCTGATGAACAACGTCTGAAAGCTAGTTTGACTGCTTATATCTCTCACCTGTAAGCTTGTTTGGATGTTAGATGGTATCTAGGTTATACTCTGGCATGAGGACTACAATATCCAAGCACTCTAGAGCCTTAAATAATTATAGATCGAACGTGATTAATGGTCAAACTAGGTTCACATTTAAGCTTGGTGAAATGGGTAACCCAGAATTGCTAAGCAACGGTCTGACAAGATATTGAGGGGCTTAGATATTTCTGCTTGGTGATTTCTGGACTCTGTTAGTGTTACCTAGTTGTACTCTGATAGTTATTCTACAATACCCGACCATTAAACCACTTAAACCATGATCAGCCTGCTAGATATAATGTGACGCCCCCAAATTTTAGTGACCGCCACTTGGCCTCTCAAATTCGGTTCATCACGTGCTCATGGTAATACATCACAATAATAATAACTAAATATCACACAATCACAGCGGAAAATATATTCTAGAATAATTTACAATTATTTATTATAATTATTCCCCCAAGTCTTGTAACCTATAGTACTTAATAGATTACATAATAATATCAATTAACGACTTATTACATAATCTAACTTAAGCTTAAACATAATCAAATCCAATCTTACTACATCATCTCAATACAATATTAAAATATTTAAAACATAACAGAGACAAGCTAGTTGGTAGCCTTGCCCTTGCCCTTATCAACGCCCGAAGGTTCGCTCTGTTCTGCCTTAACTGAAATATTTTAGGGAAAGCAATAATGAGCACAAATTACTCTGCAAGAAATATACAATAAGGGTAAGTGATATAATTCTTAATTCTCGAAAGGATATAACAAAGTTTGATAGTTCAAGGATAACAAGAATATCAACAGTTTCAATAATAGTTGCTAAGGACAGAATAATATCAATGTGATTCAATAACAAATCAATTCAAGATTTCAAGATAACTGAATACTAAGCAGTCGCTAAGGACTATGAACTTCTACTAGAATTAACAGTAATAAACTGAAAATCCAACAAAAAACAGGTACAACAGGTGATCAGCCTAAAGTACCATCGTTATTCATAACAATCAATCATACTCAAGTGTGCACGTTGGTTCTCCGACAATTATATATTCCCTTCAAAGAAGGTTGTTCATCTCAGTCCAATACAAGATCCCGCACCAAATCAATTAGTTTGGGTTGCTTTTCAATAATATAAGTCTAGCCGAATCAAATGGCATAGACACTTTCACAATATTCAAGAACAATACTAAGATCAACATGAATAATAGCTTTAATGAAATAAGAGTTCAAGTATGCTAATTCAATTCAACGATTAAGTAAAGAAATTAGCTTGCAATATACAAGGATAGAATACTTGCACCGTAAAAGAGTGTAAGTTAGGAAACTTGCTTACGATATCCATTGAATAAAGTAATGCAAGGGTTAGGATACTTGCCTTTAGCATAGTTTATCCACGTTAAGTAATCAACACTTTTGAATCCTATTTATAGTGTATTATAAGTATAGGCTGTCCATTAGTTAACACATCCGTTACACAAACTTGTTACTCAATATACATATATGTTACTATCTTAGTCACATGTCATACTTATACTCATATGGTATGAAATCAGATTATATGTTATCGCGAATCAAGTACATAGTCATAATGTAAATGATACTATAGCAACTTATCATATTCAAGTGGTTATGATCCTTTGACCCACTATATAAGTTAAACATTATCTTCTTACTTATTCATCACATATATACACATATCAGTATGGTACAGATTATTTCTAGCAGTTTTGAACAATAATTTACACTAACTGACATGACCAGAACAAGCAGATTTCAATAATTCAGATTCCAGACCGGCGCAACTGCGCCCTGGTTAGGCCTAGGGACGGCGCAGCTGCGCAGTCCCTTGGCCAGACCAGGGTTAAGCCTTGCATTTTTTGATTCTGTCCATACTTTAGCATACTTAAATAATTTACACTTAACATACAATCATGTTAGAGGACGTTTATAAGCATATGCCCATCTCATGTTCATTTTTATATGTTATGGTCTTAGTATAGGATTTACACAAAATTAAGGTCGAATAGGGTCATGTAATCACCCCGCATATAATTAGATCATATGTTCACATCAAGAGATCACATACTTTGTACTATACATGTTTATAAGTGTGCACATCTTTCATTCATCATTAGCGTCGTTTATCACTTTAAAATATGCTGAAACTCATGCTTGGTTAACCTTTCATTGAATTTGACAAGCGAATACACATGTATGATATACTAGTGATGGTATACGTACTATTAAACATGTTACAAATATCCGGATATGAATCTCAATATAACATGTTAAGGTTCTCCATCAAAGCTCATATTTTCATTAGTAAATCTTACTAATAAATACAACATGTTCATACTTCTTTACGAATCGTATAAACATAAGTTGGTGGGTTATTCAAGCATTTCTAAGTCATCTAAACATGCTCGTAAAAATCAGAATCTAGACTTCAATATAAAATGTCAAGATAAAATTATACTTTCACTAGTAAAGTTCATTTAACGCGATCAACATACTCATGTTACCTTATAAAACATGTATACATCTATGAACATGTTTTTCATGCCTTCCTAGATCATAATAGTATGCTTGCAAGGTCAGAATACCGTCGTAAGTCATATATGTTTAAAGTTTAATTATAAACCTTATGTTCACTTCGAAAGCTTTAACCATTCGTTAATCATGCATGTAATCATAGAAGGACATCCTCATATTAGGTCTACATACCCCTCTATACAAGTTATTCATGCTAATATGCCTTGCCTAAGTCATAACATCCAAGCATGCTTAACAGATTGACAGAACTCAAATAAAACTGGAATAGGCTTCCTGCACAGCTGCGCTGCGCCTGGGTATAAACCCGGCACAGCTCTGACGTGTGCAGTTCGTGCCAGTCTTCTTCCTGCTTCGGCAGTTAACATCCCAAATCATAGAATTAGTTCACGAAAACAGTTCTAAGCATGTCACATTACATACTAACATATATAACAACCCACATATCAACTAACAAACAATACTTGATCACAAAATCATGAATTTCAACTAGAATCAAGAATTCAAGAATAGAAATTTTGACAGAAACCAAGAATGAAGAATACAAAAATGGGATTATACCTCTGTTTAATGAAATTTGAATTCTCAACTACTCAGAATGCTAACACTGATGATATACTAGCTCTCAACTCAATACTTAGCAATTTTCTCAGCAAATGAATTTGTGAAGGGAGGTCTCAATTTATAGAATTTCCTATACACGGACAATGTTAATGTTCTCCAAATTAAACCAAGAGAAATTTGTATTGCAGGGAGGTTATTAAGGGGTTGGTAATGGTGGTTGAAATCCATCATGATAGCCACACCCTTCTTCATCATTTGCTAGCCTATGTTGCTGAGTTTAAGGAAGAATAGGGGAGTAGGATAGCTTGTGTATTTCACGTGAAGGAGAAAGTGACTCTCCCAGCAAAACAACCTCAACCTTCTAGCAACATGCATATATACATACTTAGGCTATATACATATATCATACACTTAGGTATATATGTATACTTAGGTAGTAAATTCATTTAGAGTAATAAGGAAATAATGTTATAATGTAATTTGCGCATATATAATCCATGTACATTGGTTTCACATTATTTCATAATCAATGAAGATAATATAAGATAGTTAAACATTATTAAATTATCTATCATATAATCATGATGTCCTACTTTAATGTATATTCACATTGTCACATAGGCATTTCATGCAACTCCCATAATTCAATAAACCTTACTATATAATAGTGTCATATTACACTTCACATAATACATATTTAGCTAATATATGTTATACATTTCATTCGCATGCTTGCACATAGAATTACTCATCTTATTAATATTAATTAATAATACACACACATCCTTCATCAATTAATATAATTGATAATCTCCATAACAATTTAATTAACCCTTATATGATTAATTATCACTTTAATATAACTCTTATTATATTTATAAACACGTTGCACATTATTGTTATTATATTTCTTGCAATAATAATAATCACATATTATTAAATTAATCACCATTAATATTCTACAATAATTAAATAATATTATACGATAACAATCAATTAATATAGATTAATTGTTCGCTTAAATTAATATAATCATTCTTATATTACGTCACTGTACCACACAAGGCTATCAATGAGTTTATCGCAAACTTCATCAATTTCTCAATTATTATAATTATTCAATATAATATAATTGAATTAATCATTATCATAACACAAAATCATTTATATTCTAATAAATTCTCATTTCTATTAATATATTCATTTAATAATATTAGGAAATTCTCGGGTATTACATCCTCCCTCCCTTATAAAAATTTCGTCCCGAAATTGCTACAAGGTTACACAAATAAATGGGGATAGTCCCTCATCATCCTATCTTCTAATTCCCCCGTAGCCTCCTCGACATCGTGGTTACGCCAAAGTACTGTTATAAATGAAATAATTTTATTTCTCAAAGTTTGTTCTTTCCTATCTAATATCTGGACAGGAATTTCTTCATACGCCAAGTTCTTCTCCACTTGAATGGGCTCGTAAGAAATCACGTGCTTGTAGTCGGCCTTGTACGGTCGCAACACGAAAATGTGGAATACGTTGTGGATGTGCTCCAACTCGGGTGGTAATGCAACTTTGTATGCCACTTCGCCCACTCGCTTCAGTATCTCGAACGGTCCTATGAATCTTGGACTCAATTTTCCTTTCTTGCCGAAACAGATCTTTCCCTTCCATGGAGATACCTTCAAGAAAATAAAACTGCCGACTTTGAAGTCTCGGTCCTGCCGATGCAAATCTGCGTATTTCTTCTGGCAGTCTTGAGCTGCTACTAATCTGGCTCTTATCACTGTCACCACGTCTGCAGTTTGTTGAACTAACTCTGGTCCGAGTATTTGTCGCTCTCCGACTTCATCCCACCATAGTGGCGTTCTGCACTTTCTTCCGTAAAGAGCTTCCTACGGTGGTATGCCGATACTCGCATGGTAACTATTGTTATATGCAAATTCAACTTAGGGTAGATGGTCGTCCCAATTTCCCTTAAAATCCATCACGCAAGTCCTAAGAATGTCCTCCAGCGTTTGTATTGTTCGCTCACTCTGTTCGTCTGTCTGAAGATGGTAAGCCGTACTCAACCTCAACTGTGTTCCCATTCTTTCTTGCAAACTCTTCCAAAAATTGGACGTGAAGCGTGGATCTCGATCAGAGACAATAGATACCGGCACTCCATGTCGTGAGACAATCTCTTTATGTATAGAACCGCTAACTGAATCAAACTGTAGCGGATCTTGATTGGTAGAAAATGTGCGGTCTTCGTTAGTCGATCCACGATAACCCAAATGACATCATAACCTTTTTGTGTAACTGGAAGTACTACCACGAAGTCCATCTTAATATGCTCCCATTTCCACTCTGGTATTTCTAACGGTTGTAGTAAACCACTCGGCCGTTGATGCTCTGCTTTAATGCGTTGGTAAGTCAAACATCTACTGGCGCACTCTGCGACTTCCCGTTTCAAATTGGGCCACCAAAAATATTGCCTTAGATCTCGGTACATCTTTGTGCCTCCCGGATGAATGGAATATGTCGTATTGTGTGCCTCGTGCACAATCTCTTCCCTCAATTCGGTTACCGCTGGTACCCACACTCTTCCTTCGAATCTTAAGATACTGTCTTTATTCATTCGGAATTTCTCTTCCTCATTTTTTGTGATCCTCTTTCGGATTTTGTCACACTCTTCATCCTTTTCCTGGGCTTCCTTCACTCTATCCAACAACGTCGGACAAGCTTCCATTACAATTAACTTCTCACCAGACTTTTATGGTTTTTTCACTTCTATCTCTAATTTCTCCATCTCTCTTATCAATTCTTCCTGAGTCGTTAAATTAAACAACTTTTCTCTTCCTTTTCTGCTCAGAGCGTCGGCAACCACGTTTGCCTTTCCCGGGTGACAAAGAATATCGCAGTCATAATCCTTGATCAATTCTAACCACCTCCTCTGACGCATATTCAACTCCTTCTGTGTGAAGATATATTTCAGACTCTTGTGGTCCGTGTATATCTCGCATTTTTCTCCATACAAATAATGCCTCCATATCTTTAACGCAAAAACTACTGCTGCTAACTCTAAGTCGTGAGTAGGGTATCGTTTTTCGTAATCCTTCAATTATCGTGATGCATATGCAATGACCTTTCCGTGCTGCATAAGCACACAGCCAAGTCCCTTATGCAATGCATCACTATACACCACAAAATTTCCCGCATCATCTAGTAATGATAACACAGGTGCTTCGCTCAATCTCCTTTTCAGTTCTTGAAAACTTTCTTCGCATTTGTCGGTCCATACAAATTTTACCGTCTTTCTAGTCAAATTGGTCAACGGGGTTGCTATCTTAGAAAAATCTTGGATGAATCTTCGATAGTACCCGGCTAACCCTAACAAACTTCTTACCTCCGTCGGTGTTCTCGGTTGTTCCCAATTACTTACTGCTTCAACCTTCGCAGGGTCTACAGAGATTCCATTCTTATCCACCACATGGCCTAAGAATTGAACCTTCTCCATCCAAAATTCGCACTTTGAAAATTTCGCATACATCTTCTCCTTCCTTAGTGCCTCCAAAACAATCTTCAGATGTTGGGCGTGTTCTTCCTCTGTCTTCGAGTAGATCAAAATGTCGTCGATAAAAACCACTACAAATTTATCCAAGTATAGCTTGAAAACTCTATTCATCAAGTCTATAAATGCTGCTGGAGCATTAGTCAATCCAAATGACATTACCAAAAACTCGTAGTGTCCATAACAGGGTTCGAAACGCAGTCTTTGGTATGTCCTCATTCCTCACTTTCAGTTGATGATATCCTGTTCGTAAGTCAATTTTTGAGAAACACTTTGCTCCCTTCAGTTGATCAAACAGGTCGTCTATCCTCGATAACGGATATCGATTCTTGATCGTTACTCTGTTCAATTCTCGATAATCGATACAGAGCCTCATCGATCCGTCCTTCTTCTTAACGAATAGTACTGGTGCTCCCCAATGAGAAACACTCGGTCGAATGTAACCCTTATCCAATAATTCTTGTAATTATATCATCAATTCCTTCATTTCTACTGGCGCCATACGATATGGAGCTTTCGAAATTGGTGCCGTTCCCGGTGCTAAGTCTATTATGAATTCGATTTCTCTGTCTGGCGGAAGACCCGACAGATCGTCCGAAAACACATCTTAAAATTCATTAACTACGGATATATCCTTAATTTCTACTCCCTTTTTCCGAGTATCAACGATGTAAGCTAAATAACCTACACATCTTTTCTTTAATAATTTCTTGGCCTGCATCATCGCAACGCAACACGATTGCTTAAGCGATGAGCTACCATAAAACACTACCTTAGACTTATTCGGAGTCTGAAGGTTCACACACTTGTCCTGACAGTCAATAGTCGCAGCATGGTTATACAACCAATCCATCCCCAGTATTACGTCAAATTCTCCCAGTCTAATAAGAATCAAGTCTACGCTCAGTTCATGTTCTCTATTATTTGCGCGATAATCTCGATAAACGTATTCTATAGGGATCACTTCCTTATTAGCAACTTCTATGATCAAAGGATTTTCTAATCTTTCTCGGGGTGTACTAAGTTTACTAGCAAATTCTTCAGATATAAAAGAACAAGTGGCACCCGAATCAAATAATACATAAGCATTTATATCATTGATTGGGATTATACCTGACACCACGTCCTTCGCAGCCACGGCGTCCTGGACGGTCATGTTAAAGGTTCTGGCGATTGGGCAGTTGGATTGTGCCGGCCCGCTGATCATTAGCTTGTTGCCTCCTTGCTGATTGCTACCCCCGCCACTTTCCTTCTTTGGGCAATCCTTAATACGGTGCTCAGTTGAGCCGCAAGCAAAACACCCTTGGATTTTCTTTGGCTTCGGACAGTTGGGCAAGATGTGCCCTTCCTGTCCGCAGTTGTAGCAAGTGTCACGTCCCTTCCAGCACTCGTCCTGGTGATTCTTCCCACACTTTGGGCATCCTTCAGCCCTTTTCTTAAAAACTCCACGAAAATTTCCTGATTAATTATTGTTGTTTTTGTTGTTGTTGTTATTATTCTCCCATTTTCTCTTTCCCAAATTACTTCCTCCACTACTGCTTCCTTCAGTACGATTCTCTCCTCCAGCATTCTTTCCTTTCTTCTCCTTGTTATACAGACTTAAGGCCTCACTGCCACCTTCCGCAATGATTGCCTTCTCTAGTAATGTTGCAAAGGAATCAATTTGAAGAACTGATACCTTATTGAACAGCCACGGCTTCAGCCCTTGTTCGAAGCGTCTAGCCTTCCTCTCTTCATCTCTTACTTGGTGTTCCGCAAATCGCGCTAGTTCATTAAACCTAGCCGCGTATTGCGCCACCGTCATCTCACCTTGTTTTAGTTCCAAGAACTTCACCTCCATCCGATTCTTCATACTCTTCGGGAAGTAATTCTCGAAGAACAGCGTCTTAAACTTATCCCAATCTATCCCTTCTCCAACTCTTTGTTGATTAGCCTCCCACCAGTAGTTCGCTTCTCCCCTCATCATGTACGTGGAAAACACCGTCTTCTGATCTTCGCCTACGCTAGCTATAGTGAAAGCTTTTTCAATTTCCTTGATCCACGTTTGTGCGACGATTGGGTCTGTAGTTCCCTAGAACTCTGGGGGTCCTACACTCTTAAAGTCTTTGAAGGTTGTTACTGGCACAGCCTGAGGGTTTGGGTGAACGGGTTCATTGTTCCTTCCCCTTAATGCTTCTCCTAATAAGTCTACCAGTTTCTGGATCGGGTCAACTTGTTCCCTCTCATTGTTCAATGACTCCTCAGGTGCAGTCAATCTACATCTGGGCGGCATTATCTGCATCACAAGTTTTCATTTTATTATTATTCAAGTATATTACTTAAGTATTTCTTTTAATACTAAAAGAATAAATTATAACACGTTTCTGAATAAACATCATTTATATTCATATGCCAAATCATTTCATTACATGATTTCCTAGCATACTGCTATAAATGTTATCACATATATCCCTAATATCACAAAAGACGGGGAATATACCAACCTACTACCAAACTACCCCTCTAACAAAAGCTAACATGGGGTTCACATCATTATCCCACATCTTACACAAAAGATTAGGATTACAACATAGTATGTACAACACATAAAGATAAATTCTACTAAACTACCACCAGACCATCTAAGGAAATCTTATCACATCATCCCGCGCTCCACAGCGCTCTTGTACTCTAACTGTGCTATATACGCAACCAGCTCTCGACTTAAAGTATGTAGAGTTTGTTCCTATTCTGCCGGGTAGTGGTACACACCATCAATCACCCCCTCAAAAGCTGAGCGGAACATATACCCCATCTTGTTCATCTTCTTGCACCTGACCTCGTCCTCTAGGTCGTCAGCTCTCTCATTGGCCGCTTCCCAATTCTCCTCGAAGTGTATCCTATCCATCACCTCCAACTCTAGCTGAGTACGGAGTGCCTCTTTCTCAGTCTTCTCACTCAATTCTCTCTGTTCTACTTCTTCCAGCTTCCCTGCCAGATCTACATTCCTTGCCACCGACTTGTGGAATAAGGTTCCCATTTGGATCCCTGCCTCCCTGCGGTAAGCGATCTCCACCTCTAACTCCTGCATGGCCAGCTTCCTCTGATGGTCCTCGTCCCTCAGCTTTTGGAACTCAGACTCTTTCTCTTTGGCCTCTTCCTCTAGCTCTTGTACTCTGCAGTCTAACTCTAGGATCCGCTCCTCATACTCTCCTAGCATCTGTTCCTCTATAGTAGCCTCATTAGAGTCCTCTACTAGCTCATCCCCCACCGGCTCGTCCTCCATCGGCTCCTCCTCTGGATCAGACTCTATCTCAATCTCGTCCTCGTCTTCAGACTCGATCGGTGCAACAGCCTGTACTGGTGTAGCCTCTAGAGGTGACTCGTATGCTACATGTATATCCTTGGGCTCCTCCTCTACCACTCTACTAGGTACACATGTGTCTGTCATCCTACAATCACAAACACAAGACAAACAAACAGCAACTCCATTAGAATGTTAAATAAAACATAAGTTCATTGTATAGAATGAAGTTACATTTCATAACACGCTAAGTCTCGCTCTAAGGAAAACTCTATGTGAGTTTTATCTCCTTTCCAACTTCTAAGTTCGCCTAAGTTATAGTCTAAGGACACTCGTTCCTAAGGTTTATAACTACAGCTCTGATACCAACCTGTGACGCCCCCAAATTCCAGTGACCGCCACTAGGCCTCTCAAATTCGGTTCATCACTTGCTCATGGTAATACATCACAATAATAATAACTAAATATCACACAATCACAGCGAAAAATCTATTCTAGAATAATTTACAATGATTTATTATAATTATTCCCCCAAGTCTCGCAACCTACAGTACTTAATAGATTACATAATAATATCAATTAACGACTTATTACATAATCTAACTTAAGCTTAAACATAATCAAATCCAATCTTACTACATCATCTCAATACAATATTAAAATATTTAAAACATAACAGAGACAAGCTAGTTGGTAGCCTTGCTCTTGCCCTTATCAACGCCCGAAGGTTTGCCCTGCTCTGCCTTAACTGAAATGTTTTAGGGAAAGCAAGAATGAGCACAAATTGCTCAGCAAGAAATATACAATAAGGATAAGTGATATAATTCTTAATTCTCGAAAGGGTATAACAAAGTTTGATAGTTCAAGGATAACAAGAATATCAACAGTTTTCAATAATAATCGCTAAGGACAGAATAATAACAATGTGATTCAATAACAAATCAATTCAATATTTCAAGATAACTTAATACTGAGCAGTCGCTAAGGACTATAAACTTCTACTAGAATTAACAGTAATAAACTGAAAATCCAACAAAAAACAGGTACAACAGGTGATCAGCCTAAAGTACCATCGTTATGCATAACAATCAATCATACTCAAGTGTGCATGTCGGTTCTCCGACAATTATATATTCCCTTCAAAGAAAGTTGTTCTTCTCAGTCAAATACAAGATCCCGCACCAAATCAATTAGTTTGGGTCGCTTTTCAATAATATAAGTCTAGCCGAATCAAATGGCATAGACACTTTCACAATATTCAAGAACAATATTAAGTTCAACATGAATAATAGCTTTAATGAAATAAGAGTTCAAGTATGCTAATTCAATTCAACGATTAAGTAAAGAAATTAGCTTGCAATATACAAGGATAGAATACTTGCACTGTAAAAGAGTGTAAGTTAGGAAACTTGGTTATGATATCCGTTGAATAAAGTAATGCAAGGGTTAGGATACTTGCCTTTAGCGTAGTTTATCCACGTTAAGTAATCAACACTTTTGAATCCTATTTATAGTGTATTATAAGTATAGGATGTCCATTAGTTAACATATCCGTTAGACAAACTTGTTACTCAATATACATATATATTACTATCTTAGTCACATGTCATACTTATACTCATATGGTATGAAATCAGATTATATATTATCGCGAATCAAGTACATAGTCATAATGTAAATGATACTATAGCAACTTATCATGTTCAAGTGGTTATGATCCTTTGACCCACTATATAAGTTAAACATTATCTTCTTACTTATTCATCACATATATACACATATCAGTAGGGTACAGATTATTTCTAGCAGTTTTGAACAATAATTTACACTAACTGACATGACCAGACAAGCAGATTTCATTAATTCAGATTCCAGAGCGGCGCAACTGCGCCTTGGTTAGGCCTAGGGACGGCACAACTGTACAGTCCCCTGGCCAGACCAGGGTTAAGCCTTGCATTTTTTGATTTTGTACATACTGTAGCATACTTAACCAATTTACACTTAACATACAATTATGTTAGAGGATGTTTATAAGCATATGCCCATCTCATGTTCATTTTTATATGTTATGGTCTTAGTCTAGGATTTACACAAAATTAAGGTCGAATAGGGTCATGTAATCACCCCGCATATAATTAGATCATATGTTCACATCAAGAGATCACATACTTTGTACTATACATGTTTATAAGTGTGCACATCTTTCATTCATCATTAGCGTCGTTTATCACTTTAAAATATGCTGAAACTCATGCTTGGTTAACCTTTCATTGAATTTGACAAGCGAATACACATGTATGATATACTAGTGATGGTATACGTACTATTAAACATGTTACAAATATCTGGATATGAATCTCAATATAACATGTTAAGGTTCTCCATCAAAGCTCATATTTTCATTAGTAAGTCTTACTAATAAGTCCAACATGTTCATACTTCTTTATGAATCGTATAAACATAAGTTGATGGGTTATTCATGCATTTCTAAGTCATCTAAACATGCTCGTGAAAATTAGAATCTAAACTTCGATATAAAATGTCAAGATAAAATTATACTTTCACTAGTAAAGTTCATTTAACGCGATCAACATACTCATGTTACCTTATGAAACATGTATACATCTATGAACATGTTTTTCATGCCTTCCTAGATCATAATAGTATGCTGGCAAGGTCAGAATACCGTCGTAAGTCGTATATGTTTAAAGTTTAATTATAAACCTTATGTTCACTTTGAAAGCTTTAACCGTTCGTTAATCATGCATGTAATCAGAGAAGGACATGCTCATATTAGGTCTACATACCCCTCTATAAAAGTTATTCATGCTAATATGCCTTGCCTAAGTCATAACATCCAAGCATGCTTAACAGATTGACAGAACTCAAATAAAACTGGAATAGGCTTCCTGCGCAGCTGCGCTGCGCCTGGGTATAAACCCGGCGCAGCTGCGCCTGGGTATAAACCCGGCGCAGCTGCGCCGTGTGCAGTTCGTGCCAGTGTTCTTCCCGCTTCGGCAGTTAACATCCCAAATCATAGAATTAGTTCACGAAAACAGTTCCAAGCATGTCACATTACATACTAACATATATAACAACCCACAAATCAACTAACAAACAATTCTTGATCACAAAATCATGAATTTCAACTCGAATCAAGAATTCAAGAATAGAAATTTTGATAGAAACCAAGAATGATGAATACAGAAATGGGATTATACCTCTGTTTAATGAAATTTGAATTCTCAACTACTCAGAATACTAACACTGATGATATACTTGCTCTCAACTCAATACTTAGCAATTTTCTTAGCAAATGAATTTGTGAAAGGAGGTCTCAATTTATAGAATTTCCTATACACAGACAATGTTACTGTTCTCCAAATTAAACCAACGAAAATTTGTATTGCAGGGAGGTTATTAGGGGGTTGGTAATGGTGGTTGAAATCCATCATGATAGCCACACCCTTCTTCATCATTTGCTAGCCTATGTTGCTGAGTTTAAGGAAGGATAGGGGAGTAGGATAGCTTGTGTATTTCATGTGAAGGAGAAAGTGACTCTCCCAGCAAAACAACCTCAGCCTTCTAGCAACATGCATATATACATACTTAGGCTATATACATATATCATACACTTAGGTATATACGTATACTTAGGTAGTAAATTCATTTAGAGTAATAAGGAAATAATGTTATAATGTAATTTGCGCATATATAATCCATGTACATTGGTTTCACATTGTTTCATAATCAATGAAGATAATATAAGATAGTTAAACATTATTAAATTATCTATCATATAATCATGATGTCCTACTTTAATGTATATTCACATTGTCACATAGGCATTTCATGCAACTCCCATAATTCAATAAACCTTACTATATAATAGTGTCATATTACACTTCGCATAATACATAGTTAGCTAATATATGTTATACATTTCATTCGCATGCTTGCACATAGAATTACTCATCTTATTAATATTAATTAATAATACACACACATCCTTCATCAATTAATATAATTGATAATCTCCATAATAATTTAATTAACCCTTATATGATTAATTATCACTTTAATATAACTCTTATTATATTTATAAACACGTTGCTCATTATTATTATTATATTTCTTGCAATAATAATAATCACATATTATTAAATTAATCACCATTAATATTCCACAACAATTAATTAATATTATACGATAACAATCAATTAATATTCTACAATAATAATTAATATAGATTAATTGTTCGCTTAAATTAATATAATCATTCTTATATTACGTCACTGTGCCACACAAGGCTTTCAACTAGTTTATCGCAAACTTCATTAATTTCTCAATTATTATAATTATTCAATTTAATATAATTGAATTAATCATTTTCATAACACAAAATCATTTATATTCTAATAAATTCTCATTTCCATTAATATATTCATTTAATAATATTAGGAAATTCTCGGGTATTACATATAAGGCCAGCAAATACGTTGACCAACTTTGACTTTTCATTTCTGGGTAACCCAGAAATGAAGAACAACTTAGGTGGGGTGGTTGACCGGCCATAGGATCCTGTAGAGATTTTGTTAGGCACTGAAATGACCATAGGTGTGTAGTATTACACTTACACTACAACTTCATCGAACTTCCTTGCCCAGAAACCAAACAGATTGATGGCTAGATTGAGTCAAACAAGGGATCTGGCCGTTGACCGTCTTGTTCTTGGGCCAGCCAAGAACACCTATAGCGACAGAATTCGTCGCTAATAATCTTTAGCGACAGGTGGATTTTTGAAAAATAATAATAATAATTAAAATAAATAGAAATAATTACTAAATAATTAATAAAAAATTCAAAAAATTCATTTTAAATTATAATAAATAATTTTTAATATTTTGATATAAAACTTATTTAATATTTAATTTATTTAAATATTATTGATAATAAAAATATTTAATAATTATATTAAATAAATTATTTAAAAATACTATTAATGGTTTAAAAATTATTTTTAATAATAATAAATTATTTAAAAATGATATTAATGATTTAAAAATCATTATGAATAAAAATAAATTATTTAAAAATATTATTAATGATTTGAAAATTATTTTAAGTGGTTATTAATTATTTAAAAATGATATTAATGATTTTAAAAAAATCATTATTAATAAAAAATAAATTATTTGAAAATAATATTGATGATTTAAAATTTATTATAAATTATTATTAAATATTTAAGAATAATATTAATGATTTAAAAATCATTATAAGTGATATTAAATCATTTAAAAATTATTTTGAACCTTTGAAAGTTATTATAAATAATAACTAAAATATTTAAACTGAGATTAAAACTTTTAAGTAAAGTTTATTGAAAAACCAACTTGATAACTATTTAATAAAGTCATAAAATACTGAACGGACACCGAAATCAACCCAGACACTAATAGTTTGACTAGTTATTAGCTGTTATTGTTTTTAATGACTAATACAAACATATATAGGTTGCATAAACACTTTCAAATAGTTTAAGTAGCTGATCTTCGCAAAGGCAAGTTTTTTAACTTCATTTAATTTCTATATTAAATGTAAGTCTTGTATATTGATATACGAACTTGTTATAATCATTATTCGTGATATCTGTGTTTTGAAGAGGGTTATGACTTATTGTTCAAGCATAACCAAACCTATGAACTGTTATTTGAGTAAAATATGTTTGATTTGATATCAAAGCATAGACGGTGGAAAAACTAATGTTGTTTGGTACAGGTATATATTGATACTGTTCTGACCGGCAGTTATAACACTGACCGAAAGTTATATTTTTACCGAGAGTTATAGCACTGACCTTAGGTTACATTTACAGGCAGTTGTAGTACTGACCTTGTTGGACTGATAGGATGATATGCATACTCCTAGGATATGATTAGGCTGATCCCCTATGGGATATCCGAATAAAGAACTCTTATAAGTCTGTGTGATTTTAAAAGGGTTGCGTGGTTGACAGAATCAACCCGGGTTGCTATGTCTTTATGACTGACAGAAACTCGTAAGGAATGGACTCAGTATATTTGTGGAAAAACTCTTAACTATATGTTCATTCAATTCAGATTCAATGTGAGTATAATATATAACTTGTTTAAAACTTGCTGAGCTTTCTGTAGCTCATCCTTGCAGTTATTCTTTTCCTTTGCAGCTTTAGCTGACCTATCAAAAGTTCCAGAGTTCAATCACGTGGATGGAAAAACTCAGTTAATTTAAATTTTGGTTATATCTTTGGGGACTCTGATGTAAAAGTAAGTTTGGATTTATTGTAAGCCAATTTAAGAATATATAATATATTATTGTCTTTTATCAATTGCATAGTTTTTACCTTTCTAGAACATGGGAAGAAGTACAGTATCTATATGAACTATACATTTGAATGGGAGTATTTACAGATATTGGAGTTCTCTGATGCACTGAGGTAGTCGCGCCTCTTAGTTCCAAGAACGACTCTAACATTAATACTACGAATGTCAGATAGATAGGAATTATTGATATGAAAGAAATATCTGTAAGATCATAAATCTATACATCCAAGTGAGGGTATCCATATATAGTAATTGTTCTAACGAGAACTATTACCTGATTGGGATAATCTGAATTTTGGATTTATAGAAGTTATTGTGTTATATAATATTTATGTGAGAACCAAATCTGCTATAGGGAATGTAGAGATTTTGGGGGCATCACAGATACTACTTTGTGAAGTCAAATTCAAGACTAATTAGGTTGATCGCAGATTCATATTATACTTTCATGATAGAGATTGTGAGAGAAAATATTTTCAAAGAAAATGCTGATATTTGGTTACAAAACATTCGAAATAAGTCGGTCTTAAGGATGCTGCAGTTGAGTTATTGATAGAGTATATTCTCTCTTTTATTTATTTTAATTAAATCATTGTCATTCTATTTTTTTAATTAAAGCTTTGTCATTTGAGTATATAAACATAAATATCTTTCAGCATTTTATATACACATCTTGATGATATTATATTATGTGAACAAACAGATTGTGACTTCTCATTCACTAGAGATTCAAGACTAGCACGATAAATTTCCCCCCCAATACTCCTTGAGAAGTGTAAAAGCTGGTTTGTCCCACCTCTCCATGAAATCGAGAAACATCCTCGATTTTAAAGCCCTAGGCCTTTCAGCTGTTACTCCTATTTTTGCAAAATTAACTGCCATAGAGTGAAGGGTTGTCAACTAAGATATTTTTTACTCATAGTCTTATCTGACTCAAGGTTTACATGAAATATGGCAGACTCCTTGAGAGTTGCATGAAATTCAACAGTTCCTAATAAGTGATTCAAATAATTCAACTGTACTTCCTGTTGAATTTTTGAATAAAGTGGTTAAACGGTTCGGGAAATACCACTTTGTTCGGGAAGTAACTATTTTTTTCTGGGAATTTGAGAGGAAGTACAGTATGGTGAAATACTTATTGGAAATTGTTGAATTTCCTGCAACTCTTCCTTTGTCTCTCATACATTGGGTACAATCTCTACTTCACATTTAGTACATTGTTGGCTTGTTTGGGTGTTAATTAAAACAATCACACACACGCAATTGTACGTGGTCCACAAGTAATGTAGAGTAAGAAAAATATCGTTCCCACAGAGAATAATGAATGCCTCTAATCTAACATGCAACAATTTTGTAACTATTTCGGTCTACTTGAACAGATGATGAAAATGTGATTTATCTAACAGTGTTGATTATCAATTAGCAACTAATTAACAAGCAATAATTCAGATAAGGAAAATATGGGATTAAAACTTCACTTAATGCGTTACTCAAGCTGATACACTTCCTGTTAATCTCAATTGATTACTACGGATTGTTAGTCGAGAACACGAAAGCAAAGTATAGCCATCTCTTGATATACCATGTCCATATGACATACAATCCACAAATAATAGAATGAATGTGAACACCCAAATTAAATAAACCACTATATTTCTATGTGACTTAACATTAATAAGGGTTTAAGCACAAGTTCTCAAATGAGCACAAGTGGTGCTTCGGTATATGTCTATCCGAATCACAAATTATGGCGTCTAACACCATGTAGAATCATAAACACAAACTAGTATGGTCAAATCTAAACTCATAATTCATTTCTAGATTTCATATGAGTTATTTCGGTAATTGGTGATCAAGCAATTAGGTAATAAAAGTAAACCACATTAGACAATCCGTACATAATCAATTCAAACTCAACAAGGAAGTATAACAAATTGAATTAAGCACTAAGATCCATTAAAATACCACAATAAAAATGAGTTCATAATTGAATCAATATCCATCATCCAAACTTGTTCATACATTTGAAAGCCAAAGAAAATAAAGACAAGCTAAGGAATGAGATATGCAAATCTGATTTCTCCTTTTCAAATTTGAACCTTCAATGTAGATCAAATCCTTCAAAACATCCTAATCTAAACCTAATCTATGCAAATCTACTAAGGAAACAAGAGAGAAAGATAAAATATAGAAAAGGAGGCTACACTCTCTCTGTGTTTCTCAAAAACCCTAAAAATAGTAATAATAACGTTCAATGATAAAGTCTCAACCTCAAATACACCCTTATAGAGAGAACATTCAATTTAGGACGTTTAATGAAAAGCCAACTCTGGTCAAACTGGCCAGACGCGGCTGCGCTGCCCCTCAGCATAAATAGGGTGCGGGCGCGTTGCCTGATGGTGAGATTTTCTTTTTTAGATCTGTGTCTGATCCTACTTTTTTGACTAGCATGTCGACTTCATGAGCATGAAGATTTCCAATAAGGCTATCAAGATGATATATAGTTGGATCTTGCATTTCCTTGATGGTTGTAACCTTCATTTTCCATACAGATGGAAGAGCTTTGAGAATTCTTCTATTCTTCTCATTCGTTGTGTAAGCTTTTCCTAGTTGTGCCAGTTCATCAATGATTCTGGAAACACGTGTTTCTATATCAATGATTTTTTCACATTCTTCTAACTTGAAGCTTTCATACTCTTGAATTAGAGCATCTTTTCTCTTTAATGTAATTGGTTCCTTAATAGTTTACAATCAATTTTTCCCAGATTTCTTTAGCATTCTTGCAGTTGCTTACTCTTTTGTATTCTTTTTCTATAAGAGCACTGGTAAGCACTTGCTCGGCTTTGGCAGCTATATTCATGGTCTCCTCATCTTCAGTGGTGAATTCATTAGCATCTTTCTCAATGATCTTTTCACCTTCAATATTTGTGGGAATTTTTACACCTCGTTCTATTGCCAGCTAGATTTTTAATTCCTTGTGACTTGGCATAGATTTTGAATCTATTCTTCCAGGTGACGAAGTTTGTGCCATCAAATAGTGGAGGTCTAGACATTGATAGTCCTTCTCCGCAACCGGTAGCATTGTAGGCCATAGATGGATCTACTCTTAGATATAACTGTATTCACTTAACAAACAAGTTAAAGAGCACCGCTTTGATACCAATTGAAAGTTCAATAATAATCTAGAAGGGGGGTTAAATGGATTATTACTGGTTTAAAAATTATATTAGGCCTTTTTGAAGATTTAGCAAATTAATTTATAGTGTCAGAAATTAATATGCAGAATTAGAAAAATTCATTCACACAATGCACAGAGATTTATCTGGTTCACAATATACAACTTGGGTATATTGCTACGTTCAGTCTCAAGCTCCTCTCCAGGGCTTGAGATCCTATTACTCCCAGTAATAAATGCTTCTTCACTAAGTGGAGAAACCTTTACAAAATTTTATTGATCAACTTACAACTTTTTACAACTAACTATCTTGGACAGCGAACTCCCAGCTCCTTCCTCAAGCTTAGTTGAATTTTCTTTTGTGCTCAGAACTATTCTATAACCTGGTCTTGAAACAACAATCTCTTCCTCGCCTCACAAGTTCACTAGAGACCCAACTCCCAGCTGACCTCTCTAAGACTCTGGTCTTGGTCAAAGAATTTATGTCTTTCTCACAGATATATAAAATAAACTGACTCTATCATTTTCTTTTTTACAAAAAGATAGTTTTGAATTTGCTTCTAAAGTAAGTAGATAAAGTTTAGTACAGATTTATAAAAGCTCAAATGACTTTTATAGTTGATGCTTCTTAGATAAGCAGATATATATTTTAAGATCAAAAAATAAATAAAAGTTCAAGACTTTTATGTAGAATGCTTCAGATAAGCATATAAGTAAATTGATCCTGTTTTATAAAGATTTTATTTTCTTTTGATAAAGAATATTTTTCTATGGTTTAAACAATTCTAGAAAAGATTCTTCCTTATAAAGAGTGTGTTTCTATGATTTGAACAAATATATCTTTGAGTTTAGAAAACCATATAAAATCACTTATAGTGCAACAAGTATTTTTGTGAATAAATAAGTTTGTGAGTAATATACTTGTTATGAAAGTTTATCAAAAATAATAGATTTATCAAATAAATAATACTTGATGAAATTTGTTTCACCCACGTATATATATTATATTATATTTGATCTATGTTGTGAAAATTTGGCCATTCAAGATTTAAAGACCGTTTCGAAAAATTTCATAGAAATAACATCCGAATTATTTCGGTATCTAAGTACTGACCAAATTGTATATTTCATAATCTGATAATTATATAAATATTTTTCAATACTTATATAATGTATCAATATTAATAAAAAGTTACTTAGGATTTAAAGACCGTTTCAGAGAATTTCATAGAAATAACATCCGAATTATACCGGTATCTAAGTACAGAATTTTTATAATATTTAATAGATTAAATATAGATATATATAAATGTGTATAACAATTAAGTATGATAAATTTTCACCCACTTATATATATTATATTATATTTTATCTATGTTGTGAACATTTGGCCACTCAGGATTTAAAGACCTTTTCGGAGAATTTCAAAGAAATAATGTCCGAATTATATCGGTATCTAAGTACTTACCAAATTATTTGTTTCACAATCTGATAATTATATAAATATTTTTCAATACTTATATAATTTATCAATATTAATAAAAAGCCACTTAGGATTTAAAGACCGTCTCGGAAGAGAAATTTTTTCTGAATTATATCGGTATCTA
This sequence comes from Panax stipuleanatus, assembly GCA_020205555.1. Classification (NCBI taxonomy): domain Eukaryota; kingdom Viridiplantae; phylum Streptophyta; class Magnoliopsida; order Apiales; family Araliaceae; genus Panax; species Panax stipuleanatus. Next base: position 50,092,198 of record CM035122.1, read on the forward strand.
AGTGCAGACTTTTTATAATATTTGATAGATTAAATATATATATATATATATATATATATATATAAATGTGTATAATAATTTATCTTTAATATATCTATATATATAAGCAGATATGAGATAATATAAATGCAGAAATTTAATGACCTATCTCAACTACTTTGACCAATTTAATCTTCTTTCAAGAAATAGAACTTTGAATTAGAAGATGAAGAGAAAGCTTTTTGCAGAGAGATTATGTAGGCAATAAGATATAGCTTTTCTTTACTTTGTGAATTGGTAAATTTGGAATGAATGAAAAGCCTCCTATTTATAGGATTTTGAAGTTGAGGGCAAAATAGTAATTTTTGAAATCTGATTTTGAACCAATGGTCCGGATTGCATTGATGAGAAATAAAGGGTTCGGATTTCATCTAGCACGCACGAATTGGGGCAATAAGTTTCCTACTGACTATGTTTTCTATTTAAAAAGTTTGCATGCTATTTTTTCAAAAACTTGAGCAAGTCTTTCCTTTTTCAAAGTTTCCTGCATATGTTTACTCCACTTTTGCACACACACATTCATCATTTGTGCACACATATTTTCATTCACCTTCACTCACGACACATGCATGCATATATATACCGTATATATATATATATATATATATATATATATATATATATATATTACATATACTTATATCGTATATATATATATATATATATATATATATATATATAAATAGTTTTGAAATCTTTTTGCCCAATAAGAATTTTTAGAAAATCTTTTTAGAAAAGAATAGGAATTTCCTTGCCTTAGGAAATGTTATTATTTGAATAAATTTAATTAACACTTGATAATTAATTTATCAAGGTCAAGAAAAATAAATTCAATTTTAGGATGAAAAATTATTTTTGATAGGAATAAAATAGGATAATTAAAATCAATATATATAATAATCTTATAGAGAGGATTTTACCTATTTTATATTAATCCTATTTACTAAGTTTGTTATCATCAACATCATCAAAATAAACTGATTAGTTTGGAGACCTATCAGTGTTTATATAGAATTTGAGGCTGAGATGAAGTGGATTGAATTTTCTGAAGTAACGGAGAATATGGCTAAGAACTAGGTCTTGAGAAGAATCATGGAGAATGATTGTGGAAATTTCAGATGGAAGTGGGCAATGATTGTGAATAGGTTAGGTTTTTTTGAAGTAGTGGAATAGGAGTCTAAAAGTAGTGGGTTTGTGGATTTGTTCTGATATTGCAAAGTTCGGTGGAAAAGAATAGGAGTTATAAGGTTTTTCAGTTCTGCAGGTTTGTAATCAAAAAAAATTTTTGGCAGGCCGTGGCGCGGGCGCGCTCTGGCTTGGTAGCATACTGCTTAGCAAACTGATGGCGCGGGCACGCTGCACATGGCTTAGCAAATGGCACGACCGTGCTATCCTGCATCTGTAGACTCTGCAACACTTAGAAACTCAGCAGCTATCTAGCATAAATGCATCATTTCCTGCAAAAAGGGGTATCCAAGATGAGATAATTATTTATTCTAGTAGATCAAAACTGAACTATATAAACTAAATGTGTTCTACTCAAAAATGCAATATTTGAAATTTGCTATATTATATCAAAAATGGACTTAAACTCAAAGTATCCAAGAATTAAACATGGGGGGTAGAATTGATAGATAAGTAAAAAGAATTAAACAAAAGGGAGAGAATAGAGTGGATGGGGTGCCTCCCATCTAGCGCTTGTTTATAGTCGATTAGCTTGACTCTCTTGGAATGATCATGGATTGAAAAGGGATATTGAGGCCTTTTGGCGATCAACCTCTGTAATACCCGAGAATTTCCTAATATTATTAAATAAATATATTAATGGATATGAGAATTTATTTGAAATATAAATGATTTTGTGTTATGAGAATAATTAATTCAATTATATATAAAATTGAATAATTATAATAATTGAGAAATTGATGGAGTTTGCGATAAACTCATTGATAGCCTTGTGTGGCACAGTGACGTAATATAAGAATGATTATATTAATTTAAGCGAACAATTAATCTATATTAATTGTTAATCGTAGAATATTAATTAATTGTCATCATAGAATAATTGTTATAGAATATTAATGGTGATTAATTAATAATATGTGATTATTATTATTGCAAGAAATATAATAATAATAATAATAATAAGCACTGTGTTTATATTATAATAAGATTTATATTCATTTAATGTGATATTTAATCATATAAGTGTTAATCGATTATTATGGAAATTAATAATCAGTGAGGAATGGATTAATTAATATTATTATTAATTAATCAATGAAATGAATAATTTATTTATTTGATATTATGAATAATAAAATAAATAAGTAAGTTACTAATATAATAAGATTATATTCATTGTTATGTGCAAGCATGCGAATTAAATGTGTAACATAAATTAGCTAACTATGTATTATGTGAAGTGTAATATGACACTATTATATGGTAAGGCTTATTAAACTATATGAGCTACTTGATTAATAGCCTATGTGACAATATGTATGTAAGTATACATTAAAATATTGTATCATAAATATAAATAATAATTGATGAATATTTATATATATAATGGAATAATAAAATTTAATAAAGGAAATAATGTGATGTGATTATATCCGGTATTAATAAATGTACATGGATGATATGTATGTTACATTGCCATATCACATCTACTACTTTGAAATATTAAGCATGTGACTTACATTATAATGATAATTAGAATCTAAATATATAGTATGAATGTATATGTAATAGCCTAAGTGTATGATATATGTATATATGGCCTTAGTGTTAATACACTTTATGTTGCAAAATGCTGGATACTTAGAAGCTTGGCCTATGCTGACAAACACAATCCTTATACACGTGAACAACTCAAGCTAGCCTACTCCCTATTTGTTCCTCAAACTCAGCATTGCATAGCTCATGATTATGGAGGGAATGGGATTCATGATGAATCCAACTACCATTTACCTACTACTCTTTAACCCCCATGCAATTCACAAATCTCGTTGGTTTAATTTGTTGTACAATTACATTGTCTGGGTCTTGGCCTTGCTATTTATATGTCCCTTCTCCTTCAATTTCATTTGCTGTGAGTTTACATAAGTGTTGAGTTGAGAGAATACATTGATAGTATAGCAGCATTGTAAGTAGTAGTATAGCAGCAAGTTCAATTCACAAACTAACAGAGGTATAATTCCTCTACTTGTTCTTCATTTTCATTTCCTATTTCTGTTACTGCAATTGCTTAAATTCTTGATTATGCAAAATTGGATTGCAATTGGATTGTAGAGCACTTATATTGTTGTTATATGAACATACATACCTTATGGAACCACTATATAGCTTTCTTGACTTTCATTTCCATTGTTGCTCTGTAATTTTTGTAAAGCATCAAATTCGTGTGAAATTAGTTAGGGTTCATGAATTTGAGAATTGATAAATGCGATTGACTGTTATATAAGCATATATATGTGTTAGTAAGTTAAAAACGTTAGTGTAATGGCATATGGGTATGTTGAAATCGATGAAATGGGAGGTTTTGGGTCGGTTTCGGCTGCAGTGTGAACAGCAGAAACTGTCCCCACGCCGCAGCGCCATTGTCCGCGCCTCCCACGCCGCAGCTCCAATCCCCGCTCCGCAGCGCCAGATTGTGGCTGCTGTTGCCGCGCCGCAGCGCCGGCCTCTGTGTGCAGTTTTCTGCATTCTGCAACAAAACTGTTATGTACTAATTGTTTGATTTTTGTTTAAACAAGCATGGAAGCATGATTAATACATATATATAAACCTAATGAGGCAATGTAAGCATGTTTTAGTATATTAGCATGCATGGTTAACCAAACGACATATAGTTTGGAAACGAACTTAAAGTTTCCTAAACGAACGTTAACATATATGAAGCATGTTAATATTCTGATTTTTCAAGGCATGTCGGTATGAGGTAAAGATGCATAAAAGACATATTAACTTATGTATATATGGTTCGTAGTATGACAAGAGCATGTTAGACCTCACTATTGAACATATCTAACAAAAATACAAGTTTTGAAGGTTGATATTGACATGTAAAGACCATGTATACATTCTGACTTTTTGAGCATGTTTATAGGGCCTTGAAATGCATGAAAAGCATGTTAACTTATATATATAGGTTTCATAAGGAAGCATGGACATGATAGACCTTATTAATGAACTAAACTAACAAAGTATAAGCTTTGAACGTAAACTTTGGTATGTTATGACGAGAGTTAGAATCTGATAATTTGGACACATGTGATAGTACTCTTAGACTCATTCATGTGTCATGCATGTATATATACCATGATTAGTTGCCGTGATTAAAGTTTAGCATAAACGAAGCATGTTTTCAAGATAATAACAATGCTAGCTACATATATGCGATACGAGTACTCATGAGCATGCCTAATCCACGTTATATGAAATCTTATGTGTTTAAAAAGCGAGCATGTTAGACCATATGAGTTCGTGTCCTTGAATGACTTTAAGTATTAACTTAAGAACCTATACCATGTACGATTGGATTTGAAAAAGTTATACAAGCATGAAAGTATCCTTTAAATATGAATACATGCTACGTGATATTATAGGATGTTACTTGAACCCGATTTTGACGGTTAACTTAAGGGGATGCCGTAACTTGCTAAAATGAAATATATTTAGTATTGATTGCGATCTTATAAGATATGAGAATGTGTTTAAACTCTAAAGGAGGAACGTTAAGGATAGAAATTATATTCTATATAACTGTGTAGCTAGGTAAAACCTAGCTTATGTGTTGATCGTATATTCGAAGATAAAATGTGAAGTTTAATTATATGACTAATGAATATCATATATATACGTAACTGTATTACGATAGGAATTCGAAAGTGTTGATTTGCTTTTCGTGGATAAACTACGCTAAAGGCAAGTTCTCTTACTTACACTCTTTTAAAGTGCAAGTATCCTAACCGACGCATTTACTTTATGCAAGGAAATCTATGATTGTGCAAGTTTCCTAACTTACACTCTTTTACTGTGCAAGTATTCTATCCTTGTATATTGCGAACTAGTTTCCTACTTAATCGGTTGAATTGAATTAGCATACTTGAACTCTTATTTCATTAAAGCTATTATTCCTGTTGAACTTAGTATTGTTCTTGAATATTGTGAAAGTGTCTATGCCATTTGATTCGGCTAGACTTATATTATTGGAAAGCAACCCAAACTAATTGATTGGTGCGGGATCTTGTATTGGACTGAGAAGAACAACCTTCTTTGAAGGGAATATATAATTGTCGGAGGACCGACGTGCACACTTGAGTATGATTGATTGTTATGCATAACGATGGTGCTTTAGGCTGATCACCTGTTGTACCTGTTTTTGTTGGATTTTCAGTTTATTACTGTTAATTCTAGTAGAAGGTCATAGTCCTTAGCGACTGCTCAGTATTCAGTTATCTTGAAATCTTGAATTGATTTGTTATTGAATCACATTGATATTATTTTGTCCTTAGCGACTGTTATTGAAAACTGTTGATATTCTTGTTATCCTTGAATTATCAAACCTTGCTATACCCTTTTTTAAGAATTGAGAATTATATTACAAACCCTTATTGTATATTACTTGCTGGGCAATTTGTGCTCATTCTTGCTTTCCCTAAAACATTTCAGTTAAGGCAGAGCAGGGCGAACCTTCGGGCGTTGATAATGGCAAGGGCAAGGCTACCAACTAGCTTGTCTCTTTTATGTTTTTAAATATTTTATTATCGTATTAAGATGATGTAGTAAGACTGATTTTGATTATGTTTAAGCTTAAGTTAGGTTATGTAATAAGTCGTTAATTGATATTATTATGTAATCTATTAAGTACTGTAGGTTGCGAGACTTGGAGGAATACTTATAATAAATCATTGTAAATTATTCTAGAATAGATTTTCCGCTGTGATGTGTGTTGTTTAGTTATTATTATTGTGATGTATTACCATGAGCACGTGATGAACCGAATTCGAGAGACCAAGTGGCGGTCCTGGAATTTGGGGGCGTCACAACCTCGCCTCCCCAATAGTGTTTCAACAGCTGCCCGTTGACCTTAAATGGCTTGTCCGGGTCTTGGCCTACAATCTCCACCGCACCATGAGGGTATACGGTTTTCACCGTGAATGGCCCCGGCCATCTAGACTTAAGCTTCCCCGAAAAGAGACGATGGCGTGAGTTAAAAAACAAAACAGTTTGTCCCGGCTCGAACTTCCTACCAATGATTTTCCGGTCATGCCATCTTTTCACCTTCTCCTTGTACAATTTTGAATTCCCATAAGCTTGCAGTCTAAATTCATCGAGTTCATTTAAATGGAGAAGTCTCTTCTCCCTTGCAGCTTTGAGGTCAAAATTTAACTTTTTGATGGCCCAAAATGCTTTGTGTTCCAACTCCATAGGAAGATGACAAGATTTACTATACACCAACTGATACCGGGACATCCCAAGAGGTGTCTTGTATGCCGTTCTGTATGCCCAAACTGCATCATCTAGCTTTAATGACCAATCCTTCCTAGTGGGGTTGACAATTTTCTCTAGAATTTGCTTAACTTCTCGATTACGGACTTCAGCTTGGCCATTAGTTTAGGGATGATAGGCTGTAGCTACTCGATGATTCACCCCATACTTAGCCAAAAGAGATGAGAACTGTCTGTTACACAAATGATTGCCTTCTTCACTAATGATCTCCCTCGGTGTCCCAAACCTTGTGAAGATGTTTTTCTATAGAAACCTCAAGACCACCTTGGCGTCATTTGTTGGCAAAGTCGCCACCTCAACCCACTTGGAGACAAAATCAACCGCTAACATAGAGTTTAGATTGCCACAAGATGAGATAAATGGTCCCATGAATTCAATGCCTCAAACATCAAAAATTTTAACTTCTAGAATCATGTTCAAAGGCATTTCATTCCTCTTTGAGATGTTTCCCACCCTTTGGCATCTATCACACTTTTGCACAAATTGATAGGCGTCCTTGAATAGAGTTGGCTAATAAAATCCAACTTGAAGCACCTTAGCCGCTATCCTCTCACCTCCATAATGTCCCCCGTACACTGATGCATGACAGTCATGTAATATGCTCTCTGTCTCACTATGAGGGATACATCGCTTGATCATTCTGTCTGCATATTGCTTGAAGGGATATGGCTCATCCCACATGTACCATTTGACATCGTGCAAAAATTTCTTTTTTTGAGGCCTTGACAACTCAGGAGGGAGGATGTTGCTAACCAGGTAGTTTGCAAAGTCAGCAAACCATGGGACCTCGTGTTGGACCATAAAAAGTTGTTCATCCAGGAAAGACTCATTAATCAAAACTCTATCATCCTTATCTTCTCCCGAATTCTCTAATTGTGATAAGTGGTCTGCCACCTGATTCTTGGTACCTTCCTATCCTTGATCTCCAAGTCAAACTCTTGCAAGAGTAGAATCCATCGAATCAATCGGGGTTTGACATCCTTTTTAGCAATTAAATACCGAATGGCAGCATGATCTGTAAACACCACTACTTTTGTGCCAATCATATATGAGAAAAACTTATCGAAGGCATATACAACAGCTAGTAACTCCTTCTCAGAAGTTGTGTAGTTGAGTTATGCATCCGTCAAGATCTTCCTAGCATAATAAATGATATGGAACATATTTTCCTTACGCTGCCCCAAAACAACCCCCACTGCAAAGTCACTAGCACCACACATCAACTCAAACGGTAATGACCAATCTGGAGCCGTGATGATAGGTGATGTCGTCAACTTTTTCTTCAAATGCTCAAATGATGCCAAACAATCCTCTTCAAATTTAAAAGGGACATCCTTCTCCAATAAACTGCATAAAGGCTTTGTGATATTGGATAAGTCCTTTATAAATTGACGGTAGAACCCGCATGTCCAAGAAAATTGCGGACCCCCCTTCAATGAATTCGGTGGCGGTAAGCTCTCTATTGTTTCCAACTTTGCCTTGTCGACCTCCAATCGCTTTCCTGAAACCTTGTGCCTAAGAATAATCTCTTCTTGTACCATGAAATGGCACTTCTCCCAGTTGAGCACCAAGTTTTTCTCTACACACCGTTTCAAAAACATGACCAAGTTCTCCAAACATATATCAAATAAGTCCCCAAAAATTGAAAAGTCATCCATGAAGACCTCCACGTTCTGTTCTACCATGTCAGAGAAAATGGCCATAATATACCTCTGAAAGGTAGTCGGTGCATTGCATAAATCAAACGACATCCTTCTGACAGCAAATGTTTCGTAGGGGCAAGTGAAGGTTGTTTTTTTTTATCTTCAGGAGCAATGACTATCTAATTATATCCCGAGTATCCATCTAGGAGGCAATAATACTCATGATATGCCAACCTATCTAGCATATGATCAATAAATGGAAGAGGGAAGTGATCTTTTCTAGTCGCTTTGTTGAGTTTTTGGTAATCCATGCACACTCTCCATCCAGTGATCGTTCTAGTGGGGATCAACTCGTTGTTCTCATTGGCTACCACATTCATTCATCCTTTCTTGGGTACACACTGCGCTGGACTCACCCACGAGCTATCTGAAATGGGGTATATAATTACAGCATCCAACCATTTTAGAATCTCCTTCTTAACCACTTCTTCTATGATTGGGGTGAGTCTTCTTTGCTGTTCAAATGTAGTCTTGCTATCATCTTTAAGAAGTATCTTGTGCATGCAAAAGGAAGGGTTTATCCCCTTGATATTAGCAATGGTCCACCCAATTGCAGTTTTGAATTCCCTTAGCACCCTCAACATCTTACTTTCCTGAAATAATGTTAGTGTAGATGCAATTGTAACAGGCAAAGTAGAAGAATCACCCAAAAAAGCATACCTGAGGTGATTAGGAAGAGGCTTGAGATCAATTATAGGAGGTATCTCAAGAGATGGTTTTAAACGCTCAGATAACTCACCTGTGTGCTCTAGAGGTTCCACATGACTTTTAAACATGCTCACCCATGGCACTATATCCAGAATCTGTACATATTCAACTACCTTGAGGTCATCAATGCTAAAGTCCCCTATCAGTACACTCTCCAATGAGTCAATATTCATCACATGTGTGAACTCTTCACTCACAACCCTATCGACCATATCTATTCGGAAGCATTCCTCTTCATCGGTAAGAAATTTCATAGCCTTAAACACGTTGAAAGTGACTTCGTGATCCTGAACTCTCATAGTAAGCTCTCCGTTTTGCACATCAATAAGAGTTCTCCAAGTGGCTAAGAAAGGTCTTCCCATAATGATATGAATGTCCTTGTCTTCTTCATAGTCAAGGATAATAAAATTGGCGGGAAATATGAACTTCTCCACCTTCACAAGGATATCCTCCACAATACCTCTCGGATAAGTAATGGATCTATCGGCAAGATGAAGAGAGATATTTGTTGGTTTTGGAGCCGACAAACCCAATTGTGTGTAAACCGATAGTGGCATGAGGTTGATGCTAGCTCCCAAATCACACAAACATTTGTTAAATGACAAGCCTCCAATAGAGCACGGGATAGTAAAACTTTCGGCATCCTTTAGTTTGGGAGGTAGCTTCCTTTGCAACACAACACTACATTCCTCAGTCACGGCTAATGTCTCAAAATCTTCCAATTTCATCTTTCTAGACAGAATCCCCTTCATAAATTTTGCGTAGCTCGGTATCTATTCTAAAGCCTCTGCTAATGGGATATTGATTTATAGCTTTTTGAATACCTCAAGGAACTTAGCAAATTGCTTGTTTAATTTCTGCTTATGGAGTCTTTGTGGATAAGAGACACGTGGATACACTATTGGTGGTGGAACACATGATTGCTCTACTGTTTCCTTCTGTTCTGCATCAGAACCTTGCTTGTCATCCTATTCCTTTGAAAATTCTACAGAATTGTTTTCTAGGGATGGGCGTGCCCGCGCCGTTTCCCTTTGTTCTTGAGACGCGGCTGCTCTAGGCTCTGGAACTGCAATCTACTTTCCACTCCTAAGTGTGATGGCCATACATTGCTCTTTCCCTTCTCTTCTTGGGTTTGCTTTCGTGTTGCTAGGTAGAGTCCCTTGTGGTCTATTAGTAAGCACGCTAGCCATTTGGCCCATTTGATTCTCCCAATTCTTAATAGCCACAACTTGGCTCTTTTTCATCGCCTCAGTGTTGGCCATGTACTTCAACATCATCTCCTCCATTTCTGATTTCTTTTCTGGCTGAAGAGTGGGAGCTTGTTGATGTTGTTGGTTCTAAAATCCCGGAGGGTATGAAGGTCTTGGAGCATGTTGTTTTTGATGTTGTGGTTGATGGTTTTGGTTATTGCTCCATGACAAGTTGGGGTAGTTTTTGTTGTTGGGGTTGTAAGTGTTCTAATATTAGTTCAGTGGCCTCTGATAATTGTTCACAAACTGCACCGACTCAGGATGGATAGCACATTGGTTTGTAGGATGTGACCCCGCACAAAGCTCACAAATATAGGCTACTTGTTGCACTTTTGACTCTGCAATGGAATCGATTTTCTTTGACATAGCCACTAATTAAGCTGATAAAGCCGTGATGGCATCAACTTCAAATACTCCTGCGACTTTCATTTGATTCATTCTAGAAGAAGGCCATTGGTAATCATTCGTAGCCATAGTCTCTAACAACTCATATTCTTCTTTATAACTCTTGACTATGAATGCTCCTTCCGAAGTGGCATCAATGCTAGGCTGAGTTTGACTACCCAAACCATTGTAAAATGTGTTTATCTCCATCTATTGAGGCATCCCATGATGAGGGCACTTCCTTATCATTTCCTTGTATCTCTCCCAAGCTTCATATAAGGACTCCCCATTTTGTTGCTCAAATGAAGAAAGAGCACTTCGTATCTTTGCGGTCATTGCAGGTGGGTAGAATTTTGCCAAGAATTTCTATGCCAAGTCTTCCCAAGTAGTAATGGACCCCGGTGGAAACGAGTGAAGCCAACTCATTGCCTTGTCTCTCAATGTGAAAGGAAATAGTCTAAGTCTCACCATATCATCCGACACTCTATTAAACTTGAAGGTGTCACATATCTCAATGAAGCTCAGTAGATGCTCATTCGGGTCATCATTAGACATACCCGCAAACTGAACCGAGTTTTGCACCATTTGTGATGTTCCCAGTTTAATATCAAAGGAATTGGCGGCTATAGCTGGCCTTGTGATGCTCGACTGTAACTCATGGATACGCGACGTTGCATAATCCCTTAGTTCTTTATGTTCTTCTGCCGCCATAACTACCGGTGCCTCAGTCTCCTCTTGAATGCTAGTGGTCTCCTTACTCAATATCCGAACCCTTCCATTGATGTTGTCCTTTCTAGGCACCATAGTAGGACTTCTTAGACCGAGTTTGCATACACTAGTCAAGAGTGCCTGAAACAAAAGAAAAATGAAGATATAAATGAGATAAGATATGATTTGTTTAACTAAGATCAATTTAATTTAAACTGATAATGAAAGTAATAAAAATAATCACTATTCCTCGACAACGGCGCCAAAAACATGTTGGCTTGTTTGGGTGTTAATCAAAAAAATCACACACACGCAAGTGCACGTGGTCCACAAGTAATATAGAGTAAGAAAAGTATCATTCCCACGGAGAATAATGAATGCCTCTAATCTAAAATGCAACAGTTTTGTAACTATTTCTGCCTACTTAAATAGATGATCAAATTATGATTTATCTAACAGTGTTGATTATCAACTAACCACTAATTAACAAGAAAATAATTTAGATAAGGGAGATATAGGATTAAAACTTCACTTAATGCGTTACTCAAGTTGATACACCTCCTGTTAAGCTCAATTGATTACTTCAGATTGTTAGTCGAGAACACGAAAGTAAAGCATAGCCATCTCTCGATATACCATGTCCATATCACATACAATCCATAAATGATAGAATGAATGTGAACACCCAAATTAAATAAACCACTATATTTCTATGTGACTTAACATTAATAAGGGTTTAAGCACAAGTTCTCAAACGACTACAAGTGGTGCTTCAGTATATGTCTATCCTAAGCACAAATTATGGAGTCTAACACCATGTAGAATCATAAACATAAGCTAATATGGTCAAATCTGAACTCATAATTCATTACTCAATTTCATACGAGTTATTCCGGTAATTGGTGATAAAGCAATTAGGCAATCAAAGTAAACCACATTAGACAATCCATACATAATCAACTCAAACTCAATAAGGAAGTATAGCAATCTGAATAAGCGCTAAGATCCATTAAAATCCCACAATAGAAATTAGTTCATAATTGAATCAATATCCATCATCCAAACTTGTTAATACATTTGAAAACCAAAGATGAAAATAAAGAGAAGCTAAGGAATGAGATATGAAAATCTGATTTCTCCTTTTCAAATCTGAACCTTCAATGTAGGGCAAATCCTTCAAAACATCCAAATCTAAACCTAATCTATACAAATCTACTAAGGAAACAAGAGAGAAAGCCAAAATGTAGAAGAGGAGGCTATATAACGAATGAGAATTTTATATGTGAATTTTAATATTTATTGAATTAAAAAAATATTTTAACTGATTTATTTATTGAGTTAAATAAATAATTTATGTAATTGTTGTGGAGTTGTAATTGTTGTGGAGTAATTTAATTAAGTGTAATATGTAAATTAAATTAATATTTAATTTTAAATTATTGTGTAAGCAATTTTATGGTATAGTTTTAATTTAATTGAGATAATTGATGTATATTATGTGATAATTGTTACATGAGATTATGGTTAGCGAGTAATTATAATTGTTATGTAGCAAATTTTATTTGATTAATTGATGTTAGCTTTAATTTAATTAAATTAGAATGTTGGGATTTAATTAAATAAGGTGTAACATTGAAAGTATATGTTAAATGATTTATTAAGTAAATAAAAAGGATTTTTAAATTAGTTTTACCAAACAAGGCCTTTAAAACAGTTTTAAAGAGTTCTGCCAAACAAGGCCCATACACCTATTTTAATTCTATTTTGCCAAACAGGGCCTTAACTACTAAAAATCTGTTTTTAAAATTTAAGTGGTTTTGGCCAAACAAAGCCTTATGATTTTTTAATTTTCAAAAAAATGAAACTGACATGTATTTAGTAGAGGAAGTTAATATTTGTCAGTTATCTATATATATATATATATATTATATAATTATATGTATAATATATCATTTATATTATAGCAGTTTATATTATACGTTAGTTAGAGAGTTAGTCAGTGTTAGAAAGAAAGAACAGAGAAGAAAAGTTAGAGAGAAAGAAGAAGAAGAAGAAGAAGAAGAAGAAGAAGAAGGAGAAGGAATTGTTAAAACTTGAAGCCTATCATCACCATCATCTTCTTCCTCTAAAATCAAAGGGTATAATTCTAACTCTCTAACCATTAAAATTGTGGTTTTATGTTCTTCATGTTTTAGTTCTCTGTGATTAGAGTTTTTATAAGAATTCATGTAAACATGATTTATATTTATATATATATATAGTGTGTTATAAATTGTTTATATATGAATTGTATAATGATATAATTTGTTTAATTCATGTAAACGTGATTAACATTAAGAAATCATGTTCATCAAAAGTTATAGTGAATTTGTTTTGAAAATATATAGTTCCTTTAAAATCAAAATTTATATTTGATTGTATTATATTGTATAAATTGATGTTAGATTTCGATAACATGCTTGGAAACGAATTCAATATGTTTGAAATTATGTGAATTGATTTAGAAACAAACTCATAGTGTTCAATTTCATCAAGAACACTGAAAAATGGCTTTTCCTCAAAATTAAGTGTTTTAAATTGTGTTTTGATGTTATATGTATTAAAACATGATTAGAAACATAAAATTGATGTGTTTACAAAAGTTTATGTGAGTTATATATGCTAAAATCAGAATTTGGTGTGGAGAAATAAGCCAAATTGACTTTTTTTTCTGCACAATTCGCGACACTGTCATAATAATATGCGCAGTGGCGCGGCCGCACCGCTCCCAAGGCTTATTGGAGCGCGGCAAATTGTGCAGAAAGTTATTTTTAAAATGCAACTTTATGAGATTAATGAAATAATAAAATATAAAGCATGTTAAAAAAATTAAAATGCTAAATGGACAGTAATGAATTATGTTATAAAAATATAATATATAATTATAATTTGATTAATTATAATTAAAGTAAATGTATGATTTAAATTATAATTTGTTTAATTATAATATGAATACATAATTTAAGTTTGATTAATTATATGAACATGTGATGTGATTATGTGATGTGATAATTAATTATTAAACCTAATAATTAAAGAGGAATGAGTTAACCTAGATGGGTTAATTAGTTATGTGAATTAGTTATATGATAACTAATTTATATTATTATTGTTAATATTGTATATATAGGATTAATTAAGGAACGTGAGTATAACTTGTAGCTTGCGCTTGAGGCAAGTTTTCTAAACTCAAACTTTACTTGAGCAAGTTTCATATTTCTAATTTGTTATTCATATGTCAGTTATTGTATTCTCTATAAATTATATATTGACTAAATATCTTATCAAGTTCATTATTGAGTTAATGCGACCTTGACTTAATTGTTCAAGCAAGGTCTATTTTATCTTTCGAATGCTTTAAGTTTAATTCTTAAGCATAAGTTATTTCGTAATTCTTTATTGTCGAATTATTATTTATTGTGAATTGATTCAACTACTCCTTAGTTGATGATAGTTGAACTTCAAATTTCCTTTTAAGCTTATCCAAACCAAACTTTCTTTGGTTCGGACTTGTTATCAAATACTGAGATGAATAACCCTTTTTAATAGGGGATACCATGCAAAAGATTTAAGATGTTTGTGCACAATACATGGTACGAAGGGCTGGTCCCCCTAAGTACGAGTTAAGAGTCTATATAGTCTAAAAGACTGTTAAAAGTTTTAAATATAAATGTTTATAACCTAGGATATAGTTCAAGGTCTTATAACCCTCAGATGATTCCTATATTCGAATTTTAAATTTTGATGAAAGAATTATTATTCAATTCTTTACTATTGATGAAAGAAATATTATTCAAATCATTTGAAGCTATTCAATTTATGTCATCACTACATTTGTTGTTATTCCAAGTGAGTTGTTGTTTGCTCACTCTTGCATTATATAACCCTTGCAGCTAAAGTCGAAAGAGTTGATGAACCATCAACTAGTAAGAGCAAGATCAATATGAACAAGTGAAGACTTGTTATGTTCTGATTATGATGTGTAATAGAATTTTTATTGTGTTATGTTTTATTTTCCGCACTTATTTATTGATGTTAAGGTTAGCAAACCCTAGGATTGTTTTGATTAAGTTGTAATCCTTTTATAAGGAAGATTTTGTTCTTTAATTAAGGTTGTAATGTATTTTGCATTCCTTATTTATGGGCAGTAGTTATGTTTTATTTAAATAGTGAGCACCAAATCTCGTAGAATTGAAGTATCCGAATTTGGGGGTGTCACAGATTAGTATCAGAGCTTTAGGTTATGAACCTTAGATGGGAGAAACCTTAGGTAGTAGCCTTGTAGGAGATCGAAAAGATAGTGGTGATAGTTAAAGATAATAAACTACCGTATGTGCTATGTTTTTACATTTAAGTATTCGAAGAGTATCGATCGATATCACGTAATAATTAAACTTTAAAATTTTGTTGTTAAGATGACGAATGTTGGAGAGACCAGTCAGGCTAGGGAGGAGTTACCCCAGATGCCCAGAGACGAGGAGCCCTGAGACATCCAGGTTGTCTGGGAGCAGTTGGTTTAGAGAGAGCCATCACCATTGATCACCGTAGCTGGTCAGGAGCATGAGCCAGTATCTGACCGAGATGATGAGGATGAGGAGGAGTATCCTGAAGAGGAATTTTCACCTCATACGACTAGCGCTGAGATGTACGAAGAGATCTACGATCGCAACGTGGAGCTACATGGTCGAGTTGGAGAACTGGAGGAGCTGGTGGACAAGAGTCGGACTACCATAGAACAGAGAGATGAGAAGATTTAAGAGTTATATGACGAGCTTGGAAACACGAAGTGGGATCTAGTCCACGCGGAGAGTGACAGAGATGATGCACTAGCTGAACTAGCGAAATTTAAGGATGACATCCAAGAGGAGTCAGCGAAGCATGCCAGAGCAGAGGAAACAAGCTTGAGAGCTACTTAACGTGCAGATCGACCTGAAGACGAGGTTCAAGTGAAGAAGATCAAGCTGAGGGAGACAGACTATGCTTTCCATACGGCTATAGATAGGGCCCAGGATCGTGTCTTTTATTACCCAGCTCAGTTCAAAGATTTACCGTGGTACATGGTGGATTACAGAATAGTGTTCCGGGTGATGGAAGAAGAACGAAGAGAGGCTGTGCGACGTCTTAATATGCCTAGATAGTAGAGTCATTAATTTTGTATTTTTTATATCAATAAATGTAAATCCCAGAATTTGAGATAATAATGGGATAAGATAATAATGTAATATTGTAACTTGTTTCAATTTAGGAAAGATGATGTAAATAGCAGAGATGCTATCTATTCTATGTTGAAAACTAAGAATGAATAAAATAAAGAAGTTTATTGACATGCTATGTGTTCAAGTGTGAATTGAGTTAATTTAAATGTTTAAATTGAACTTTAATATTTAAGAAATAAGTAAAGGATCTAATAAGAGTATGTCTTAACAGAAAGATGCCTCTAAGAAGAAGACCTACACGTCAAAACCCAGAGGGTTTAACTAATAACAACAACGATGACAACAACAATGACGGGATGAATTCCAATTCGGTCCAGCAATTGGTGAATTTACTGACGGGAGCGCTTGCAAATCAGCCGCAAGTTCAGAACACAACATTTAAGGAGTTCAAGGCAGTAGGACCGCAAAAATTTTAGGGATCGGTGAATCCGATAGAGGCCCAGACTTGGGTGATGGAGATGGAGAAGGTCTTCGTTGTGGCTAGAGTTGCGAGGACCAGAAGACGGCTTTCGTGACGTTCATGCTGAAGTCGGAAGCTAGCTTTTGGTGGCAGGGCAACAAGACTAGGGAATGAGAAGGTGTTATAGCATGAGATCGTTTCAAAGAAATTTTCTTTGAGATGTACTTTCCAATAAGCTCGCAGAATCAAATGGAGGTTCAATTTCTAGAGCTGAAACAGGGAGGGATGACGGTGCCGAAATATGCCATAAAATTCAACGAGCTGGCCAGGTTTGCTACGTACCAGGTTATTACTGACGAGAGGAAGGCGAGAAGGTTCGAGCAGGGATTGAAGGCCTAGCTCTACAACAAGGTCTCCATATTCCAACTAAATAAGTTTGCAGCTGTACTGGAAATGGCCATCCTCGCTGAAGGTGGAAGCGATGCGGTGACTAATGAGTGCATTATATTAATTTATTTTGATTCCTTTATACGTAGTCTATTGCATGTTTGGTTGTTAACAAGGGCTTAATAGGTTTGTTTATGGGTTTCAGGTCAAAATGGAGATGAAACGAGGAAAATGGGAAGATTGTTGGGTTTTTAATGCTAAGTTGGATTCATGGTCTTGGCTTTGTACTTATATTTTATTATAGAACTATTCCTTAGCTTTCCGTAACATCTTGAATCATCCACATCGGAGTTCATATGAAAGGGTTATGACCTTTTACCAAGCAGAAGTTGAAACCTCGGAGTTTGGAAGTTGAAATTTACATAGTAGTCAGTTGAAGCCGATTTCAACCATGATCCAATCAGAATCTGTCAATGCTCAAAGAATTAAAGTAGTAAATCTCATCGACAGCTTCGATTTGACAGGTAGCAGACCCCGTAGCTCCTCTCGGATCAAACGTTATGATAGTTTTACCAAAGGACGTCGCAACAGAAACAGACAAGCCCGGACCGCGCCCAAACAAGCGCTGACCTTACTAGTACACTAGATTTTATGCATGCTAAGCGCTGAGCGCACTTCGTCAAGCGCTGACTGCGCCCGGCTGACGGGAAAAGCTGATTTATTGTCTTTTTGGTGCAGAAATTGATTATAAATAGGATTTAGACTTACTTAATTGTACTAGGGTTTTGATAGACTATAAATATTAGTTATTTACTTAGTATTTGGGGGAGATCTTGGATCTAGGAATTCTTGGAGGCTATTCAAACCCTAGTTTTGGAGAATCAAAGTATATCAAGCTAATCTTCTCAATTCAATTTTGAAGGGATGTTGAACCTTATTCATAATTAATGGTTTGATCAAGTTTACTTTATTTATTTCTTCGTATGAGAGATTTATTCTAATTTTCTACATAAACTTCTTGTATGCTATACTATTTGATTAATTTGATATAGCTAGTTAGATTAATCTGATAAATATCATCTACTAGATTAAGATATATATTAAGCAAACGATGTATGTCTAATCATAAGTAGCAATTAATGATACTTGATTGTGGACAAGCTTTTTGGTATTGTTAAGGTGTTTAGAAGACAAGTTAAATAATTCCTGATTGTGCAATTGTTGCTTGGAACAATCTAATTCTCATTCTTCATGCTTCTATTGTATTAAATCTAGACTGATAGTTTCGGGTTATATGATAGTTAGGATCTTTTGTTGGCGATCGTCGCATTAGATTTACACATAAGGAGAATTTTGGATAATTAGCGATCGCTGTTATCTAGGGTTGTTAATCTCATTGAAGTATGAATATTGTAAAACTTGATTAATCCATGATTGTAAAGAGGTGATACTGAACTGAAGAATTGAAGCTTTTTACTCATTGATATTTCTTTTAAATTCATTTTTGTTAATTCAACTTTTCAAACTAAAAATCCCCAATTCATTAGGAAATACTTGGATAAATATAAAATGAAACGCTCTCTGTGTGATCGATCCTTGCTTATTACTATACTAATTATTGAGTTAGTGGAATAGAAGTAAGGTAAATTTTGTAGTGCTAAACAACAGCTACCAAATTTTGGCACCGTTGTCGGGGAGTGTTATTTATTTTTTATTTTTCATTTTTCATTTTTTTTCATTTTTTATTTATTTTTGTTTTATGACTCAATCCTCTTACTCTATTGACTTAAATTTTGATCAAGAGATAGAGAAAATTGCAGATACAAAAGAAGCTCTTGTTCCAACACTTGAAAAGGAAAAGATGGAGGTGCCAAGAAACAGCAGAACATTAAAAGAACTGGCTACTCCTGACCTTGATCAACCATCCTTGTGTATTGAATATCCTACTTTAGATGTTGTTTTCGAACTTAACTCTGGACTAATTCGTCTTTTGCCAATTTTTCGTGGACTTACAAGTGAAAATCCATATAAGCATCTAAAGGAGTTCCATGTGGTGTGTTCCACAATGAAATCACAAAGAGTGCCTGAGGAGCAGATCAAGCTTAGATTGTTTCCGTTCTTAGTAGCAGATTTGGCTAAAGACTGGTTATACTACCTTCCTTTAGGATCAATACGATTATGGCCTGAGATGAAAATGTTATTCTTGGAGAAGTACTTTCCTGCTTTGAGAGTTGATAGCAGAAGGAAGGAGATATGTGGAATCAGGCAGTTTAATGAAGAGAATCTCTATGAGTATTGGGAAAAGTTCAAGAAGTTGTGTTCCAGCTGTCCACCTCACAGAATTGATGACTATCACTTGATTCAGTACTTCTATGAGGGGTTGCTACCAATAGATAGAAGCATGATTGATGCAGCAAGTGGAGGAGCACTAGTAGACAAGACTCCAGAAGCTGCAAGGAACTTAATTGCAAATATGGTAGCTAACTCGCAGTAGTATGGAACTAGGATGGATCATACAGCTCAAAGGGTAAATAGGGTAAGTACAAGTAATATTTAACAACAAATTTCTGAATTCACTGTTTTGGTTCGTCAAATGGCTACAGGGAATATGCAAGTTACAAAAGATTGTGGAATTTGCTCAAAGTCAGGACATAC
This sequence comes from Panax stipuleanatus, assembly GCA_020205555.1. Taxonomy (NCBI): domain Eukaryota; kingdom Viridiplantae; phylum Streptophyta; class Magnoliopsida; order Apiales; family Araliaceae; genus Panax; species Panax stipuleanatus. Next base: position 50,112,206 of record CM035122.1, read on the forward strand.
CAGTGATGCTTGTCCAATATTACATGGGGATGAAACTGTGCACCACGTCAATGTCGTGGGAACATTCTTAGGACATCATCAGCATCAATATGAGCCTTGGGCAGAAATTCACAATCCCGGATGGAGAGATATTCCTGACTTAAGCTACGAAGTACCTGCTCATTCTGGAACGTCTATGGAGGATATGTTCAAAGCTTTCATGAATCAGACGCAACAGATCCTCCAAGAGACAATGACTTATATCCACATATTGGAGAATAAGATGAGTCATCTTGCTACCACAGTTAGCAGTATGGAATCTCAAGTCTTAGGGAAGTTAAATCCTCAGTTTGTTGAGAACTTAAGTACAGTGGGATGTGACAAAGAGGAGCAAGAGGATTCAGTGCTTACTTCAGGAACAGACAGTAATATAGAATTTGATAAAGAGAAGGAACAAGTGGAAGAGGGGAATGATTTGATAAGTTCTGCAGATCTCTACAAGAAAGGCATGGATTCATCTCCATCAATACAACTAACAGAAACATTGAGTGATACACACCATCAAACCTTTACCACAGAATTCAATAATGCAAAGTTCCAGTTCAACGCATATGAGGCTAAAAGGTATCTTGGTAATGTTAAATATGTTTTTGCTATTGATGTTGTGGGTTATTCAGTGCAGAAATCTTTTGATCGAATACAATTATACAAAGAGGATTTGATGGCCGAAAAGGAGCATGATCATGAAGTACAAAATGTTCCTAATTTAGAGCTGAAACTGTTACCAGTCCACTTGAAGTTCACAAGTCCAATTACATAGAATGAGAGGGAAAATGTCAAGAAAATGACAATAAACAAGGGCAGCTGCTTGGGAGGCAACCCAAAATCTCAAATTTGATTTTTCTATCCTTTTACTTATTATGTTTTTTATTTACATGTAGTTCTTTCTATTTTTCATGATTTTCTTACATTAGGGACAATGTAAGGTTTGAGTGTGCGAGGAAAGATTTAGGTTTTTATTTTATTTAGGGATATTGATCCGATTTTGATAGGAAATTTGAAAATTTGATGCCTTTTGAAAATATTTGAAAATTTTGAGTTCTATAATTATATTTTCCTATGTGTTCAAAGGTTAAAGTCAAAAAATTAAAAATCAATGTTAAATTTCAAAATCTGTTTGATGCTTAATTGGTTAATGATTGGAAAAAATTAAGTCATGATCCATAGTAATTGATTTTAATTGAATTTGTGTTGCATAAGTACTTGAATATGTGATACTTGCTTATTTGACTGAGTTATCTGTGGAGTTGTCTGTGTGCACTAATCGTACGCTTTAGAACTATTGAACTGCTTATATTTTTTGCAGGATTATATGAAAAAAAAAATTAAAAAAGTTGAAAATCAAAGAAATTGTTGAAAAAGAGAAAAAGAGAAAAAGAAGCAAAAGAAAAATCATGTGGTGGGATGAGATGGAGCGTAAAACGCACTATCCCATAAACACGTGCGAATAAGTGAGATGGAGCATAAAATGCACTCACTTACAAAAGAAAGATTGGGGAAGGTGAAACGGAGTATAAAATGCAATCACCAGAAATAAAGAGAAAAATGAAAGGGTCTGGTAAAAAATAAACCAGGAAAAGTATGAATTGAGTCTTGAGTGGTGTGCACGGTTTTTGCTCTATAGTAACTAAGTTTAGTAAGTGTGTGGATCATAAAAGAGTGCTTATGTGAATACAATTTGACTTAATGAAATTCAATGGTGAAAAGGCATGGTTGTTGTTTTGAGTTAATTGATGAAGCATTGATTATGTTTTTGTGGGTTTAGTGTTGATAATCATGATTTGATCTTGAAATCTTTTGACGTTATGGTTGAGTAGTGTTTTTGGAAATCAAACTTTTGGTTTACACGAGGACGTGTAAAAGCTAAGTATGGGGGAATTTGACGAGTGCATGATATTCATTTATTTTGATTACTTTATGCGTAGTCTATTGCATGTTTGGTTGTTAACAAGGGCTTAATAGGTTTGTTTATGGGTTTCAGGTCAAAATGGAGATGAAATGAAGAAAATGGGAATATTGTTGGGTTTTTAATGCTGAGTTGGATTCATGGTCTTGTCTTGGGAATTTGATTTTATTGTAGAGCTATTCCTTAGCTTTTTGTAACATCTTGAATCGTCCAAATCGGAGTTCATATGAAAGAGTTATGACCTTTTTACCAAGCAGAGGTTGAAACCTCAGAGTTTGGAAGTTGAAATTTATATAGCAGTCACTTGGAGCCGATTTCAACCTTGATCCAATTAGAATCGGTTAATGCTCAAAGAATGAAAGTTGTAGATCTTGTCGACAGCTTCAATTTGACAGTTAATAAGCCCCGTAACTCCTCTCGGATCAAATGTTATGATAGTTTTACCAAAGGACGTCGCAGCAGAAACAGACAAGCGCGGACCGCGCCCAAACAAGCGCTGACCTCGATAGTACACCAGATTTTATGCATGCTGAGCTCCCTGAGCGCACTTCGTCAAGCGCTGACCATGCCCGGCTGACGTGAAAAATTGATTTTTTAACTTTTTGGTGCAGAAGTTGATTAGAAATAGGATTTGGACTTACCTAATTGTACTAGGGTTTTGATAGACTATAAATATTACTATTTTCTTAGTATTTGGGGGAGATCTTGGATCTAGGAATTCTTGGAGGCTATTCAAACCCTAGTTTTGGAGAATCAAATCATGTCAAGCTAATCTTCTCAATTCAATTCTGAAGGGATGTTGAACCTTATCTATAATTAATGGTTTGATCAAGTTTACTTTATTTATTTCTTTGTATGTGAGATTTATTCTAATTATCTACCTAAACTTATTGTATGCTATACTATTTGATTAATTTGATATGTCCATTAGATTAATCTGATAAATATCATCTGCTAGATTAAGATATATATTAAGCAAACGATGTATGTCTAATCAGAAGTAGCAATTAATGATACTTGATTGTGGACAAGCTTTTGGGTATTTTTAAGGTTTTCAGAAGACAAGTTAAATAATTCTTGATTGTATAATTGTTGCTTGGAACAATCTAATTCTCATTCTTCATGTTTCTATTGTATTAAATCTAGACTGATAGTTCTGGGTTATATGATAGTTAGGTTCTTTTGTTAGCGATCATCGCATTAGATTTACACATAAGGAGAATTTTGGATAATTAGCGATCGCGGTTACCTAGGGTTGTTAATCTCATAGAAGGATGAATATTTTAAAACTTGATTAATCCATGATTGTGAATAGGTGATACTGAACCGAAGAATTGAATCTTTTTACTCATTGATATTTCTTTTAAATTCACTTTTGTTAATTCAACTTTTCAAACTAAAAATCCCCAATTCATTAGGAAATACTTGGATAAATATAAATCGAAACGCTCTCTGTGAGATTGATCATTGCTTATTACTATACTAATTATTGAGTTAGTGGAATAGAAGTAAGATAAATTTTGTAGAGCTAAACGACAGCTACCAGTGACCAAATATAATCAAGATCAAAAGAAGAAGAAGGTTGAGACAGAGAACAAGGCTGGTTGTAGCGGTGCTAACAACCAGAAAAGAAAGTGGAACGACAACTCATCTACTTGAAGTCAACAGGGAAGTCAGCAGAAGAGAAGGATTGAAGCATGTGCTACATGCGAGAAGAATCACACTAGAGTTTGCTTGAGGGGGAAACGAGTATGCTTCAACTGTGGTCAGGAAGGCCACATTGCGCCGAATTGCCCGAACCCGAAGAAGGGAGCTTGCTACACATGTGGATCTAAGGATCACATGGCCCGAAGTTGCCCTAAGAAGCCAGTTGGAGGGTCAGCAGGAGCGAGAGGAAATGGCAGCGACATCACTTTAGCTATCGCTGGACCACTGCAGGCGATCCAACCCACTGTCAGAACATTCAACATGATGGTGCAGGATGTTGTGCAGTCAAAGGATGTGGTGTCAAGTATTATCCTGGTCAATAGTATAAATGCATATGTATTATTTGATTGGGGTTCTAATTATTTGTTCATATCTGATGACTTTGTTAAGACCTTAGACTTACCTAAAGAGGAATTAGTTTACCCCTTGAACATAGAGATTGCAAAATAGGGAGGTTATTCCTGTTAGGTTTTTTACAAGAACTGTAGATTGGACATTAAAGGTTATGAGTTGAGGGGAGATTTGATTCTGATAAGACTTTGATGTTATATTGGGTATGGATTGGTTGTTCAACCATGGGGCAGTAATCGATTGCCAGAAGAAGTCTGTGAACCTTAGGACTCCGTCGTAGGTAGTATTTTGTGGCAGCAAGTCGCCTAGACAAGCGAGTTGTCTGACGATTGTCGACGTCGAAAAAAAATCCGCTGGTAGGGTCACTACCTGGATCTTTCTCTCTTTCTAAGTTATCTCTACCCTCACACTTTTTATTGCGAAAAAGGTTTTGAAGGGTTTTTTAGGAAAAGGCCAACATGTATCATGTCGACGATTTGAACGTTTTACAGAGTCACCAGTTGGTATATTTGATATGATTGTACCAACTCAATCGAGTTTTGTTTGAAAGAGGCCCAATTGCTAGACATTGTCAAAACTTGATCTTTGAAAATAAAGTTTGAGTTCGGGGGCTTCGTTAAGTATGGGAAAGGTCTTAGGCACCCCACAACTCCCGTGTAAACACGTGTGTGTGAATGCTGTTTGAAAATTGGGCCTATGTTTGATTGGAAAACATGTCTATGCATTGTTGAACCTATATACGAAGGGTTTGATTTGATTTATAAAAAGTCTTTGATTTGATTTGCAAAAGTATTTGATTTGATTTGCAAAAGCTTCTCTTTTTGAAAAGATTTGAATGATGTTTTTGAAAGAAGATTTTCAAATCCTTACGCTAACATAGGAATTGAAGCATATCGATACTTCAGTTTTATCTTTTTCAGTCTTAAGGCTCAATTTAAATGGTGATTGTCGGGATGCGAAGCATCCTCGACCACAAAATATATACAAGTGTCGGTCTCCTCATGGGCATGATAGCCATCGGTGGGACTCTGACATGACAAACCATATTTTAATTATGACGAGACCTTAAATCTGGATAACCATTTTAAGGTCTTTTGCATGTACATTTTACAGAAAAACTGGCAGGGTACATTTGTAAAGTGGAGTTTGTCCATCGTGGGAATCAAATTTTGATCTGTTTGATCATGAATCCCACGATTCCTAGGCTCACATAGGGAGGCCAATAAACCTGCACTAGCTCAAATTTGTACAGAAATATATCTAAATATTGCCAGAACCAAGGATTCATTCAGTAAATCCTAGTTCGCACATGGCTGAAGCATTTCATTCCCACTAGATAGCGATCTAAGGGCCGCGAGGTTGCTTTTATAACTGAAACTAGAAAAATGCTAGATTTAAATAAATCTCAGCCATTCTAGCTTTCCGATTCCATCTGTACCTATTTTTAACCATTTGAAAGCTAGAGTTGGTGAGATTTAAATAAATCTAGTTCGCCTGCAGATATGTCAATGCCGATTTATATAAAATGAATATTTAAAACAACAATTTAATAAAAGCGAGTTAAGCAATATATATACAATTATATATACGAAAGCTGTAAAGGGCGATAGATTTTCACACCGGTGCCCGGACTTGAATTGAAATATATATATATATATATATATATATATATATATATTTATTTATAAAAGCTGTATAAAAGCCACAAAATGATCCAGGGTGGACAAAATTGAAATATATATAGAAAAATTGTAAAAAGGGCGATGGGTTTTCACGCTTGTGCCCGTACTGGAATTAAAATATATACAGAAACATAGTCATCCAAGGTTGGGAAGATAACCCAGTATAGTGAATGGTGCAAAAATAGTAAAAAGGCCACAGAATGATATAGGCTAAATAGGAATGTAAATATACATAAAAGTAGTAAACCAAGACTAAGAAGATAACCCAGTGTGGTGAATGTTGCTTATATATGCATAAATATATATAAAAGTAGTAAAAAGGTCACAGAATGATACAGGCCAAACTGAAACTATAAATAGACAAAAAAGTAGTCAACCAAGACTGGGAAGATAAACAAGTGTGGTGAATGTTTCTTTTATATGCACAAATATATATAAAAGCAGTAAACTACCGCGGATTTGACATCCGAGCTTGGCAGAATTGAAAAGTTAGTATATATATAGTAAAATATATACAAAAAAGCCAAACCCGGACTGGGAAGATATCCTAGTCCGGCGAAGTTACTCAAAACTCATATATTAGTACTTAAAAGCTGTTGGAAGCGACGGATCGTCAATCCGAGTTGTAGAAATGCCATAAAATGTGTTTAGGTACTAAAATGTACCAAAAGTTGACAAAAACGACCACGGAATTGAGTTCTGGGCATATTTAGAAAACGAAACTTAATGTGCAAGTGTATAAAAGTGTGAAGAAGTAATATAAACTTGATGATCGTAAAAATAATCACAGTGGACTGCTACACGGGCTTTTTTCCAAATTGTAGGCTTTAAACGTCCGAATCTACCGGTTATTTTCTGATATGTGGTAGTATGTGGGTATATCTACATGTTAGAGTGAAAAAATTTGGGTTTGGAAGACAAGGAAATAGATAGAAAACCAAACGGGCAGGGGTTCGGAGCGTTTTTGAATTCTTTAAATGAGAGGGGGGTGCACCTCTATATATAGAGCAGGGAGCCTCCACTCTACCTGTGATAGCTGCAGGTAGAGGTGAGGCTCCACGTTGCGTGGGCCCTACGGTGGGTTCCGTCGGCCCAAAGTACGTGCACTCTGAGCAACGCGAGGTCGAAGTCAAAACTTTCTAACTTTTTATCGGAGCGTCCGTTTGAGGCGTACGATACTTTTTTCGGAAAGCCCTCGCCAAGAGTGTCACAAAGACATGGGATAAAACATTTTTTCGGTCCAAGAAGACGGGTTCATAACTAGATCTTCGATTCCTCACAGTTTATCCGTTGAACTGTCTTGCGCTGTTTGCACTCGGGATCATCGTTATGGTTTGTTTTGACCTTGGTGGCATCAATTCGGCTTGATTTTGATAGAATCGGCTTGGAGTTGGTAAAATGACTATTTTTCCCCTCCCGGGGTTGCCTTTAATGTTGCCATGGCATTTGGTTGACTTCCTAAGGTTGTTTCCATGATTTGGATCCCGTTCGAGTCTGTTTGTCCTCAGTGTTGTCTCTGAAGTTGACTTGGTCACTCCAGGTTTTCCTCTAGAGTTGTTATGAGGCTTCAGGATTGTTTCTGAAGTTGACCTGACTTCCTGGGTTGAGACCAGGGATGACTTGTACTTCCCGGGTTGAGACCGGGTTTGATCTGTACCTCCCAGGTTGAGACCGGGGCTGACCTGTACCTCCCGAGTTGAGACCGGGGCTAACCTATACCTCCCGGGTTGAGATCGGGACTGACCTGTACCTCCCAGGTTGAGACCGGGGCTGACCTGTACCTCCCGGGTTGAGACCGGGGCTGACCTGTACCTCCCGAGTTAAGACCGGGGCTGACTTGTACCTCCCGGGTTAAGACTAGGGCTGACCTGTACCTCCCGGGTTAAGACCGGGGCTGACATATACCTTTTGAGTTGAGACCGGGGCTGACTTGTACCTCTCGGGTTGAGACCGGGGCTGACCTGTACCTCCCGGGTTGAGACTAGGGTTGATTTGACTACTCAATATTGAGATCGGGGTTGATCTCTACCACCCGGGTTGAGACTGAGGCTTACCTATACTTCCCGGGTTGAGAACGGGGCTGACCTGTACCTTCCGGGTTGAGACCGGGGCTGACTTGTACCTCTCGGGTTGAGACCGGGGCTGACCTGTACCTCCCGGGTTGAGATCGGGTTGATTTAACTACCCGGTATTGAGACCGCAGTTGATTTAATGGCCCGATATTGAGATCAGGGTTAAGTTGATAGCCCGATATTGAAACCGGGGTTGAGTTAATGGCCCGGTATTGAGACCGGGGTTGATTTGACTTCCTGGTATTAAGATCGGGGTTGAGTTGATGACCCGATATTGAGACTGTTGTTGATTTTCTTTCCCGGTATTGATGCCCGGGGTTGAGTTGATGACCCGATATTAAGACCGGGGTGAGTTGATGGCCCGATATTGATATCGGGGTTGAACTGATGACCAGATATTGAGACCTGGGTTGATTTGACTACCTGATATTGAGACTGGGGTTGAGTTGATAGCCCGATATTGAGACCGGGGGTTAGTTGATGACCCGGGATTGAGATCGGGGTTAAACTGGTGACCCGGTATTGAGATCGGGGTTGAGTTGATGACCCGTTATTGGGACTGGGGTTGATTTGTAAAGACAGTCTTTCCCTCCTACAGTATTAGTAGCAGGGAAACAAAATTTGGAGTGTCTACAGATGCCCCTCATTATTATGTTCATGCAATGCAGTGAAATGGACAGGATAAAGATTAGTAGACACGAGAAATGCACAAGCAAAGGGGAGGAAATGCATGGCATTATATGCGATGAATGTTAGATACCTTTGAGGGGGTGGGGTTATCATTGATTTGATTACGTTAGTTTCTACTGGGGAAAACCTCACCCATGACAACCCTCGTGGCGGCACTGCCCGACGATTACTGGTAGGATAACCACTGACATGTTATCAGAGTTAGGCTGCTGTCTTGTTTTGCTGAGGATGTCACTAATAGGCTACCGTGAACTGTTTTTGTCACTTTCTGCAGGGGATGACGTTACTCTTGATAGCCTAGGTGAATTTCTTAGTTTGAGACCAAGGGTTTCCCCTCATTCGTCGATATTCTTCGTTGGAGCATATTTCCTTTGTGACGCCCCCAAATCCAGGTTCTCTAACCTCAGATTCAGTGCTCACGATCTATCATCATCATAAGCATTCTATAACTATTATGGAATAATAAACATACATTGTTCATTATAATAAAGTTTCATAACATGGCCCCAAAGTCTTCCTAACCTTAACTTAAACACACCATTCATATTACAAAAAGTTTACATAAGAAATCCCATTAGATAATAATAATATTCATTCTAAACTATTCCTGGATCTTGCCCTTGCCCTTGTCCTTCGTATTGGATCCTTCAGGCTTAGCTGAAATAAATGTCATGATATAGCAAGGGTAAGCAACTAATTTTCTTAGCAAGTTTATATACAAGGAAGATATATCATGACTGGAAAGAAGTTTTGCTTTCAATGTTCAACAATAATATAAGGTTGTGAAGGAACATGAATTAATAATTAACAATTGAATATTCGAATAATTGAATATCATGAACTGAGTGGTTTTGAAATAACCATGAACATTTGCCAAGATTCTCAGTCATTTAAACTGGACCTCTTAATAAATTTTGGTATTCAAGGGGGATCAGCCTTTCATACCTCGTGATTTATGCATAAACACTTAATAATCCGGCATTGATATCATGCCTTAATCAAATTCGTCCTTTTCTCAGTCAAGAGTTCTTATCATATCAATTTAATAAGAACAGCTTTTTAAAACACATTTGATTTAACAAATTTAAATATGCTTGATCTAGCTGATACAATTAGCATAGATCTATCTCATAAACAGTTCATGAATGAAGAACTTTAATTTAATTCACATTTCAATAATAGTAGAACAGGAATTCAATTGCACAAAGTGCGAATTTCAATAATCATTATAGATGTAAATAATCATCAATAATTATTCAATAATATGCTTTGAAAATAATAACTCGAGTTTGAGTTAGGAAACTTGCCTCGTCTATAGATTACGGCTACGCAATTAATTTATGTCCACTATGCAGTTAAATTATCTTCCTTTGAGAGACCTATATTTAATCTTTCAATTAGTCATAGTATAACATTAGATTATGTAATCACATAAATATTATACATTACATTTAGTTCTTATAAACATTATCCTGTCTTGATAATGTTACTACTAAATAACAACATATTATTAATCTTGATAATATCTAATTCACCTCTTAGTATTATTAGTTCCCTAATAATACTTTCATTTGCTTACTAATATTATTAACATCTTAATAATATTTTAATACCTTACTAATATTATTAATCCTCTTAATAATATTTTAATTATTCATTAATATTATTACTTTAATAATATCTTACTTATGCTTTAGTATCATTAATCATTTAATAATATTTTATTCATTTACTAATATTATTAATCATTTAATAATATTTTATTTATTCACTAATATTATTAATTATTTAATAATATCTTATTCCATTACTAATATTATTAATCATTTAATAATACTTTAATCATTTATCAATGCTTAAATCAAATATTATTAACCATTTAATAATATTTTAAAGAAATTTTAATCTTAATATTTTTATTTACTTATCAATATCATATTCTAATATTATTAATATCATAATAATATTTTAATAATTTATTGGATTAATGAGCAATTTATTCTAATTGTTCACCCTTTATTAAACCTCTTATTTAATATCCACAAAAGGTCATAAATAATATTTCTTATCATAAATTACCAAAGTGTTCTAAGATAGTCATGATATGATATATTATGAGTATTCAAGCATAAAAATCACATTTTTCTTATTAAAGACATCATTTAACTATTTATTTCCTTTTATTCATAACTTAATCATTTTTAGGAAAACTAGCAAACGGATTCCACAAATTCGCAGCTTTTGTATTTTGATAGAATATGAACCCACAAGGATCCCCAAATTTTTCTGGAATTTTAGAAAATGGTCTACTATTTTTAAAGTTCCCAAAACACTCGGATCTTGCTTCATTTTTAATAAATCGATATTTACTCAGAAAAATCTGAAATTGTCAGGGTATGCTCTCCTAATATATGTGAACCTACTGTAAAAATTTCGGAATTTTTCAGTGTATACACAGTGAGATATTCGAAGGTAAAGTTTTAGGAGTCCTTTACGGAGATAGTCATTACGTACAATCTATAACTCGAAACGTGCCTGTTCTTTTTCCTACATGTAGATAACTTCTCAAGCTACATCTTTGAATTTTCCCAGATTTTTAAAAGACATGAAACCATCCGAAACAGACCCAAGAAAAACGGGACAGAAACTATTTTTCTTTTTTTTTTGAACCCTTAACATTCCAAGTGGGCTGTTTTGGGGAAATCAATTCCAAAGGTTTCAAAACTTGCTAGATTTTTGTGCTATCACTTGAGTTTACTATATAACTCATGTATCTAGCACCCCGCTTCGACGGATCACAAATCTAAGTTGGAAAACTTGAGTTATACAAGATTTAGTGGAAGAAAACAAGAGTTTTCACCCATGGAGAACATATGCTCATATTCTTCCTCTAAGCCTTTGACCTAACACTCAAGATACTTAGTTCCATACATGATGATATGTAGGACTAGGGTATCTTGAGTATTTGTTCATAACTCCAACAAAACTCAAGCTATAAAATAAAGTAGAAGAAGAAGATGAAGGTTAGGTTATACCTTGATTTAATGGCAACCTTCCTTGATTTACCAAAGTAAGTGATGAACTTTGGATGCATGAACAAACTAGCACTTCTCTCTCTATATATATATGGCCAAAACTCTCTCTTTTCTCTCTCTAGAAGTGGCTAGCTTGGGAGAAAATTATAAGAGGAAGAATGGGAGAAGAAATGAAATGAAAAAAATGAAATAAAAGGATACTTGCAAAAAAATATAGATACACTTAGTGTATCTAGCTATTATCCCCCATACTTTCTTTAACCCATGGGTAGAAGCTTTGCCTTATCACTTTAATTAGTCTAATCATGATTAAGGATGCTTAATAAAGTGGCAACCAATGGGAGCTTGACAACCATGTCCTTTTGTGTAAGAGTTACTACTAATGGACATTGCTTAGCTTAATTAGTTGCCTTAAAAGGCTTAATATGGCTTGTCATTATGTCCCATTTTAACTCCCAATTTGCTTTTATTTTTAATGCCCAATTTTGATTAATCAAATGTCTACAATACCCTTAACTAAGTGGGCTAAGTATTGGTTTGCATTTTATTTCATTTGGGCTTCCTCCTTAATTGTTTTGGGCTATGTAATAAACATAGTCTAGCAATTTTAATATGTGTTACCCAATTTGATTATTTAGGGTTTCCATTCCTAATCTTATGAAATTTAATTACCTATACATGTGACTTTAGCTCATAACCTAATTAGGTTCACAAGAATTAGGTTTAAAATTATTAGTCACTTAAAATAATAAGATTATCCACTTAAGTTAGTATACATATTAAATACTAACCTCTCATTATCACCATAACCCTTAGGTTATTTAATTGTCTCACCTAATGTATAATTAGGTTATGAAGCTTTCATTTTTAATGAAATCTGTAAATGTATATATCCATAACTATAGCATACATGTTAATTGACCCATGCACCACTTCACATATTTTGTCACATATTAAATCACTGTATAACACAAAGTTTTAAATATCAATAATGTACATACATATATAGTGACTTAAAATTCACGGTTATTACATCCTCCCCCCTTATAAGAATTCCGTCCCCGGAATTGCCTATAGGGTTACACAAAAAGATGTGGATAATTTTCCCTCATCCTTTCTTCGAGTTCCGACGTAGCTTCTTCAGCATTGTGGTTCCTCCAAAGAACCTTTACAGAATGTATAACCTTATTTCGCAATTTCTGTTCTTTTCTATCTAAAATTTCAACTGGAATTTCCTCATACGACAAATCCTTTTTTACCTGAATTGGCTCGTACGATATCACGTGCTTGTAATCAGGCTTGTATGGTCGTAGCACTGACATATGAAACACATTATGAATATGTTCCAGTTCAGGAGGTAGAGCTACCTCGTACGCCACTTCGCCTATCTTCCTCAAGATCTCGGAAGGTCCAATAAATCTCGGACTCAGTTTACCTTTCTTTCCAAACCTTATCTTCCCTTTCCAGGGAGATACTTTCAAAAATTCATGGCTTCCCACCTCAAAATCTCTCTTCTGGCGATGTAAGTCTACATACTTCTTTTGGCGATCTTGAGCTGCTACCAGTCGGGCTCTTATCACCTTGATGATCTCTATAGTCTGCTGTACCAGTTTTGGTCCCAACAGTCTACGTTCACCCACTTCATCCCAGCATAAGGGCGTTCTACATTTCCTTCCATACAGTGCTTCGTACGGCGGCATTCCGATGCTAGCGTGATAGCTATTGTTGTATGCGAACTCTACTAATGGAAGATGATCCTCCCAACTACCCTTGAAGTCCATCACACAAGCTCTGAGCATGTCTTCAAGTGTTTGAATCGTTCTCTCGCTTTTCCCATCGGTCTGCGGATGATACGCGGTGCTCATCCGTGGTTGCGTCCCCATTCTTTCCTGAAGACTCTTCCAGAAGTTTGACGTGAATCGCGGATCTCTATCGGACACAATAGATACCGGTACGCCATGCCTCGAGATAATTTCTTTGATATACAATTTGGCTAGCTGGTCCAAACTATACCTGATCTTGATCGGCAAGAAGTGAATCGACTTCGTAAGACGATCTACAATCACCCATATGGCGTCGTGTCCCTTTTGCGTTGCTGGAAATCCCACCACAAAATCCATCGTGATGTGTTCCCACTTCCACTCTGGAATCTCTAAAGGCTGTAGTAATCCACTCGGTCGTTGATGCTCTGCCTTGACTCTCTGACAAGTTAGACATCTGCTGACGCATTCTGCAACTTCTCTCTTCATATTTGGCCACCAAAAGTGTTGACGCAAATCTTGATACATTTTTGTGCTTCCTGGGTGTATCGAGTACCTCTTACTGTGCGCTTCTCGCAAAATCTCTTCTCTTAGTTCAGGTACTAGCGGTACCCAAATTCGCCCTTCGAATCTCAGCAGTCCGGTGCCATCAATCTTGTATTTCAATTCATCCCCTTCAGCTAACCGTTTCTTGATGCTGTCGCAATCTTCGTCCTTCTCTTGAGCCTCTTTAACTTTATCTAATAGAGTCGGGCTCGCTGTCACTATAAATAATTTCTCGTTGGTCTCCATCGGATACTTAACCTCTAAATCAAGTCGTTCGAAATCTTTCACCAATTCCTCTTGAATGGTCAACTTCAGTAACTTCTCTCTGCCTTTTCTGCTCAGGGCATCTGCCACTACATTTGCTTTTCCTGGATGGTACAGAATCTCACAATATAATCCTTGATCAATTCTAGCCATCAGGGCTGCCTCATATTTAGCTCTTTCTGCGTGAAGATATACTTCAAACTCTTATGATCCGTATATATCTCACACTTCTCACCATACAAATAGTGCCTCCAAATCTTCAAGGCAAAAACTACTGCTGCTAATTCCAGGTCATGAGTCGGATAACCCTTCTCATAGTCCTTCAGCTGACGTGAAGCGTACGCAATGACCTTGCCATGCTGCATCAGTACACAGCCAAGACCCTTGTGTGACGCATCACTATACACTACAAATCCTCCCGTGTTGTCTGGTAAAGTCAACATAGGTGCCTGACTGAGCCTCTTCTTCAATTCCATGAAACTCTCTTCACATTTCTCTGTCCAAACGAACTTCACTGCCTTTCTGGTAAGGTTGGTCAATGGTGATGCTATCTCTCCGATAGTATCCTGCTAATCCCAAGAAACTCCTAATTTCTGTCAGCGTCTTTGGCTGTTCCCAGTTGATAACCGCTTCTACCTTTGCTGGATCCACCGAAACACCATCCTTGTCGATAACGTAACCCAAAAACTGCACTCTTCGCAACCAAAACTCACACTTGGAGAACTTTGCATACAACTTCTCTCTCCTTAACGTCTCCAACACTATCCTTAGATGTTCAGCTTGCTCTTCCTCTGTCTCTGAATATACCAGAATGTCATCGATGAACACGACAACAAACTTATCCAAATATTGTTTAAACACTCTGTTCATCAAGTCCATGAATGCTGCTGGCGCATTCGTCAACCCAAAAGACATTACCAGAAACTCAAAGTGTCCATACCAAGTTCTGAATGCCATCTTTGGAACATCCTGCTGCCTCACCTTCAGTTGGTGATAACCGGTCCTCAAGTCGATTTTTGAAAAATATTTCGCCCCCTTCAACTGATCAAACAAATCGTCGATCCTGGGCAACGGGTACTTGTTCTTAATGGTGACCTTGTTCAACTCCCGGTAGTCGATACAAAGCCTTAATGACCCATCCGTCTTCTTTACGAATAAGACTGGTGCTCCCCATAGTGATACGCTCGGTCGAATGTATCCCTTATCTAACAATTCTTGTAGTTGAATCATCAGTTCCTTCATTTCTACCGGAGCCATACGATACGGTGCTTTGTATACCGGTGATGTCCCTGGTGCCAAATCAATAACAAACTCTATCTCTCTATCTGGTGGCAATCCCGGAATCTCATCTGGGAAGATGTCAACGAATTCCCTTACAATAGGTATCTGACCCAGTTCACCCTCGACTCTACGGGTATCCACAACGTGAGCCAAATAACCTATACAACATTTCCTAAGGAACTTCTTTGCTTGCATCATCGTCAGACAACAAGATTGTCTCGGCAATTTACTGCCATGAAATACCAACTTTGACTTATTCGGAGTCTTTAGGTGTACGCACTTTTTCTTACAGTCAATGACCGCCCCGTTACTTGATAACCAATCCAACCCGAGGATTACATCAAACTCTCCAAGACGAATCGGTATCAAATCCACGTTAAGCTTAAACCCTCTTACATCAGCGCAACAGTTCCTATGTATTTAGTTTACAGGGATAATTTCTTTGTTTGCTACTTCTACACTCATTGGGTGTTCTAATAGTTCACGAGGAAAACTTAATCGTTGAGCAAAATCATCAGATACAAAAGAACATAAAGCTCCCGAATCGAATAACACATAGGCATTTATATCGTTGATCGAAATTTTACCTGACACCACTTCCCTGGATGCCACGACATCTTGCACTGTCATATTGAATGTCCTCGCTGTCGGCTTGTTTGGCTGGGCTGGTCCTCCACTGGTTGTCCTAGTGTTATTGCCCCTGTTGCCGTTTCCACCATCCGTGCTTTTCTTCTTTGGGCAATCCTTGATCCAATGTCCCAATTCACCACAGTTAAAACAACCTCCCTTCCTCACCTTAGAACAATTGGGTGAGGTATGCCCTTCTTGTCCATAGGTATAACATATCGTTTTTCCTTTCAAGCACTCTCCCGAGTGACCCTTTCCACAGTTTCCACATACTGACTTCTTTTGTTGCACACTTCCGTGCTGAATCTCTAAATTACTACCCCCACTGCTCCATTTTCGCTTCTTGTTGTTGCTACCGCCGCTGCTAACATTCTGATTCCCACCTTCTACTTTCTTCTTGTTCTTTTCCCGATTGTACTTTGAGACCGCTTCACTTCCACCTTCCGCTATGAGAGCTTTCTCCAACAGAGTTGAGAATGACGTGATTTGTAGAACCGCTACCTTACTGTAAATCCACGGCTTTAGTCCATTTTTGAATCTTCTTGCTTTCCTCACCTCCGTGTCTACCTGATGTGGAGCGAATCTGACCAATTCATTAAACTTTGCGGCGTACTCTGACACTGACATATTCTCCTGTTTCAATTCTAAAAACTTGATCTCCATTCTCGCTTGTGTACTCTCAGGGAAGTAGTTCTCAAAGAACAACTTCTTGAACGCTTCCCAAGTCACGATTCCAGTCCCGACTTTGTTCTGGTTGGCCTCCCACCAATAGTTAGCCTCACCCTTCATTAAGTAGGTGGCAAAAATTATTTTCTGTTCTTCTGCTACTCTAGCAATAATGAAGGCCTTCCCCATCTCCTTCATCCACGTCTGGGCCTCTATCGGGTCTGTTGTTCCTCTAAACTCCGGCGGTCCTACTGCCTTGAAGTCCTTAAAGTTGGCTAATTGATTTCCTGCCTGATTTCCCCCGGGTTGAGCTTGATTCCTCATGGCTTCAGCCATCATGTTGACAAAGTCTTGCATTGGGTTTGGTTGGGCTCCCGCTGCATTATTAACTGACTCTTCGATCTCTTGGTTCCTTAGTACACGTCTGGGCGGCATTATCTAATTAAACAAAATTCTAACACGTTACTCGGGTTTTATTATCATATAAGTACTTAGCATGCAATGCGCTACTGTATTCAAACAATCAGATGATCATTATGTGAGAGTTTTAAATTACCAAGATTTGGATTTTATTTTTATTTTTATTTTTTGATTAGTGGGTTAAGTTTGCTTTTAAAAAAAATTTTCCAATTCAATCTAATGGATTCACATAACATTAAATAGACAATTTACTATTTAAATTTTCCAACACATATCATAATAATGCATTTATATTCATATACCAATCTTCAGTGTCTCACATGATTAATTCAGGTATATTCTTATAAATATTACTATCCCATTTTAAACACAAAAGATGGGATTAACTCAAAATGATACTTCCCCATAAACCCAAATAGGGATACTACCTAACTACCTACTACCTCACACCTGCTGAGGTTGACATCATCATAAAACTCTATTACACAAAAGGGGTACTAATGCATCTATCTACCACTAGTCCATAGCATAATCATCACTGGTGGCCCTGCTGGGTCACCTGAACAGGCTCCTGGGGAAACCACCCCTCCATAACTCTACGTCGAACTGATCGGCTCGACTCTCCTATCTCGAACTGCGCTCTCCTAGTCCCACTGCGCTGGCCCTCATACGCTGCGTCTAGCGCCAGTCCTAAAGTCTCGGCACTGACCTTCATGGCCTGCAGTGCTATCTCCAATTGGTCCACTCGCTGGGCTGACCCATAAAATGCCTCCTCCACGCGAATCTTGTCTGCAATCTCCATGTCAAACTCGCCCCGCATTGCCAGATGCTCTATGCTCAGCTCTTCGAACTTCGCCTTTTCATGCTCTAGCTGTACCCTCAACATCTCAACTTGCAACTAGGACTCATCCAACTTTCCCTTCTGCTTGACTACCTCCATATGGGCTTGATAAGCCGCCTCCTTGTATTGACCTTCTGTGAACTGGAGTGTGTGGTTTTCAACCTCCAGTTCTCCCACCCTGCCTTCCAATTGATTGATTCTCCTCAACAAATCCCCTATCAGAGGACACTGAGGGGCTTCTTCCGTGACCTCACGCTTAATGAGCTCTTGCTCCACTGAGTGACTACTCTGGCGCTCGTCAGACATCCTATAAACACCATAAATAAAACCAACATCAGTACCACAATAAAATATATTCATTGAAAAAATGAAATAATATTTTATTAAGCACAACACAAACTCGATGAATTTCCACAATCCATCTCCTAGCATACTCTATAAGAGTTTTCTACTAAGGTTATAACCTAGGTTTCGCATTCCTAATGTTTATAACCTGCGGCTTTGATACCAACCTGTGACGCCCCCAAATCCAGGTTCTCTAACCTCAGATTCGGTGCTCACGATCTATCATCATCATAAGCATTCTATAACTATTATGGAATAATAAACATACATTGTTCATTATAATAAAGTTTCATAACATGGCCCCAAGGTCTTCCTAACCTTAACTTAAACACACCATTCATATTACAAAAAGTTTACATAAGAAATCCCATTAGATAATAATAATATTCATTCTAAACTATTCCTGGATCTTGCCTTTGCCCTTGTCCTTCGTATTGGATCCTTCAGGCTTAGCTGAAATAAATGTCATGATATAGCAAGGGTAAGCAACTAATTTGCTTAGCAAGTTTATATACAAGGAAGATATATCATGACTGGAAAGAAGTTTTGCTTTCAATGTTCAACAATAATATAAGGTTGTGAAGGAACATGAATTAATAATTAACAATTGAATATTCGAATAATTGAATATCATGAACTGAGTGGTTTTGAAATAACCATGAACATTTGCCAAGATTCTCAGTCATTTAAACTGGACCTCTTAATAAATTTTGGTATTCAAGGGGGATCAGCCTTTCATACCTCGTGATTTATGCATAAACACTTAATAATCCGGCATTGATATCATGCCTTAATCAAATTTGTCCTTTTCTTAGTCAAGAGTTCTTATCATATCAATTTAATAAGAACAGCTTTTTAAAACACATTTGATTTAACAAATTTAAATATGCTTGATCTAGCTGATACAATTAGCATAGATCTATCTCATAAACAGTTCATGAATGAAGAACTTTAATTTAATTCACAGTTCAATAATAGTAGAACAGGAATTCAATTGCACAAAGTGCGAATTTCAATAATCATTATAGATGTAAATAATCATCAATAATTATTCACTAATATTCTTTGAAAATAATAACTCGAGTTTGAGTTAGGAAACTTGCCTCGTCTGTAGATTACGGCTACGCAATTAATTTATATCCACTATGCAGTTAAATTATCTTCCTTTGAGAGACCTATATTTAATCTTTCAATTAGTCATAGTATAACATTAGATTATGTAATCACATAAATATTATACATTACATTTAGTTCTTATAAACATTATCCTGTCTTGATAATGTTACTACTAAATAACAACATATTATTAATCTTGATAATATCTAATTCACCTCTTAGTATTATTAGTTCCCTAATAATACTTTCATTTGCTTACTAATATTATTAACATCATAATAATATTTTAATACCTTACTAATATTATTAATCCTCTTAATAATATTTTAATTATTCATTAATATTATTACTTTAATAATATCTTACTTATGCTTTAGTATCATTAATCATTTAATAATATTTTATTAATTTACTAATATTATTAATCATTTAATAATATTTTATTTATTCACTAATATTATTAATCATTTAATAATATCTTATTCCATTACTAATATTATTAATCATTTAATAATACTTTAATCATTTATCAATGCTTAAATCAAATATTATTAACCATTTAATAATATTTTAAAGAAATTTTAATCTTAATATTTTTATTTACTTATCAATATCATATTCTAATATTATTAATATCATAATAATATTTTAATAATTTATTGGATTAATTAACAATTTATTCTAATTGTTCACCCTTTATTAAACCTCTTATTTAATATCCACAAAAGGTCATAAATAATATTTCTTATCATAAATTACCAAAGTGTTCTAAAATAGTCATGATATGATATATTATGAGTATTCAAGCATAAAAATCACATTTTTCTTATTAAAGACATCATTTAACTATTTATTTCCTTTTATTCATAACTTAATTATTTTTAGGAAAAATAGCAAACTGATTCCACAAATTCGCAGCTTTTGTATTTTGATAGAATATGAACCCACAAGGATCCCCAAATTTTTCTGGAATTTTAGAAAATGGTCTACTATTTTTAAAGTTCCCAAAACACTCGGATCTTGCTTCATTTTTAATAAATCGATATTTACTCAGAAAAATCTGAAATTGTCAGGGTATGCTCTCCTAATATATGTGAACCTACTGTAAAACTTTTGGAATTTTTCAGTGTATACATAGTGAGATATTCGAAGGTAAAGTTTTAGGAGTCCTTTACGGAAATAGTCATTACGTACAATCTATAACTCGAAACGTGCCCGTTCTTTTTCCTACATGTAGATAACTTCTCAAGCTACATCTTTGAATTTTCCCAGATTTTTAAAAGACATGAAACCATCCGAAACAGACCCAAGAAAAACGGGACAGAAACTATTTTTCTTTTTTTTTTGAACCCTTAACATTCCAAGTGGGCTGTTTTGGGGAAATCAATTCCAAAGGTTTCAAAACTTACTAGATTTGTGTGATATCACTTGAGTTTACTAGATAACTCATGTATCTAGCACCCCCCTTCGACGGATTACAAATCTAAGTTGGAAAACTTGAGTTATACAAGATTTAGTGGAAGAAAACAAGAGTTTTCACCCATGGAGAACATATGCTCATATTCTTCCTCTAAGCCTTTGACCTAACACTCAAGATACTTAGTTCCATACATGATGATATGTAGGACTAGGGTATCTTGAGTATTTGTTCATAACTCCAACAAAACTCAAGCTATAAAACAAAGTAGAAGAAGAAGATGAAGGTTAGGTTATACCTTGATTTAATGGCAACCTTCCTTGATTTACCAAAGTAAGTGATGAACTTTGGATGCATGAACAAACTAGCACTTCTCTCTCTATATATATATGGCCAAAACTCTCTCTTTTCTCTCTCTAGAAGTGGCTAGCTTGGGAGAAAATTATAAGAGGAAGAATGAGAGAAGAAATGAAATGAAAAAAATGAAATAAAAGGATACTTGCAAAAAAATATAGATACACTTAGTGTATCTAGCTATTATCCCCCATACTTTCTTTAACCCATGGATAGAAGCTTTGCCTTATCACTTTAATTAGTCTAATCATGATTAAGGATGCTTAATAAAGTGGCAACCAATGGGAGCTTGACAACCATGTCCTTTTGTGTAATAGTTACTACTAATGGACATTGCTTAGCTTAATTAGTTGCCTTAAATGGCCTAATATGGCTTGTCATTATGTCCCATTTTAACTCCCAATTTGCTTTTATTTTTAATGCCCAATTTTGATTAATCAAATGTCTACAATACCCTTAACTAAGTGGGCTAAGTATTGGTTTGCATTTTATTTCATTTGGGCTTCCTCCTTAATTGTTTTGGGCTATGTAATAAACATTGTCTAGCAATTTTAATATGTGTTACCCAATTTGATTATTTAGGGTTTCCATTCCTAATCTTATGAAATTTAATTACCTATACATGTGACTTTAGCTCATAACCTAATTAGGTTCACAAGAATTAGGTTTAAAATTATTAGTTACTTAAAATAATAAGATTATCCACTTAAGTTAGTATACATATTAAATACTAACCTGTCATTATCACCATAACCCTTAGGTTATTTAATTGTCTCACCTAATGTATAATTAGGTTACGAAGCTTTCATTTTTAATGAAATCTGTAAATGTATATATCCATAACTAGAGCATACATGTTAATTGACCCATGCACTACTTCACATATTTTGTCACATATTAAATCACTGTATAACACAAAGTTTTAAATATCAATAATGTACATACATATATAGTGACTTAAAATGCACGGTTATTACATCCTTTCAGTTGATGCTGTTATATATTTTGGAAGGCCCTCCGCTGGGGATATATTTTTGTTGCAGATTTACCTTCAGTAGGCGTTTCTGATTCTTATTCTGACGATAACTTACATCGGTAGTTGGCGACAGGGGTTTTGAATCACCAATTCTTTTCGGTGCTCCCTTTTGAGAATGTGTATAACAGATTCCATCATAGGGGATGGATTATTATATTACTTCTGTCACTGAATCCCTTCCGATGCTTTATTGGGGTTGAGCCAACGGCTGAACTGTCTTGGTCTGTACCTGACGCTTCGTTGGGGTTGTGCCAACCGCTGAACTGTCTCGGTCTGTACCCAACGCTTTGCTGGGGTTGAGCCAATGGCTGATCTATCTCGGTCTGTACCCGACGCCTCGCTGGGGTTTTGCCAACGGCTGATCTATCCTCGGTCTGTACCAGACGCTTCGCTGGGGTTGAGCCAATGGCTGAACTGTATAGGTCTGTACCCGATGTTCCGCTAGGGTTGAGCCAACGGTTGAATTGTCTCGGTCTGTACCCGACGCTTCACTGGGGTTGTGCTAACGGCTGAACTATCTCGGTCTGTACACGATGCTTCATTGGGGTTGTGCCAATGGTTGAACTGTCTCTGTCTGTACCCGAAGCTTCACTGGGGTTTAGCCAACAGTTGAACTATCTCGGTCTGTACCCAATGCTTCGTTGGGGTTGTGCCAACGGTTGAACTGTCTTGGTCTGTACCCGACGCTTAGCTGGGGTTGTGCCAATGGCTGAACTGTCATCGATCAGTACGCGATGCTTCACTGGGGTTGCGCCAACAACTGAACTGTCTCAGTCTGTACCCGACGCTTCACTGGGGTTGAGCTAATGGCTGAACTGTCTTGGTTTGTACCCGACGCTTCGCTGGGGTTGAGCTAATGGCTGAACTGTCTCGGTCTGTACCCGACGCTTCGCTGGGGTTGAGCCAACGACTGAATTGTCTCGGTCTGTACCCGACGCTTCGTTGGGGTTGAGCCAATGGCTGATCTATCATCGGTCAGTACCCAAAGCTTCGGTGGGGTTATGCTAACGGCTGATCTGTCATCGGTCAGTACCCGATGCTTCGAAAGTGGCAGCTTTCTACAATTTTGCGCAGTTTTTCTGCAGTTTTTCAGCATTCTTCATTATTGATTCTCAGATATGGCTTTGGGATGATTACCAATGGTTTTCAGAGAGTTACCTTTTCTGTCAGGATTTTGCTGCTTAAACGCAGGATTTTAGGACAACCCGCTCAATCGCGTAGCTATTTTTTCTCAGATTTGACTTTTCGGCTCATATAAACTTCGTTTAAACTCGAACCGAACCGAGCCCAGGGGAGTGGGACCCACCCTGGGGAGCCGCGGGTAGAGGTGCGGCTTCTGCGGGTTGGCCTGTTTCCACCTATGGCTTTATATTAGGCTGCAGGAGTTCATAATTTTCAAGTTTCATTTCGAGTTTCAAACAGAATTCAATTTTTTTTTCAGATCTACAGAGCTCGGGCAGCCTTTTTCTGATTCCATTAGCTTCTACACGTTCAACGCATCGCTGGTAACGTTTTGTTAGAGTTTATGCCCTAGAGGCCAATTCTTTGATGTAATTGCTTAACATTTTTGATATTATATTTGATTGAATAAATAAATTATTTTATTATGGTTTTATTTACTGCGTTATATAAATGTTAGCATAATAAAAGTCCTAAGAATAGTGATACAAATTATATTGCTTCAAGTATGTGACTTGAACATGAGATCATATAATTACAATTAGTATCATTATTCTTAAATGTCCCTAGTCGAGTGTCATTGTTAATGGGACAACAATGATACATTGAGGCTAGTATGTGGATTTACTGATGGCCAAATCTCATTGGTCATAAATATATAAGATATTTAGTCAATGCATAAGTACATGTTAGAGAACAATATACTGGACAGACCCACCTTGAGAATATTACGTGGAGCATTATGCAAAGTTTCATAAGCAATTCTCATAGTGACAATGATGTAATGATCCTCCGACCTGAAATCACTATATTACGACACGGGAATTTATGTTCTTTAATATCATCAAAGGTCACCTATAATAGGGTGGACAATAAAGGTGATTATTGGGTACATCATGAATCGTGTGAGGAATATGAGTGATCTAGATGGAAGTTAACCCTCCTATATATTATGGGTGATATTCATAGGCCTCTTGATTGAGTAGGACTATGAAATGCATGGCCATGTTCAAATAGTGATTTGTTTCATATAGTCTACTCATCGATCAAGAAAACTCAGATTAAATTATGAAGAGGATGACACATTCCATGCCTCGAGTTTAATCTAGGATGTCAAGGTTAAAAGGATTAAATTACATTGAAATATTGGTCACGAAAAGGTTGTATCGAATCACAGATCTTATTATTATTTGGGTAGCAGTGATGCATTACTAGATGTCGCTCACTATTTATAATTTTATAATATGATTTTAAAATTATTGCCAACATAATAATAACCTATAGGGTCACACACTTAGATCGTAATTAAAAGGAAAATAATTTAAATTGTAAGGATTTAAATATATCAATATGATTGATAGTGTTTAAATTACTAATTTAAATTAATAGGATAATTTGTATATATATGTATATTAATTAAGTAAGACTTAATGAAGATATAATATATATATAAATTTGGATTTTATTTTTCTAATTAGACTAGGTTTTGGTTAATTCCTTTAACTGCTATATATATGATATATCAGCCGTTTTTAGGGTATTCATTATTATCAAAAACCCTAGCCGCTCTTAAAGAGAGACTAGAGAGAAAAATTAAAAAAGTTCAGATCCTTGGATGCTAGTACCGCACCTTTGCTTGCTGCAGATCGTGTGACGATTCGCGGGACGTTCATGTGGATACCGTAGAGATGCAGTTCCTTTGAATTACGTTGAAGATTCGAAGCAGTTTCAGAATTTCCATCATCTCCGTTCAAGCTTGAATAATCGATAAAACAAATCAAAATCTCTGAATTAATATGTTTTTCGCATGGATCCTGTTTTAGGGTTTCGGAAAATTTTAATTTTCGCTGCATTTATGTACCGAAATCCCTACACATTTTACGTCCTTTTTTCGCAAGTTTTGACAGTTAAAAACATGTAAACTACGTAGGGCTTTTAGACACAATGTATGAAAAATGTATGGTTATATGTTCTGCTAAAAAATTTCTGACTTCATATGTATGCATATCTTACTGTAATGCACGTTTTGACGTAAGAAAATTCAGATTCTGAGACAGTCATATTTTACTCTTTTTGATCAGTTTACTCATCCTTTTTAAGGCCTAGTGAGCCTGGATTTTCAACTAAAAATGTCCATGATAAGTTGGCTACCATGTGAAGTTTACTTTTGATTTTATTTCATAAATATGAACTGTTCCTGTTTTTGGGTAGATGTGCTATTGAATGGCCACCTAGACATGCTTGTGTGCATGCGGACAGTCCGTTTTACAAAGGAGACTCTGGCAAAAAAATTTCAAAAACCCGAGCATTTAATAAACATTCAGTTTTGACTCTACTGGGGATTTTTGACTGACCCATGCATGTTTTAGGATTTATCTTTTGAAAAACATGCAGTTTTGACTTTACTAGGTATTTTTGACTGACCTATGCATGTTTTGAGACTTAGAAATGCATAGAGAACTGATTTAAAATAATAGCCACAAGTTTTAGGATTGCCATACCCTTTCTGAGGTGATTTAGAGACTTTGTCCAGGTGATGGACTGAGATAGACCCGGCAGTGCTAGCAAGGTAGTTTTAGACGTTAGACGTAGGCAAACTTTTGATGTTCCTCAGCCACGTCCAGCTCGACCGCCTCGCAGATTGGCAGAGTCAGTGATTCGTCCAGCCCAGGACAAGCAGCCAATTGATATTGATGATGAGCAGGATCATTTCGCTGCTCCCGCCCCTACTCAGGCCCCACGTGCGGAGGTTCCTGGTATTATTGTGCCGACCCAATAGTTGTTGGGAGACTCGTCATCCTTCAAGATTTCTCCACGCCAACGAGGTGACTTGAATTTTTCTTCTATTTGGATTCTCTTTCTTTCTTTTGCCATTCTCGGGGAACAGGTTTTTGACATGGGTTGGTTTTTGATGCAGGTTCCCGGCTTTACGCAGCCTCGAGGGAACTGGTTCAACGTGCATTTCCTGTATCATACTTTGCACCAGGACTATAGGGATATCATTGATGGTTAGGGGTTTTAGGCCTTCTTTTCTATGCTTCCCCGCCGTTGCCACTGGGGGTATATGAGGGCTCTGCTGAGCGCTGATTCCAGCAGACTCAGTCCCTTCATTTGTTAGACTTTGAGATGATGATGACCCCTATGGACTGAAGGTTCATCACCGGCATTGAGTTCGAGGGTGAGCCAGTGCTTGTCGTGGCTGACATCACGCCTACTACAGTTCGGTCCCTGCTGGGAGTTCCTGCGACGGCGATCAAGAGTCAGATGGTCCGATCAGGTCCCTTGAGCATAGATGCCCAGAGTGGGGCTTTACTTGAGCCTCTGCCTGATGATCAGAGGGTTAGGGATCACATCTTGAGGCGATTGTTCCTGGTGATCATCAGTGGTTATTTTGTGGTGGACAACTCCTCTACTGTATCCTTTGCCCTAGTCAGTGCTGCCCAATATGTAGAGCACCTCAGTGACTTTGATTGGGGTTCCTACACCTTTGCCTATTTTCTCAGGGGCATGTGCATGCTTTTGGAGGGTTTGAAGGAGGCTTGGTTAAGGTTCTATCCGTTTCTGCTGGTGAGTACATCTTTCTTATACCTTTTTAATTTTTGCATTTACATTTGTCAGTCTTGGTCACTGAGAACTTTTGATATTTACATGGCCAGTTCTGGGCGTATGAGAGGCTTCTTTGCCTACGGCCCGCCAGTACTTTAGGTCTGGAGACCTATCTACGGAGACGGCGTGGGCACCACTCCACTTTGATTGAGACCTATCCACGGGGACGGTTGCTGAGGGATTCACCCGTTCCTGCCTACAGCTTGAGCTTTTGACAGCCGGAGCGATCAGATGGATCCCATACACCTCCGAGTTTTTGGCTGTTGGATTTGAGGGCGATTTCCCCACTGGTCAAAAGTTTGCATTATCCACCCACAGAGTCCCATTTTTTACAAAAGGTGGTTGGGAGATCTATTTAGGAAAGCGTACTATCAGGAGCATCATGAGGCATATCTACATTCCCATTGTTTCTCCTGCTTGGCATCATTGGCCATTGATCTTGCCACTGACATATATCCCTATGGAGGGCGTAGACGGCTTTGCCCTATCAGAGGACCCTTATAGCCAGGAGGCATTTTGCAGTTGGTGGAGTCCTCGCACTATTGGAACTCAGACTCGGGCTACCAAGTTTATGACAAACATGGTATCTGGGTCTGTGATGATGTCATACTGGATAGCTTGCCTCAGGGAGCCCATTCATTCAGACCAGATCGCAGAGCTAACCCGAGAGTTGGAGAGAGCTCTCTTTTTTATCAGGAATCCTAGCCGAGATCCATCAAAGGCATCATCTTTTGACCCTTCCAGCTCAAAAGAGGGCCCCTATTTAGGTCCATTTTCCAGCAGTTTTGCAGGGGCAGATCCTCCCTTGTACCGCCCAGACATGCCTGATGGCCGCGACTTTGTGTCCACGGAGGATATGGAGCAAGTTAACCACTTGAGCGCAGATGTTTTGGACCTTTTTGGATAGCTATTGTAGCTATATCTTTTGGTTAGCCACTGTTTTGGCTATTGGGCGGCTGTGGCCCATTTTGATAGACCATTGTTAGTAGCTGGGTGGTAGTGCCCCATATTCCTGTACTTTTTATTTTTCTTTGTATTATCAGACAGGGATGATGCTTACAGTAGATAATTTGTTGTAGATATGCATGATATTTCCTATCTATCGCATCATATTTATCATTGTCATTATGCATATATTATGTCATATGTATGCATTTTAGACAAATGAGTTCTGATTTGACCCCTAGATGGTCTTATGATACGGTGATACAGATGGCATCGTCTACTATTAGCCGTATCGAGCATTTACCACCGTCTGAGGTGGCATCGTCATTGAGAACGTGGTACGAGAGCCTGCCCTTCCCAGCTAGAAGGACAGTGGACCAAATGCTGGGGCATTCGTTGGCCCTCGTAGACTTTCAGGTGCCATATGGATTCATAGATGGCATTTTATCTTGCTGGATACCCGATAGACAGTTTTTTTGCTTTGGGCATCATGAGCTGACGCTGACCCTTGAGGAGTACCAGCGGTTTACAGGCTTAGCTTTAGAGGCGCCATGCGCTCGCACGACGATCAGTGATATGAGGAGACCATTTTTACGGATGTTAGGTCTTTGCTAGAGCGTAGCGATGGATGAGATTATCTCTGGACGTGTGATCTCCATTGACTTTTTGATAGATCGCTTCGGTGAGCTAGACAGTTACGATCGACATGACGAGGATTTTATTGTATCGGTAGATGCGTGGCATTTAGCTAGGATAGACATTTTGCTGATGTACATCGTATCCTACGTCTATATGTCGCTACGCTTAGACCATTTGGATGTGGGATTAATAGTTGTGGTTCGGGCCCTTAGACAGGGTATCACCATCATACCAATGATATTGGCTGAGGCGCTGAGGTTAACCACTCACTGTATTACCCACCCGAAGGGGTTTGTTCAGAGGTAGTTCGGTCTTGTTGTATATATGGCTCATGTCCCATATTCGACCAATTGGATTTTTCAGGCATCAGAGGTATTATTTTTCCTATGATATAGCTATGTCCTACTCCTTTCAGCCGGCAGAGTGTACCGATTCAGAGATATGGTCAGCATTTTTGTCTGATATTACGCATCCATTCTCTATTATGTCGTGCGCAGGACTAGTCTCTCCCTATAGCTTCATCACCCACGCATCTGGCATGGATTATCTACCCATAGCGGGATTGAGAGGAGTGACTATTTATTATCCTCTGGCTGTTATGGGCCAGTTCGATCAGTTTCAGAGCCTTCATTCATTTGAGGGGGTTTCTGATTAGAGGATGTCAGCTTCATCTATGTCATCTGCTGATTTGATCCTAGTGTATGAGTGTTGGACTCACAAAGAGAGGGCAGATTTCTCCAGTAGCCATCCGGACCGTTCTCCAAAGTACTCGGTGTGGTTGGAGGCAAATATAGCATCAGCTGTATTCATCCAATAAGCTCTTATTGTAGATTCAGACGAGGATGAGCCTATGGAGGATCCTGAGTCTCCTACCGAGGATGAGTTGTTCATGGGTTTGACAGCAGCACTAGTTAGTGATCCGCCAATCATTCCTGCATGGACAGATCCGGCTTTGGCAAACTCACTAGCTAGGATGACCTTTGAGAGGGACCAGGCTAGAGCTTTGATGTTAACCGCCTTGTCTGACAAAGATATAGCTTTGGCGGAGAGAGACATGGCTCGAGCCGCTCAGGATGCAGGATTGATTGAGCGAGAGGAGATACGATCTGCCAGAGACGCAGCTTTTGTTAAGATCGAGGAGGCTTTGATTGCTAGGGATACAGCTTTTGTGGAGAGGGATGAGACTATAGCTTCCCGGGATTTCCATATTGCTGACATTACTGCTCTCCGATCTTATACTCATGGTCTGGTTACCGAGATGAGTGCATATATGGATGACCACAGTGCCACACTGCAGATGACTGTGGAGGTTTTGAGCCGTATGGAGGCTGAGGGTATTGCACTTGCAGCTGCTCCTCCATCTTCAGAGAGAGATGCTATGTTGGCATTGTTGGCCCTCTTATCCTTGGGTCCATAGACTAGCTTTATTTTTCCTGCACATACTAGATCAACCATTTTTGTAATGTACATGACACTATGTATATATCAAATAGTGTTATATATCAAAGAAATATATTTTTGATTCACTTCCCTGTTTGGATATGTATTGTCATTGCTGAGTGATTACCACTTCTTTCATGACTCGCTGTTATTGATGTATCTTGAGCTTCTCCTTGATGGACTAACAATTGAGATGTTAGAGAGTATCTCAGATGGGCCTGTTTATCAGGGTAGCTTGATAGGACTTAGCTTTTATATGGTTTTGGTGTCTTGGGACTAGTTTTTATTTGGTTTTAGTTTTTTCTTGAAGGTCAAACCGCACCGTAAATGGCTGCCTACGTAATCCCGGGCTGAGAGAGATCAGGTCATTCGTAGTTCAAATTTTTTGTGTGAGAATGGTTTGAAAAGTATTTATCTTGGGTTTTGAGTTTGGTTCGATGAGTTTTTGAATTTTTTTTTTTTGGTTTGATGCACCAGAAATAGCTGTCTATGTACTCCGGGGCTGAGGGAGATCAGGTCATTCGTAGTTCCGGCTTCTAGTGAAAACCGAAACTGATTTGATTTGTAAGACCCGAATTGGGGTACGCATGCGTTTCAGATATATTACCTTTTCAAGGTGTCTGAGTTGATTAGTTGGGGAAATTCGCCACCGTCCATCTCCTATAATCTGATAGCTCCTCCCGTCAACACCTCCTTGACAATGAAAGGGCCTTCCCAATTAGGGGCGAACTTTCCTTTAACTTCATCTTGATTGGCCAAAACTTTCTTCAGAACCAAGTCGTTTTCTTTGAATGGTCATATTCGGACTTTCTTGTTGTAGGATCGAGCAATCCTTTGCTGATATAACTGCCCGTGGAAAATGGATGTAGCCTTCTTTTCATCTATCAGGGACAGTTGGTGATACCGGTCTTGCAACCACTGATCTTCGTCCATCTAAGCGTCGATTAACACTCACAAGGACTCCATCTCTACTTCTATGGGGAGGACTGCTTCCATGCCACAGACTAATGAATAGGGGGTAGCCCTAGTAGAAGTGTGCATTGACGTCCTGTATGCTAACAGGGTTAGAGGCAGCAGGTCAGGCCATTCTTTGTGATTGGCTGATATTTTCTGCATAATCTTCTTGATGTTCTTGTTTGCCGCTTCGACAACACCATTCATCTTAGGTCGATAGATAATGGAATTGAGATGCTTAATGCGAAACTTGCTGCAAAATTCTTTCATTATTTGATTGTTCAGGTTCTTGGAGTTGTCTGATACGATCACCTCCGGTTGTCCATATCGACATACTATATTATTTCTGATGAAGCTGATGATGACCTCTTTGGTGACTTTGGGAAAGGAGGCAGCTTCAACCCATTTGGCAAAGTAATCGATCATGGTGAAAATTAATTGATGACCATTGCTGGCTTTGGGTTCCATGGGACCGATCACATCCATTCCCCACATGGAGAAAGGTCATGATGAACTCATGTTGTGTAGCTCATTTGGAGGAACTTGTATGGCATTTTCATGTACTTGGCATTGAAATCATCTCTTGACGTGATCATCACAGTCAGCTTTGAGCGAATCCAATAATGTTCTGTTCTTAATATCTTCTTGGCTAGCAGATGACCGTACATGTGTGGACCACAGACTCCACCGTGGATTTCATCCATCAGCCTCTGGGCTTGTTCTTTATCAAGGCATCTTAACAAGCTTATACCAACATCTCTTTTATAGATTGCATCTCCGCTCATATAGAACTTCATAGCCATTTTGTGAATCCGCTTTTGTTCAGATTGGCTTGCCTAGTGGGTGTAGATCCATCTCGGAGATATTCCTTGATGTCTTGATACCAAGGCTGATTAACAGGAGGTATTTAATCTGATACTTCTCCAATGTAATTCACGTATGTCGGGGCTTTTTGAATTGTGAATTTTATGCAGGGAATCCCACTCCTATCGGATATGCGGATCAATGAAGCCAACGTCGCCAATGCATCAGCGAAGTCATTCCTACCCCGAGGAATATGGCTGAAGGTTATGTCTTCAAACTCCAAACTACATGGATATTTTGACGACCTGCTGATGATAGGGCAGCAAATGCAGTTCTTTGGTGTGATATGCCCCAGTGGTTTGTCTGATGACCAACTCAGAGTCTCCAAAGACAAGTAAATGTTTTATACCCATGGATTAGGCTAATTTCAACCCCATTATGTAGCCTTTATACTCGGCTGTGTTGTTGGTGTTGCCAAATTGAAGTTTGGTAGCCACATGATATTGTTCTCCTATACCAGAGATAAGGACTGCCCAGTGTTGGTCCAATTTATATGACACAATTAACGCGCAAGTATACGCGGTCAACGAGTAATAAATTGTAAGTAAAGATCGTTCCGACGGAGAATTAACGGATAATAGGTTGCCAAAGCACTAGCTCATAATCATCTCAATCTTATTTAAACGGGCGAGAAGGAGAATGAATTATTAAAGCTAAGTTAAACTAGGAAAGAATTAAAACATGCAATAACTAATCCTAGGGTAAATTCAGATAATGAAGACATGGGATTACAATTTCCCCCAACACTTCGTTCGAATCTCTTAACTCTCTCACTTAGAATAATAAGCACCTAGAATTGACAACCGAGAAATCACGATTACATAATAGCCTCTTTCGATGGACAACTATGAATCTTCCTAATGTGGCATGTAGGTATATGTCTATCCTACACACTATCAAGCAACTAATATCCAAGACAATTAACCAGACACGTGTCACGAGAAATCTCGTTAACTACTCTATCAATTACTAACTTTTGCATAGGAAGTCATTACGATTAGATTCTCAAATGGTTGCATACGGCATTTAGGTATATATTTCTATCCTAAACACTAACAAATTATCAACTCTTTAGAACAATGAATGAGACACACGTCACATAATCTCATAGATTACCCGCAAGAATCTCTAACTTTCGCATGATATCATAACTAGGTCTAAACCTATAATCCATTAGTTAAGTTCATACAGGTTCACAAGAAATCAATCTAAAAGCACAAGTTATGATAACCAATTCATAATAATTGCAAAGAGAGAGCAATCAATACAAACAATGTGTCGGGTTCCATTGAAACCCCAAAATATAAACTAAGTCATAAATAACTTGAATATATTATCCACAAGTTAGATAAACATCATCCGAATACAATTTAATACAAGGAGAGTAAGAGATAGAGAAATGCAAATCTTGTGTCTTCTCCAAGCTTGGATGTTAATGCTATTACTTGATTCAATCTTCACACACTAACAAAACCTTAGAATCTAACTAACTAACACTAAACTAGCACTAATCTACTCTCTAATCTACTCCTAATCTAGACTAAACAAGATGTAAAGGAAGAGAAGAGAGAAACTAGGGCTTAGGGCCAATATATGATGCCCTTTCTTGCCACAAATGAGCCCCCTTATATCCCAATCAAAACCCAAGTCACGTTCAATTGAAAAGTAAAGTCTGGCACAGCTGGGGACTGGCGCGGCCGCGCCCAAAATACCATAGAAATCCGCGCGCCCGCGCCAAGGATTTTCTGCTGCAGAGTCCTCTGGTAAAACGGCCATAACGTTTGATCCGGGAGGCGTTACGAGGCCTACCACCTGTCAAATCGAAGCTATCGAAGATATCTATAACTTTCATTCTTTGAACATTGAGAAATAGTGGATGGATGAGGGCTGAAATTGAGCTCCAAGTGACAGCTGTGCATGAAAACTCAAAACCGTGAGGTTTGACGTCCGTTGGTATACGGGGCATAACTCTCGCCTCCGAACTCCGATTTGGATGATTCAAGATGTTTCGGAAAGCTTATAAGATGCTCAACAATATGAAATAAGTTCAAATCCAAGAACATAAAATAAACATGAACGACCCAAACGATGTCCGGATTGCACTTCCTTCCCATTTTTGCTTCGAAGGCCATTCTTGCTCCTTTTGGCCTCTAGACTCGTGGCATCACCTTCATTGCTTCCTCCCCCATGCCATCTTCAAGCTTTAAGCCCATTTCAGTGCTTTATCCCATTTAAGCGTTCGTTTGCCCTTTTAAGCTCAATTTGCACCCGGAGAGTTTCTAAACCTGAAAATCACAAAATAAAGCAAAAACACATAAAAGGCACAATGATACTTGAGTTTAAGCAACAGAATGAGTTGGTTACTACTCGAATAAGTGGTCATAAAATCCACTTATCAAATACCCCCAAACTTAAACGTTGCTTGCCCTCAAGTAACCAAAACAAAACTAAACAAAAGATGCAATGCAGTATCTACAATGTATGCAACCTATGCTATCATGAATGCGAATCCAAGTTCCCAGCTAGCATTGAACTTTCAAAGCAATGCCTCAGAAAACCACGAGATAGTCGAAATAGATAAGCTACCCAAAACAAGACCATAAGGCATATTCTACAAATCCAAAACTGTCAGCACTGATGTATTGTGCGTTGTGTGCCTGTCAACCATTAAACATACTTTGAACAAATATATAACATACTATGCTTCTTAGGGGAAAAACAAGCTTCAACTTAAGAAAAGCAGTAAATCATATAAGTTCTAACCAAGACCATGTATTACTAAAGTTAAGAGTCAACAGGGGGTGTTCATTAAGCTTTTATTACTCATGAGGGCGTATTCGCACTTTCCCGTGTACACAATCGACTATGCAATGCCTAGTCCTCTTAGGCTTTTCAATGATACCCATGTAGCGAGCTTTCGACCAACGACTCCCAGACCAGACGGCTTTAGGGCGCTGGGTGCAGAGACACCCCGAGGGCTTACTTGCTCGAATATTAAAGGCCACAGAACTCGACGTAGCCGAAGTGTTTATTCTATTTTTTTCCTTTTTCAATGCATTTTCTTTTGTTTTCTTTTTCTTTTTCTTTTCTTGGAAGGGAGTGCGTCTTACGCTCCATCTCCCCGCATAAATCATGCATGTCCCCTGTTTCCCCCAAACTTAAGCTTTTAACAATCTAGTTATTATTATATGCGAACTGAAACTCTTTTATTAAAACATAGTTTTTCCACCAGAAGACAAGTATGTAAACATTTAAACTTAGCATATCATGGTGTTTACTATATCGTGCTTACTAGTTACACAGTATCTGACAAGTAAGGATTTACATATATGACCATGAAATCAGGCTTAAGTCTCAAATCTGTTCAACAATCAAGTGATTTCAATTTCTTCATAGGCGACATACATAACTAACCAACTGAAAACTGGATTCATGCAGTATGCTCTAACACAGAATGCAAAAACAAAAGAAATTTTTAAAATTTTCACAAATTTTAACTATTTACAACCTACATGCACTAAATAAACAAACACAATATGCAATATGAATGCAACTACCCTATATGCAAAATAAAGCCAATACCCCCAAACTTAAACTATTCAATGTCCTCATTGAAGGTAAAGGTAAAAAGAAACTCCCCTATTTGGCTTCTGATGCTACATGAAATGAAATGGCGCCCTCTCAGAAGTTTCCCCACCTCTCTTTGCTCTGGCAAAATAAATCCCGCTCAGCACTGTACTCAACGAACCAACCTAACTCCATATCAATCTTGCTCTGCTAGAGGTCCCACACTCAATAGCTCAATTGATCAGGTTGAGAGGATGAGGTGGATGAGAATTAGTACTTTGGATTGAGGAGGTAGGAGGATTTCAAAACTAAGGCTTGTAGTGGGGGGGATTGAATGAGAGGGAAGAGATGGGAGATTGCATGAAGGAACTTGAGGGTTTGGGATTAGAGGGGCCGAGGCTTGGGTGCTGTTGATAATTGATATGAATTGGTGCCCCCCAAAATCTGCAAGTCAGGCCCAGTCTGCATATGGCGCGGTCGCGCGTGGTATTGCCTTGAATTAGGCGTGGCCGCGCGGGCCATCAGATTTTTTTGCTGTTGATTTTTGCTAGGCAATGAGGTTGGAGTTGAGCTTGCATTCTATCCAGCAACTTTGACCTGGGAGAAAGCATAACATCTTTATTAAGCACTATTATACTAATAAAAGTATATTAACTATTTACATCAAGAGAGTTAAACATGGAAAGATATATGCATTCAAATTCCCAAAAAATTCTCTAAGTGCATATACGCAATGTGCAAGTGTATCAAAATATGTGCCATAAGCTTCATTGTCCCAAAAAGATATGCACTAATGCCTAAGTTCAAAAATGTAGGCATGTAACTCCTCATCTACGAGCATTCAAAAATTTTAAACTAAATACTAAACTAATAAGAATTAAACAAGGGGGAGGGAAGTATGATAGAAAGCAGGAAATGGAGAATTAAACAAGGAGGGAGAAAGAGAAATGATGGGGTGCCTCCCATCGACCGCTTAATTTATAGTCCTCTAGCTAGACTGTGTCTGACCACTGCTATCTGACTCCCCAACGATATTGGAGAACCCCTCCATCCATCAGAACTGCAATGTGCTTTTGGAGGCTTCCCAACAGAGGAGGACTCGGAATTAAACTACCTAGCATATGATATGAACAAGAATTCCCCGTACGGAAGGTAGGGGAGCTAGGCAATGGTTCCACTTGTGATTGTGACAAGATAGGGGCATGGAGGCATAGAACACACAACGGACTCTTCTTCTATTCTCTCTTCTGCTGACCACCATGGTGTCGAGACTGCGGAATCTCTCATGTCATCGAGATCCGTCTTTGTGATGTGGCTACCAAGGGGGCAAGGGTGTGCAAACTTGACTGGCTTGTTCCACTTAGGAGGAGGAGGCTCTTGGGGGATTGTCACTGTTGGTTCACATTCATACTCCACAACCCCAATTGGTTCCTTGATATCCATTGCCATTCGCTCGTCCAGTTCTAATTGCACTTCGGATTCTCCATCAGTCTCTGCATCTATTTCATAGCACCATGTATCCTAGGGATCATTACTCACGGCTTCAAACATCTGAGGCATTGGACTTTGACTATCTTGAGCTTCATTTACTTGCTCAATCACCTCCTCATTCCTTAAAGCTGTGCTAATTTTCTCTACCCAAGTCTGAAGATCCTCAATTGACTGCTCTTGTTCGACCAAGATCTCCTTTGTTGATGCTAATGAGCTACCCCACATAGTGTCCAATCCTTCCTTTTCTGTTTCAGCCGCGGGCTCCCTATATTGAGGCTCATTTATAGAAGCATAGTTGATTGGGGCCATCTGATATTGAAAATTTTGGTTTGATGGTTCTTGGCTACTAAGCATCTCTTCTTGGTTTGCTGAGCTCCTATACATGAATTCCATTGTTGGTTGTTCTCCTTATAAACATGGCGATTGATATGGGGGTTCTGGTGCGTAAATTAGACTTTGATCGCAGTATTGGTCTGGATAGCTCACAGTATGGGTTTGCATCCCTTGCTCATCCTCTTTCATCAAAGCTATTCTAATTTGCTCTGCCCAGTTCTGAATATTCTTGACTGACTGTGCTTGCTCAATCAAGATGTCCTTCAGTGATATGTCACCTCCTTCCTCCAAGCTTGCATTTTTTGTGTCACCCTAAAAATGTGTTGAGGCTCGTAAATTGAAGTCTGGAAGGTGAATTCTGGGGCGTATGCGGGATTTGGATCCCAGTGTTGGTCTTGATAGTAGTCTGATGAAGGGTTTGGGTGATAAACCCAATCTTATTGATAAATGGGATAAGGTTCGGTGTAGGAATAACCACCCCCATACTGCTCCTGGCCATAACTGATAGGCTCCTGATGGCTCGTGTAGCTTCCAGCACCATAGTCATACAAAGTAACTGGCTCTCGATTCCGTTGGGCTGAAACAGTATCCAACTTCCTCGAGAGAACCTCTAGTTGTGCTGAAAGTGTTGCAATTAGGGTTGACGCCATCATTGTATGCTTGCCTTGGTTGCTCTTGCCTTTGGTTCCATGGATAGAAATTCAAGTCCATTGTACCTGAGAAGAGAATATAGGAAGAGAATTAAATAAAAATAAAAATGTTTAAATTAAGACAAATTTGATTGAAACTAATGTTGGCAAACAGTTATCCAATTAATTCCCCATAAACGGCGCCAAAAACTTGTTGGTCAGATTTATATGACACAATTAACGCGCAAGTATACGCGGCCAACGAGTAATAAAGAGTAAGTAAAGATCGTTCCCACGGAGAATTAACGGATAATAGGTCGCCAAAGCACTAGCTCATAATCATCTCAATCTTATTTAAACGGGCGAGAAGGAGAATGAATTATTAAAGCTAAGTTAAACTGGGCAAGAATTAAAACATGCAATAACTAATCCTAGGGTAAATTCAGATAATGAAGACATGGGATTACAATTTCCCCCAACACTTCGTTCGAATCTCTTAACACTCTCACTTAGAATAATAAGCACCTAGAATTGACAACCGAGAAATAACGATTACATAATAGCCTCTTTCGATGGACAACTATGAATCTTCGTAATGTGGCATGTAGGTATATGTCTATCCTACACACTATCAAGCAACTAATATCCAAGACAATTAACAAGACACATGTCACGGGAAATCTCGTTAACTACTCTATCAATTACTAACTTTCGCATAGGAAGTCATTACGATTAGATTCTCAAATGGTTGCATACGACATTTAGGTATATATTTCTATCCTAAACACTAACAAATTATCAACTCTTTAGAACAATGAATGAGACACACGTCACATAATCTCATAGATTACCCGCAAGAATCTCTAACTTTCGCATGATATCATAACTAGGTCTAAACCTATAATCCCTTAGTCAAGTTCATGCAGGTTCACAAGAAATCAATCTAAAAGCAAAAGTTATGATAACCAATTCATAATAATAGCAAAGAGAGAGCAATCAATACAAACTACGTGTTGGGTTCCATTGAAACCCCAAAATATAAACTAAGTCATAAATAACTTGAATATATTATCCACAAGTTAGATAAACATCATCCGAATACAATTTAATACAAGGAGAGTAAGAGATAGAGAAATGCAAATCTTGTGTCTTCTCCAAGCTTGGATGTTGATGCTATTACTTGCTTCAATATTCACACACTAACAAAACCTTAGAATCTAACTAACTAACACTAAACTAGCACTAATCTACTCTCTAATCTACTCCTAATCTAGACTAAACAAGATGTAAAGGAAGAGAAGAGAGGAACTAGGGCTTAGGGCCAATATATGATGCCCTTTCTTGCCACAAACGAGCCCCCTTATATCCCAATCAAAAGCCAAGTCCCATTCAATTGAAAAGTAACGTCTAGCACAGTTGGGGACTGGCGCGGCCACGCCCAAAATACCCTAGAAATCCGCACGCCCGCGCCAAGGATTTTCTACTGCAGAGTCCTCTGGTAAAACGGCCATAACGTTTAATCCGGGAGGAGTTACGAGGCCTGCCACCTGTTAAATCAAAGCTATCGAGGAGCTCTACAACTTTCGTTCTTTGAGCATTGAGAAATAATAGATGGATGAAGGCTGAAATTGAGCTCCAAGTAACAGCTGTGCATGAAAACTCAAAAACCGTGAGGTTTGACGTCCGTTGGTATACGGGGCATAACTCTCTCCTCCGAACTCTGATTTGGATGATTCAAGATGTTCCAAAAAGCTTATAAGATGCTCAAAAATATGAACCAAGTTCCAATCCAATAACATAAAATGAACATGAACCACCCAAACTATGTCCGAATTGCACTTCCTTCCCATTTTTGCTTCAAAGGCCATTCTTGCTCCTTTTGGCCTCTAGACTCGTGGCATCACCTTCATTGCTTCTTCACCCATGCTATCTTCATGCTTTAAGCCCATTTCAATGCTTTTTCCCATTTAAGCGTTCTTTTGCCCTTTTAAGCTCAATTTGCACCCGGAGAGTTTCTAAACCTGAAAATCACTAAAACAAAGCAAAAACACATAAAAGGCACAATGATACTTGAGTTTAAGCAACAGAATGAGTTGGTTACTATCCGAATAAGTGGTCATAAAATCCACTTATCACCCAGCTCCGGCACCTTCCATGTTTACTGCTCCATCGAAATACATTTTCCATGGTTGGATTGTATTCTCTTGAGGGAGTTGTTGAATTGTCATAATCCTATCATTCAGGAAATAAGTCTCCAAAGGCTCGAACCCCTCCTAAAGGTGCTTCAGCTAATTGATCTGTAATGCCTTGACCCTTTATTGACTTCTAGGTTACGTAGACAATGTCGAACTGTTGTAGGATCAACTGCCATTTGGACAGTCAACAATTCAACATAGGCTTGTTGAATACGTACTTCAGGGGATCCATGCAGGATATGAGGTAGGTCGTGTGCTCATGCAAATAGTGTTGCAACCTTATGGCGGCCCATGCTAACGCACAGCATGTCTTCTCGATCAGGGTGTGATTCTGTTCACTGCTACTGAATCTTTTGCTGATGTAGTAGATAGCTCTCTCCTTGCTACTATCAACTTCCTATCCTAACATCCAGCCCATTGCATTGGAATTGACGGACAGGTATATAAACAAAGGAACTTCATCGCTTGGGGGTACCAAAACAGGTGTTTTGATCATCTGTTTCTTGATGGCAAGGAAGGCTCGTTGACAATCCTCATTCCATTTGGTGGAGTAATTCTTCCTTAATAGATTAAAGATGGGTTCACATGTTGCTGTGAGCTGGGAAATAAATTAACTTATGAAGTTGATACTTTCCAGAAACCCACGTATCTCCTTTTCTGTTCGAGGCACTGGCATCTCAGTGATGGCTTTGATCTTGGCAAGGTCTAGCTCGATTCCTTGATTACTCACCAAGAATCCCAACAGCTTGCCTGATTTGATGCCAAAAGCACATGTGGCAGGATTTAACTTGAGGTTGTACTTACGCAACCTATTGAACAGCTTCCTACGATTGTCTAAGTGATCATCCTCCCTCTGGGATTTGATGATGATGTCATCCACATAGACCTCTATCTCCTTATGCATCATATCATAAAATAGGGCCATCATGGCTCGCTGATATGTAGCACCGACATTAATGAGGCCGAAGGATAGTCGTCTGTAGCAGAAGGTTCCCCAGGGAGTAATGAAAGCTATTTTCTCCCTGTCCTCTTCAGCAACCATGATCTGATGGTAACCAGCAAAGCAATCTACGAAGGAATACATGTCGTACTGTGCCGTATTGTCGATTAGGATGTGGATAAAAGGTACTGGGAAATTATCCTTGAGGTAGGCTTTGTTCAAATCCCTGTAATCCACATATACTCATACTTTCCCTCCGAGTTTAGGTACGAGAACTAAGTTTGATAGCCACTCTGGGTATGTTGATACCATGATGATTCTGGCTTTGAATTGTTTAACGACTTCTTCTTTGACTTTCAGACTTTCAGACTTTATTTAGGTTTCAATCGCCTGAGCTTTTGCTTGACTAGCTTGAACTCATCTTTGATGGGCATTCGATGAATAATAATGTCAGTAAATAGGCTAATCATGTCTTCATGTGACCATGCAAACACATCCTGGAATTGTGTAAGGAGTTCGATCAGGTCGGCTTCTTGGTCTTGGGTAAGGTCTATGCCTATCTGGATTTCTTTGATGTTTTCAGAGGTTCCTATATTGATAGTTGTGGTTTGTTCGAGGTTTGGTTTGGGCTTGTCTTCGACCCATTCTTTGATCTCCTCTGGCACCTCATAGCCATCTTCCTCTCTTGATCAAATATCCATCAAGTCGAAGTTCAGTTCTACATCAAAGTTGTAGTCACTGTGGCAGGTTGGGGTCTCATCAGCAGAGACAAACACATCCAATGCTTAAGTTATGAAAACAAAATGCTTTCACTTTAATATATACAACTGCTTAAATATACAGAGCATTTGGCAAAGCATGACAAAAGTTACTGCTATAGCTGTGCAATCAAAAGTAAGCAGTAAATGAAAGCATGTTTAAAGGGCAGACAGACTATCTGCCCCTTTACCCTTTTTGACTGAGGCAAGGGACACTGTTCTAATTATCCAGGGTTAGATCCTAATGTACAAGAAGGATTAAGGATTTGTGATCATCCGCCTCATCTCGGATGATGACTAAGACATCCTTCAAAATAGGGCTAGGGTTTTTCTTTGAACTGCCCCTTTTTTCCTTCTTGATGCGAGGAATTTGAATCTGATCCTCACCGTCACTATCTTGGATCTCATCATTCATACCCTTGTAGTTTATGATAACCCGCATGTTAGCAAATGGGTCTCGTCCTTTGTACAGGATCTTTTCTTTTCTCTTTTTGCTATCCATCTCGGATCTGGGAGTTGTTCTCTCACTTGCTGGTATAATGGGAGGAAATAACATGGTTAATACGACAGCTGGGATTTTCCTTATGGGTTTCACCCATCCAACATCCATAAGGTTTGGCAGCAATATAGTGGAAGCGTAAGCCTTAGGGTGCTTATGTGGATTTCGGAGGCTTGACCAGGATGAATATCCCAATCCGGCTCTCCCAGTCTGACTCGAGATTTGCACTAGACTCTTGATACCTTGCTGATTCTTTCCTAACCTTTTTCCAGGTTGGAAATCCAAAGATACCATCTACTGGCCTACTATCATCACCTCGGTGGAGACTTTTGGTTTCACGGCTAGTGCTCCGATAGGTAGATACTGAGTATCACTCACCTCCATGGCTTGAAAACTTACAGGTTCAATCCCTGCATCCAGGCTAATTACTGGCATGTCTTTTTGTATGCAGACATGGTATTTTGGTTTGGCGTTGACCGTGATAAGGTTGCCGATGATAATATATTTGAGCTATTGATGGAGGGTGGATGGCAATGCCCCGGCAGTGTGGATCCATGGCCTGCCCAACAACAAGTTGAATCTAGTGGCGATGTTGAGCACCTGAAAGGACATATAGAAAGTGTGTGGGCCAATCTCTAATCAAAGCTCTATTTCTCTAATAGCTTATCGGCGAGATCCATCGAAAGCCCGGATTACCACATGACTGGTTTTTATTCGGTTTGGGTTGATCTTCATTCTCTCCAAGGTGTCGTAGGGACAGATATTGAGGGATGATCCTCTATCTATGATCA
Source organism: Panax stipuleanatus (assembly GCA_020205555.1). NCBI lineage: Eukaryota > Viridiplantae > Streptophyta > Magnoliopsida > Apiales > Araliaceae > Panax > Panax stipuleanatus. Next base: position 50,155,191 of record CM035122.1, read on the forward strand.
CACCTCCGATTACATACTTAGAAGACATCACAGCTATATACAGGGACTTACAATGTCCCGTTCCTTCTACAGGGATATCATCGTCAGTGAAAGATATCACATTGCTGTTGAAAATGTGTTCTACCACGTGACGGAATTTCTCGACATCCACTGTCCTTGGCAGATGGGCTTCTTCTAGTACTCTCACCAGAATGTTGCGATGATCCACCGAGGATAGAACCAGATCTACGATGGACATCTTCTTGGGTGCATCTTTCAAGCTTTGAACGATTTTGATTTCATTTTATCCCATTTTGTTGAGGAACTCTTCGATTTTCTCATCAGTCACCTTTTCTTTAGCTTTGATGACTGCTTTAATCACCCACTAAGGAAGGTATAATGGATTATCCTTTGGTACGATGGCAATGTTGTTTTAAGTGGAACCTTCATCATTCCCGTAGTTCCATGGGACCCTCTTCAGACTAATAATTGGATACAGACGTCTGAAGGGCAAGATTAGAGGCTCGGGTGCGGCCACCTTCACATGATTTTATATTTTTTTGACTCCTATCCCTGGCAGTACTAAGGGTGTGAGGGTTGGCTCCTTATCATAAGAAATGTAACAATTGAGAATTTTATATATTAATTTTAAATATTTATTGAATTAAATAAATATTTTATTGAATTTATTTGTTGAGTTAAATAAATGAATTATGTGATTTTGTGGAGTGATTCAATTAAGTGTTATATAATGAATGTTTAATATTTATTTAATTAATTTATATTAATTTTATATTATAGTTCTAATTTAATTGAGAGAATTTAATTAGATGAATTAGGTGATTAAGTGTTACATGAATTATAATTAGCGAGTAATTATAATTATGTGACAGTTATATGTGATTAATTGATTTTAATTGATTAAATAAGAATGTTAAATATTTATTTAATTAAAGTATGACATTAAAAGAGTATGTATTAAAATGGTTTATTAAAATAAAAGAAAAAGAATTTTAAATAATTTTAACCAAACAAGGCCCTTGCAATTTTTAAAAACCCATTTCTACCAAACGGGACCCTAACTATCAAAAAGTTGTTTTAATTAAATTGTTTACCAAACAATACCTTAGCACTAATAATCTGTTTTTGAAAATAACCTTGTTTTTCCAAACAAGGCATTCTGGCTTTTGAAATTTGTAACTGACATTATACTTATTATATTTTGTCAGTTATATTATATAATTAAGCCTATATCTATTACTACGTATTATATTATACGTTAGCTTACGTTAAGTTAGTCTAAACTAAAGAAGAAGGAGAGAACTAACAAAGAAGTTGAGAGAAAAAGGAAGAAGAGAATGTAAAGGAAGCTTGGGAAAGGCTAGAGTTAATCTTCATTTTCTTCTTCAAATCGTCTAATAAGAGGTATAGTCATTATCTAATGCTTTTAAAACTTTACGTAGTTGTTTTCCTTATAATGAGTTCTCTGTGAAAAGAATTTACTTCATATAGTGTAATGTTGGTGTGGATATGCAAGAATTGGTTAATTACATGCTATACGAATTGAAAGATGTTGCAATCCATTACATGTATGCTATCAATGATTTGTTTTCAGAAATTAAACTACTGTTAAAACAAGTTTCATGGAAAAAGTTTTGCTCATATGGTTTTATATGTATTGATAGGTTTTAGAATGGAAAATTTAGGAATTGATGTGTTATTATGCCTAATTAGAAATGGTTATGATGTTATATTCAATTATGAATAGATTGCATGTGTGGTAACTTGAATTGGTTGAGAATTTAAGTTATAGTGAATGGTTTTTGGAAAATATGAGTTTTTTTGTAAAAATGTCAAAATTGGATTTTTAAAACCTTTAATTTTCATTATTTGGACAAATTCAGTGATTGGTAGTATGGATAACATGTGCATTATTGCATATGTATGATTTTCAGTGTCTATGTTGCCATATTTTTTTGTTTGTTGGCTTGTATAGGTTAATCGGTGAAGCAGAGTGTCGTGGCTGTCTGCGTCTGTCCGTGTACCTGCGCAGCTGCGCCGGTAACACGGCCAGAAGAAGCACAGCTGCGCCGGTTGCCTTTAGCAGGTTGAGCACCTACGCAGCTACGCCGGTGCCAAGGCAGCAGGCTGCGCAGCTGCGCCGTGCCCAGTGCAGAGGCAGTGAGTTCTAGTTGATTGATTGTGCAGTTTATTTTAAGCCTTAGTTTAATTGTTCCATGATAATGTGTATGCATCCAGTTGCTATAGCATTTCGTTAATATAAATTTGACAAATTGTATATAGTATTTAAATTGTGAATTTTAATTGTTTAATTGGAATATAAATTACTTAATTATAATTTGAATAATTATAATTATGATTAAATGTTAATTTGGTTAAATTATAATGAATAAAGGTTGATTTATTAGATGTTAATTTAAATTATAATTTATGTAATTGTAATTTAATAAATGCATGCTTAATTATAGATTATATTTGATAATTGCATGATTAATTATAATTTGACTAATTATAATGCAATGATGTAGTTTAATTGATTTTAAATTATAATTGTTCATAATTTAAAAGGTAATTATAATTTAAGTAATTATAATTAGATTAAGTATTTAAATTATAACTGTTTAATTATAATACATAATTGACTTAATTATGTGAGCATGTTTAAGTGATATAATTAACTATGTGATTGTTGATTATTATTATTCATTTAATTAGAGTGAGTTAACCATGAGGGTTAACCACTTATGTGAATTAGTTATGTGTTAACTAATTTAGGTTATTATGATTGAATGTATATAGGAAGTATTAAAGTACGTGATTAAATTAAGTAGCTTGCGCTTATGGCATGTTTTCTAAACCCTAAACTTGTTAATTCGTTGCAAGTTCTTTAATTTCATTTATTCATTGTTGAAAATGTCTTTTTCATTTATGTTTTGGACAATTATTCAGTTAATGGAAATGATCTTAACTTATTATTCAAGTAAGATCCATTTATTATTTTTTGTGCTTTAAGTTTACTTCTAAAGCATATGTTAATTCATAATTCTTTTATTTATGAAATATTGGAAGTCGATTTAACTAATCCTTAGTTGATGAACGTGAATTCTAAATTACCCTTGTAAGCTTATCCAAACCAAACTTTCTTTGGTGCGGACTTGTATTCAAATACTAAGTTGAACAACCCTATTTATTAGGGGAGGTTACTACGCGAAAGCGTTAAGATGTTTGTGCACAATACATGGTACGAAGGACTGATCCCGCTAAGTACAAGTTAAGGTCCATAGTCTTATTGACTATTAAAGGTTTAAATAGAAATGTTTATAACCTAGGACAAGAGTTCAAAGATCTTATGACTCTCAGATAAATTCCATGTACGAATTGTAATGTTGGTAGAGAATTATTATTCAGCTCTTTACTGTTAAAGTAAGTTAAGTTATTCCATTCTTTTTAAAGATATCCTCTCATGTATTTATTATTGTTAAACTCTAGTGAGCTGTTGTTTGCTCACTCTTACATTAAATAACAATTGCAGTTAAGGTTGATAATGTTGATGCCCCGTCTACGAGTAAAGGCAAGGGGAAGCAAAACAAGTGAAGACTTGTTTTATTATTTTAAAATGATTATAATAGACTTTAATGTTATGTTTTATTTCCGCACTTGTTTATTATGTCAAGGTTAGATTAAACCCTGGGATTATTTTTGAAAGGTTGTAACCCTTGTTTTAAGGGAGATTTCATTATTTTAATTAAAGGTTGTAAATTTATTTTGTTATTATATTGGGTAAATATTGTTATAGTTAGAAAGTGAACACCAAATCATATGGAAACGAAGTACCCGGATTTGGGGGTGTCACAAGAAACCACAGCCACTGTATCTTGATTCCATGCAGTGGGGATAAAGAGAGTGTCTTCATCTAGGAGGCCATAATCCCGAATACCTGTTATCAATTCACCGCTTTCAAACATATTCTGAATCAAGTTGCAAAGTGCCCTAGCAATCTTCAGTATCATGGCCGGGTGCATTGGAGTGGTACTGACAGATTTGGTCAAGCTTGAATTTTATGGATCGCGGGTTCAATGGTGGTAATAAATCTGCAACCATTCCTTCGTTGATTAACATCTGGATGAATTTCCTCCATTGGCTGGTTCAGGTTAGTGAAATTCCTTTGAAATAAGAATTTCCTACCAGCTTGGGAATTCTCATCTTTAGCTATCTTAAAGGTCCAGGGTTCATGCTCATGAGACAGGTATTGATCCTTCCTTGGGATGGGACTGATCTCCGGTGTGGGAGGACGATCGGCATCAGATTAGTTGGCCTGGTTCATCATCTATCTGGTGATCTGATGTTGCTAGACGACCAGTTCTGCTAACTGTTCAATTTGTTCCTTGATAGACCTTATCTCCTGCTCTATCAGGAATCGTCTTTATAAGACTTCCCAACTATCTAGGCTGTTGTTGCGGGATTGAGTTGATTCTCCAATATATCAAAGGTATTTGGATCCTCCTCCATTTTTTGTACTGATCATGTTGACACTCTCCACTTTGTGCTGAGGGAGGGGATTGTCTTGTACTTGTGGTTGTTCTTGTTTGGTCACCACAATCTCTCCATTGTCAATCAAGTCTTGGATTTTGTGCTTGAGAGACCAACAATCTTGAGTGTCATGGCCAGGGGATCCGGAATGGTAAACACACTTCTTGCTTGGGTCAAAATTCCGTCCACCAGTGTTAGTTAGTGGAAGGAGTTGTACAATCTTCTTTTGTGCCGTCAACAGCTTTAGCACATTCTCGAGTGAATCCCCTAGAGGGGTGAAAGTTCTTCGACGCCTAACCTCCATATTTTTCTTAAATGGAGGGTTTGAAGGCTGTGTTGTAGCTTGGAAAGGTGTATAGTTCCTCCTTTGAATGGGCATACTGTTTGACTCGCCTCTTTAATTGTGTCCTTGTAACACTAAGGACACTTCTTCATCTTTCTTTTTGTGTACCCTCCGGGGATTACTCCCGTAATTTTTGGACTGGATATATTCGACAATAGCTTTGAGGGCGGTTAGATCCTTTATCTTCCCGAACTTGAGCCCCATTTCTACCATCACGCCGTGTTTGATCATTTCAGAGAATGGTTTTCCTATGCCTACTAGGACCCTCTCATAATATGGAGCCTCTTGAATGTCGATGAAGGTCATAACTATCTCAGACTCAGTCATAGCTAGGGTGACTTGTGCTGCGACACGCCTCCACCGTTGGGCATATTCTCTGATTGATTCAGTGTTTTATTTCTTGATTTTGGTTATTTGGTATCTTTCTGGAGCCAGCTGAGACTGAAAGCTGTATTGACTGAGGAAAGCATGCGCCAGTTCTTCCCAACTGTGAATCTTAGAGTTGTCCAGACGGGCATACCAGGCTCTTGCCTCTCCAGATAAACTTTTCTAGAATAACTGAATTCGAAGTTTCTCGTCTTCTGCATAGGATCCGAGTTCTTCAATGAATACTTTTAGGTGTGTATAAGGGTCTCCCAATCCATCGTATTTATCAAAATCAGGGACTTGAAACCTTTCGGGATAACGTTCCCCGGGGAATATACAGAGGTCAGAGTAATTAACACTACCGAATGCCCCAGTCCCTTTGATAGACCGGAGAGTTTCTTCCATCTACTGTACTTTCTTCAGAATGTCACCAGCTTCCTACTCTTTGTTGAGGATGGTGATTTCAGGGGTTTTGTTGGTTGTGTCCTGGTTTTGTGGTCCAGGAATCTGAGTCTCTGTCTTTTTAGTCTTTTGACTGCCACCACTACCACCAGATGTTCCCAGTTCTGTGTAAATTTGAGCTTGCTTCCCTTTAAGGGCCTTGCTTTGTTCTCTCATAAAACTGGCCAATTCAGCTATCTGATTCTTTAGTCCTTCAAACTCTTCCCTATATACAAGGGCTGATTCTGGTTGAGCACTGGAAGTCATGACCGTGGATGGACTTAGTGCTTTCTTAGACTTAGATCTAGTGACAAGACCAATTTTTCACCTACAACAAAACGTATGTGTGTCAATTTCCTGATGTAGATAGGGATAGGATGCATGCCATGATGTGTTTTTGTGGTTTTTTTAATCTTATCCTGCAAAACAAGGGTCAGTTATTTTGTTGATAGGATAACATAACAGGATGTATATAACAAGGAAGGTAAATTTTTATTATGATATTTACCTTGTGCTCCTTTACATTTGGAATTGAAAACTTGACATTGAATTGAAAGAGGAAGGTATGAACAAGCCTCCCATCGGATTTGGTTAATCAGAGGCTGACCTATCTTAGGCTACTCTCGCGGCTTTTTGGCATGAAGGTCCCCAGATCATCGTAATCTACTAGAGGGGAAATTAATCCAATATTTTAACTAGAGTGAATCTGGGTGGTTCATTTTCATGAGCCTCAGAGACTTAGCCATCCCCAGAGTTATTACTTGTCACCTACGGGTTTTTCCTCCCGAAGGAGGAATCAGACAACATATATTTGTAGACACTCAAAAAAAAAAATTCTTGTTACTAACCCTGCAGAAGGGTAAAATCGTCTTGTCAGCCCCGGTCACCAATACCGGTATGTCAACTTAACCCCGATCACCAATATCGGGATGTCAAACTCAACCCCAGTCACCAATACCAGAATGTCAGCACAACCCCGGTCTCAATACCGGGCCGTCAGCTCAAACCCGGTCTCAATACCAGGCCGTTAGCTCAACCCCGGTCTTAATACCGGGCCTTCAGTTCAACCCCGGTCTCAATATCGGGCCATCAATTTGACCCCGGTCTCAATACCGGGCCGTCAAGTCATCCTCGGTTTCAATATCGGGCCATTAAATCAACCCTAGTCTTAATACCGGGATATCAATTAAGCCCTGGTCACAACCCGGGAGGTACAGTTAAGCCCCGGTCACAACCAGGAGGTCCAGTTCAGCCCAGAGATAACCCTAGGAAGCCAATCCAACCTTCAGAGACAAACACGAAGAATCACATCAGCCCCGGTCTCAACACGGGAGGTACAGGTCAGCCCCGGTCTCAACCCGGGAGGTACAAATCAGCCCCGGTCTCAACCCGAGAAGTCAGGTCAACTTTAGGAAAAAACTTGAAGCTCCACACCATCTGTGACGCACCCAAATTCCAGGACCATCACGGTGTCGCTCGAATTCGGTTCGTCACGTGCTCATGGTAATACAATAATAACTAAAATCACACATCCACAGCGGAATATCTAATTTAGAATAATATACAATGATTTATTATAATTATTCCCCCAAGTCTCGCAACCTATAGTACTTAATAGATTACATAATAATATCAATTAACGACTTGTTACATAATCTAACTTAAGCTTGAACATAATCAAATCTAGTCTTACTACAACATCTTAATACAACATTAAAATATTTAAAAACAAAAAAGAGACAAGCTAGTTGGTAGCCTTGCCCTTGCCCTTATCAACGCCCGAAGGTTCGCCATGCTCTGCCTTAACTGAAATGTTTTAGGGAAAAGTAAGAATGAGCACAAATTGCCTAGCAAGTAATATACAATAAGGGTAAGTGATATAATTCTCAATTATCGAAAGGGTATAACAAGGTTTGATAGTTCAAGGATAACAAAAATATCAACCGTTTTCAATAACAATCACTAAGGACAGAATAATATCAATGTGATTCAATAATAAATCAATTCAAGATTTCAAGATAACTGAATACTGAGCAGTCACTAAGGACTATAAACTTCCACAGGATTTGACAGTAATAAACTAAAAATCCAACAAAAATAAGTACAACAGGTGATCAGCCTAAAGTACCATCGTTATACATAATAATCAATCATACTCAAGTGCGCGCGTCGGTTCTTCGACAGTTATATTTTGTTCTTCTCAGTCAAATACAAGATCCCTCACCAATCAATTGGTTTGGTTCACTTTTCAATAATATAAGTCTAGCCGAATCAAATGGCATAGACACTTTCACAATATTCAAGAACAATACTAGTTCAACATGAATAATAGCTTTAATGAAATAAGAGTTCAAGTATGCTAATTCAATTCAAACGATTAAGTAGGAAACTAGTTCGCAATATACAAGGATAGAATACTTGCACCCCGATAAGGTTTAGATACTTGCCTTATGCGTAGTTTACTCACGTAAAGCTAGCTAACACTTTCGAATCCTATTTATAATGTATTACATGTATAGGATTTTCATTAGTTAACACATCCGTTACACAAACTTATTACTCAATATACATATATGTTACTATCTTAGTCACATGTCATACTTATACTCATATGGTATGAAATCAGATTATAAGTTATCACGAATTAAGTACATAATAATAACATAAATGATACTATAGCAACTCATCATGCTCAAGTGGTTATGATCCTTTGACCCATTATATAAGTGAAACATTATCTTATTACTTAATCTTCACATATATACACATATCAGTAGGGTGTAAACCATTTCTAGCAATGTAGGCATCATATAAGCTATCTGTCCAAAATCAGATTGTTAAACTGCATGGCTTCTGATTCCAGGCCGGCGCAGCTGCGCAGCCCTCTGTCCAAGCCAAGGCTGAGATGTGCCTTGTGGTTTCTGTCCGGTCATGGAGGCTAACATTCACACCAGGTATATTAACATGTTAAGGGTCCTTTCGTGTTTTTCCCAGGCAATCTAGGTTCCACTTTCCATGACATGGTTCTAGACTTACATCTTAAATAATTTAAGTCCTTACAGCATCATGAAATCATGTAAGCTATCATGCTTGTTAATTTTAAACATACGAGGTGATCATATAACTTAATTTAGGCATGCTTACAAGTAGTTATATACATGTTACAACTTAGTTTATGCTCCACTTGTGCCTAACTTGCTTTCATGGCTTCTATCATGGTAGATATGTATGTTTGATACGTTAGTGAATTTAAAGGGTATTATCCAATCATGTCCAAAGTTATCAGAATTTAAAACTCCATGAATCATGATCAAAACTTATACTTTCATTAGTAAAGTTTACTAATAAGACATAGCGTGTCCATGTTACATTATTAAACACGTATACACAAGTCATCATGTCCTTCATGCATTTCTAAACAATAATAACATGTTCAAAGTCCGAATATAATTATAGCACATCTAAGTCCCCTTTTCATAATCTCTAAGTTCCTTTTTAAGATTATAAGTTCACTTAGCTAGGTTCACATTTCGTTACGGAGCTTATATACGCGAGTTAACATGCATCTCATGTGTTTCTAGGTCATACTAATGTGCCCCAAAAGTCAGAACATTAATATGGCTTATATACGTCAAAATTCAATTATAAACCTTAAGTTTATCTTCAAAACTATAACTTTATCATTCATGCATGGAATCTTAATAAAACATGCTTATGTTAGGTCTATGTACCCACACATACAAACTACCCATGTTAACATGCTTGCCTCATCTATACAAGTAACTGCCACACAGCAATTTTAGGAACAAAAATTTGATTCTGGTTCCAGAGGCCGGCGTAGCTGCGCTGCGCCTCAGTAGTAAATCAGCGCAGTTGCGCCGTGCTTTGGCCAGCACCAGTGAGCTCCCTGCTTCGACAGTTCCCAGCCCAAACACAGAAATTCTTCACGAATTCGACTATAAACTAACAGCATTGTCTCGTGAACACATATACTAACTTATATAACAACCAATTAACATTATCAAATCACAAAATCATGAATTCCAATTAATATCCAAAATCTAAGAAATTTCAGAGAAGTAAAAATGAGGAACAATAACATGTGATTATACCTCTGTTAGCTAATGAAACTTGCTGCTAATTCACTTCTTTCTCAACTGATATGTATGGCCACTCTCTACTTCTTCTTATTTAGAATTTCTCAGCAATTGGAATGGGAAGATAAGAGATCAATTTATAGCAAATATATTAACCAGACAATGTTTTTTCCTCTCAAACTAAACCAACGGAAATGTGGATTGTATGGAGGTTAAGGAGAGGTTGGTGAATAGTTGGTGGAATGCATCATGAGAGCCACTCCCCATTGAATCATGCTAGCTAGAATGTGCTGAGTTTGAGGATATAGGAGTAGGATAGCTTCATGAGTGTTTCACAGTGAGAATGAACTGAGTCTCTTATTATGGGACAAGGAAGGAAACTCTGATATTGTAAATGGACCACATGCTACACTTAAATTATTATACATATATATATTAAATGTACTCTTAGGTTACATCTTGTATACATTTTATCCCTACATAGGTTTAAATGTCACAATAAAATAGTATTTCAATGTAATTCTAATGATACTAACATGGATTCACATGATGTAGTAAATGCAATTTGAGCACATATAATCCATGTACATTGGTTCCACATTTTAATAATTAATGAGGATAACATAAGATAGTTAAGCATTATTAAATTATTTATCATATAATCATGATGTCCTACTTTAATGTATATTCACATTGTCACATAGGCATTTCATGCAACTCCCATAATTCAATAAACTTTACTATATAATAGTGTCATATTACACTTCATATAATACATAGTTAGCTACTATATGTTACACATTTAATTCTCATGCTTGCACATAGAATTACTCATCTTATTAATTAAATGTTAATTAATAATATACACCCATCCTTCATCAATCAATATAATCTTATAACTTACTTATTTATTTTATTATTCGTAATGTCAAATAAATAAATTATTTATCTCATTGATTAATTAACAATAATATTAATTAATATAGTCCTCATTGATTATTAATTACACCAAATTAATAATCATATGATTAATTATCACATTAACAAATATAAATCTCAGCACAATTATAAACAAGTAGTTTATTATTATTATATTTCTTGCAATATTAATAATCACATATTGTTAATCAATCACAGTTAATATTCCATAACAATTAATTAATATTCTATGATAACAATTAATTAATATTATACAATTAATATAGATTAATTGTTTACTTAAATTAATATAATCATTCTTATATTATGTCACTGTGCCACCAAGGCTATCAACGAGTTTATCGCAAATTCCACATATTCTCAATTATTATAATTATTCAATTTTATATAATTGAATTAATTCATCTCATAACACAACATTATTTATATTCAAATAAACTCTCATTTCTATTAATATATTTATTTAATAATATATGAAAATTATCGGGTATTACAACATCTCTAGAGGAAAACCTAGAACGACCAAGTCAGCCCAAGAGACAACACTGAGGACAAACAGACTCGAATGGGATCCAAGTCTTGGAAATAACTCCCGGAAGTCAACCAAAGGCTATGCCGATACTAAGGGCAACCCCGGGAGGGGCAACATGGTCATTTTACCAACTCCAAGCTGATTCGATCAAACTCAAGAAGAATTGATGCCACCAAGGTCAGAACGAACCATAACGATGTTCCCGAGTGCAAACAGCACAAGACAGCTTAACGGACAAACTTCGGGGAATCGAAGACCTGTTTATGAACCCGTCTTCTTGGATACAAAAAATGTTTTATCCCATTTCATTGTGACACTCTCGGCAAGAGCTTTCCAAAAAGGTACAACACGCCTTAAACGGATGCTCCGATCAAAAGTTAGAAAGTTTCGACTTCGACCTCACGTTGCCCGGAGTGCACGTACTTCGAGACAATAGAACCCTGCATGCGGGCCCCACTAAGAGAGCGGCACCTCTGCTTGTGGCAGCAGCAGGTAGGGTGGAGGCTCCTTGGCCTATTAATAAGAGGCCACCCCCATCATATTTTCAAAAAAAGAAAAAACGCTTTGAACCTCTGCCCGTTTGGTTTTTTGTCCAATTTCTTTTCTTCCAAACCCAAATATTTTCACTCTAACACGTAGATATACCCACGCACTACCACATATCAAAAAATAACCGGTAGATTCTGACGTTAAAGGCCTACGATTTGGCAAAAATCACGTGTAGCAGTCCATTGTGAGTATTTTTACGATCAGCAAGTCAATACTACTACTTTGCACTTTTATACACTTGCACGTTAAGTTTTGTTTTCTAAATATTCCTGAAACTCAGTTCCACGGTCATTTTCGTCAACTTTTGGTACATTTTAGTACCTAAACGCATTTTTTGGCATTTGTACCACTCGGATTGACGATCCGTCGCTTCCAGCAGCTTGCACATACTTACATCTTCATACTGAGCAACTTCGCCGGACTAGGTTATCTTCCCAGTCTGGGTTTGGCTTTTTTTGTATATATTTAACTGTATATATACTAACTTTTGTATATATTTAACTAGTATAAGTAGCCTTCACCACCACTAGTTCTCTTCACAGTCTTGGTTGACTATATTTTTGTCTCTATATATATATTTATATATCTCAGTTCGCCCTGGACTATTCTGTGGCCTTTTTACTATTTTTATATATAAATATGCATATATAAGCAAATTCACCACACTGGGTTATCTTCCCAGTCTTGGTTGACTACTTTTCTGTACATTTACATTTCAGTTCAGCCTGGATCATTCTGTGGCCTTTTTACTATTTTTGTACATATCTGCAACATTCACCATACTGGGTTATCTTCCTAGTCTTGGTTGATTACTTTTCTGTCCATTTCAATGTCAGTCCGGGCACAGGCGTGAAAACCCATCGCAATTTTCTACTGTTTTTCTATATATATATATTTCAATTTTGTCCAGCCTTGATTATTCCGTGGCTTTTATGCAGCTTTTATAAATTTATATATATACATATATACATATATATATTTCAATTCTAATTTGGCACCGGTGTGAAAACCCACCGCCCTTTACAACTTATATATATATATATATATATATATATTCTTCTTTACTCGCTTTATTAAATTGTTGCTTTAAATATTCATTTGATATGAATTGGCAATGACATATCTGCGAGGGAACTAGATTTATTTAAATCTCGTCAATTCTAGCTTTCAAACGGTTCAAAACATATCCAAACAGAACCAGGAAGCTAGAATGGCTGAGATTTTCTTTAAATCTAGCTTTCTTTCTAGTTTCACACAACATACATTCACATACATCGCGCCTCACCGTATGCATATGATGACATTGGTGTGAAGCACTAATACGGGTGCGAAGCTCTAAAAAAACAGGAAAACATTCATTCACATTCATTCAATGTAAATATGCCGCATTCACGCATTCATTCAATGAAAAGACGCAACATTCATACATACGTAGGTTTGAAAGGGAAATGTTCTGAAAAGATTGGAAAGCGGCCTAAGCCCTCTACTGTCCCCAGCAGAGTCGCCACCTATCGACGTCGGGAAAAAATCCTCGCGTAGAGTTACAACCCGGATCTTTCTCTCTTCCTAAGTTATCTCTACCCTCACTCTTTTTATTGCAAAAAAGGTTTTGAAGGGTTTTTTAGGAAAAGGTCAACATGTATCATGTCGACGATTTGAACGTTTTACAGAGTTGCCAATTGGTAGATTTGAAATGGTTGTACCAACTCAACCGAGTTTTATTTGAAAGAGGCCCAATTGCTAGACACTGTCGAAACTTGATCTTTGAAAACAAAGTTTGAGTTCAGGGGCTTGGTTAAGTTCGGGGGCTTGGTTAAACACGGTACCACATCTTTTCAATATTTTCCTTAAAAACTGAAATGTGTGTGTGAATGTTTGAAAATTGGGCCTATGTTTGATTGGAAAGCATGTCTATGCATCTGATAAGTAGGTATTGGCTATCAACTTGCTATAACTAGAGCTTAATCTTAAGTATTTCATTTATTTTTGATGCATTTTATCTTTATTTTGTAGTTTGCATGAAGGAAACTCTATGTTGAGCAAATGGTATGGAAATGGTATGATGGCAAGATGGCGATCTTGTCGTGGAGTGAAGATGGAACCAACAAATGGACGGGGCATGGAAGTGAAAAGAAGAAAGAACTTGAAGCTAGCAGCAGTAGCTAAAGGACCGGAAGTGCAGCAGCAAAAGACCAGCAAACATCCTACAGAAAAAAACAATAGTGAGGCCGCGCCATTATAGAGCTTGGACACGGCGCGCCTGCGCCCCGTTTTGCTTACTGGGTGGCGCGGCCGCGCCAGTCAAATATTTGCTAGTGTTGACTTTTACTTAAAAATTCGTTTATGTGTTTTTCCTTTAAAGGGTGTAATTGCAAGTTACAAGATAGAGGCTTTTGATTATTTTTTACTATTCCAGATTTTTTTTAGAGACAGAGAGTTCATAGCTATTCTTCCTACTTTTGGCTTCTCTCTTGTCTCTTTGATAGATTTTTGTAATTAAGGTTTTGATTTGGTTGATTGTGGATTCGAACTTAGTTTTGAAGGTTGACATTGGAATCAAAATTATCAGATTTGCACTTTCTTACTATCTTGATTCTCTTTGCTTTCATATTATAATCTCAATGCTTGGACAAAATCCCATAATGGTTATTGCTTCAGTGATGAACTAATCACCATTATGGGATTCTAATAGAACTCTTTGCTTAGTTCAGATTTTTATGCCTATGTGTTGGACTTGATTGATTATGCTTGGATTACCTATTATGGTTTGTTTTAATTATTTAGATGCTTGATCACCATCTACCTTATTAACTTGTATGCAATTGGAAAATGAATTAGAAGTTCAGATTTGGCCATATTAGTATGTGTTCATGAATTTTACATGTAATAGATTTCATGATTCGTAATCCGGATAGACATATACCGTATTACCAAGTGTAGTCATTCGAGAGAGCTTGCACTTAAATCTATATTACTTATAAATCATATAAAAATATAGTGAGTTAGGTAATATTGGATGTTCATATATATTATATCTCTTTTGTGGATGTTATGTGATATAGGCATGGTATATCGAGAGATAGCCATGTTTCACCTTAGAGCTCTCGACTAGCAATCTGAAATACTCAATTAGGCTTAACAAGAGGTGTATAAGTTGAATGATGCATTAAGTGAAGTTAGAATCCCATATCTTCCTAATTTGAATCAATCGCTTGTTAATTAGTTTTATTAGTTGATAATTATTCTAGTAGTTAATTCACATTTTATTCATTCGTTTAAGCAGACAAAAATAATTACAAAGTTGTTGCATATTAGATTAGAAATAATTACTTTTCTCCGTTGGAACGATACTTTACTTATCAGATATTACTTGTGGACCACGTACACTTGCGTGTGTGTGACTGTTTTGTTACTTTCATCATCAATTAAAGTTAACTTTGTCTGACTGAAACAATTCACATCTTATCTCATTTTTATTTTATTTTTCTTTTGTTTCAGGTACTCTTGGTTAGTATATGCACACTCGATCTACAAAATCTGCTTTGGTGCCTAGACATGATAACATCAACGGAAAAGCTTGGAGATTGAATACGCGTACTGCTAATGCGCAAGAGGAAACTGAAACACTAGTACAAATGGCGGTCGATGAACATAGAGCATTAAGAGATTAATCTATGCCGAAAATCAATGAGCTTCAGTCGAGTATAGTCAGGCCAACGATAGCCGCGAACACCTTTGAAATCAAACCAAGGATAATTCAAATGGTACAGAACACAGTCCAGTTTGGGGGTTCGGCTAATGATGACCCAAACGAACATCTTCTAAGTTTTATTGAGATATGCGACACGTTCAAGTATAACAATGTATCGGATAATGCAGGGAGGCTACGGCTCTTTCCATTCACTTTGAAGGACAAAGCGAGGAGTTGGCTTCACTCTCTACCAGCTGGGTCGGTGACTACTTGGGAGGACTTAGCACAGAAACTTTTAGCAAAGTTCTTTCCTATGGCTAAAACTACAAAGATGAGGAGTGCTCTTTCTCAATTTAAGTAACAACAAGGAGAATCGATATATGAGGCTTGGGAGAGATATAAGAAGATGCTAAGGAAGTGTCCTCATCACGGGATGCCGGATTGGATGGTGATCAATACGTTCTACAAATGTTTGGGATGGCAATCCAGGCCGAGCATTGATGCTGCCGCAGGAGGAGCTTTATGGGCAAAGAGCTATAAGGAAGCTTATGATTTAATAGAAACCATGGCGACGAATGACTTCCAAAATGTGACATCTAGAATGCCTCAATCAAAAGTTATCGGGGTATTGGAAGTGGATGCTATCACGGCATTATCAGCTCAAACGGTGGCGATGCAGAAGAAAATTGATTCTATGGCTGAAAACAAAGTACAGCAAGTTGCCTTCATCTTTGAGTTATGTGCGGGATCAAACCCGACGGAACAATGTGCTATCACCGCAGAGTCGGTTCAATTTGTGAGCAACTACCAAAGGCTAACTAATCAGTTTCAGAACTTGTACCATCCGAACAACAGAAATTATCCAAATTAGTTGGACCAACAATCAAGGTGCTCAACAACAACAACCACAACAACAGTATGCTCCTAGACCGTCTTACCCTCCCGAATTTCAACAACAGCAACATTAACATCATCCAGCTCCTGCTCCACAACAAGAAAAGAAATCTGAGATGGAAGAGCTTATTTTGATGTTAAAGAGCCAAGCGGTGGCGATCAAAACATTGGAGAATCAGATGGGCCAAATGGCCAATATATTGACTAACAAACCGCAAGGAGCTCTACCAAGTAATACAGAGGCAAATCCGAGAAGGGACGGGAACCAAAAGTGTCAGGCCATCACCTTGAGATCTGGGAAGTAAACTACAAAACATGGGCCTGGCGCGGCCGCGCCCCTGGAAGAATGGAACACGGCGCGCCCGCGCCAATATGCAGAAAATTCTGAGGCTAATTTGAATGAGGAAAGTGATGGGAAGCATGTAGTAGAGGAAGAGAAGAAAGAAAAAGTAAAAAAACCATGTGCCACACCAACAGTTGTCTACGCTCCTGTGCCATACCCTCAGAGACTCCAGAAGCAGAAACTAGATAAAAAGTTTGCTAAGTTCTTGGAGGTGTTTAAGAAGCTGAAAATTAACATACCCTTCGCAGAAGCTTTGGAACAAATGCCAAGCTATGCGAAGTTTATGAAAGGTATTCTGTCAAGGAAGAAGTAACTGGAAGACTACGAAACAGTTGCCTTAACGGAAGAATGTAGTGCAGTGTTGCAACGAAAACTACCTTTGAAACTCAAAGATCCAGGTAGTTTCATGATACCTTGCTTCATTGGAAGATTGTCTTTTAATAAATGCCTATATGACTTGGGGGCGAGCATCAATCGGATGCCTCTATCGGTGTTTACACAATTGGGATTGTCGGCTCCTAGGCCGACAAACATATCATTACAGCTCGTCGATAGGTCCATCATATACCCGAGGGGTATTGTAGAAGATGTCCTGGTGAAAGTGGACAAGTTTATTTTCCCTGCCGACTTCATTATTCTGGACTACGAAGAAGACAAGGACATCCCGATCATTCTGGGGAGACCTTTCCTAGCTACTGGACGAACTCTCATAGACGTATAGAAGGGAGAACTTAAAATGAGAGTTCTGGACCAAGAGGTTACGTTCAATGTATTCAAAGCTATGAAATTTCCCACTGATGAAGAAGAGTGTTTTCGGATTGATGCAGTTGACAAAGTACTGAATGAAGAGGCCAAGAAAGGGATGTGAATTGATCCTTTAGAGAGTGCCTTACTGAGGGATGTTGACATGGAGGATACAGATGTTGTTGAGTACTTATAAATTCTGAACACAGTGCCACAAATGAGAAAATTCAAGATTTTAGTTGAACCACTAGGACACACAGGAGAGACATCAGAGCGTCTTAAACCTTCTCTTAAGATGCCTCCTATTCTTGACCTTAAACCTCTTCCAAATCATCTAAGGTATGCATTTGTGGGTAAATCATCAAAGTTGCATGTTATAATTGCTTCTGCACTAACTTCTTGTCAGGAAAGTAAGCTGTTGCGAGTGTTACATGAATTTAAATCTGCTATTGGGTGGACCATAGCGGACATCAAGGGGATCAGCCCCTCATTCTGCATGCATAAGATACTTCTTAAGGATGATAGTAAGCCGACAGTGGAGAAACAGAGGAGATTAAATCCCATAATGAAAGAGGTCGTCAAGAAAGAGATCCTGAAGTGGTCGGATTGCGGAATCATTTACCCAATATCAAACAGCTCATGGGTAAGTCCGGTGCAATGCATTCCAAAGAAAGGAGGCATGACTATAGTGTCCAATGAAAATAATGAATTAATACCTACCAAAACAGTTACAAGATGGAGAGTCTGTATGGATTATCACAAACTGAACAAGACAACCAGAAAGGAACATTTCCCTCTCCCTTTCATTGACCAGATGTTGGATAGGTTGGCGGGACATGACTACTACTGCCTTCTAGATGGATATTCGGGATATAATCAGATAGTTATAGCCCCAGAAGATCAGGAAAAGACTACCTTCATGTGCCCCTATGGAACTTTTGCATTTAGGAGGATGTCTTTTGGCTTGTACAACACCCCGACCACATTTCAGAGATGTATGATGGCGATATTCTCCGACATAGTTGAGCAGAATATGGAAGTCTTCATGGACGACTTTTCAGTCTTTGGGGACTCATTTGACATATGCTTGGAGAATCTGGTTATGGTATTGAAGAGGTATGTTGAGACCAACTTAGTGTTGAATTGGGAAAAGTGCCATTTCATGGTACAAGAAAGAATTATCCTCAGGCACAAGGTTTCAAGGAAAGGATTGGAGGTTGACAAAACAAAGATGGAGACTATTGAGAGCTTACCTGCCACCGACTTCAGTTAAGGGGGTCCGCAGTTTTCTCGGACATACGGGTTTCTATCGTCGATTCATAAAGGACTTCTCAAAGATCACAAAGCCACTATGCAGTTTGCTTGAGAAAGATGTCCTGTTTAAGTTCGACGAGGAGTGTTTGGTAGCTTTTGAGCACTTAAAGAAAAGATTGACTACAGCACCGATTATCACAACTCTCGACTGGTCTCTACCTTTTGAACTGATGTGTGATGCGAGTGACTTTGCTGTGGGAGTTATTTTGGGGCAACGCAGGGAAAAGATTTTTCACGTCATCTACTATGCCAGTAAAACCCTGACGGATGCTCAGCTAAATTACACTACCACAGAGAAGGAGCTTTTAGTAGTGGTGTATGTAATAACCCAATATTTTTTATAATTAAATAAGAAATTTTATGTATAATTTTTTTTTAATTATTTTTATCGAAAATAATATGTGGGAATAGGTGCAAGGTAAAGAATATGTATTTATGTGACAAATATATATTTATTTGTTGCATGAATAATTTTAAATAAATTTTTCGATAAAGAAATTGTAGATTTCTATAAATTATATTATTATAATAATTATTTTATTATATGAATTAATCAAGATTAATTAAGTTCATTATTTTAACTTAATTAATAATGGGATATATTAGGTAAAGTGTCATTATAGATCAAAACCCTAATGTTGATCTATGTTATGAAATTTCAGAATTAATATAATTATTATATAATTATATTTAAAATGAAAGTATATTTATGTGATGAATAATTGGAAATTATTTTTTTAAGGAATTTGGATATTAAATATAATTATTAATTATATTTGTCTCCAAATATATGTAAGTATGTTAATACAAGATATGATTATGAATTATATATATAATTATGATAATTAACATAATTATATGAATATATGTTAAGAATTTATTTATTTATTATATTTAAATATTAACATAATAATCGATTATATTGGTATTTAAATGAAAGTGTGTATATTATGTGATTATGGATAATTGTTAGCAAACCCTAATTTGTAATTTAGAAAAACTAAATTTTACATTTTTAGCCCTAATTTAAAATTCTAGAATTTTAAGTTTCAAAACCTTAGGGTTAAACCATAAGGGTTAGACAAATGACTAAAGCGCCATTAAAATTACAAGCCAAAAGTCCAAATTACCCTTTTTGCATTTCTTTATTTGGGTAACTTGCAAATCTTGCCATATAATGTGGTGGGTGACTAACTAAGATACACCATGTGACTAAAAACAATACAAATCAGCCAAATCTTGCCAGCCATATTCATTTCATCAAAATATATATAGATTAAAGAGAGAAAAACACTAAACAAAGCTCATTTGTGCTCAAACCCACAACTATGCCATTCTCTCTCTAACCCACGAATTTCTATAGTAGACCAGTCCCTTATCAAGTTTCTAAAACACCACAAACAGATCAAGAACCTTAGATTCAAGCTTTGTTCAAAAGAGGTATAACCCTAAGCTAAAAATTTTAATCTTGTATGCTATGTTAGATTAGGTGTTTTTGTGTTTTAATATGTTGTATGTAGTGTTAATCAGTGATCTGGGTTGCTATATTGTGGATCTATAATATCTTGATGCACGAAATTGAAGATTTCAAAAATCTGGAAAACTTTAAAATTTTGTCTGACAGTCAAATGTCAGGCCTCGTAGATCTGTGCATGTTAATGGTTTTAGTGTTTTAAAAGTTTGTAGTTGTATATTATGTGGACTGTGATCTGGAACTTGAATCAAGGTCAGATCATATATATATCTCAAGCTATTAGTGGTCAAAGTCGGTTGACCGACCATGACTAAGCAATTCTGGGTAACCTAGAAACTGCCCAGATTGTGTCGGATAGCTTGTTCATGCGTCCAGATTTTTCGTGTGTTTGTTGATTTGTTCTTGTTGTTGTATCTAAGTTGTAGTATGGTAGATGCACTGTAGATTCAAGCCTTTATAACACCTAAATAACAAACATAATGAATTTAGTGGGTGGTCAAATTAGGCCAGATGATCACGAAATCTGTTTTCTGGGCAACCCAGAAAACTTAATAACCTTATTTCTGACATGGTTTGACCGGACCATATCTGATGATTGTGTTGTAGTTAGACTGAGTTAATGTAATAGATTTGTACCTTGACATGTGGACTACAAACTGAAATCATTAAAACACCAAAACATTACATTGATTTCAAGTTGTGGAAGCCCAAAAGTGACTACTCGAACTGTTCTTATTTTTTAGGTAACCCAGAAAATGAAGAACAGCTCTAACAGCTACTTTGCAAGCCTAGATCTCTCTTGTGTTATGCAATTGGACCATTATTGTTGTTGATACTTGTAGGGTTACATCAACACTACAAGATCAATGTCATAGCTTGCCCAGAAACATCAAGATCTGATAATTATGATTGGTCAAAGTAGCTACCTTAAACACTGATTATGAATGTTCTTGAAGTCTCAAAAACACCTATAGCGACACTTTCCGTCGCGATAGACCTTTAACGACAGTTTTAAATTCAAATTAATTAAATTAATTAAAATAAATAGAAATTAATTATTAAAAATTCATAAAATTATTTTAAGTTATAAAAATTAACTTTTAATATTTTGACATAAATTTCATTAATATTCTAATTTAATTAAATATTAATGATATTTAATTTATTTAATAATTATATTAAATAAAATTAGTTAAAAATGATTTTAATATATTAAAAATCATTTTAAATAATATTAAAGTATTAAAAAATATTTTAAGTTATAATAAATTACTTTTAATATTTTGAGATAAATATCATTAATAATTTAATATTAATGATAATAAATTTATTTAATAATTATATTAAATAAATTATTTAAAAATGATATTAATGTTTTAAAAAGTATTTTAAGTTATAATAAATAACTTATAATATTTTGATAAGAATTTCATTAATATTTTATTAATGATAATGATTTTATTTAATAATTATATTAAATAAATTATTTAAATATTATTTAAATATTTTATAAATCATTTAAAGGTGAAATAAATATTTTAAAAATATTTTAAGTTATAATTAATAACTTTTAATATTTTGATATAAATAATATTAATATTTTAATATTAATGGTAATTACTTAAAAATAATTTTAATACTTTAAAAATTATTTGAAAGTAATATTAATGTTTTAAGTTATATTAAATAACTTTTGATATTTGGAAATGAAATACATTATTATTTTAATATTAATGGTAATTATTTAAAAATAATTTTAATATCTAAAAAATCATTTAAATGTAATATTAAGGTTTTAAAAATATTTTCAAGTTATAATAAATAACTTTTAAAGTGTTGACATGAAGTTCATTAATATTTTAAAATTTTTAAATATTAATGATAATGATATTAATTGACGATTAAATCATTAAAAATGATATAAGTGTTTGAAAAAAATTATTATAAATGATTTTAATGTTTGAAAAAATATTATAAATGATAATTAAATTATCTAATATAATATTTAAGTTCTTGAACAAAGTTTCATTAAAAAGAAATCCGTTAATTATCCGATAATGTAATCGGGATGTCGAAACAATACCAAACTCAAACCAAATCGACATAGTTTGACAAGGTATACGTTCTTATGTATTGCAATGACTGACATGAATATGTGACAACGTGTTTAAGCAGCATTATGTGTTAAGTTATATTATTCTAATTAAAAGAATAATTCTAATGATGATAGGACTTTGTATTAAAGATAACAGCGTAAGCTATATTACGTAGCAGTAATTAGCGACCAAGGCAAGTACCCTAATCTTACTCAAAATTTTATATTGAGCAAGTATCCAATACAAGGCATGTTCATGAATAATTATTGTAAATTATTCATAGCCATAATGATATTCATGATTTGTTTATGAAATTATTCTTATATATATTGTGAAATTTTATTCAATTTGGTTATTATTTATTAATATCACATTATTCTCTTTTATTATACAAGTGTCCCCACTTGTATGAACTGTTGTATTTATGCAAGAACTCTTGAACTTGAAATTCTTTGATATGACAAATCCTGTTACATACTATTAAACTTCGGTATGTATTTATAGTTTAAAGACTGTCTAAGTTATTTGACTCAGCTAGACATAGTTGAATTGTACTGTTAAATGTTATGGTTTATGATAAAGTCGTCCAACTGAATTGTTTAGTTAGGACTCCAGACTGAGTATGAACAACCCGTAATGGGAAAATTGTTTATGTGCCCAAGGCGAACAGAGTGAACGAATTTATCGTTCAAACAGATAGTATTGATCAATACAGGACATAACGGGGCTGATCACCCTACATGTCCGTAAGACTAGAGTGGTTTACAAATGAATTTCTATTTAAACCTTTTCGAAAATGAAAAATAAAAGTTCATGGTCCATTGACCACTCAATATTTATAGTCACTACGTCGTTTTAAAATATTAAACGATTTGATATGTTATTAAGATATGTTTCAAAAGACTTCATAACTATTGATTCGTTGTAGAAGTATACCTCAAAGAAAACATTTACTTCTTTCAGCTAAAGTTTATTAACTGTTATAACTTGCTGAGCAATTAAATGCTCATCCTTGCTTTAAATTAAATGTTTTCAGCTAAGCGTGATCAACCAGATAGCTCTGGCAAAAACAAAGGAAAAGGAAAGCTGCAAGAATAAGTTTATGGTATCTTTTGTAATAGTTAGACTGTATTAAGACGATAATATTTATTATCTATCATGTAATGAATGTTTTAAAGGCCGTGTGCCTGGGATTAAACAACTCTAATAAGTAAATTAAGTTTGTTTATCTACTTTATGTTATTATTCCGCTCAAAGAAATGATATTGTGTAGCAACAACTTTGGGTTTCAAGTACCTGGATTTGGGGGCGTCACAGTGTATGCATTCGACAAATTCCGTTCATACCTGATTGGCACAAGAGTAGTCGTGTATAACGATCATGCTGCAATCCGGTATTTGATTTCTAAGAAGGATGCAAAGCCCCGTCTCATTCGATGGATTCTTCTTCTGCAGGAGTTTGATTTGGAAATCAAAGACAGAAAGGGTACTGAAAACCAAGTGGCGGACCACTTATCCCGACTAGAGAATTCGGGAAAGGACACGAACGATAGAGTTATGATTAATGAGTCCTTCCTGGACGAACAATTATTTGTGGTGCAAGGAGAAATACCATGTTTTGTGGATTTTGCAAACTTTTTAGTGAGCAACATTATCCCTCCTGATTTGACAAGACCCCAAAAAGAAAAAGTTTTTACATGATGTCAAATGGTACATGTGGGATGAGCCCTATCTTTTTAAGCAGTGCGCAGACAGAATGATCAGTCGGTGTATCCCAGACAGTGAGACGGAGAGCATACTCCAGGGTTGCCATGCATCAGTCTACGAGGGACACTATGGGGGAGAGAGGACAGCAGCCAAGGTGCTTCAGGTAGGATTTTATTGGTTGACTCTTTTTAAAGATGATTACAACTTTGTGCAGAAATGTGATCGATGCCAGCGGGTAGGAAATATCTCCAAAAGAAATGAGATGCCCTTGAACATGATCTTAAAGGTTGAGATATTCAACGTTTGGGGTATAGACTTCGTGGGGGCGTTTGTTTCGTCTTGCGGGAATCTGTATATTTTGCTGGCAGTGGACTATATGTCCAAGTGGGTTGAAGTGGCGGCCTTGCCAATGAATGATGCTAAGGTAGTCTTGAGGTTTCTACAGAAGAGTATATTCACAAGATTCGGGACACCTAAGGCTATCATCAGTGACGAAGGCACGCACTTCTTTAATAGACAGTTTACATCTCTATTAGCCAAGTATGGGGTGAATCACCGTGTCGCCACGGCCTACTATCCCTAAACGAATGGCCAAGATGAGGTCTCCAATCGCGAAGTAAAGAGGATCTTGAAGAAAATTATAAATCCCACGAGGAAAGATTGGTCCCTCAAACTCGATGATGCAGTGTGGGCATACAGGACTGGTACAAGATACCATTGGGGATGTCACCGTATCGATTAGTGTATGGGAAAGCATGCCATCTTCCCATAGAACTTGAGCACAAGGCCTACTGGGCCATTAAAAAGCTGCAGTTCCATCTCAAAGCCGCAGGGGAGAAATGACTTCTCCAATTAAATGAGCCTGATTAATTCTGACTGCAGGCTTATAAAAATTCAAAAATGTACAAGGAGAAGGTGAAGAAGTGGCACGACCGGAAAATCATGGATAGGATGTTTGAACCGGGTCAAGCTGTGTTGTTGTTCAACTCACGTCTTAGACTTTTCCCGGGCAAACTAAAGTTGAGATGGTCGGGTCCTTTCACGGTGAAAATCGTGTATCCACACAGTGCAATTGAGATCATCGGTCAAGACCCAGACAAGCCGTTTAAGGTTAATGGGCAGAGATTGAAGCACTACTTTGGGGGTGAAGTCGATCGATAGAAAGTCTCCTTGATTATTTCCACTACATGAGCTTATCTTAGAAAGTCAAGCTAATTGACTATAAACAAGCGCTCGATTGGAGACAACCCATCCATTCTCTTCTTCCTCTCATTTAATTCTGTTTACATATTAATATTTCTTCCGCCATGTTTAATTCTTAAAATCATAAAAATTCTGCAAATTTTGAGATGAATACATATGCATATAAGATAAACAGATTTCAAACATAACATTATTATGCATAGATACATAGTTCATTTTTGAGTTTGGAATAATTTTATATCTCATAATTGTTACTGCTTTTATTGCAGAAAAGAAGTCAATTGCTAGTCAGCTGAATAGTTCCACATTGCTGCAGAAAGCTCAGTGCAGGAGCCAGGGCAGCTCGGCCGCGCCCTCCTCAAGGCTAAACACGGCGCGCCCGCGCCAATATCCAGAGAATCTTAAGTCCAAGCGCGGACGCGCCAATCCCCAAAATCTTCCAGTTTAAAATTTTTAAAAAATTTGACCGAGCCCTTATATCATATATTCACTTGGTCGAATTCTTTTATCAGAACATAACATAACCTCCTTCTCCTAAATTGATTCCCTCTCCTTCTCCAACACTAGCCTAAGCATAATCAAATCCAACCATAGGCCATCATCTACAATCACTCCCACGATCTCCCTCATAACCCTTTATTATCTCCACTACATCAGTATCCCCACGACCTCTCACTCGAAAATTACCCATATAACCCTAATCCTAGCTTCCACCATACAATCAGTCTAGTTCTACTTTAAGCCACAGAGTTAGGGTTCGTATAAGAGATTTTAGAGAAGGTTTTGGGATCAATATTCATCAGTTAGGGTTTGTGAATCAAATTTCAGAGGCCAAGTTTGGGGTTTCCATTCTCACAAGTTAGGGTTTGTAAGCAAAAAGTTCTACAGAGCATCATGGGACCAAAGAGGGCTAGATCCGTCATCTTCATCCTCCAGCAGTAGTCAAGGTGAGGATATGCTGGACACATCGAGGTTTATCAACCTCTCAACGCAAACTTAGTACTACAAGACGGTCCCGAAGTCATTTGTGCAGGAAAGGGGATTAAAGCCGGCAAAAGCAGATGGGAAAATGTTAGACATGATCAGAGAAAGATCTTGGTTTGGGGTTGTGGCAACACCAATCGTTGCACCATCAGCTATAGTGCGGGAATTTTATGTAAACGCCAGGGAGACACAAAGCGGCATTTCATTCGTCCGGGGCATACAAGTCAACTATCTTCCGCAGCCGATCCGTGAAGTGTTTCATTTGCCTACTATCCCGGCTAGTCAAGTGAATTGGGTTGAAGCTGAGCAGTTTGAGATCGACTTGGATATGGTGATCATAGATTTATGCGTGTTAGGCAACAAGTGAAATTATAAGCCGGGCACAGATACGCACACCAACTTCCCCAGCTCAGCACTGAATCGATATGCAAAGGCATGAAATCTTTTCATATGCGCCAATCTGATGCCTTCCACTCACCAGCACGATATGACGGCTGAGAGATCCATTATTATATGGGGGATCATCACGAAAAAGTATATCGATGTTAGATATTTGCTACAACAGTCCATGCTGCGTTACATGCGAGGAAGTACCACCGATGGGATCCCGCATGCCTTAGTGGTGACGCATCTGTGTGCACAAGCGGGCGTTGAATGGGATGACGAACAGGTGCAGATGCCAAGCCAGGACATCACTCATGCCGCGATCAAGAAATTTGCAGTGTGGGGTTGTGGCACGGCACATCCTAGAGGCAAAGGGTTCATACTACCTATTCCTCCACTAGTGGCTCCACCATAGCCGTCGGAGGCAGCCGACCCTCCTCAAGCCAGTATAGCGAGACAGGATCGCCAGATAAGGCATCTACAGGCGAGGATGGATGATCTACATTACAATTTTATGGCCTATGCAGATTAATTATCTCGTGCCTTGGGTGAGGCATTTTCTCAGTAAGGGACGATTGTGGAGTGGCCAGTGTTCGGTTTTGCCATGCCATATCTGCCGCCAGATTCTCCACCCGAGTCACAGTCGGGTTGCCATGCCGATACTTAGGGGAGTTTCTAACCCTTTATCTCTATTGAGGGCAATGTCTATATTAAGTTTAGGGGTATTGGGTTGTAGTTAGTAGAGTGCATTGTAGTTAGTTGCATATAGTAGTAATTCATGTTTAGGTTGCATAGTAGTTTGCATTTTATTACGTAGTAGTTAATTTTGCATGAAATTTTTTTTAGTTTTCTTTTGTTTATTTACTTAGTTATTTGTGTAGTTGCATTGCATTGAATGATCCCATGATTTAGTCTATTAAATTCCAGTATGGCCGATGATGATATTCAAAAGTTATAGATTGTTGAACTCGGTTGATAACTTAAGCTTAGTTATAATTTCATACATGATGTAGTCTCTGCATGTTGCTTTGATGTTACTGGATAGCACGGCATTGTTATTATCTGCTTGTTGGTTAGATTAGCACATGCTTGTTTTCTGAGGGGGGAAATTTGTTTTTAATAATAGAATTATGGAGAAAATGAGTAATGACCATAATGACGCAGAAATTCAAGTTTGGGCGAAAACATTGGGTATGCATGCTAAAAAATGAGGAAAAGAAAAAAATAGAATAAACACCTTGGCTAGCTAAGTCTTGTGGCCTTTGATACTCAGCAAGTACGCCCTAGGGGATTGTATCTACACCCAGCGCTCTAAAGCCTTATGGTTTGGTAGTCGTTGGTTGAAAGCTCGTTAAATGGGTATCATTGAAAAGCCAAAGAGAGCTTGGCATTGAGCAGTCGGGTGTAACCACCGGAATGCACGAATATCTCCCTCGTGAGTGAATAAAAGCATAATAAGCCCTTTGTTGACCCTTAGTTTGGATTGATGTGTTAGATTGGTTGTTGTTTCATATATGCTCAAATTTCTTGACTTAAAACCTCAGTTTTCTTCCTTAGAAGCATAACATGTGGAATTTTCACCTTATTCAAGCTTATTTGTGGATATTAACACACACACACACTACATCATTGTCAACAGGTTATGATTTTTGGATTGTATATCCTTATGACGTTAGCTTGGTTTGATGCTTTGTTCATAGATCTTGTTATTTCTCTGAGGCATATTTTATTGGAATTCATAACATGACTGAATTTTTGCGATTCATCTTTATAATAGTTTAGTTTGCATAGCATGTAGTTTGCATTTGTGTTTGTTGCTTGAGGGCAAGCAATAGTTCAAGTTTGGGGGTATTTCATAAGTATGTTTTATAACTACTTATTGGCTATCAACTTGCAATAACTAGAGCTTAATCTCAAGTGTTTCATTTAATTTTGATGTATTTTATCTTTATTTTGTAGTTGGCATGAAGGAAGCTCTATGGTGAGAAAATGGTATGGAAATGGCATGGAAATGATATGATGGCAAGATGGCGATCTTGTGGTGGAGTGAAGATGGAACCAGCAATTGGACAGGGCATGGAAGTGAAAAGAAGAAAGAACTTGAAGCTAGCAGCAGCAGCTAAAGGACCAAAAGTGCAACAGCAAAAGACCAACAAACATCCTGCAAAAAAACACAGCAGCGTGGCCGCCCAATTATAGAGCTTGGACACGGCGCGCCCGCACTAGAAGGAGTTGTACAATCTTCTTTTGTGTCGACAATAGCTTTAACACATTCTCGAGTGAATCCCCTATAGGGGTGAAAGTTCTTCGACGCCTGACCTCCATATTTTTCTTAAATGGAGGGTTTGAAGGCTGTATTGTAGCTTGGAAAGGTGAATAGTTCCTCCTTTGAATGGGCATATTTTTGACTCACCTCTTTGATTCTGTCCTTGTAACACTAAGGACACTTCTTCATCTTTCTTTTTGTGTACCCTTCTGGGGATTACTCCCATAATTTTAGGACTAGATATGTTCGACAACAGCTTCAAAGGCTGTTAAATCCTTTATCTTCCCGGACTTGAACCCCAGTTCTGCCATCACGTCGTGTTTGATTCTTTTAGAGAATGGTATTTCTATGCCTGCTAGGACCCTTTCATAATATGGAGCTTCTTGAATATCGATGAAGGTCATGACTATCTCAGACTCAGTCATAGCTGGGGTGACTTGTGCTGCGACCCGCCTCCACTGTTGGGCATATTCTCTGAATGATTCAGTGTTTTATTTCTTGATTTTGGTTATCTGGTATCTTTTTGGAGCCAGGTGAGACTGGAAGCTGTATTGACTGAGGAAAGCATGTGCCAGTTCTTCCCAACTGTGAATCTTAAAGTTGTCCAGACGGGCATACCAGGCTCTTGCCTCTCCAGTTAAATTTTTCTTAAATAACTTATTTCAATGTTTCTCTTCCTCTACATAGGATCTGAGTTCTCCAATGAATACTTTCAGATACGTATAAGGGTCTTCCAATCCATCGTATTTCTCAAAATCGGGGACTTAAAACTTTTCGGGATAACGTGCCCCGGGTAATATACAGAGGTTAGAGTAATTAACACTACCGAATGCCCCAATCCCTTTGATAGACCGGAGAGTTTCTTCCATCGACTGTACTTTCTTCAGAATGTCACCAGCTTCCTGCTCTTTGTTGAGGATGGTGATTTCAGGGGTTTTGTTGGTTGTGTCTTTGTTTTGTGGTCCATGAATCCGAGTCTCTGCCTCTTCAGTCTCTTTAACACCACCACTACCACCAGGTGTTCCCGATTCTGTGTAAGTTTGAGCTTCCTTCCTTTAAAGGACCTTACTTTGTTCTCTCAGAATCTTGGCCAATTCAGCTATCTGATTCTTTAGTCCTTCAAACTTTTCCCTAGATACAAGGGTGGATTCTAGTTGAGCAGTGTAAGTCATGACCATGGATGGACTTAGTGCTTTCTTAGACTTAGATCTAGTGACAGGACCAATTTTTCACTTACAACAAAACGTAGGTGTGTCAATTTCTTGATGTAGGTAGGGATAGGATGCATGCCATGATGTGTTTTTATGGTTTTTTTAATCTTATCCTGCAAAACAGAGGTCAGATGTTTTGATGACAGGATAAATGATAGGATGTATATGACAAGGAAGGTAAATTTTTATTATGATATTTACATTGTGCTCCTTTACATTTGGAATTAAAAACTTGACATTGAATTGAAAGAGGAAGGCATGAAGAAGTTTCCCATCGAATTTGGTTAATCAGAGGCTGACCTATCTTAGGCTACTTTCGCGTCTTTTTGGCATGAAGGTCCCCAAATCATCGCAATCTACTAGAGGGGAAATTAATCCGATCTTTCAACTAGAGCGAATATGGGTTGTGCATTTTCATGAGCCCCAGAGACTATGCCGTCCCCAGAGTCATTACTTATCACCAACGAATTTTGCCTCCCGAAGGAGGAATCACACAACATACATTCATATACATCGTGCCTCATCGTATGCATATGGTGACATTGGTGCGAAGCACTAATATGGGTGCGAAGCACTAAAAAATAGGAAAGCATTCATTCACATTCATTCAATGTAAAAACGCCGCATTCACGCATTCATTCAATGTAAAGACGCAACATTCATACATATGTTGTATTGAAAGGGAAATTTTTTGAAAAGATTGGAACGCGGCCTAAGCCCTCTACTGTCCCCAGCATAGTCACCACCTGTCGACGTGGGGAAAAAATCCGCGGGTAGGGTCACAGCCCGGATCTCTCTCTCTTCCTAAGTTATCTCTAACCTCACTCTTTTTATTGCGAAAAAGGTTTTGAAGGGTATTTTAGGAAAAGGCCAACATGTATCATGTCGACGATTTGAACGTTTTACAGAGTCGCCAGTTGGTAGATTTAAAATGGTTGTACCAACTCAATCGAGTTTTGTTTGAAAGAGGCCCAATTGCTGGACACTGTCGAAACTTGATCAGTGAAAATAAAGTTTGAGT
Organism: Panax stipuleanatus; assembly: GCA_020205555.1. Taxonomy (NCBI): domain Eukaryota; kingdom Viridiplantae; phylum Streptophyta; class Magnoliopsida; order Apiales; family Araliaceae; genus Panax; species Panax stipuleanatus. Next base: position 50,186,319 of record CM035122.1, read on the forward strand.
TCGGGGGCTTGGTTAAGGTGGGGAAGGTGTTAGGCACCCCACAATTCCCGTGTAAACACGGTACCGCATCTTTTCAATATTTACCTTAAAAAACTAAAATGTGTGTGAATGTTGTTTGAAAATTGAGCCTATGTTTGATTGAAAAGTATGTATATGCATCGTTGAACCTATATACGAAGGGTTTGATTTGATTTGCAAAAAGTCTTTGATTTGATTTGCAAAAGTGATTGATTTTATTTGCAAAAGCTCCTCTTTTCGAAAAGATTTGAATGAAGTTTTTGAAAGAAGGTTTTCAAACCCTTATGCTAACATAAGAATTGAAGCATATCGATACTTCAGTTTTATCTTTTTCATCCTTAAGGCTCAATTTAAATGGTGATTGTTGGGCTGCGAAGCATGCTCGACCACAAAATATATACAAGTGTCGGTATCCTCATGGGCATGATAGCCATCAGAGGGACTCTGACACGATAAACCATATTTTTATCATGTTGAGATCTTAAATCCGGATAACCGTTTTAAGGCTTTTTGCAAGTAAATTTTACAGAAAAACTGGTAGGGTACATTTGTAAAGTGGAGTTTGTCCATCGTGGGAATTAGATTCTGATCTGTTTGATCATGAATCTCACGATTCTTAGGCTCACATAAGGAGGCCAATAAACCTGCACAGCTCAAATTTGTACAGAAATATATCCAAATATCGCCAGAACCAAGGATTCATTCAGTAAATCCTAGTTCACACATGGCCGAAGCATCTTGTTCCTACTAGATACCGATCTATGGGTCGCGAGGTTGCTTTTATAACTGAAACTAGAAAAATACAAGATTTAAATAAATCTCAGCCATTTTAACTTTCGGGTTCCGTCTGTACCTATTTTGAACCGTTTGAAAGCTAGAGTTGGCGAGATTTAAATAAATCTAGTTCGCCTGCAGATATTTCAGTGTCGATTCATATAAAATGAATATTTAAAGCAACAATTTAATAAAAGCGAGTAAAGCAATATATATACAATTATATATACGAAAGCTATAAAGAGAGATGGGTTTTCACACCGGTGCCCGAACTGGAATTGAAATATATATATATATATATATATATATATATATATATATTATATTTATTTATAAAAGCTATATAAAAGCCACGGAATGATCCAGGCTAGACAAAATTGAAATATATATAGAAAAACAGTAAAAAGGGTGAATTATTTTCACGCCTGTGCCCGGACTAGAATTAAAATATATACAGAAACATAGTCAACCAAGACTGGAAGATAACCCAGTATGGTGAATGGTGCAAAAATAGTAAAAAGGCCACAGAATGATCTAGGCCGAACTAGAATGTAAATATACAGAAAAGTAGTCAACCAAAACTGGGAAGATAACCCAGTGTGATGAATGCTGCTTATATTGCATAAATAAATATATAAATAGTAAAAAGGCCACAGAATGATCCAGGCCAAACTGAAACATAAATAGATAGAAAAGTAGTCAACCAAGACTAGAAAAATAACCCAGTGTGGTGAATGTTACTTATATATGCATAAATATATATATATATATATATATATATAAAAGGAGTAAAAAGGCCGCAGAATGATCCTGGCCGAATTGAAATATAAATATATATATATATATAGACAGAAAAGTAGTCAACCAAGACTGGAAAGATAACCCAGTGTGGTGAATGTTGCTTATATATGCATAAATATATATAAAAGCAGTAAATTACAGCGGATTTGACATCCGAGCTTTACAGAATTGAAAAGTTAGTATATATACAATTAAATATATACAAAAAAAAAGCCAAACCCGGACTGAGAAGATAACTTAGTCCGGCGATGTTGCTCAAAATGCAGATATTAGTATTTAGAAGCTGCTGTATGTGACGGATCGTTAATCCGAGTTGTACAAAAACCAGAAAATCCGTTTAGGTACTAAAATGTACCAAAAGTTGACAAAAACGGCCACGAAACTGAATTCCGGGCATATTTAAAAAACGAAACTTAACGTGCAAGTATATAAAAGTGCGAAGAAGTAATATAAACTTATTGTTCATAAAAATACTCATAATGAACTACTACACGAGCTTTTTGCCAAATCGTAAGCTTTAAACGTCCGAATCTATCGGTTATTTTCTGATATGTGGTAGTATGTGGGTATATCTACGTGTTAGAGTGAAACAAATTTGGGTTTGGAAGACAAGGAAATAGACAGAAAACCAAACGGGCAGGGGTTCGGAACGTTTCTGCATTCTTTAAATGAGAGGGGGGTGCACCTCTATATATAGACCAGGGAGGCTCCACTCTACCTGCGGCAGCCTCAGGTAGAGGTGCGGCTCCACGTGGCATGGACCCCGCGGCGGGTTCCATCATCTCGAAGTATGTGCACTCCGAGCAACGTGAGGTCGCAGTCAAAACTTTCTAACTTTTGATCGGAGCGTCTGTTTGAGGCGTGCGATACCTTTCTAGAAATCCCTCGCCGAGAGTGTCACAATGACATAGGACAAAACATTTTTCGGGTCCAAAAAGATAGGTTCATAACTAGGTCTTCAATTTCCCGCGGTTTGTCCGTTGAACTATCTTACGTTATTTACACTCGGGATCATCATTATGGTTCGTTCTGACCTTAGTCGCATCAATTAGGCTTGAGTTTGACAGAATCGGCTTGCAGTTGGTAAAATAACCATTTTTCCCCTCCCGGGATTACCTTCAATGTCGGCATGGCCTTTGGTTGACTTCCTATAGTTGTTTCCAAGATTTGTATCACGTTCAAGTCTGTTTGTCCTCAGTGTTGTCTCTGAAGTTGACTTGGTTGCTCCAGGTTTTCCTCTGGAGATGTTGTGAGGCTTCAGGATTGTTTCTAAAGTTGACCTGACTTCCCGGGTTGATACTGGGGATGACCTGTACTTCTCGGGTTGAGACTGGGTCTGATCTGTACCTCCCGGGTTGAGACTGGGGCTAATCTATACCTTCTAGGTTGAGACCAGGGCTGACTTGTACCTCTCGGGTTGAGATCGGGGCTGACCTGTACCTCCCGGGTTAAGACCGGGATTGACCTGTACCTCCCGGGTTGAGACCGGGGCTGACTTGTACCTCCCGGGTTGAGATTGGGACTGACCTGTACCTCCCGGGTTGAGACCAGAGCTGACCTGTACCTTCCGAGTTGAGACCGGGGCTGACCTGTACCTCCCGGGTTGAGACTGGGGCTGACCTGTACCTCCCAGGTTGAGACTGGGGCTGACCTGTACCTCCCGGGTTGAGATTGGGTTTGATTTGATGGCCCGATATTTAGCCCGGGGTTGAGTTGATGGCCTGGTATTGAGATCGGGTTTGAGTTGATGGCCCGGTATTGCGACCAGGGTTGATTTGACTGCCCGGTATTGAGACCGGGGTTAAGTTGATAACCCGATATTGAGACCGGGGTTGATTTGACTGCCCGGTATTGAGACCGGGGTGAGTTGATGGCCTATGTACTGATATCGAGGTTGAACTGATGACCCGGTATTGAGACCGAGGTTGATTTGATTGCCCGGTATTGTGATCGGGGTTGAGTTGATAGCCCAATATTGAGACCGGGGGTGAGTTGATGGCCCGATATTAAGACCAGGGTTGAACTGATGACCCGGTATTGAGACCGGGGTTGAGTTAATGACCCGGTATTGGGACTAGGGTTGATTTAAAAAGACAGTCTTGCCCTCCTACAGTGTTAGCAGTAGGGAAACAAAATTTCGAGTGTCTATAGATGCCCCTATTTATTATGTTCATGCAATGTAGTAAAATGGATAGGATAAAGATTAGTAGACACGAAAAATGCATAGGCAAAAGGGAGGCAATGCATGGCATGATATGCGATGAAATTTAGATACCTTCGAGGGGGTTGGTGATAGTAGTGTGCATACAAGCCAATCATGTATGATGATAAAGCACGTACTTTGTAAACAATCTTATTTATTTATTAATAAAATATTCATTTATTAAAGGCATTTAATTATATACATGTTGCTGTTTTTATAATATGTAAATAACCCATAGTTTTAAGCAATGCTTTTAGAATCATGATGATGATCATGCTAATGAGATCTAAATTCTTAGAAAGTTTTAAAACTAAAATAGTTCTCAATCGTGGGATTACTAAAAAGGGGATTAGTAAATCCGGATAGATTGGTACATATGTTGCTTGCTCATTGGATGAGGATGATTGATCTCATGATCATTTGTGTGGAGACACTAAAGCAAGTATGTAGGTGCTTATTGGAGAATAAGTTCACTGAACGTGATTCGCTATGGAATACCTAATGGAGTTTTACTCGCATGTCAATAGGAATTCCTAATGTGATAGTAGTACAAGTGATCCTTGGACTTGAGATCATCATAGTATCTTGTATGTAACAAATTATACTTTGACTTATTCCTTAAGACCTTTTAAGGCATATATATGCTTGGGTATAATGAGTTACATATGAAGATAATGAATGATCAATAAAGAATCTACCACCTCTAGTAAAAGAGGAGATATGTCCTATGTGATTCGTTAAATGACAACCTAGGAATCCTTGGCCAAGGTGAAATGAAATTAGAAAGGAGTTTTTAATTTGCATTATTTGGAGTTGTGCATTTTCTAATCGAAATACATATAATTAAATAAAATAAGACTTGACAGTAAATCCATGTCTTATATTTAATTGGGACATTGTATGGTGGAAGGATTGAATTGTATGGTAACTATTAACTCACAGGTTCTTTTATGATTAATGTTGAAATCTATATTATCTGGAAAGTCGTTGATCGCTAGGGAGGCTTATCCCTATTGTAGAATAAATATTATTTATTTAAATAGATTATTAGTTTAATTTATTTATTTAAATGAGATTAAAATTGTTTTAATTGATTTATTCACAACCAGTTTAATATGGAGAACTTAAAGGGTCACACCATAAAAGGAAGAATAATTATTTAAGAAGGTAATGGCATAATCGTAATAATGCATTAAGTATAATTAATTTAATCTATGGTGATAGAATAAATTAAATAGCTTAATGTTTATTATTTAATATTTTGGAAATATTAAATATAAATTAATAAGAGGAGTCTTATTAATATTATTACAATTATTATTATTTTAATTTCTAAAGGAGTTTAGTAATTAATTTAATATTTAGTACTCTCATTTATTCCTAATAAGATTAGGAGACAAATTAATTAAATGAATTTAATTAATTATTCCCATGTGGTGGGAAGCCTAAATTAATTAAAGGAGTTTAATTAATTAAAAGAAATCACATGTCTAATAGGATTAGAAGGGTTGACTAATATCTATATAAGAGGAGTCTTATAATAGATATTAGATGATGCAATTCCAATTGTTGGAGAGTACTCCTTTTCTATAGAGGATAGAAAACTAAGCCAAACACCCTCCTTCTTGATAATTCATCTTCCTTGGTGGATCACCTCTAGAGGCCAAACACTTGGGTGGCTAACGTTGATCAAAGGAAAGAATCTAACCCGGAAATTCAAGGAGATCACGAAGAACAAGGAGTTGAACTAGTACCTGTGGAAGCTTCGTTCTACAAGGGTACGATTCCATAACTTCTTATTTATCGTTTTAAATTAATAATTTGCATAAAGGATGATCCGGGTAATGGTTTTGTAGAAATTTTTTAAACTCTGATATACCATGCTTCCGCTAATTTTTACAATTTGATTGCGTCACGATTTCGTACAAACCCAACAGTGGTATCAGAGCCAAACCTTTATGTAATTATTAATTATTTTGATTTCACATATATATGGGTATATATTTAGAATAATTTATTGGGCATAATTATTGTATAAAATTATTTTTTTTTATTAAAAAAAAAATGGCAAAACATTCTTTATGGGTTGAGTCACGTTTTTTTTTTATCTCGCTGGAACCTATAAGTTTTTAAAAAAGGAGCATCCGTATATATGTTATCATATTATATATATACTAAAGCACCCAGCTTTTAAAAAAAAATGTAATGCACGAAATTAAGTGACCCACAAATGATTTTAAGGTTCCTGCAGGATTAAAAAGAGGCTCCGGACTTCTTATTAAAAGTAATCTAATATATAGATATATGGTGATATATTATATATAGATGATCCAGGCGCAGACTTCTTATTAAAAATGGAACCAGGCAAGTTAATGTTATATTTTATATATATATATATATATATATATATATATATAATATTCTTAATAATTTTATAATTAAAATAAAGAGTTTATTTTAATCTTGAAATTAGATTTCATGCAAATTAAAATTGCCCATTAAATGATACTCATATATATATGAATATTTTAATTCATGAGATGGATATTTATTTATTGATATATATGGTGATATGTATGATAATAAATAGGGATTGATTATGGACTAATTGACCAATGCGATTGGATTTTATTTTAGTTGAATGCTTGAATGAATGGATTTTATTAAATGGGGTTTGCGTACCTCGTCTTCTCTAATTTTTCTTAATGTAAAACTCTATCTCCCTTCTATGTACTTCCCCTTGACTGCTGATCAAGGTTTCTATTTAAATTAAATAGTTTAATGTAATAGAAATAGTTAGAATTATTTTGAAGAAATTGGAGACCAAGGAGCAAGGAGCACGTGAAGACCCATTTGTATGGAGCCCGGGTTTAAATGTAATAGTTACGTTTAAATTTAAATTCTTGCACTCCTAGGTTTGACCTTTTGGTTCACTTGGTGGCTCTAGTGAACCAAACTAGAATAAAAGTCCATAATCAATCAGGGTAGAATATAGTATTCTATATTGCATGCTAAATATTATATATATTATATTTTATGCAAACATGCTTCGCATGTTTAATAAAATGACGCGTATTTTATATATATATGTGCATGCGCGCTAAACAAGATGAGACAAATAATAACAAACCCCTCAAAGAAATAATATTAAGTCCGAAGCGTTCAAATGATATTAGAAATATCGAACGTCGCCTTCTAGCATGATAAATTAATAGAGTATTAAATATTTAATATGAGCTTGTTGTGCTATCCACAAGGCGAGTATTGCATATTTAAGATGTTAATTAATCACATTTGATGCTTATCAAGAAAATTGAACGATCTAGTCTTGTTGTGCTATCCACAAGGACGAACATTTTTCTTTTTTGAATTTATGGAAGTGCTAGGCTGGACTTAACTTAAATCATTTTAGTTCGGATGTGCACACACTTGACCATTATGATTTAAGAGGCAAAATAAAAGGAATTACATGGTGATGTAATTGACAAGAGTTGTCTACCTATTTATTTGTATATCGCTTGTTGTGCTATCCACAAGGTTATATACATTTGAAATGGGATCCTTATTCTCACTAGCAAATCTTTAATTAGATGTTGCCGAACTATATAAGTGAGGGTAATATAGTTTGATAAAAATAGTGGGAGATACCAATTTAAAATAAAGACCTAAATTTATTTTGGTATGCAAAGTTAATAAAATTAATGTTTGCTAAAATGTTATTTTCTTTCACATGCAGAATTTTAAAAAATGTCTAAATCACTAATCTCACTACGAAGCATACTTGATGCAAACTAAGCTTACCGGGCCGAATTATGAGGACTGGCTAAGAAATCTGAGAATTGTTCTCACTGCTGAAAAGATTTCTTATGTCCTAAATTCAACTGTCCCTGAATCTGTTTCAGAAACAGCCTCTGAGGAAGAGATTGACCACTTTCAATAAGCTGGCAAGATGATGCATCTGTGGCTCAATGCATCATGCTCGCATCCATGAATAACGAGCTTCAGCGTCAGCACGAAAAAATGGATGCTCCTGCTATGCTGCTTCACCTCAAGGAGTTGTATGGTGAACAGAGTAGGACTGCTAGATATGAGATATCTAAGGAGCTCTTCCAATCTCGGATGACCGAGGGTACTGCCGTCGAGACTCATGTCCTAAAGGTGATCAATTTGATTGAACGCCTTGGACAGCTGGGGTTCGTCATGGATGGGGAGCTGAGTCAAGACTTGGTCTTGCAGTCACTCCCTGAGACCTTCTCGCAGTTTGTGGTTAATTTTCACATGAATAAGCTAGATGTCAGCTTGCCTGAGCTGCTTAACATGCTGAAAACTGCAGAAGGTCACTTCCCATCCAAGAAGAACCATATCTTGATGGTGGATTCTTCCAATAAAAGGAAGAGACCTAAGGTATCTTCTGAAAAGAAGAAATCCAAGAAGGCTAAGGGAAAGGGGAAAGAAAAGGAACAAAAGAAACCTGAACCAGCTAAAGGAATGTGCTTTCATTGCAACAAGCCGGGACATTGGAAAAGGAACTGCAAGAAGTATCTAGCAGAGAAGAAGCTTGGAGAAGCTTCGACTTCCAATCAAGGTTTGTTTATGATTGAAATTAATTTTTCTGAAAGTCATAATTCTACTTGGGTATTGGATACCGGCTGTGGTTCTCACATATGTAATACTGTGCAGGGACTGGTCAGAAGTAGAAAGCTGAACAATGATGAGGTGATCCTACGAGTGGGGAATGGAGCAAAAGTTGCTGCATTAGCTGTAGGAACTTATTATTTAGCAATGCCTTCGGGCAAGTCCATTTATCTTAATAATTGTTATTATGTTCCGAATATTATTAAAAACATTATTTCAATATCTGTATTGGATATGGAAGGATTTAACGTTGTTATAAAGAACAATAGTTGTTCTATTTATAAAGACGATGTTTTATATGGTATTGGAAATTTGCGAAATGGACTTTATACACTTGACTTACAAGAAAATATATTTCAAATTGAACAAACTAGGAAAAGGAAAAGAGATGATATTAATTATACCTACATGTGGCACTGTAGACTCGGTCATATCAATGAAACAAGATTATCCTAAGTTGCATAAAGATGGGCTCCTCGAGCTATCCGATTATGAATCATATCCAACTTGTGAATCTTGTCTCATGGGTAAAATGACTAAATCTCCTTTTAGTGGAAAAGGAGAAAGAGTTACAGAGTTGTTGGCATTGATTCACACAGACGTATGTGGGCCTATGACAACAAGTGCACGGGGTGGGTATTCTTATTTTATTACTTTCACTGATGATCACTCAAGATTTGGATATGTGTATTTAATGAAATACAAGTCAGAATCATTTGAAAAATTCAAAGAGTTCAGAAGTGAAGTAGAGAAACAAACGGGAAAGAGTATAAAGATACTTCGATCAGATCGAGGTGGAGAATACTTAAGCGGTGAGTTTCTCAATTGTCTCAAAAAAAATGGTATAATCTCACAATGGACTCCTCCAGGTACACCACAGTTAAATGGAGTATCTGAAAGGAGAAATCGAACACTGTTAGACATGGTTCGATCTATGATGAGTTTTACCGACCTTCCAATTTCCTTCTGGGGATATGCCCTAGAAACGGCTGCATACCTACTTAACAAGGTACCTACCAAATCCGCCCCAAAGACTCCATATGAGATGTGGAAGGGGAGGAAACCAAATCTTAAGCATGTTAAGACTTGGGGTTGTCCAGCTTATGTCAAAAAGTTTGAACATGATAAGCTACAGACTAAATCCGAAAAGTGTAGATTTGTGGGATACCCTAAAGAAACTGTAGGGTATTATTTCTATCATCCAACTGATCAAAAGGTGTTTGTTGCGAAACATGCTGCCTTCTTGGAAAAGGAGTTTATCCATGAAGGGGTCAGTGGGAGTAAGATATATCTTGAAGAAGTTCAAGAACCACAAATTACCACGGATCAAAGTCAGGTACCTGACCAAGTAGAAGAACCTACTATACCACACCCTGTTCGTAAATCTGGGAGAGTACCGAAGATACCTGAGAGGTATGGATTCGTTATAGAAGATGACGATGAGGTACACATCATGAATGATGATGATCCATTGAATTACGAACAGGCCATGAGTAATAAAGACTCAAGGAAATGGCTTGAAGCCATGAAATCCGAAATGGACTCCATGTATGAAAACAAAGTATGGACTTTGGTTTCACCACCTGAAGGCATTAAGCCTATTGGGTGTAAATGGGTCTTTAAAAGAAAGACTGGAGCGGACGGCAAGGTAGAGACCTATAAGGCCCGACTGGTTGCAAAAGGTTTCAAACAAAGACAAGGAGTTGACTATGATGAAACCTTTTCACCAGTAGCTATGCTCAAGTCCATTCGAATTTTGCTTGCGATTGCAGCTTATAACGACTATGAGATCTGGCAGATGAACGTGAAAACGGCCTTCCTCAATGGAAAACTTGAGGAGGATGTGTATATGACACAGCCAGAGGGATTTGTTTCAAAGGTTGGAATAAATCAAGTCTGTAAGCTGCAACGATCCATTTATGGATTGAAGCAAGCTTCTCGTAGATGGAACATTCGTTTTGATGAGACAATCAAAGAGTTTGATTTTATCAAAAATGACGATGAACCATGTGTGTACAAGAAGGTTAGTGGGAGCGCAATTTCATTCCTTGTATTATATGTTGATGATATATTACTGATAGGGAATGACATTCCTATGCTACAATCGATTAAAATCTGGTTATCTAAACACTTCTCCATGAAGGACTTGGGAGAAGCATCCTATATTTTGGGGATAAAGATCTATAGAGATAGATCTAAAAGGATGCTTGGTTTATCCCAAGGAACGTACATTGAATGCAATGCTAAAGAGATTTAGCATGGAAGATTCCAAAAGAGGGCTCATGCCGATGAGCCATGGAATACATCTCTCCAAGAAACAGGCCCCAAAGACACCTGAGGAGAGAGACCGTATGAGTAAGATCCCTTATGCTTCTGCAATAGGATCTATCATGTACGGTATGATATGTACTAGACCGGATGTTGCTCATTCACTTAGTGTAACGAGCAGATACCAGTCGAATTCAGGAGAAGAGCACTGGAAGGCAGTGAAGAATACCCTAAAATATTTGAGAAGGACTAAGGATATTTTTCTTGTCTACGGTGGGTCTGAATTAAAACTCGAGGGTTTCACAGACTCAAGTTTTCAAACGGACCAAGATGACAGTAAATCTGTTTCGGGGTATGTTTTTACCTTGAATGGAGGCGCAGTGAGTTGGAAGAGTTCCAAGCAGCAAACAGTTGCTGATTCAGTGACAGAGGCAGAGTATATAGCTGCAAGTGAAGCTGCAAAGGAAGCTGTTTGGATGAAGAAGTTCATAACTGAACTTGGTGTGGTTCCTAGCATTGGAGAAGCAGTTCCCGTTTACTGTGACAACACCGGAGCAGTTGCACAGGCGAAGGAACCGAGGTCTCATCAGAAATCTAAAGACGTGTTGCGGCGATTTCACTTGATCAGGGAGATCATTGAAAGAGGAGACGTCACCTTGGAGCGTGTTGACTCTCAAGACAACATTGCAGATCCATTTACTAAAGCTTTAACACAACAGCAGTTTGATCGTCACTTAGAGAAGATGGGTATGAGATACCATGGCGATTGGCTTTAGTGCAAGTGGGAGATTGATAGTAGTGTGCATACAAGCCAATCATGTATGATGATAAAGCACGTACTTTGTAAACAATCTTATTTATTTATTAATAAAATATTCATTTATTAAAGGCATTTAATTATATACATGTTGCTGTTTTTATAATATGTAAATAACCCATAGTTTTAAGCAATGCTTTTAGAATCATGATGATGATCATGCTAATGAGATCTAAATTCTTAGAAAGTTTTAAAACTAAAATAGTTCTCAATCGTGGGATTACTAAAAAGGGGATTAGTAAATCCGGATAGATTGGTACATATGTTGCTTGCTCATTGGATGAGGATGATTGATTTCATGATCATTTGTGTGGAGACACTAAAGCAAGTATGTAGGTGCTTATTGGAGAATAAGTTCACTGAACGTGATTCGCTATGGAATACCTAATGGAGTTTTACTCGCATGTCAATAGGAATTCCTAATGTGATAGTAGTACAAGTGATCCTTGGACTTGAGATCATCATAGTATCTTGTATGTAACAAATTATACTTTGACTTATTCCTTAAGACCTTTTAAGGCATATATAGGGTATGCTTGGGTATAATGAGTTACATATGAAGATAATGAATGATCAATAAAGAATCTACCACCTCTAGTAAAAGAGGAGATATGTCCTATGTGATTCGTTAAATGACAACCCAGGAATCCTTGGCCAAGGTGAAATGAAATTAGAAAGGAGTTTTTAATTTGCATTATTTGGAGTTGTGCATTTTCTAATCGAAATACATATAATTAAATAAAATAAGACTTGACAGTAAATCCATGTCTTATATTTAATTGGGACATTGTATGGTGGAAGGATTGAATTGTATGGTAACTATTAACTCACAGGTTCTTTTATGATTAATGTTGAAATCTATATTATCTGGAAAGTCGTTGATCGCTAGGGAGGCTTATCCCTATTGTAGAATAAATATTATTTATTTAAATAGATTATTAGTTTAATTTATTTATTTAAATAAGATTAAAATTGTTTTAATTGATTTATTCACAACCGGTTTAATATGGAGAACCTAAAGGGTCACACCATAAAAGGAAGAATAATTATTTAAGAAGGTAATGGCATAATCGTAATAATGCATTAAGTATAATTAATTTAATCTATGGTGATAGAATAAATTAAATAGCTTAATGTTTATTATTTAATATTTTGGAAATATTAAATATAAATTAATAAGAGGAGTCTTATTAATATTATTACAATTATTATTATTTTAATTTCTAAAGGAGTTTAGTAATTAATTTAATATTTAGTACTCTCATTTATTCCTAATAAGATTAGGAGACAAATTAATTAAATGAATTTAATTAATTATTCCCATGTGGTGGGAAGCCTAAATTAATTAAAGGAGTTTAATTAATTAAAAGAAATCCCATGTCTAATAGGATTAGAAGGGTTAACTAATATCTATATAAGATGAGTCTTATAATAGATATTAGATGATGCAATTCCAATTGTTGGAGAGTACTCCTTTTCTATAGAGGATAGAAAACTAAGCCAAACACCCTCCTTCTTGATAATTCATCTTCCTTGGTGGATCACCTCTAGAGGCCAAACACTTGGGTGGCTAACGTTGATCAAAGGAAAGAATCTAACCCGGAAATTCAAGGAGATCACGAAGAACAAGGAGTTGAACTAGTACCTGTGGAAGCTTCGTTCTACAAGGGTACGATTCCATAACTTCTTATTTATCGTTTTAAATTAATAATTTGCATAAAGGATGATCCGGGTAATGGTTTTGTAGAAATTTTTTAAACTCTGATATACCATGCTTCCGCTAATTTTTGCAATTTGATTGCGTCACGATTTCGTACAAACCCAACAGTTGGATTATCACTGATTTGATTACGTTAGTTTCTGCTAGGGATAACGTCACCCGTGATAACCCTCGTGGTGGCACTGCACGATGATTACCGGTAGGATAACCACTGACAGGTTATCAGAGTTAGGCTGCTGTCTTGTTCTGCTGAGGATGTCACTAATAGGGTACCGTGAACTATTTTTGTCACTTTCTGCTGGGGATGACGTTACTTATAATAGCCTAGGTGAATTTCTTAGTTTGAGGCCAAGGGTTTCCTCTAATTCGTCGATATTCTTCGTTGGAGCATATTTCCTTTCGGTTGATATCGTTGTATAATTCGGAAGGCCCTCCGCTGGGGATATATGTTTGCTGCAAATTTACCTTCAGTAGGCATTTTTGATGCTTATTCTAACGATAATTTGCACCTATAGTTGGCAACAGGGGTTTTGAATCACCAATCCTTTTCGGTGCTCCCTTTGAGGATGTGTATAACAGATTCCATCATAAGGGATGGATAATTATATTGCTTCCATCACCAGATCCCTTCCGATGCTTCGTTTGGGTTGAGCCAACTGCTGAACTGTCTTGGTCTGTACCCGATGCTTCGCTGGGGTTGTGTCAACGGCTGAACTGTCTCGGTCTGTACCCGACGCTTCACTGAGGTTGAGCCAACAGCAGATCTATCTCGATCTGTACCCGACGCCTCGTTGGGGTTGTGCCAACGGCTAATCTATCCTCGATCTGTTCCCGACGCTTCGTTGGGGTTGAGCTAAAGGCTAAACTATCTCGGTCTGTACCCGACGCTTTTCTAAGGTTAAGAAAACGATTGAACTATCTCGGTCTGTACCCAACGCTTTGCTCGGGTTGTGCCAACGGTTGTACTATCTTGGTTTGTACCCGACGCTTCGCTGGGGTTGTGCCAATGGCTGAACTGTCTCGGTCTGTACCCGACGCTTCGCTGAGGTTGTACCAATGGTTGAACTGTCTCGGTATGTACCCAACGCTTCGCTGGGGTTTAGCCAACGTCTGAACTATCTTAGTCTGTACCCGATGGTTCGTTGGGGTTGTGTCAACTGTTGAACTGTCTCGGTCTATACACGACGCTTCACTGAGGTTGAGCCAACAGCTGATCTATCTTGGTCTGTACCCAACGCTTCGCTAGGGTTGTGCCAATGGCTGAACTGTCTTGGTCTATACCCGACGCTTTGCTAGGGTTAAGCCAACGGTTCAACTGTCTCGGTCTGGACCCGACGCTTCGCTGGGGTTGTGCCACCGGCTGTACTGTCTCGGTTTGTACCCGATGCTTCGCTAGGGTTAGTGCCAATGGCTGAACTGTCTCGGTCTGTACCCGATGCTTCGCTGAGGTTGTGCCAACGGTTGAACTATCTCGGTCTGTACCTGACGCTTTTTTAGGGTTGTGCCAATAGCTGAACTACCTCAGTCTGTACCTGACGCTTCTCTGGGGTTGTGCCAACGGCTGAATTGTCATCGATCAGTACCCGATGTTTCACTGGGGTTGTGCCAACGGCTGAATTGTCTTGGTCTGTACCTGACGCTTCGCTAGGGTTGAGCCAACGACTGATATGTCTAAGTCTGTACCCGACTCTTCGCTAGGGTTGTGCCAACGGCTGATCTATCTTGGTCTGTACCCAATGCTTCGCTAGGGTTGAGCCAACGGCTGAACTGTCATCGGTCAGTACTCGATGCTTTGCTGGGGTTGAGCCAACGGCTGAAATATCATCGGTCAGAACCCGATGCTTCACTGGGATTGTGCCAATGGCTGAACTATCATTGGTCAGTACCCGACGCTTCGCTAAGGTTGAGACAATGGCTAAACTGTCTTGGTCTGTACCCGACGCTTCGCTGGGGTTGAGCCAACGGCTGAACTATCTCGGTCTGTACCCGACACTTCGATGGGGTTAAGCCAATGGCTGAACTGTCTTGGTCTGTACCCGACGCTTCGTTGGGGTTGAGCCAACGGCTGATCTGTCATCGGTCAGTACTAGATGCTTTGCTGGGGTTGTGCCAACGACTGATCTGTCATCGGTCAGTACCAGATGCTTCGAACGTGGCAGCGTTCAGCAGTGTTGCACAGTTTTTTGGCAATTTTTTAGCATTCTTCATTATTGATCCCCGGATATGGCTTCGGGATGAATACCAAGGGTTTTCGGAGAGTTCCTCTTTCTGTCAGGATTACGTTGCTTAAACACAAGATTTCAGGACAAACCGCTCAATCGCGTAGCAATTGTTTCTCAGATTTGACTTTTCGGCTCATATAAACTCCGTTTTAACTCAAAGTAAATTGATCCCGGGGGAGTGGGACCCACCTTGGGGAGCTGCAAGTAGAGGTGTGGCTATCGCGGGTGGGCCAACTTCCACCTGTGGCTTTATATTGGGCAGCGGGAGTTTATAATTTTCAAGTTTCATTTCGAGTTTCAAACGGAATCCTATTTTCTTTTTCAGATCTACGAAATTGGGGAGCCTTTTTCTGATTCCGTCAGCTTCTACGCGTTCAACGCATCGCAAAAAATGTTTATGTCCTTTTTCGCAAGTTTTGACCGTTAAAAGCATGTAAACCACGTAGGGGGATTTTAGACACAATGTATAAAAAATATATGCTTATATGACCTGCTAAAAATTGTCTGACTTCATATATATGTAGATCTTACTGTAATGCACGTTTTTACGTAAGAAAATTCAGATTCTGAGACAGTCATACTTTGCTCTTTTTGATCAGTTTACTCATCCTTTTTGAGGCCTAGTGAGTCTGGATTTTCAACAAAAAATGTTCATAGGTAATTTGGCTACCATGTGAAGCTTACTTTTTATTTTATTTTATAAACATGAACTGTTCCTATTTTTGGATAGGTGTGCTACTAAATGGCCACCTTAACATGCCTGTGTGCATGCGGACAATCCGTTTTACAAAGGAGACTCTGGCAAAAAAAAATTAAAAACCCGAGCATTTAATAAACATGCAGTTTTGACTCTACTGGAGATTTTTGACTGACGCATGCATATTTTAAGATTTATCTTTTGAAAAACATGCAGTTTTGACTTTACTGGGTATTTTTGACTGACCCACGCATGTTTTGAGACTTAGAAATGCATAGAGTACTGATTCAAAATAATAAGCCACAGGTTTTAGGCTTACCATACCCTTTCTGAGGTTATTTGGAGACTTTGTCCAGGTGATAGACAGAGATAGACCTGGCAGTGCTAGCAGAGTAGTTTCAGGCATTAGACGTAGGCGAGCTTCTGATGTTCCTCAGCCACGTCCAGCTCGACAGCCTCGCAGATTGGCAAAGTTGGTGATTCGTCTAGCCCAGGACGAGCAGTCGATTGATATTGATGATGAGCATGCTCATTTCGCTGCTCCTGCCCTTGCTCAAGCTTCACGTGCGAAGGTTCCTGACATTGTTATGCCGACCTAGGAGTTGTTGGGAGACTTGAGTCGTCATCCTTTAAGATTTCTCCACGCCAACGAGGTGACTTGAAGATTTTTTCTATCTGAAATCTCTTTCATTCTTTTGCCATGCTCGGGGCACATATTTTTGACATAGGTTGGTTTTAGATGCAGGTTCCCGGCTTTACGCAGCCTCGAGGGAACTGGTTCAATGTGCATTCCTTGTATCATACTTTGCACCAGGACTACAGGGATATCGTTGATGGTTGGGGGTTTCAGGCCTTCTTTTCTATGCTTCCCCATCGTTGCCCCTAGGGGTATATGAAGGCTTTGTCTGAGCGCTGGTTCCACCATACTCAGTCCCTTTCATTTGTTGGACTGTGAGGTGATGATGACCCCTATGGACTGGAGGTTCATCACCGGCATTGAGTTCGAGGGTGAGCCAGTGCCTGTCATGGCTGACATCACGCCTATTGCCGTTCGGTCCCTGCTGGGAGTTCCTGCGATGGCGATTAAGGGTCGGACGGTCCGATTGAGTCCCTTGAGCATAGATGCCCAGAGTGGGGCTTTACTTGAGCCTCTACCTAATGATCAGAGGGTTAGGGATCGCATCTTGAGGCGATTGTTCCTGGTGATCATCAGGGGTTATTTTGTGGCGACAACTCCTCGACTGTGTCCTTTTCCCTGGTCAGTGCTACCCGACATATAGAGTGCCTTAGTGACTTTGATTGGGGTTCCTACACCTTTGCCTATTTTCTCCGGGGCATGCGCATGCTTTTGGAGGGTTTGACGGAGGCTTGGTTACGGTTCTACCTGTTTCTGCTAATGAGTACATCTTTCTTGTACCTTTTTCATTTCTGCATTTACATTTATCAGTCTTGGTCACTGAGGACTTTTGATATTTACATGGCCAGTTCTGGGCGTATGAGAGGCTTCTTTGCCTACGGCCCGCTACTACTTTAGGTCTAGAGACCTATCCTCGGGGACGGCGTTGGCACCACTCCACTTTGATGGAGGTCCCGGTTGATGAGGGATTCACCCATTCCCGCCTGCAGCTTAAGCTTTTGACAGCCGGAGCGATCACATGGATCCCATACACCTTCGAGTTTTTGATTGTTGGATTTAAGGGCTGTTTTCCTACTAGTCGGGAGTTTGCATTATCCACCCGTAGAGTCCCATTTTTGACAGAGGGAGGATTGGGAGCTCTATTTAGGAGAGCATGTTATCAGGAGCATCACAGGGCAGATCCACATTCCCATTGTTACTTCTGCTTGGCCTCATTGGCCATTGATCTTGCCACTGACATATATCCCTATGGAGGGCGTAGACAGCTTTGCCCTATCAGAAGGCCCTTATGGAGGCATTTAGCAGCTGATGGAGTCCTCGCACTATTGGAGCTCAGACTCGGGTTACCCAGTTTATGGCAGACACGGTGCATGGGTCTCTGATGATGACAGACTGGATAGCTTGCATCAGGGGTATTATTTTTCCCATGATATAGCTATGTCCTACTCCTTTCAGCCGGCAGAGTGTACCAATTCAGAGACATGGTCAGCATTTTTGTCTAATATTACGCATCCATTCTCGATTTTGCTGTGCACAGGGCTAGTCTCTCCCTATAGCTTAATCACCCATGCATTTAGCATGGATTATCTACCCATAGCGGGATTGAGAGGAGTGACTACTTATCATCCTCTAGATGTTATAGGGCCAGTTCGATCAGTTTCAAAGCCTATATCCGTTTGAGGGGGCTGCTGATCAGAGGATGTCAGCTTCGTCTATGTCATCTGCTGATTTGATCCGAGGGTATAAGTGTTGGACTCACAAAGAGAGGGTTGATTTCTTCAGTAGCCATCCAGACCATTCTCAAGAGTACTCGGCATGGTTGGAGGAAAATATAGCATCAGCTGCATTCATCCAGTCAGCTCCTATTGTAGATTCAGACGAGGAGGAGCCTATGGAGGATCCTGAGTCTCCTACCGAGGATGAGTTGTTCATAGGTTTGACAGCAGCACTAGTTAGTGATCCGTCGATCATTCCTGCAGGGACAGATCTAGCTTTGGGGACTCACTAGCTAGGATGACCTTTGAGAGGGATCAGGCTAGAGCTCTGATGTTGACCACCTTGTCTGGCAGAGATATAACTTTGGCAGAGAGAGACGTGGCTCGAGCTGCTCAGGATGCAGAATTGATTGAGCTAGAAGAGATCCAATCTGCTAGAGATGTAGCTTTTGTTAAGATCGAGGAGACTTTGATTTCTAGGGATGCAGCTTTTGTGGAGAGGGATGAGGCTATAGCTTCCCGAGATTTCCACATTCCCGACAGTACTGCTCTCTGATCTTATACTCATGGTCTGGTTACCGAGATGAGTGCATATATGGATGACCACAGTGCCACACTGCAGATGACTGTGGAGGTTTTGAGCCGTATGGTGGCTGAGGGTATTGCACTTGCAGCTGCTCCTCCATCTTAAGAGAGAGATGCCATGTTAGCATTGCTGGCCCGCTTATCCTTGGGTCCATAGACTAGCTTTATTTTTCCTGCACATACTAGATCAACCATTTTTGTTATATACAGGACACTATGTATATATCAAATAGTGTTATATATCAGAGAAATATATTTTTGATTCACTTCCATGTATAAATATGTATTGTCATTGCTGAGTGATTACAACTTCTTTCATGACTCGCTGTTGTTGATGTATCTTGAGCTTCTCCTTGATGGACTGACAGTTGAGATGTCAGAGAGTATTTTAGATGGGTCTGTTGGTCAGGGTAGCTTGATAGGACTTAGCTTTTATATGGTTTTCGTGTCTTGGGACTGGTTTTTATTTGGTTTTTGTTTTTTCTTGAAGGTCAAACCGCAGCGTAAATGGCTGCCTACGAACTCCCTGGTTGAGGGAGATCAGGTCATTCGTAGTTCAAGTTTTTTATATGAGAGAGGTTTGAAAAGTATTTATCTTGTGTTTTAAGTTTGGTTTGATGAGTTTTTGAATATTTTTTTTGTTTGGTTTGATCGCACCAGAAATGGCTACCTACGTACTCCCAGGCTGAGAGAGATCAGGTCATTCGTAGTTCCGGCTGCTAGTGAAAATCGAACCTGATTTGATTAGTAGGACCCGGATGCGGGTACGCATGCTTTTCAGATATAGTACCTTTTCAAGGTGTCTAAGTTGATGAGTTGGGGAAATTCGCTCCCATCTATCTCTTGTAATTTGATAGCTCCTCCCGTCAACACCTCTTTGACAATGAAAGGGCCTTCCCAATTAGGGGCGAACTTTCCTTTAACTTCATCTTGATTGGCCAAAACTTTCTTCAGCACCAAGTTTTTTTATTCGAATTGCCAGTATTCGGACTTTCTTGTTGTAGGATCGAGCAATCCTTTTGCTGATATAACTGTCCGTGGAAAATGGCTGTAGCCCTCTTTTCATCTATCAGGGACAGTTGGTGATACCGGTCTTGCAGCCACTGATCTTCGTCTATCTGAGCGTCGATTAACACTCGTAAGGACTCCATCTCATGCTTATATGGGGAGGACTGCTTCCATGCCACAAACTAATGAATAGGGGGTAACCCTAGTAGAACACATTGACGTCCTGTATGCTAACAGGGTTAGAGTCAGCAGGTTAGGCCATTCTTTGTGATTGGCGGACATTTTCTGCATAATCTTCTTGATGTTCTTGTTGGCCGTTTCGACAGCACCATTTATCTTGGGCCGATAGATGACGGAATTAAGATGCTTACATCAAAACTTGTTGCAAAGTTCTTTCATCATTTGATTGTTCAGGTTCTTGGCGTTGTTTGATACGATCACCTCCGGATGTCCATATCGACATTGTGACGCCCCCAAATCCGGGTCCCTTTAATACCTCGGATCCGGTGCAGTCACTATACTACTATTGTCAAACTATTACATCTTTTATTCATAACTTAAAGAATATAACTTCGCTTTATTACAATTTAGAATATAAATTATTTCGTTGTCAGGATCTCGTATAATGACTCCAAACTTTTACAAGTTAAAATCTTGGTCATTTACCATTCCTGTCTTATATCATGTTCGATATTATAAAAATGCGGAATAACTTAAACTTTTTTAATCTTCTTTGAGTAAAATCTTTTATTGATTTCATAACTTGAATCAGTTACAAACCTTGAATCAATTATATATGATTCACTATATTCGAATTACTGTATAAAGGTTTACATCTCAAATCGATATCCTCTATGTATCAACTAGTACCTCTTTACAACAAGACAAGTATTAAACATCGTAATAACTATCATGTACAGTTCCTAGAACCTAAACATGGTTCGAGAGCATATATTTAAATAAACAGAATTCTTCGAACTCTATCACATAGCACGTTACTCTTATCGCGAGTCCTTAACCTGCAAAAGTGGTTATTTGCAAGAGTGAGCTCGATAGCTCAGCAATTCTAACAGTTTTCATGCATCACATAGCATATAACATCATACTCAGTTCATGCATTTATAATCAATTTATATTTACTAAGCATGGTACTTCTCACATAACAAGCATATCATCAAAAATCAACTTTCAATCTCATACATACCTCATATACAGTTCCTATATAAGTTCACATCCTTACAGCATAATATAATTCAACTAACAGTTATTGAATTCATATATCAAATAGGAACTGAAAGACTTGCCTGATTCGTAGTTTAACAACTACAACTTAACTGCTTATAGATATCTGCACTTCGTGTATTCCTACACAATCATACAATTATGGATTCATACATATCAGTTATACGTATCCATACGTTCTTAATATAATAACAATTGATTACATTGTTGTCTAACTTGGTTCTTAGAACCTTCGTTTTACTGTCTCATCGCATTCTGAGCATAACTATGTACTTATAGGTATGCCTTAACCGTACGTACTTACTATCACCTTTCATATACACATACCATACACTTAACAAAATGTTTTTGACATATATTTAAAACTCATAGATACATGATCTATATTACTCTTACGTTTCTCAAACCTTACCGAAAGTATAATTCCCGGGTTTTATATAACCATTACATTCAACTTTCTAAGTTTCACCTTTCACAATCCTTGTCATACTTAAACTAGCCATGTAAGGCTACTATGTTCATCATGTATACATGTTTATAAGGGCATTAACTAAAGTTTTAAAACCTAGCATGCTCATTCTACTTCAAGTTAAAATTATATGGTTTTCATGCCGGACTTTCATATACTTCAAGTAAATCAAGTTCATGTCTCAAGGGTCAACCACTAGCGTCATATTACCACGTAAAGAGGCTAAACAATACTAAGTAGGCATGCTTGTGCATATACTACACATGTATACTTAATCACATAGTCTATGCTTCAGAAATTCATTTTCTTGAATGTGCGTGCAAAGGTAAAATCCATGTTTCATCACATAATGCTTATATCAACATGTCTATAGGCACAATGAAATCCTAATATACATGCTTGCATGTTCATAACGTAAGTTCACTTAGTACTTGATGATATTAGCTTTCACATTCTAAGCTTTCTTTGAAAAGTACACTAAGTCAACTTAGGTAACTTAGTACATGCCATGTGTCTCGTAGCCATAACTCTCATGTATTAGAACACATATATAAGCCACTTATACATGCTCAATGATCAGAATGTGGACATCCTTTATATATGTCCAAAAACTCTAAGTTTATCTTATGAAATTAATGTAGTCTTCAATCATGTATGTTAGTGTGTGCTCAACACTTTAAACATGCCTTTCATGTCAATATAGGCCACATGACCACGTTCACAAAATCAGAATATATACATGCTATGTGTGCGTCAAGGTTCAAATCCAAAACTATAAGTTTTATTTTAAAATCATACGTTTTCCTTCCATAATACTTACTAACATGGTGATACATGCTCATGTCACGTTAATGTACTAATATTTACAAGTTAGTCAAGTTCACATGCTTGTTCTAACTGATGCCAATCAATTAGAATATTTCAGCACTTAGCAGAATTAGAAAACCAGAAACTGGTCCTGGCGCAGCTGCGCCGCAGGCCTGTACAAAATTGGCGCAGCTGCGCAGGTGGCCGGCCAGAGACAGAAATGCCTTCTGTTCAACAGTTCACTGACCCAAACTCAGAAATTTTCACAGCAATTCAATTCTGAGCAGCTACATAATGGTTCTAACATGTTTATAAACTACCATAGCAACTAATAAACATTCTCTAATCAACTATCATGAATTCAAGCATAATTAAGCATGTAAGAAATTTATAGAAAATGGGAATTATACCTCTGTCACTATAAATTGAGCTGCTAAAGCAATTTTTCCCTCACTAATATATCTCTCAAATCAAATAGAAAACTCAATATACTAGCTCTACTCATTAATATCTCAGCAATTCAAAATGAGAAGGAGAAGGGTGCATTATATAGATAATTCATTATCTAGTCCATGAATTTACTCACCAATTCAAACTAATGGAAGAAACAAGAATCTAATGGTTCATGGAGATTAGGTAGAGGGTTGGTAAATCCCATCATGATGGCCACTCCCCTATGATCATTACCTATACATTGCTGAGTTTTAGAAAAAAATATAGAGTAGTAGCCATGTGGTGTTCACGTGAAGGAGAAGAAGAAGAGTGACTCTAATATTAGGACAACCAAATGAATCTCAGCAACTTGGAACATGTAATACAACACTTGGTTTATATATATACATTCCATATACATTTAAGTTGTACACATTCCATTTCATATAACTTAAGTTATAAATTAATGTAGTCCCGATAAACAATTACTATTACCAAGTAGGGGTATACATAGATATATCAACATATAATCCATGTACATTTTATTAACACCAAATATAATTCAATTGGGTATTACTCATTATTATAATGGTTATTATTACAATTATAATAACTTATTGAAATCATTATCAATTAACAATAGTTTATTGATGTTAATATAAGCTAATAGGGCATACATTAAGGTCTACCAAAACACATCATGTTACATAAGCAAAAATATTATGTAACTCACATAATAAAATTAATCTTACTATATAGTATATATATATAATATAGCCACATTAGTGCGTCACATTGCACTATATAATATAGTTTATATATAATTGTATGGTCACACTTAAGTGTTGCACTACACTTTATATAATACATGTGTCATCACTATATGTTATATTTTTAAATTATCACATCCTTTGCACATATCAACTAGTTGAGCAAATATAATCTACTCGTTTATTATTATTAATTAATGACTTATCTTATCAATTAATTAATAATAATATTAATTAATCCATTCTTCATCAATCAATGAAATTATAAATCTCTATAACAATTAATTAACATTTATATGATTAATTATCACATTAAATAAATATAAATCTTTATATATTTATAAATTATTTACTTATTAATCAACATATTATCAAATAATTACTTGATAATAGTATTTTACCCATATCAATAATCAATATTATAAGATGATTTATCTCATTTCTCATCAATTTAATAATCACAATTCCGATTATATTTATAATCAATTTTCTTATTATTATACTATCACTGGCCATAATAATAGATCGACATACTATTATAACGACAATTAACAATTAATATAGATTAATTGTTTAAATTAATAGTTCCTCCATCTTTGAATTAATTAATTCATCATCGAAACTATTATTATGCCACACAAGGCATTTCTTACAAGCTTAATCTTAATCTTATTATCACTTCTACCACACTACTTACCCACCACATGTTCAATTTACTTAGAACTGTTAAATCACAATGTTCACATATATAAATATATCGTGAATGGAAATATTCAAATATCCTTTATAACCTTTATGGTAATATAATAACTTCAGCTATCAACATAACTTAGTTTTTTTTTTCATTAATTAACTCTCTTGAAAATACATTATAAATTATGTATTTTACCATAACATAAAATATTATGTTTTCTCCAAATAAAGACATTCATTATTAGAAAATAATTTACTTATTGTCTCAAGATATTATTCTTAATATAATATCTATTAAAATAATTACATGTACGGCACATGTACATATATTATATATAAAAACTAGATAATAAGTTTATTTTCTATTATAATAAATTGTTTCCATCAATTTATTTACATATAGCCAATTTATTTTAATATATTTATCATATTAATCAATCATACTTATTACCTCATACAAAGACATATAAAGTAATATTATTATTAAAATAACATTCCCTCTATTATTAAAATAATTCAATATTAGAATTTATTTTAATATCCTTTATTAGAAATATATAATATTTATTTCCCTTCCCTTTTAATAAATTGTCTCCAAAACAATTTCTTTGAATATATACATTTAACCATGTCTCAAATATTAATTAATTTTTTAATCAATATTTTATTAATGTTATTCGCACATTAGACTCTCTCACATATTACCATCTAAGTAATATAAAAAAGTACTAACTATAATTACATTTTCAACACCTATATTAATTCACCCCTTTACTCAAGTGAATTAATCCCCCTTTACTAAATCATCATAGTTGATTTAGGTTTTAATATTATATTCTTCCATAATATAATTTTCAACTTAAATTAACCAATGTTTATTCTTATTAGTTAATTCCCTTAAATAACTCATGCTTCACTCTCCAAATCCATCCATGGATAACTGAAGTACTAACAATAACCTATAATACATCATACTAGTCACTAGTACATATATTATTCAAGAAAAAGGTGATTATTCATTAAACATATTTAATATCACCAACTTACTATGATAAAATAATTCTATAAATTATTTAATATCGATAGAAAATTTTATCCACCTCCTTTATCTCAACTAAATTGTCTCTACGATAAATAACAAATATATATTAATAATCACAAAAATCACATATTACATAGTTCATATTACCCTATGCAACATAATACATCCTACCATATAACACACACACACACACACACACACACATATATATATATATATATATATATATATATATATATATATATATATATATATTCGAACCCAATACATGCCTTAAGCATTTTATTTATTAAATTCTAATTTTAATAACTTCTTGAAAATTCGGGTTCTTACATCCTCTCCCCCTTATAAGGATTTCGTTCTCGGAATCACCGAAACTTCCTCTACTCGATGCAATTCTGAATATTACATATTCTCTTGAATAATTTTATTCATTCTCTTTTTGAAAGTTTTATTATTATAACCTTCTCAATCGCATTCTACCATTTTCTCCTTTCTAAGGAACATTCTACTTATTGCATTCATTCTTCAGAAGAATAAGAATCTTCCACGATTTTTCAATAATCGGGAAGTAGTATGAATAACTCAGATTTCAAATTATGCTGAGGGGTCACAAGACCGTGAACTTTTCTCCACATTTACAAATGCCTCAACACGAGTCTTCACATTGTAAACCAGAGTGTTTATCAATCACAAAGACTGAAAACACCATCCACGCTTACTCTAGGTGGCTAGCCTATTGTACCACTACGTTGAGCCACAACGTAGTGTTTTGTAACGACTATATGCGTTACATTCGGAACCATTGTCCCCGAAAATATGTCCCCTTTATAGGGTTGTTCACCTCAGCTTTTCAACATCTAAATCCGCACCAGAGCAATCTGGTTTGGCATAAATACACAAGAATGCTTGAATTCTATAATCACTTTTCAACAGTCACCTAGCCGAATCAAATAGCTTAGACTCTTATCAACAATTCGAACATCAATCGAAATAATTTAGTTAACTTTTCATAATTCGAAAGAAAACCAAAAATCATTTTATGACGTCAAAATGCCGCACCCACTTAATAGTACGTTGAAGATTCCATCATTTTGTGACTTTGCCATAATACATCATATCATAATGGGTTGACGATCTTTCGATCACTTCCGACACTAGGTTCGATTGCATTGATGACTCCATCGTTTACCATCCTACACCATATCAAATGATGCACATGGTCAAAATACATTTTGAAAGATTTTCAAATCATTTTTGTCTTAAGCCGAAATAAATAGCTTAGATATACGAATAACGGCGTTATTTTTAAAACTCATTGGTTCAGTCATTTGACCCAAGGTTTTCTCAAAAAAATAGAAGTGCAAACACCAGCACGAAGTCAATAAATTTTGAAAATCTAGCGTAGCTAGAAGATTTAGAAAAATCCAAATTTCTCCATCACTTCAATCTCTTACTACCATCAATGCTCACTATATCAAAACTCTTAATACTAGATATATAATATATCTATTCTCAGTACAGTTCACCAACTTACCACACCATAGGAGTTCAGGAACTTACCACAATCATATGGGTTTAGGAACTTATCCTAGTCAGACCAAAGTCGTCCATTCGCTGAGGGGTTCCACCATACGATTATGAGTCACGAACTTGTCATAAGCATGAGTCTTAAGAACTCGCACCTAATCTTAATATTATCTAATTTAATCTTAGAAATCTCTATCTATCAAAATAAACATGAGAAAAGAATCACCTTTTCACCATATGTATAATGATAAGCGCGACACTAACATTCCAACGATTATCAATGGGATGTACACAGCGCAAGCACAAACCTCTGCCCATACAAAAGTTTGTACAACTAAGCCATCACATGAGTCCTCAATGGAAATCCAACACTTTACTCTATCTTACTCTTAGCTTGCTCGTTATGAACTTTCTATGTTCCATCACATACAACTCCTCATGAGTTCATCTCGTACTTTTCATAGTACATTCTCTTATAGCATCAAGCTATACACACTTAGTCGTTACAGACTATCTATCATTTCATAGCTCAATCCGATCACTTCGTGATCATCGGTTTACCTTAGGGTTCTTTCCCTATTATCAACCAAACTCCATTCGAGTTCATTCTTATTATCTTTGTCATATTCATCTTATAGACATCTTCTTAACATTTTTATTACCGGAGTTAGGTAACTCCTGATTCTTATTCTCTAGATACTTCGAGATTCTTCTTTGAATCTTCGCTGATATATTTTAATCTTTATCTTTCCCTCTCTTAGGTTATAGTCTAAGGTACACTTACCTAAGGTTTATAACCTATAACTTTGATACCAACCTGTGACGCCTCCAAATCCGGATCCCTTTAATACCTCGGATCCGGTCCAGTCACGATACTACTATCGTCAAACTATTACATCTTTTATTAATAACTTAAAGAATATAACATCAGTTTTATTATAATTTAGAATATATTTCCATTATCAGGATCTCGTATAATGACTCCAAACTTTTACAAGTTACAATCTTCGTCATTTACCATTCATGTCTTATATCATGTTCGATATTATAAAAATGCGGAATAACTTAAACTTTTTTAATCTTCTTTAAATAAAATCTTTTATTGATTTCATAACTTGAATCAGTTACAAACCTTGAATCAATTATATATGATTCACTATATTCGAATTACTATACAAAGGTTTACATCTCAAATCGATATCCTCTATGTATCAACTAGTACCTCTTTACAACATGACAAGTATTAAACATCGTAATAACTATCATGTACAGTTCCTAGAACCTAAACATGGTTCGAGATAATATATTTAAATAAACAGAATTCTTCGAACTCTATCACATAGCACGTTACTCTTATCGTGAGTCCTTAACCTTCAAAAGTGGTTATTTGCAAGAGTGAGCTCGACAGCTCAGCAATTCTAACAGTTTTCATGCATCACATAGCATATAACATCATACTTAGTTCATGCATTTATAATCAATTTATATTTACTAAGCATGGTACTTCTCACATAACAAGCATATCATCAAAGATCAACTTTCAATCTCATACATACCTCATATACAGTTCATATATAAGTTCACATCCTCACAGCATAATATAATTCAACTAACAGTTATTGAATTCATATATCAAATAGGAACTGAAAGACTTGCCTGATTCGTAGTTTAACAACTACGACTTAACTGCTTATAGATATCTGCACTTCGTGTATTCCTACACAATCATACAATTATGGATTCATACATATCAGTTATACGTATCCATACGTTCTTAATATAATAACAATTGATTACATTGTTGTCTAACTTGGTTCTTAGAACCTTCGTTTTACTATCTCATCGCATTCTGAGCATAACTATATACTTATAGGTATGCCTTAACCGTACGTACTTACTATCACCTTTCATATACACGTACCATACACTTAACTAAATGTTTTTGACATATATTTAAAACTCATAGATACATGATCTATATTACTCTTACATTTCTCAAACCATACCGAAAGTATAATTCTCGGGTTTTATATAACCATTACATTCAACTTTCTAAGTTTCACCTTTCACAATCATTGTCATACTTAAACTAGCCATGTAAGGCTACTATGTTCATCATGTATACATGTTTATAAGGGCATTAACTAAAGTTTTAAAACCTAGCATGCTC
Organism: Panax stipuleanatus; assembly: GCA_020205555.1. Lineage (NCBI taxonomy): Eukaryota > Viridiplantae > Streptophyta > Magnoliopsida > Apiales > Araliaceae > Panax > Panax stipuleanatus. Next base: position 50,215,574 of record CM035122.1, read on the forward strand.
ATTCTACTCCAAGTCAAAATTATATGGTTTTCATGCCGGACTTTCATATACTTCAAGTAAATCAAGTTCATGCCTCAAGGGTCAACCACTAGCGTCATATTACCACGTAAAGACGCTAAACAATAATAAGTAGGCATGCTCGTGCTTATACTACACATGTATACTTAATCACATAGTCTATGCTTTAGAAATTCATTTTCTTGAATGTGCGTGCATAGGTAAAATCCATGTTTCATCACATGATGCTTATGTCAACATGTCTATAGGCACAATGAAATCCTAATATACATTCTTTCATAATGTAAGTTCACTTAGTACTTGATGATATTAGCTTTCACATTCTAAGCTTTCTTTGAAAAGTACACTAAGTCAACTTAGGTAACTTAGTATATGCCATGTGTCTCGTAGCAATAACTCTAATGTATTAGAACACATATATAAGCCACTTATACATGCTCAATGATCAGAATGTGGACATCCTATATATATGTCCAAAAACTCTAAGTTTATCTTTTGAAATCAATGTAGTCTTCAATCATGTATGTTAGTGTGTGCTCAACACTTTAAACATGCCTTTCATGTCAATATAAGCCATATGACCACGTTCACAAAATTAGAATGTATACATGTTATTTATACGTCAAGGTTCAAATCCAAAACTATAAGTTTTATTTTAAAATCATACGTTTTCCATCCATAGTACGTACTAACATGGTGATACATGGTCCTGTTACGTTAATGTACTAATATTTACAAGTTAGTCAAGTTCACATGCTTGTTCTAAGTGATACCAATCAATTAGCATATTTCAGCACTTAACAGAATTAGAAAACCAGAAACTGGTCCTGGCGCAGCTGCGCCGCAGGCCTGTACAAAATTGGCGCAGCTGCGCAGGTGGCCGGCTAGAGACAGAAATGCCTTCTGTTCGACAGTTCACTGACCCAAACTCAGGAATATTCACAGCAATTCAATTTTGAGCAGCTACATAATGGTTCTAACATGTTTATAAACTACCATAGCAACTAATCAACATTCTCTAATCAACTATCATGAATTCAAGCTTAATTAAGCATGTAAGAAATTTATAGAAAATGGGAATTATACCACTGTCACTATAAATTGAGCTGCTAAAGCAATTTTTCCCTCACTAATATCTCTCTCAAATGAAATAGAAAACTCAGTATACTAGCTCTACTCATTAATATCTCAACAATTCAAAATGAGAAGGAGAAGGGTGCATTATATAGATAATTCATTATCTAGTCCATGAATTTACTCACCAATTCAAACTAATGGAAGAAACAAGAATCTAATGGTTCATGGAGATTAGGTAGAGGGTTGGTAAATCCCATCATAATGGCCACTCCCCTATGATCATTAGCTATACATTGCTGAGTTTGAGAAAAAAAATATAGAGTAGTAGCCATGTGGTGTTCACGTAAAGGAGAAGAAGAAGAGTGACTCAATATTAGGACAACCAAATGAATCTCAGCAACTTGGAACATGTAATACAACACTTGGTTTATATATATACATTCCATATACATTTAAGTTGTACACATTCCATTTCATATAACTTAAGTTATAAATTAATGTAGTCCCGATAAACAATTACTATTACCAAGTAGGGGTATACATAGATATATCAACATATAATCCATGTACATTTTATTAACACCAAATATAATTCAATTGGGTATTACTCATTATTATAATGGTTATTATTACAATTATAATAACTTATTGAAATCATTATCAATTAACAATAGTTTATAGATATTAATAAAAGGTAATAGGGCATACATTAAGGTCTACCAAAACACATCATGTTACATAAGCAAAAATATTATGTAACTCACAGAATGAAATTAATCTTACTATATAGTGTATATATATAATATATAGCCACATTAATGCGTCACATTGCATTATATAATATAGTTTATATATAATTGTATGGTCACACTTAAGTGTTGCACTACACTTTATATAATACATGTGTCATCACTATAAGTTATATTTTTAAATTATCACATCCTTTGCACATATCAACTAGTTGAGCAAATATAATCTACTCCTTTATTATTATTAATTAATGACTTATCTTATCAATTAATTATAATAATATTAATTAATCCATTCTTCATCAATCAATGAAATTATAAATCTCCACAACAATTAATTAACATTTATATGATTAATTATCACATTAAATAAATATAAATCTTATTATATTTATAAATCATTTACTCATTAATCAACATATTATCAAATAATTACTTGATAATAGTATTTTACCCATATCAATAATCAATATTATAAGACGATTTATCTCATTTCTCATCAATTTAATAATCACAATTCCGATTATATTTATAATCAATTTTCTTATTATTATACTATCACTGGCCATAATAATAGATCAACATACTATTATAACGACAATTAACAATTAATATAGATTAATTGTTTACATTAATAGTTCCTCCATCCTTGAATTAATTAATTCATCATCGAATCTATTATCGTGCCACACAAGGCATTTCTTACAAGCTTAATCTTAAGCTTATTATCACTTCCACCACACTACTTATCCACCACATGTTCAATTTACTTAGAACTGTTAAATCACAAGGTTCACATATATAAATATATCGTGAATGGAAATATTCAAATATCCTTTATAACCTTTATGGCAATATAATAACTTAAGCTATCAAAATAACTTATTTTTCTTTCATTAATTAACTCTCTTGAAAATACATTAGAAATTATGTATTTTACCATAACATAAAATATTATGTTTTCAGCAAATAAAGACATTTATTATTAGAAAATAATTTACTTATTGTCTCATGATATTATTCTTAATATAATATCTATTAAAATAATTACATATACGGCATATGTACATATATTATATATAAAAACTAGATAATAAGTTTATTTTCTATTATAATAAATTATTTCCATCAATTTATTTACATATAGCCAATATGTTTTAATATATTTAACATATTAATCAATCATACCTATTACCTCGTACAAAGACATATAAAGTAATATTATTATTAAAATAACATTCCCTCTATTATTAAAATAATTCAATATTAGAATTTATTTTAATATCCTTTATTAGAAATATATAATCTTTATTTCCCTTCCCTTTCAATAAATTGTCTCCAAAATAATTTCTTTAAATCTATACATTTTACCATATCTCAAATAGTAATTAATTTTCTAATCAATATTTTATTAATGTTATTCACACATTAGACTCTCTCACATATTACCATCTAAGTAATATATAGAAAGTACTAACTATAATTATATTTTCAACACCTATATTAATTCACCCCTTTAGTTAAGTGAATTAATCCACCTTTACTAAATCACCATAGTTGATTTAGGTTTTAATATTATATTATTTCATAATATAATTTTTAACTTAAATTAACCAATATTTGTTCTTATTAGTTAATTCTCTTAACTAACTCATGCTTCACTCTCCAAATACATCCATGGATAGCTTAAGTACTAACAATAACCTATAATACATCATACTAGTCACTAGTACATATATTATTCAAGAAAAAGGTGATTATTCATTAAACATATTTAATATCACCAACTTACTATGATAAAATAATTCTATAAATTATTTAATATCGATAGAAAATTTTTTCCGCCTCCTTTATCTCAACTAAATTGTCTTTACGATAAATAACAAATATATATTAATAATATATTTATCAATCTCAAAAATCACATATTACATAGTTTATATTACCCTATGTAACATAATACATCCTACCGTATAACACACACACACACACACACACACATATATATATATATATATATATATATACATGCCTTAAGCATTTTGTTTATTAAATTCTCATTTTAATAACTTCTTGAAAATTCGGGTTCTTACAGACATACTACATTATTTCTGATGAAGCTGATGATGACCTCTTTGGTGACTTTGGGAAAGGAGGCAGCTTCAACCCATTTGGTAAAGTAATAGATCATGGTGAAAATGAATTGATGACCATTACTGGCTTTGGGTTCCACGGGACCGATCACATCCATTCACCACATGGATAAAGGCCATGGTGAACTCATGTTGTGTAGCTCATTTGGAGGAGCATGTATGGCATTTCCATGTACTTGGCATTGAAAGCATCTATTTACGTGATCATCACAGTCAGCTTTGAGCTGAGATCCAATAATGTCCTGTTCTTAGTATCTTCATGGCCAGCAGATGACCGCTCATGTGTGGACCACAAACTCCACCGTGGATTTCATCCATCAGTCTCTGGGCTTGCTCTTAATAAAGGCATCTTAACAAGCCTATACCAGCATCTATTTTATAGAGTGCATCTCCGCTCAGATAGAACTTCATAGCCATTTTGTGAATCCGCTTTCGTTCAGATTGGCTTGCCCCAGCGGGTGTAGATCCATCTCAGAGATATTCTTTGATGTCTTGATACCAAGGCTGATTGACAGGAGGTATTTCATCTAACACTACTCCAATGTAATTCCCGTATGTCGGGGCTTTCTAAATTATAAATTTTATGCAGGGAATCCCACTCTTATCGGATATGCGAATCAATGAAGCCAACATCGCCAATTTATCAGCAAAGTCATTCCTACCCTGAGGAATATGGATGAAGGTTATGTCTTCAAAATCCAGGATATTTTGATGACCTGCCGATGATAGGGCAGCAAATGCAGTTCTTTAGTGTGATATACCCCAGTGGTTTATCTGATGACCAACTCAGAGCCTCCAAAGACCAGTAAATATTTGATACCCATGGATTAGGCTAGTTTTAACCCCATTATGTAGCCTTCATACTCGGTTGTGTTCTTGGTGTTTCCAAATTGAAGTTTGGTAGCCACATGATATTGTTCTTCTGTACCAGAGATAAGGACTGCCCTAGTTCTGGCACCTTCCATGTTTACTGCTCCATCGAAATACATTTTCCATGGTTGGACTGTATTCTCTTGAGGGAGTTGTTGAATTGTCATGATCCCATCATCCAGGAAATAAGTCTCCAGAGGCTCGAACCCTCCTGAAGCTGCTTCAGCTAATTGATCTACAATCCCTTGACCCTTAACTGACTTCTAGGTTACATAGACAATGTCGAACTATTGTAGGATCAACTGCCATTTGGGCAGTCAACAATTCAACATGGGCTTGTTGAATACGTACTTCAGGGGATCCATGTGGGATATGAGGTAGGTCGTGTGCCCATACAAATAGTGTTGCAACCTCATGGCAGCTCATGCTAATGCACAGTATGTCTTCTCGATCAGGGTGTATTTCTGTTCACCGCTACTGAATCTTTTGCTGATGTAGTAGATAGCTCTCTCCTTGCTACTATCATCTTTTTGTCCCAGCATTCAGCCCATTGCATTGGAATAGACAGACAGGTACATGAACAAGGGAACTCCATCCCTTGGGGGTGCCAAAATAGGTGCTTCGATCATCTGTTTCTTGACAGTAAAGAAGGCTCGTTGACAATCCTCATTCCATTTGGTGGAGGAATTCTTCCTTAATAGCTTAAAGATGGGTTCACATGTTGCTGTGAGCTGGGAAATAAATCGAATTATGAAGTTGATTCTTCCCAAAAACCCACGTATCTCCTTTTCTGTTCGAGGCACTAGCATCTCAATGATGTCTTTGATCTTGGTAGGGTCTAGCTCGATGCCTTGATGCTCACCAAGAATCCCAACAGCTTGCCTGATTTGACGCCAAAAGCACATTTGGCGGGATTTAGCTTGAGGTTGTACTTACGCAACCTGTTGAACAGCTTCCGGAGATGGTCAAGGTGATCATCCTCCCTCCGAGATTTGATGATGATGTCGTCCACATAGACCTCTATCTCCTTATGCAACATGTCATGAAATAGGGCTATCACGGCTCGCTGATATGTAGCACCAGCATTAATGAGGCCTAAGGATAGTCATCTGTAGCAGAATGTTCCCCAGGGAATGATGAAAGTTGTTTTCTCCCGGTCCTCTTCAGCAACCATGATCTGATGGTAACCAGCAAAGCAATCTACGAAGGAATACATGTCGTACTGCGCCGTATTGTTGATCAGGATGTGGATAAAAGGTACTGGGAAATTATCCTTGAGGCAGGCTTTGTTTAAATCCCTGTAATCCATGCATACTGGTACTTTCCCTCCAGGTTTAGGTATGGGAACTATGTTTGACAGCCACTCTGGGTATATTGATACCATGATGATTCTGGCTTTAAATTATTTAATGACTTCTTCTTTAACTTTCAAACTCTACTCAGGTTTCAATCGCCTGAGCTTTTGCATGACTGGCTTGAACCCATCTTTAATGGGCATTCAATGAATAACAATGTTACTAGATAGTCCAATCATGTCTTCATATAACCATGAAAACACGTCCTGCAATTGTGTTAGGAGTTCAATCAAGTTGGCTTCTTGGTCTTGGGTAAGGTCTATGCCTATCTGGGTTTCTTTGATGTTTTCGGAGGTTCCTATATTGATAGTGGTGGTTTGGTTGAGGTTTGGTTTAGGCTTGTCTTCGACCCATTCTTTGATCTCCTCGGGCACCTCATAGTCATCTTCCTCCTCTTGATTAATATCCATCAAGTCGAAGTTCAATTCTACATCAAAGTTGTAGTCACTGTGACAGGTTGGCATCTCATCAGCAGAGACAATCACATCCAATGCTTGAGTCCTGAAAACAAAATGCTTTCACTTTAATATATATAACTACTTAAATATACAGAGCATTTGGCAAAGCATGACAAAAGTTACTGCTATAGCTGTGCAATCAAAAGTAAGCAGTAAATGAAAGCATGTTTAAAGGGCAGACAGACTATCTACCCCTTTACCCTTTTTGACTGAGGCAAGGGACACTGTTCCAGTTATCTAGGGTTAGATCCTTATGAATAGGGAGGATTAAGGATTTGTGATCATCCACCTCATCTCAGATGATGACTAAGATATCCTTCGAAATAAAGCCATCGTTTTCTTTGAACTGCCCCCTTTTTCCTTCTTGATGCAAGGAATTTGAATATAATATTCACCGTAGCTGTCTGGGATCTCATCATTCATACCCTCGTAGTTTATGATAACCTGCATGTTAGCAAATGGGTCTCGTCCTTTGTACAGGATCTTTTCTTTTCCTTTTTTGCTATCCATCTCGGATCTGGGAGTTGTTCTCTCACTTGCTGGTATAATGGGAGGAAATAAGATGGTTGATACGACAGCTGGGATTTTCCTCATGGGTTTCACTCATCCAACATCCGTAAGGTTTGGTAGTAATATAGTGGAAGCATAAGCCTTAGGGTGCTTATGTGGATTCAGGTAACTTGACCCGGATGAATATCCCAATCCGGCTCTCCCAGTCTGACTCGGACTGGACTCTTGATACCTTGCTGATTCTTTCTTAACCCTTCTCCATGTTGGAAACCCAAAGATACCATCCCCTGGCCTACTATCATCACCTCGGTGGAGACTTTTGGTTTCAGGTCTGGTGCTCTGATAGGTAGATACTGAGTATCACTCACCTCCAGGCTTGAAAACTTACAGGTTCATACCCTGCATCCAGGCTAATTACTGGCATGTCTCCCTGTATGTAGACAGGGTATTTCAGTTTGGCATTGACCGTGATGAGGTTGCTGTTTATAATATATTTGAGCTGTTGATGGAGGGTGGATGGCATTGCCCCGGCCGTGTGGATCCATGGCCTGCCCAACAACAAGTTGTATACAGTGGAGATGTTGAGCACCTAAAAGGACACATAGAAAGTCTGTGGGCCAATCTTTAATGGAAGCTCTATTTCTCCCATAGCTTGTTGGCGAGATCCATCAAAAGCCCGGATTACCACATGACTGGTTTTGATCTGGTTTGCGTTGAACTTCATCTCTCCAAGCTGTCGTAGGGACAGATATTGAGGGATGACCCTCCATCTATGAGCACACCTCCGATCACATGCCCGGAAGACATCACAGCTATATGTAGGGACTTACAATGGTCCGTTCCTTCTGTAGGGATATCATCGTCAGTGAAAGATATCATATTGCTGTTGAAAATGTGTTTTACCACGTGACAGAATTTCTCGACATCCACTGTCCTTGGAAGATGGGCTTCTTCTAGTACTCTCACCAGAATGTTGCGATGATCCACCGAGGATAGAACCAGATCTAAGATGGACATCTTCTTGGGTGCATCTTTCAAGCTTTGCACGATTTTCATTTCATTGTGTCCCATTTTGTTAAGGAACTCGTCGATTTTCTCATCAGTCACCTTTTCTTTGGCTTTAATGACTGCTTTGATCACCCGCTGAGGCAGGTATAATGGATTATCCTTTGGTACGATGGCAATGTTGTTTGAAGTGGAACCTTCATCATTCTCGTAGTTCCATGGGACCCTCTTCAAACTAATAATTGGATACTGAGGTCTGAAGGGCAAGATTAGATGCTCAAGTGCGGCCACCTTCACATGATTTTATATTTCTTTGACCCCTTTCCCTGGCAGTACTAAGGGTGTGAGGGTTGGCTCTTTATCACAGGAAACCATAGCCACTGTATCCTGATTCCATGCAGTGGGGATAAAGTGAGTTTTTTCATCTGGGACGCCATAATCCCGATTCCCTTTTATCAATTCACCGCTTTCAATCATATTCTGAATCAAGTTACGAAGTGCCCAGCAATCTTCAGTATCATGGCCGGGTGCATTGGAGTGGTACTGATAGATTTGGTTAGCCTTAAATTTTTTGGATCGCGGGTTCAATGGTGGTAATAAATCTGCAACCATTTCCTCGTTGATTAATATCTGGAAGATTTCCTCCATTGGATGGTTCAGGTTAGTGAAATTCCTTGGAAATAAGAATTTCCTACCAGCTTGGGAATTCTCATCTTTGGCTATCTTATCGGCTCAGGGTTCATGCTCATGAGACCGGTATTGATCCTTCCTGGAGATGTGACTGATCTCCGGTGTGGGAGGACGATAGGCATCAGATTGGTTGGCATGGTTAATCATCTGTCGTTGATCTGATGTTGGTAGACGACCAGTTCTGCTAACTGTTTGATTTGTTCCTTGATTGACCTTATCTCCTACTCTATCAGGAATCGTCTTTCTGAGACTTCCCAACTGTCTGGGCTGTTGTTGCTGGATTGAGTTGATTCTCCAATATATCAAAGGTTTTTGGATCCTCCTTCATTTTCTGTACTGATAATGTTGACACTCTTCTCTTTGTACTGAGGGAGGGGATTGTCTTGTACGTGTGGCTGTTCTGGTTTGGTCACCACAATCTCTCAATTGTCAATCAAGTCTTGAATTTTATGCTTGAGAGACCAACAGTCTTGAGTGTCATGGCCAGGAGATCCGGAATGGTAAGCACACTTCTTGCTTGGGTTAAAATTCTGTCCACCGGTGTTAGTTGGTGGAAGGAGTTGTACAATCTTCTTTTGTGCCGTCAACAGCTTTAGCACATTCTCTAGTGAATCCCCTAGAGGGGTGAAAGTTCTTCGACGCCTGACCTCCATATTTTTTTGAAATGGAAGGTTTGAAGGTGGTACTGTAGCTTGGAAAGGTGTATAGTTCCTCCTTTGAATGGGCATACTATTTGACTCGCCTTATTGATTCTGTTCTTTGTAACACTAAGGACACTTCTTCATTTTTCTTTTTGTGTACCCTCCGGGGATTACTCCTGTAAATTTTGGACTGGATATGTTCGGCAACAGCTTCGAGGGTGGTTAGATCCTTTATCTTCCCAGGACTTGAGCCCATTTCTGCCATCTCACCGTGTTTGATCATTTCAGAGAATGGTTTTCCTATGCCTGCTAGGACCCTCTCATAATATGGAGCTTCTTCTATCTCAGACTCAGTCATAGCTGGGGTGACTTGTGTTGCGACATGCCTTCACCGTTGGGCATATTCTTTTAATGATTCGGTGTTTGGATTCTTGATTTTGGTTATTTGGTATATTTCTGGAGCCAGCTGAGACTAGAAGCTGTATTGACTGAGGAAAGCATGCGCCAGTTCTTCCCAACTGTGAATCTTAGAGTTGTCCAGACAGGCATACCAGGCTCTTGCCTCTCCAGTTAAACTTTTCTGGAATAATTGAATTCGAAGTTTCTCGTCCTCTACATAGTATTTGAGTTCTTCAATGAATACTTTCAGGTGTGTGTATAAGGGTCTCCTAATCCATCATATTTCTTGAAATTGGGGACTTGAAACTTTTCGAGATAACGAGCCCCGGGGAATATACAGAGGTCGAAGTAATTAACACTACCGAATGCCCCAGTCCCTTTGATAGACCGGAGAGTTTCTTCCATCTGCTGTACTTTCTTCAGAATGTCACCAGCTTCCTGCTCTTTGTTGAGGATGGAGATTTCAGGGGTTTTAATGGTTGTGTCCTGGTTTTGTGGTCCAGGAATCTGAGTTTCTACCTTTTCAGTCTCTTGACCGCTATCACTACCACCAGGTGTTCCCTGTTCTGTGTAAGTTTGAGCTTGCTTCCATTAAAGGGCCTTGCTTTGTTCTCTCAAAAAACTGGCCAATTTAGCTATCTGATTCTTTAGTCCTTCAAACTCTTCCCTAGATACAAGGGTGGATTCTGGTTGAGCACTAGGAAGTCATGACCGTGGATGGACTTAGTGCTTTCTTAGACTTAGATCTAGTGACAGGACCAATTTTTCACCTACAACAAAACGTAGGTGTGTCAATTTCCTGATGTAGGTAGGGATAGGATGCATGCCATAATGTGTTTTTGTGGTTTATTTAATCTTATCCTGCAAAACAGAGGTTAGTTATTTTGATGACATGATAACATGACAGGATGTATATGACAAGGAAGGTAAATTTTTATTATGATATTTACATTGTGCTCTTTTACATTTGGAATTGAAAACTTGACATTGAATTGAAAGAGGAAGGCATGAAGAGGCTTCCCATCGGATTTGGTTAATCAGAGGCTGACCTATCTTAGGCTACTCTCGCGGCTTTTTGGCATGAAGGTCCCTAGATCATCGCAATCTACTAGAAGGGAAATTAATCTGATCTTTCAACTGGAGCGAATCTGGGTGGTGCATTTTCAATAGCCCCCATAGACTTAGTCGTCCCCAGAGTCATTACTTATCACCGACGGGTTTTGCCTCCCGAAGGAGGAATCACACAACATACATTCACATACATCGTGCCTTACCGTATGTATATGATGACATTAGTGCGAAGCACTAATATGGGTGTGAAGCACTAAAAAAATAGGAAAGCATTCATTCACATTCATTCAATGTAAATACACCGCATTCATGCATTCATTCAATGTAAAGACGCAGCATTCATACATACGTAGTTTTGAAAGGGAAATGTTTTGAAAAGATTGGAACACGGACTAAGCCCTCTACTGTCCCCAGCAGAGTAGCCACCTGTCGACGTCGAGAAAAAATTCGCGGATAGGGTCACAACCCGGATCTTTCTCTCTTCCTAAGTTATCTCTACCCTCACTCTTTTTATTGCGAAAAAGGTTTTGAAGCATTTTTTAGGAAAAGGGCAACATGTATCATATCGACGATTTGAACATTTTACAGAGTCGCCAGTTGGTAGATTTGAAATAGTTGTACCAACTCAACAGAGTTTTGTTTGAAAGAGGCCCAATTGCTGGACACTATCGAAACTTGATCTTTGAAAATAAAGTTTGGGTTCAGGGGCTTGGTTAAGTGAGGAGAAGGTGTTAGGCACCCCACAACTCCCGTGTAAACACGGTACCGCATCTTTTCAATATTTCTCTTAAAAAAATTGAAATGTGTGAGAATATTGTTTGAAAATTGGGCCTATGTTTGATTAGAAAGAATGTCTATGCATCGTTGAACCTATATACGAAGGCTTTGATTTGATTTGCAAAAAGTTTTTGATTTAATTTGCAAAAGTGTTTGATTTGATTTGCAAAAGTTTCTATTTTCGAAAAGATTTGAATGATGTTTTTGAAAGAAGGTTTTCAAACCCTTACGCTAACATAGGAATTAAAGCATATCGATACTTCAGTTTTATCTTTTTCAGCCTTAAGGCTCAATTTAAATGGTGATTATCAGGCTGCGAAGCATCCACGACCACAAAATATATACAAGTGTCGATCTCCTCATGGGCATGATAGCCATCAGAGGGACTGTGATGCCCCCAAATCTAGGTACCTTCAAACCCTAGATATGGTGCTACACGGCACTACTGTCTACCCATACATTCAACTGAAAGACTTTAATAATACGCATGAGTTTACTAAATATTACATTCTATTAATCCCTTCCCAAGTTCTTGATAACCATTACATTGCTTCTGTGTCATAATATTAGTAATTACAATACTAATACTATACTATTACAAAGGTCACTACTTGTCCAGCTTGGACTTGCCTTTGTCTTTACCGGATCCTTCGGTCCGTTTGCTCTTAGCTAAAACCATTTAGTTTTAAGCAAGAATGAGCATAAATAGCTCAGCAAGTTAAACATTATATCTTGAAACCACAAAATCAAGAATCATATATCTTGGTCTCAAATAACTGCACAATAGTTATGAAGTACTTAAGAATAATCAACATATCATTTTGATTCCTTCAAAACCATTCCAAAGGACTTTATAGCCTCCTCGGAATCCATCTTGGTCAACGACCATGAACCATATTTTAGTTCTCATTCATACAAGGAACAACCCGGCACAAAGGCCGTAAGTTTGATATAGATTACGTGCACATCCAGGTGATCAGCCTGTAGTAATCTATGTTGATCAACAATCATACGTTAAACGTGTTTACGTTTAATTGGTGGCAACCTCACGTTCCTGTAGAATTAACAACGTTTAAAACCTTAGTTTTGTTCATACTCAGGTTTACTTGAGAATTCGTACCAAGTAATTGGCATAGGATCACCACATTGTATATAATTTGGAAAGATTTGTGGAAAAACCCACCAAAATATGCTAAGTCTCAGTCTAGCAGAATCAAATGACATCGACTAATCAATAACAGTTCATGCATAAGCAATTATGCACAATGACCACTTGTCCAACTATAATGTATAGACAAGAGTTTAGAAAACTTGCATTCATAGTAAAGTATGAACGAAGTTAGGAAACTTGCCTTTGCGTCTCTTAAGCTTTTACACGTAGTCTACTCAGTCTTTACAACGTCTACAAAGCATAACACAGAGTATACCAATGAGAATTCATAATTGATACACAATGCTTAGCTTAACTCCTCCTCTTTGTATAACTTAACCGAATCGTTAAACTAATAACATTCGTTCAAGTTACTTAATGTTTATTACGGCGTATTAACATTCTTATGTTATACACCGAACCCTCATCGATCATCACTAAACATGATGATAAATGAGACTTCACTTGTTCCTTAACTTAATCTTGGATTACGGTTTCCAAAACGTAAGTTCAATTACGTTTGGTTAACATTTAATTATATAAACCATTGATTAAACATGTCGTTTAAAGGTTTAAATTCATCAATGACTAAACCCTTAGTTGATATAGGAAGGTAAAGTAATGAATACACTTGGTTAACATTTTTTTCTTGCCGGCGCAGCCCATTCTCCATTACCCTCACAAGCGGCGTGCCCCGTGCTACCTATGCAGGGACCCTGACCTGGACTGGCGCGCTCGGCGCTGGTTAAGCCTTCTGGGAGGTGCGGCCCGTGCCTGCACTGTGCCTCAGAAAAATTTTCCTAGGCCTTGAAAATTCTGAAATTCCCGAGCTCGTAACGTAACCGTTACAACTCAGAATTGGCTCATTCCAAAGCCAATAGTTCACAAACGATATGCTCTATCATCCTATCAAGTCAGAATTCATTTCTATTGCACGAGATGTTATTATGTCGTTAGATATTTCAAACGTGACGAACCGAATTTGAGGAGCGTACAGTTTGAATTTGGGGGCGTCACAAAACCAATGGGAATCAATCCCATGGTTGATTATTACTAATTCTAATCATTTAAAACATTTAAGTTTCCATAGTTTAACCTATTCATTATTCAATATCACATGAATTCACTAAGTTCTTCAATTGTTCTTATTGAGTTCTTAGTTTTTCATTATGCATGGCTTATTAGGGTTCCTAATTCACCATTACACCATCCTTATAACTTCTCCAAATCATATCTCCTTCAATCACTTCTCTATCAAAATTGTTATTGAAAGTAAAGAGAATTTTACAATTTCTTAGGTTATACCTTTCCTGTTCTTGGTTTTATTGAGTATTAAAACTCAAAGTCTTTCTTCTTCTTGGTTGATGGAACTCTTAGCAAGTATGCAAGCTAACTCTTTCTCTCTCTCTTTCTCTCTCTTATATATTGGTGGAAAATCTTAAACAACCAAATTACGAAGAGCAAACCTTTTATTTATAGAAGTTGGCAAGCTTAGGGTAGCTTGGTCATTAGGACCAAACCTCCTTAGCCCACCTCCTCCCCTCATCTTGCCTATGTCCCCACATGTGCTAGCATGTGCTAGCACATGGCCCCCCTTGTGCTCCAATATGCACCTATGTGGCCTTGGGTTGCCCCATGGGTTTAACTCACCCGTTTACCCAACGGTTCGACCCACGGGTTAAATTATTGAATTTTAATTCCAATTCAATTCATTTCAACTCATTTACTCCGTATAAAATTCATATTATACGTCGTACTAATTCTCATATAATACCTAGTATTACACTTGTATAATACTTCGTATTATATGCGTATTCCTTTCGTATAATAATCATTTATTATTATACGTAATCAAATTAATCATTGATTCACTTTCCCTAACGCTTAGGATTTTAAGTCCCTACGCGAAAACTTCATGAGCCATAATTGCAATATTATTACATATTCCACCTTGCCTTGAAATCCTATCACTACGCGTTTCTCGAAATCTCAAAATAAATTCTCGATCAGAAATGGATGAATAGTGATTTTCGTACTTTTCCTCTCGAGAAAACTTTTCTCGGCTTACCTAACTTTTCACGGTATATTACCGTCAAATCTTTCGACAGAATGTCATTCTGACATTCTGAACTCTCAAAATGGTCTAGGGTCTCCAACCCTAACCCTTAGGGTTTTATAGATGAATAGTGCCTATTTCGTCTTTTCTCAGAAATATTTTTATTCTTGGAAATCATTTATTTTCATATTATGAATTCGTATCAATTATTTATAGCACGTAGCCATAATCCTCCTCATTTCTGCATTCTCTAGGTCATAGAACGACCTACGATTAGCTTACTCACAGTTTAATAAACAAATAAGTAAAATTTTATTCAATAAATCAAATAAAATTCATTTACATAAACGCTGATTTTTCTCGGGCGTTACAATCTCCCCTTCTTATAAGAATTCTGTCCCCATAATTACAATATAAGCTACTCAAACAAATGGGGATTAGCCTTCCTCATCTTGTCCTCGAGTTCCCACGTTGCTTCTTCGGCATTGTGGTTCCTCCATATCACCTTCACCGAAGGTATAACTTTGTTTCTTAATACTTGTTCTTTCCTATCAATGACTTGAATAGGAATCTCCTCATAAGTTAAGTCTTTCTCGACTTGAATTGGTTCATACTCGATTACATGCTTGTAATCCGGCTTATAAGGACGTAATACTGAAACGTTGAACACGTTATGGATATGCCCCAACTCTAAAGGTAATGCTATCGCATATGCTACCTCTCCTACCCTCCTCAAAATTTCAACAGGTCCTATGAACCTAAGGCTTAACTTTCCCTTCCTCCCAAAGCGTATCTTCTCCTTCCAAGGCGACACCTTCAGGAACGCATATGAACCGACTTTAAACTCTCTGTTCTTCCGATGTGGATCGACATACTTCTTCTGTCGGTCTTGAGCTGCTACTAGCTGCGTTCGTATCAACTTAACCACTTTCGTCGTTTGTTGCACCATCTCTGGTCCTAACATTCGATGCTCTCCCACTTCATCCCATCACAGTGGCGTTCTGCACTTCCGTTCATACAACACTTCGTAAGGCGGCATGCCTATACTAACGTGACAACTGTTGTTGTAGGCGAACTCTACTAACGGTAGATGATCGTCCCAACTCCCTTTGAAATCCATAACGCAAGACCTTAGCATGTCTTCTAGCATTTGAATTATTCTTTCACTTTGTCCATCTGTCTGTGGATGATACGCCATGCTCAACCTCAGTTGTGTTCCCATCTGTTCTTGCAAACTCTTCTAGAAGATCGAGGTGAATCGCAGATTGCGATCGGACACAATCAAAATTGGAACTCCATGTCTGGAGACGATCTCCTTGACATAAAGCTTAGCTAACTGGTCTAAATTGTATCTGACTATTATCGACAAGAAATGAGCCGACTTGGCCAAACGATCGACTATTACCCAAATAGTGTCGTATCCTTTCTGCGTTATTGGAAGTCCTACCAAAAAGTCCATCGTGATATGCTCCCTCTTCCACTCTGGAATCTCTGATAATTGTAACAAACCACTGGGTCGTTGATGCTCGGCCTTAACTTTCTGACAAGTTAAGCACCTACTGACATACTCTGCTATCTCCATCTTCGTGTTCGACCACCAAAAATTTGTTCGAAGGTCTCGATACATCTTGGTACTACCAAGATGAATCGAGTACCTCAAGTGATGAGCTTCATCCATTATCTCCTCTTTCAACTTTGGATCACACGGAACCCAAATTCTTCCTTCAAATCTCAATAACCCTTCGTTATCAAGACTGTATGCTTCCTCAGTACCGTCTGCAATCTTTTTTCGTATCAGTTCGCACTCCTCAGTTCTGAGTTGCACTTCCTTCACCTTTTTCACTATTGTGGGTTGAACTTCTATCGCAAATAGCTTCTCCCCTTCTTTGATTGGACATCATATTTCTAATTCCATTCTGGCCATTTCTTTCAATAACTCACTTGAGCTGTTAATATTGACAACTTCTCCCGACCCTTCCTACTTAAGGCGTCAACCACTACATTCGCCTTCCCTGGGTGATATAGGATTTCACAATCGTAATCCTTTATCAACTCCAACCATCTTCTCTGTCTCATATTCAACTCCTTCTGAGTGAAGATATACTTTAGACTTTTATGGTCTATGTAGATCTCACACTTCTCCCCATATAGGTAATGCCACCATAGCTTTAAAGCAAAAACCACTATGGCAAGTTCAAGGTCATAAGTAGGATAATTCCCCTCATACACCTTCAACTTCCTAGATGCATATGCGATAACCTTGTCATGCTGCATGAGCACGCAACCCAGTCATTCATGTGAAGCATCACTATATACTATGAAATTCCATGTCTCATCCGATAAGGATAACACTAGGGCTGGACTCAACCTCTTTTTCAGCTCTTGAAAGCTGTCTTCACACTTTTTTGTCCATACGTATTTCACCGTCTTTCTGGTTAAGTTGGTTAACAGAGTAGCTATCCTCGAGAAGTCCTGAATGAACCTCCGATAGTAACCCGCTAACCCTAGGAAACTCTGCACCTCAGTCGGCGTTTTCGGTTGTTCCCAGTTCATCACTAATTCCACCTTCGCTGGATCCACTAAAACTCCTTCCTTGTCAAAGACGTGTGCCAAAAATTGCACTTTCTCTAGCCAAAATTCACACTTCGTGAATTTCACATATAACATCTCCTTTCTTAGTGCCTCCAACACTATTCTTAAATATTCAGTGTGATCCTCCTTCGTCTTGGAATAGACTAGGATATCATCAATGAACACCACGATGAACTTGTCCAAATATTGTTTGAACACCCGGTTCATCATGTCCATGAATGCGGCTGGCTCATTCGTCAACCCAAATGACATCACTAAGAACTTGTAATGGCCGTAACGAGTCCTAAATGATGTCTTAGGTACATCCTCTGCCCTCACCTTCAACTGGTGATACCCCGTACATAAATTTATTTTCAAAAAATATTTTTCCCCTCTCAACTAATCAAAGAGATCATCGATCCTGGGTAATGGGTACTTATTCTTTATCGTTAGTTTGTTCAACTCTCGGTAGTCGATACAAAGCCTCAACGATCTATCCTTCTTCTTTACAAACAGTACCGGTGCTCCCCATGGAGAAACACTCGGTTGAATGTACTTCTTATCCAACAGTTCTTGTAACTGAATCATCAACTCCTTCAACTCCACCGGCGCCATACGATATGGTGCCTTCAAAAATGGTGGCATTCCAAGCGCAAGGTCGATAAAAAATTTGGTCTCCCTGTCAGGTGGAAGACCTGGCAAGTCACTCAGAAATACATTTGCATACTTGTTGACTATAGGTATCTGTTCCAACATTGCTCCCAATTGTTAGGTATCAACAACATGGCACAGGTAACCTTCGCATCCCTTCTTTAATAATTTTCTAGTTTGCGTCATGGTTAGACAACAAGAGCGTCCCGGTGATTTACTACCGTAGAACACTACCTTGGGTTTCTTTGAAATTTGAAGGTTCACACGCTTATTTTGGCAATCTATCATCGCCCCATGGTTAATTAACCAGTCCATCCCAAGAATTACATCAAATTCTCCCAACCTTATCGATATAAGATCTACCGATAATTAGTTACCTCTAATATCTACACAACAACTCCTGTGAACTAAATCCACAGGAATTACTTTATCATTAGCTACCTTAATGTTTATAGGTATTACAAGTTTTTCGGGGAGTAATCCTAATCGTTTAGCAAACTCACATGCTATAAACGAACACGTTGCACTCGAATCAAATGATACATATGCATTAATGTCGTTGACCGGGATGATACCTGCTACGACTGTCGCTCGATGCTATCGCATCCTGGACCGTCATATTAAAAGTGTGGGCAGTCGGTCTACCCTGTGGTACTGCACCACCAATCGCCAGCTTATTACCGCTACCTCCTTTCCCACCAACTGAACCCTTCTTCGGACAGTTATGTGCCATATGGTCCGTAGATCCGCATACAAAACAACCACGGCTCTTCTTGTGACTGGGACAGTTAGGCAAAATATGCCCCTCCTGTTCGCAGTTATAGTAGACTGCCTTACCCTTGAGGCAGACTCCCAGATGAGTCTTACCGCAATTCTTGCACGCCTCCATCTTCCTCTTGGGAAACTCCTGTTTTACTCGATATTCCCAGAGCTAAAACCCTTTCTCTTCAAGCTACTCCTGCTGGCTCCTTCAATCTTGACTAACACCTTAGTCTTAGCCTTATTCTTCTTCTCCTTGTGGTATAAGGTCAACGCCTCACTACCACCCTCGGCGATAATCTCCTTCTCTAACACCGCCCCAAAGGTAATGCTTTGGAAAACCGAGATTCGGTTATATAGCCAGGGTCCATAGTTCTATAGAACTCAGTCGGACCTATTATCTTGAACTCCTTAAAGGTAGTCCCACAACCTACCACAGGATTAGGGTGTACGGTATCTCTCTTTTGATTGAAAGCCGTAGCCATTAGATTCACAAATTCCTGCATCGTGTTATTATTCCCTTGCCCCTCCTTATTACAACGTTCTTCTTCTTGATTTCTTGCACGTCTTCTTGGAGGCATTTTTTATTAATGCGAAAATATTTCGTTATTCTTTATTTCTTCATTTGGTTATTATTAACAATCAAATAATAACTCAATCACATTGCCAACCATTTCAATAAACTTTTATATTAAAAAGCTTCTTCGTAGTATAATACTACATTGTACATTACATGGCTTTAGCCATTTACAATACTATCCCTCAATTACTTTCCAAAAGTTGGGATTTACAAAAGACTACCCTTGTCTATATAAAAGAGGGTTTTACGTCATTACTACTACACACTATTTACATTGATAACTCTTCTATACACACTATCGGACTACATCTGCCTCACAGCATTCATGTAATCTGTATCGGCCATACCGGACACTATGTCCAGGCTAATCGTATGCCGAGTATGTCCTTCCTCCACAGGATACTCAGCAATCTATTACTGGTAATCCTCGTGCAAACACCTATGGATATAGAACATCCGACCTATTCTCTGCTTCTTGTTCAGAAGCTCAGCTTTCAGTTCCTGGACTTCTAGTTTCAAGTCCCGAACTTTGTCTTTCGCTGGCACTTTCTCATCGTGGTCCTCCTCCCAGAAGACCTCTATATCTTCTCTATCTTCCACCACGTCGTCAACTACTTTCTTGAGGTCACGGACCTCTTTGCTCAGTTGGACATTTTTGTCCAGTATAGCTATGAATAGCATTTTCATGGACTCCTCTGGTGTAGACTCCTCCGCTACCCCCTCAGTAGGCAATACCGTATTAATCAGCATTGTCTCCACCTCCTCAGTAGGCATTACCGTATTAATCGGCACCGACTCAACCTCCTCCTCCGAAATACCGTCAAACAATGACAAGAAGTTAAAGTTATTCGAGTATTCAGACGGATCCTCTTCCTATGGATCTGTCTCCTCTAGAATCACTAACTGTACCTCCGCTACTAGCATTGGAACAACTTCTATCATATTAACTGAATCCTCGCTAACCTCATGTATTTCATTATACATGTCCATTATCCTGTTATCTACAATAAGACACACATAACTTGATTAGTATACAATCAAAATATTAACAACATATATCACATTTAATATATTTAAGGTTACTTTCTTCTTTCAAAACTCTACCCAAGTTTGATTACTTCTAATTTCTACTTCACTTCTCTAGGTTATAGCCTAAGGTTTTTACCCCTTAAGTTTTATAACCTACAGCTTTGATACCAACCTGTGACGCCCCCAAATCCGGGTACCTTCAAACCTGGATATGGTGCTACACGGTACTACTATCTACTCATACATTCAACTGAAAGACTTCAATAATACGCATGAGTTTAATAAATATTACATTCTATTAAACCCTTCCCAAGCTCTTAATAGCCATTATATTGTTGTGTGTCATAATATCAGTAATTAAAACACTAATACTATACTATTACAAAAGCCACTACTTGTCCAGCTTGGACTTGCCTTTGTCTTTACCGGATCCTTCGGTCCGTTTACTGTTAGCTAAAACCATTTAGTTTTAAGCAAGAATGAGCATAAATAGCTCAGCAAGTTAAACATTATATCTTGAAACCACAAAATCAATAATCATATATCTTGGTCTTCAATAACTGCACAATAGTTATGAAGTACTTAAGAATAATCAAAATATTATTTTGATTCCTTTAAAACCATTCCAAAGGACTTTATAGCCTCTTCGGAATCAATCTTGGTCAATGACCAAGAACCATATTTTAGCTCTCATTCATGAAAGGAACAACCCGGCACGAAGGCTGTAAGTTCGATATAGCTTACGACCACATTCAGGTGATTAGCCCGTAGTACTCTATGTTGATCAACACTCATACATTAAACGTGTTTACGTTTAATTGGTGGAAACCTCACGTGCCTATCGAATTAACGATGTTTAAAATCTTTGTTTTGTTCATACTCAGGTTTACCTGAGAATCCGTACCAAGTAATTGGCACAGGATCACCAAATTCTATAAATTTTGGAAAGATTTATGGAAAAACCCACCAAAATATGCTAAGTCTCAGTCTAGCCGAATCAAATGGCATCGACTATTCAATAACAGTTGATCATGCATAAGCAATTATGCACAATGACCACTTGTCCAACTATAATGTATAGACAAGAGTTTAGAAAACTTGCATTCATAGTAAAGTATGAACGAAGTTAGGAAACTTTCCTTTGCGTCTCTTAAGCTTTTACACGTAGTCTACTCAGTCTTTACAACGTCTACAAAGCATAACACAGAGCATACCAATGAGAATTCATAATTGATACACAATGCTTAGCTTAACTCCTCCTCTTTGTGTAACTTAACCAAATCATTAAACTAATAACATTTATTCAAGTTGCTTAACGTTTATTATGGCTTATTAACATTCTTATGTTATACACCGAACCCTCATCGATCATCACTAAACATGATGATAAATGAGACTTCACTTGTTCCTTAACTTAATCTTTTTTTACGGTTTCCAAAACTTAAACTCAATTACATTTAGTTAATGTTTAATTCCTATAAACCATTGATTAAACATGTCGTTTAAAGGTTTACATTAATCAATTACTAAACCCTTAGTTTATATAGGAAGGTTAAGTAATGAATACACGTGGTCAACATTTTTTTCTTGCCGGTGCGGCGCAGTCCGCCCTCCATTTCCTTTACAAGCGGCGCGCCCCATGCTACCTATACAGAGACCCTGACTCAGACTAGCGCGCTCTGCACTGGTTAAGCCTTCTGGGAGGCGCGGCCCGCGTCTGCCCTGTGCCTCAAAAAAAAAATCTAACTCTTGAAAATTCTAAAATTCCCGAGCTGGTAACGTAACCGTTACAACTCAGAATTGGCTCGTTCCAAAGCCAATAGTTCACAAACAATATGCTCTATCATCCTATCAAGTCAGAATTTATTTCTGAATCCGTCGGTGAGAAATTCGCCGATTAGTCCATTTTTACATTTTCGTTAAACGTTCGTGAACGTTCGACGCTCAATTCTTCGTTTTAAGTCGGAATTGGTTCGTTCTTGTTCTCACAAGTCTTATTTACCAAATTACATGTGTTGCAATCGAAAACCATCGTTTCTAAAGCACACTACGACTTTTAATTTCTAATCCCAGCAAAGTATGTTTTCGACAATTATCGTCTAATCGCGTAACTTTCGTCGAATCTTCGTTCTTTGTTATTTTTAGCTCAAACCTATAATACCCGTGAATTTTATGAATAATATTAATATTGATATTAATAAGAATGTGAATATTTATTTTATATAAATGTTTATGTAGCATAAACTGAATAACTCAATTAAATTAAATTGAATTGATGATAATTGAGAAAATATGGAGATGTGTAATAGACTCGTAGAATGTCTTGTGTGGCACGATGATGAAAATTATGATGGTTTAATTAATTAAAGAAAGAATTAATAAGTGAAGGATTAATTAATAATACATTGTTAATTAATTATTATCATAAGTAATCACATAATAATGAATGAATAATTAATTAATATCAGTTTATGTTTATTCAATTAATTGTTGTGTGCAAGATATGCGATAATTAATCGTATAATATATAGTACGTACATTCAATTAAAAAGGAAGAGTAGTGTGACACTTTAATGTGATTATATTATATATAAAACTATATAGTAAGATTAAATGAATTTTATAGGTTACATAATGATGTTATGTGACAACATGTTATGTTATGTTTTACTTTGTGCAATAATAAATTAGACTAAATAAATAATTGTTATTTACTTATTATTTCAATAATCAAGTATACTTGAAATAATAAAGTTTATGATAATGAGGAAAGACAATACCCAATTAGATTATATTCGGTATTATCAAATGTACATGGATTATATTATGTGTATAGATATATACCCTCAACTTGCTATAATGTAATATAATTGTTTTACTAAGAGTCCATGTATACACCCAATTGGTTTTAAACCTAAGTATACATATAGGTGTATTTAACCTAAGTATATATATAGGTGTATATGTATAATAAACCCAAGTATTGGTGTTATATCATTTTGCCAAATGCTGAGAACGAGCTTGTCCCATATTGAGAGTCCCTCTATTCTCCTTCACGTGATTAGCCATTGGCCTAAGCCTAGCCCATTTCTTGCAAATAAAACTCTAGCAATGGTAGAAAATGATGAGGGGGGTGGGTTGATGGAGTTGTTAACACTATTCCACCAACTATCAATTTTCCATCATCTCTTCTCTTCCTCCATTGGTTTCAAATTATGGACAAAGCCTTGGCATGGACATTCACTCTACTATAAATAGAGCCTTCCTCTCCCCATTTCAATGTTGCTGAGATTATTTGCTAAGTTGCTGTAGAGAGTGTTGAGGGAGTAATCTGATATTGAGAGGAAGCTCTGTCCAAATTCAAAGCACAAAGGTATAACATTACATTGTGTTCTTAATTTACGTTTGATTAATGCTTGAATGTGCATAAATTCTTGTTAATTAGATATGTCACATAATGTTAGTAAGTTGGTAGAGTTGTATACATGTTATTGATGTAATGTGGCTGTTGGTAAGCTTATTTCATGAATTAATTTGATAGTTGGCTTGAAGCTCTGCAATAGCAGAAAAGCTGGCTGCCTGGAACTGGAGTGGCATGGTCACGCCACTCCCTAGTACAAATAGGTCGCGGCCGCGCCCTTCTGTAGAGGAAAAATTCAATTTATTTGCTTTCTGATTTATGAAGCATGCTAGTATAATGTCACTAAGCATAAATAAGTCCCTGACATGCTAGTTTAGATGGTCTTTCATGTAGTCACTTACCAAAGCTCGGGATTCAAAGAAAACTTGAGTTTTCAAAGTGCAAACTCAATGAACTATGTACACTTTAAATTCAGGACTTGAAAGCATTCTTATGCGGTCTACTTATGTGTATATGAAAGCATGATGTATAGTAAGTGAAGTAGCTTTGCATGCTTGATTGGTTAACATGAGATTTTCAAAAGAAACCTTAAGAGTTTGAAAACTAGTTTTGTCGATAACTACGGTACGAGTATTTTGAAATTTGACTATCATGTTAGGGTATGTTATGCCTATAGACATGATTGACATATATGCCTAGCTAGTCATATGCATTGTAAACTAGTTGAGCATGGTTTAGAACAAGTCTAAATGAACTAGAACTATATAACTTGAAATGCCTGACTAAGATAACGCGAGCATGTATAGTTGAGACTTATTGACCTCATTATATGTGTATAATGACTAAACATGAGAGACTTTGTTAAATTAACACTTAAAGACTTGATTAGATGGAAATTGATAACGAACCATGTTAAAGACAAGATATAGGATCGAACCTAGTTGTAAACCTCATGACATGAATATTCTGCATGTGTTATCATCTGAGTATATGGGTGAATAAGCTAGGCCAAGTAATCTGATGCTCAGCTCTGATTTCAACTGGGAGCAGCGCGGCAGCGCCACTCCCTAGTTCAAATGAAGCGCGGCCTCGCTACCCTGCAGTGTGATCTGACTATGTTAAATGTAAACCTGAAACTGATGCATGCTTGTATTATTATCTTGATCTGCAATACATGTTTAGAGGTATGTCCAGATGTCAATGAGCATGCTAACAATAGAACCATAGATTCGATAAGTATGTACAAACTTTCAAATGTTAAGTCAAAAGATGATTATGAACTATGTTATTGATTTCATAGTATCTTATAAACTGATTTTGTGTTATGTGTATGTAAGGTACGTAATGACGTACGTATAGGATCATACGACTAAGTCAGAATTGTATGTGTGTGTTTAGTTTACATATCAAGTATATGTATTCAACGTACGTAACTAATGAATATCCTATATGGGTAACTATGTTTTAATAGGATTCGAAAAGTATCGATAAGCTAAAGGTTGATAAACTACGCTTAAGACAAGTATCTAAACCTTATCTCTTTGATGCAAGTTTTCTATTTTACACAACTTCGAATATTGTGCAAGTTCCTAACCTTACTCTTTATTAAGCATTTCTTAAGCTTGTGTTATTATTGGTCGTACGAGTAAACCATTGAAAGTATGATTCATGTCTTATGACCTCATGCTTCATTGCTAAGATAGAGTTGTTTATGTTCTTTGAACTTTGATCTCGAGTATTGAACTTATAATTGTTCTTATATACTTTGAAAAAGCGGTCTATGTCATTTGATTCGGCTAAACCTAAATCATAAATTTGAAAGCTATCCAAACCAATCGATTTGATGCATACTCGTATAATTGACTGAGATGAACAACCCACTTTAAAGGAAAAACTATATATTTGTCGGGAGACCGACGTTCGCACATGAGTACGATTAAATGTTATACATAACGTAGGGTACTTTAGGCTGATCACCTGTTATACTTGTTTTAATTGGATTATCAACATATTACTGTTAATTCTAGTAGAAGTTTATAGTCCTTAGTGAGTGCTTAGTATTCATTATTTTGAATTCTCGAATTGATTAAGCGTTGAATCACATTGATATCTTTCTGTCCTTAGCGACAATTGTTGAAAACTGTCGATACTTTTTGTTATTCTTGAACTATCATTATTGTTGTACCCTTGAGAAATTGAAAACTATATTGATCCCCTTATTGCTATATTACTTGCTAAGCAAACTTGTTGTTCATTCTTGCTTTCCCTAAAAACATTTCAGTTAAGGCAGAGCAAGGTGAACCCTTGGGCACTGATAAGGGCAAGGCTACGGAGTAGCTTTGTATTTAGTTAAATATATTATGATGATGTAATAAGACTAAATTGTATTATGTATTAGCTATGTCTAAGCTTCGTTTAAGTTATGTTTAAACTATGTATGAGATGTTTAAGTTACGAAACCTTGGGACATGAATGATTATATTAATTAAATGTAATCTATTCTGTTAATTCCGTTGCGCGAGATGTTATTATGTTGTTAGATATTTAGAACGTGATGAACCAAATTCGAGACGCGTGCGGTCCAAATTTGGGGGTGTTACAGGTTGTTATCAGAGCTGTAGTTATAAACCTTAGGAGCGAAAGTCCTTAGATTATAACTTAGGAGAACTTAGAAGATAAAAAGGGATGAAACTTTTGTAGAGTTTTCCTGGAGAGACTTAGTGTGTTATAGAATATAATTTTATTCTATACAATGAACTTATGTTTTATTTAACATTCTAATGGAGTAGTTGTTTGTTTATCTTGTGTTTGTGGTTGTAGAATGACAGACATGGGAGTACCTAGTAGAGTGGCCGAGGAGGAGCCCCGAGATATACATGTCGTATATGAGGCACTTTTAGAGGCTGAGCCTGTGTAGGCAGTGGCACCGTCCGAGTTTGACGACGAGGACGAGATTGAGGTAGAGTCTGATCCGGAGGACGAGCCCATGGAGGACTCAGACGAGGCTACGATCGAGGAGCGGATGTTAGGAGAGTACGAGGAGCGGATCTTAGAGTTAGACTTTAGAGTTCAGCAGCTAGAGGCTGAGGCTCAAGAGAGGGAGTTTAAGTTCCAAAAATTGAGGGACGAGTTCCACCAGAGGAAGCTAGCGATGCAGGAATTAGAGGTAGAGATTACTTACCGCAAGGAGACATGGATCCATATGGGGACTCTGTTCCACAGGTCGGTGTCTCGGAATGTAGATTTAGCAGGAAAGCTGGAAGTGGTGGAGCAAAGAGAGTTAAGTGAGAAGACGGAGAAGGAGGCTCTCCATACTCAGCTAGAGTTAGAGGTGATGGATAGGATCCACTTTGAGGAGAAGTGGGAAGCAGCTAATGAGAGGGCAGACAACTTAGAGGATGAAGTCAGGTGTAAGAAGAGGAAGGTGAACAACGTGTTTTTCTCGGCTATTGAGAGAGTGATTGATGGTGTATATCACTATCCGGGGGAGCAGGGACATACCCGACACACTATGAGCAGAGAGTTGATGGCATACATAGCCCAGATCGAGTACAAGAGCGCTGTGGAGCATGGAATATTAGGATGAGACACATTAGTTTAGTCTAATAGTAGTAGTTACTTTATGTGATGTATATATTGATGTAATCCCAATCTTTTGTGTAAGATATGGGATAGTTATGTAAACCCCGAGTAGGCTTATGTTAGAGGGGTAGTATATTAGTGTTTTCCCCGTCTTTTGTGATATTAGGGGATATATGTTGATATTTATAGAAGTATGCTAGGGATGATCATTTTGATGTAATGATTTAGGCATATGAATATAAATGATCTTATTTCAGAAATGTGTTATGAATTCTATTCTTTTTGGCATTAAAGAAATGTTTAAGTAATATAATTAAATAATAAAAATGAAAATTTTGTGATGCAGAAAATGACGCCCAGACGTAGATTAACTGCACCTGAGGAATCAGTGAACAACGAAAGAGAGAAAGTAGATCCCATTCAGAAATTAGTTGATTTGTTAGGGGAGGCTCTTAGGGGAAGGAATAATGAACCCGTTCGCCCCAATCCCCAAGCAGCTCCAATCACGAACTTTAAGGACTTTAGAAGTGTAGGACCTCCAAAGTTTGAAAGTACTACTGATCCGATCATGGCACAAATGTGGATTAAAGAAATCGAGAAGGCCTTCACCATCGCTCGTGTGGGTGAAGACCAGAAGACGGTGTTTGCTACCTACATGATGAGAGGCGAAGCGAACTACTGGTGGGAGGAAAATCAACAAAGAGTAGGAGAAGGGATAATAGCATGGGAGAGGTTTAAGACGCTGTTCTTCGAGAACTATTTCCCGAAGAGCATGAAAAAAAGAATGGAGGTAAAGTTCCTAGAACTTAAGCAAGGAGATATGTCAGTGGCACAATACGAGGCTAAGTTTAACAAACTAACGCGGTTTGCAGAGCACCAGGTAGGGGATGAAGAGAGGAAAGCTAGATGTTTTCAGCAAGGACTGATGCCTTGGTTGTTTAACAAGGTGTCAGTTCTTCAGATTGATTCATTTGCGACGTTGCTGGAAAAGGCGATCGTTGTAAAAGGTGGCAGTGAAGCCTTAAGTCTGTATAATAAAGAAAAGAAGGGAAAGAATACGGGAGGAGAAAGCCATGGAGGAGGAAGTAGTAGCGGGGGAAGTAATCCGAGAAAGAGAAAATGGGAGAATAACAACAACAACAACAAAAATAATCAGTCGGGGAATTTTTATGTAGGTTTTAAGAAGAGAGCAGAGGGATGCCCGAAGTCTGGGAAGAATCACCAGGGCGAGTGCTGGAAGGGGCGCAGTACCTGCTACAACTGCGGCCAAGACGGGCACTTTTCACCCAACTGCCCGAAGCCCAAGAAGATTAAGGGTTGTTTTTCTTGTGGCTCAGCAAACCACCTGATTAAGGACTGCCCAAAAAAGGGGAACGGCGGAAGAAGTGGCCAACAAGGGGGAGGCAGTAAAATGATGATTGGCGGACCGACACAATCTAACTGCCCAACCGCCAGGACCTTTAACATGACCGTCCAGGACGCAGTAGCTGCGAAGGACGTGGTGTCAAGTATTATCCCAATCAATGATATAAATGCATATGTATTATTTGATTCAGGTGCCACCTATTTTTTTGTATCTGAAGAATTTGCTAGTCGACTTAATTCACCCCGAGAACGATTAGGAAATCCTTTGAACATAAAAGTTGCGAATAAGGAAGTGATCCCTGTAGAATACGTTTACCAAAATTATCGCGCAAACATTACAGATCATGAACTGAGCGTAGACCTAATCCCAATTAGATTGGGAGAACTTGACATAATATTGGGAATGGATTGGTTATATATCCATGCTGAGATATTTGATTGTCAGAAGAAAAGTGTAAACCTTCAGACTTCGAATAAGTCTAAGGTAGTGTTTTATGGTAGCTCATCACTTAAGAAATCATGTTGTCTTACGATAATGCAGGCCAAGAAATTGTTAAGAAAAGGATGTGTAGGTTACTTAGCTTACATTGTAGATACTCGAAAAAAGGGAGTAAAAATTAAGGATATATCTGTAGTGAGAGAATTCTAAGATGTATTTCCTAAACGATCTGTCTGGTCTTTCGCCAGACAGAGAAATCAAATTCGTAATAGACTTAGCACAGGTATTATTTGTTAAGAAAAAGGACGGATCGATGAGGCTCTGTATCGATTATCGAGAATTCAACAGAGTAACGATCAAGAATAGATATCCATTACCAAGGATAGATGAACTTTTCGATCAATTGAAAGGAGCGAAGTGTTTCTCAAAGATTGATTTGCGAATAGGTTATCACCAATTGAAAGTACGGGAGGAGGACATACCAAAGACGGCTTTTTGGACCCGTTATGGGCACTACGAGTTTTTGGTAATGTTATTCGGTTTGACTAATGCTCCGGTAGCATTCATGGACTTGATGAACCAAGTTTTCAAGCCCTACTTGGACAAATTTGTGGTAGTCTTCATCAACGACATCTTGATTTACTCGAAGACAAAGGAAGAGCACGCCGAACATCTGAGGATAGTTTTGGAAGTGCTAAGAAGAGAGAGGATGTATGCGAAGTTTTCTAAGTGTGAGTTTTGGATGGAAAAGGTTCAATTCTTAGGGCACGTGGTGGATAAGAATGGAATCTCAATAGACCATGCAAAGGTCGAAGCAAGTGAGTAATTGGGAACAACCGAAGACACCAATGAAGGTGAGAAGTTTCTTAGGGTTAGCTGGGTACTATCGAAGATTTATCCAGGATTTTTCTAAGATAGCAATCCCGTTGACCAATCTAACAAGGAAGACGGTGAAGTTCGTGTGGACAGACAAATGCGAAGAAAGTCTTCAAGAGCTGAAGAAGATACTAAGCGAAGCGCCTGTATTATCACTACCAGATGATGCGGGAGGTTTTGTGGTGTATAGTGATGCATCGCACAAGGGACCTGGCTGTGTACTAATGCAACACGGCAAGGTCATTACGTATGCATCGCGACAGTTGAAGGATTATGAAAAACAATACCCTACTCACGACTTAGAGTTAGCAACAGTAGTTTTTACGTTAAAGATTTGGAGACATTATTTGTATAGAGAGAAATGTGAGATATACGCGGACCACAAGAGTCTGAAATATATCTTCACACAGAAGGAGTTGAAAATACGTCAGAGAAGGTGGTTAGAATTAATCAAGGATTATGACTGTGATATTCTTTATCACCCGGGAAAGGCAAACGTAGTTGTCGACTCTCTAAGCAGAAAAGGAAGGGAGAAATTGTTCCACTTGACAACTGAGGAAGAGTTAATAAGAGTAATGGAGAAGTTGGAAATAGAGGTAAAGGGACCGGGGAAGTCTGAAGAAAAATTATTTGCAATGGAAGCTCATCCAATATTATTGGATAGAGTGAAGGAATCACAAGAGAAAGATGAAGAGTGCGAGAAAATCAGGAAGAGGGTCACAGAAAATGAAGAAGAAAGAATCAAAATGGATAAAGACGGTATTTTGAGATTCGAAGGGAGAGTGTGGGTGCCAGTGGTAATCGAGTTAAGGGAAGAAATTTTGGACGAGGCACACAATACGACGCATTCTGTTCATCCAGGAGGCACAAAGTTGTACCGAGATCTGAGGCAACATTTTTGGTGGCCCAATTTGAAACGAGAAGTTGCAGAGTGCGTCAGTAGATGTCTTACTTGCCAACGAGTCAAAGCAGAGCACCAGAGGCCGAGTGGGCTACTCCAACCGTTGGAAATACCAGAGTTGAAATGAGAGCACATTACGATGGATTTCGTAGTGGGGCTTCCATTCACACAGAAAGGATATGATGACATTTGGGTTATTGTGGATCAACTAACAAAGATCGCACATTTTCTACTGATCAAGATCTGATTTAGTTTGAATCAGTTTGCGAATCTATACGTAAAGGAGATTGTTTCACGACATGGAGTGCCGGTGTCAATTGTCTCTGATCGAGATCCGCGCTTCACGTCAAACTTCTGGAAAAGCTTACAAGAGAGGATGGGAACACAGTTGAGGTTGAGTACTGTATATCACCCTTAGGCGGACAGACAGAGTGAGCGGATAATACAAACGCTGGAGGACATGCTTAGGACTTGGGTGATGGATTTCAAGAGAAATTGGGACGATCACCTACCCTTAGTAGAATTTGCTTACAACAACAGTTATTTTGCGAGTATTGGCATGCCACCGTATGAAGTTCTTTACGGAAGAAAGTGCAGAACACCATTATGTTTGGACAAAGTCGGAGAACGACGAATTTTTGGACTAGAATTAGTGCAACAAACCGCAGATATGGTGACAGTAATAAGAGCCAGACTGGTAGCAGCTCAAGATCGCTAGAAAAAGTACGCAGATCTGCATCGACAAGATCGAGACTTTAAAGTCGATAGTTTCGTATTCTTGAAGGTATCTCTCTGGAAAGAAAAAATACGATTCGGCAAGAAGGGAAAATTGAATCAAAGATTCATAAGACCATTTGGGATATTGAAGCAAGTGGGCGAAGTGGCATATAATGTTGCATTACCGCCAGAGTTAGAGCACATCCACAATGTGTTTCACATCTCCGTGTTGCGTCCGTACAAGCCTAACTACAAAGACGTGATTTCCTACTAGCTCATTCAAGTGGAGAAGAATCTGGCGTATGAAGAAATTCATGTCCAAATACTAGATAAGAAAGAACAGATATTAAAAAATAAAGTTATATCTTCTGTAAAAGTACTTTGGCGAAACCACGATGCCAAGGAGGCCACGTGGGAATTAGAAGATAGGATGATGAGGGGCTATCCCCATTTATTTGTGTAACCTTGTACCAATTCCAAGGACGAAATTTTTATAAGGGGGGAGGATGTAATACCCGTGAATTTTATGAATAATATTAATATTGATATTAATAAGAATGTGAATATTTATTTTATATAAATGTTTATGTAGCATGAACTGAGTAACTCAATTAAATTAAATTGAATTGATGATAATTGAGAAAATATGGAGATGCGTAATAGACTCTTAGAATGCCTTGTGTGGCACGATAATGAGAATTATGATGGTTTAATTAATTAAAGAAAGAATTAATAAGTGAAGGATTAATTAATAATACATTGTTAATTAATTGTTATCATAAGTAATCACATATTAATGAATGAATAATTAATTAATATTTGATTAATGTTTATTCAATTAATTATTGTGTGCAAGATATACGATAATTAATCGTATAATATATAGTACATACATTCAATTAAAAAGGAAGTGTAGTGTGACACTTTAATATAACTATATAGTAAGATTAACTGAATTTTATAGGTTACATAATGATGTTATGTGACAACATGTTATGTTATGTGTACTTTGTGCAATAATAAATTAGACTAAATAAATAATTGTTATTTACTTATTATTTCAATAATCAAGTATACTTGAAATAATAAAGTTTATGATAATGAGGAAAGATAATACTCAATTAGATTATATTCGGTATTATCAAATGTACATAAATTATATTATGTATATAGATATATACCCTCAACTTGCTATAATGTAATATAATTATTTCACTAATAGTCCATGTATACACCCAATTGGATTTAAAACCTAAGTATACATATAGGTGTATTTAACCTAAGTATATATATAGGTGTATATGTACAATAAACCTAAGTATTGGTGTTATATCATTTTGCCAAATGCTGAGAAGGAGCTTGTCCCATATTGAGACTCCCTCTCTTCTCCTTCACGTGACTAGCCATTGGCCTAAGCCTAGCCCATTTCTTGCAAATAAAACTCTAGCCATGGTAGCAAATGATGAGGGGGGGAGTGGGTTGATGGAGTTGTTAACACTATTCCACCAACTATCAATTGTCCATCATCTCTTCTCTTCCTCCATTGGTTTCAAATTATGGACAAAGCCTTGGCATGGACATTCACTCTTCTATAAATAGAGCCTTCCTCTCCCCATTTCAATGTTGCTGAGCTTATTTTCTAAGTTGCTATAGAGAGTGTTGAGGGAGTAATCTGATATTGACAGGAAGCTCTATCTAAATTCAAAGCACAAAGGTGTAACATTACATTGTGTTCTTAATTCAAGTTTGATTAATGCTTGAATGTGTATAAATTCTTGTTAATTAGATATGTAACATAATGTTAATAAGTTGGTAGAGTTGTATACATGTTATTGATGTAATGTGGCTGTTTGTAAGCTTGTTTCACGAATTAATTTGAGAGTTGGCTTGAAGCTCTGCAATAGCAGAAAAGTAGGCTGCCTAGAACCGGAGTGACGCGGTCGCGCCACTCCTAGTACAAATAGGGCGCGGCCGCGCCCTTCTGCAGAGGAAAATTTTAATTTTTTTGCTTTCTGATTTATGAAGCATACTAGTATAATGTCATTAAGCATAAATAAGTCCCTGACATGCTATTTTAGATGGCCTTTCATATAGTCACTTACCAAAGCTTGGGATCTAAAAGAAACTTGAGTTTTCAAAGTGAAAACTTAATGAACTATGTACACTTTAAATTCTGGACTTGAAAGCATTCTTATGTGGTCTACTTATATGTATATGAAAGCATGATTTATAGTAAGTGAAGTAGCTTTGCATGCTCGATTGGTTAACATGAGATTTTCAAAAGAAACCTTAAGAGTTTCGAAACTAGTTTTGCCGATAACTACGTTACGAGTATTCTGAAATTTGATTATCATGTTAGGGTATGTTATGCCTATAGACATGATTGACATGTATGCCTAGCTAGTCATATGCATTGTAAACTTGTTGAGCATGGTTTAGAACAAGTCTAAATGAAGTAGAACTATATTACTTGAAATGCATGACTAAGATAACGTGAGCATGTATAGTTGAGACTTATTGACCTCATTATATGTGTATAATGACTAAACATGAGAGACTTTGTTAAATTAACACTTAAAGCTTTGATTAGATGGAGATTGATACGAACCATATTAAAGACAAGATATAGGACCAAACATAGTTGTAAACCTTATGACATGAATATTCTGCATGTGTTATCATCTGAGTATATGGGTGAACAAGCTAGGCTAAGCAATCTGATGCTCAGCTTTGATTTGAACTGGGAGCAGCGCGGCCGCGCCACTCCCTAGTTCAAATCAAGCGTGGTCGCGACACCCTGCAGTGTGATCTGACTATGTTAAATGTAAACCTGAAACTGATGCATGCTTGTATTATTATCTTGTTCTGCAATACATGTTTAGAGGTATGTCCAGATGTCAATGAGCATGCTAACAATAGAATCATAGATTCGATAAGTATGTACGAACTTTCAAATGTTAAGTCAAAAGATGATTACAAATTATGTTATTGATTTCATAGTATCTTATAAACTGATTTTGTATTATGTGTATGTAATGTAACGACTAGGAATTTTAAGCTCCTTATTAATTTTATATGTGATTTAAAAATTTTAGGAGTTAATTTTTCAAACTTATTTAAACCTTATGTGGTTATGTGCTTATGTGAATTTAACCTATGCGAATAAATGCTAGTATTTTTATTAAAGGAAATCACTAATGGTTATTTAACTTTGTAGATTAACCCTGAGACCTTTATATCAAAGTACTGATAAAAGTGTTAGTAATTACATACTCAAATTTACTTGAATATAGTGTAGAGAGTTAATCGTGATTGGTTAATTGATATTGGTGTAATTAATCGATAATGTATGAAATTATTATTGTTGTTGATTTATAATTATTATGAATAAATAATAATTAATGAGTAAGAGATTAATAAATATAATAATATTATATTTACTTGGTTAATTGATTAAATTGTTAAATGCAAGTATATGTTATATTAAACCCTTAATATATGATAGTTAACTATATATTATATATAGTACAAGGTGACCTTTGATATGGCTATTATATACAGACTATATAATAACCTTAATTATATTATGTGAGATTGATAAGTGTAATGTGTACTTAGAGCATGTGACATGATGAGGGTAGGAAACAATTATGAATACCTTACATTAATATCAATAGCATTATTTATTGATAATGTTTTCCCATAATTATTATTATAATAACAGTTATTATTATAAACAATAATGAAACACAATTGCTTTATATTCAGTGTTAATATAATGTACATGGATTATATGATTGGTGTATATGTACCTACTTGATGCATTATATTTTTGCTAATTGAAATAACATGGTAACACCCATTTTAATGTATATCTTAAATATATATTATGTGTATATATATAGAGCCTAGTGTATTTATTATATAACTAAGTGTTGGGTGCACTATTAGAATGCTGAGATTGCTTTGCTTGTCCCATAATGTAAGGCATTCTTTCCCTTCACGTGCATAGCCATAAGGCCTAAGCCTACTCTCCTCCTCAAACTCAGTAAAGCTATAGCAATCATCAATGGGGGAGTGGGAATAATGATTTGATTCACTAACTAAATACCTACCATTCCATAACCCTCATGCAATCCTTCAATCTGTTAGTTTGATTTTGGAGAGAAAAGCTTGGTCTGGGCATTAGCTTCTCTATATATATAAGCTCTTCTCCTTCTCAATTTCTATTGCTGAGATTTTCTTGGAATTGATAGAAAGAGAATTGAGAGTGAGTTAGCATAGTAGCATTATATAATCTGTAACAGCAAGTTTAGTTTCCATAATAGAGGTATAATCTCTATTTTTCCATTTCATGTTTTTCATTCTCTGATAAATTCTAATTCCTTAATTCTTGAATTAAGCATATATGTGTTGATAAGTTGATTGGGAATCGTTTATTGATGCTATGTTAGCTTACAAGTATTATAAAACTGAATTACATTGTGATTAGAATGGAATTCGTTGGAATTTTCTGTGTTGGGTTAATGGTTACTGCAGAAAATAGCCTGTTCTTAGATTAGCCGGACACCGGCGCAGCTGCGCCGGGTTTATACCTGGTGCCTGCGCAGCTGCGCAGGTTCTTGTGACCAGTTTTTTTGTTTTTTGCTTCTGTTAAGCTGCTGTGATAGTACTAACATTTGGTATCTATTTGGACATGCATAAAAGATGATGTTAACTCATAGTACATGTTCCTTGATGCTACATACAAAATTATGACCATGTAGTGCATGTTATGGAAAGAAAGCTTATGGTTTTGAAATGAACCTAGACTAGTTAAAGTGGACTTTGACATAAACCTAGCATATGTACATTCTGATTTTGGAAAGCATAATCGTATGATCTATACTAACATAAAATGCGAGTCTAAAGTGGGTGCACACACTAGTATACGTGTTTGAAAGACTCAAAGGTTTACAAAGGAAAACTTATGTTTTGAAAATGAGGCTTATAGTTTTGAATGCAAACTTTGTCATATAAGTAGCATGTGTATATTTTGATATTATGAGCATAATAGTATGTTTACATTGACATGAAATGCACGTTTAAAGTGTTGTACACACTAGCATTCGAGATTGATGGATTTAAGGAGTTTTCAAGGAAAACATAAGAACTTTTAAAGTAAACTTGACCAATAATTTTATCTTGTGATATGAGAGCATTAATGTGGCTTTGGTATGTGTTTCTAATGCAAGTGAGTCATAGTTACAAAACACTTTGATTATACTAAAACGATTTTTGTGGACTTAGTATACTTTTGAAGGAGAACTTAAGATTTAAAAGTTAAATACCATGTGAGACATGTTGTGAGCATATAAGCTTAAGTATTAAGATTTCATTATGACTATAGACGTATTGACATGAACCTCATTTATTTATATACAAATTTCACATATGCATGCTCAATCATAAGAAATGAACTTCAAGTATGAACTACGTGATTAAAGTATATATGTGTAGTATACTCGAGCATACATATTAAGTATTGTTTGACCTTGTTATGTGATAACATGACTTTAGTAACCAATCTTGAAGCATGAACTTATATTGTTTAATATGTGAATGTCCGACATAAAAACATGTGGTCTTGAAGTGAACATAGAATGAACATGTTAGCTTTCGAACTTGAGTTAGATAAACTTGATAAACATGTGTGTTGATTTATATCAGTAACTGGAAGTGCTATGTGTTCAAGCCTATATTGACGCATAGAAACTAAGTAATCTAAAGTTAGTAAATCTAACGACAGGATTAGATTGACTTACGTGAACTATGTGATAGAATTATATAATGACTAGATTCTTGTATGTATGAACTTATATTGGTTTATATATACTAATTAGAGAGATCGACTTGTTAATATTAGGTCGTTCTAACGCCGTTTAATTAAATCTAGAATTATTTGTAGCTAAGCAAACAGGCGAGTTCTTTTGAACCCGTTCTTGTATTATTTGCAAGTCTCCCTAACTTTACTCAAATTTATATTGAGCAGGGTATTATCATATTGCAAGTTTTCCTGAACTACTCTTTTATTTCAGCAAGTTTTCTTAACTTATACTTATTTATTGTACAAGTATCCAGGACCCTATTGTGCAAGTATTCTAAATTCTTGTACTACCTTATTCAATGAACCGTGTAAGCGAGTTTCTAAACTGCACTTGTTTTTGGTGAAAATTTCCTATCCTTCTCATATTGTATTGAGCAGGTTATTATTGTATTGTGAAAGTTTCCCGAAACCCTTTGGTTATTGTGAAAGTTCCCGAACTTCACACTTTGG
Source organism: Panax stipuleanatus (assembly GCA_020205555.1). Lineage (NCBI taxonomy): Eukaryota > Viridiplantae > Streptophyta > Magnoliopsida > Apiales > Araliaceae > Panax > Panax stipuleanatus. Next base: position 50,253,700 of record CM035122.1, read on the forward strand.
TTATTGTGAAAGTTCCCCGAACTTCACACTTTGGTTATTGTAAAAGTTTCCCGAACTTCACATTTTGAGTATTCTGAAAGTTCTCCGAACTTCACACTTTGGTTATTTTGCAAGTTCCCGAACTTCATTTCTTTATTATGCAAGTTCTCTAAACTTATACAAACTCGTATATTGTATAATTATCCTATCCTTGTGTTTACTTTACTCAAGGAACGTTGTAAGCGAGTTTCTTAAACTTCACTTGATTTGAATGCAAGTTCCCTACCTTACACACTTTATCGTGCAAGTTTCCTATCCTTCCCATATTGTATTGAGCAGGTTACTATCGTATTGACAGTTAATTATTTAAAGCTTGAACTTTATTTCCAAGCATGTTATTAGGTGGTTTAAGTACTTTACAATTATTCCACATCGTTATTATTGTTATTCGCACTTGGTGCACTTGAGTTCATACAGTCTTGGACTTGTAAATCATTTAAAGTTCTATAATTCTTAAACTGTGTCAGATAGAGTCTAAACCCTTGTTCGGTCAGACAGGTATATAAAATTTTATAAAAGCTATCCAAACCAATTGATGGTAAGGATTCTTAAACTGAAAGAACACCCTTATATTATAAGGGAGTAGCAGGTATCTGATATAAGATACAAACAGCAGAGTTGAATGTTATGCATATTCACATTGTGCTCGAGGCTGATCTCCTCGAGGTACTAAGTTTCTGTAGGCAGTAGCCAGTAATCCAAAGGGCTATTGAACCCATTGGAAAGTTATAGTTCAGAGTCTACTCGACTATCAGTCATTCTAAAAGCAATTATTATCTTTGCTTTTAATATTCATATTATTGAATTGTTCTAATATTCATATTATTGAAACATTCAGATATTCATATTATTGAATTGTTCTAATATTCATATTGTTGAATCGTTCAGATATTCATATTATTGAATCGTTCTAATATTCATATTGTTTAATCCTTAAGATATTCCTATTGTTGAATTCATTGTCAGATATTTTTCCATTCATCATAATATATCCTTTATTGTTGTATGTAACCTTGCTGAGCAAACTTGTTGCTCATTCTTGCTATATCATGACTTATATTGCAGTTAGCCCGAGACTTCAGGGAAGGACAAGGGTAAAGGGAAGATGTAGGATTAGTTTACAAGGAGCAGACTTTATCTTTCTGTCTAGCTTAATTACTGTTAATGCAATATGAACCCTAATAATTATTCTAGTGTATGTTTGTAATGTTGTATTAAGGTTATCGAATCTTAGGACTAGTAACACCTTTTGAATGAACGACGTACGTTTATTATATTCTGCATTTTAGTTATCGTATGTTACTTAAAGGTGGATGTTAGTATTGTTTCGTGGCGACCGGACCGGGGTCAGAGGACCCGAATTCGGGGGTGTCACATGTAAGGTACGTAATGACGTACGTATAGGATCATACGACTAAGTCAGAATCGTATGTGCGTGTTTAGCTTACATATCAAGTATATATATTCAACGTACGTAACTAATTAATATCCTATATGCGTAACTATGTTATAATAGGATTCAAAAAGTATCGATAAGCTAAAGGTTGATAAACTATGCTTAAGGCAAGTGTCTAAACCTTATCTCTTTGATGCAAGTTTTCTATCTTACACAACTTTGAATATTGTACAAGTTCCTAACCTTACTCTTTATTGAGCATTTCTTAAGTTTATGCTATTATTGGTCGTACGAGTAAACCATAGAAAGTATCATTCATGTCTTATGACCTCATGCTTTGTAGCTAAGATAGAGTTGTTTACGTTCTTTGAACTTTGATCTCGAGTATTGAACTTATAATTGTTCTTATATACTTTGAAAGAGCGGTCTATGCCATTTGATTCGGCTAGACCTAAATCATGAATTTGAAAGCTATCCAAACCAATCGATTTGGTGCGGACTCTTATAATTGACTGAGATGAACAACCCTCTTTGAATGGGAAATTATATATTTGTCGGGAGACCGACGTGCGCACATGAGTACGATTAAATGTTAAGCATAACGTAGGGTAATTTAGGCTGATCGCCTGTTGTACTTGTTTTGATTGGATTATCAGCATATTACTGTTAATTCTAGTAGAAGTTCATAGTCCTTAGTGACTGCTCAGTATTCATTATTTTGAATTCTCGAATTGATTAAGCATTGAATCCTATTGATATCTTTCTGTCCTTAGCGACTATTGTTGAGAACTATTAATACTTCTTGTTATTCTTGAACTATCATTATTTTTGTACCCTTGAGAAATTAAAAACTATATTGATCCCCTTATTGCTATATTATTTGCTGAGCAAACTTGTCACTCATTCTTGCTTTCCCTAAAAATATTTCAGTTAAGGGAGAGCAAGGCGGACCCTTGGGCACTAATAAGGACAAGGGCAAGGCTATAGAGTAGCTTTATATTTAGTTAAATATATCATGATGATGTAATAAGACTAAATTATATTATATATTAGCTATGTCTAACCTACGTTTAAGTTATGTTTAAACTATGTATGAGATGTTTAAGTTACGAAACCTTGGGACATGAATGATTATATTAATTAAATGTAATATATTCTAATAATTCTATTGCGCGAGGTGTTATTATATAGTTAGATATTTAGAACGTGACGAACCGAATTCGAGGCGCGTGTGGTCCGAATTTGGGGGCGTCACAAAACTAATGGGAATCAATCCCATGGTTTATTATTATGAATTCTAATCATTCAAAATATTTAAGTTTCCATAGTTTAACCTATTCATTATTCAATATCACATGAATTCACTAAGTTCTTCAATTGTTCTTAATGAGTTCTTAGTCTTTCGTTATGCATGGTTTATTAGGGTTCCTAATTCACCATTACAACATCCTTGTAACTTCTCCATAATCATATCTCCTTCAATCACTTCTCTATCAAAATTGTTATTGAAAGAAAAGAGAATTTTATCATTTCTTAGGTTATACCTTTCTTGTTCTTGGTTTGATTGAGTATTGAAACTCAAAGTCTTTCTTCTTCTTGGTTGATGGAACTCTTAGCAGGTATGCAAGCTAACTCTTTCTCTCTCTCTTTCTCTCTCTTATATGTTGGTGGAAAATTTTAAACAACCAAATTATGAAGAGCAAGCCTTCTATTTATGGAAGTTGGCAAGCTTAGGGTAGTTTGGTCATTGGGACCAAACCTCCTTAGCCCACCTCCTCCCCTCATCTTGCCTATGTCCCACCATGTGCTAGAACATGGCCCCCCTTGTGCTCCCACATGCACCCATGTGGCCTCGGGCTGCCCCATGGGTTTAACCCACCCGTTTACCAAACGGTTCTACCCATGGGTTAAATTATTGAATTTTAATTCTAATTCAATTCATTTCAACGTATTTACTCCGTATAAAATTTATATTATACGTCGTACTAATTCTCGTATAATACCTCGTATTACACTCGTATAATACTTCATATTATACGCGTATTCCTTTCGTATAATAATCATTTATTATTATACGTAATCAATTTAATCATTGATTTACTTTTCCTAACGCTTAGGATTTTAAGTCCCTACGCAAAAACTTCGTGAGCCATAATTGCAATATTATTACATATTCCACCTTGCCTCGAAATCCTATCATTACGCATTTCTCGGAATCTCAAAAAAAATTCCCGATCAGAAACGGATGAATAGTGAGTTCCGTACTTTTCCTCCCGAGAAATCTTTTCTCGGCTTACTTAACTTTTCACGGTATATTACCGCTAAATCTTTCAACAGAATGTCATTCCGACATTCTGAACTCTCAAAATGGCCTAGGGTCTCCAACCCTAACCTTAGGGTCAAACCCTAACCCTTTCGGTTTTCATAGATGAATAGTGCCTATTTTTCTTTTCCCAAAAATATTTTTATTCTCAAAAATCTTTTATTTTCGTCTTATAAATTCGTATCAATTATTTCTAGATTGTAGCCAGAATCCTCCTTATTTCTGCATTCTCTAGGTCATAAAACGACCTACGATTAGCTTACTCAGTTTAATAAACAAATAAGAAAAATTTTATTCAATAAATCAAATAAAATTTATTTACATAAACGCTGGTTTTTCTCGGGTGTTACAGGGACTCTAACACGACAAACTATATTTTCATTATGTTGAGACCTTAGATTCGGAAAACAGTTTTAAAGTCTTTTGTATGAACATTTTACAGAAAAACTGGCAACATTTGTAAAGTGGAGTTTGTCCATCGTGGGAATCAGATTCTGATCTGTTTAATAATGAATCCCACGATTCCTAGGCTCACATAGGGAGGCCAATAAACCTGCACAGCTCAAATTTGTACAGAAATATATCCAAATATCACCAGAACCAATAATTCATTCAGTAAATCCTGGTTCCACATGGCCGAAGCATCTCGTTCCCACTAAATAGCGATCTAAGGGCCGCGAGGTTGCTTTTATAACTGAAACTAGAAAAATACTAGATTTAAATAAATCTCAGCCATTCTAGCCTCCCGATTCCGTCTGTACCTATTTTGAACCATTTGAAAGCTAGAGTTGGCCAGATTTAAATAAATCTAGTTCGCCTGCAGATATGTCAGTGCCGATTCATATACAATGAATATTTAAAGTAACAATTTAATAAAAGCGAGTAAAGCAATATATATACAATTATATATACGAAAGATGTAAAAGGCGATGGATTTTCACACCGGTGCCCGGACTGGAATTGGAATATATATATATATATATATATATATATATATATATATAAAAGCTGTATAAAAGCCACGGAATGATCAAGGCTGGACAAAATTGAAATATATATAGAAAAATAATAAAAAAGGAGATGGGTTTTCACGCTTGTGCCCGAACTAGAATTAAAATATATACAGAAACGTAGTCAACCAAGACTGGGAAGATAACCCAGTATGGTGAATGGTGTAAAAATAGTAGAAAGGCCACAGAATGATCCAAGCCGAACTGGAATGTAAATATATAGAAAAGTAGTCAACCAAAACTGGGAAGATAACCCAGTGTGGTGAATATTGCTTATATATGCATAAATATATATAAAAGCAGTAAAAAGGCCACAGAATGATCCAGGCCAAACTGAAACATAAATAGACAGAAAAGTAGTCAACCAAGACTCGGAAGATAACCCAGTGTGGTGAATGTTGATTATATATGCATAAATATATATATAAGCAGTAAAAAGGCCACAAAATAATTCAGGCCGAACTGAAATATAAATATATATATATATAGACAGAAAAGTAGTCAACCAAGACTACGAAGATAACCCAGTATGGTGAATATTGCTTATATATGCATAAATATATATAAAAGCAGTAAACTACTGCGGATTTGACTCCGGGCTTGACAGAATTGAAAAGTTAGTATATATATATTTAAATATATACAAAAAAAGCCAAACCTGAACTAAGAAGATAACCCAGTCTTGTGAAGTTGTTCAAAATGCAAATATTAGTATTTAAAAGCTGCTGGAAGCGACGGATCGTCAATCCGAGTTGTAGAAATGCCTGAAAATACATTTAGGTACTAAAATGTACCAAAAGTTGAAAAAAAAAGCCACGGAACTGAGTTCCGGGCATATTTAGAAAACGAAACTTAACGTGCAAGTGTATAAAAGTGCGAAGAAGTAATATAAACTTGTTGATTGTTAAAATACTCACAATGGACTGCTACACTGGCGTTTTGCCAAATTGTAAGCTTTAAACGTCCGAATCTACCGGTTATTTTCTGATATGTGGTAGTATGTGCGTATATCTACGTGTTAGAATGAAAAAATTTGGGTTTGGAAGATAAGGAAATAGGCAAAAAACCAAACAGGCAGGGGTTCAGAGCGTTTCTGAATTCTTTAATTGAGAGAGGCGTGCACCTCTATATATAGACCAGGGAGCCTCCATTCTACCTACGGTAGCCGCAAGGTAGAGGTACGGCTCCACATGGTATGGGCCCCGCGATGGGTTCTATCGTCTCGAAGTACGTGCACTCCGAGCAACGCGAGGTCGAAGTTAAAACTTTCTAACTTTTGATCGGAGCGTCCGTTTGAGGCGTGCGATACCTTTCTGGAAAGCCCTCGCCGGGAGTGTCACAATGACATAGGATAAAACATTTTTTGGGTCCAAGAAAATAGGTTCATAACTAGGTCTTCAATTCCCCGCGGTTTGTCCGTTGAACTATCTTACGTTGTTTGCACTCGGGATCATCGTTATGGTTCGTTCTGACCTTAGTCGCATCAATTCGGCTTGAGTTTGACTGAATCGGCTTTCAGTTGGTAAAATGACCATTTTTTCCCTCCCGGGGTTTCCTTCAATGTCGGCATGGCCTTCGGTTGACTTCCTAGAGGTATTTCCAAGATTTGAATCCCGTTCGAGTCTGTTTGTCCTCGGTGTTGTCTCTAAAGTTGACTTGATTGCTCCAGGGTTTCCTCTGGAGATGTTGTGAGGCTTCAGGATTGTTTCTGAAGTTGACCTGACTTCCCGGGTTGAGACCGGGGATGACCTGTACTTCTCGGGTTAAGACCGGGTCTGATCTGTACCTCCCAGATTGAGACTGGGGCTGACTTGTACCTCCTGGGTTGAAACCAGGGCTGACCTATACCACCCAGGTTTAGATCGGGCCTGACCCATACCTCCCGAGTTGAGACTGGGGCTGACCTGTACCTCCTGGGTTGAGACCGGGGCTTACCTGTACCTCCCGGCTTTAGACCGGGGCTGACCTGTACCTCCTAGGTTGAGATCAGGGTTGACCTATACCTCTCGAGTTTAGATCAGGGCTGACCTGTACCTCTCGGGTTGAGACCGGGGTTAATTTGACTGCTCAGTATTGAGATCGGGGTTGATTTGTACCTCCCGAGTTGAGACCGGGGCTGACCTATACTTCCTAGGTTGAGATCGGGGCTGACCTGTACCTCCCGGGTTGAGATCAGGGGCTGACCTGTACCTCTCGGGTTGAGAACGGGGCTGACCTGTACCTCCCGAGTTGAGACCGGGGTTGATTTGACTGCCGGGTATTGAGATCGGGGTTGAGATGATGACCCGATCTTGGGACCGGGGTTTAGTTGATGACCCGATATTGAAACCGGGGTTGATTTGTAGGTCCGATATTGAGACCGGGGTTGAGTTGATGACCCGATATTAAGATCGGGGTTGATTTGACTGCCCGGTATTGAGACCGGGGTTGATTTAATGACCCAGTATTGAGGCCGGGGTTGAGTTGATAACTCAGTATTGAGACCGGGGTTGATTTAATGGCCCGGTATTGAGATCGGGGTTGAGTTGATGACCAGATATTGAGACCGGGGTTAGTTGATGGCCCGATATTGATACCAGGGTTGAACTGATAACCCGGTATTGAGACCGGGGTTGATTTAACTGCCCAATATTGAGACCGGGGTTGAGTTGATAGCCCGATATTAAGACCGGGGTGAGTTGATGACCCGGTATTGAGATCGGGGTTAAACTGATGACCCAGTATTGAGACCGGGGTTAGGTTGATGATCCGGTATTGGGATCGGGGTTGATTTGAAAAGACAATTTTGCCCTCCTACAGTGTTAGTAGCAAGGAAATGAAATTTTGAGTGTCTACAACGATTATGCAAGCCAAGAAGTTGTTGAAACAAGGCTGTGTAGGTTATTTAGCCTACATAGTGGATACTCATAAGGAGAGTCCGAAGATAGAAGAGATATTAGTGGTTAGGGAGTTTGTGGACGTATTTCTAAGCGATTTGCTAGGACTTCTGCCAGATAGAGAGATAGAGTTCGTGATCGACTTAGCACCGGGAACTGCTCCGATTTTGAAAGCTTCGTACAGAATGGCTCCGATCGAGATGAAGGAACTGATGGTTCATCTACAAGAATTGCTAGACAAGAAGTATATTCAATCGAGCGTTTCATCATGGGGAGCGCCAGTATTGTTCGTAAAGAAGAAGGATGGATCAATGAGGCTATGCATTGATTATAGGGAGTTAAACAAAGATACGATCAAGAATAGGTATCCTTTACCTAGGATCGATGACTTGTTCGATCAACTGAAAGGTGCTACATATTTCTCAAAAATAGATTTGAGAAGTGGATATCATCAGTTGAAGGTAAGAAGAGAAGATATACCGAAGACGGCTTTTAGAACTCGGTATGGACATTACGAGTTCTTGGTGATAGCATTTGGTCTAACGAATGCACCAGCGGCATTTATGGACTTAATGAATAGGGTGTTTAAGCCATTTCAAGATAAATTCGTAGTGGTGTTCATAGATGACATTTTGGTTTATTCCAAAACTGAGGAGGAACACACTGAGCATTTAAGGCTGACATTGGAAGGAAAAGCTATACGCAAAATTCTCGAAGCGCGAATTCTGGTTAGAACGTGTGCAATTTCTTGGCCACGTGATTGACAAAAATGGAATTTCAAGTTGATCCGTCGAAGGTTGAAGATGTGATGAATTGGGATCAGCCGAAGACACCATCTGAAGTGAGGAGTTTCTTGGGATTGGCAGGTTATTACCAAAGATTTATCTAAGACTTTTCTAAGATCGCAACTCCGTTGACGAATTTGACTCGTAAAACCGTTAAGTTTGTTTGGAAAAAAAAGTATGAGGAAAGTTTTCAAGAACTAAAGAAGAGGTTGAGTACTGCACCTGTGTTGTCATTGTCCGTATAGTACAGGAAATTTCATAGTATATAGTGATGCTTCACGTAAAGGATTAGGCTGTGTCCTGATGCAAAACAGTAAAGTCATTGCCTATGCATCACGTCAACTGAAGGACTATGGGAAAGGGTATCCAACCCATGATTTGGAATTGGCGGCAGTAGTGTTTGCTCTGAAGATTTGGAGACACTACCTATATGGGGAAAAATATGAGATATACACATACCATAAGAGTCTGAAGTACATCTTTACACAAAAAGATTTGAACATGAGCCAAAGGAGATGGTTGGAACTTATCAAAGACTACGACTGCGAGATTCTTTACCATCCGGGTAAAGCTAACATTGTTGCCGACGCTTTAAGAAGGAAGGGTCAGGAGCAGTTAAATATGTTAACTGATCAGGATCAATTGATAGCAGAGATGGCTAAGTTAGAGCTGGAAGTCAAGTATCCGAAGGAGTCGAATGAGAAGCTATTCCAAGTAACTACTGGTTCTACTCTGGTAGACAAGGTAAAAGAAGCCCAACTATACGACGAGGAGTGCGAGAAGATCCAGAAGAGAATAGTCGATGGCGAAGAAATCAAGTTCAAGATCGATAATGAAGGACTGCTACGATTTGAAGGGAGAATCTGGGTACCGCCAGTACCAGACGTCAAGGAAGAGATTTTGGGCGAAGCTTACAATTCAAGATTTTTGATTCACCCTAGGAGTAAGAAGATGTACCAGGATCTCAGACAATATTTTTGGTGGCCGAATATGAAGAGAAACGTGGCTGAATGCGTTGCGAGATGTCTGACGTGCTAGAAAGTCAAAGCAGAACACCAGAGACCAAGTGGATTATTGCAACCACTGGAGATTTCGGAATGGAAGTGGGAGCATATCACGATGGATTTCGTAGTTGGTCTTTCAGAGACTAAGAAGGGTTTCGATGCGATATGGGTTATAGTGGATCGACTGACGAAGTCAGCGCATTTCTTACTGATCAATATTAAGTTCAACTTAGATCAGTTAGCGAAGCTGTACGGGAAGGAAATTATTTCTAGACACGGTGTTCCAGTGTCGATTGTGTCCGACAGAGATTCGCGTTTCACGTCGAATTTCTTGAAGTGACTACAGGAGTGCTTGGGGCGTAATTGCGAATGAGTACGGCGTACCATCCTCAAACTGATGACCAGAGCGAGAGAACGATTCAGACTCTAGAGGATATGCTGAGAGCTTGCGTTATGGACTTCAAAGGAAGCTGGGATGATCATCTACCATTGGTGGAGTTCGCCTACAACAATAGTTACCATGCAAGTATTGGCATGCCTCCTTACGAAGCATTGTACGACAGGTAATGCAGGACTCCATTGTGCTGGGATGAGGTTGGTGAACGACAACTACTGGGACCAGAATTGGTGCAACAAACTGCTGAGATTGTCAAGACAATCAGAACGAGATTGGTTGCTGCTCAAGACAGACATAAGAAATATGTCGATCATTATCGAAAGAATCGAGAATTTGCAGTGGGAAGCTTCATTTTCCTGAAAGTATTTTCCTGAAAGGGAAAGATTCGATTTGGCAAGAAGGGGAAGCTGAGTCCTCGATTTATTGGACCTTTCGAGATACTACGAATGGGTTGGCGAAGTGGCTTACGAGGTTGCGTTATCTCCAGAGCTAGATAATATACACAACGTTTTTTATATTTTCGTATTGCGACCGTATAAACACGATTACAAGCATGTAATAGAATACGAGCCTTTACAGTTCGATAAAAACTTAACATATGAAGAGGTTCCTGTTCAGATAGTTGATAGAAAAGAACAAATACTTAGAAATAAAGTGATACCTTCTGTTAAGGTAATCTGGAGGAACCACAATGCTGAAGAAGTTACGTGGGAACTCGAAGATGTAATGAAGAAATCTTATCCCCAATTATTTGTTTAATTTTTTATATATCGATTCTAGGGGCAGAATCTTTTTAAAGGGGGGAAGAATGTAACAAATGAGATTTTTTTTTAGTGATTCTGGGGACAGAATCCTTTTAAGGAGGGAAGATTGTAGTGAATTAGAATTTTATATGTGAATTTTAATATTTATTGAATTAAATAAATATTTTAATTTATTTATTTATTGAGTTAAATAAATAATTTATGTAATTGTTGTGGAGTTGTAATTGTTGTGGAGTAATTTAATTAAGTGCAATACGTTAATTAAATGAATATTTAATATTAAATTGTTGTGTAAGCAATTTTATGGTATAGTTATAATTTAATTGAGAAAATTAAATTAGATGTATATTATGTGATAATTGTTACATGAGATTATGGTTAGCGAGTACTTATAATTGTTATGTGGTAAATTTTATTTGATTAATTGATGTTAGCTTTAATTTAATTAAATTAGAATGTTGGAATTTAATTAAATAAGGTGTAACATTGAAAGTATGTGTTAAAGAATTTATTAAATAAATAAAAAGGGTTTTTAAATTAGTTTTACCAAACAAAACCCTTAAAACTGTTTTTAAAGAGTTTTGCCAAACAAGGCCCTTACTCCTGTTTTAATTTCAGTTTTGCCAAATAGGGTCTTAACTACTAAAAATCTGTTTTTTAAAATTTAAGAGGTTTTAGCCAAACAAAGCCTTATGGCTTTTTAATTTTCAAAAAAATGTAACTGACATGTATTTAGTAGAGGAAGTTAATATTTGTCAATTATATATATATATATATATATATCTATATATATATATATATATTATATATAATTATATGTATAATATATCATTTATATTATAACAGTTTATATTATACGTTAGTTAGAGAGTTAGTCAGTGTTAGAAAGAAAGAACAGAGAAGAAAAGTTAGAGAGAAAGAAGAAGAAGAAGGAGAAGAAACTGTTAAAACTTGAAGCCTATCATCACCATCATCTTCTTCTTCTAAAGTCAAAGGGTATAAATCTAACTCTCTAACCATTAAAATTGTGTTTTTATGTTCTTCATGTTTTAGTTCTCTTTAATTAGAGTTTTTATAAGAATTAATGTAGACATGATTTATATATATATATATATATATATATATATATATATATTGTGTTATAAATTATTTATATATGAATTGTATAATGATATAATTTGTTTAATTCATGTAAACATGATGAACATGAAGAAATCATGTTCATCAAAAGTTACAGTGAACTTGTTTTGAAAATATATAGTTCCTTTAAAATCAAAATTCATGTTTGATTGTATTATATTATATAAATTGGTGTTAGATTTCGATAACATGCTTGGAAACGAATTCAATATACTTGGAATTATGTGAATTGATTTAGAAATAAACTCACAGTGTTCAATTTCATCAAGAACACTGAAAAATGGCTTTTCTTCAAAATTAACAAAATTAAGTGTTTTAAATTGTGTGTTTTTATGTTATAAGTATTAGAACATGATTAGAAACCTAAAACTGATGTTTTTACAAAAGTTTATGTGAGTTATAAATGCTAAAATCAGAATTTGGTGTGGAGAAATAAGCTAAATTGGCTTTTTCTCTGCACAATTCGCGACACTGTCAGAACAGTCTGCGCAGTGGTGCGGCCGCGCCGCTCCCAAGGCTTATTGGAGCGCGGCCACGCTAGTCCTGCAGATTGTGTAGAAAGTTATTTTTAAAATGCAACTTTGTGAGATTAATGAAGTAATAAAATATAAAGCATGTTAATAAAATTAAAATGCTAAATGGACAGTAATGAATTATGTTATAAAAATATAATATGTAATTATAATTTGATTAATTATAATTATAGTAAATGTATGATTTAAATTATAATTTGTTTAATTATAATATGAATACATAATTTAGTTTGATTAATTATATGAACATATGATATGATTATGTGATGTGATAATTAATTATTAAACCTAATAATTAAAGAGGAATGAGTTAACCTAGATGGGTTAATTAGTTATGTGAATTAGTTATATGATAACTAATTTATATTATTATTAATAATAATGTATATGTAGGGTTAATTAAAGAACGTGAGTATAACTTGTAGCTTGCGCTCGATGCAAGTTTTCTAAACTCAAACTTTACTTGAGTAAGTTTCATATATCTAATTTGTTATTCATATGCCAATTATTGTATTCTCTATAAATTATATATTGAATAAATATCTTATCAAAATTCACTATTGAGTTAATGCGACCTTGACTTAATTGTTCAAGCAAGGTATATCTTATCTTTCGAATGCTTTAAGTTTAATTCTTAAGCATAAGTTATTTCGTAATTCTATATTGTCAAATTATTATTTATTGTGAATTGATTCAACTACTCCTTAGTTGATGATAGTTGAACTCCAAATTTCCTTTTAAGCTTATCCAAACAAAACTTTCTTTGGTGCGAACTTGTTATCAAATACTGAGATGAACAATCCTATTTAATAGGGGATACCATGCGAAAGCGTTAAGATGTTTGTGCACAATACATGGTACGAAGGACTGATCTCCCTAAGTACGAGTTAAGAGTCCATATAGTCTAAAAGACTGTTAAAGGTTTTAAATAGAAATGTTTATAACCTAGGACATAGTTCCAGGTCTTATGACCCTCAGATGATTCCTATATTCGAATTCTAAATTTTGATGAAAGAATTATTATTAAATTCTTTACTATTGATGAATGAAATATTATTCAAATTATTTAAAGTTATTCAGTTTATGTCATCACTACTTTTGTTGTTATTCCAAGTGAGCTGTTGTTTGCTTACTCTTGCATTATATAACCCTTGCAGCTAAAGTCGAAAGTGTTGATGAACCATTAACTACTAAGGGCAAGAGCAAGATAAACAAGTGAAGACTTTTTATGTTCTGATTATAATGTGTAATAAAAATTTTATTGTGTTATGTTTTATTTTCCGCACTTATTTATTGACGTTAAGGTTAGCAAACCATGGGATTGTTTTGATTAAGTTGTAATCCTTTTATAAGGAAGATTTTGTTATTTAATTAAGGTTGCAATGTATTTTGCATTCCTTATTTATGGGCAGCAGTTATGTTTTATTTAGATAGTGAGCACCAAATCTCGTGGAATTGAAGTACCCGGATTTGGGGGTGTCACAGGCTACACTCTCTCTGTGTTTCTCAAAAACCCTAAAAATAGTAATAATAACGTTCAATGATAAAGTCTCAACCTCCAAATACACCCTTATAGAGAAAACATTCAATTAAGGACTTTTAATGAAAAGTCAACTCTGGTCAAACCGGCCAGGCGCGGCCGCAGCTGACCCTCAGCACAAATGGGGCGCGGGCGTGCTGCCTGCTTGTAACATTTTCTCCTAGCGCGGGCACGCTGAATCCAAGCTCTACCAGGGTACGGCTGCGCAGCCCTAGCTTCCTACAGAATACTGCTTGCTGCTTCTAGTTTTTCACTGCTGCTGCTGGACCAAAGCTAATGCTCTTTTCTCCCAACCTTCATATCAATCTTACATGCAATCCACCACATTTCATTTGCTCCTACTCGAGCCGGTTTCATGCCCATTCCATCCACGATGCCACCGAGCTAGTTTCCAAACATGCATTCTACAAAACAAAGATAAAAAGCATGAAAAGTAACTAAAACATGTGAGATTAAGCCTTAGTTATGGTAAGTTGATATCCAATAAGTAGGTATAAAACCTACTTATCATACATGCAGACCTTGAGTTAAATAAGACTACGAGTAAAAAATGTCGAATTTGACAACCCTTCACTCTATGGCAGTTGATTTTGCAAAAAGATGAGTAACAGCTGAAAGGCCTATGACTATAAAACTGAGGATATTTTCCGATTTCATGGAGAGGTGGGCCATAACTAGCTTACACTTCTCAAGGAGTATTGGGGACAAAATTTATCGACGACGACCGACTATCAAGATCGTAATCTACTTCTTACACTTGGCTCAAGCAATAGCTTATGCAGTGGCGAATGTTAACACAACAGCAGGATAATGATGCTGAGGTAATTTTGTCATGAATTTAGCTTTATGTTTAGTTACTTATGGTTCTTCTATTGTATCTTTTCTTCAGGAAGAGTTTCTCTTTGCAGGAGGTCTATAAATATGACTGGTAAGAGTAGTTGAGATGCTATATATATCTAGAAAGAAAATAGAAAATCTTTAGATTGCAATATTTCCTTTCACTACAACTAATCGTTTGCTTGTTGAGTTGTTTGATGTCAAAGGCAATGGAGTTAATTATAGTTTTAGATTCAATATATATTTTTTATATAAATTTTAGTCGCTTGAGCGATTTGTTTATTGTGTTGGTTTATGGATGTCGATCGATTATTTTATATAGTTTTGGTGATTTGTGTATACTGATGTGTGTTGAGATATAAAACATGTACAAATAGGTATAATTTTTTTGGGAAATCCACAAATAAGGCAATTTTTTAAAAATTTTATTAATCAGCGACCATATACGGTCGCTATTACTTATCAGCGACAGCGTGTGACTTCGGGATATTAGCGACCGGGGTGGTCGCTAATGGTGATCGCTGACATGTGGGCCACGTCAACAATGAGACCTGACTCAGCTTAGCGACGACATCAGTCACTATATGTTGGTCGCTGACATTTCGGTAGCTAAAAGTGGTCGCCGACGTGCAATCAACGTCTATAATATATATGACCTCTATCTGTGACCGAATATGGTCGCAGATACATAGCTGCGACCGTTAACGGTCGCAGATGGGCGGTAGCTAATACGCCTTTTTCTTGTAGTGCGCGTACTTCAAAATAGCATAGCCCACTAGGCGGGACCCTCCAAAAACAGCCACAGGTAGACCCGCTGCTGCCGCAGGTAGACCCGCGACTGATCGGGTCTATAAATAAGACCCCCCCCCCCCCAATTAGTCAAAAAAGAGGAGAAAAAAGAGAAAAAGAGAGGAAATTTCGTCCATTTCAGCTCTTAACTCTACCTCCAGTGCTTCAAACTTTAATTTTACTCTTCCAATACACTTGTATAAATATATATACTAACATATCAAGTTTTAACCGGTGGGAACGTAGTTTTCAAGCCTACCAAGTGGTTTAAAGCCTCTAGCACTATATATTATAAGATTTCTTGTGATTTAAAGCTTTTTACTACTTTAACATATATATATGAGCGTATATATATATATTTATAGCTTCTAGTTTCAGCTGAATTTCAAATATGTGGCCTTTCTAGCTTCAATCTATGTATATATAAGTATATATACATTTTTAAGTGTTATTTTAGCTTGGATTTTAAATCTGTGGCTTTTATTGCTTTAATATATATGTATATATATATATATATATGTATATATATATATATATATAAATCTGTGGCATTTTCTAATTTAATATATATATATATATATATATATATATATATTAACTTCGTTAGCCTGGATTGCTAATCCGTGACTTTTTCTTGCTTTAATATATATATATAATTATATATATATATATATATATATTTATACTAACTCATTTGGCTTAGATTGCTAATCTGTGGCCTTTTCAACTTCAACATATATATATATATATATATATATATATATATATATATTTACATTGATCAGTCACGCCTAGATTGTAAATCTGTGACTCTTTCCAGCTTTAATATATATATATATAAGTAATATATATATTATTTATTCAATATGATTAAATATTTGTTTTAACTGTTCATTTGATGTATATTGATTCTAATGTAAAGTTTGTGGTCTAGATTTATCTACATCTAGCCATATCTAACTTTTAACAGGTTCAAAAGTTTTCAAACTAGAACCGTTGAGCTAGAATTGCTAAGATTTATTTAAATCTAATTTTGTAAATATTAAAGCAACTACGCGACCCTAGATCCGTATCTAGAGGGACCGAGAAGATTTGGCTATGCGCATGCAAGGATTTATCTGATGAATCATTTGTCTTGCGATGTCTAGATTTTAATTTGTATTTTATTTCAATATCTCTGTTGTGCAAGCTTTTGATGATATTTTGTGAGCCTAGGAATCACGGGATCTACGATTAATCACATGGATCTAGATCCGATTCCCACGATGGACAAATTTAAACTGTAAATACGGCTTGCCAGTCTTTCTGTAAATGTAAATCAAAGGGACCTTAAAACGGTTATCCAGATTTAAGGTCTCAGCATAGTAAATTGTGGTTTGTAGTGCTCGGTTCACTTTGATGGCTTTCATACCCATAAGGACCCGACACTTGTATATATATTATTTGGTCGAGGATGCTTCGCATCCCGACAATAAAATCAAAATTAGCCTAATGCAGAATAAAATGGAAGTATCAAAAGGCTTCAATTCCTATGTTAGTGAAAGGGTTTGAAAACCATCTTTCAAAACATCAATTTCATATCTTGTCTAAAAATGGACTTTTCAAATAAATTAAACCCTTCGTATATAGGTCCAACGAAGCACATCACTACTTTCAAATAAAGCACTTAGGCCCAATTACTGCAAGTACGCACACACACACACACACACACTGTAAATAAATTAGAAGAATTGAAAAGACGCGATAACCTTGCTTCACAGATGTCGGGGGGTGCCCAACACCTTCCCCCCGCTTAATCAAGCCCCCGAACTCTATGAATCTAGATTTCAAAGGCCAAGTTAAATAGAGTCCAATTTTTGGGCCTACTTGCAAAACATTTCAAATAAAACTCGGTTGAGTTGGTACAACCATTTCAAACATACCAACTGGCGACTCTATAAAATCAAACTTTTTAAATCATCGACATTGTATGTCGGTCTTTTCCTGAAAATTCACCCTTCAGATCAAACAATCAAATAGAGGGTATAAAGGGTAGAAATACATAGGAAAAGGGATCGCCAAAGATTTTTCCCGACGTCGACAAGACTTTTGCTCAGCAATTTCTTGGAGTACTCTACATTCAGGTTCTTCTCAATGAGTTTTGCTTTGACTTTATGATTTCTTTGTCCACTTTACGAACTGAAGTATGCTTTACGACTTGTAGTGAACTTTACAAAAACTGCAAATGCTATGCAACCCATCTAATGTATTGTGATCATGCTTTTACTATGTTATTCATCTTCTCATTATGACTTAGCAGAGTAACTTTACGAACATTGAAAATCCTATCAACTATACATCAGGCCAGCTTTAACAATATCAACCTAACATTATTTGATCTTTCTAATCTAAGTCCTTGTACAATGAATCAGATCATTAATAAGGACTTTACAAATCATACTGGTACAAATATACATTAAGCACATTCATCATCAAATTTAAATATGCAAACTCTAACACTCCCTTTTTTTCCTTTTTTGTAAACAAGTAGTCTTTTTGGTTATTATCCTCTCTTGGTTGTTGCTTGTCTTTTAGAAATTAAAAATGGTGTAAGCTCTTAAGTATCCTCGTTGAGTTTTTCCTAGGATATTCTTGTTTCACTCGTTATCTAATATGGCAGACTCTAGCACAGTTAATAGTGGTGATAATAATGCTCTCACTCCCAAGGAAATATCACCATTTCAGACACTTTTGTCCAATTCTACCTCCTCTCACTATGCTCAATCAAGTATATTTTCTCATGTATTTAGTGTTTCATCCACATGTGCTTCTTAGATTATTTACTCAGGTGCTTTAGAGCATTTGAATGGCTCTTCACAACTATTTAAGTATTATACTCCTTGTTCTAGGAAAGATAAGTTTCTAGTAGCTGATGATTCCATCTCTCTTATATCAAGGAGAGGTTCAGTTGTTTGTACTCCAACTTTATCTTTATCGTCTTTTCTGTATGCTCCTTCCTTTACTACAAATCTATTATATGTTCAGCGCCTCACCATATCTCTAAATTGCTCAGTAATTTTTTTTTCTCATTATATTATTTAGGACTTGGTAACAGCTCAGGGGATTTACAATGGTAGTTCAGTAGGTGGCCCTTACTATGTAGATGTTCCTCAAGTTAGCATGCCTTCGATTAAGAACAGAACTTCTACTCAGGCTATTTAGTCTGCGTATAACTCCAATTTAGCTCTTCACCATCAGTGGCATCAACGTCTGTGACATCTTTCATTTGGTGTTTTAGAATCTTTATTTCAAAATTTAACTAAGCAGTGCAATAAAATGTAATTTTTTATGAGTCTTGTGAATTGGCTAAACACAAACGATCTATTTATTCTGCTATTAATAAGTATGAACCTTTTGCTACATACTTATGTATGGGGCCCCTTTCGGGTTATTTCGCGTACTGGTCATCGTTGGTTTGTTAGTTTTATTGATTGATCTCGTACTGTGGATTTATCTCATTCGTTCAAAACAAAAAAGTTTTCTCTTACTTTTGCGTGTTTCATAAAATGATACTAACCAAATTTGATGCAAAAATTAGAATCCTATACAGTAATAATGGTCATGAACATATTGACGGTGCTTTTAGGTCATATCTGTTTGTATCATTCTTCAAACTTCTTGTTTTAAAACTCCATAACAAAATGGGGTAGCTGAACAAAAAAATCATCATTTATTGGAAGTTACCTGTGTTAGTTCCCAGAAGCACAATAGTTATCTAGAAGGGGGGTTGAATAGATATTTTAAAACTTTTTCTTTTTCAAAATACTTGTCAGTATTGATTAAACTGACTGCAGTGGAATATATGTTTGTTCCCCTTAAGATTAATGCAATAATGGTTTGATAAGCAATTATAACAGTTATAACAGATATAGCAGTTATAGCAGTTAATAAGACACAGCGATTTTAAGTGGTTTAGAGCACTCAAGGCTCCTAGTCCACTCTTCTACTCCACGAGTAGGAAATCCGCTAAGGATGTCTTTACAACTTTGAATCACTAAGATTCCTTCAAGATCAATAATCTTGGAACTTCTTTAGTTCACTTAGAACTCTTCAATTCCAGCAGACTTGGTACACTTAGTTTAAGAGTGGTTTTCTGGGGTGTGCTACTCAGTTGCTATTAAGCATCAGTTCTGAAGAACTGAATAGCGAAGCAAGTTTATCTCTTGGATCGTAGTGTTTGGACGTTGAAAGTTTTTGAGCTTTTTTGTTCTTTGCTTGCTTGATCTGAATCCTTGTCTGATTTGCTTATGAAGGAGCCTTTGAATTATTTCCGTTTAAGGCATCCGTTGTAGCATTAAATGCTTCAGACATTTATGAGCACTGATGTTGACGTCCTGTAAATCTGCTGATCAGCTGTCTAGCCCACTGACACAGCAGACTGATTTCTCACCTAACACCTGAAAAGGTGTTTTCAGCAAGCATGCAGTCCTTTCCTTAGCTTCTTCAATACGCTTCTTTGATGCATACTAAGGATGAATGTTGGATCATTGGGACTATTAAATTTTTAACGTCTATAAGCCTTTCTTCATTTGATACTCTTCCTCCTTCATCAGATAGACAAACTTTGATGCTGACTGGAGGGTCACCACGATCGTGGTCTTTATACCATGATCGTTGTGTGTTGGCTTGCTCATACTTGATTCAGCTTAAATCATAGAGAACACTACGATTTCTCTTAAACTCTGATACACTACGATTTCCTCTTACTTGTCTTGCAAACTCCACGATTCCGAGAGCTGACTGCGATTCTTGACTTGGCTCGGCAGGCGCTCTGATCATCTCCACGATTCTGAGTATGGCTTCCAAGACAGACTACGATTCTTGAACACTTTCATTGAAGCTCCATGATTGTGCCTTGGCTTCTGCAAACTTTGACTGGCTTGGCATACTAAGATTCTGTCAAGGCCTAACATTTACATCTCAAAATAGATCAATCTAACAGCTTTGATCTTTTTTTATATGTTCATTTACAGAATTATAAACATTAAAGCACAGATCAACCTATTAATTTTGATCTATCATCTAAATCCTTGTACATATGTTCCTTGAAGGACTTTACACATAGGCATATATATTTACTTTCAACATCAAATTTAAATATGCAATTCCCAACAATCTCCCCCTATTTGATGTTGACATAACCAAGGAGATTTGTATCATATCATCAATTTCTAAATGCAGGATGCTAGAAAGTAAATATGACTTAATGTTTCAGTGAGCAGCTAAAATTTCTAGAGAATAAGCATAAATTTACTGATGTTTGAAAAAGATATTACAATCTAGCATAGATACATCAATACAAAACAAACTTTACTTATCTCTATTTTCTCTGCCTCTTGCTCTTCGGAGGGTTGGCATACTCTGCATCTCTTCTTCTTCTAGTTTGCTCATCTATCCATGCAATGTCGTCTAGCTCTTCTTAGCTCAACCTTTCTGAATGATCATGTCTGTTCATGAAGATAGGATCTCCAATGGGTATGTTAAGACCAGTAGAGGATACTCCTTGTGAGCTAGGAGCTGGACCTTGACTTCCTCTATAGGGATCAGCCATGAGAGGTGGACGGTTCTGCTACTGTTAATCAATTTATGGAGGCTGATAGCTAGGACTTCTGGGGTTGCTCCTCGATGATTGACCAATGTGAGTTTTCTTTCTTTTTCCTCTGCCTCTGCTGCCTCTGCCTCTACCTCTATCTCCTTCCTCATTATTCTCCCCCTTTACGTCAGCATCAAGGGTTCGAGTGTCTTCAGATAGGCGGTTGACACCTTGCACCAGCTCATGCATCTGAGATCGATTTTGGGCAATGTCACTACGATTTTCCTCGACTATAGCCTCAGTATTTCATCTCTATTCCTAAAGTCGCTCTATGGCTTCTGTAGTTTACTGAACTTGAGTCATGGCAAAGGTTTGGAATTCTTGTAGTGTGAGACGCATCTCGTGAATCTGTTTAGTCATGAGAGTATTCTGAGATTCTTGAGTTTTTTGAAGAATCTCCATAGATTCCTTATGCTTTTTCATAGCTACAAAGTGAATAGCATCCCTTTGGCTGAGGTTGTCACCCATTTCTCGTATAATCTCCCGTAACTTTTTTGATAGCTCAGTTGCCAAGTTCCCTGGCAGTGTCTTGACAAAGTCGATTATATGGTCGAATCTTTTGTGAAGTGCCAGAGAGCTTGCTTCAAAATTCTCCTCTGTCTCTAGGGCCATATGACTTGTCAAATCATCCAGCTCCTCTTTGATAGGTAGTAGAGATAGACGATCAAGAATTTTTTGAGCATCAAGAGGAGAGGTCGTAGTGTACTCACCTATCCTTGACATGCTCGTAAGAGCAAGTGCCATATCAAAATATTCATTTTTGGGGGACGAGGGAATGTCTGACTGGGTGATAGGGGCTTGTGTTTGGTGTATGGGAGAAGTGTTTGGTTCAGGGTCTGGTGTATATGGTTCGTTGATTTGTTCTGGAGACTTAACGATTTCAGTGTCATGATGTTGTTTGACAAGCATGAATCTTAGTTCGTCGTCCAGATTTGGTGGCTCGATGGTTGAGGTCTCAAGCCGTTGTTCGACGATTCTGGTTATTTGCTCGACAACTATAGGATCATTGACAGTTGGCTCTATAAGGGTAAGTTGGTTATTTGGTTCATCAGTTATAGAGTTTTGGGACTCTGTAACTGGAAACTGGTTTAGTGGGTGAAGAACCACTTCCAACCATCTTGGCAATTCATAGAACTGATTGAAATGTGATGGAGGGCAGTGGTTGATAATGAAAGAGAGGGGGTGTAATATACCTCATACTCAGTCTCTGAAGTTGAATCATTGGTGATCAGCTTCTGAGCAAATTTGCGATTTCTTGGAAATCCATAGGCAAGCACAGAGATTGTTGGATAAGCCTTGTAAATGCAGAACATGTGATCCCATGTGTTAAGAATCAGAGCTCTATGATAGGGCATCATAGGCAAGTAATTAAACAGCTAATTATAGTTAGATGTTCTTTCTGCATCCTTGCCCACTGATATTACCACAAGATCAACATCCTCTTCTTCATCATTATCTTCATCATTTTCATCAAGAACTTCAACCACATCTACCATCTCATCGTCAACAATATCCACCATTTCTGCATCAGTAGACTTTACGAACTCTTCAGGGGCTGAGGGAACTTCAGGATTATCTATTGGTAGCTCCCCCTCAACTCCTGCATTTTCTTGTTCTACTAACAGCTCCCCCTCAGCTGTAGCACTTTCTTGAACATGAGCTTCCAGAGACTCCTCCTCAACATCATCAAGGCTCATCTCAGTTGCTTTTGGCATTACTTCTTCAGAATGAGCCATTCCTTCTTCCTGCACTTCCTCAATGTGAACAACAACTTCAGGCAGCTCCTCCTCAGCATGGTCCCCAGCCTGATCAAATGCATTAGGATCTTCTGCACCCTTGAGGTAGGCTTCTACATCAGTAATAACTCTGATCTCTTCCAAAGTTGGACTAGATGCTTGAGGCTCAGTGCTTTGTTCAGCCTTCTTAGCAGCCCTTCTTCTTTCATCTTTTTTCAACACTTCCTCATTTGCCAGGAGATACTTTTTGACAAGTTTCTTCTTTGTTTTCTTTAGCTTGGACACAGCATTAGCACTTTCTTCAGCTTCAGCCCTGACAATTTGTTCAGGCTGAGAGTTTGTTGCAGCTTCCTTCTCCTGAGAGGTGGCAAGTCTGGACTCCACAATTTGTAAGGACTCCACAATCGTAGTGAGTGAAGACTTCATTAATTTATGGTTGTGTTTCTTCTTCTTCTTAGGCTCAGAACTTCCTTCAGCCTTATCCTCACTTGTCTCCCTCTTCTTCTTCTTCTTTTCCTTAAGAACTTCTTCTGGTGATTCGGTTACCTCAAGAGTAAGTTCCCTTTCAGTGATAACACCTCGAATCCCAGTATCAGAACCAGAACCCCCTTGCGTTGCATCAGTGGTTGAGCCTTGAGGCTCCCCAGCTATCTGAACACCTTCATTCACTTTTCTTTTCCCTTTGCACTTTCTGACCAGAGCCAAAGGTTCTTCTTGGTTGACTTCTTCTTCCTCCTCAGTTTCCTTTACAGCAGACGTATTTCCAGACATCATCTTTACATTCTCTGTTGGATTCCTCTTCCAATTCTGAAACAGCTATTGGGTCATCTTTCTGTTGGGATTGATGGGAGTACCTTCTGTATCCCCAATCTTGTCACCCAAGGCAGACTGTGGGATTATGCTGATGAATCTCCCATAGAGCATCTTTGCAGAGCTCTTAGTCTTCTTTGGGCTGAGTATCCACTTCCCAAACCATTCCATTAGAAGAGCCCAATAGTTAAGTTGGATTCTGAAGCAGATAGCTGTCATGAGTTTCAGTTGCTTCTCATTTATAGAGTCGTGACCAGAGCCCTTGCAGCATATGCATTTTCCAATAATGTTAGCCAGAAATTCATACTTCTGGGGAAACTCTTTCTTCTTATAGCCCTTGATTCCTTCAAACTTAGAGTGGTACATCTTCTGTAGACCTTCATGGAAATCGATGACATCCATTGACGAAAGACCATTTGATTTAAACCCTAGGTCCAGGTTTATGCTTTTAGCGTTGAGTCGAATCTGCACGCCCTTGACTTTGGTAGTGATGACGTCGCCTTCGAAGACCCCATTGCAGTAAAACTCATTCACCAGCTTTGGGTAAATCCTTGTGCTGGTGCTCAGAGCTTCTTCGAGGCTAGCTCTCTTCAGAAGAGATAGAATTTTGTGGAACTGAGGGTCAGCAGTCTTAAACTCGTCAAAGCATAGCTGGTAACCAGAAATAATGTTGGAAGCAGCCATTGATTCTGTTGAGTTATCCTATTGCAAACAAACTTAGCTTAGCTTTCTAAAGCTTAGGGTTTCTTTTTGAGAGAGAGAGAGAGAGAGAGAAACTTTTGAAATTCAAAGGTAAACTGACAAATGATAGTTCAAAATGAATTTATAACTTCCCTCCATATGATTTGCAGAGAGGGACACGTGTTGAGTTCTACTGGACTCCACGGATTTAAGTTGAATGAAAAGTACGGTTTTGTCCTTAGCTCTACCTGAGCTAGAGAGTTCTCTTGAGAGGACTACGATTGTCGAGAACCACTCCACGATTGTTGAGTTCCATGCTTAGCTTGCTCCTTAACCGTTGACTCTACGGTTTCCAATTATGCATCCTGAAATAGCATCCCTTCTAGGTTAAGGTTGCTCGGGAAGGGCCAACCTCTTAGTCTGACACTAAGGGTCAGGTTTGTCCCTAAGGCGCTTATCAGAAGGGTTTCTTAGATTTGGTAATGCTGTCACCACAGTGAGCTTTTCTGTCATATCTAGATCACTCCACAATCGTGGTTTCTCTTAGTCATCTCTACGATTTTGACTTAGCCTTTCTATCTGCATGATTAGCTCTAACTAGAGCATAGAATTCATGGTTGTAGATTTAACATATCTAACTCACTTATTAATTTATTAAATCTGGATTCATCTAAGGGTTTTGTAAAAACATTAGCAAGTTGATTTTCAGTAGGGATGTATTGCAAGGATATAGTTCCATTTTGAACATGATCTCTAATAAAATGATATCTTATCTCTATATGCTTAGTCCTAGAATGCATGATAAAATTATGTGTTATTGTTATGGCACTTGTGTTATCATAGTGAACTTGTATAGATTTGAAATCAAACCCATAATCTATTAGCTGGTTCTTCATCCATAGGATTTGAGCACAGCAGCTGCCTGCAATAATATATTCAGCTTCTGCTGTTGAAGTTGATACTGAGTTTTGCTTCTTGCTGAACCAGGACACTAGTCTATTTTTTAGCAGTTGACAAGTGCCACTGGTACTCTTTCTATCTATTTTGTATCCTGCAAAATCAGCATATGAATATCCTATCAGTTCAAAAGAGGACTCCTTGGGATACCAAAGTCCCAAGTAAGGTGTGCCCTTGAGATACCTGAAAATCCTTTTTACAGCAATTAAGTGTGATTCCTTAGGATTAGCTTGAAATCTAGCATATATACATATTGCAAACATTATATTTGGTCTACTGGCAGTTAAGTAGAGAAAGGAGCCTATCATACCTCTGTATTGAGTAATGTCAATACATTTACCTTTCTCATCTTTGTCAAGCTTGGTTGCTGGAGCAATTGGTGTTTTCATGGGAGAGGCTGATTCCATGCCATACTTCTTAAATAAGTTTTTGATGTACTTGGCTTGGTTAATGAAGATAACTTCATCAGTCTGCTTTACTTGCAGTCCAAGGAAGAAATTCAGCTCACCCATCATGCTTATTTCGAACTTGCTCTGCATAAGCTTGGCAAATCTCTTACACAGATTTTTATCAGTAGAACCAATGATAATATCATCTACATATATTTGAACGAGTAAAACTTTATCTTTTTGCTTCCTAAGAAATAATGTGGTGTCTGCTCTACCTCTAGTGAATCCTTTTTCAATAAGAAAGTTAGTTAGTGTTTCATACCATGCTCTATGTGCTTGTTTAAGTCCATATAAGGCTTTGTCTAGTCTATAGACATAATTAGAGAAAGTTGGATTGATAAAACCTGAAGGCTACTCCACATATACTTCTTCTTGAAGTTCACCATTCAGAAATGCACTCTTGACATCCATCTGGAAAACTTTGAACTTCATGTGGGCAGCAAATGCAAGGAATATCTTGGTAGCTTCAAGTTTGGCAACAGGTGCAAAGGTCTCGTCGTAGTCGATGCCTTCTTCTTGAGAATAACCTTTAGCCACCAGTCTTGCTTTGTTCCTTGTGATCACCCCATCTTCATCCATCTTGTTTTGGAAGACCCATTTGGTGCCAATGACTGGGTGATTACTTGGTCTAGGAACTAATCTCCAAACTTTGCTTCTTTCAAACTGATTCAGCTCCTCTTTCATGGCTTCTATCTAGCTTGAATCTTCCATTGCATCTTCTATCTTCTTGGGTTCTATTTGAGACAGAAAGCTCAAATAGAAGCACTCATTCTGAGTTACAGACCTTGTCCTGATCCTTGCAGTTAGATCTCCAATGATTAGGTCTTGAGTGTGATCTCTTGCCCATCTGTTCCCTGTTAGAACATCTGGTCTGGTGCCTTCTTGTATGAACACTTCAAGATTAACTTCTGGCTCTTATTATAGAGAATCGTCGTCTGGTGCATCTCTCTCCATGATTTCTTCTTCAGCCTCGACGATTCCACCTTCTTGGGCTGTGATCGTTGCGTTGGGCTTGACCACCTCAATCATGGTGTTTGGATCTTCGGTCGCAGTGTCTTGTGGTGCAGACTTGTCTGAGTCTGTTTCATCAAAGATAATGTGGATCGAGACTTCAACACTTAGCATCTTTTTGTTGAACACTCTATAGGCTTTGATGTCTGTGGCATATCCAAGAAAGATTCCTTCGTCTGACTTGGGTTAGAATTTAGTCAGATATTGTTTTTCCATTGTTGAGAATATAGCATGCACAGCCGAACACATGGAAATAACTGACATGGGGCTTTCTTCCTCTCCACAGCTCGTAGGGAGTCTTCTTCAATATAAAGTGAACAAGAGACCTGTTTTGAGTGTAGCACGCAGTGTTGATGGCTTCTGCCCAGAAGTATTCAAGTAGATGAGCTGCTGCTAGTAAAGTTCTTCCTGCTTCGATCAGCATTCTGTTTTTCCTTTCAGCTACTCCATTTTATTATGGAGTTCGTGGAGCTGAGAAGTTATGGCTGATGCCATTGTCTGCACAGAACTAATCCATTTCTGATAAGTCGAACTCTCTACTATGATCACTCCTTATGGCCTTGATCATCTCTCCTTTTTCATTCCTCACCAGCTTGAACATCTTGATCAGTTGGGAGCTTGTTTCATCTTTAGAATTAAGAAAGAACACCCATGTGAATCTGGTGTAGTTATTTACTACGACCAGTGAGTATCTCTTCCCTCCAAGGCTCACAGTTGGAATTGGCCCGAAAAGATCCATATGTAGTAACTGAAGGGGCCTATCAATTGAGTTGACTGCTTTGCCTTTGAATGAGCTCCTTGTTTGCTTTCCAAGCTGGCAGGCGTTGCATGGCCTTTCTTTGACGAAGCTGAACTTGGGTAAACCTGCTACAAGATCTTTGGAGGCCAGTTTTGACATGCTCTTGAAGTTGAGATGGGATAACCTCATATGCCAAAGCCAACTTATTTCTTCAGAGGCTTTAGCAAGAAAGCATACTGTCTCATCAGAACTTAGTTTAGCAAGATTAATAGTGTAGACATTTTCTTCTCTTGTTCCAGTCAGCTTAATAGAGGAGGTCTCCATATCTCTGACTTGACATTGATTGCTGAGAAAAGTGACTTAATGGCCTTTGTCGCAGAGTTGGCTGATGCTCAGAAGATTGTGCTTTAGTCCATCCACATAAGCCACTTTGCTGAAGGACACAGCACCATTCCCAGCTGAGCCATATCCTTTTGTCTTGCCAGAGCCGTTATCTCCAAAGATAACTGTTAGTCCCTCCTTCTCTGTGAAGTTAGACAGGAGGGCTTTGTTTCCGGTCATGTGAAGAGAGCACCCACTATCCAGATACCATGTTGTGATCATGGGGCTCAGTTCCTGCAGACAGGTTAAGCTTTCATGTTGGTACCCAGACTTGCATGGGTTTTACGATGTTAGTACCCTTGGGAACCCAAATCTGCTTAACTTTGGGCTTATCATGCAGAGGGTTATAATAACACATTGCAGCTTTATGACCATTTCTACCACATACAAAGCATCTAATATAATGCATGCTTGTGTGTGTGTGTGTGGATTCTTTCTCCATTTGGACTTTTGTGGATACTTGGTGGCCTTACTCTTATATTGATTCTTCTTTTTCCATGTAGCCTTGTGATTCAGGGTTTGTGATGAGTGAATCTCAACTCCACGATTCCTTCCAGGTTGGTTCATGAAGTCAGTTTTGCTTGACTCCATGATCCTTCGAGGTTGGTCAGTGGTGACTGAGTTACTCTTCTCCTTTCTGAACCCCAGGTCAGCATGGGATCCGTTGTGTCTAGGGACATGACTTGGATCAGAAGAGCAGGGTTGCACTGGTTCTTCCTTCTGTGTGAATTTCACAAATGTAATGCTTCTATTGAAATTTGAAACACTATTGATGTTGATTTCCTTGAGCTTTTCCACACATGGTTCTGAGGTAGACTCCCCAAAACCTAAGCATGTTCTATCAGAAGCATTTCTCTGACTTGAAATCAACATGTCCATGGATGAAGAGGACCTATTCCACATTGAGATAGTCTTTTCTAGCTTCTCAATCTTAGAGGTTAGTTTTGACTCTCTTTGAGTGCTCAGTTCATTGGTCTGTCTTAAGAGGTTATTCTCAGCTTCAAGTTTAGAGAGAGAGACAGAACTGAGTAGAGCTGTTTCCAGTTCTTTTTGAACTTTCTCTTTCTCTTTTTGAAGACCAGAATAATCTTTAGACAGAACTCTGAACCAATTTATATATTGATGCAGATCAGATGTTATGTCATATAATGCAGTTCTTAAATCATCAATGTCTACATCAGAAGAGTTAAAGTCAAATACCTCATCTATGCTTACCTCATGATGGTCAGTGCTTTTCTTGTTGTTTACATCTTTGGCCATCAGATACAGGTTGGCTGCTTGAGGTTCTTCATCATCTTCAGACTCAGCATTTGTGTCGTTGTCTGAGTCACTCCATGAACCTCCAGCTACAAGACCTTTGTCTTTCTTTTGATGCTTTTTGTAGCCTTTGAACTCCTTCTTTGGATTCGTCTTTCTTTTCAGCTCTTCTCTGATAGGTTTGTTGTAGTTTGCAATGAAATGGTCTGGTTTTTTGCAGTTGTAGCAAAAGTTATTGATCTGCTCCTGACTGCTGTTGCTATTGAATCTCTTAGGTCTGCCGCTTCTTCCTTTACGCATGAACCTTCTGAGTCTTCTGACTAGCATTGCAATATCTTCATCATCATCTTCCTCAGAGGCAGATTCATTTTCATCATGAGCTTTGGAGATTTCATCTGTTTCCTTGAGAGCATCTCATTTATCCTTCTTTCTTCCTTCAGATAGAGTCTCTGCTCGTTGAGTCAGCTCTAGTTTGTAGGTAAGAAGGTTTCCATAAAGTTGTTGGACAGTCATTTCATGCAGGTTCTTTGATTCTCTGATTACAGTGGTTTTGGCATCCCACTTTCTTGGTAAAGACCTCATGAACTTGATGATAAGATCTTTGTTAGGATAGATCTTTCCAAAAGCTCGAAGAGAGTCGAGCAGCAAGTTAAATCTCTCGTTAGTGGAAGTGACATTTTCTCCTAGAACATGGGTAAACATCTCATACTGTTGAGTCAGTAGAGATTGCTTGTTTTCTCTGACTTCTTCAGTTCCTTCATGCATGATGAACAGTGCTTCCTAGACTTCTTTGGCAGTCTTGCAGTTAACCACATTCTCGAATAGATTATCCTCTAAAGACTGGAACAGAATGTTCTTAGCCATTTTGTCTAGCTGGACATCTTTCTTCTCGTTGTCAATCCATTCTGCTTTGACCTTGATCATAACTCTGTTTGGATCGTCTGGAGTTGGTGCAAGCTTTGTTGGAATATAGGACCCATTCAGAACGGTTTCAAATAGATCATCATCTATTGAATCCATGTAGGCTTGCATACGAACTTTCAAGTTGGCAAATTTGTCTCTGTTGCACATAGGTGGCTTGCTGCCTCCACCGGTCTTGGTCTCGCTTATCAGATGTGTCATTGGATCTACTCAAGCTTTGTAGGCTAGTTGAGAGAATCTGCTTTGATACCAATTGTTAGTTCCCAGAGGCACAATAGTTATCTAGAAGGGGGGTTGAATAGATATTTTAAAACTTTTTCTTTTTCAAAATACTTGTCAGTATTGATTAAACTGACTGCAGTGGAATATATGTTTGTTCCCCTTAAGAGTAATGCAATAATGGTTTGATAAGCAGTTATAGCAGTTAATAAGACACTACGGTTTTAAGTGGTTCAGAGCACTCAAGGCTCCTAGTCCACTCTTCTACTCCACAAGTAGGAAATCCGCTAAGGATGTCTTTACAACTTTGAATCACTAAGATTCCTTCAAGATCAACAATCTTGGAAATTCTTTAGTTCACTTAGAACTCTTCAATTCCAGCAGACTTGGTACACTTAGTTTAAGAGTGGTTTTCTGGGGTGTGCTACTCAGTTGCTATTAAGCATCAGTTCTGAAGAACTGAATAGCGAAGCAAGTTTATCTCTTGGATCGTACTGTTTGGACGTTGAGAGTTCTTGAGCTTTTTCGTTCTTTGCTTGCTTCATCTGAATCCTTGTCTGATTTTCTTATGAAGGAGCCTTTGAATTGTTTCCGTTGAAGGCATCCGTTGTAGCATTAATTGCTTCAGACGTTTCTGAGCACTGATGTTGACTTCTTGCAAATCTGCTGATCAGCCGTCTGGCCTACTGACACAGCAGACTACTTTTTCACCTAACACCTGAAAAGATGTTTTCAGCAAACATGCAGTCCTTTCCTTAGCTTCTTCAATACGCTTCTTCGATGCATACTAAGGATGAATGTTGGATCATTGGGACTATCAAATTATCAACGTCTATAAGCCTTTCTTCATTTGATACTCTTCCTCCTTCATCAGATAGACGAACGTTGATGCTGACTGAAGGGTCACCACGATCGTGGTCTTTGTACCATGATCGCTGTGTGTTGGCTTGCACATGCTTGATTCAGCTTAAATCGTAGAGAACACTACGATTTCTCTTAAACTCTGATACACTACGATTTCCTCTTGCTTGTCTTGTAAACTCCACAATTCCGAGAATTGACTGCGATTCTTAACTTGGCTCGGCAGGCGCTCTGATCATCTCCACGATTCTGAGTGTGGCTTCCAAGACAGACTACGATTCTTGAACACTTTCATTGAAGCTCCATGATTCTGCCTTGGCTTCTGCAGACTTTGACTGGCTTGGCAAACTACGATTCTGTCAATGTCTAACATTTACATCTCAAAATAGATCAACCTAACAGCTTTGATCTTTCTTCTATACATTCATTTACAGAATGATAAATATTAAAGCACAAATCAACC
This sequence comes from Panax stipuleanatus, assembly GCA_020205555.1. NCBI lineage: Eukaryota > Viridiplantae > Streptophyta > Magnoliopsida > Apiales > Araliaceae > Panax > Panax stipuleanatus. The sequence goes on from CM035122.1 coordinate 50,285,250, forward strand.
TAACAATTTTGATCTATCATCTAAGTTCTTGTACATATGTTCCTTGAAAGACTTTACACACGCATATATATTTACTTTCAACATCAAATTTGAATATGCAATTCCCAACAACCTGAACACTTATGTTCGCTATGAAAATTCCCAAATATCTCTGGAGTGATATTGTTCTTACTAATGCTTTTCTCATCAATCGACTTCCTTCTAAAGTCCTTGACAATTACAATCATATCTCGCTTTTCAAACACTCCTCTAGTCCTTCATTAAGCCCACGAATCTTTGGATGTGTGTGCTTTGTCCATAATAAAAATCCTACTAGAGGTAAATTTGATCCCAAATATTTTATTCGTTGTATTTTCATTAAATACTCTCCTACTCAAAAGGGGTGCAAGTGTCATTATCCTCCTAACTGAGTTCATGTTACTCACGATATCACCTTCTGAGAATCAGAATTGTTCTATTCTTTCCCATCCTCCTCTCAGAGGAAAACTTCTACTAATATGGAGGTGTTGATAATACTTCTCAGGGGAGTCATATGGCAGATTGAATAGACCTAAGCTAAAAATTATTTCCGTAGAGACAAGGACAAGATATATGCCAAAAACTTTTTCAACTTGCTACCATTCAAGTGCAAGATTTCATTCTCCATATTTGTCTTAGCAATTCTATCAATACCCACCTTTGGTGCTGTTTTAATAAAGTCTGATATGAATTTTGATCAAATAATACTTATTTGGTGTTTATCGTGATTAATTCTCATTTAAGTTTGATCATATATTGAGTACCTCACGATCAATCAAGCTAGAGTATGAGTCGAGTTTGGGTGATCATCGAGTTTTTAGTATATTTTTTTTCAAGATTATATTATTTATGTAAATAATACATAATTAAATTATACTCCTTCCGTTTCAATTATTGAAAGTCAATGTAATATTTTACACTTAAAATTGAGATGAATTATTAGAAATTATGAAGCGATAAATCTTGTAATGAGTAGTATTTTTTAAATAGTTTATAATATTAAATATTATATTGATTTAAATCAAAGGAATAATATTTAGTTTGCATTAGACAATGTCTTATTTTGACTTTAAAAAGTCAGTAGTGATCTTATATATATATAGACAATGATCCATAAAATGTATTTGTTATAGATTAATAATAGTTAAATTCTATATCTACCTTCCATTACAGCTATCAATGGCTTGGATTAAAAATCACATCTCGCCATCCGCTCTAATTTCTAGCGGATGTGATTAAAATTTTTGGCGGACGGTTATGCTTCTCATTAGGCCAAGTATTCGAAAAAATATTGAGTCCGCTAGACTTTCTCACCCACCCCACTGTAAAATGCAAAACAGCCCCAAGTCTCTCAACGATTTCCTCTCAACGATTTCTGCAATTTCCTCTGAATGATTTCTGCAATAACTTAACTACAATAAAAAGGTATTGAGTCGCTCAATAAGTGAACTATCAGGTCGAATATCGAACAACTCCAATCTATTGAGTCGACTCAATTAATAGAATATCTGTACTTATTCTTGTAAATATTTTATATTAAGTGTACATCTTATATATTAGGATAGGCTTTATTCTGTTGTATTTGAGTCAATCTCTTTCCTAGTTTCTAGCCTTTGATTACTTGATAACCCATGTATATTAGGGATCTCAATGAAGGGAATACACCACAGAACAATTTCCTTTATGGTATCAGAGCTGGTTCCTTCATCCCCATCTCAACCCTAGCCTTCTTCTTCTTCCTCCCTTCTCTTTGCTCCGTCGTGCCTCCTCATCATCATGGCCGATCAACTCAAATTCCATCCTACTTTGGCTATCACTAACGTCAAATCTCTCATCCCTATTACGTTAGATCATGATTCTAGCCAATATCATTCTTGGGCAGCCCTCTTCAAGGTTCACGCACGAGTTCATAATGTGCTTGATCACATCATCCCCCCACTGGATGAGACGGCTAAGAAGATGGCACAAGATGCAAAGGCAGCCGATTCCGTCCTTTGGCACCGCCTTGACGCTGCCGTATTGCAGTGGCTGTATGCAACCGTATCACAAGACATCCTTAATTCCATTCTTGTGAACGATGACTCGGCTGAGAATGCTTGGAAACGTATTGCGGCGATTTTCCAGGACAATAAACACTCGAGAGCTGTTCACCTTGAAAACCAATTCACAAATACGAATTTGGAGGATTTTCCCACCACCACTGCCTATTGCAATCGACTCAAGCTTTTAGCCGATCAATTGGCGAATGTTGATGCTCCGGTCTCTAATATTCGATTGGTGTTGAAAATGATTGCTGGATTAACAGATGCTTATGCTGGTTTTGTGACTCACATTCAACAACATGACCCATTACCGAGTTTTGAGACGGCAAAATCCAAGTTAGCTTTGGAGGAGACAACGATCCTTCAACGGGCCGCTCGTGAGTCGGGTTCCACTGTTCTCGTCGCTAATTCCCAGCAGTCTGATGATGACATGAATTACCACATTCCATCTCAAGGTCATTCCTCTCATCATCGACATAATAATACTCACAATAATAATCGCGGGAATAAGGGACAAAATAAGAAAAATAATAAACATAGTGACCGGAACCCCGGCAAGGGTGGCCGATACTCCGGCGGCGGACGTGGTGGACCGGGACAGCAGCACCAACAGCCATGGCCTTGGCAGTCGTGGTCTTGGCAGCAAAGGGGTGCTTCTTCTTGGGCTGTACCTCCTTGCCCATTTCCCACATTCAATTGGGCTCGACCTAATGCTCCCTACACACAGCCGCACCAACCTGGAATTCTGGGTCCAAGGCCTCAGCAGGCCCTCAATGCCAATGCACCTAGCCCAACTGACATTGAAGCAGCTCTTCACACTCTCAGCCTTGTGCAACCCAATCCGTCGTGGTATATGGACACCGGGGCGACATCTCATATGACATCCGCGCAAGGTAATCTCTCGTCTTATTTTAAATTGAGCACTGATCGTGGTATAATTGTCGGAAATGGCCATTCTATTCCTATTCGTGGTTTTGGTAGTGCTAAATTATCTCCTCCTCACCCTCCATTGGAGTTAAAAAATGTTCTCCATGCCCCTAATTTAATTAAAAACTTGGTTTCCGTTCGAAAATTTACTACTGATAACCACGTTTCTGTTGAATTTGATCCTTTTGGGTTTTCTGTGAAGGATTTTCAGACGGGGCTGGCACTGATGAGATGTAATAGTCGGGGCGAGCTTTATCCTCTCACCACCTCCACCAAAAATCAAGCCATCTTACCTTCACCTTTTGCAGCTTTGTCTTCTTCTCTTTGGCATAACCGTTTGGGTCACCCGGGAGCACCTGTTTTAGACTCTCTTAGGCGGAATAATTTTATTTCATGTAATAAAATTAGCAACTCTCATTTTTGTCATTCATGCCCTCTTGGTAAACATGTTAAATTGCCATTTGTTGATTCTCATAACTCTACTTTTATGCCATTTGATATTTTGCATAGTGATTTGTGGACATCTCCTGTTGTGAGTTCTTTGGGTCACAAATATTATGTACTGTATTTGGATGATTATTCGAAATTTTTATGGACATTTCCCATCTCCAAAAAATCTCAAGTATATTCCACATTCCTTACCTTTCGAGCCTATGTTAACACTCAATTCGAAAGGGAATTAAAAAATATCCAATGTGACAATGGTAGAGAATATGACAATGGTTCTTTTTTGCGTTTGTGTGAAGCTAATGGTATTTCTTTTCGTTTTTCATGCCCACATACTTCATCTCAAAATGGAAAAGCCGAAAGAAAAATTCGCTCTATTAATAATCTCATTCGCACATTGTTAGCTCATGCGTCACTTCCTCCTTCATTCTGGCACCATGCCTTACAAATGGCAACATATCTCCTTAACATCTTACCAACTAAAACTCTTGCCTATCAATCTCCTCTCAAACTCTTATACCAAAAAGACCCGTCGTACTCTCACTTACGAGTCTTTGGTTGCTTATGTTATCCCCTCTTTCCGTCCCCTACAATTAATAAACTTCAACCTCGTTCTACTCCTTGCGTCTTTTTGGGTTACCCATCAAATCATCGTGGTTACAAATGTTATGATTTATCCTCTCATAAAATTATCATTAGTCGCCATGTATTATTTGTTGAGACAGAGTTTCCTTTTGCAAAGCTGCATACTCCTACATCTTCTATATATGATTTTCTAGATGAAAATATATCACCTTACGTGATTCATCATCTTCATTCCAACCAACCCACTAACCCGCCCACCTCGCTGTCTAGCCCGTCAGGCAACCAAAATTCCCAGCCCATCTCATCAACCACAACATGCCCACTGCCACCTCCTCTAATCCGCAACTCTATCCCGCCGTTGGACCATTCATCTTCTCGCCCAACCACAGACCACACACAACATCAACCTCTCCCTCCCATTTTCCAGCCCACCTCGAGTTCAGACCTCAAACCGGTTACTAGAAGTCAACATGGTATTTTTAAACCAAATCAAAAATATCATCAGGGTCTTCTCACTCATGTCACAAAGTCACCTCTCCCTCGTAACCCAGTGTCTGCACTCAAGGACCCGAATTGGAAAATGGCTATGGACGATGAATATGATGCTCTTATTAAAAATAAGACGTGGGATTTAGTGCCCCGTCCGCCTGATGTTAATGTTATTCTGTCTATGTGGATTTTTCGACATAAAGAATATTCTGACGGTTCTTTTGAGAGGCATAAAGCCCGTCTTGTAGGTGATGGTGCAGGTCAACAGGTTGGCGTGGATTGTGGAGACACTTTTAGCCCGGTGGTCAAACCGGCAACTATTCGCACAGTACTCAGCCTTGCTCTCTCTAAGGCATGGCCCATTCATCAGTTGGATGTTAAAAATGCTTTTTTGCATGGTGACCTCAACGAAACAGTATACATGCATCAGCCCTTGGGTTTTAAAGACCCTGCTCGCCCTAATCATGTTTGTCTCCTAAAGAAATCTTTGTACGGGTTAAAACAAGCTCCCCGAGCTTGGTACAAACGATTTGCCGACTATGCTTCTTCCATTGGGTTCACTCACAGCAAGTCTGACAACTCTCTCTTTATCTCTCGCAACGGTACTGATATGGCTTATATTCTCTTGTATGTGGACGATATTATCTTAACTGCTTCTTCTGATACTCTTCGCAAGTCCATCATGACACTTCTCAGCTCCGAATTTGCTATGAAAGACTTGGGTCCACTAAGTTATTTCTTGGGTATAGCTGTCACTCGTCATGCAGGTGGTCTATTTTTGTCTCAGAAAAAGTATGCAGAAGAGATTATTGATCGTGCTGGCATGTCCTCTTGTAAGTCTTGTCCTACTCCGGTTGACACCAAACCGAAACTCAGTGCTACATCCAGCAATCCTTATGAGGATGCTTCTCATTACCGTAGTCTTGCCGGGGCTCTCCAGTATCTCACATTCACACGCCCCGACATATCGTATGCGGTACAACAGATCTGCTTGTTTATGCATAACCCGATGGATGAACATATGCAAGCTCTCCGTCGCATTCTGCGCTACATCCAGGGTACTATTAACCATGGTCTACATCTTTATCCTTCTTCGATCTCCACTCTAGTTTCCTATACAGATGCAGATTGGGGTGGATGTCCTGACACAAGGAGGTCAACTTCTGGTTATTGTGTATTCCTCGGTGACAATTTGTTATCATGGTCCTCCAAACGCCAGCCCACACTTTCTCGCTCTAGTGCTGAAGCAGAGTATAGAGGCGTTGCCAATGTCGTCTCTGAATCATGTTGGTTACGCAATCTTCTTCTAGAGCTACATTGTCCTATTCATAAAGCCACTTTGGTTTACTGCGATAATGTTAGCGCAATATATCTTTCCGGAAATCCTGTTCAGCATCAACGCACTAAACATATCGAGATGGATATTCATTTTGTTCGCGAACGAGTGGCTCGTGGACACGTACGCGTCTTACATGTCCCTTCGCGCTATCAGATTGCTGATATTTTCACAAAAGGGCTTCCGCTGGTTTTATTTCAAGATTTTCGAGACAGTCTTAGCATACGCGAACCTCCCGTTTCGACTGCGGGGGTGTAATAGAATATCTGTACTTATTCTTGTAAATATTTTATATTAAGTGTACATCTTATATATTAGGATAGGCTTTATTCTGTTGTATTTGAGTCAATCTCTTTCCTAGTTTCTAGCCTTTGATTACTTGATAACCCATGTATATTAGGGATCTCAATGAAGGGAATACACCACGGAACAATTTCCTTTATCAATAACTTAACTATCATAAAAAAGATATCGAATTTGACTTGATTAATGAGTCAAATTGAGCATCGACTACCTTGATTACTTAAACAGCCCTAATCTGTTTTTTTTGGGGAGCCGGGGGGGGGGGGGGGGGGGGGGGGGGTTGAACCTTGGATGGTGGTGTGTCTATTTCTGGGTTTGATTTCATGTAGACCGGGGTGGTGGGACAGAATTAATTGTTGACGAATACAGACACCTGTATGTGCACATTACTAAGTAAGGTGATGTGAAGCTTATCTTTATGGAGTTGTCCACCTTGGATGGTGGTGTGTCTACTTCTGGGTTTGATTTCATGTATGCCAGGGTGGTGGGACAGAATTAATTGTTGACCAACACAGATACCTGTATGTGAACAATATTAAGTAAATACTGAGGAATTGGTGATTCAGTTTCTTTTGGTACTTGCTCATGTAGAGTGCAAGTAGATTGTAGAGTTTCCCTTGCTTTGATAAAAGCATATAACTACAGAACTACTCAATATATAGGTGTCACCTTTTCTGACTTGAGGGGACGATGTCCGGGCTTATTTTAAAATTTTAAAATGATTTATAAATTAAAATTTAAAATAATTTATAAGTTATTTTAAATTGTGACTTATAAATAAAAAATTGTCATTATTTTGACTTATAAGTTAGAATTTAGTTAAAATAAGTTGTGAATTTGTTTGACTAAAATGACTTGTGTGTTAAAATAAGTTGTACTAAATGTTACTAAAATATGCGCAAAAGACTAGTATTTACGTTTAGTCAAACTTAGTTGTTTAAAAATGACTTGTAAATCATTTTTTAAGAAGTAAGAAAAAAACTTGTAAGTAATTTTTTAAGAAATAAGAAACTGCTATTTCTCAAAAACTTTTTATAAGTTTACTCCATCCGTCATTAAAAAGTTCATGACTTAAGTTACAATTTTCTTTGTACTCAAAAGAATGACTTAAGGTACTAAAAATAAAGGGTAAATATATCATTTAATGAGATCTATTAGTATAAAAAAAAAAAAAAAGTACACATCATTTTATGTAATATTGTGGGACTACTAATGATAAATATGAAAAAGAAAAATTATTCTCTCTCTTCCATCTTACTTTTCTTAATTTGTGTGAAAAATATATGTATGTCATCTTTTGAGGACGTGATAATAAGCCACATACAAACACTCAAATAGTAAATAAAACCTACTTATAAGTTATTTGATCAACTTATAAGTTAGTCCCGAGTACGGGTGTAAAATGAATTCATCCTAAAAAGTAGAGTACTTTTGTCTTTTAGGTGTGATTGAGGTCTACAATTGTCATACTTTTATTCTGTAGGAGCAAAACCATCAAATTTTTTTTACTATTATACATAATTTTATTGTTATATATAGTGTTGATATCAATGAATTTTACAGTACACATCGTAAATATAATACTGTTCTCAGCATGGCTTATTGAAATATAGCAAGAGAATTCTTGACGGCATGATCAGCAACTATGCCGTTTGTTTTCTCTGTAGGATGAAAGGAATCCCAAAATACATACTTATTTGCGTCTCTACAAGTGAAGGGGATGAAGTTGTTACACATGTAGCCCATCTCAAACATTCCACTTGCGCAACATGCTCTTGCCGCATTCTCAAACCCTGTAATTGGGAATTAGCGTAAAGGGCTTATATACACAATATTCTTATCAAATAAAGATAATATTTTACTTAATTGATGTTTCCAAAATAACTTGCTCTGTAATTTGAAACTATAAATATAGGTAGCTACTAGCTATGGGTTGAGTTAGAATTGTATAACTAGAATTAGAATAAATGTGTTGATGCTGCATCAACTACTGCAAAAAATGATCAAGATCAAGCCCCTCATGACTCAATGGTAAAAAAAACTATTCATAAAACTGTGGTGCACGAAATCTTGATCTTGAGATACATTCTTGTCAAAGACAAGAATGTTAAAAATTAATATAAAAAAAAAGAGACCAAGAGTAGATATTTCATGACTTACAACATGCAAATCATGTAGAATTATGATATTATTGATATTGATATTATATTTTTTTAGAAATTCTTATTGAATAGAGTAATTAGTTTTTATCTTTCGATTTATAATAATCAAATCATATGGTTGGTTAATATATTATATTTACATTTTAATGTTAGGCAATGTAATCCTTAAAACAAAATTGTTTTCTTCTAAAATTATATACTTGAGTAATAATAAAAGTCCTACTCATAGTCGAAGTTAGAATTGTAATTATATTTTAATAACGGTAACTAATTCAAGTTATGTAGGACCATTTTTATGAGACAATTATTTTTTTTCAAACTATATTATCTAAGTAGTGATATAATCTTTACTTAAAATCACATTATATATATATATGTGTGTGTGTTTGTGTGCGCGCGTGTGTGATATATATTTTTTAATAATAATACTCCCTCCATTTTTAAATAAGCGACGATTTAGAGGGTTTCACATTTATTAAGAAAATCATTCATTACTTCAATTTTGTCATCAAGATAGATATGTATTATCACAATTATTCTTACATTAATTAAAGAAATATGTATAAAATTAACTAGATAAATGAGATAGAAAGATACTTGAGGATAATAGAGGGAAAAAAATATAATTAATATTTCCTAAAAACTTGTTAACATCAAATATATTGAAACTTATTTAGGAATGGAGGGAATAACAAATTAATAATATGTAAGATGATGTTATGATTATTTCAGTGTAAAATTGTATTTTTAATTTTTTTAATCGGATGAACCGAACCGACCAAACCATAGCAGAGTAAAATTGGGATTGTTGTGCAAACGTACCGAAAGAATGAGGATTCTGAATGATTTCTGAAAGGATACCATACGGGTTTGACAGCACAACTTGTACACCAAAAAGCTCCTTGTTCAGCTCCATAACCAATCCTTGTAACTTCTCATTGAAATCTCTTGCCACTTTATTATACTCCTCTCTACAACCACTCCCAGATAAAATTTGTGTGGCTCTCTCCAACGGCAAACACCCCATTGGAGGAAGTCCGCCTAAAGATATTTTCCGAGCTCCAAGCTGGTAAAGCTCTGTAGTGAAGTTTCTTGCGATTCCGGCGAGAAAATGCTGATACCCTTCAACAGAATACTCTGATGATCTGTCTGGGAATATATAGTAGTTCTCTAGGAAATCATTTGTTCCTATGCTTATCAAATATAAAGCTTCACTCAGAACCTTGTCAGCTTTCTCATCACCAAGGTAAGCTCTTAGTCTCTTCTGGTATTCCTTGTAGTACTCTAGTTCTTTCCAAAGAGGTAATACAGACTGCAATTATGTTGTAATCAAGGTTGGTTTATTTGGGATTTATTTGTGGTCTAGAAATCACATCTTCACTTTGAAAAATATAGAAGTGGTACATTATCACCTCATTTCAGCTATAAACTCAAAATTCAAAAATGATGGATGAGATAGACTATTTGAATTAAATTAACAGTAATAGAGACTATTTTATCGCATGATTAGTTAATTATTTAATCTCGTCAACTATTTATTATCATTTCTAAGATCATTTGATACCTCAAAAAGAGATTATATATTATCACTTTTCCACTAAATTATAATCCATCATCAAAACTTTAAAAATGATAACATTGTTCTATGACATTAAATAACGATAAAATAGTATGCAGTCATAATAAATTAGTAGAAATAATCGTATCACACATCATTTTTACTAACAAACATAACATAGCCTTGATATTCACGATAAATCATGTGGTAGGACAATTTATATATTTTCAATATGCTTTGCAGATTTTTGAGAGACTTACTAGCACATTAGAGGTAGCATTATCATAACCAGTTCCAGCAGAAGCAAAGCAAACTCCGGTAGCAAATTCAGTAATATTATAATTGGGATCCAAATAAGCAGGTATGGTTGGCTTTAGTCCAAAAGCCTCTGAGATGAAATCCGTCGGAATCCGACCATTGGAAAACCTTCCGGTAGGCTTGCCACCATAGAAATCGCGGCCATAAGGCTTGAAGTTGCTCCTGAGGATGGTAGAGATATGATTATTGTTCCCAGAATCCACCGACGAGTCTCCAAACACAATGATCGACGGAACTTTTGCTTGACTCGTCAGGATTTGCAGAAAAATCAGATGAACAAATAGGATTCTCCTCATTGTGTTGAATAAGGCAATTTTAACAGGTTCAAAAAATGACTTTTAACTGCAGGTTTGGAGGGACTGATTATATATCTAGTAGTTGCCGCAGAGAATTTAATAAATAGTGGCCAGTGATGATTCATGTAAGTTTGTTGCGAGTTTGTTAACCTTTTAGTGTTGCACGAATAAATGACAGGGGATGAGTTGGTGCAATGCAGAGTATTGATAGGGACTGATACTTGGAAACAATAAGAATTGTTCACATCATATTTATGGTTCTTAACTGTAGGCTGCCATGGAGGCTGTCAACGGGTTGCCGAAAAAGGCGAATTTAGGCCGACTAATTAAGGTAGATTAAGGAATTTTTGTTTGTGTTTCAAAGATATGGTTTGGGAGGGGACACCATGGTGAGTAACTGCAGGAGCATATATTGAGTAGTGATTTGACACTTGTTACTCAGTTTTAAAATGGATGAAAAATTTAAGGAAATTGATATTTTGACAGTATTTTCTATGTAGAAATATCATTTTTTTGTTGCCGAAATATTAGTTTCAAAAATGTAATTCTTTTATTATTGAGTTTTTAATTAACATAATAGAAAGGGAATGGGTGAAAAATTAATATGTCCACTTTTCTTGCCAAAGTACTTTGGCCTAAAAATAGACAGATTTAAACTAAAAACTAAATAACACGACCAAATCTTTTATAATTCTTATACCATCAACATTACAAACACAATAAAACTAGACTTTTAGATCCTTTTTAATGAGTTTTTAATTAACAGAAAAAGAAAAAAAAAGAAATGAATGAAAAACTTGTCACCTTTTTTTTCTGAAGTTTTTCAATCAAAAATGACATTTGGACGAAAAACTAAATAGCACAAACAAATATTTTATAATTCTTATTATACTCTCCAAATTACAAACACAATAAAACTAGTATTAGGGTAAATTAGTAATCTAAATGTAAAGCTTAGGTTTGCATTTTTTTTCTTTTATAAACTTAGTAACAATAGGCAAGAAAATATACAAGTTTTCTAAAATTATGTTATAAATTAAATTTTTTTTATTCTTTTCTTTTTCGTCTGAAATTCAGAAACATGTAGTGTGAGTAGATTTTGGCGCAAGAAAGTACATTTTTCGTACAAGGCCATAATAAAGGGCATCATTTTGGTGTAATGGTGAAAAGAAAAAGAGTGGGCTCACATGTTTCCATCTTCCCTCAGTTGGGACAATTATAATAAAAATATTATTAGGTTCGAATAAATGCGTGAAAAAACACCTTTACGGCTTTACCCCATTAAAGTTATCGTGTTTTAAGCGATTAGTTATTATGTTTTTAAAATAATCAATTGGCCCATTGTGTTTTTTTAAATTGTACAATCAAGCCATTCCGTCCAATTTCTTGGACGGACGTTAAGATATCAAACCAATTTTCCTATGTGGCTGTTTGAAAAATAAAAAACAAAACACGTATATTCTTATGTGGCAACACAAAAAAATAAAAAAAAATTAATTATTAATTATGTGGCAATAAAAATAATAATAAAATTAAAATAAATATTTTAATTCATTTTTTTATAAAAAAAATCCTTTTCTTTCTCTCTCTCTCTCTTCCTTTCTTTTAATTATTATTTTTATTTTAAAAATTAATATTAATATTCATCCACTGAAATGATCATGGCGGAAACCCTCAAAAATATGTACAAATCATGAACGAACATAAACATGTAAACTCAAAATCCACAAAATCATGAACCCTTCCACAAAATAAACCTATAGACTCAAATTCCTCAATCATAAATATGTACAAATCATGAACGAACATAAACCAAAATCTGTAAACTCAAAAATCTGTAACAAAATCTGTAAACTCAAAATCCACAAATCCCAAAAAACTCAAAAAACAAAAATCTGTATCCCAAAATCTGTAAACCCAAAATATGTATCCCAAAATCTACTCAAAATATGTATCCCATAGCTCCGTTCCAGCTCCAAAATCAGCATAATCACACAACATATAATAAAGATTTACAAAGAAAAATCAATTAATTCAATATGGGTTTCTTCTTCATCTTCTTCTGCTGCATATCTTCTTGCTTCCTATTCCATGGCGAAAACCCTCGATTTTTCAGGAGGAAGAAATCGAGCTAGGGTTTTGCTCTCAACTCATGGATGTTGCTAGGGGTTTGCTGGAGCTCCAGGAAGACTTGGATGTAAGGCCTATCTTAGTTCCAGATCATGCTCAGCAGCTCAATCCTTCTTCTTTAGTTCAGTGCATTAGTTGCTTTAGTTTCATTTCCTATTAATAAGAACAGTTGATTAATAATTAGTTATTAATTTCCTGATTTAGTATGTAAGGACAGAGTAGTCCTTGTTCACTTTAGCCCAAGGACATATCAGTCTTTTATTGCCTTTTCTATTCTGGAGTTTGTTACATTTTGTTGCTGAATGCTGAGCTATAAGCGAAGGGAATGAGTTGTATTGGATTATGCGATAATTGAATGAAAAGTCTTTTCTCTCTCTTTTTTCTTTTGAGCTCCTCCCTCCTTCGATAATTCTTTTCTTTCATAGGAAGAAACTCTTCTCCCATTACTAAATTAGCTGCAGATTTTGTTCAATTAAGCTAGAACAACAGTCTGTTCCTTACAATTTGGTATCAGAGCCAGTCGATCCCTTCATGGCAATAAACAACCAACGTCTCAACAACTTGGAAGCGCAGATAGGGGAGCACACTGAGTCCTTATTGCAGCTTAAGACACAGTTGCAGGAGTCAGTGGTGAGTCTTAAGCAGAATTTTGGAGCACAAATGGGTGGTCTCAAACAGGACTTTGAAGTAAAAATGGATCAGAAGATGCAACAGATGATGCAAGGGTTTGAAGCTCTGCTAGCAATGAGGCTACTAGTGGTTCAACCCAATACTGGTAATCCCAACAATCAATCTGGTTCAATACTGGGTCCTTTGGATGGTGGGGGAAGTAATGAGAGGGCTGGTAATAGCATTTTCAAAGCTATTAAATTCGAGTTTCCCAAATTTGATGGAACTAACCCTAGGTCCTGGGTTAGAAGATGTAATAAATTATTTGCACATCATGTTGTGGCTGAGGATCAAAAACTATATTTAGCCATCATGAATTTGGAAGGGGATGCTGAAGAATGGTATGCTGGGTTTGTTCACGAAGGAGTAGAACTGACATGGAATGGATTCGTTGATGAAATCGTAGCTAGATTTGGTCCTGAGTCCCATGCAAATCCAATAGGTGAACTTAAGAACCTGCAGCAGAATGGGACTGTAGATGAATACATAAGAAAATTTGAAGAATTAAAGGGTTGGGCTCTTTTAAGGAACCCTACCCTCAATGAGTCCTTTTTCATGGACTGCTTTATTGGTGGTCTAAAGGAGGAGATCAGGTTAGGTATTCAGGAGCTGAAAACCACTACTCTTAAGGAATTAATTAGGGTGTCAAGGGTCGAAGGAGGCTAAGTTTGAGACTTGGGTCAAAAAGAGCAGGATAAGCAATAAATTTTGTATGATGGGAAATTCTCAGAAGAGTGCAGTGGTACCCTCTCCTAAGCCTGCATTGATAAATGGTAGTTCTAATCCAGGTGTTCCCATTAACCAGATGGAGTATAGCAGGTCTCTTCCCATTAAAGGACTGACCAGAGAACAAATTTCTAAGAAGAGAAGGAAAGGGTTATGTTTTTTCTTGTGACGAACCACATACTTTTGGGTACAAATGTAAGAAACCCCACCTGTTTATGTTATTGTCATCTGAAGAGGAGGTTGTTGATACTGAGGATGAGGAGTGCTGTGAGCTAGATGCTAAGGAGGTTGTGAATGATGGGAGTACACAGGAGGCACATATAACCCTACATGCCTTATCTGGGCATAGTAAGAACAATACTATTAGGATTTTAGGGATGGCTCATGGGAAGTTCCTCAAGATTTTAATTGACAGTGGCAGTACTAATAACTTTCTGGATCCAGTAGCAGCCAAAAGATTGAGAGCTAAAGTACAGACTACCAAACCAATTACTGTGTCTGTTGCTGATGGGTTCAAAGTCAGTAGTAATCAGGAGTGCTTGGGCCTTCATTGGACAGTACAAGGAGAGGAATTCAACACTGACTTTAAAATTTTGCCATTGGGAGGTATTGATGTTGTGCTTGGAGTTCAGTGTGATAGGTCTCTAAAAATTGGGTATTTAATTTTGATGATAACAAATTAGGATTAAAGGTCAAAAAGGGTAGAATCCTCTCCATAGGATTAAGTGCTAAAATGATTTATTAATTACCTTGAATATTTAGACCAAAAATATTTATTTTCTTACTTGAATTTATTTTATGACCTTGATAAATTAATATCAAGTGTTAATAAAATGAGTTCATATAGTAACATTTCCTAAGGCAAATAGATTCCTATTTAATTTTTAAAATTAATTTTCAAAAATCTTCTATCGGCAAAAATTATTTCCAAAAATATATATACTAAAATATATTATATATGTAAAAGTATAATATATATATATATATATATATATATATCAGTGTGTGTGTGTGTCCATGGAGTGTGCCGAAAATACAAGGTGTGTGCATGTTTTGTGTGTGTGCGCGCGAATTAGTATATGCATGGGAGTAAAAGATTAAAAATGCAATGCTTGCATAGATGTTTGTGCAAGTGGTGTATGCATGGAAGTGTAACATGAATGTAGTGCATGAGTCTTGATGTTTGTGCTATGCAATCTTGAATATGCTGGGAACAAAACTTCAAAGAAGGCTTATGCCTTTGCGTTATACGTTGGGCACAAAATATGTACATGGAAGTTTGTGCTAGAAACAAATGAAGGCTTATGCCTTAAATTCAAAACTTGGGCACACAAATTCAAAAATAGTCATGCAATCTAAGCCCCTTATTTTGCATCATGCAATCCGGACATTCCATTTTAAAAATTACGGTTTTGCCCGAACCTGAAAATTTCTATAAATAGGAGGCTTTTCTATTCATTTCAACTAACCAATTCTATAAACCAGAAAGCTTACTCTCCTTGCCTACAGATTATTCAAACAAGCTTTTACTCTCTTCGCTCAAATCAAAGTTATAATTTCGTTTGGAAGAGAAAAATTGGTCCAAGTATTTGAGATAAGTTGTCAAATTATAATTGTTCATATCATCTCATACTTGCTCATTCATATATATATCTGTGATAAACTGTCATACATATTCATATAGCTATATATCCATATTAGTAAAGAGTTAGTACTTGGACACCGAAACGCGTTAAGCAAATTCAGATGCTATTTCTTTGAAATACTCTGGACGGTCTTTAAAATCCCAAGTGACCCTTTACTGGTATAATCAATATATAAATTTAGATAATCAGATATAATTTGTGATAAACATTTATATATATCTTATATATGATCTATCATATCTAGTAAAGAGTCAGTACTTGGACACCGAAACGCGTTAAGCAAATTCAGATGCTATTTCTTTGAAATACACTGAACGGTCTTTAAAATCCCAAGCGGCCCTTTACTGATATATATAATAGATATAAATATTCTTTAATATTCTATATCCGATTATCAAGATGTGAATCGAAAAATTTAGTCAGTATTTGGACACCGAAACGCGTTAAGCAAATTCAGATATTTCACTTGAAATACTCTGGACGGTCTTTAAAATCCCAAGTGGCCAAATTATTTGCAACGTAGATCAAGTATAATATAATATATATATAAGTGGGTAGAACGAGTTTGTTCAAGTATTATTTAAAATGAATCATATTGTCATACTTGATAAACTATCATCAAATATACTGTTCATATAATTACTTATAAATTATTATTGCATTATATAAGTGTGTTTGGTTGTTTAATTCAAAGTTATATTTATTCAACAACAAAGAAACACACTCTTTATAAAGAAAAATCTTTTTCTTAATCCATTGAAAAATATTCTTTAAAGAAAAAGAAAGTTTTTATTACAAGTGCTTAAATATTATATCTGCTTTCACAGAAGCACATCACATAAAAGTCTTTGAACTTTTATCATATACTTGAAATTCTATATCTGTTTATCTAAGAAGTATATTTGTGCTACAATTATATCTGCTTATTGTTAGAAGCATATATTCATCAAAATTTTTGTAAAAAGAAAAAAAGGTGAGTTAGTTTATTTTATATTTGTGAGAAAGACAAGAATTCTTTGACCAAGACCATAGTCTTAGAGAGGTCAGCTGGGAGTTGAGTCTCTAGTGCACTTGTGAGGTGAGGAAGAGATTGTTATTTCAAGACCAAAGTATAAAATAGTACTAAGCTCAAAAGAAGATTCAACTAAGCTTGAGGAAGGAGCTGGGAGTTCGCTGTCCAAGAAAGTTAGTTGAGAATAGTTGTAAGTTTATCTTTAAAACTTTGTAAAGGTTTCTCCGCCTATTGAAGGAGTATTTATTACAGGGAAGTAATAGGATCTCAAGTCCTAGAGAGGAGCTTGAGACTGGACGTAGCAACATAGCTTGTGTTTCGGCAGGTCTTTCAGAGGGTTTTTTGGTTAGAAAATCTTCCAGGTCTCTTCGATCGATGGTTGTGGATTTGATGAGGGATACTGCAAGGATAAAGGGAAGAATGCAGCAGTTGTTATGATGAATATATTTGAAAGCTAAAAATGTATAGTTCGGCAACTTACGTTTGTGGTTATAGAGCCAGGCTTGCTTGGTCAGAAAGACGTAGCTCCATTCTTTCATTGACAGTTTCTCGATGAGCTTGGTTATCTCTATCACCCGTTCGAGGGTGGTATCGCCAATAGGGGCGTTCAGTCATTTGTGAGAAGCCCAGTTCGGCAGTTTGTGTGAAGGTCCTCAAACACACTAAAATTTAAAAAGGCCAAAGATAATTTTTTAAACGTTAATAATCTATTCAAACCTCTTTCTAGATTATTATTGGACTTTCACAGTGGTTAAAGGACTTCAACCCTACCACCTTTGACTTCAATCTACTACAACTGTCATTCATGAAAAATGGAAAGCCAGTAGTGCTGCAAGGGGAATCAGACTCTGTGGTCCCAACTGTCCAGATTATGGCTTCTGGTGAATTCAACAATACCCTCAATAATACTACCCGTGGTTATTTTGGGTATTTGTTTGGCATGGTCCATGATACCATAGAAGAAGAAGTAACAGCTAACAGAGAGGATGTTATCGGGGCAAAGAAAAATGAGTCATTATTCAACCACCAACTAGAAGCTTTGCTGGAAGAATATTCTGTGATATTCCAAGAACCCAAACACTTACCTCCTAATAGAACTTATAACCACCACATTAACCTAAAGGAGGGTAGTCAGCCTGTGAACTTAAGGCCCTACAGGTACCCTCATGTGAAAAAGGAGGAGATTGAGAAGATAGTCAATGAGATGCTGCAATCTGGTGTAATCCAACCAAGTAACAGCCCTTATGCTTTTCCAGTCCTACTAGTTAAAAAGCAAGATGGATCATAGAGGATGTGTGTAGACTATAGGTCCTTAAATGAGCAAACTGTTAAGGATAAATTCCTAATCCCTGCCATTGATGAATTGCTAGATGAGTTGCATCGTGCAAAGTGGTTTTCAAAGCTAGACTTGAGGTCTGGTTACCACCAAATCAGAGTCCAAGAACCTGATATACAAAAGACTGCATTCAGAACACACACAGGACATTTCGAATTTTTGGTTATGCCTTTTGGCCTCACAAATGCTCCAACTACTTTTCAGTCCCTTATGAATGAGGTATTCAAACCTTTCCTTAGGAAGTCCATTTTGGTTTTTTTTTGATGACATACTGGTGTATAGCAAGACATGGGAGGATCATCTGGCCCATCTTAAATTGACATTACAGCTACTGGAGACTAACCAGTTATATGCTAAGAGAAGTAAGTGCACATTTGGGACTGAGCAGGTTCATTATTTAGGGCATATCATATCTCATAAAGGTGTGTCAACTGATCCAAATAAAATTGATTGCATGGTTAAATAGCCTCAACCACAATACCTCAAAAGCTTAAGAGGATTTTTGGGTTTAACAGGATATTGTTGGGTTTGTACGAAATCGTGACGCAATCAAATTGCAAAAATTAGCGGAAGCATGGTATATCAGAGTTTAAAAAAATTTCTACAAAACCATTACCCGGATCATCCTTTATGCAAATTATTAATTTAAAACGGTAAATAAGAAGTTATGGAATCATACCCTTGTAGAACGAAGCTTCCACAGGTACTAGTTCAACTCCTTGTTCTTCGTGATCTCCTTGAATTTTCGGATTAGATTCCTTCCTTTGATCAACGTTAGCCACCCAAGTGTTTGGCCTCTAGAGGTGATCCACCAAGGAAGATGAATTATCAAGAAGGAGGGTGGTTGGCTTAGTTTTCTATCCTCTATAGAAAAGGAGTACTCTCCAACAATTGGAATTGCATCAATCTAATATCTATTATAAGACTTCTCTTATATAGACATTGGTCAACCCTTCTAATCCTATTAGACATGGGATTTCTTTTAATTAATTAAACTCCTTTAATTAATTTAGGCTTCCCACCACATGGGAATAATTAATTAAATTCATTTAATTAATTTGTCTCCTAATCTTATTAGGAATAAATGAGAGTACTAAATATTAAATTAATTACTAAACTCCTTTAGAAATTAAAATAATAATAATTGTAATAATATTAATAAGACTCCTCTTATTAATTTATATTTAATATTTCCAAAATATTAAATAATAAACATTAAGCTATTTAATTTATTCTATCACCATAGATTAAATTAATTATACTTAATGCATTATTACGATTATGCCATTACCTTCTTAAATAATTATTCTTCCTTTTATGGTGTGACCCTTTAGGTTCTCCATATTAAACCGGTTGTGAATAAATCAATTAAAACAATTTTAATCTTATTTAAATAAATAAATTAAACTAATAATTTATTTAAATAAATAATATTTATTCTACAATAGGGATAAGCCTCCCTAGCGATCAACGACTTTCCAGATAATATAGATTTCAACATTAATCAAAAAGAACCTGTGAGTAAATAGTTACCGTACAATTCAATCCTTCCACCATACAATGTCCCAATTAAATATAAGACATGGATTTACTATCAAGTCTTATTTTATTTAATTATATGTATTTCGATTAGAAAATGCACAACTCCAAATAATGCAAATTAGAAACTCTTTTCTAATTTCATTTCACCTTGGCCAAGGATTCCTGGGTTGTCATTTAACGAATCACATAGGAAATATCTCCTCTTTTACTAGAGGTGGTAGATTCTTTATTGATCATTCATTATCTCCATATGTAACTCATTATACCCAAGCATACCCTATATATGCCTTAAAAGGTCTTAAGGAATAAGTCAAAGTATAATTTGTAACATACAAGATACTATGATGATCTCAAGTCCAAGGATTACTTGTACTACTATCACATTAGGAATTCCTATTGACAGGCGAGTAAATCTCTATTAGGTATTCCATAGCGAATCACGTTCAGTGAACTTATTCTCCAATAAGCACCTACATACTTGCTTTAGTGTCTCCACACAAATGATCATGAGATCAATCATCCTCATCCAATGAGCAAGCAACATATGTACCAATCTATCCGGATTTACTAATCCCCTTTTTAGTAATCCCACGATTGGGAACTATTTTAGTTTTAAAACTTTCTAAGAATTTAGATCTCATTAGCATGATCATCATCATGATTCTAAAAGCATTGCTTAAAACTATGGGTTATTTACATATTATAAAAACAGCAACATGTAGATAATTAAATGCCTTTAATAAATGAATATTTTATTAATAAATAAATAAGATTGTTTACAAAGTACGTGCTTTATCATCATACATGATTGGCTTGTATGCACACTACTATCAATCTCCCACTTGCACTAAAGCCAATCGCCATGGTATCTCATACACATCTTCTCTAAGTGACGATCAAACTGCTGTTGTGTTAAAGCTTTAGTAAATGGATCTGCAATGTTCTCTTGAGAGTCTACACGCTCCAAGGTGACGTCTCCTCTTTCAATGATCTCCCTGATCAAGTGAAATCGCCGCAACACGTGTTTAGATTTCTGATGAGACCTGGGTTCCTTAGCCTGTGCAACTGCTCCTGTGTTGTCACAGTAAACGGGAACTGCTTCTCCAATGCTAGGAACCACACCAAGTTCAGTTATGAACTTCTTCATCCAAACAGCTTCCTTTGCAGCTTCACTTGCAGCTATATACTCTGCCTCTGTCACTGAATCAGCAACTGTTTGCTGCTTGGAACTCTTCCAACTCACTGCGCCTCCGTTCAAGGTAAAACATACCCCGAAACAGATTTACTGTCATCTTGGTCCGTTTGAAAACTTGAGTCTGTGAAGCCCTCGAGTTTTAATTCAGACCCACCGTAGACAAGAAAAATATCTTTAGTCCTTCTCAAGTACTTTAGGATATTCTTCACTGCCTTCCAGTGCTCTTCTCCAGGATTCGACTGGTACCTGCTCGTTACACTAAGTGCATGAGCAACATCCGGTCTAGTACATATCATACCGTACATGATAGATCCTATTGCAGAAGCATAAGGGATCTTACTCATACGGTCTCTCTCCTCAGGTGTCTTTGGGGCCTGTTTCTTGGAGAGATGTATTCCATGGCTCATCGGCATGAGACCTCTTTTGGAATCTTCCATGCTAAATCTCTTTAGCATTGCATCAATGTACGTTCCTTGGGATAAACCAAGCATCCTTTTAGATCTATCTCTATAGATCTTTATCCCCAAAATATAGGATGCTTCTCCCAAGTCCTTCATGGAGAAGTGTTTAGATAACCAGATTTTAATTGATTGTAGCATAGGAATGTCATTCCCTATCAGTAATATATCATCAACATATAATACAAGGAATGAAACTGCGCTCCCACTAACCTTCTTGTACACACATGGTTCATCGTCATTTTTGATAAAATCAAACTCTTTGATTGTCTCATCAAAACGAATGTTCCATCTACGAGAAGCTTGCTTCAATCCATAAATGGATCGTTGCAGCTTACAGACTTGATTTATTCCAACCTTTGAAACAAATCCCTCTGGCTATGTCATATACACATCCTCCTCAAGTTTCCCATTGAGGAAGGCTGTTTTCACTTCCATCTGCCAGATCTCATAGTCGTTATAAGCTGCAATCGCAAGCAAAATCCGAATGGACTTGAGCATAGCTACTGGTGAAAAGGTTTCATCATAATCAACTCCTTGTCTTTGTTTGAAACCTTTTGCAACCAGTCGGGCCTTATAGGTCTCCACCTTGCCGTCCGCTCCAGTCTTTCTTTTAAAGACCCATTTACACCCAATAGGCTTAATGCCTTCAGGTGGTGAAACCAAAGTCCATACTTTGTTTTCATACATGGAGTCCATTTCGGATTTCATGGCTTCAAGCCATTTCCCTGAGTCTTTATTACTCATGGCCTGTTCGTAATTCAATGGATCATCATCATTCATGATGTGTACCTCATCGTCATCCTCTATAACGAATCCATACCTCTCAGGTATCTTCGGTACTCTCCCAGATTTACGAACAGGGTGTGGTATAGTAGGTTCTTCTACTTGGTCAGGTACCTGATTTTGATCCTTGGTAATTTGTGGTTCTTGAACTTCTTCAAGATATATCTTACTCCCACTGACCCCTTCATTGATAAACTCCTTTTCCAAGAAGGCAGCATGTTTCGCAACAAACACCTTTTGATCAGTTGGATGATAGAAATAATACCCTACAGTTTTTTTAGGGTATCCCACAAATCTACACTTGTCGAATTTAGTTTGTAGCTTATCATGTTCAAACTTTTTGACATAAGCTGGACAACCCCAAGTCTTAACATGTTTAAGATTTAGTTTCCTCCCCTTCCACATCTCATATGGAGTCTTTGGGGCGGATTTGGTAGGTACCTTGTTAAGTAGGTATGCAGCCGTTTCTAGGGCATATCCCCAGAAGGAAATTGAAAGGTCGGTAAAACTCATCATGGATCGAACCATGTCCAACAGTGTTTGATTTCTCCTTTCAGATACTCCATTTAACTGTGGTGTTCCTGGAGGAGTCCATTGTGAGATTATACCATTTTCTTTGAGACAATTGAGAAACTCACCGCTTAAGTATTCTCCACCTCGATCTGATCGAAGTATCTTTATACTCTTGCCTGTTTGTTTCTCTACTTCACTTCTGAACTCTTTGAACTTTTCAAATGATTCTGATTTGTATTTCATTAAATACACATATCCAAATCTTGAGTGATCATCAGTGAAAGTAATAAAATAAGAATACCCACCCCGTGCAATCGTTGTCATAGATCCACAAACGTCTGTGTGAACCAACGCTAACAACTCTGTAACTCTTTCTCCTCTTCCACTAAAAGGAGATTTAGTCATTTTACCCATGAGACAAGATTCACAAGTTGGATATGATTCATAATCGGATAGCTCGAGGAGCCCATCTTTATGCAACTTGGATAATCTTGTTTCATTGATATGACCGAGTCTACAGTGCCACATGTAGGTATAATTAATATCATCTCTTTTCCTTTTCTTAGTTTGTTCAATTTGAAATATATTTTCTTTTAAGTCAAGTGTATAAAGTCCATTTCGCAAATTTCCAATACCATATAAAACATCGTCTTTATAAATAGAACAACTATTGTTCTTTATAACAACGTTAAATCCTTCCATATCCAATACAGAAATTGAAATAATGTTTTTAATAATATTCGAAACATAATAACAATTATTAAGATAAATGGACTTGCCCGAAGGCATTGCTTAATAATAAGTTCCTACAGCTAATGCAGCAACCTTTGCTCCATTCCCTACTCGTAGGATCACCTCATCATTGTTCAGCTTTCTACTTCTGACCAGTCTCTGCACAGTATTACATATGTGAGAACCACAGACGGTATCCAATACCCAAGTAGAATTATGACTTTCAGAAAAATTAATTTCAATCATAAACAAACCTTGATTGGAAGTCGAAGCTTCTCCAAGCTTCTTCTCTGCTAGATACTTCTTGCAGTTCCTTTTCCAATGTCCCGGCTTGT
The DNA here is from genome assembly GCA_020205555.1 of Panax stipuleanatus. Taxonomy (NCBI): domain Eukaryota; kingdom Viridiplantae; phylum Streptophyta; class Magnoliopsida; order Apiales; family Araliaceae; genus Panax; species Panax stipuleanatus. The sequence goes on from CM035122.1 coordinate 50,308,811, forward strand.
TGCAATGAAAGCACATTCCTTTGCTAGCTGGATCAGATTTCTTTTGTTCCTTTATGTTCACTTTGCCCTTGGTCATCCGAGATCGGAAGAGCTCCTTAGATATCTCATATCTAGCAGTCCTACTTTGTTCACCATACAACTCCTTGAGGTGAATCAACATAGTAGGAGCATCCATATTTTCGTGCTGACGCTGAAGCTCGTTATTCATGGATGCGAGCATGATGCATTGAGCCACAGATGCATCATCTTGCCACTTTACAATGGTGGCAATCTCTTCCTCAGAGACTGTTTCTGGAACAGTTCCAGGGACAGGTGAGTTTAGGACATAAGAAATCTTTTCAGCAGTGAGAACTATTCTCAGATTTCTTAGCCAGTCCGTATAATTCGGCCCGGTAAGCTTATTAGCATCAAGTATGCTTCGCAGTGAAATTAGTGATTTTGACATTTTTAAAATTCTGCATGTGAAAAACAACATTTTAGCAAACATTCATTTTATTAATTTTGCATACCAAGATAAATTTAGGTCTTTATTTTAAATTGGTATCTCCCACTATTTTTATCAAACTATATTACCCTCACTTATATAGTTCGGCAACATCTAATTAAAAATTTGCTAGTGAGAATAAGGATCCCATTTCAAATGTATATAACCTTGTGGATAGCACAACAAGCGATATACAAATAAATAGGTAGACAACTCTTGTCAATTACATCACCATGTAATTCCTTTTATTTTGCCTCTTAAATCATAATGGTCAAGTGCGTGCACATCCGAACTAAAATAATTTAAGTTAAGTCCAGCCTAGCACTTTCATAAATTCAAAAAAGAAAAATGTTCGTCCTTGTGGATAGCACAACAAGACTAGATCGTTCAATTTTCTTGATAAGCATCAAATGTGATTAATTAACATCTTAAATACGCAATACTCGCCTTGTGGATAGCACAACAAGCTCATATTAAATATCTAATACTCTATTAATTTATCATGCTAGAAGGCGACGTTCGATATTCCAAATATCATTTGAACACTTCGGACTTAATATTATTTCTTTGAGGGGTTTGTTATTATTAGTCTCATCTTTGTTTAGCGCGCATGCACATATATATATATAAAATACGCGTCATTTTATTAAACATGCAAAGCATGTTTGCATAAAATATAATATATATAATATTTAGCATGCAATATAGAATACTATATTCTACCCGGATTGATTATGGACTTTTATTCTAGTTTGGTTCACTAGAGCCACCAAGTGAACCAAAAGGTCAAACCTAGGGGTGCAAGAATTTAAATTTAAACGTAACTATTACATTTAAACCCGGGCTCCATACAAACGGGTCTTCACGCGCTCCTTGCTCCTTGGTCTCTAATTTTTAAAGATAATTCTAACTATTTCTATTACATTAAACTATTTAATTTAAATAGAAACCTTGATCAACAGTCAAGGGGAAGTACATAGGAGTGAGATAGAATTTTACATCAAGAAAAATTAGAGAAGACGAGGTACGCAGACCCCATTTAATAAAACTCATTCATTCAAGCATTCAACTAAAATAAAATCCAATCACATTGGTCAAATAGTCCATAATCAATCCCCATTTATTTTCATACATATCACCATATATATCAATAAATAAATATTCATCTCATGAATTAAAACATTCCATATATATATGAGTATCATTTAATGGGCAATTTTAAATTGCATGAAATCCAATTTCAAGATTAAAATAAACTCTTTATTTTAATTATAAAATTATTTAGAATATAATATATAAATATATCATATTTTTTTTTAAAAAAAAAAAAGTCACCTTCTTTTATTAAAAGAGTCCTGCAGGTTTATAAAAAAAGTCCTTTCCTGATGGGTCACCTTCTTTTTGGAGTAAGAAAGAGACAACACCTTTTCTTTGCAGAATTCAAGATTAGCACAAAAAAAAAATTGTGATTCGTCCCAAAAAAAGTCTTCTTTTTTTTTTTTTTTTTTAAATATAATTTTATACAATAAAATTATGCCCAATAAATTATTTTAAATACATACCCATATGTATATGAAATCAAAAATAAATTAATAATTGCATAAAGATTTGGCTCTGATGCCACTGTTGGGTTTGTACGAAATCGTGACGCAATCAAATTGTAAAAATTAGCGGAAGCATGGTATATCAGAGTTTAAAAAAATTTCTACAAAACCATTACCCGGATCATCCTTTATGCAAATTATTAATTTAAAACGATAAATAAGAAGTTATGGAATCATACCCTTGTAGAACGAAGCTTCCACAGGTACTAGTTCAACTCCTTGTTCTTCGTGATCTCCTTGAATTTTCGGATTGGATTCCTTCCTTTGATCAACGTTAGCCACCCAAGTGTTTGGCCTCTAGAGGTGATCCACCAAGGAAGATGAATTATCAAGAAGGAGGGTGGTTGGCTTAGTTTTCTATCCTCTATAGAAAAGGAGTACTCTCCAACAATTGGAATTGCATCAATCTAATATCTATTATAAGACTTCTCTTATATAGACATTGGTCAACCCTTCTAATCCTATTAGACATAGGATTTCTTTTAATTAATTAAACTCCTTTAATTAATTTAGGCTTCCCACCGCATGGGAATAATTAATTAAATTCATTTAATTAATTTATCTCCTAATCTTATTAGGAATAAATGAGAGTACTAAATATTAAATTAATTACTAAACTCCTTTAGAAATTAAAATAATAATAATTGTAATAATATTAATAAGACTCCTCTTATTAATTTATATTTAATATTTCCAAAATATTAAATAATAAACATTAAGCTATTTAATTTATTCTATCACCATAGATTAAATTAATTATACTTAATGCATTATTACGATTATGCCATTACCTTCTTAAATAATTATTCTTCCTTTTATGGTGTGACCCTTTAGGTTCTCCATATTAAACCGGTTGTGAATAAATCAATTAAAACAATTTTAATCTTATTTAAATAAATAAATTAAACTAATAATTTATTTAAATAAATAATATTTATTCTACAATAGGGATAAGCCTCCCTAGCGATCAACGACTTTCCAGATAATATAGATTTCAACATTAATCAAAAAGAACCTGTGAGTAAATAGTTACCGTACAATTCAATCCTTCCACCATACAATGTCCCAATTAAATATAAGACATGGATTTACTGTCAAGTCTTATTTTATTTAATTATATGTATTTCGATTAGAAAATGCACAACTCCAAATAATGCAAATTAGAAACTCCTTTCTAATTTCATTTCACCTTGGCCAAGGATTCCTGGGTTGTCATTTAACGAATCACATAGGGCATATCTCCTCTTTTACTAGAGGTGGTAGATTCTTTATTGATCATTCATTATCTCCATATGTAACTCATTATACCCAAGCATACCCTATATATGCCTTAAAAGGTCTTAAGGAATAAGTCAAAGTATAATTTGTTACATACAAGATACTATGATGATCTCAAGTCCAAGGATTACTTGTACTACTATCACATTAGGAATTCCTATTGACAGGCGAGTAAATCTCTATTAGGTATTCCATAGCGAATCACGTTCAGTGAACTTATTCTCCAATAAGCACCTACATACTTGCTTTAGTGTCTCCACACAAATGATCATGAGATCAATCATCCTCATCCAATGAGCAAGCAACATATGTACCAATCTATCCGGATTTACTAATCCCCTTTTTAGTAATCCCACGATTGGGAACTATTTTAGTTTTAAAACTTTCTAAGAATTTAGATCTCATTAGCATGATCATCATCATGATTCTAAAAGCATTGCTTAAAACTATGGGTTATTTACATATTATAAAAACAGCAACATGTAGATAATTAAATGCCTTTAATAAATGAATATTTTATTAATAAATAAATAAGATTGTTTACAAAGTACGTGCTTTATCATCATACATGATTGGCTTGTATGCACACTACTATCAGATATTATAGAAGATTTATCAGGAACTATGGGATTATAAGCAGACCTTTAACTGAGTTATTCAAAAAGACAGATTTCAATGGACTACAGCTGCTACAGAAGCTTTCCTGGCTCTCAAAGATGCTATGACCAAGTCTCCAGTATTGGCAATGCCTGACTTTACCAAGCCTTTTGTGCTAGAAGCTGATGCATCATATTATGGACTGGGGGCAGCCCTTATGCAGCAAGGCAGGCCAATAGCCTTTTGAAGCAAAATCATAGCTCCTAAGTACTTGGGTTGGTCCACCTATGAGAAGGAACTTATGTCCTTGGTGCATGCTGTAAGCAAGTGGAGGCACTACCTACTTGGAAATAAAGTTCAGATCAAAACTGACCACCAGAGCTTAAAATACTTACTGGATCAAAGGGTGTCCACTGTCAACCAGCAGAAATGGATTACCAAGCTATTAGGACTAGATTATGAGATTGTTTACAAAAAGGGAAAAGAAAATGTAGTAGCTGACTGCCTTTCCAGACCAATAGGTGAGGATTCTAACACTTCTTCTTGCCTAGCTATATCTGCAGCAATTCCTCAGTGGATTTCAGAATTAGCTCTTTCTTGGGAAGCTGATGAAGGTATAAAGGATATGATAGATCAATTAGTACTGGATCCTCAATCTTTACCAGGCTATTCTTATACTAATGGGAGGCTCAAGTTCTTGAACAAGCTGGTGGTGGGGCCTGATGTAGCACTAAAGAATAAATTGTTGACAGAATTCCATACTTCTCCTTTAGGAGGTCATTCTGGTATTAGAGGGACTTATGAAAGAATTAACAAGTATTTTTTTTGGCCAAGTCTAAGAGGTGATGTAACTCAGCTGGTCAGAGGGTGTGATATATGCCAAAGATAGAAATATGAGACAGTAGCACTTCCTGGCCTTCTTCAACCACTTGCTGTCCCTGAAACTCCTTGGACAGATATTTTCATAGACTTTATTGAAGGTTTGCCTAATTCACATGGGTATACTACTATCTGGGTAGTGGTCGATAGACTTACCAAATATGCCCACTTTATAACACTCAAACACCCTTTCTCAGCTTCAGATTTGGCTCAAATTTATATTGCACAGATATATAGGCTGTATGGGTTTCCCTCTACAATTGTTTTAGATAGAGACAAGGTCTTTGTTAGTTTGTTTTGGCAGTCCTTGTTTAAATTAGTGGGAACCAAGTTGCATTTAAGCTCAGCTTATCATCCCTAATCAGATGACCAAACCGAAAGGTTGAATCAAGTGCTAGAATGTTATTTAAGGTGCATGGTGGCTTAAAAACCAACTGGTTGGACTATCTGGATTCCCTTGGCAGAATGGTGGTATAACACTTTCACCATCACAGTTGGTTAAAAGCAACTCCTTTTGAAGCTCTTTATGGTTACAAACCACCATACTTTAATTTTTACCAACAAGGGAGGGTGCATGATTCCACTAGTCGAAGTTTCTATCAGGACAGAACCAATTTCCTTAAGCTATTGAAGCAGAACATGGTTGAGGCTTAGGCCCGGATAAAGCATTATGATGACAAGTCTAGAACTGAGAGGTCTTTTAAGGTAGGAGACTTGGTTTATTTGAGGATCAAACCCCATCAACAAACCAGTCTTTCTCAAACCAGGTTTGGGAAATTAAATCCTAAGTACTTTGGGCCTTTCCCTGTGATTGAGAAAATTGGCAATGTGGCCTATAAAATACAATTACCAGCTGATGCTAAAGTACACCCAGTGTTCCATGTCTCCTTGCTTAAAAAGTGTATTGGTTTAAATTGCCCCAGCTCTCCTACTTTACCTCCAATCAATGACCAGGGACAATTCTTGGTGGAACTTGTGGCTATATTGGATAGAAAGATGGTGAAAAAGAACAATGCTACAGCTGTGGAGATCCTCGTATAGTGGTCTAATACACTACCCTCCGAGGAAACTTGGGAAGATTGGGATAGCCTTCATAGCAGATTTCCACAATTTCATCCTTGAGGACAAGGCTGATGTTAAGGGGGGAGGAATTGTAAGGCCTATCTTAGTTCCAGATCATGCTCAGCAGCTCAATCCTTCTTCTTTAGTTCAGTGCATTAGTTGCTTTAGTTTCATTTCCTATTAATAAGAACAGCTGATTAATAATTAGTTATTAATTTCCTGATTTAGTATGTAAGGGCAGAGTTGTCCTTGTTCACTTTAGTCCAAGGACATATCAGTCTTTTATTACCTTTTCTGTTCTGGAGTTTGTTACATTTTGTTGCTGAATGCTGAGCTATAAGTGAAGGGAATGAGTTGTATTGGATTATGCGATAATTGAATGAAAAATCTTTTCTCTCTCTTTTTTCTTCTGAGCTCCTCTCTCCTTCGATAATTCTTTTCTTTCATAGGAAGAAACTCTTCTCCCATTACTAAATTAGCTGCAGATTTTGTCCAATTAAGCTGGAACAACAGTCTGTTCCTTACATTGGATTAGGGATTCCTCCGACAAGAGGAAGAAATCGAGGCGAGATGGGTCGGGTCGAAAGAGGGAGGAGGTGACAGACACGGAGGAGACCGAGACCGAGACGAAGCCGGTGTGTGAATCCGAATTTCTCGAATAGGATCATGGGGCGAGCATCGGTGATGATTTTTAGGTTCTTGATCTCAGCGGTGGCAGGGGAGGGGAAGAGGACGGAGAGGAGGAGGAGGAGGGCGACGCCGGTTAGGGGTGTATTCGCCATTTTTGGAGAGTTGCAATGAGACTGAGTTTTGGTAGGAGAAAAAGAGGGTGGTGCAGGTATTCAACAGAGAAGGCAGATCGTGGATTGGATTGAAGAAGAAGATCTAGATCTAGATCTAGCTACAATTAATATTAATTTTAATTTTCAAAATAAAAATAATAATTAAAAAAAAGAAAAGAGATAAAGGAAAAGAAAAAATTATAAAAAAAAATGAATTAAAATATTTATTTTAATTTTATTATAATTTTAATTATTTTTTTGCTACATAATTAATAATTTTATTTTATTATTTTTTTTGTGTTGCCAAATAAGAAAATAATAATGTTTTGAATTTTTTTTTCCAATGCCACATCTGAAACATCAGCAAATACACGTCATTTGTTTTTTCTTTTTTAAAGCCACGTAGGAAAACTCGTCTGATTTGTTAACGTTCGTGAGCAAAATTGGACAGAATGATTTGATTATACATTTTTAAAAAGCACATTGGATCAATTAATTATTTTAAAAATATAGTAATGGGGTAAAGGTCCTTTTTTCTGAATAAATGCTTTCGCACCAACTTTACAAAAGCTTTCCGTTGTGGATGCACCAACTTTACAAAACTTTATGTTGTGGAATACTGAATGCGAACATAAAAGTCCGCAGGAGAAATTAGACTAAACTTTAAAAGTTTATCTTGAATTAAATGCACCTTAAATTTTACTCTTTTTAATATAATTTGTACCCTCTGCATCATTTAAATTAAAATAATTTGTACAATAAATTTTAATGCAAAAGGTATAAATTATATTAAAACTCAAATTTTAAAATGTATTTAATTTAAAATAAAGTCTAGGGTCCAAATTAATTTTAAGATTAGAATTTAGGATTCAAAATTGGAGATTAGTCGTAGAAATTAAGAAGCATCACTTGACTATTCAATCAGTCAATCTTCCTTCAACAAAACCTTCTAGAAAAAAGGCCGTGAGATTGTACTCTACTCGAAACGTAAGGATACCGCAAGTAACAGGGTACGAGGCTGACGACTTAAATGTATGCCTAGCTTTGGTATATGTAATAAAAATATAAAACATTAATTTAAAATTTAAATAATATAGTGATAATTAAATAACTAAATACTCTCTCCATTCTATATTATTTGATTATTGACATTTTAAAATCAACTTAAAATATTTTTAAACTTCAAACTGATATAATTTTTTTTTAAAATTTTAATCAATAGCAATATCATGATAAATATTATAAATTATCTAAAAAGTATTACTCATTGTTAGACTAGGCAAAAAGAGGCCCGGGCCCGCCCGCAAAAACATGGGCCATGTGTTTTATTATTGCAGCTCACGTAAAGCCGGCCCGTTTTTGGACCGGCCCGTGAGTTATTTTTTAAAAAAAAATAAAACAATACTACTTGTGAGGGTTAAACACAACAAACCAATTGAGTTACAATAATTGTTTGTTTTAAATGTAATTTTCAAAATATTTCTTCTTCCTTTCCGTTCAGCCACAAACAGGAAGACAATAATTTATTACTATTTTACTTTCAATCTCATTACGCCCCCAAACTGAATGCAAGAATCTAAGGCATAAAACCCCTGAAAGTCCATAGGGTATTTACTCTACATGCATGATGCAAAACAGGAAGACAATAATTTATTACTATTTTATTTTCAATCCCATTACCACAATTCAATAATAAATCAGACATACAATTAAAATCAGTTGATCAAAAAATCACGGTCAAAATAAATGTGAATGAAAGAAAGAAAAAAAGAGAAGCGAAAAAAAAAAACAGAATATCACTTCAGGGTCTTCTCGCTTTTATTAAAAAAAAATAATAAGATAAAAATTTACCGTGCATATAGCTTGTCCAATCCAAAGTCATAAAGAACGGAAGACAAATCAAACATATATATTTCTTCATAGTAGCATACTTCCACAGTGTGACAGTAAACCCAAAAAGCAAAGGAAACAAATCAAAGGACTCCTTGCTTTTCTAAAGCTCTCAGTTAGACATGGTAAATGATCTTATATTTCGTAACGAAAATGACACAATTTATTAAATTAAATGTTCATTTGTATTATTAAGATTAATTGTGCATTTATGTATTTGTATATGTATAAAAATATGTATTTCTTTTGAGTTAAATTGATAAATTGTGTAGCATAACTTTGCAAAAAAAAGAGAAGGAAAAAGCCCGCAGGCCGGCCCGGCCCAACCCGGGCCACAGGCCTCACAATTCTAGCCCAAGAAAAGTTGTGCCATTTTGGCCCGGCCCGTTTGAGCCGGCCCCACCCGTTTGCCATGTCTACTTATTGTATATTTTATTATTCGTAATTTTTAATGACTTATATCAATTTCGTGTTTGAAAATATCTCAAATTGACTTTTAAAAGTTAATAATAATCATATAATTTGAATTGGATGGAATATTTGACATAAAACTAAAAAAATATTGTAAATTACTAAATAAAGTAGGGACTAAGATGGTGTTTGTTTATCTCTTAATTAATACCTTTTAACAGCTACACATCTGATTTAGTAAAAGGGTAAAGTTATTTGGTAAATTTTGTTTGTCTCTTATTGTCTCTTAATCGGTAAGAGAAAGATATAAATCTAAATAATTTAGAGTTCTCTTTTAATGAAAAACTTAGATCTATGGAGTCTTTATAAATAGCCTCTATAAATATTGTACTCATTTCATTCCAAATTTTAAGATTATTATTGAGTTTTGAAAAGTAATTTAATCACTACAAGAAAAAGGCCTACCAGCGACCGCCTTTCAGGGGACTGGTACAGGTCACTGATAGGGATCTGCGACCGCATACGGTCGCTGATTCCCGTCGCATATACGGTCGCTGATTCCCGTCGCATATAATCTGGTCGCTAGAATGCACATCAGCGATGACCATTAGCGACCGACACATCGGCGACAACTATCAGCGACTGTAGCCGTCGCTAATTTGAGTCAGCATGGGCCAGGGGCTGACGCTGACATGGACCACATATCAGCGACCTGTAAATAGCGACCGAGACGGTCGCTGATACCCTGACGAATGAAGCAGTCGCTAATGCTCATCAGCGACCGCCTGCGGTCACTGATACTAAATTTAAAAAACAATTGTTTGTTTTATGGAATTCCCAAAAAAAACTGCACATGTTTTGTACCTGCTTTATATCCAAACAGACAGCAGTATATATTAACATCCAACCAAGCTTTATATATATCCCAACACCAGTACATGATAATCCAACATAATATAAAGTAATAAACCAAACAGAAAGCAGTACATATAAACATTCATACGCCAACACATGATAACCCAACACAATATAAAGTAATAAATCAATGAGCGGAAGAAATATTTACAAATCTAATGTTTAAGTAGCATATATACATTCGTCCATAGAATAAATATAAAAGTACAAGGCTGAAATATCTAGAAAGCAGGCAAGCCTAGGTCGTCATGCATCATCGTCCAAATTTGTATGATCCTGTAAATAACAAAAGAGTAAGACAAGTTACATATATAGTATATATGTTGATACTGGTATTACTTATGCAAAGTAAAGTGAGTGAAAGTTAAACAATAAGAATCATTTAAACATAACCAAGTACACACAACAAAATATGTATATATATATATATATATATATATATGTAATTGACTAATTAACTTGACTGTAATAAGTAATTAATAAGATTACCTTGTTGTCATCCGTATGTTGTGCTGCTGCGGCTGCCACTGCAGCAGCTAACTCATCAGGACTCATCACACGATCTCTCATCTCTGTCCCCGACAATCGCGATGCAGGCATATCATTGTCTACTTTCCCTTTCCTGAAGTGTTCTCTATTTATTCGAAACGGGTGATCTACAGGCAAGAACCGACGATGACAGTCAAACTAGCAAGGCTTTCGACCTTTTGATAGATTAAAAGACTTTGAATGCTCCATACAATACGGACAAGCCAACTTCCCGTGTGTAATCCATCCAGCTAACATACCATAAGCTGGGAAGTCACTTATAGTCCACATAGCCGCTGCCCTAAGGTTGAAATTTGTTTTCATTGCAACATCCCAAGTTTAGTAATCCATCCTCCCACAATACCTTCAACTCGTCTATAAGAGGTCTCAAGTAAACATATAGGTTCTTTCAAAGACTCTTGGGACCAGGAATTACAAGTGAAAGAAACAAGTATGGCTGTTTTATACACATCCAAGGGTGCAAGTTGTATGGAGTAACAATCACAGGCCAGCAGGAGTACGAAACAGCTGAGTGGCCGAACGGGTTGAAACCATCAGTGGACAATGGAAGCCTCACATTTCTAGGTTCCAATGCAAATCCAGGATGTGCTAAGTTGAAATCTTTCCAAGCCTGCCCATCTGCGGGATGATTTAGTTCTCCATCTTTAGCTGGAGATTTCGCATGCCAACTCATATGTTCAGCTGTTCTTGAAGACATGTACAATATTTTTAGCCGATATGTAATTGGAAAATACCTTAAAATCTTAAATGATAAACTTGATTTTTTTTGTAGTCACACCCTCTTTATTAGGCCTAAACCGATCATGACTGTAAAACGTGCACCGGGTCATCTGTTCATTTTCCTTATAAAACTAACATGCAATCGTTGGGACATGCATCGATCTTTTGGTATCCAAGACCCAACTTCTTCACCATTTTCTTACAATAGTAATAGTTATCAGGTAATTTCTCACCGTCAGGAAATATACTCTTAATGGCCTTCAAGAGCGACTCAAAACACTCATGGCTCATGTTGTGATCTGCCTTGATGTTAAGTAATGTTGCCACTGCAGACAATGTAGTGTGTTTGGTGCAACCATGCCACAATGACCCGCTACCCTCGTCTAATAACTTAAAGAAGGCTTTGGCATCAGAATTCATAGGTTGCTCTCTGCATTGTTCCCAATCAAAATCTAGCCCTGCAATATCATGAACCATTTCATTCATATGATGAGTACTGCTGCCCGGATTGTGTACTTCTGTGATGCCACCATCTCTTCTCTGCCTATGTGCCCACCAGCAATCTTTGTAATTTTTCATGAACCCAAAAACAAGTAAATGATAGTTTACCACGTCTCTGTCCATATAATTTAGATTCTTACACTTCAAATAAGGGCATCTTATCTTGTTCTGACCATTCACACATTCCGGGTGACTATATGCATACTCCAATAACACTTGACAACCAGCTCTAAATTCAGTTATAGCACTTATCTGGGCACTTGAATTTCGTCGTCTCATCCAACTATGGTCTGAATAGAGATCTATGATACCACGGTACCTACTACAGACAACATAAGCTTATTAATGTATAGCATGATCAAGCTCTCTAAGCATACTTGAGCATACTTGTAAGCATATGACTTACGCATTTAAGCATACTTGTAAGCATATGACTTGAGCATACTTGTTTGAATCTGATTAACATTTTAGCATACTTGTAAGCATATGACTTGAGCATACTTGTTAGAACCGATTTATCGATTTCTGTACACAATTCTAACTACATTCGGTCACTGGTCCAGTCCATTTCGGGACGGTCCGATTTGGTGAATAACCGATGAACATGCCTAGTCTATCTCATTATTGAACTCATATTATATTATGATAAATTAAACAGTTTCACCTAAAATAACTCCAGTTTATTAAACTTCACTAGGTCTTTGGATTTAGCTAATCGATACCTCGACGAGTCTCCAGCATGGTTCTTCGCTGGGCAATCTCTCTCTTTCTATCCATCTATTTATTTGTTGCACATGCACACATATGATTTCTTTTATTCTCAACATCAAGCTTTTGAAAATGTTAAAGAAACACATCTCCAGACTATTAGTATTTGTTGAATCAAAATTTTTAACTGTTTATGTCCAAAATAATGTACAGTTTAGTTTTAACTTTTCTAGTTGGTTCACTAGATCAGGTGAGGGTGTAAACAGTGATATAAATGTTGGGTTTGTACGAAATCGTGACGCAATCAAATTGCAAATTAAGCTGAAGCATGGTATATCAGAGTTTTAAAAAAATTTACAAAACCATTACCCGGATAATCCTTTATGCAAATTATTAATTTAAAACGATAAATAAGAAGTTATGGAATCATACCTTTGTAGAACGAAGCTTCCACAGGTACGAGTTCAACTCCTTGGTCTTCGTGATCTCCTTGAATTTTTGGATTAGATTCCTTCCTTTGATCAACGTTAGCCACCCAAGTGTTTGGCCTCTAGAGGTGATCCACTGTGACGCCCCCAAATTTCAGGACCGTCACGGGGTCGCTCGAATTCGGTTCGTCACGTGCTCATGGTAATACAATAATAACTAAAATCACACATCCACAACGGAATATCTAATTTAGACTAATATACAATGATTTATTATAATTATTCCCCCAAATCTCGCATCCTACAGTACTTAATAGATTACATAATAATATCAATTAACGACTTGTTACATAATCTAACTTATGCTTAAACATAATCAAATCCAGTCTTACTACATCATCTTAATACAACATTAAAATATTTAAAAACATAAAAGAGACAAGCTAGTTGGTAGCCTTGCCCTTGCCCTTATCAACGCTCGAAGGTTCGCCATGCTCTGCCTTAACTGAAATATTTTAGGGAAAAGTAAGAATGAGCACAAATTGCTCAGCAAGTAATATACAATAAGGGTTTGTAATATAATTCTCAATTCTCGAAAAGGGAATAGCAAGGTTTGATAGTTCAAGGATAACAAGAATATCAACAGTTTTCAATAACAGTCGCTAAGGACAGAATAATATCAATGTGATTCAATAATAAATCAATTCAAGATTTCAAGATAATTGAATACTGAGCAGTCACTAAGGACCATGAACTTCCACAGGATTTGACAGTAATAAACTGAAAATCCAACAAAAACAGGTACAACAGGTGATCAGCCTAAAGTACCATCGTTATGCATAACAATCAATCATACTCAAGTGCGCGCGTCGGTTCTCCGACAGTTATATTTTGTTCTTCTCAGTCAAATACAAGATCCCTCACCAATCAATTGGTTTGGGTCGCTTTTCAATAATATAAGTCTAGCCGAATCAAATGGCATAGACACTTTCACAATATTCAAGAACAATACTAAGTTCAACATGAATAATAGCTTTAATGAAATAAGAGTTCAAGTATGCTAATTCAATTCAAACGATTAAGTAGGAAACTAGTTCGCAATATACAAGGATAGAATACTTGCATCCAAAGAGATAAGGTTTAGATACTTGCCTTATGCATAGTTTACTCACATAAAGCTAGCCAACACTTTTGAATCCTATTTATAATGTATTGCATGTATAGGATTTTCATTAGTTAACACATCCGTTACACAAACTTATTACTCAATATACATATATGTTACTATCTTAGTCACATGTCATACTAATCTCATATGGTATGAAATCAGATTATAAGTTATCACGAATTAAGTACATAGTTATAATATAAATGATACTATAGCAACTCATCATGCTCAAGTGGTTATGATCCTTTGACCCATTATATAAGTGAAACATTATCTTATTACTTAATCATCACATATATACACATATCAGTAGGGTGTAAACCATTTCTAGCAATGTAGGCATCATATAAGCCATCTGTCCAAAATCAGATTGTCAAACTGCATGGCTTTTGATTCCAGGCCAACGCAGCTGCGCCATGGCTAAGCCTAGGGCTGGCGCAGCTGCGCAGCCCTCTGGCCAAGCCAAGGCTGAGATGTGACTTGTGGTTTCTGTCCGGTCATGCAGGCTAACATTCACACCAGGTATATTAACATGTTAAGGGTCCGTTCGTGTTTTCCCTAGGCAATCTAGGTTCCACTTTCCATGACATGGTTCTAGACTTACATCTTAAACAATTTAAGTCCTTACAACATCATGAAATCATGTAAGCTATCATGCTTGTTAATTTTAAACATACGAGGTGATCATATAACTTAATTTAGGCATGCTTGCAAGTAGTTATATACATGTTACAACTTAGTTCATGCTTTATTTGTGCCTAACTTGCTTTCATGGCTTCTATCATGGTAGATATGTATACGTTAGTGAATTTAAAGGGTATTATCCAATCATGTCCAAAGTTATCAGAATTTAAAACTCCATGAATCATGATCAAAACTTATACTTTCATTAGTAAAGTTTACTAATAAGGCATAGCGTGTCCATGTTACATTATTAAACATGTATACACAAGTCATCATGTCCTTCATGCATTTCTAAACGATAATAACATGTTTAAAGTCCGAATATAATTATAGCACATCTAAGTCCCCTTTTCATAATCTCTAAGTTCCTTTTTAAGATTCTAAGTTCACTTAGCTAGGTTCACATTTCGTTACGGAGCTTATATACGCGAGTTAACATGCATCTCATTGTTTCTAGGTCATACTAATGTGCCCTAAAAGTCAGAACATTAACATGGCTTATATACGTCAAAATTCAATTATAAACCTAAAGTTTATTTTCAAAACTATAACGTTGTCATTCATGCATGGAATCTTAATAAAACATGCTTATGTTAGGTCTATGTACCCATACATACATGCTACCCATGTTAACATGCTTGCCTCATCTATACAAGTAACTACCACATAGCAATTTTAGGAATAAAATTTTGATTCTGGTTCCAGAGGGCGGCGCAGCTGTGCTACGCCTTAGTAGTAAACCGACGCAGCTGCGCCGTGCTTCTGCCAGCACCAGTGAGCTCCCTGCTTCGGTAGTTCCCAGCCCAAACACAGTAATTCTTCACGAATTCGACTATAAACTAACAGCATTGTCTCATTAACACATGTATTAAATTATATAACAACCAATTAACATTATCAAATCACAAAATCATGAATTCCAATTAATATCCAGAATCTAAGAAATTTCAGAGAAACAAAAATGAAGAACAATAACATGTGATTATACCTCTGTTAGCGAATGAAACTTGCTGCTAATTCACATCCTTCTCAACTGATATGTATGGTCACTCTCTACTTGTTCTTTTTTGGAATTTCTCAGCAATTGGAATGGGAAGATAAGAGCTCAATTTATAGCAAATATATTAACCAGACAATGTTTTTCCCTCTCAAACTAAACCAACGGAAATGTGGATTGTATGGAGGTTAAGGAGAGGTTGGTGAGTAGTTGGTGGAATGCATCATGAGAGCCACTCCCCATTGAATCATGATAGCTAGAATGTGCTGAGTTTGAGGATATAGGAGTAGGATAGCTTCATGAGTGTTTCACGTGAGAATGAACTGAGTCTCTTATTATGGGACAAGGAAGGAAACTTTGATATTGTAAATGGACCACATGCTACACTAAAATCATTATATATATGTATTAAATGTACTCTTAGGTTACATCTTGTATACATTTTATCCCTACATAGGTTTAAATGTCACAATAAAATAGTATTTTAATGTAATTCTAATGATACTAACATGGATTCACATGATGTAGTAAATGCAATTTGAGCACATATAATCCATGTACATTGGTTCCACATTTTAATAATTAATGAGGATAACATAAGATAGTTAAGCATTATTAAATTATCTATCATATAATCATGATGTCCTACTTTAATGTATATTCACATTGTCACATAGGCATTTCATGCAACTCCCATAATTCAATAAACCTTACTATATAATAGTGTCATATTACACTTCATATAATACATAGTTAGCTACTATATGTTACACATTTAATTCGCATGCTTGCACATAGAATTACTCATCTTATTAATTAAATGTTAATTAATAATATACACCCATCCTTCATCAATCAATATAATCTTATAACTTATTTATTTTATTATTCGTAATGTCAAATAAATAAATTATTTATCTCATTGATTAATTAACAATAATATTAATTAATCTATTCCTCATTGATTATTAATTACACCAAATTAATAATCATAGGATTAATTATCACATTAACAAATATAAATCTCAGCACAATTATAAACAAGTGGTTTATTATTATTATATTTCTTGCAATAATAATAATCACATATTATTAATCAATCACAGTTAATATTCCACAACAATTAATTAATATTCTATGATAACAATTAATTAATATTCTACAATTAATATAGATTAATTGTTTGCTTAAATTAATATAATCATTCTTATATTACGTCATTGTGCCACCAAGGCTATCAACGAGTTTATCGCAAACTCCACATATTCTCAATTATTATAATTATTTAATTTTATATAATTGAATTAATTCATCTCATAACATAAAATTATTTATATTCAAATAAACTCTCATTTCTATTAATATATTTATTTAATAATATATGAAAATTCTTGGGTATTACATCCTCCCCCCTTATAAAAATTCTGTCCCGGAATTGCTACAAGGTTACACAAATAAATGGGGATAATCCCTCATTATCCTATCTTCTAACTCCCACTGTCGCCTCCTCGACATCGTGGTTACGCCAAAGTACTTTTACAGAAGATATAATTTTATTTTTCAAAGTTTGTTCTTTCTTATCTAATATCTGGACAGGAATTTCTTCATACGCCAAGTTCTTCTCCACTTGAATGGGCTCGTAAGAAATCACGTGCTTGTAGTCGGCCTTGTACGGCCGCAACACGAAAATGTGGAACATGTTGTGGACGTGCTCCAACTCGGGTGGTAACGCAACTTTGTATGCCACTTCGCCCACTCGCTTTAGTATCTCGAACGGTCCTATGAATCTTGGACTCAATTTTTCTTTCTTGCCGAAACGGCTTTTTTCCTTCCATAGAGATACCTTCAAGAATACGAAACTGCCAACTTTGAAGTCTTGGTCCTGCCGATGCAAATCTGCGAATTTCTTCTGGCGATCTTGAGCTGCTACTAATCTGGCTCTTATCACTGTCACCACGTATGCGGTTTGTTGTACTAGCTCTGGTCTGAGTATTCGTCGCTCCCCGACTTCATCCCAACATAATGGCGTTCTGCACTTTCTCCCATAAAGAGCTTCGTACGGTGGCATTCCGATACTTGCATGGTAACTATTGTTATACGCAAATTTGACTAAGGATAGGTGGTCGTCCCAATTTCCCTTAAAATCCATCACGCACGTCCTAAGCATGTCCTCCAGTGTTTGTATTGGTCGCTCACTCTGTCCGTCTGTCTGAGGATGATAAGCCGTACTCAACCTCAACTGCGTTCCCATTCTCTCTTGTAAACTTTTCCAAAAATTGGACGTGAAGCGCGGATCTCGATCAAAGACAATTGACACCGGCACTCTATGTCGTGAAATAATCTCCTTTATGTATAGGGTTGCTAACTGATTCAAACTGTAACGGATCTTGATCGGTAGAAAATGTGCGGTCTTGGTAAGTCGATCCACGATAACCCAAATAGCATCATAACCTTTCTGTGTAACTGGAAGTCCTACCACGAAGTCCATCGTAATATGCTCCCATTTATAGTCTGGCATTTCTAACGGTTGTAGTAAACCACTCGGCAGTTGATGCTCTGCTTTAACGTATTGGTAAGTCAAACATCTACTGACGCACTCTGCGACTTCCCGTTTTAAATTGGGCCACCAAAAATGTTGCTTCAAATCTTGGAACATCTTAGTGCCTCCCGGATGAACGGAATATATCGTATTATGTGCCTCGTACGAAATCTCTTCCCTCAACTCGGTTACTGCTGGTACCCATACTCTTCCTTCGAATCTTAAGATACCGTCTTTATCCATTCGAAATTTCTCTTCCTCATTTTCTGTGATCCTCTTTCGGATTTTCTCACACTCTTCATCCTTTTCCTGGGCTTCCTTCACTCTATCCAACAATGTCGGATGAGCTTCCCTTACAATTAGCTTCTCACCAGACTTTTCTGGTCCTTTCACTTCTATCTCCAATTTCTCCATCTCTCTTATCAACTCTTCCTGAGTCGTCAAATTAAACAACTTTTCCCTTCCTTTTCTGCTCAGAGCGTCGGCAACCACGTTTTCCTTTCCCGGTGATAAAGAATATCGCAGTCATAGTCTTTGATTAATTCTAACCACCTTCTCTGCCGCATGTTCAACTCCTTCTGTGTGAAGATATATTTCAGACTTTTGTGGTCCGTGTATATATCACATTTCTCTTCGTACAAATAATGCCTCCATATCTTCAACACAAAAACTACTGTCGCTAACTCTAAGTCGTGAGTAGGGTATCGTTTTTCGTAATCCTTCAATTGTGGTGACGCATACGTAATGACCTTGCCGTGCTGCATAAGCACACAACCAAGTCCCTTGTGCGATGCATCACTATACACCACAAAATTTCCCGCATTATCTGGTAATGATAATACAGGTGCTTCGCTCAATCTCTTCTTCAACTCCTGAAAACTCTCTTCAGATTTGTCGGTCCATACAAATTTCACTGTCTTTCTAGTCAATTTGGTCAACGGGGTTGCTATCTTAGAAAAATCTTGGATGAATCTTCGATAGTATCCAGCTAACCCTAAAAAGCTTCTCACCTCCGTCGGTGTTCTTGGTTGCTCCCAATTACTTATTGCTTCTACCTTTGCAGGGTCTACAGCGATTCCATTCTTATCCACTAAGTGGCCTAAGAATTGAACCTTCTCCATCCAAAATTCGCACTTTGAAAATTTTGCATACATCTTCTCCTTCCTTAGTGCCTCCAAAATAATCTTCAGATGTTCGGCGTGTTCTTCCTCTGTCTTCAAGTAGATCAAAATGTCGTTGATAAAAACCACTATAAATTTATCCAAGTATGGCTTGAAAACTCGGTTCATCAAGTCCATAAATGCTGCCGGAGCATTAGTCAATCCAAATGACATTACCAAAAACTCGTAGTGTCCATAACGGGTTCGAAAAGCAGTCTTTGGTATGTCCTCATCCCTCACTTTTAGTTGATGATATCCTGTTCGTAGATCAATTTTCGAGAAACACTTTGCTCCTTTCAGTTGATCAAACAGGTCGTCTATCCTCGGTAGCGGATATCGATTCTTGATCGTTACTCTGTTTAATTCTCGATAATCGATACAGAGCCTCATCGATCCGTCCTTCTTTTTAACGAATAGTACTGGTGCTCCCCAAAGAGAAACACTCGATCGAATGTAACCCTTATCCAACATCTCTTGCAGTTGTATCACCAATTCCTCCATTTCTACTGGCGCCATACGATATGGAGCTTTCGAAATCGGTGCTATTTCCGGTGCTAAGTTTATTACGAATTCAATTTCTCTGTCTGGCGGAAGACCAGGCAGATCGTCCAGAAACACATCTTGAAATTCATTCACTACGGATATATCCTTAATTTCTACTCCCTTCTTCCGAGTATCAACGATGTAAGCTAAATAACCTACACATCCTTTCCTTAACAATTTCTTGGCCTGCATCATCGTAACGCAACACGATTGCTTAAGCGATGAGCTACCATAAAACACTACCTTAGACTTACTTGGAGTCTGAAGGTTCACACATTTATTCTGACAATCAATTATCGCAGCATGGTTATACAACCAATCCATTCCCAGTATTACGTCGAATTCTCCCAATCTAATAGGAATCAAGTCTACGCTCAGTTCATGTTCTTTAATGTTTGCGCGACAATTTCGATAAACGTATTCTACAGGGATTACTTCCTTATTTGCAACTTCTATGTTCAAAGGATTTTCTAATCGTTCTCGAGGTGTACTAAGTTTACTAGTAAATTCTTCAGATATAAAAGAACAGGTGGCACCCGAATCAAATAATACATAAGCATTTATATCATTGATTGGGATTATACATGACACCACGTCCTTCGCAACCACGGCGTCCTGGACGGTCATATTAAAAGTTCTGGCGGTTGGGCTGTTGGATTGTGCTGGCCCACTGATCATCAGCTGGTTGCCTCCTTGCTGATTGCTACCCCCGCCACTTCCCTTCTTTGGGCAGTCCTTAATTCGGTGCTCTGTCGAGCCACACGCAAAGCATCCTTGTATCTTCTTTGGTTTTGGACAGTTCGGCGAGATGTGCCCTTCCTGTCCGTAGTTGTAGCAAGTGCCACGTCCCTTCCAGCACTCGCCCTGGTGATTCTTCCCACACTTTGGGCATCCTTCAACCCTTTTCTTGAAACCTCCACAAAAATTCCCTGATTGATTATTGTTATTTTTGTTGTTGCTGTTGTTATTCTCCCATTTTCTCTTTCCCAAATTGCTTCCTCCACTGCTGCTTCCTCCAGTACGATTCTCTCCTCCAGTATTCTTTCCTTTCTTTTCCTTGTTATACAGACTTAAGGCCTCACTGCCACCTTCCGCAATGATTGCCTTCTCCAGTAATGTTGTAAAGGAATCAATTTGAAGAACTGATACCTTATTGAACAGCCACGGCTTCAACCCTTGTTTGAAGCGTCTAGCCTTCCTCTCTTCATCACCAACTTGGTGCTCCGTAAATCGCGCTAGTTCGTTAAACCTAGTCGCGTATTGCGCCACTGTCACCTCCCCTTATTTTAACTCTAGGAATTTCACCTCCATCCTATTCTTCATGCTTTTCGGGAAGTAATTCTCGAAAAATAGCGTTTTAAACTTATCCCAAGTTATTATCCCTTCTCCAACTCTTTGTTGATTAGCCTCCCACCAGTAGTTCGCTTTTCCCCTCATCATGTATGTGGCAAACACCGTCTTCTGATCTTCGCCTACACGAGCTATAGTGAAAACTTTTTCGATCTCTTTGATCCAGGTTTGTGCGACGATTGGGTCGGTAGTTCCCTCGAACTCCGGGGGTCCTACACTCTTAAAGTCTTTAAAGGTTGTTACTGGCACAACCTGAGGGTTTGGGCGAACGGGTTCATTGTCCTTCCCCTTAATGCCTCTCCTAACAAGTCTACCAGTTTCTGGATCGGGTCAACTTGTTCCCTCTCGTTATTAACAGATTCTTCGGGTGCAGTCAATCTACGTCTGGGCGACATTATCTGCATCACAAATTTTCATTTTATTATTATATTACTTAAGTATTTCTTTTTAATACAAAAGAAGAAATTTATAACACGTTTCTAAAATAAGCTTCATTTATATTCATATGCCAACAGTTTCATTATATGATTTCCCTAGCATACTACTATAAATGTTATCACATATATCCTCTAATATCACAAAAGAAGGGGAATATACCAACCTTCTACCATACTACCCCTCTAACAAAAGCTAACTCGGGGTTTACACCACTATCCCATACTTTACACAAAAAGTTGGGATTACAACATAATATGTACAACACATAAAGATAAATTCTACTAAACTGCCACTAGACCATTTAAGGAAATCTCATCACATCATCCCGCACTCCACTGCGTTCTTGTACTCCATCTGCACTATATACGTAACCAGCTCTCGACTCAAGGTATGTAGAGTTTGTCCCTGCTCTGCCGGGTAGTGGGACACACCATCAATCACCCTCTCAAAAGCTGAACGAAATACATACCCCATCTTGTTCATCTTCCTCTTCTTGCACCTGACCTCGTCCTCTAGGTCGTCAGCTCTTTCATTGGCCGCTTCCCACTTCTCCTCGAAGTGTATCCTATCCATCACCTCCAACTCTAGCTGAGTACGGAGTGCCTCTTTCTCAGTCTTCTCACTCAATTCTCTCTGTTCTACTTCCTCTAGCTTCCCTGCTATATCTACATTTCTTGCCACCGACCTGTGGAATAAGGTTCCCATCTGGATCCCTGCCTCCCTATGGTAAGCAATCTCCACCTCTAACTCCTGCATGTCTAACTTCCTCTGGTGGTCCTCGTCCCTCAGCTTCTGGAACTCAAACTCTCTCTCTTGGGCCTCGGCCTCTAGCTCCTGGACCCTGCAGTCTAACTCTAGGATCCGCTCCTCATACTCTTCTAGCATCTGCTCCTCTACAGTAGCCTCATCAGAGTCCTCTACTGGCTCATCCTCCATTGGCTCGTCCTCCATCGGCTCCTCCTCCATCGGCTCCTCCTCTGGATCAGACTCTATCTCAATCTCGTCCTCCTCGTCAGACTCGAAAGGTGCAACAGCCTGCACTGGTGTAGCCTCTAGAGGTGCCTCGTATACTACATGTATATCCCTGGGCTCCTCCTCTGCCACACTACTAGGTACACCTGTGTCTGTCATCCTACAATCACAAACACAAGACAAACAAACAGCAACTCCATTAGAATGTTAAATAAAACATAAGTTCATTGTATAGAATGAAGTTACATTTCATAACACGCTAAGTCTCGCTCTAGGGAAAACTCTATGTGAGTTTTATGTCCTTTCCAACTTCTAACTTCGCCTAAGTTATAGTCTAAGGACATTCGTTCCTAAGGTTTATAACTACAGCTTTGATACCAACCTGTGACGCCCCCAAATTCCAGGACCATCACGGGGTCGCTCGAATTCGGTTCGTCACGTGCTCATGGTAATACAATAATAACTAAAATCACACATCCACAGCGGAATATCTAATTTAGAATAATATACAATGATTTATTATAATTATTCCCCCAAGTCTCGCAACATACAGTACTTAATAGATTACACAATAATATAATTAACGACTTGTTACATAATCTAACTTAAGCTTAAACATAATCAAATCCAGTCTTACTACATCATCTTAATACAACATTAAAATATTTAAAAACATAAAAGAGACAAGCTAGTTGGTAGCCTTGCCCTTGCCCTTATAAACGCCCGAAGGTTCGCCATGCTCTGCCTTAACTGAAATGTTTTAGGGAAAAGCAAGAATGAGCACAAATTGCTCAGCAAGTAATATACAATAATATAATTCTCAATTCTCGAAAAGGGTATAGCAAGGTTTGATAGTTCAAGGATAACAAGAATATCAACAGTTTTCAATAACAGTCGCTAAGGACAGAATAATATCAATGTGATTCAATAATAAATCAATTCAAGATTTCAAGATAATTGAATACTGAGCAGTCACTAAGGACCATGAACTTCCACAGGATTTGACAGTAATAAACTGAAAATCCAACAAAAACAGGTACAACAGGTGATCAGCCTAAAGTACCATCGTTATGCATAACAATCAATCATACTCAAGTGCGCGCGTCGGTTCTCCGACAGTTATATTTTGTTCTTCTCAGTCAAATACAAGATCCCTCACCAATCAATTAGGTTTGGGTCGCTTTTCAATAATATAAGTCTAGCCGAATCAAATGGCATAGACACTTTCACAATATTCAAGAACAATACTAAGTTCAACATGAATAATAGCTTTAATGAAATAAGAGTTCAAGTATGCTAATTCAATTCAAACGATTAAGTAGGAAACTAGTTCGCAATATACAAGGATAGAATACTTGCATCCAAAGAGATAAGGTTTAGATACTTGCCTTATGCATAGTTTACTCACATAAAGCTAGCCAACACTTTTGAATCCTATTTATAATGTATTGCATGTATAGGATTTTCATTAGTTAACACATCCGTTACACAAACTTATTACTCAATATACATATATGTTACTATCTTAGTCACATGTCATACTAATCTCATATGGTATGAAATCAGATTATAAGTTATCACGAATTAAGTACATAGTTATAATATAAATGATACTATAGCAACTCATCATGCTCAAGTGGTTATGATCCTTTGACCCATTATATAAGTGAAACATTATCTTATTACTTAATCATCACATATATACACATATCAGTAGGGTGTAAACCATTTCTAGCAATGTAGGCATCATATAAGCCATCTGTCCAAAATCAGATTGTCAAACTGCATGGCTTTTGATTCCAGGCCAACGCAGCTGCGCCATGGCTAAGCCTAGGGCTGGCGCAGCTGCGCAACCCTCTGGCCAAGCCAAGGCTGAGATGTGCCTTGTGGTTTCTGTCCGGTCATGCAGGCTAACATTCACACCAGGTATATTAACATGTTAAGGGTCCGTTCGTGTTTTCCCTAGGCAATCTAGGTTCCACTTTCCATGACATGGTTCTAGACTTACATCTTAAACAATTTAAGTCCTTACAACATCATGAAATCATGTAAGCTATCATGCTTGTTAATTTTAAACATACGAGGTGATCATATAACTTAATTTAGGCATGCTTGCAAGTAGTTATATACATGTTACAACTTAGTTCATGCTTTATTTGTGCCTAACTTGCTTTCATGGCTTCTATCATGGTAGATATGTATACGTTAGTGAATTTAAAGGGTATTATCCAATCATGTCCAAAGTTATCAGAATTTAAAACTCCATGAATCATGATCAAAACTTATACTTTCATTAGTAAAGTTTACTAATAAGGCATAGCGTGTCCATGTTACATTATTAAACATGTATACACAAGTCATCATGTCCTTCATGCATTTCTAAACGATAATAACATGTTTAAAGTCCGAATATAATTATAGCACATCTAAGTCCCCTTTTCATAATCTCTAAGTTCCTTTTTAAGATTCTAAGTTCACTTAGCTAGGTTCACATTTCGTTACGGAGCTTATATACGCGAGTTAACATGCATCTCATTGTTTCTAGGTCATACTAATGTGCCCTAAAAGTCAAAACATTAACATGGCTTATATACGTCAAAATTCAATTATAAACCTAAAGTTTATTTTCAAAACTATAACGTTGTCATTCATGCATGGAATCTTAATAAAACATGCTTATGTTAGGTCTATGTACCCATACATACATGCTACCCATGTTAACATGCTTGCCTCATCTATACAAGTAACTACCACATAGCAATTTTAGGAACAAAAATTTGATTCTGGTTCCAGAGGGCGGCGCAGCTGCGCTGCGCCTCAGTAGTAAACCGACGCAGCTGCGCCGTGCTTCTGCCAGCACCAGTGAGCTCCCTGCTTCGGTAGTTCCCAGCCCAAACACAGTAATTCTTCACGAATTCGACTATAAACTAACAGCATTGTCTCATTAACACATGTATTAACTTATATAACAACCAATTAACATTATCAAATCACAAAATCATGAATTCCAATTAATATCCAGAATCTAAGAAATTTCAGAGAAGCAAAAATGAAGAACAATAACATGTGATTATACCTCTGTTAGCGAATGAAACTTGCTGCTAATTCACATCCTTCTCAACTGATATGTATGGTCACTCTCTACTTGTTCTTTTTTGAAATTTCTCAGCAATTGGAATGGGAAGATAAGAGCTCAATTTATAGCAAATATATTAACCAGACAATGTTTTTCCCTCTCAAACTAAACCAACGGAAATGTGGATTGTATGGAGGTTAAGGAGAGGTTGGTGAGTAGTTGGTGGAATGCATCATGAGAGCCACTCCCCATTGAATCATGATAGCTAGAATGTGCTGAGTTTGAGGATATAGGAGTAGGATAGCTTCATGAGTGTTTCACGTGAGAATGAACTGAGTATCTTATTATGGGACAAGGAAGGAAACTCTGATATTGTAAATGGACCACATGCTACACTAAAATCATTATACATATATGTATTAAATGTACTCTTAGGTTACATCTTGTATACATTTTATCCCTACATAGGTTTAAATGTCACAATAAAATAGTATTTCAATGTAATTATAATGATACTAACATGGATTCACATGATGTAGTAAATGCAATTTGAGCACATATAATCCATGTACATTGGTTCCACATTTTAATAATTAATGAGGATAATATAAGATAGTTAAGCATTATTAAATTATCTATCATATAATCATGATGTCCTACTTTAATGAATATTCACATTGTCACATAGGCATTTCATGCAACTCCCATAATTCAATAAACCTTACTATATAATAGTGTCATATTACACTTCATATAATACATAGTTAGCTACTATATGTTACACATTTAATTCGCATGCTTGCACATATAATTACTCATCTTATTAATTAAATGTTAATTAATAATATACACCCATCCTTCATCAATCAATATAATCTTATAACTTACTTATTTATTTTATTATTCGTAATGTCAAATAAATAAATTATTTATCTCATTGATTAATTAACAATAATATTAATTAATCTATTCCTCATTCATTATTAATTACACCAAATTAATAATCATAGGATTAATTATCACATTAACAAATATAAATCTCAGCACAATTATAAACAAGTGATTTATTATTATTATATTTCTCGCAATAATAATAATCACATATTATTAATCAATCATAGTTAATATTCCACAATAATTAATTAATATTCTATGATAACAAATAATTAATATTCTACAATTAATATAGATTAATTGTTTGCTTAAATTAATATAATCATTCTTATATTACGTCACTGTGCCACCAAGGCTATCAACGAGTTTATCGTAAACTCCACATATTCTCAATTATTATAATTATTCAATTTTATATAATTAAATTAATTCATCTCATAACACAAAATTATTTATATTCAAATAAACTCTCATTTCTATTAATATATTTATTTAATAATATATGAAAACTATCGGGTATTACATCCACCAAGGAAGATGAATTATCAAGAAGGATGGTGGTTGGTTAAAACCTAGTTTTCTATCCTCTATAGAAAAAGAGTACTCTCCAATAATTAGAATTGCATCAACTGATATCTATTATAAGACTCCTCTTATATATATATTGGTCAACCCTTCTAATCCTATTAGACATGAGGTTTTATTTAATTAATTAAACTCCTTTAATTAATTTAGGTTTCCCACCACATTGGGAATAATTAATTAAATTTATTTAATTAATTTGCCTCCTAATCTTATTAGGAATAAATGAGAGTACTAATATTAATTAATTCCTAAACTCCTTTAGAAATTAAAATAATAATAATTGTAATAATATTAATAAGACTCCTCTTATTAATTTATATTTAATATTTCTAAAATATTAAAGAATAAACATTAAGTTATTTAATTTATTCTATCACCATAGATTAAATTAATTACACTTAATGCATTATTACGATTATGTCATTACCTTCTTAAATAATTATTCTTCCTTTTATGGTGTGACCCTTTAGGTTCTCCATATTAATCCGGTTGTGAATAAATCAATTAGAACAATTCTAATCTTATTTAAATAAATAAATTAAATTAATAATCTATTTAAATAAAAAATATTTATTCTATAATAGGGATAAGCCTCCCTAGCGATCAATAACTTTTCAAATAATATAGATTTCAACATTAATTATAAAAGAACTTGTGAGTAAATAGTTAACGTACAATTCAATCCTTCCACCATACACTGTCCCAATTAAATATAAGACATGGAATTACTGTCAAGTCTTATTTTATTTAATTATATGTATTTTGATTGGAAAATGCACAACTCCAAATAATGCAAATTAAAAACTCCTTTCTACTTTCATTCTACCTTGGCCAAGGACTACTGGGTTGTCATTTAACGAATCACATAGAACATATCTCTTCTTTTACTAGAAGTGGTAGATTCTTTATTGATCATTCATTGTCTCCTATATATAACTCAATATACCCAAGCATACCCTTTGATATACCCCAAGAGTTTTTAAGGAATAAGTCAAAGTATAATTCATTACATACAAAATACTATGATTATCTCAAGTCCAACGATCACTTGTATTACTATTACATTTGAAATTCCCATTGACAGACAAGTAAAACTCCATTAGGTATTCCAAGCGAGTCACGTTCAGTGAACTTATTCTCTAATAAGCACCTACATACTTGCTTTAGTGTCTCCACACAAATGATCATGAGATCAACCATCCTCATCCAATGAGCAAGCAACATATGTACCAATCTATCCGGATTTACTAATCCCCTTTCTAGTAATCCAACGATTGGAAACTATTTTTGTTTTAAGCTTTCTAAGAATTTAGATCTCATTAGCATGATCAACATCATGATTCTAAAAGAATTGCTTAAAATTATGGGTTATTTACATATTATAAAAAATAGCATCATGTAGATAATTAAACGCCATTAATAAGTGAATACTTTTATTAATAAATAAATAAGATCATCTCCAAAGTATATGCTTTATCATCATACATGATTGGCTTGTATTCATACTAATTTCAATCTCCCACTTGCACTAAAGCCAATCGCCATGGTATCTCATACCCATCTTCTCTAAGTGACGATCAAATTGTTATTGTGTTAAAGCTTTAGTAAATGGATCTGCAATGTTATCTTGAGAGTCTACACGCTCTAAGGTGATGTCTCCTCTTTCAATGATTTCTTTAATCAAAGTGCCGCAACACATGTTTAGATTCAAGATGAGACATAAGAACTATTCCTAGTTCTGTAATGAACTTTTCATCCAAAACATCAACTTGCAGCTCCACTTACAGTTATATACTTTGTCTTTGTCACTAGACCAACAACCTTTTGCTATTTGGAACCTTTCCAATTCACTGCACCATCTTTCAAGGTAACAGCTTACCCTATAGTGGATTTGCTGTCGTCTTGGTTAGTCTGGAAACTTGAGTCTGTTTAGTTCTCTAGTTTAATTCAAACCCATCATGTGTCATGATGACATCCTTAGTGTCAGTTAAGTACTTTAGAATGTTTATCACTGTCCTACAGTGATCTTCTCCAGAATCTGACTGATCAACATCAAGTCTCGTATATTTCATTGCATACATGATAGTAACTCATGCGATCTCTCTTTTATTGAGGACAATTTTAGATAGATTCACTCCATGGCTCATCATCATGAGACACTCTTTGGAGTTTGCCATGCTAAACGCTTTTTAGCATCTAATGAATATACATTCCTTGGGTTAAGTCGAACATCTTTTTAAATCTATCTATACAGATTTATATACCCAATGTAGGATGTTCTACCCAAATCATTCATGGAGGAATGTTTAGACAACTTTATTTTGATCGATTGTAGCATAAGAATGTCATTCCCTATCAATAATATATCATCAACATATACTACAAGGAATGAAACAGCGCTCCCACTAACCTTCTTATACACACATGGTTCATCCTCGTTTTTGATAAAATTAAACTCTTTGATTGTCTCATCAAAACGGATGTTCCATCTACGAGAAGCTTGCTTCAATCCATAAATGTATTGTTATAGCTCATATACATGACTTGCTTAAACCATTGAAACAAATCCATCTGGATGTATCATACATACATTCTCCTCTAATAATGTATATTTGAGGAAAGGCGTCTCCACGTCCATTTTGCCAGATTTATTAATAATAAGCTGCAATCGCAACTAAATTCCAAATGGACTTGAGTATTGCTTCAAAGATCCATTTTAGATTTTATGTCATCTACCATTTCCTTGAGTATTTATTACTCATAGCCTGTTCGTAATTTAATAGATCATCATCATTCATGATTTGTATCTCATCGTCATCCTTTATGACAAATCCATACCTAACAGGTATCTTCGGTACTCTTCCAGATTTACAAACAGGGTGTTGTACAGAAGGTGTCTCTACCTGGACAGGTTCATCCACTTGATCTGTAGTGGTTTGTGATTCGTGAATTTCTTCAAGGTCTATTTTCCTCCCACTAGCTCCTTCAAGGATAAACTCCTTTTCCAAGAAGGCAACGTGTTTTGCAACAAACACCTTTTTGCTCAGTAGGATTGTAAAAATAGTATCCCAAACTTTCTTTAGGATATCCCACAAACGTGCACTTATCAGATCTTGTCCCAAGCTTATCATTTTGAAACCTTTTCACATAAGCTGGACATCCCCAAATCTTAACATGCTTAAGACCAGATTTCCTCCCTGTCCACATCTCATATGGAGTCTTGGGGACGGATTTCGAGGGGACCTTATTTAGTAGATATGCAGCTGCTTCTAGGGTATAATCCCAGAATGATACGAGAAGATCGGTAAAACTCATCATGAAATGAACCATATCCAACAATGTTCGATTTCTCCTTTCAGATACTCCATTTAATTGTGGTGTACCTGGTGGAGTCCATTGTGAGATTATACCATTTTCTTTGAGATAATTGAGAAACTCATCGCTTAAGTATTCACCACCTCAATCTAATCGAAGAATCTTGATACTTTTACCATTTTGTTTCTCTACTTCACTTCTGAACTCTTTGAACTTTTCAAATGATTCAAATTTGTATTTCATTAAATACACATATCCCTATCTTGAGTGATCATCAGTGAAAGTAATAAAATAAGAATACCCTCCCCGTGCATTAATTGTCATAGGTCCACAAACGTCTGTGTGAACCAACGCTAACAACTCTGTAACTCTCTCTCCTTTTCCACTAAAGAGAGATTTAATCATTTTACCCATGAGACAAGATTCACAAGTTGGATACGATTCATAATTGGATAGCTCTAAGAGCCCATCCTTATGCAACTTGGATAATCTTTTTTCAGTGATATGACTAAGTCTACAATGCCACATATAGGTATAATTAACATCATCTCTTTTCCTTTTCTTAGTTTGTTATATTTAAAGTATATTTTCATGCAAGTCAAGTATATAAAGTCCATTTCGCAAATTATCAATACCATATAAAACATTGTTATTATAAATAGAACAACTGTTGTTCTTTATTATAATGTCAAATCCATCCATATCTTGATTGGAAGTCGAAGCTTGTCCAAGCTTCTTCTCTACCAGAAACTTCTTGCAGTTCCCTTCCAGTGACCCGACTCGTTGCAATGGAAGCACATTCCTTTGCTAGCTGGATCAAGTTTCTTTTGTTCATTTATGTTCACCTTACCCTTAGCCT
This sequence comes from Panax stipuleanatus, assembly GCA_020205555.1. NCBI lineage: Eukaryota > Viridiplantae > Streptophyta > Magnoliopsida > Apiales > Araliaceae > Panax > Panax stipuleanatus. The sequence goes on from CM035122.1 coordinate 50,340,199, forward strand.
TCTTAGATTTCTTCTTTTCAGAAGATACCTTGGGTCTCTTCCTTTTCTTGGAAGAATCCACCATTAAGACATAGTTCTTCTTGGATGGGAAGTGACCTTATGCAGTTTTCAACATGTTAAGTAATTCAGGCAAGAAGACATCTAACTTATTCATGTAAAAATTTACAACGAACTACGAGAAGGTCTTAGAGAGTGACTGTAAGACCAAGTCTTGACTCAACTCCCCATCCATGACGAACCCAAGTTGTCCAAGGCGTTCAATCAGATTGATCACCCTTAGGACATGAGTCTCAATGGTAGTGCCCTCGGTCATTCGAGATAGGAAAAGCTCCTTAGATATCTCATATCTAGCAGTCCTACTTTGTTCACTATACAACTCTTTAAGGTGAAGCAACATTGTAAGACCCCAACTTTTATGAATAAAGATTTAATTTTCTTTATATATTACTTTAAAATAATAAGGTGTTGATTTGATAAATGTGGTGAGTTATGGGTGGAATGTGCAAACTTTACAAAGTAAGCAAGTGGTTATAAAATATTCGTTTGGTAGTGGAATATTCTTGTTGTCGGGGAATATTCGTACGACGGTGCAGTCATTAGTGGACCCCACAACGAAATAATTGACGGATATAGAAAGTGACAGAAATAAACTTTTTATAAAATAACGGTGAAACTGTTACTGTTAAACTATTGAAATACCCAGTGATAAAAATACAGTAATACGCGTTGTTGCACAGTAGCACATGATATTGCACAGTATTTCGAATTTTTAATTCTTACGTAAGAAGGAACTTATTCAATAATTTTTACAGTAATTACTGTTCAATATTTTATATTATTGATTCAATAATTGCTACAATTGCATAATATTTTATTGGTTCAATAATTGGTGCGTTGATATTTTATATCAATAATTGCTACGTTGATATTTTATATTATTATTGATTCAATAATTGTCATAGTAACCACTGCACAGTATTTCACATTATCAAATCAATAATTCATGTTATTTGAATAATATTATTAGACAGCATTATTGGCAATGTCTGGGAAGTTCTGTCTAGGAAAGGGGTTAGTTAATCTAATTGCATGTCAGTAAGGAGAAATCTTTATCGGAAAGCCCCCTCTTTCCTGGGAACGACCTGGTTGTCATTATTGTGGTTCTATAATATTATTTGTGAATAATAATTATTGATAAAAATGATAAGTAAATATTTATTCAATGTGGATTTAAACGGAGGAATTTTTAGCAAAAGTGACAATTATTGAGAATGAATATTTTATCTATTCTGATAAAATAATTCATTCAAACATATTATTATAATATTACATTATAAGTGTATAATGTGATAATATAATAATATAATAGTGATGATATTTTTTTACAACAAATTCACGATATATGAATAAAATATGGAGAAAGAGAGCAAATTGGGTCCGAATTGATTTTGTTACAATAAATGCTAAAAACATATTTTGTGAGTTGGTGGGCCCCACTTGTTGTTGTAAAATGCTAATTTTTGAAAGTTGGTATACGGAGGTATTTATCAGTATATATTTGGTCAGAGTGGGGGTGTGAAAAAATCATCCGTATGTAAACTTGGGTCATTTTTCGTTCGAAATTTGGAAAACTTTCTTCTACAAAGTTATAGAGAATTTAATTTTATATAGAATGGACATAAGGTTCATATTTTTCTGATAAAAGGGATATTTATTATGAATTATTGAAGTTTCTAAATATTGTTTAAATTTAAAATATTTTAGTGGAGATTTTCTAGAATGGTGGGCCCCACTCTTGTTGTCCTTTTGTGTGTGAAGAATGCTGAAGAAAAAAATTCAAGGGTGGTGTGCTGGAGAAAGCCACCGAGGGTTGCATTGTCAATCCTGGTGTACTAAGCATTTCCTATAAATAGGGTGCTTAGTTAAGAAATGAAAATCACACCAGAATCAGAAAATTTTCTCTCTATAATATCGAGCGTATTTCTTGTGAATATAAGGATAGTTTGAGTGTGGATTACGGTAAAGGATATTATTTTTCTCGTAAATGATGTTATTTCCTTTCAATATTCATAAAGAATATTATTTTCTTTCATATTCCATATTATGAAAGTGATAATATTTCATTTCATATTCATAAATTTAAACTTACTACGGTAAGTATTGCTTCTATAATTCCTGAAATGATTAGAAATTCTTTGAGTTTTGCGCTTCATCTAATATCATTTTACTAGAATATTGGTCTGAACTTTTTATGAAATTTTCATCTTTTCATGACGAGTTACTATTCACGATAAAAAAATATTATTTTTTATCCAAATTATCTTTGACTGGATCCAAGTTTTGATCTTCATTCTTGAATTTCGCTCCACAACTGATTATTACGGAGTATTCTTGAACTTGGATAAATTAAATTATGAATTCCTAATTTTTGTCCTTTATCTCACTGGATTCGTTCCTTATATTATTTTTCATCATCCTCAGTCTTAAATGGTGATACAAACGAATATCTTTGGCCTGTAGTGCAAAGATGAATGATTATTTGATGAATATCTTTGGCCTGTAGTGCAAAGATGATTACCTGATGAATATCTTTGGCCCGTAGTGCAAAGATGGACAGGTGTTGAGATGAACATGACCACTGGTGATATAAATGAATATCTTTGACCCGTAGTGCAAAGATGAATATTTGATTCGAGATATATATTGATTGATGTTACAGGGATAAAATATTGATGATGGACTTTTAAATCATAGAAGATAGTAGACATCATTCTCTACTTAACTCTTCTAATGAATTGTTATTTTCGCTGCAGTTGTTGATCTAAAACTTGTTGTCTATAATATTTTATCTGATTTGTTGAAGACTAAAGATAATTTATTTTTCATTATCTTAGTCATAATATTTTTTACTGGGCTAGTTGAGTTCACTATTTTCTTCCATTGTTCTCTTCAGAAAATGAGAATGTCGCAGGTACTAGTCGGGGAAAGGGGTGATGGTCAGAGTTAGAGCAGTAACAGTCCTCACTATTTTGTAGAATAGTGTGTTAATAATTATAATTAATGAGGACTAAATTTGAGTGTTTATATTTCTTATTATATATGATTTGTATTGAAACTCACAGTTGGTGTGGTCGTATTTTGCACGACCGTATGTTATAAAAGATTGTATTTGGATTCTGTACCATGTATTTGACGACTCAGAATGGGTTAAGTATTGAACCTATTTTGGGGGCGTCACAAACATAGTAGGAGCATCCATGTTTTCATGCTGACGCTGAAGCTCGTTATTCATGGATGCGAGCATGATGCATTGAGCCACAGATGCATCATCTTACCACTTTACAATGGTGGAAATCTCTTCCTCAGAGGCTGATTCTGGAACAGTTCAAGAACAGGTGAATTTAGGGCATAAGAAATCTTTTCAGCAGTGAGATCTATTCTCAGATTTCTTAACCAGTCCGTGTAATTCAGTCCGGTTAGTTTGTTAGCATCAAGTATGCTACGCAGTGAAATTAGTGATTTCGACATTTTAAATTTCTGTATGTGAAAAGACAATATTTTAGCAAATATTTATTTAATTAATTTTATATACCAAAATAAATTAGGTCTTATTTTAGATTGTTATCTCCCACTATTTTCTTCAAATTATATTACACTCACTTATATAGTTCCGCAACATCTAATTAAAGATTTGCTAGTGAGAATAAGGATCTCATTTCAAATGTATATAGCCTTGTGGATAACACAACAAACGATATATAAATAAATAGGTAGACAACTCTTTGTCAATTACATCAACATGTAACTCCTTTTTATTTTACCTCTTAAATCTTAATGGTCAAGTGTGTGCACATCCGAACTAAAATAATTTAAGTTAAGTCCAACCTAGCACTTCCATAAATTCAAAAAAGAAAAATATTATCCTTGTGGATAGCATAACAAAATAATATTGTTCAATTTTTTTGATAAGCATCAAATGTGATTAAATTAATATCTTAAATACGCAATACTTGTCTTGTGGATAGCACAACAAACTCGTATTAAATATTTAATACTCTATTAATTTATCATGCTAGAAGGCGACGTTCGATATTCTAAATATCTATGAACGCTTTAGACTTAATATAATTTTTTGAGGGATTTGTTATTATTTGTCTCATCTTGTTTAGCGCGTATGCACATATATATATAAAATACGCGTCATTTTATTAAACATGCGAAGCATGTTTGCATAAAATAAAAAATATATATATATATATATATATATAATATTTAGCATGCACATATAGAATACTATATTCTACCCGGATTGATTATGGACTTTTATTCTAGTTTGGTTCACTAGAGCCACCAAGTGAACCAAAATGTCAAACCTAGGAGTGCAAAAATTTAAATTTAAACGTAACTAATACATTTAAACCTGGACTCCATACAAACGGGTCTTCACGCACTCCTTACTCCTTGGTCTCCAATTTATTCAAGATAATTTTAATTATTTCTGTTACATTAAACTATTTAATTTAAATAGAAACCTTGACCAGCAGTCAAGGGGAAGTACATAGGGGGAGATAGAATTTTACATCAAGAAAAAACTAAAGAAGACGAGGTACGCATATCCCATTTAATAAAACTCATTCATTCAAGCATTCAACTAAAATAAATTTCAATCACATTGGTCAATTGTCCATAATCAACCCCATTTATTAACATTCATATCACCATATGCATCAATATATAAATATTTATCTAATGAATTAAAACATTCCATATATATATGAGTATCATTTAATGGGCAATTTTAAATTGCATGAAATCTAATTTCAAGATTAAAACAAACTCTTTATTTTAATTATAAAATAATTAAGAATATAATATATATAATATTATATATATATATATATATATATAAAATATAATAATATATTCTATATATATATGATAATCACTTTTTAATAGTACTCCTTCAGGAACCATGATAAAAGTAATCTCCCCTTTTTGAAATCCTTGTAAACGTTTACTATATATATAATATATATACTGTATATTATATATATATATATATATATATATAGTGTGTGTGTGTGTGTGTGTGTGTGTGTGTGTGTGTGATAACCTCTTAGGTTACTTTTAAAATCTATACAGTCACCTGCTATTATATATATAATAGATATATACTAACGTTTTTGAAACTTGTACGAAACTTTTAAAACAATTCGTGGGTAACAATTTAAGCCCAAGCCACGGAACCTTGTTTCGCGGTGAGGAATTTTTTTTTTGATTCAACGATTTTTTTTGTATTTCATAAAAATAATTTTATTCAATTAATTATGCCTAATAAATTATTCCAAATACATACCCATATATATATATATATATGGAATCAAAACAGTTAATAATTGCATAAAGGTTTGGCTCTGATACCACTGTTGGGTTTGTACGAAATCATGACGCAGTCAAACTGTAAAATAAGCGGAAGCATGATATATCAGAGTTTTAAAAATTTATACAAGACCAATACCCAGATCATCCTTTATGCAAATTATTAATTTAAAATGATAAATAAGAAGTTATGAAATCATACCCTTATAGAACGAAGCTTCCACAGGTTCGAGTTCAACTCCTTATTCTTCGTGATCCTCCTTTAATTTCCGGGTTAGATTCTTTCTTTTGATCAACGTTAGCCACTCAAGTGTTTGGCCTCTAGAGGTGATCTGCCAAGGAAGAGGAATTATCAAGAAGGATGGTGGTTGGTTAAACCCTAGTTTTCTATCCTCTATAAAAAAGGAGTACCCTCCAACAATTGAAATTGCATCAACTGATATCTATTATAAGACTCCTCTTATATAGATATTGGTCAACCCCCTTCTAATCCTATTCGACATGAGGTTTTATTTAATTAATTAAACTCTTTTAATTAATTTAGGCTTCCCACCACATTGAGAATAATTAATTAAATTCATTTAATTAATTTGCCTCCATTAAGAATAAATGAGAGTACTAATATTAATTAATTTCTAAACTCCTTTAGGAATTAAAATAATAATAATTGTAATAATATTAATAAGACTCCTCTTATTAATTTATATTTAATATTTCCAAAATATTAAATAATAAACATTAAGCTATTTAATTTATTCTATCACCATAAATTAAATTAATTACACTTAATGCATTATTACGATTATGCCATTACATTCTTAAATAATTATTTTTCCTTTTATGGTGTGACCCTTTAGGTTCTCCATATTAAACTAGTTGTGAATAAATCAATTAGAACAATTCTAATCTTATTAAAATAAATAAATTAAACTAATAATCTATTTTAATAAATAATATTTATTCTACAATAGGGATAAGCCTCCCTAGCAATCAAAGACTTTCCAAATAATTTAGATTTCAACATTAATCATAAAAGAACATGTGAGTAAATAGTTACCGTACAATTTAATCATTCTACCATATAATGTCCCAATTAAATATAAGACATGGAATTACTGTCAAGTCTTATTTTATTTAATTATATGTATTTTGATTGGAAAATGCACAAATCCAAATAATGCAAATTAGAAACTCCTTTCTACTTTCATTCTGCCTTGGCCAATGACTACTGGGTTGTCATTTAACGAATCACATATGACATATCTCTTCTTTTACTAGAAGTGGTAGATTCTTTATTGATCATTCATTATCTCCATATGTAACTCAATATACCAAAGCATACCCTTTGATATACCCTAAGGGTTTTTAAAGAATAAGTCAAAGTATAATTCATTATATACAAAATACTATGATGATCTCAAGTCCAAGGATCACTTGTACTACTATCACATTAGGAATTCCCATTGACAGGCAAGTAAAACTCCATTAGGTATTCCATAGCGAGTCACGTTCAGTGAACTTATTCTCCAATAAGCACCTACATACTTGCTTTAATGTCTCTACACAAATGATCTTGAGATCAATCATCCTCATCCAATGAGCAAGCATCATATGTACCAATCTATTCTGATTTACTAATTCTTTTTTAGTAATCTAACGATTGGGAACTATTTTAGTTTTAAACTTTCTAAGAATTTAGATCTCATTAGCATGATCAAAATCATGATTCTAAAAGCATTGTTTAAAACTATGAGTTATTTACATATTATAAAAAATAGCATCATGCATATAATTAAACGCCATTAATAAGTGAATACTTTTATTAATAAATAAATAAGATCGTCTCCAAAGTATATGCTTTATCATCATACATTATTGGCTTGTATGCATACTACTTTCAATAAATTCTACCAAGGGACCAATAATCGACGGCCCATTCAATCTGATTGATATAGAGGGTCGGTTAGTTACTGAACTTAACCTTCTCGAAAACTGGGTTCTTCTCTACTTTGGTTATACTTCATCTCCTGATGTTGGGCTAGCAGAAGTTGAAAAAATGGCAAAGGCTATCGATATATTAGGTTCTATTTTTCTTTGTTCTTTAAATTAATAAAGCATTGAAATATCTTGCAGCATGATCATTGATTTTTCCCCCTTACTACTATTATCATATCATATTGAATGAATAACATTTCTCTTTCAAATTGTATCTATTCACAAGAATCAAACCCAATATTTTTTGTAGGATATGAAGAAATCTTACCTAAAACGCGGCAGTGGTGACGGCAGCGGTGAAGGCGTCGACGACAGCGATGATGGCGGGTGACGGCGGTGGTGGCGGGTCCCTCTTCTCCCTCCCTCTTCTCTTTCCCCCTGCTTCCTCTTCTCTTTCCCCCTGCTTCCTCTTCTCTTCTCCTTCTTTTTTTTCTTCTGCTGCTGTGTCAAGCGAATGCCTAAACCTAATTAGATTAAAGAGAATCAGCGACTGTAATAACCTGAATTTTCAGAAGTTATTAAAATAAGAATTTAGTAAATAGAACTCTTATTACAAGATATGTCGGATTTGAATAAGAATATATATGTGTTATATATCTTGAATTATGAGGTTTGGTGAAAAAAAATTAGATATATATATATATATATATGAGATTTTATAGTTGATTAATTATTAAAGAAAATAGAGTTTGAACTTGGAGTTTAATCTCTCAATCATTGTAGAACGTAGTAATTGATGTTGGTTAACTGGTGTAGCAAGTTAGTAATTAAAAAACATGTTCAATGTATTTAGAAATTTGATTTTGGTTCTACTGTAGTAGAACTTGTCTGCGTCTAAACTTGAGGTGGCTCAGCTGCGCCACTTCCAAGCCTGAAACCAGCACAGCTGCGCTGGTCTGCAGATGACTCTAGATGAGTATGTGTAATCTGAAATTTAAGATGTGTACATTAATGGCTAATATGTGTAATAAGAGTCATAATTGGTGATCAAACAGTCCATGAATGGATAGAGATAGCAAAACATGATTTGAATGAAAGTTGATCATAGAGATTAACTAAATAAGAATAAATATTCAGTTATATTATGGAAAATTATAATTATAAGGTTTGGCGTGGTAGTGGCGTGATAGTAAATTGAATGAAAAAGGGTTAATTTACTTATATAAGATGGTGAATTAATATATATACGTTTTGCATAAAGAGGATGAAAGGAATATGTTAATTAAAATTAGAAATTTTAAAATATTACATGGTATGGTAATATTAGAAAGGGTTAATATTTGAAAGATGAGTGATTGCTAAAAGAAGCGAACCAATATAAATATAAATAAATATTGGTTAGACCGACTTAATCGTTTTGGGGACAATTTATGGAAGAAAGGGAATTGAAGAATTATATTATAATAATTAGTGTAGCACATACTAAGTTTTCTAAAGAGAATGGTTATTTTAAATATATGTGTTATGAGTATAAATTCATTTGGCCTAGTATAGTAGTTCTACATATTATAAGTGTACAATTATTTGAAGTAAGCTAAATAATTTAGCATTAGGGTAAAGTGTGTGACACAAACTTTATATTAAAAGAATATTAAAATGAAATGAAATTAGAAAAAAGCCAAACGTGGCCTAGACCCTTGGTATGTTCTAAGTACTGAAACAACATTATAATAAGCTTGAGTTATATAATTCTAGTAAGCTTGGAGAAATAAGCCTTGTGTGGCATGAATATTAAAGTTAAACCAACTACAGATTTAACTGGAATTACTAAAGGAAATTTAATGGTAAAGAAATAAATAATTGATATTAATTAATCATTATGGTACATATATATGATTAAATAAGTAGTGTGGTGGAAGTGATAATGAGCTTAATTTAAGCTTTTATGTGATATGCCTAGTGTGACATGATGATGAACCAAAAATTTGTTTAATTAAATTATTGAGGAAATGATAAAATAATGTGAGGGATTAATTATTGTCATTATTTAAACTACTCATTTGTTGTGTACAATTATACATGTGAGTATATGAATAGTGGTGCAATAAGTTGCTGCATAAAATATAATATAAGATGTTAAGAATAACATAATGTGATGTGAATAGTTATAATATAAGGCTATATTGTGAAAGTAAGCTTGAGTTATGTAATTTAATAAGCTTATATAAATAGCATTGTGTGGCATAATGATTCATGGTGAATCAATTAAATGTGTATTTTAAAAGTATGAAAGAAAGTTAATACATATCTGATCTTAATTATCATTATAATATTTAGGTGTATTTGAGATAATAAAGTTTTATGAAAATCAAAGGTTAATAGTACCCAACTAAATTATATTTAACCCAATTAAATATTATTTGGACTAAACCAATGTACATGAATTATATGATTATGGGTATATATACCCCTAACTCATGGTAATAATATTAAATCATTAAATGTAAGCTTGTAAGTCCTAAAAGGAAGTAAACCTAAGTATACTAGTATCATTTTTACGTATGCTGAGTTTTAAAAGGGGTTGTCCCATTTTGAGAGTTTCCTTTCTTCATTCACGTGAATAGGCCATTGACCTCTGCTAAGGAGGTGATAATGGCTATGGAAATGATGGTGATGATGAAGGAGGGAGTGGCCTCAATAGTGTTCCACCAAATCTTCATTGACCAATGGTCTCTTCTTCTCTTTTTTGGTTTAATTTGTATGGCAAAAATCAAGTTTGGGTAATGGGTTCTCTATAAATTGAAGCTTCCTCTTCTCTAATTGAGTTGTTTGAATTCTTGATAAGTTTCATAAAGAGAGTGTGTTGTTGAGAATAGAGTGAGCAATCTGTTTAGAAAGGAATTTAGCAATTTCAAGCTTTAAAGAGGTAATGTCCTTTAATATGTTCTTAATATAGAGTTCTTCAAATTCTTAGAATTTATTGAATTACTTGATAATTGATTTGGAAATTGATGTCACTATGTTACCTGAGATATATGTATGTTGTGGTATCAATGCGGTTGGTCTAAGCATGATGAATTGGAGTTAATTATATGGTGTTATTTGAATTCTGCAGAAGCAGAGCCATTCCTAGTTCTGTCCAAGAAGAGCGCAGTTGCGCCCTTCTGCAGTTCAAATCCAGCGTAGCTACGCTGACTGCTGTCTCTGAAATTATCCTGGAGTAACGCAGCTGCGCCGCTCCCGCAGTTCAGAACAGTGCAGCTGCGCCGTACAGCAGAACTTGACACTGCTTTTTGTTGTAATGTGATAAGTCCAAGTATGTTAGTTTGACCTAAATATGCATGATAATAGACATGACATATAACTAAGATTTACCTTACTCATAATAGAATGCTTTAGCATGATTTAGTATATGTTTTGAAAAGAAACTTGAAATTTTGAAAACGAATCTTGACGACCCTTGAGTCTTTTAAGTTCTGATCTTCGTAGCTTGTGTACATGGCTAGTTATGTATGAAGTAGGATTTAAAGTTGCCTTGCATGTGATAAGTGACCTTATCTTTGTTTAGAATGACTTTTAAAGACAAACTTGGACGTTTTGCAAGCTCCTATCCATGAGCATTGTGTACCTTAAGTTTTGACCTTGTTGGCATATGTATATGGCTTAGATACATGTACAAATGAGTATGAAATGGATTTTTAAAATAAAACTTAGAAATTTTGAAACTAAGATGGATGAACATTGAGTTACTTGTATTCTGACCTTATGTGCAAGCATGATAAGACTTTTATGCCTCTACACATGATTGGTATGTTCACCCAACTAGTTAGACCTGATACGAACTATACAAGCATGTTTTAAAGTAAGTTTCCAAGGATGAACTATACTAGCTATATGTAGATGAGTTGAATACATGTAAGCATGCATATTGAAGGTGGTTTAACATCGTTATGTGATTTAGTGCTTTCATAGTTAGTCTTTTGTTGCATGAACTCACTTAGCTTTGAATAAATGAAATTTTTTGAATAAAGCTATAAAGTGGAAAACAACTTAAAGAAAACACAAGAGGAACCAAATCTCAACCAAGACCTCTTAACGTGTGTAGATGTTATGTGTTAGTACCATGCATGCTAAGAAATGAGATGTAAACCAGGAAATCAAAATTCAAACTGGTCTGGACAGGGAGCTGTGCAGCTACGCCCCTCCCAGGCCTAAATGCAGCGCAGCTGCGCTACCGGGGCAGTGTTTCCTGACTATTTTAAATATAATCTAAACCTTAAAGCATGTGTGTATGAATGTCTTAAGCTATAATACTAGATTTAAGTGATATTTTAAGTATACAAGCGTGTAATGGTTATATAGAACCCAAAATTGACAATTTTGTTAAGGTTTGAGAAACGCAAGAACAATGTGGATCAAGTATCTATGAGTTTTAAATGTGTGTCAAACACATAGCTAGACAAGTGTGCGATGAATATATATGAATGTTGATGTCAAGTATATGTGACTAAGGTATACCTATACATACGTAGTTATGCTAAGAGTATGATAAGAAAGTAAAATGAAGGTTTTACAAACCTAGTTAGGAAACGATGTAATATTTATTATTATATAGAGAATGTATGGATGTATATGACTGATGGGTATGAATCCATGATTATGAAATTGTGTAGGAGTACACGAAGTGCAGATAACTATAAGCAGTTAAGTTATAATTGATAATCTACGAGCCAGGCAAGTCTTCCAGTTTCTATTTTCTATACGAATTTGATAACTGTTAGTTGAATTATATTATGTTATGAGGATGTTGATTTATATATATGAAATGCATATAAGGAAGGTATGAAATTTGAAAGTCAATCTATGATTATATGTTTAAGAAGTTATTCTTTATACTTGTTTTGTGGCAAGCAGTATGCGAGTTAAATTTAAACGACTGTGATTGTATAAACTGCGCATGATATTATGTGCTATGTGATACATGAAAACTGTTAGAAATACTGAGCTGTCAAGCTTAATCTTGCAAATAACCATTTTTGCAGGTTAAGGACTCACTGTAAAGTTACGTGCTACTTGATTGATAGAGTTCAATAGTGTCGTAAGAAGATTGATTTATTTATCTGAAGTTATGATCTTGAACCATGTTTAGGTTTTAAATGATGTACTTGATAGTTGTTAATTATGTTCAACTTATGTAGAGTTGTAAAGTCGTATTATTCGATATATAAAGAATATCAAATCAGGATGTAAAGTTTTATTATGTAATTTCGACGATTTGAATCTTGGAATAAATTGATTCAAAGTTATGAAATTAATAAAAGTTGTTATTCAGAGGATATAGAAAAGTTTAAATTATTCTGCATTTTTATTAAGTATAACATCGGATATGATGTAAAGACAGGAATGATAAATGACCAAGATTGAGAACTTATTAAGGTTTTGGAATCGACATGTAGATCCTGGAAATAAAAAAGAAATTAATATAAGTTGTATTCATTAATTTATGAATGGAAGTATAAATAATTTGACGAGGATAGTATCGTGACGCACCAGGTCCGCGGTTCAAGGAACCCGGATTTGGGGGCGTTACAACGACCACCATCAGCGACCGCACCACATACGGTCGTTGATTTTTAATGATGTGGACGTATCCGCGACTGTTGGGCGGTCGCTGATAGTGAGTTGTAGCACAAAACCTCCGCGGCAACGTTTCACGCCAATTTTAGGGCGAAAAATTCATACCAGCGACCATTCAGCGACCGACTGCGGTCGCTGATATAATCTAGCAACTAGATTCAAATGTAGTCACATAGGGCGGTCGCTATTACTACTATCAGGGACAATATAGTGCGGTCGCTGAAATTGTTGGTCGCTGTTAGACCATTTTCTTGTAGTGAATTAAGATATTTTAAAATTTAAATTGATATTTTAAAATTTAAAAGTGATTAAGATGTTTTATGTTTTCTAGTTACTAAATAATTTTTTAAGTTCAGATACTATTTTACTCAGATAATTTAATTTATTAAGATATACTAACCATTCAGATCTTAATTACTCAATTTTATCAAACACCTCCTAAACCTATATAAAATGGACAAATTTAAATTCATGTGGATAAAGACCTATGAGGATATTGAAAAGTACTCCCTCCGTCCCTTAATATAAGTCATTTTAAAGAATTGTTTTTTGTCTCTAATAAGTCGTTTGAGAATTTCAAGTAAGCATTAATTGTTTAGTTTCCAATATTATCCCAAGTATTAAATATAACTTTGGTTCTCTCACTATTTTTTGCCCAATAAATAACACTCATTTTTTTCTAATACAAGGGCAATATAGACAATTGATATTATATTTAATGTTATACAATTATTTTTTTAATATTTGTGCACAAGTCTAAAACGACTTATATTAAGGGACGGAAGGAGTATATAAATATAGTGGAACTTAGTAAAAACATACATATAGACCAAAGGGAAAAAAAAGCAAAAAAAAAAAAAAAAAACTTGTACGGACGGTGGCCCCTACTCTAACCCTTAGAGCATTCACAACAGTTTTCTTATCTTTATCCCTACTCTGCAGTGCTATTGACTCATTTCGCAAAATAGGGATTCAATTTTTTCACTATGTACCCAACAGGTTCCTTATATTGATTCCTTAAATAATAAAATTTGAAATGTAAAAGTTAAAATTTAAAAGTTCCAATAGTCAAAATATCAAATTAATAATAATCTTATAATTTATAAAAGACAGATTATAATTTATCAATTATATTCCACTATAAAATAATTTTTATTTTATTTCAAATTTTAAATAATTTATGGAGTGAATATTGAATAGATTGTAGTTGCAAATGTACATAAGATCAATATTAACTTTAAAAAAGTTAGTTTGTGATATTTTTAAATTTAAATTTAATATGATTCATTTAAATTTTGAAAATAATAAATTTTATAATTAATGGTACTTTTATAATATTTATAATTATATTGACATAAATTAACAAAATTTATATCAATTTTAAATTTGAATACGTTTGAAATTAATTTTTAAAAAACAAGTCAATATTAAGTTTATAATTTAAAAATGAAGTAGTAAAAAAATATCAAGATGTGTATGATTGATGAATTGTCCACTTAAATGAGGGTGTGAAATGTTATTTTGTATATATAGAGAACGGTCTTTTGACTCCCTCACACTGAGGAGTAAAATCCTATATAAGGATTAAAATAAAGAGTCAAATAAGGATAAGAAAACTATTGGATAATAATTTGTTGATGTATTCTTCAAAATTGGGGATAGAGAGTTAATTAGGGAAACTGTTGTTAATGCTCTAAGTCCCTCCTTGTCTTAGGTGAGTCATATGTATGCAATTTTAATTTTTTTTATCAATAAATCATGTAAAAGAGGCCTGATAAAATTAATCCATTATAAAATATGTGAATTAAATATATAATAGAGTAGAGTTGGAACTTACCCTTTTCAAAAATGAAATCGGATAAAAATAGGAAATTTATATTTCTACAATACTTTTTGATATTTTCATAACAAAAATGTCGTTATAGATGTATAACGACAGGTGAAAATCGTCATTATAGGATCTATAGCGACGATTTTGTTATAGAAATATTATTTTCTATTATGAATTTATCAATATCCTAAAAGTAATAATCATCTACACAAGAGAATGAATAAGCATGTTGTCTACAAGAACAACAAAAAAAATTTGGTAGAAAAACCATTGCAAAAGGCCATACACTCGGCATTATATTTTTAGTTTTTACAGTCTCCCCTTTCGTTTCTTTCCTTTTCATGTTTTTTTTTGTATTTATTAACTCCAAGATCCGTTGGTTCGCTCAATAACCAAACAACGAACAAATTCTGCTTAGAAACGAGTAAACACATTGAGGAGCCTGACGGTCGGGGTCGTCGGATGATAGCTCTGGTATGAGAATAAGTACAAGTTGAAAAAAAGGTTAATAATGGAGGTATAATAATTTCAGTGCTTGTGTAAGACAAAGTGTTGTTAAATGTTACTTGTAAATTATGGTATAGCCGTGTATTTATAACTTCCCCACACCACCTATCAAGCCTATCCCCGATTAGAAATTAGACTTCTTATTACATCAGTTACCATGCATGGCTAAAACTCAATATCCTTAAAGATGTGAAATCGAAATCAATTCGGATTGTTCCTGTCGACGCCGGGAGATTTTCTTACCGCATTCTCTACCCTTTAGATTTCGCTATGTTGATTTTATCTTTCTTAAAGGGTGAGATTTAGAAAAGACCGATATACAATGTCGACGATTTGAAAAGATTAATTTAGTGATTGGGCAGAATTAGACAAAGCCGCCAGTTGATATAAGTTTAAATGGATGTATCAACTCATCCAGCGTTTTGAAAGGTTTTCGTAATATGGCCCAATATGTGACTTCGTTTAATTTGGTCTGAAAACCGAGATTCATAGAGTTCGGGGGTTTTCTTAAGCGAGGGGAAGGTGTTAGGCACCCCCCGCCTTCCGTGAAACACGGTTATCGCGTCTTTTTATTCCCTATGCATGTGAAGTGTGTGTGATGCAGATAATTATACTCAAAGTGCTTTATTTGAAAGTAGTGTTGTGCCTCGTTGGACCTATATACGAAGGGTTTGACTTACTGAAAAGTTTATTTTAAACAAGCATATGAAAGTGACGTTTTAAAAAGCTGTTGTCAAACCCTTGTGCTCGCATAAGAATTGAAGCCCTTTGATACTTCCAATTTTATTCCGTATTCAGCTTTATTTGATTTTATTGAGATGCGAAGCATCTTTGACAATAAATGAAACTATCTACAAGTGTCGGGCTCCTCATGGGCATGAACGAGGGATTTATTGACTAAATCCATGTCCGCATGAAATAAAGCTTCCCGTTCCCTCTAGATACAAATCTAGGGTCACGTGATTGCTAAATATTTACAAAACTAGAAAGTAAACTAGATCTACTCAGATCTTAGCCATTCTAGCCTCACAGTTCACATTTTGAAGCTTTTGAACCGATTAAAAGCTAGATCTGACTAGATATAGCGTAGATCTAGTCAATACACCTTAGATATTGACTATTTATGCAAAAATGAATGGTTAAAAGCTAGATCCAGCCACAACCTAGAAAAATATACATAGATCTAGTACTTATATACACAATAAAGTAAGAAGAAAGCATAGATCTTAAGAGATCTTATAATATAGCGCGAGCTGGCAAATAAATGACTTTTCACGGTTCAAAACTCAGTTTCCACCGGTTAAAATTTAATATGTTGTTGTATATATGTATAGAAGTGTTTATATATGAGATTTACAAAGATTGGAGTAATATTTGAGCTATTTCTCTCTCAAACTACCAGATTTTCTCTCTCCCAGGCCCCCTCTCCAAAAATATGCTTAAATGAGCTAGGGGGTCTGATATATATAGACCAGGCCAGTGGCAAGTGTACCTGCGGCTGGGCCTGGTGGGCCCCACCGCCTCAAAGTGTGTTCCCTCAATCGACGTGCAGTTTGCTTGAAACCTTGATATTTTAAAATTCGGGAATCCTATGAAGGTGTGACATACTATTCAAGAAAGCTCTTTCTGAGAGCTACTGGCATGACATAGGGTTTGACCATTTCTGAATCCGGGAAGATTGGTCCATGACCAGATATTCAAGTCTTTACAGTCATTCCGTTGAGCTGTCTGGCGCAGTTTTCACTTGGGATTGTTGTGACGGCTCTGTATGGTCTTATCCACAGTGGTTTGATCAGTATTGATGTTGAGTTGGAAAAATTACCCTTTTGACCTTCTGAGATTGTTTTCGGACTTGATAAGGTTGCGACTGTCTTTTCTCAGGGTTGTCTTCGGCGTTTGACCGCCGTTGATTCTGTCTGTTCTCAGGGTTGTCTCTAAGGTTGATTTGATGTCCCACGGGGCTATCTCTGGGGTTTGATTGTGATTTTAGTCTTTTGGTGTTGTCTCTCGGATATAAAATACGGTTTTACCCTCCTACAAGGTTAGTAACAGGAATACAAAATTTTGAGTGTCTACGGATGCCCCTCTTTATCATTTTTATGCAATGCAATTGAATGAACATGATAAAGATTACTAGACACTTGAAATATGATGAATGCAAATGTAATGATGCCATGATAAGATATAACATAACATTATGAATGCTCTATGCCCTCGTGGGGTTAGTTGCCACGAGTTGTATCAATGGTCATTCCCTATTCTTTGATGGGGATGATTTTTATGGCTGATACCATCAGACCTTCCTGATATTTAAGCTGGAGTTTTTACCAATGCTTTCTTTTCTATATATATATTTTTATTTTGACCTCTGCTAGGGATTACCCCCCTTTTTAGAAGTGACCTCATTGGAGATTCCCGATGCCTATCTTGATGATAGTTTACACCGATTTGCATCACCGGTTCGTTCCCAATGCTACGCTGGGGTTGCCACCAACGATTTTGCAATATCAGGTTTCCCCGATATATTCGCTGAAGTAGTTTCAACGGCTTGCACCATCGGATATTCTCTGATGCTACGCTGGGGCTATCACTGTAACAAATGAGAATTTTGTATATTAATTGAATTAAATAAATATTTTAATTAATTAATTTATTGAGTTAAATAAAAAATTAAGGTGATTATGTATGGAGTAGTTAAATTAAGTGCAATATGTTAACTAAGTTGATGTTTAATAAATTGTGGTGTAGTTCTAATTGAATTGAGATAATTAAATTAGATGAATTTTATGTGGCATTTGTTAATAAATATTTACTAAATTATTACATGAATTATGATTAATAAGTAAATTATAATTATGTAACAATTTAGTATTATGTGACAATTTTATTTAGTTAATGGATGTTAGCTTGTATTTAATTAAATTGGGATAGTAAGATTTAATTAGATAAAGTGTGACATTGAAAACTATGTGTTAAATGAGTTATTAAAATAAATTAAAAGAGTTTTAAATTAGTTTTGCCAAACAAGGCCCTTAAATCTGTTTTAATCCTGTTTTACCAAACAAGGCCTTAGCCCTAAAAATCTGTTTTTAAATATAAAGAGTTTTTGCCAAACAAGCCTTATGGCTTTTGATTTTCAAATAAAATTATAACTGATATAACATTAATATGAGATATTATGTTTATCAGTTATATATTATATGTGTATTATATCTATATTGTCAGTTTTCTATTCTACGTAAGTTAGAGTTAGAGTAAGAATAAAGAGTTAGAAAGACCAGAGAGCTAGAGAGAAAAAAGAGAAGAAGGAAGGAAGAGGAAGAAGAGCTTTAAGAAATAAAAACAAAGAATCAAAACATCATCATCACCATATTCATCTTCTTTCTCTAGAAGCAAAGGTATAATCTAATTTTAAGTTTTGTTCTTCATGAAAAAGTTGTTTTTACTTCTCTATCAATTGAGTTTTCTATGGAATTCATATAAATATGTAATTTGTGTTATAACATGCTTATATATGATTCATATGATTGTTTATGTGGTTCAATTCATGTAAATATGATGAACATGAAGAAATTATGTTCATAGCAATTTACAGTGAACTAATTTAAAAAATAGTTTCTTAAATATGAAAATTTGTGCTTGATTGTGATATGTTATGTAAATTGATCATAGATTATAATAATATGTTAAGAAACAAACAAAACATGATTTGAAAAAACTGTTGAGAGTCACTTTCCAACCTAGAAAGACCAAGTCTTACTAGTAGGAGCCAAAGGATCTTCTGAAAAGAAGAACATTCAAAGAAGGAAAATAGAAAGACAAATACAAAGGATAATAAGAACAAAATGGATATGGATAGCAAAGGAGTTTGCTTCCACTGCAATAAGCCTGGACATTGGAATATAAACTGCGAGAAGCATTTTGCAGAGGCTAACCAAAAGAAGCTTAGTGAAGCTTCGGTTAAAAATACAAGTTTGTTCATTATTGAATAAATCTTTCAGTAAGTAAAGTTTCTACTTGGGTAGTGGATAATGGTTATGGTTCTCATAAATACAGATTTATGAAAGGACCAAGCAGAAGTATAAAGCTAAACTAGGGAAAGTCTTCTTGTGTGTGGGGAATGGAGCAAAGGTTGGTCCATTAACTTGCCGGAACTTATTGTTTAGCACTGCCTACGGGCAAGTCCATTAGTTTAAATAATTGATATTATGTTCCAACACTTATAAGAAACATTATTTCAATTTCTATATTGGATATGGATGATTTTGATATTATAATAACGAACAACAATTTTTATATTTATAATAAAATATTTCATATGGTGTTGGCAATTTACTGAATGGGCTTTAAATACCTAACTTACATGAAAAGTAATTTTGCAAATTGAACAAACTAGTAAAAGAAAAGGAGATGATCATTCAAAGAGTTGAATATTTGTATTTGGTGAAATACGAGTCTGAATCATTTGAAAGGTTCAAATAATTCATAAGTAAAACTAATTGGAAAAGTATTATGATATTTCAATTGGATCGAGGAATAAATACCTATGCAATAAGTTTTACGATCATCTTAAATGGTTTTTTCACAATGGATGTTTCCTGATACACAATAATTGATTGGTGTTTCTAAAAGGGAAAATTGTACCTTGTTGGACATGGGGCGGTCCATAATAATTTTTACTGACATTCCAGTATCCTTCTGGGGTAATTCCCTAAAAATGGCTGCATATCTACAAAATAAGGTATCCTCAAAATCCGTCTCCAAGACTTCATAAGAGTTATGGATAGAGAGGATTCCTAATCTTAAGAATGTTAAGATAAAGGGTTGTCCAACTTATGTGAAAAGGTTTCAAAATGATAAGTTTGGGACAAGATTTGACAAGTACAGATTTGTGGGACATCCTAAAGTAAGTTTATGGTATATGTTTTATAATCCTACTTAACAAAAGGTGTTTATTGCAAAACACGCTGCCTTCTAAGATAAAGGTGTTTATCATTGAAGGGTTAGTGCGAGGATAATAAATCTTGAAAGAGTTCAAGAACCACAAATCACTATTAGTTAAAAGGAGGAACCTGTAGATATACCTATTGTACCACAACCAAATCATAAATCTGGAATTGTACTGAAGATACCTGGGAGGTATGGATTTATCATAGATGATGATGATGAGGTATGCATCATAGAGGATGATGATCCAATTATATACGATGAGGCTAAGAGTTGCAGACACTCAGAGAAATGGCAGATGTCCATAAAATTCAAAATGAATCTTTGGAGCAAATGGAAAGGTGTAGATCTATAAAGCCAAACTGGTTAGAAAAGGTTTTCAAATAAATTCAAGGAGTTGACTGTGATAAAACCTTATTACCGGTAGTAATGCTCAAGTCCATTTGGATTTTATGTGCGATTGCAGCTTATTATTACTAAATTTGGCAAATGGATGTGGAGACGCCCTTCCTTAAATATAAATTATTAGAGAAAAATGTATGTATGATACAACCAGATGAATTTGTTTTAATAATTGAAGCAAATCATGTATATGAGCTACAACAATCTATTTATGGATTGAAGCAAGCTTCTCAAAGATGGAACATTTATTTTGATGAGACAATCAAAAGAGTTTGATTTTATCAAAAACGAGAATGAACCTGGTGTGTGCAAAATGGATAGTGGGAGCGCTGTGACATTCCTAGTATTATATATTGATATATTATGGATAAAGAATAACATACCAGTGTTACAATTAGTAAAGATAAAGTTGTCTAAACATTCCTCTATGAAGGACTTGGGTAGAACATCCTATATTTTTGGGATAAAGATCTATATTGATAGATTTAAAAGGATGATCGGCTTGACCCAATGAAAGTATATTAATTCGATGATAAAGGCATTTAGCATGGCAAACTCCAAGAGATGTCTCATGTAGATGAGCCATGGAGCGTATCTCTCTAAATTGTCCTCAATAAAAGAGAGATCACATGAGTTACTATTATGTATGCAATGAAATGTACGAGACTTAATGTTGATCAGTCATATTCTGGAGAAGATCACTATGAGACAGTGAAAAACATTTTAAAGTACTTAACCAACACTAAAGATATGAGCATGATTCATGGTGGGTCTGAATCAAAACTAGAGGACCAAACAGACTCAAGTTTTTCAGACTGACCAAGGCCACAACAAACCCACTTTAGGGTAAAGCGTTTCCTTGAAAGGTGGTGCAATGAATTGAAAAGGTTCCAAACAGCAAATAGTTGATGGGTTAGTGACAAAGACAATGTATATAGCTATAAATGAAGTTGCAAGTTGATGTTTCGGATGAAAAGTTCATTACAGAACTAGGAATAGTTCCTAAGACTCATCTTGGATCCAAACATGTGTTGCGGCACTTTCATTTGATTAGATAAATCTTTGATAGAGGAGAAGTCACTATAGAGATAGTGAACTCTCAAAAACGACATTGCATATCCATTTACTAATGCTATCCAACTACAGGATGATCGTCACTTAGAGAAGAAGGGTATGAGATATCTTGGCGATTGGCTTTAGTGCAAATGGGAGATTAAAAGTAGTATGCACACAAGCCATTCATGTTTGATGATAAAGCATATACTTTGTAGCAATCCTATTCATTTATTAAAAAAAGAGTTATATAATTAAAGGCATTTATTTATCTACATGGATAAACCCATAGTTTTAAGCAATGCTTTTAGAATCATGATGATGATCATGCTAATGAGATCTAAATTATTAGATACCTTAAAACTAAAATAGTTCTCAATCGTTGGATTACTAAAAAGGTGATTAGTGAATCCGGATAGATTGGTACATACGTTGCTTGCTTATTGGATGAGGATGATTGATCTCATGATCATTTGTGTGGAGACACTAAAGCAAGTATGTAGGTGCTTTTTGGAGAATAAGTTCACTGAGTGTGGCTTGCTAAGGAAGACCTAATAGAGTTTTACTTTCATGTCAATAGGAATTCCCGTAGTGATAGTAGTACAAGTGATCCTTAGACTTGAGATCATCATAATATCTTGTGTATGATAAGTTATACTTTGACATGTCCCTTAAGACCCTTAGGGTATATCAAAGGGTATGGTTGGGTGTATTAAGTTATATATGGAGATAATGAATGATCAATAAAGAATCTACTTCTTCTAGTAAAAGAACGTAAATGTCCTATGTGATTCGATAAATGACAACCCAAGAATCCTTGGCCAAGGTGGATGAAATTAGAAAAGAGTTTCTAATTTGCATTATTTGGAGTTGTGCATTTTGAAATCGAAATACATATAATTAAATAAAATAAAACTTGACAGTAATTCCATGTCTTATATTTAATTGGGATATTGTATGGTGGAATGATTGAATTGTACGGTAACTATTTACTCAAAGGTTCTTTTATGATTAATGTTGACATCCATATTATCTAGAAAGTCGTTGATCGCTAAGGGGTCTTACCCTTATTGTAGAATAAATATTATTTATTTAAATGAATTAAATAATTTAATTTATTTATTTAAATAAGATTAAAATTGTTCTGATTGATTTATTCACAACCGGTTTAATATGGAGAACCTAAATGGTCACACCAGAAAAGAAAAAATATTTATTTAAAAAGCAAATGGTATATTATAATAATAAATTAAGTGTATTAAATTTAATCTATGTTGATAGAACAAATTAAATAGCTTAATATTTATTATTTAATATTTTAGAAATATTAAATATAAATTAATAAGAAAGTTTTATAATTATTATTATTACTATTATTATTAATTTAATTTCTAAAGGAGTTTGAGAATTAATTAATAAAAGTACTCTGTCTCTCTCATATTCCCAATAAGATTGGGAGGCTAATTATTTAAAGGAGTTTATTTAATTATTCCCAATAGGATTTGGAAGCCTAACTAATTAAAAGATTTTAATTAATTAATATGAAACCCTAATCCTAAATGGTTTAGGAGGGTTGTCTACATCTATAAATAAAAAAGTCTTATTATGAAACAAAGTTAACACATTTTATTCCAAGAGTTGGGAGAGTACACTTTTTCTATAGAGATAGAGATTAGGGTTTTGCCAAACTCCCTTCTTCTTAAATTCTTGTTTTTCCTTGGTGGATCACCTCTAGAGGTCAAACACTTTGGTGAGTAACGTTGATTAAAAGAATGAATCAACCCGCTGGATTCAAGTAGAACGCGAAAAGGATTTGGAGTTGAACTCGTACCTGAGGAAGCTGGAATCTTCAAGGGTATGAATCTTATTTTTAATTTTTTGTTTAATTAATAACTGTGCATAAAGGATGATCCGGGTATATGGTTTGTAAAATTTTAAAACTCTTATTTACCATATTTTCGCTTATTTTATGCAATTTGATTGCGTTCATGAATCTTACAAGCCTAACATTTACAAACGTACACCATGCATGATGCAATGACTTGAATTTAATGGGCTTAAAATTGAAACATACCTCACCCTTTCTGAGGTGATTTAGAGATTTTGTTCAGGTCATGGATTCAGACAAACCAAGTAACTCTAGCTCTCGCAGGGTTTGATTTGGTGTGAGGAGGGCAACTTTTTATGTCTATTTGCCTCGTCCGGCTCGACAGCCTCGTTGGTTGACCGAGTCTTCATGGCCTGAAGAACACCTATAACGACACTATCCGTTGTCGCTATAGGGCCCTTAGGCTACGTTTTGCTTTCCTGACCCCATTTAGCAACGCTGTCTGTCGCGGTAGACAATTAGCGACGGTTTTGTATAAAAATAATTTATAATAATTAAAATAAATAAAAATAAATACTAAATAATTATTAATAATTTATAATTAAGCATTAAAAATTATTTTAAGTTATAATAAATAACTTTTAATATTTTGACATAAATTTCATTTATATTTTAATTTATTTAAATATTAATGATAATAAAAATATTTAATAATTTTATTAAATAAATTATTTAAAAATAATATTAATGATTTAAAAATCATTATAAAGGATAATTAATGATATAAAAATGATATAAATCATTATGAATGATTATTAATTATTATCAATGATAATAAATTATTTAAAAATGATTTTAAATCATTATCAATTATTTAAAATTAATACTAATGATTTAAAAATCATTATCAATAATAATAAATTATTCAAAAATGATAT
This sequence comes from Panax stipuleanatus, assembly GCA_020205555.1. Lineage (NCBI taxonomy): Eukaryota > Viridiplantae > Streptophyta > Magnoliopsida > Apiales > Araliaceae > Panax > Panax stipuleanatus. Next base: position 50,364,656 of record CM035122.1, read on the forward strand.
TGATATATTAAAAATCATTAATAATAATAATAAATTATTTAAAAGTGATATTAATCATTTAAAAATTATTATGAGCTTCTAGAAATTATGATAAATGATAATTAAATCATCTAAAATAATAATGAAGCTTTTAAATAAAGTTTTAACGAGAAATCAACTCGATAATTATCCGACAAAGTAATACAACACCGAATGGACATCAAAATCAGCCCAAACTTAAATAGTATGATTAAATATCAGTTCTTATATGTTCTAATGGTTGTTATAAAGATGTGGTAACATATTTATGTTACGAAACGACTTCATATAGCATTAAATAGTTGTTCTTCGATCAGACAAGTTTTCCAACTACATTTAATTTTTGTATTAAATGTAATTCTTATATTGATGCCATGTGAACTTGTTTTAAACGTTATTCGTGATATCTGTTATTAAAAGGGTTATTGCTTCTTGTTCAAGCATAACCAAGCCATATGAATTGTTATTTACGTAAAATGTGTTTGATTCGATATCAAATCATAGACTGTGGTAAAACCAATATTATTTGGTACAGATATATATACTGGTACTATTTAAATCGGTAGTTATAGCACTGACCAGGGTTACATTTATAGGCAGTTATAGCACTGACCTTGTTGAACTGATAGGATGTTATGCATACTCCTAGGATATGATTAGGCTGATCCCCTATGAGATATCAGAAAAGAAATCCTATAAGTCTTTATGACTGTTAGGAGGGCGGTGTGGTTGACCGAATCAACTCGGGTTGCTAAGTTCTTTATGTCTGATAGAAGCTCGTAATGTGTGGGGTTTGACAGACAAAACTTAGTATATATATGTGGAAAACATCTTGAACTATATGTTCATTAAATTCAGATTCGGTGTGAGTATAAAGTATATCGTGTTTAAAACTTGCTGAGCCTTTTTAAGCTCATCCTTGCAAATATTCTTTTTCTTTGCAGCTTTGACTGACAAACCAGAAGTGTAACAAATGAGATTTTGTGTAATTAAATTTTAATATTTATTGAATTAAATAAATATTTCAAATAATTTATTTATTGAGTTAAATAAATAATTTATGTAATTTTTGTGGAGTAATTTAATTAAGTACAATATGTTAATTAAATGAATATTAATATTAAATTATTATGTAAGCAATTTTATGATATAGTTCTAATTTAATATAGATGATTAAATTAAATGAATAACAGTGGTAATGGTTACATGAGATTATGATTAGCGAGTAATTATAATTGTTATGTGATAAATTTTATTTGGTTAATCGATGTTAGCTTTAATTTAATTAAATTAGAATGTTAGGATTTATTTAATTAAAGTGTAACATTGAAAGTATGTGTTAAAGGATTTATTAAGTAAATAAAAAAGGGTTTTTAAATTAGTTTACTAAACAAGGCTCTTAAAACTATTTTTAAAGAGTTTTGCCAAATAAGGCCCTTACACCTATTTTAATCTTGTTTTACCAAACGAGGCCTTAAGTTCTAAAAATCTATTTTTAAAATTAAATGGTTTTTACCAAACAAGCCTTATGACTTTTAAAATTCAAAATAAACATAACTGACATATTATTAATATTGTGTAATAAGTATTTGTCAGTTATATAATATATGTAATTATATGTATATTAGATATATATATTACATTATACGTTAAAGTTAGAGTTAGAAAAATATTTAGAGAGAAGAGAGAAGAAGAAGAAGAAGAGGAAGGAGAAAGCTTGAGAAATCAAGAGCAAAGCAAAGCACCATCTTCATCTTCTTCTCCTAACCAATAAATAAGGGTATAATCCTAATTTTAATATTACTTTATGTTCTTCCATATTTTTAGTAATAAGAATTTCTCTGTAAAAATATTTTCCATGAAAATTATGTGGTTATGATTTATATATGTTATGTGTATATAAAATGCTCATATATGATTTGTATGATGATCTAAATAAGTTAATTCATGTATATATGATGAACATGAGGAATTCATGTTCATCAAAAGTTAAAGTGAATTTGTTTTGAAAAATATATAGTTTCTTTAAAATCAAAATTCATGTTTGATTGTATTATATTATATAAATTGATTATAGATTATAATAGCATGCTTAGAAACGAATAATTCAATATGCTTGAAATTATGTGAATTGATTTAAAAACAAACTCACAGTGTTCAATTTCATCAAGAACACGGAAAAATGTCTTTTCTTTAAAATTAACAAAATTAAGTGTTTTGATGTTATATGTATTAGAACATGATTAGAAACATAAACTGATGTTTTTTACAAAATTTTATGTGAGTTATATATGCTAAAATTGGAATTTGGTGTGGAGAATAAGCCAAATTTGATTTTTCCCTGCACAGTTCGCGACACTGTTAGAACAGTCTGCGCAGTGGCGCGTCAGCACCGTTCCCAAGGCTTATTAGAGCACGGCCGCGTTAGTCCTGCAGATTGTGCATAAAGTTATTTTTAAAATGCAACTTTGTGAGATTAATGAAGTAAAAAATATAAAGCATGTTAATAAAATTAAAATGTTAAATGGATAGTAATGAATTATATTATTAAAATATAATATATAATTATAATTTGATTAATTATAATTAAAGTAAATGTACAATTTAAATTATAATTATTTAATTATAATATGAATACATAATTTAAGTTTGATTAAATTATATGAACATGTGATGTGATAATTAATTATTTAACCTAATAATTAAAGAGTAATGAGTTAACCTAGATGGGTTAATTAGTTATGTGAATTAGTTATATGATAACTAATTTATATTATTTCTGTTAATAACGTATATGTAGGATTAATTAAGGAACGTGAGTATAACTTGTAGCTTGCCCTCGAGGCAAGTTTTTTAAACTCAAACTTTACTTGAGCAAGTTTTATATTTCTAATTTGTTATTCATATGCCAGTTATTGTATTTTCTATAAATTATATATTGAATAAATATCTTATCAAAGTTCATTATTGAGTTAATGCGACCTTGACTTAATTATTCAAGCAAGGTCTATCTTATCTTTCGAATGCTTTAAGTTTAATTCTAAAGCATAAGTTATTTCATAATTCTTTATTGTTGAATTATTATTGTAAGTGATTCAACTACTCCTTAGTTGATGATAGTTGAACCCTAAATTTCCTTTTAAGCTTATCCAAACCAAACTTTCTTTGGTGCGGACTTGTTATCAAATACTGAGATGAACAACCCTATTTAATAGGGGACACCATGCGAAAGCGTTAAGATGTTTGTGCACAATACATGGTACGAAGGGTTGATCCCCCTAAGTACGAGTTAAGAGTCCATATAGTCTAAAAGACTTTTAAAGGTTTTAAATAGAAATGGTAATAACCTAGGACATAGTTCAAGGTCTTATGACCCTCAGATGATTTCTATATTTGAATTCTAAATATTGACGAAGAATTATTATTCAATTCTTTATTATTGATGAAAGAAATGTTTTTTCAAATCATTTGAAGTATTCAGTTTATGTCATCACTATTATTGATTGTTATTCCAAGTGAGCTTTTGTTTGCTTACTCTTGCAATTAATAACCATTGCAGCTACAGTTGAAAGTGTTGACGCACCGTCAACAAGTAAAGGAAAAAGCAAGATGAGCAAGTGAAGACTTGTTATGTTATGATTATAATGTGTAATAGAATTTTATTGTGTTATGTTTTATTTTTCACACTTATTTACAGACGTTAAGGTTAGCAAACCCTGGGATTGATTTGATTAAGTTGTAATCCTTTTATAAGGAAGATTTTGTTATTTAATTAAGGTTGTAATTTATTTTGCATTCCTTATTTATAGGTAGTAGATATGGTTTATTTAGATAGTAAGCACCAAATCCTGTGGAATTGAAGTTCCCGGATTTGGGGGTGTCACAGGTTGATATTAGAGCTTTAGGTTATGAACCTTAGGTGAGGGAAACCTTAGGTAGTAGCCTTGTAAGAGATCGAAAAGATAGTGATGATAGTTAAAGATAATAAACTACCTTATGTGCTATGTGTTTACGTTTAAGTATTCGAAGAGTATCGATCGATGACACACAATAATTAAACTTTAAAATTTTGTTGTCAAGATGACGAACGTTGGAGAGTCCACTCAGGCTAGGGAGGAGTTACCCTAGATGCCTAGGGAGGAGGGAGCCCTGAACATCCAGGTTGTCTGGGAGCAATTGGCTCAGAGAGAGCTGTCTACATTGATCACCGTAGCTGGTCAGGAGCATTAGCCAGTATCTGACCAAGATGACGAGGATGAGTAAGAGGATGAGGAGAAGGACCCTAAAGAGGAATTTCCACCCACTCGACTAGCGCTGAGATGTACGAAGAGATCTATGACCGCAACGTGGAACTTCATGGTCGGGTCGGGGAACTAGAGGAGCTGGTAGACGAGAGTCGGACTACCATACAACAGAGAGATGAGATGATCCAAGAGTTAGATGACGAGCTTAGAAAAATGAAGGGGGATCTAGTCCACGCGGAGAGTGACAGAGATGATGTACTGGCCGAACTAGCGAAACTGAAGAACGACATCCAAGAGGAGTCAGCGAAGCGTGCCAGAGCAGAGGAAACGAGCTTGAGGGCTACTCAACGTGTAGATCGAGCTGAAGATGAGGTTCAAGTGAAGAAGGCCAAGCTGAGGGAGACAGACTATGCTTTCCATACGGCTATAGATAGGGCTCAGGATCGTGTTTTCTATTACCCAGCTCAGTTCAAAGATTTATCGTGGTACATGGTGGATCACAAAATAGTGTTCCAGGTGATGGAAGAAGAACGTAGAGAGGCTGTGCGACGTCTTAACATGCCTAGATAGTAGATTTATTAATTATATATTTTTTATATAAATAAATGTAAATCCCAGAATTTGAGATAATAATGGGATAAGCTAATAATGTAATCCTATAACTTGTTTCAGTTCAGGAAAGATGATGTAAATAGCAGAGATGCTATCTATTTTATGTTTTAAAACTAAGAATGAATAAAATAAAGAAGTTTATTGACGTGATATGTGTTTCAATGTGAATTAAGTTAATTTAAATGTTTAAATTGAACTTGAATATTTAAGAAATAAGTAAAGGATCTAATTAGAGTATTTTTTAACTGAAAGATGCCTCCAAGAAGAAGACCAACACGTCAAAACCCAGAGGGCTCCACTAATAAAAATAACGACAACAATAATGACGGGACGAATCCCAATTTGGTCCAGCAATTAGTGAATTTACTAATGGGATCACTTGCGAATCAGCCGTATGTTCCGAACACAACGTTTAAGGAGTTCAAGGCATTAGGAACGCCGGAGTTTCAGGGTCGATGAATCCGATAGAGGCCCAGACGTGGGTGATGGAGATGGATGAAGGTCTTCGATGTGGCTAGGGTTAGCGAGGACCTAGCAGACGGCTTTCGCGACGTTCATGCTGAAGTCGGAAGCTAGCTTCTGGTGGCAGGCCAACAAGACTAGAGAGGGGGAAGGAGTGATAGCATGGGATCATTTCAAAGAGATGTTTTTTGAAATGTACTTCCCCGTAAGCTCGCAGAACCAGATGGAGGTTCAATTTTTGGAGCTGAAACAGGGAGGGATAACGGTACCGGAATACGCCGCAAAATTCAACGAGCTGGCCAGGTTCGCAACATACCAGGTCAGTACTGACGAAAGGAAGGCGAGAAGGTTCGAGCAGGGACTGAAGCCCTGGCTCTACAGCAAAGTCTCCATGTTCCAGCTGAAGACGTTTGCATCTGTGTTGGAAAAGGTTGTCGTCACTAATGGAGGAAGCGACGCGGTGACCAAGTACAACCAAGATCAAAAGAAGAAGAAAAATGAGATAGAAAATAAGGCTGGTGGTAGCGGGGTTATCAACCAAAAAAGGAAGTGGAATGATAACACATCTACTGGGAGTCAACAGGGAAGCTAGCAAAAGAAAAGGATTGAAGCATGTGCTACATGCGGTAAGAATCACACTGGAGTGTGCCTAAGGGGGAAGCGAGTATGCTTCAACTGTGGTCAGGAAGGCCACATTGCGCCAAATTTCTCGAACCTGAAGAAGGGAGCTTGCTACACATGTGGATCTAGGGATCATATGGCTCGAAGTTTCCCAAAGAAGCCAGCAGGAGGGTCAACAGGAAATGGAGGAAATGGCAGTGACAGTACTTTGACTATCGCTGGATCACTGCAGGCAGTTTGACTCACTGCTAGTACATTCAACATGACGGTGCAGGATGCTATGCAGTCAAAAGATGTGGTGTCAGGTATTATTTTGGTCAATAGTATTAATGCATATGTATTATTTGATTCGGGTGCTACTTGTTCATTTATATCTGATGAATTTGCTAAGACCTTAGACTTACCTAAAGAGGAATTAGATTACCCCTTGATCATAGAGATTGCAAATTAGAAGGTTATTCCTGTTAGGTTTGTTTACAAGAACTGTAGATTGGACATTAAAGGTCATGAATTGAGGGTATATTTGATTCCGATAAAACTTGGGAAATTCGATGTTATACTGGGAATGGATTGGTTGTTTAACCATGGTGCGGTAATCGATTTCCAGAAGAAGTCTGTGAACCTTACGACTCCGTCAAAGGTGGTATTTTATGGTAGCAAATCACCTAGAGAAGCGAGTTATCTGACGATTATTGTCTGACGATTATGCAAGATAAGAAGTTATTGAAGCAAGGTTGTGTAGGGTACATAGCCTATATAGTGGATACTCGTAGGGAGAGCCCAAAGATAGAAGAGATATCAGTGGTTAGGGAGTTTGTGGACGTATTTTCGAGCGATTTTCCAGAACTTTCGCTGGATAGAGAGATAGAGTTCGTGATCGACTTAGCACCGGGGACTGCTCTAATTTTGAAAGCTCCGTACAGAATGGCTCTAGTCGAGATGAAAGAATTGATGGTTCAACTGCAAGAATTACTAGACAAGAAGTATATTCAACTGAGCGTTTCACCGTGGGGAGTGCCAGTATTGTTCGTAAAGAAGAAGGATGGATCAATGAGGCTACGCATTGAATATAGGGAGTTGAACAAAGTCACGATCAAGAATACGTATCCTTTACCTAGGATCGATGACTTGTTCGATCAACTGAAAGGTGCTAGATACTTCTCGAAAATAGATTTGAGAAGTGGATATCATCAGTTGAAGGTAAGAATAGAGGATATACCGAAGATGACTTTTATAACTCGGTATGGATATTACGAGTTCTTGGTGATGTCATTTGGTCTAACGAATATACCAACGACATTTATGGACTTAATGAATAGGGTATTTAAGCCATTTCTAGATAAATTTTTAGTGGTGTTCATAGATGACATTTTGGTTTATTCCAAAACTGAGGAAGAACATACCGAGCATTTAAGGCTAACATTAGAATAGCTGAGATGGGAGAAGCTATATGCAAAATTCTTGAAGTGCGAATTCTAGTTAGAACTTGGGCAATTTCTTGGCCATGTGATTGACAAAGATGGAATTTCAGTGGATCCTTCGAAGGTTGAAGCTGTGGTGAATTGGGATCAGCCAAAGACACCGTCTAAAGTTAGGAGTTTCTTGGGATTGGCAGGATACTAGATAAGGTTTATTCAAGACTTTTCCAAAATTGCAACTCTGTTGACACATTTTACTAGTAAAACTGTTAAGTTTGTTTGGACAGAAAAGTGTGAAGAGAGTTTTCAAGAACTGAAGAAGAGGTTGAGTACTGCACCTATGTTGTCATTATCGGATAGTACAGGAAATTTTGTGGTATACAATGATGCCCCACATAAGGGATTAGGCTATTTACTAATGCAAAGCGGCAAAGTCATTGCCTATGCATCACGTCAGCTGAAGGAATATGAGAAAGGGTATCCGACCCATAACTTGGAATTGGCTGCAGTAATGTTTGCTCTGAAGATATGGAGACACTACCTATATTGAGAAAAGTGTGAGATATACACGAATCATAAGAGTGAAGTATATTTTTACACAGAAAGACTTGAACATGCGCCAAAGGAGATGGTTGGAACTTATTAAGGACTACGACTGCGAGATTCTTTACCATCCGGGTAAAGCTAACGTTGTTGCCGACGCTTTAAGCAGGAAGGGTCGGGAGCAGTTAAATATGTTAACTGATCAGGATCAGTTAATAACAGAGATGGCTAAGTTAGAGCTGGAAGTTAAGTATCCGAAGGAGTCGAATGAAAAGCTATTCCAAGTAACTATTGGTTCTACTCTAGTAGACAAGGTAAAAGAAGCCCAACTTCGTGATGAGGAATATGAAAAGATCCGAAAGAGAATAGCTGATGGGAAAGAAATCAAGTTCAAGATCGATAATGAAGGGCTGCTACGATTTGAAGGGAGAATTGGGTACCGCCAGTACCAGACGTCAAAGAGGAGCTTTTGGGTGAAGCTCACAGATCGAGATATTCGATTCACCCTGAGAGTACGAAGATGTACAAGGATCTCAGACATCATTTTTGGTGGCCGAATATGAAGAGAGACGTGGCTGAATGCGTTGCGAGATGTTTGACATGCCAGAAAGTCAAAGCAGAATACGAGAGACCAAGTGGATTATTGCAACCGTTAGAGATTTTGTGGTTGTTTTCCAGCGACTCAGAATGGTTTAGATGCGATATGGGTTATAGTGGATCGACTGACGAAGTCAGCACATTTCCTACCGATCAAGATTAAGTTCAACTGAGATCAGTTAGCGAAGCTTTACATGAAGGAAATTATTTCTAGACACGGTGTTCCAGTGTCGATTGTGTTCGACAGAGATCCGCATTTCACGTCGAATTTCTGGAAGCGATTACAAGAATGCTTGGGAACGCAATTGCGAATGAGTACGGCGTACCATCCTCAGGCTGATGGCCAGAGCGAGAGAACGATTCAGACTTTAGAAGATATACTGAGAGCTTGTGTTATGGACTTCAATGGAAGCTGGGATGATCATCTACCGTTAGTGGAGTTCGCCTACAACAACAGTTACCATGCAAGTATTGGCATGCCGCCTTACGAAGCATTGTACTGCAGGAAATGCAGGACTCCATTGTGCTGGGATGAGGTTGGTGAACGACAACTATTGGGACCAGAATTGGTGCAACAAACTGCAAAGATTGTCAAGGTAATCAGAACGAGATTGGTTGCTGCTCAGGATAGACAGAAGAAATATGCCGATCAGCATTGACAGAATCAAGAATTTACAGTGGGAAGCTTTGTTTTCATGAAAGTATCTCTCTGGAAGGGAAAGATTCGATTTGGCAAAAGGGAAAGCCGAGTCCCCGATTTATTGGACCTTTTGAGATACGACGAAAGGTTGGCGAGGTTGCTTACGAGGTCGCGTTACCTCCGGAGTTAGATAATATTCATAACGTCTTTCATATTTTCGTGTTACGACCGTACAAATACGACTACAAGCATGTAATAGAGTACGAGCCTTTATAGTTTGATAAAGACATAACTTATGAAGAAGTTCCTGTTCAAATAGTTGATAGAAAAGAACAAATACTTAGAAATAAAGTGATACCTTCTGTTAAGGTAATTTGGAGGAACCACAGTGCTGAAGAAGCTACGTGGGAACTCGAAGATGTAATGAAGAAAAACTATCCCCAATTGTTTGTTTAATTTCTTGTATATCAATTCTGGGGACATAATCTTTTTAAGGGGGGAAGAATTAACAGATGAGATTTTTTTAGTGATTCTGGGGACAAAATTCTTTTAAGGAAGGAAGATTGTAACGAATGAGATTTTGTGTAATTAAATTTTAATATTTATTGAATTAAATAAATATTTTGAATGATTTATTTATTGAGTTAAATAAATAATTTATGTAATTGTTGTGGAGTAATTTAATTAAGTGCAATATGTTAATTAAATAAATATTACTATTAAATTGTTGTGTAAGCAATTTTATGATATAGTTCTAATTTAATTGAGATAATTAAATTAAATGAATATTATATGGTAATGGTTACATGAGATTATGATTAGCGAGTAATTATAATTGTTATGTGGTAAATTTTATTTGGTTAATTGATGTTAGCTTTAATTTAATTAAATTAAAATGTTAGGATTTAATTAATTAAGGTGTAACATTGAAAGTATGTGTTAAAGGATTTATTAAGTAAATAAAAAGGATTTAAATTAGTTTTACCAAACAAGACCCTTAAAATTGTTTTTAAAGAGTTTTGCCAAACAAGACCCTTACACCTGTTTTAATCATGTTTTACCAAACGAGGCCTTATGTTCTAAAAATCTGTTTTTCAACTTAAATGGTTTTTGCCAAGCAAGCCTTATGACTTTTAAAATTCAAAAAAAGCATAACTGACATATTATTAATATTGTGTAATAAGTATTTGTCAGTTATATAATATATGTAATTATATGTATATTAGATATATGTATATTACATTATACGTTAAAGTTAGAGTTAGAAAAATATTCAGCGAGAAGAAGAAGAGGAAGGAGAAAGCTTGAGAAATTAAGAGCAAAGCAAAGCACCATCTTCATCTTCTTCTCCTAACCAACAAAAAAAGGGTATAATCCTAATTCTAATATTACTTTATGTTCTTCCATGTTTTCAATAATAAGAACTTCTATGTAAAAATATTTTCTATGAAAATTATGTGGTTATGATTTATATATGTTATGTGTGTGTATATATATATATATATATATATATATATATATATATATATATATATATATATGCTCATATATGATTTGTATGATGATCTAAATAAGTTAATTCATGTATATATGATGAACGTGAGAAATTTATGTTCATCAAAAGTTAAAGTGAACTTGTTTTGAAAATATATAATTCCTTTAAAATCAAAATTCATGTTTGATTGTATTATATTGTATAAATTGATTATCGATTATGATAACATACTTAGAAACGAATTCAATATGCTTGGAATTATGTGAATTGGTTTAAAAACAAACTCACAGTGTTCAATTTCATCAAGAACACTGAAAAATGTCTTTTCTTCAAAATTAACAAAATTAAGTGTTTTAAATTATGTGTTTTGATGTTATATGTATTAGAACATGATTAGAAACATAAACTGATATTTTTACAAAAGTTTATGTGAGTTATATGTGGAGAAATAAGTTAAATTAGCTTTTTTTCTGTACAGTTCAAGACACTGTCAGAACAGTCTGCGCAGTGGCGCGACCGCGCCACTCCCAAGGCTTATTGGAGCGCGGCCGTGCTTGTCTTACAGATTGTGCAGAAAGTTATTTTTAAAATGCAACTTTGTGAGATTAATGAAGTAATAAAATATAAAGCATGTTAATAAAATTAAAATGTTAAATGGACAGTAATGAATTATATTATTAAAATATAATTTGTAATTATAATTGATTAATTATAATTAAAGTAAATGTATGATTTAAATTATAATTGTTTAATTATAATATGAATACATAATTTAAGTTTTATTAAATTATATGTACATGGGATGTGATTATGTGATGTGATAATTAATTATTAAACCTAATAATTAAAGAGGAATGAGTTAACCTAAATGAGTTAATTAGTTATATGATAACTAATTTATATTATTTCTGTTAATAACGTATATGTATGATTAATTAAGGAACGCGAGTCAAATTTGTAGCTTGCGCTCGAGGCAAGTTTTCTAAACTCAAACTTTACTTGAGCAAGTTTTATGTTTCTAATTTGTTATTTATATGCCAGTTATTGTATTCTCTATAAATTATATATTGAATAAATATCTTATCAAAGTTCATTATTGAGTTAATGCGACCTTGACTTAATTGTTCAAGCAAGGTTTATCTTATCTTTTGAATGCTTTAAGTTTAATTCTAAAGCATAAGTTATTTCATAATTCTTTATTGTTGAATTATTATTGTAAGTGATTCAACTACTCCTTAGTTGATGATAGTTGAACCCTAAATTTCCTTTTAAGCTTATCCAAATCAAACTTTCTTTGGTGCAGACTTGTTATCAAATACAGAGATGAACAACCCTATTTAATAAGGGACACCATGCGAAAGCGTTAAGATATTTGTGCACAATACATGGTACGAAGGACTGATCACCCTAAGTACGAGTTAAGAGTCTATTGTCGACGTCAGAAAAAATCCGCGGGTCGGGTCACAACCCAGATCTTTCTCTCTTCCTAAGTTATCCATACCCTTACTCTTTTTATTTGCGAAAAAAGGTTTTGAAGGGTTTTTTAGGAAAAGGCCACCATGTATCATATCAACGGTTTGAACGTTTTACAGAGTCGCCAGTTGGTAGATTTGAAATGGTTGTACCAACTCAACCGAGTTTTGTTTGAAAAGAGGCCCAATTGCTGGACACTGTCGAAACTTGATCTTTGAAAACAAAGTTTTGAGTTTGGGGGCTTGGTTAAGTGTGGGGAAGGCGTAGGCACCCCACAACTCCCGTGTAAACACGGTACCGCATCTTTTCAATATTTTCCTTTTAAATCGGCAATGTGTGTGTGAATGCTAGAAGAAAATTGGGCCTATGTTTAATTTGGAAGTATGCCTATGCATCGTTGAACCTATGTACGAAAGGTTTGATTTGATTTGCAAAAAGTCTTTGATTTGATTTGCAAAAGTGTTTGATTTGATTTGCAAAAGCTTCTTTTTTCGAAAAGATTATTACATGATGTTTTGAAAGAAGGTTTTCAAACCCTTACACTAACATAGGAATTGAAGAATATCAATACTTCAATTTTATCTTTTAAGCCTTACAGCTCAATTTGAATGGTGATTGTCGGGCTGCGAAGCATCCTCGACCACAAAATATATACAAATATCGGTCTCCTTATGGGCATGATATCCATCGGAGGGACTCTGACACGAAAAACTATATTTTCATTATGTTGAGACCTTAAATTCGGATAATTGTTTTAAAGTCTTTTGTATATACATTTTTACAGAAAAACTGGCAGGGTACATTTGTAAAGTGGAGTTTGTCCATCGTGAGAATCAGATTCTGATCAGTTTGATCATGAATCTCACGATTCCTAGGCTCACATAGGGAGGCCAATAAACCTGCACAACTTAAATTTGTACAAAAATATATCCAAATATCGCCAGGAACCAAGGATTCATCAATAAATCCTGGCTCGCACATGGCCGAAGCATCTCGTTCCCACTAGATAGCAATCTAAAGGTCGCGAGGTAGCTTTTATGACTGAAACTGGAAAAATACTAGATTTAAATAAATCTCAGTCATTCTAGTTTTTCGGTTCCGTCTGGACCTATTTTGAACCTTTTGAAAGCTAGAGTTGGCGAGATTTAAATAAATCTAGTTCGCCCGCAGAAATGTCAGTGTCGATTCATATCAAATGAATATTTAAAGCAACAATTTAATAAAAATGAGTAAAGAAATATATATATATATATACGAAAGCTGTAAAGGGCTATGGGTTTTCACTCCGATGCCCGGACTGGAATTGATATATATATATATATATATATATATATATATATTTATAAAAGCTGTATAAAAGCGACGGAATGATCCAGGCTGGACAAAATATAAATATATATATAAAAACAATAAAAAGGGTTATGGGTTTTCACGCCTTTACCAGGACTGGAAAGTAAATATATATTTATAAAAAGCTGTAAAAGCCACGGAATGATCTGGGCTGGACAGAATTGAAATATATATAGAAAATATAGTAAAGGGCGGTGGGTTTTCACTTCGAGGCTCGAACGAAAATATAAATATAGACAGAAAAGTAGTCAACTAGGACTAGAAAGATAACCTAGTATGGTGAATGTTGCATATATATGCATATGTATATATATAAAAATAGTAAAAAGGTCACAGAATGATCCAGGCCGAACTGGAATGTGTGTATATATATATATATATAGACAGAAAAGTAGTCAACCAAGACTGGGAAGATAATTCAGTGTGATGAATGTTGCTTATATATGGATATATATATATATATATATATATATAAAAGCAGTAAACTACTGCGGATTTGATATTCCGGGCTTGACAGAATTGAAAAATTAGTATATATACAGTTAAATATATACAAAAAAAGCCAAACCTAGACCGAGAAGATAACCCAGTCTAGAGAAGTTGCTCAACACGAAGATATTAGTATATGCAAGTTGTTGAAAGCGACAGATCGTCAATCCGAGTTGTAGAAATTCCAGAAAATGCGTTTAGGTACTAAAATGTACCAAAAGTTAACAAAAACGGCCACGGAACTGAGTTCCGGGCATATTTTGAAAACGAAACTTGATATGCAAGTGTATAAAAGTGCTAAGAACTAAAAATAACTTTCTGATCGTAAAAATACTCACAATGAACTGCTATATGAGCTTTTTGCCAAATCGTAGGCTTTAAACGTCCAAATTTACTAGTTATTTTCTGATATGTGGTAGTATGTGGGTATATCTACGTGTTAGAGTGAAAAAATTTAGGTTTGGAAGACAAGAAAATGGCTGGAAAACCAAACGGGCAGGGGTTCAGAGCATTTTTTCTTTTTTCAAATGAGTTGGGGGTAAGCTCATATATATAGACCTAGGAGCCTCCACTCTACCTGCTGCTACCATAGGTAGAGGTGCGGCTCCACGTGGAAGGGCCAATGTGGCGGGTCCCAATGCATCAAAGTACGTGCACTCCGAGCAATGTGAGGTCTGATTCAAAACTTTCTAACTTTTGATCGGAGCTTCCGTTTGAGGCGTGCTGTATCTTTCTGAAAATCCCTCACCGAGAGTGTCACAATGACATGGGATAATTTATTTTATGGGTCCAAGAAGATAAGTTCATGACCAGGTCTTCGATTCCCCGCAGTTTATCCGTTGAGCTGTCTTGCGTTATTTGCACTCGGGATCATTGTTGTGGTTCGTTTTGACCTTGCTGGCATCAATTCAGCTTGAGTTTGACCGAATTGGCTTAGAGTTGGTAAAATGATCATTTTACGCCTCCCGGGGTTGCCTTTAGTGCTGGCATGACCTTTGGTTGACTTCCTGGGGTTGTTTCCAAGATTTGGATCTCATTCGAGTCTGTTTGTTCTCAGTGTTGTCTTTGAGGCTGACTTGGTCCCTCCAGGTTTTCCTCTAGAGATGTTGTGATGCTTCAGGATTGTTTCTGAAGTTGACCTGACCTCCCGGGTTGAGACTGGGGATGACCTGAACCTCCCGGATTGAGATCGGGGCTGACTTGTGCCTCCCGGGTTGACATCGGGGCTGACATGTACCTCCCGGATTGAGACCGGGGCTGACCTGTACCTCCCGGGTAGAGATTGAGGCTGACCTATACTTTCTGGGTTATGACCGGGGCTGACCTGTACCTCCTAGGTTGAGACCGAGGCTGACATGTACCTTCGGGTTGAGATCGGGGCTGACTTGTACCTCCCAATTTAAGACCGGGGCTGAACTGTACCTCCCAGGTTGAGATCGGGGCTGACCCGTACCTCCCGGGTTAAGATTGGGGCTGACCTGTACCTCCCGGGTTGAGACCGGGGCTGATTTGATGGCCTGGTATTGAGACCAGGGTTGAGTTGATGGCCCGGTATTGAGATCGGGGTTGATTTGATGGCCCGGTAATGAGATCGGGGATGAGTTGATGTCCCGGTATTGAGATCGGGGTTGAGTTGACTGCCCGATATTGAGATCGGGGTTGAGTTGATGGCCCGGTATTGAGACCGGGGTTGAGTTGACTGCCCGGTATTGAGATCGGGTTGAGTTGATGGCCTGGTATTGAGATCGGGGTTGATTTAATGGCCCAATATTGAGACCGGGGTTGAATTGATGACCCAGTATTGAGACCGGGGTTGAGTTGATGGTCCGATATTGGGATCGGGGTTGATTTGATGGCCCAATATTGAGACCGGGGTTGAGTTGATGGCCCGGTATTGAGACCGGGATTGAGTTGACTGCCCGATATTAAGACCAGGGTTGAGTAGATGGCCCGGTATTAAGATCGGTGTTGAGTTGATGGCCCAGTATTGAGACCGGGGTTGATTTGATGGCCTGATATTGAGACTGGGGTTGAATTGATGGCCCGGTATTGAGATTAGGGGGTTGAGTTGATGACCCGATATTGAGATCGGGGTTGAGTTGATGACCCGATATTGAGACCGGGGTTGAATTAATGGCCCGGTATTGAGACTGGGGTTAATTTGATGGCCCGGTGTTGAGACCGGGGTTGATATGATGACAATTTTGCCCTCATACAGTGTTACTAACAGGGAAATAAAAATTTCAAGTGTCTACATCCATATAGTCTAAAAGACTGTTAAAGATTTTAAATAGAAATGTTTATAACCTAGGACATAGTTCAAGGTCTTATGACCCTCAGATGATTTGTATATTCGAATTCTAAATATTGATTAAGAATTATTATTAAATTCTTTATTATTGATGAAAGAAATGTTATTCCAAATCATTTGAACTATTAAGTTTATGTCATTGCTATTATTGATTGTTATTCCAAGTGAGCTTTTGTTTGCTCACTCTTGCAATTAATAACCATTGCAGCTAAAGTCGAAAGCGTTGACGCACCGTCAACAAGTAAAAGAAAAAGAAAGATGAACAAGTCAAGACTTATTATGTTATGATTATGATGTGTAATAGGAATTTTATTGTGTTATGTTTTATTTTTCGCACTTATTTACTGATGTTAAGGTTAGGAAACCCTAGGATTGATTTGATTAAATTGTAATCCTTTTATAAGGAAGATTTCGTTATTTAATTAAGGTTGTAATTTATTTTGCATTCCTTATTTATGGGCAGTAGTTATGGTTTATTTAGACAGTGAGCACCAAATCCCATGGAATTGAAGTATCCGGATTTGGGGGTGTCACAAGAAGTTCCAGTACTTATTGGTGTGGATAGAAAGACTCTATTAAATTAAGTTTTAGTTACATCTTTGAAGACTCTGATGTAATAGTAAGTTGAAATTTATGTAATTGACAGTTGTGTAATATATTAACAGTTTTATACGTTGCTTAGCTTTTGCGTTTCTATAGAACTCAAAAAGAAGTATAGTATCTATATGAACTATACATCTGAATGAGAGTATTGAAAGATCTTGGGAGTTCTCTGATGTACTAAGGTCGCGCCCCTCAGTTCCAAGAACAACCCTAGCATTAATACTGTGAAAGTCGGATAGATGAGAATTATTGATATGAAAGAAATATCCTTAAGATTATAAATCTGTTCATCCAAGCGAGGGTATCCAAATATAGTAATTGTTCTAACGAGAACTACTGTTTGTTATGGAATACTGTGAATCTTGGATTGATAGAAATTATTATCGTATGGAATATTTACGTGAGCACCAAATCTGATACAGGAATTGTAGAGAATTTGGGGGCGTCACAATTTGGTATCAAAACTATAGGTTAGAAACCTTAGGTGAGGACACCTTAGGCTATAACCTCAGAGGAATAAGAGTAGTAGAAAAGTTAGTAAAAAGATAAACTCAAAAAGATTTTATTGGAGATGAATTGAGGAAATTCATCGTAAATAAAGATAAAAACTAACTTAAAGAAAACTATTGTTGGCTATGTGTATATAAGGTATATTAGGTGCTCATCAAGTTAATATAATTTATAGGAAATAAAGAATTTAAGTATATTCACATAAGTGAGTGAGGAACTGGTCGTTCCGTTTGAGCTGGTATCTGAACCAGAATCAGTTGGGCCAATAGAGCATGATCCCGAGGGTAGGATATGAGAAGTGCCAACTAAAGTAGGTTATAAAAATGTTTGAAGCTGTAGAAGACAAACCTATGGTAGATTTAGAGAGTGCTCATGAAGAGTACCGGAGTTGGAGCTAAGTGAAGAGGGAGGCTCAAATTTCAATTGGGCTTATATAAAGCTAGAAGGGGGGAACAACAGAAAAAGTAGAAACAGAAGAGCATGACATGTTCAGGAAGCGGGTTGAGGAAATGAGATTTGAAATATAATGTAAAACTCAGAGTAATGAGGGGAAAGAAAATATGGAATAACAGTGATCTAGGAAGCTCAAAAAGTTAACAAGGAAACTTTAAAATAGAGAATAGAAGAACTGTGGGAAGATGCATACAGACGTATGTAGAAAAGGCAGAAGATATTGTTCTAATGAGAAGGCAGGTGAAAGAAGTGAAAATACATAAGATGAAGTTTGAGTATTAGAAATTTAGTAATGGTGAGAATAATAAGGAAGATATGATAATATCTTATGAATAAATATATATGTATATACATATGTGTGTAGTGTGTAAGTTCCAAACTTTGGTATAAGTTAAGGAATAATAGTAAATTCTAAATTTCTGACTGTAATAAAGGGATATGTAATATATATAGTAGCAGCTATAAGATGAATTGTAACCTATAAATTTATAGTATTCCCAATGTGTTCTTCAAGGAAGCTAGTAGTATTATATAAACACTATTCAAGTATGTGACATATAATTCTGTTCGTTTAACTGAATTATTTGTTGTACTTGTATTTATATTTAGTTATTTGTTATTGTTAGATAAATGGCAACACACGGAAGATCACAAGCAGAGATCAATGTAGAACAATTAGAGCCAAACTCAACCCAACAATTGATAAATATTTTGTTAGGAGTTTTACAAGGGAGGTCCGAGAATCCACCACAAGTTGGACCCAATACTCTTAGTATTATCTTAAACTTTAAGTTAGCTGGACCACGTGAGTTAAAGAAGACTAATGAACCAGAGAATGAAGTATTAAGGATATGTCAAAAGAAGAGGAATAATAAAAGGAAGAGGGATGTCATTTTTCCTAATAACTCTGGAAAACGGGGCAATAATTTCAATAACGAAATCAATAAGGAAGTAAATGATAGCACCAGTAAAAGGAAGGAAGGTTGTCATATTTGCGGGAGAAAACATGGAGGAGTATGTTATTTCATTGGAAATAAGTGTTTTAATTGTGGAGAAGGTGGACATTACTCAAATAGTTTCCCACAAAAGAAGCATAGTAATAATAATAAGAACAACAAGATTAAATTTTTTAACTGTGGGGTGGTGGGACACATTGCTAAATTTTGTCCAAAACCTAGAAATCCGAACATAGGGGGAAATCAAAACTTCAAACCAACAGTAGCAGGAGAGGTTGGTCAGAGTCGACCAAAAGCGTTAGAACCTTTAACATGATGATGATGGACTGCTGTTGCACAAGACACGGTAACAAGTATTATCCCAAATCGATATTTTAAATACTTATATGATATTTGACTCTGGTACGAATTGTTCGTTCATATTTTCTTAGTTTTTCTAAAAACATAAAAAGATGTCATGTGAAGACATAGATATAGAAACTTTTCACAAAGAAATAGTTCTCGCTAAAACAATAAATAAAAATTATTGTATAGCAATTAAAAGCATAAATTTTCAGTTATGAAATTTAATGTAATTTTAGGGATGAATTGGTTAATCATAAGTTAGTGATTGACTGCAATTTGAAACGAGCGAAATCATGGACTACATCGAAATCAAAAGTAGTGTTCAACGGGGGTTCTTTACTGAAATAATTTTGGGTATAGCAATTATACAAACAAAGAGATTACTTAGAAAGATTAATATCGGTCATTTAAACTAGGTTATTAATAACCAAAAAGGGTAGAACTTTAAAAGTTTGTATCTATTATCGAGGTGAAGAGATAGAAAAGATTTTGACTGAATTTTTTTATACCATTTCATTAAAACCAATGTCATTGTAGACGTTTTAGAAGTTGAAAGAATCAAGAAAGGTTAAAAGTAATAACAAAATAACGAGGTACTGATAAAAGAGTTTAATAAATTTGAGATTGAGATAAGAGTTCCAACTAGCTCTACTCAGAGATTATTGTTCGACCTTAATAAACAGAGTCAAAGAAATACAGGAGGTAGATAAAGAGTGTCCAAACTATAAACTGAGATAACTTATAAAATGCATATTAAATTCAGAGTAGATAGAGATAGGGCACTAAAGTACAAAGAAAGAAGTTAATAAAGGGAGACAGCAAAGCCAGAATCTCCGATGGGGAGGCCGAGTTGGTCGGTGGCAAACTGATAGATACCATTGTGAAGTGCTATGGTTAAAACACCATAAAAGTCACAATTTATTATTAGAATTGAAGAATGAAGAAGGCATAATATCAAAGATATAAAAGCAGATAAGTCAAAGAATTTTCAAAGTTAAAGAGGGATAAGATTAGAATTAAGATTTGAAGGAGGAATTTGAGTTCCAACAATGTTGAAGCTAAAATAAAAAGTTATAGTAAATTTTTTAGATATTTTAGAATAACAAATGAGAATATATTATTACAAGTTTTGTGATAGAATTTTTAGTTATATGAAGGGAGCCAAATGTTAAATAAGTATATAATAATTGTTTAATAAGGTTGGTATAATTTATACCAGTTAAGATAAAAATATAGGTGAAATACAAGGAGAAAATTTGGATTTTATCAAAACAAGCACCAAGAAATGGGATCTTAACTAAAGCCTTAGCTGTAAATTTGTAAAGAATTTGGGTGGTCGAACATGAAATAATAATTAGTGGAATGGGTATGTAAATGTCTTACGCTTCGAATTAAACATCAAAAGATGAATATGTTGTTATTACTCGTACCAATCTCTGAATAATGGTAGGAACACAAGATCATGGAATTAGTAATAAATCTTCCTGTCACACAGAAAGGCTGCAATATTATTGAAAGTCTCACCAAAACAATCTCATCTTTAACTTATTAATGTAACTTTTAAGCTAGGTTAATTAGCCAAGTTGTACATAAACGAAATAATTTTGAGATCTACGATTTATTTCAAACTTTAGGAGGAGAGTTATCAAACACATTTAGGGACTTAGTGAAGGTTAAGTACAGTATATCACCCATAAACAGATGGAGAAAGTGAGAGAGCCGTTCAAACCTTAGAGAATATATTAAGAACTTGTATTACGGACTTCAAAGGAAGTGAAAGCCTTGTGTAGAAGTTGCATACCACAGTTACCGTGCCAGCATAAGAATTCCACCGTATAAAGCTTTGGACGGTATAAAATATAGAACACATTTGTATTGGGACAAAAGCCGGGGAAAGCCAAAATGTTAAAATTCGAGATAGTTCCACAAACCATAAAGATAATTGGGATTATATGTGAAAGATTGCAAACATCTCAGAATCAATAGAAAACGATGAGAGGTTAAGGGTAAGAATCATGTATTCTTAAAAGTGTTACTTTGGAAGTGCAAATATGTTTTGGTAAGACAACGAAATCGGGTTCGCGATTCGTTGAACCATATTAGCTGTTAAGAAGAATGGATGAGGTCGCACTACCTCCGAAGTTAAAATACATTCATAGTTTATCTCATGTGTCCGTATAAACCTGATTATAAAGACGTTATAAATTACGAACCTATCCAGATTAAGGAAGATGTATCTTATGTGGGAGTTCCTGTTCAGATAATTGATCGAAAGGAACAAGTATTGGAAAATAAAGTAATATCATTAGTGATCTGATGAATTCAAAAGCAACGAGGATAAAATGCAAAAAATTTTGTACACTTATTTTCGTAAAAGAAATCTTAAGTTCGGGACGAAATTCTTATAAGGGGGGGGGGGGGGGGTGAATTAATGTAATAATCCGAACCCCAATCACGATTTATAATAGCAATTGTGAATATTAATATAATTATTATTATAATTATGTGATTATATATTAATTATTTTTACATATCAATAAATGAGATATAATAAATATGAATTAAATTTAGAAATCCTAAACTTAATTAGGAAACCCTAATTTAGGATTTGAAAATTCTAAACCCTAATTTTAATTATTAAACGCTAAATAAGAATTATTAGTCAAGATTCTTAAATACATGTAATGTATTAGGAGTTTATGGGATATAACATTAAATTCTTGAATTATACATTTAAAACCCTAATTAAGAAACCCTAATTCAAGATTAAGAAACCCTAACCCTAAATATAAAACCCTAATTTTTTTTTCTTAAATCCTAATTCTAAATTAGAACCTTAATGGTCAAAACTTGATGGATAGATTTTAGAATTTCTAGAAGTATGTGAAAGGACTAAATTACCCTTAAAATTAATTAGAAAATTACTAAATTACCCTTAGTATAAGGGAAATTACTAAAACACCATTTCTCTTTTATTTTAAAAGATAAGACCAAATCTTGTAAATCATCAAGTGAAGATATTTCCATTTGCCTGAAATCCACTCCAACTAGCCGTATATTGACACCTAATATCAACCATAACCATTGGATCAAAGTATGGAGATTAAAAAATGGATTAAAGACTAAAATATCTTTACTTTGATTTTTATACTTAGCCAACTCTTCCTTTCCTTAATTAGCTACACGATTTTCACTCTTAGTATCAGTTATAATTGAGCCAGAAACACTCCATAGATAGACAAGGTCAGAATCAAAGAAGGGGAATCAAAAGATTGTTCATAAAGGTATAAACCCTAATTCCATGCTAGATTCCTCAAGCTTCGATAAATGTTATGTTTTTTTATTTAAATATGTTAAGTAATATGTTAATAAGTGATCTGGGTTGGTTAAACATGAATCCATAACATTTAAATACACAAAAATAAAGATTTAAGCAATCTGTCAAAGCCCTAGAAAAGTAGTCTGACAGCCGAATGTCAGACCTTATAGATCTTGCTCTGTTAATCGTCTAACATGTTTAAGCCTTTGGAGTTGTTGTATGATATAAGGTTAATAATCTAAAAGTGGAATCATGTCCATTGGATCAGTAGATTAAAAGTTATTCATGGTCAAACTGGGTTGACCGATCACAGAAACTGCTTTCTGGAAATTCCAGAAAGTTGAACAACACGGTCTGACAGTCTGTTTGACCGGCCTAAAAATTCTAATAATGATGTAGTTAGTATGTTAAAGTGTATCATTGATGAACAATGACATGTATACTACATATCTATGACACTCTAACACCTTAAAAATGAACATGTTGTAAGTTATTAAAGGTCAAACTACGTTGACCGTTCACGAAAGGCTTTCTGGGAAACCCAGAAAGCAAGAACAGTGGTCTGATAGGTTTTTCAAAGGCCTAGATCTTCCTTCTATTGTGTTGTTAGGTCATCTAAGTGTAATACTTTTGTACACTAATATATAGACTACAAAATCATGGCAATAAATCACCTAAAGATCCAACATAATACAAATTATTGAAGTCACAATATCGTTGACCGGCCATGACTTTCATTTCTGGAAAACTCAGAAATGCAAGAACAGTCTTGGGTGGTTGATTGGACCCTTAATATCTTTCAGATGTGTTGTAGTTAGACACTAAGATTGTCATACACTCGTACTACTACATCAACACTACATTTTGGTTACATTTACAAGCCCAGATGGTTAACAGGTTGCAAGCTATGGGTGGTCAAAGTAGGTTGTCAGAGCTGTTCTTCATGGCCTGAAGAACACCTATAACGACACTATCCGTTGTCGCTATAGGGCCCTTAGGCTACGTTTTGCTTTCCTGACCCCATTTAGCAACGCTGTCTGTCGCGGTAGACAATTATCGATGGTTTTGTATAAAAATAATTTATAATAATTAAATTAAACAGAAATAAATACTAAATAATTAATAATAATTAAGATTTCAGATTTAAAAATCATTTTATGTTATAATAAATCACTGTTAATATTTTGACACAAATTTTATTAATATTTTAATTTATGTAAATATTAATGATAATAAAATTATTTAATAATTTTATTAAATAAATTATTTAAAAATAATATTAATGATTTAAAAATCATTATAAAAGATAATTAATGATATAAAATTGATATTAAATCATTATGAATGATTATTAATTATTATCAATGATAATAAATTATTTAAAAATGATATTAAATCATTATAAATGATTTAAAAGTAATATTAATTATTTAAAAATCATTATCAATAATAATAAATTATTCAAATATGATATTGATAAATTAAAAATCATTATAAATAATAATAAATTATTTAAAAGTGATATTAATCATTTAAAAATTATTATGAGCTTCTAGAAATTATGATAAATGATAATTAAATCATCTAAAATAATAATGAAGCTTTTAAATAAAGTTTTATCGAGAAATCAACTCGGTAATTATCCGATAAAGTAATACAACACCGAATGGACATCAAAATCAACCCAGACTTAAATAGTATGATTAGATATTAGTTCTTATAAGTTTTAATGATTGTTATAAATATGTGGTGACATATTTAGGTTACGATACGACTTCATATAGCATTAAATAATTCTTCGATCAGACAAGTTTTTTAACTACATTTAATTTTTGTATTAAATGTAATTCTTATATTGATGCCATGTGAACTTGTTTTAAATGTTATTCGTGATATTTGTTATTAAAAGGGTTATTACTTCTTGTTCAAGCATAACCAAGCCATATGAATTGTTATTTGCGTAAAATTTGTTTGATTTGATATCAAAGCATAGACTATGGTAAAACCAATATTGTTTGGTACAGATATATATACTGGTACTATTAGAATCGGTAGTTATAGCACTGACCGGGGGTTACATTTACAGGCAATTATAGTACTGACCTTGTTGGACTAGTTGGATGATATGCATACTCCTAGGATATGATTAGGCCAATCCCCTATGAGATATCCGAACAGAACTCCTATAAGTCTTTATGACTGCTAGGAGGGCGGTGTGGTTGACCGAATCAACTCGGGTTGCTAAGTCTTTATGACTGACAGAAGCACGTAATGTGTGGGGTTTGGCAGACAAACCTCAATATATATATGTGGAAAACATCTTGAACTATATGTTCATTAAATTTAGATTCAATGTGAGTATAAAGTATATCGTGTTTAAAACTTGCTGAGTCTTTTAAAGCTCATCCTTGCAAATATTCTTTTCCTTTGTAGCTTTGACTGACAAACTAGAAGTTCCAGTACTTATTGGTGTGGATAGAAAGACTCTATTAAATTAAGTTTTTGTTACATCTTTAAAGACTCTGATGTAATAGTAAGTTGAAATTTATGTAATTGACAGTTGTGTAATATATTAACAGTATTTTGCGTTGCTTAGCTTTTATATTTCTATAGAAGTCAAAAAGAAGTTAGTATCTATATGAACTATACATCTAAATGAGAGTATTGAAAGATCTTGGGAGATCTCTGATGCACTAAGGTCACGCCCTTCTTTTCCAAGAACAACCCTATCATTAATACTGTGAAAGTCGGATAGATGAGAGTTATTGATATGAAAGAAATATCTATAAGATTATAAATCTATTCATCCAAGTGAGGCTATCCAAATATAGTAATTGTTTTGATGATAACTACTATTTGTTATGAAATATTGTGAATCTTGGATTGATAGAAATTATTATCGTATGAAATATTTACATGAGCACCAAATCTGCTACAGGAATTATAAATAATTTGGGGACATCACAATTTGGTATTAAAGCTATAGGTTAGAAACCTTAGGTGAGGACACCTTAGGCTATAACCTTAGAGGAATAAGAGTAGTAGAAAATTTAGTAAAAAGATAAACTCAAAAAGAGTTTATAGGAGATGAATTGAGGAAATTCATCGTAAAATAAGATAAAACTAACTTAAAGAAAACTATTATTTTCTATGTGTATATAATGTATATTAGGTGCTAATCAAGTTAATATTATTGATAGGAAATAAAGAATTTGAGTATATTCACATAAGTGAGTGAGGAACTAGTCGTTCCGTTTGGGCTGGTATCTGAACCAGAATTATTTGGGCCAATATACAACTATTCAGCGCATTTAGAGGATTTTACCATTTTTGAGGATGTTTGGCGAGTTTTCTGGGTGGATGCTTTCTTGATGTGTGTCGTAGCATATTTGTATATGCCTTTATATATAGATCATCTTGATATTGGCTTGGTCACTGCAGTTAGTGATCTGAGGGAGGATCACACCATCTTTCCTATGATTTTGGCAGAGACTTTGATTTTGGCTTCATTTTGCCATACCTGTCCTACCGAGTTTTTTAGAGGCAGCGCTGTATTGTTGTATATTTGGTTCATGACGCATTTGAGACCGATTGGTACTTTTAGAAGCCATGGATATTACTTTATACAAGACATATCTATGTCTTACTCTTTTCGCCTAACTGACTGCATAGATGCAGCGTTTTGGTTTATCTTTTTGACAGTTATTGAGGAGCTCTTCTCCATCTTGCTTTACTCAGGATTCAGTTCCCCTTTGAGTTTGTTACTCATGTCGTGGGTATGGACTTCTTCCCATTGGTCAGTTTGAGGGGGGTGACCACGTACCATCCATTAGCTGTCATGGGACAGTTTGATCAGTTTTAGGGTATTCATTTTTTTGAGGGAGCTTCATACCCCAGATCCTCTGTTTTATCCTTATCTGAGGATAATCATGTGACGCCCCCAAATCCGTGTAACATCGATTACAGGACATGGTGCTCACGATACAACATACATCCTCATCTATCTAAGTAAACTCCAGCAATAATAATAGAAATATTATAACTATTACGTACTTACTCAAAATAAAATCCCAAGTCTTTACAACCTTTAATAAACCAAAACTTAAACTTAGCGTTTATCGCTACATTACATCATATGCGGAAATATAACTTATTTTATAAGGTAACTAGCATCATTTCATCTTAGTCTTCCCCTTATCCTTGCCCGAGCCCTCAGCCTTCTCATCCTTAACTGAAAGGTTTAAGTAGGAATGAGCACAAATTGCCCAGCAAGTATATAAAGAAGTTTGAAAACATACATCAGGAGTAAAAACATCTGTATGACAATATCTCAACAGTTGAAAGAATTATCAAGTGTTAAACAGAATATCAAAGATAAGAGTTTAGAATTCTCCATAGCATACTAAGGGGTGTTAAATACCCTGAACATTGCTTTGTTTCATCGAAAACCATCAGACGATTTAACAATCAAATAGATTGTAAACGGTCTCTGCAAGTACTCCAGGTGATCAGCCTATCGTACCCTACATTGTGCACAAGTATAAAGTTTAAACTGCATAAGCATAAATGGGACTATATGCCCGACATCTGTTTGCCCGTTATTCGGGTTGTTCATCTTAGTATTAATGCGAGACCGCACCAAAGCAATTCGGATTGGTAAACATTAAATAGCTTCGAAAGATTTGAATTAAATCATTTTTCATCAATAATAACTAGCCGAAAACAAAGGCCAGGAAACATACTTAGAAACAGTTCGATAATGACATGAAACTTATAAGCATAGTTGTTAGAATAATAACTGAGTAATCATCGATAAGCTTGCAAGATAATTGAAGTTGTATAACTTCACAACAAAGGAACTTGCACGAATAAATAGCTAGCATAAGTCCAATACTTACCCTCACTGAGATAAAATAAGTAAGGATTGAATAAATACCCAATAGAAATTAGGGCTAGGAAACTTGCCTTGATACGTCTGCTATCGTTAAAGCTAGCAATTAACCTTCACGTAACCTAATCATATGTGTCACATTAAGCCATTAGGTTCTTGAACTCTAATTCGAAAGAAAATGATTTCCTTTCATTATAATTTCATTAATCAACTACCACGTATGCTATCATCAAACTAATTTAATCATATATCATGTTGCGTCATATAGATAAAGTGGTTCAATATGAGAATCTGAGTAAAAATAAGTTTCTGGAATTTTTCCCGGTTCGACCCGACCCGACCCGGACCAGACCCGACCTGGACCGACCCGGACCGGCGCAGCTGCGCAGCCTCAAGCCGTGTTACCGGCGCAGCTGCGCTGCCTGGAAAACCCGAAACCCATCTTTGAGTGGCGCAGCTGCGCATCGTTAAGCCGTATGAACGGCGCAGCTGCGCTGCTCTTCATGCCCAAATTTTTTTTGCAGTTTTGAGCAGCCATCTTAGCGAATTAATTCCGATTAAACCATACATGATATGACCATGAAACTTGGACACAACATACTTCATCTAGCATACTATTTTACAAAAATATCACATTCCAGAAAATAGCAAATCAAGACCACGAACCGGTTACCTTGAAAAGCGTGCCAGGACAGGTTCTAACACTTAGAAAAATTCTGGAAAACCCAGAAATTTGCAGATTTTTATTTCCAACATGCTTGCTCTCGAAAATCATAACTTGCTCAATTTAACTCCGTTTCTTATGAAATTTGGTCAGGTTATACATCATACTACACAGTATTTTACAAAATTATTACACACACTAATCGGGTCATAGAAAACATGATTCCAAGTTTCCGAAAAACCCGAAATGTCACAGATTTTATGTTAAGCCATCTTTGAAAAATTTTGTGATTTTGATTCTAGCATGCATGGGGTTGATTCCTACTGTCCAGACCACACAAACTAACATATATACACATGTTACAACAATCAAACTCACTAAATTACCATGATTTGAACAAATTGACATCTAAGAGGCATTTTATCGAACACTTAGCATGCAAACTTGAATTCTTTGATTCTCTACGTAATTGAAGCATGTTAAGTCCAGAATTTTCATTCTTAATATCCCCATATCAGTAAACAACACTAAGATAGCATCACACAGTCAAAACAAATAATTTTCTATGATTATACATGCATTTTTCCTACTAGTTTTCTCAAAAACATATAAAAGAGAGTTCATGGCTTACCTCCTTGATGAATTCTTCTCGTGATAATCTGATTAGAGAACCTTCCTTGTTAACTGCTATGTAATCTCCAGAACTTTTAGAAGCTCTCAACTTTCATTCTCTTAATTTTATTTTGCTCTCTTGGTGAAAGTATTTTGTAAAAAGTAAGAATATATGAGTTGGGTGTATATATAAGTAGCTTGATAGAGGCTGAAATCTCCAGCCCTTTCCTCTCCCCATAACAGATAAATAAATTGCATCAATAAGTTAGCATTGAAAGGAATGGGGAGTTAGAGAATGGAAAAGGTTTTTGATTGTTAACATGTTGTAACTCCCTCCTCCTTCTATTTTATATATCACGTATACTCCCTCCCTCAATGTCCCAATATGGTTGTCACCATTGATCCACCAGCTGCTGACTTATATAAACATATTATTATTTTAATCATTTAATCAATTAATATATTTTTTTGACCATTTTGCCCTTCGTAGCCAAACGTTGCGATACTTATATCGATTCCTACTAAAATCGACGTCCCGGACGTCATGGGACTATCCGTAAAGTCAACCGGTTGACTTTGACCAAAAAGTTAACTGTGACACATTTTCGTAGTTATAGTCTGTCCTGACTAATTTCGATGTTCCGGACTCAAATACGCAGTCCGCGTCTCTAAATTCCGCTCCAAACTCAAAATCATGCTTTAAAGCCATCCCACGAAATTAATAGAATTAATTCCATACTTAACCTATTTAAATAGTTGAATTAAACTAAACCAACCATTTAAATACTCCTCATCACATATCATAAAATAACACATGTATGTATAATGCATATACATCTAAATAACAGAAAACACGCCAAAATTTCACATAAATTCGTTTATTGATAATTGTTAAAAGACATAATAATCTTGGATATTACATTCACCCTCCCTTATAAGGATTCCGTCCCCGGAATCATTACACATCAAACAAAAAGATTAGGATAATTTTTCATCATTTTCTCCTCGAGTTCCCACGTAGCCTCTTCGGCGTTGTGGTTCCTCCATACTACCTTAACAGAAGGTATTATCTTATTTCTCAACACTTGTTCTTTTCTATCAATTATCTGTACTGGAACCTCTTCATAGGTTAGGTCCTTTTCAAATTGGATGGGTTCATACTCTATGACATGCTTGTAATCCTGTTTATAGGGTCGTAAAACTGATACGTGGAACACGTTGTGTATATGTTCTAACTCCGGAGGTAAAGCTATTTCATAAGCTACCTCACCGACTCGCCTTAACACTTCAAAGGGTCCGATGAATCTGGGACTAAGTTTTCCTTTCTTCCCAAATCTCATTTTCCCTTTCCAAGGTGAAACCTTTAGAAACACATAAGTGCCGACGTCGAAGTCTCGTTGTTGCCGGTGTTGATCAGCATATTTCTTCTGTCGATCCTGAGCTGTCACTAATCTCGCTCGTATCGTTATGATCATATCTGTAGTTTGCTGCACTAATTCCAGCCCTAGCAATTTACGTTCTCCCACTTCATCCCAGCACAATGGCGTTCTACATTTTCTTCCATATAAAGCTTTATAAGGTGGCATCCCAATGCTCGCGTGGTAACTATTGTTGTATGCAAATTCCACCAACGGTAGGTGGTCATCCCAGCTTCCTTTGAAGTCCATTACACATGCTCTCAACATGTCCTCTAACGTTTGAATAGTTCTTTCGCTCTGCCCGTCTGTTTGAGGATGATACGCGGTGCTCAACCTCAGTTGCGTTCCCATGCGTTCTTGAAAGCTTTTCCAAAAATTAGCTGTGAACCGCGGATCGCAATCTGACACAATTGATACAGGTACACCGTGCCTGGAAACGATCTCCTTGATATAAATCTTTGCCAACTGATCCAAGGTATATCTGATTTTGATTGGCAAAAAATGCGCTGACTTGGTCAATCGATCAACGATTACCCAAACTGCATCGTAACCCTTCTGTGTGTTTGGAAGTCCTACCACGAAGTCCATCGTGATATGCTCCCATTTCCATTCCGGAATTTCTAATGGTTGAAGTAACCCGCTCGGTCTCTGATGTTCCGCCTTAACTCTCTGGCATGTCAAACATCTGCTGACGCACTCTGCCACTTCTCTCTTCATATTGGGCCACCAATAATGTTGGCGAAGATCCTGATACATTTTTGTGCTTCCCGGGTGAATTGAGTAACTTGAGCTATGGGCTTCCTGCAAGATTTCTTCCTTTAATTCAGTTACCGCTGGCACCCAAATTCTCCTCTCAGACCTTAATAATCCATCACCACCCACATTGAACTTAAGCTCCTCTCCATCTGAAATTCTTTTCCTCACCTTCTCGCATTCTTCATCGCTGCTTTGTTCTTCCTTGATTTTGTCCAATAGAGTCGGTCGAACCTCCATTGCGAACAACTTCCCATCTGACTCGCTCGGACTCTTTACCTCGAGTTCCAAACTGGCCATTTCCCTAATCAACTCCTCTTGAGCCGTTAGCATTGCCAACCAGCCACTGCCCTTTCTGTTTAGCGCATCTGCGACCACGTTAGCTTTTCCCGGATGATATAAGATGTCGCAATCAAAATCCTTTATTAGTTCCAACCATCTTCTCTGTCTCATATTCAACTCCTTCTGCGTGAAGATATACTTCAGACTTTTATGGTCCGTGTATATTTCACACTTTACACCATATAAATAGTGCCTCCAAATCTTCAGGGCAAATACTACCGCTGTCGATTCTAGGTCATGGGTAGGATATCCCTTCTCATAATCCTTCAACTGACGCGATGCATATGCAATAACTTTACCATGTTGCATAAGCACACAGCCAAGTCCTTTGTGAGACGCATCACTAAAAATCACGAAATCACCTGTATCGTCTGGTAAAGACAACACCGGTGCCTCACTCAATCTTTTCTTAAGTTCCCGAAAACTTTCTTCACACTTCTCTGTCCAGACAAATTTGACCGACTTCTTTGTTAAATTTGTCAAAGTTCCTGCTATCTTCGAAAAATCTTGGATAAACCGTCTATAATAGCCTGCCAGTCCTAAGAAACTTCTTACTTCCGTCGGTGTCTTTGGTTGCTCCCAATTCTGCACCGCTTCTACCTTTGCTGGATCCACAGAGATTCCGTCCTTATCGATCACGTGACCCAGAAATTGAACTTTCTTCAACCAAAACTCGCACTTTGAAAATTTTGCGTATAACTTATCCTTCCTCAACGCCTCCAATACCAACCTTAAGTGTTCAGCATGATCCTCCTGAGTCTTGGAATAGATCAGGATATCATCTATGAACACGACCACAAATTTATCTAGGTATTGCTTGAATACACGATTCATCATGTCCATAAATGCCGCCGGCGCGTTCGTTAATCCAAATGACATCACCAGGAACTCGTAGTGACCGTAACGAGTCCTGAATGCTGTCTTAGGAACATCTTCCTTCCTCACCCTCAATTGGTGATATCCCGTCCTCAAGTCGATCTTGGAAAAATATTTCGCTCCCTTCAACTGATCGAACAGATCATCTATCCTAGGTAATGGATACTTGTTCTTGATCGTCACTTTGTTCAACTCTCGATAGTCGATACAAAGTCTCATCGATCCATCCTTCTTTTTCACAAATAAAACTGGTGCTCCCCAAGGAGACACACTCGGTTGAATATACTTTCTATCCAATAATTCCTGCAACTGTACCATCAGCTCTTTCATCTCTGCCGGTGCCATTCTGTATGGGGCTTTCGAAATCGGGGCCGTTCCCGGTACTAAATCTATAACGAATTCGACCTCTCTATCCGGTGGAAGCCCTGGTAACTCTTCTGGAAATACATCCAAAAATTCATTCACTACTGGTATCTGTCCCATTCCTACACCTATTTTCTGTGTATCGACGATATGGGCCAAATATCCTACACTTCCCTTCCTTAGCAACTTCCTCGCTTGCAACATCGTCAGACAACTCGAGTGTCTCGGCGACTTACCCCCGTAGAATACTACCTTAGACTGATTTGGAGTCATAAGATTTATACACTTCTTCTGGCAATCTATCATCGCTCCATGGTTAAATAACCAATCCATTCCTAGAATTACATCAAATTCCCCTAATTGAATCGGAATTAAATTCACAGGCAACTTATATCCCCTGATATCTACAACACAATTCCTATAGACATGGCTAACGAGAATGACTTCCTTATTAGCGACTTCTATGTTCAAAGGATATTCTAATTTTTCCTGGGGTATGTTTAATCGTTGGGAGAATTCATGGGATACGAAGGAACAAGTAGCACCCGAATCAAATAATATGTAAGCAGATATATCATTGACCGGAATGATATCTGAAACCACATCCTTGGATGCGACTGCATCCTGAACCGTCATGTTGAAAGTCCTTGCTGTTGGTCGATTCTGAGTTGGTGGTCCAGTAATTGTGAGATTTCCACCGCTTGGTCCCCTTCCTCCATTTCCTCCTGCTGAATTCTTCTTTGGGCAATTCCTTGCCTGATGATCCAATGCTCCACAATTGAAACATCCATTCCTCTTTGGTGCAGAGCAATTGGGAGAGATGTGCCCCTCTTGCCCGCAATTGAAACAGACATTCTTCCCTTTTAGACATGCACCCGAGTGATTCCTTCCACACTCCTTACACGCCTCAGTTCTCTTCTTTACTTCACCTAGTTTTCCCCCAGAGTTTCCCGAGTTAAAATTGTTATTGTTGTTGTTGTTGTTCCACTTCCTCTTGTTTCCACCACTGCTGCTGCTACCTTCCAAGCGATTCCCTCCTTCATTCTTCTTCTTTTTCTCTTTATTAAACTTCATTAGGGCTTCACTTCCGCCCTCAGCAATTATAGCCTTCTCCAGGAGAGTCGCGAAGCTGTTCGTCTGCAACACCGAAAGTCTACTGTATAACCATGGTTTGAGACCCTGCTCAAACCTCCTCGTTTTCCTCTCCTCAGTGTCGACCTGATGAGGCGCGAACCTCGCCAGTTCGTTGAACTTTGCGGCGTACTGGGGTACGGTCATGTCTTCTTGCTTCAGCTCCAAGAATCGCATCTCCATACGACTCTGCATACTCGCAGGGAAATAGTTTTCGAAGAAGATCTTCTTAAACTCTTCCCAAGATATCACACCTTCTCCCGCCCTGATCTGGTTTGCCTCCCACCAGAAATTGGCTTCACCCTTCAGCATGTAAGTGGCGAAGATTGTTTTATGATCATCTCCTACGCTAGCAATAACGAACGCCTTTTCAATTTCCTTGACCCAAGTTTGGGCTTCGATAGGTTCGGTGGTTCCTTTGAACTCAGGTGGTCCCGCGCTCTTGAAGTCTTTAAAGTGTGCCACCTGGCCCACTGGAGGGTTATTGGTATTCGGGGTTCGATTCTGAAGTGCCCCAGCTAACATGTCGACAAATTGTTGCATGGGGTTCGGTGGACCCCCAGCATTACCGCCTGACCCTTCTGGTACTTGTTGACGACGTCTTCCTCTAGCCATCTCTCTGTTTAAATAAACTTAGTGTTATTATCCCATAACTTATTCCTACAATATTTATAATTCATATAAAATCTTAATCATCACATCACATATTTAAATAAAAGCATATTTATTTATAAACATAATACCCAAGGTACTTCGTCATCTTATGGCATTAAGCCATTTACATCACTTTAACCATCATATTTAGTGAAACTGGAAACCAAGTTTTATTTCATAGATAAGCGTTCTACACGTTAGTAGCAAAAGTTTAAAACCCACAAACTAAAGACCCCGCCTAATGGCGTCTTCATGCTCTTCATCCGCTATCTCTAGCACCAGCCCACGGCTTATGGCATGTCTAGACCGGTACTCCTCACGTGGAAAGTGATACACCCTATGCTGGAACCTCCCATGTGCTGACTTAAATGGGTACTTCATTCTATCCATCCTAACCTTCTTATCTCTTACTTCTCCTTCTAACTCGCTTGTTAGCTTCTCGGCCTGAGCACGGCCTCTTCTCTCATCTTCCCAGAATGTGGTAATGATCTGCTTGTCAGTTTGGAGACTCTGAATCCTTGACTCTAGCCCATTAATGGTATGTCCCAAGTGGGTCCTAATAGCTTCTTTCTCATCCTTCAGCCTGTCCGCCTTCTGACCTGCTGTTCGCAGCTTGTCAGCCAGATCCCCGTTCCTAATTATCAGGTGGTGCACCAATGCCTCAAGCAATGCTGCAGCCTGCTGCTCCCCCTGATATAGTTCCTCCAACTCATGGACCTTGTCGTCCAAATCTGTAATCCTATCCATCAACTCATCTAGTAAACCATCCTCAGGTGCTTCCTCGGAGTCCTCCTCGGGCTCTTCTTCCTCTTCAGGATATTCCTCTGGGTCTGACTCAGCTGCTGCCTCAGCTATAGGCTCAGGTACAGCTGTCACCAACTGCTCACTCACAACGTGAATATTTCTAACCTCCTCTTCTCCTGACATCCTACAATCAAGACAAAGAACTCAATTAATATTTTAAAAATAGATATTGATTTTGTTTTTAGAAAAATAGCTTCGACACTACACTTAGAACTCTACGTGAGTTCATCTCCTTATTACCTCCACTAACTTCCCTAAGGTTATAGTCTAAGGTTCCCCACCTAAAGTTTATAACCTACGGCTTTGATACCAACCTGTGATGCCCCCAAATCCGTGTAACATCGATTACAGGACATGGTGCTCACGATACAACATACATTCTCATCTATCTAAGTAAACTCCAGCAATAATAATAGAAATATTATAACTATTACGTACTTACTCAAAATAAAATCCCAAGTCTTTACAACCTTTAATAAACCAAAACTTAAACTTAGCGTTTATCGCTACATTACATCATATGCGGAAATATAACTTATTTTATAAGGTAACTAGCATCATTTCATCTTAGTCTTCCCCTTGTCCTTGCCCGAGCCCTCAGCCTTCTCATCCTTAACTGAAAGGTTTAAGCAGGAATGAGCACAAATTGCCCAGCAAGTATATAAAGAAGTTTGAAAACATACATCAGGAGTAAAAACATCTGTATGACAATATCTCAATAGTTGAAAGAATTATCAAGTGTTAAACAGAATATCAAAGATATGAGTTTAGAATTCTCCATAGCATACTAAGGGGTGTTAAATACCCTGAACATTGCTTTGTTTCATCGAAAACCATCAGACGGTTTAACAATCAAATAGATTGTAAACGGTCTCTGCAAGTACTCCAGGTGATCAGCCTATCGTACCCTACATTGTGCACAAGTATAAAGTTTAAACTGCATAAGCATAAATGGGACTATATGCCCGACATCTGTTTGCCCGTTATTCGGGTTGTTCATCTTAGTATTAATGCGAGACCGCACCAAAGCAATTCGGATTGGTAAACATTAAATAGCTTCGAAAGATTTGAATTAAATCATTTTTCATCAATAATAACTAGCCGAAAACAAAGGCCAGGAAACATACTTAGAAACAGTTCGATAATGACATGAAACTTATAAGCATAGTTGTTAGAATAATAACTGAGTAATCATCGATAAGCTTGCAAGATAATTGAAGTTGTATAACTTCACAACAAAGGAACTTGCACGAATAAATAGCTAGCATAAGTCCAATACTTACCCTCACTGAGATAAAATAAGTAAGGATTGAATAAATACCCAATAGAAATTAGGGCTAGGAAACTTGCCTGATACGTCTGCTATCGTTAAAGCTAGCAATTAACCTTCACGTAACCTAATCATATGTGTCACATTAAGCCATTAGGTTCTTAAACTCTAATTCGAAAGAAAATGATTTCCTTTCATTATAATTTCATTAATCAACTACCACGTATGCTATCATCAAACTAATTTAATCATATATCATGTTGCGTCATATAGATAAAGTGGTTCAATATGAGAATCTGAGTAAAAATAAGTTTCTGGAATTTTTCTCGGTTCGACCCGACCCGACCCGGATCAGACCCGACCCGGACCGACCCGACCCGGACCGACCCGCACCGGCGCAGCTGCGCAGCCTCAAGCCGTGTTACCGGCGCAGCTGCGCTGCCTGGAAAACTCGGAAACCCATCTTTGAGTGGCGCAGCTGCGCATCGTTAAGCCGTATGAACGGCGCAGCTGCGCTGCTCTTCATGCCCAGAAATTTTTTGCAGTTTTGAGCAGCCATCTTAGCGAATTAATTCCGATTAAACCATACATGATATGACCATGAAACTTGGACACAACATACTTCATCTAGCATACTATTTTACAAAAATATCACATTCCAGAAAATAACAAATTAAGACCACGAACCGGCTACCTTGAAAAGCATGCTAGGACAGGTTCTAACACTTAGAAAAATTCTGGAAAACCCAGAAATTTGCAGATTTTTATTTCCAACATGCTTGCTCTCGAAAATCATAACTTGCTCAATTTAACTCCGTTTCTTATGAAATTTGGTCAGGTTATACATCATACTACACAGTATTTTACAAAATTATTACACACACTAATCGGGTCATAAAAACTATGATTCCAAGGCTCCGAAAAACCCAAAAAGTCACAGATTCTATGTTAAGCCATCTTTGACAAATTTTGTGATTTTGATTCTAGCATGTATGGGGTTGATTCCTACTGTCCAGACCACACATACTAACATATATACACATGTTACAACAATCAAACTCACTAAATTACCATGATTTGAACAAATTGACATCTAAGAGGCATTTTATCGAACACTTAGCATGCAAACTTGAATTCTTTGATTCTCTACGTAATTGAAGCATGTTAAGTCCAGAATTTTCATTCTTAATATCCCCATATCAGTAAACAACACTAAGATAGCATCACACAGTCAAAACAAATAATTTACTATGATTATACATGCATTTTTCCTACTAGTTTTCTCAAAAACATATAAAAGAGAGTTCATGGCTTACCTCCTTGATGAATTCTTCTCGTGATAATCTGATTAGAGCCTCACACCTTCCTTGTTAACTGCTATGTAATCTCCAGAACTTTTAGAAGCTCTCAACTTTCATTCTCTTAATTTTATTTTGCTCTCTTGGTGAAAGTATTTTGTAAAAAGTAAGAATATATGAGTTGGGTGTATATATAAGTAGCTTGATAGAGGCTGAAATCTCCAGCCCTTCCCTCTCCCCATAACAGATAAATAAATTGCATCAATAAGTTAGCATTGAAAGGAATGGGGAGTTAGAGAATGGAAAAGGTTTTTGATTGTTAACATGTTGTAACTCCCTCCTCCTTCTATTTTATATATCACGTATACTCCCTCCCTCAATGTCCCAATATGGTTGTCACCATTGATCCATCAGCTGCTGACTTATATAAACATATTATTATTTTAATCATTTAATCAATTTATATATCTTTTTGACCATTTTGCCCTTCGTAGCCAAACGTTGCGATACTTATATCGATTCCTACTAAAATCGACGTCCCGGACGTCATGGGACTATCCGTTTCGTCAAATTCATCTCCAAAATTCGTGGTTGACTTTTTACGCGAAAAGTCAACCGGTTGACTTTGACCAAAAAGTCAACTGTGACACATTTTCGTAGTTATAGTCTGTCCTGACTAATTTCGACGTTCCGGACTCAAATACGCAGTCCGCGTCTCTAAATTTCGCTCCAAAGTCAAAATCATGCTTTAAAGCCATCCCACGAAATTAATAGAATTAATTCCATATTGAACCTATTTAAATAGTTGAATTAAACTAAACCAACCATTTAAATACTCCTCATCACATATCATAAAAGAACACATGTATGTATAATGCATATACATCTAAATAACAGAAAACACACCAAAATTTCACATAAATTCGTTTATTGATAATTGTTAAAAGACATAATAATCTCGGATATTACAGATCTAGCCCTAGTGTATGATTACAAGACTCATTATGAGAGGGCTGATTTTTTAGATAGTCACCCGGGTCGTTCTTTAGAGTATTCTGCATGGCTGGAGGAAGACATAGCAACATTTATGGTTATTTTTTCAAAGCCTAGCACTGATTCAGACGAGGAGAAGCCTATAAAGGATCTCGCTTCCCCTACAGAGGACGAGCTATTCACTGGTTTGACAACAGCTCTGGTCAGTGCCACTCCTAGCTCTTCGGCTGCTGCTGCCACACTTTCTATAGAGTCTTCAGAGCAGATGCTACGACTTCTGACCTTTGATAGGGATCAGACTATGACATTGATGTTAACGACCTTATTTGGCAAGGATGCTTCTTATCTAGAGACGGATAAGGCTCGGGCTTCCAGGGATGCTTCTATTGATGAGAGTGCTGCTCTCAGATCCTACATAGAGGAGATTATTGCACAGATGAATGCGTTCATGAGTGATCACGGTAGTACTCTGCATATGGTCGTAGATCTTCTAACTCACATTGAGACTGCAGGGCAAGAGCTCAGAGATGCACCTCCATCTTCAGAGAGGGATGCGATGCTGGATTTGCCGACCCATTTGACTGCGGGTTTATAGATCTGACGAACGAGAATTTTGTAATTTAATTTAAATATTTATTGAATAAAATAAATATTTTTGATAATTTATTTATTGAGTTAAATAATTATTTGATGGAGTTGTGGTAGATTAATTTAATTATATATGTTGCATTGATTAAATTAATGTGAAAGTTTTATAGTTCAAAGTGTGAATTTAATTGAGTTTACTTAATTAAATGAATTATTTAATAAGCATAATATTATTCTAGTTAATTTAATAATTAATTAGAGAGTTAATGATTTAACATAATTAATAAATGAGAATTTTAATTATGTGATGATGTGATTTAATGTGTAATATAATATTTTATTTAATTAAAATTAAATAAGATTATTTGACTTATTAAAGTGTGACAATAAACTATATTACAACACTTTAATTAAAATAAATGAGAAGGAACCTTTTGTATGCTAGCCAAACAATGCCTTAAGATAATGGGTGTCAGTTAAAATTATTATGGAATTAGTTGACACCATGATCTGACAATTATATATATATATATATATATATATATATATATTAAACGTATATGTATTATACTCCCTATATTATATTTGTTAAGTTAGAAGTATGTGTATTCATTATTCATCAATTAAGCAAACCTAAGAGAGAAAAAGAGAGAGACATTGAAAGAAGTTAATTGATTAAAGAAGTTTGAAGAATCTAGGAGATATTTCTACCATCTTAACAAGCAGCAAGGGTAATCTCTTCACCCCAAAAATTCTATATTTCACGTTGTTATGTTTTCTCATTGAAAACCAATTTTCAGTTCTCTGTAAATAATTTTTGTAATGAATACTTGAGATATGATCATATATGTACTAATACATGTTCATAACACGTTTTCTATCATATATTCATGTTTTAAAACAATCAATTTCATGTAATTATGCTTTAATCAAAGTTTCATGAGTTATAGAGTATGAAGAACACGTATATGGCCCTTATGTAAAAAATACCATAATTTAATTGGTTAGTTAACATGAAATTGATAGGTGATTTTGATCATGCATGTTTAAACGAACAAAACAAAATTTAAACGGACAGATTCAGAGTTATAACGAATCTTTAACGTTGAATTCTATGATTTGTCTCGAAACTTTTCAAAATACCAAAAACAGTGAATTTATGTGATTTGATTTGAGTAATTACGAGATCTAAAGTGTTAAAAATATGTTAGAATCATTGTATGATGTTTCTATGAAGTTTATACTTCATGGGAATCACTGTACTAGTTTAATTTGGATTTATTTGGTTTTATCTGCAATTTTTCACGAACTGTACCTGAACTTGCCGAGGCCACCTGCCCTAGCGGGTCTAGACCCGCCCTAGCGGGTCCCCTGCAAAACCCATACCAGCCCCAGCGGGCCTAACCCCCGCTCCAGCAGGGGTAGTGCAGAGAAAAAAAATAAATTTTTTGGCCCTTTTGTGAATTTTTAAGCCATAACATGATGAGTTAACCTAATCTAATGAACCTGATAACATGATGAACATGTAATACAGCACTATAAATGTTGTTGACATGTATAATATAATTTGAAGTTTCATGTTAATATACTATGTGTGAACTTGGATATTAATGTCATAAGATTTGATTATGATTGTCTAAGAGTTAATATTAGGTGGTATGCATGTTGTGATTCAAATTCCTATTATGTGGTTAGGCGACAAGTTAATATTATAAACCAAGTTGTTAAGTTGAACTTAAGTAGGAAGTTCAACAGTTAAACGTAGTGGTTATGGAACTAATCGATGTCATATACATAATGTAATGTGTAGGACGTTGAAGAAGTGAATTGTAATTATATTTGTAGCTTAAGCACGAGGCAAGTTTCTAAACCTTACTTTTATATTGAGCAAGTTTCCTAATCCTTATTTTTATATTAAACAAGTGTTCTATCCCTAATTTACTATTGTTGAACAAGTTTCCTAAACTTTACTTTCATTGAGCAAGCTTTCTAAATTCAAAGTTATTCATTGAGCAAGTTCTATATTTATGATTCTACATCAATCAAGTTCTTATTCTTGTTTATTCAAGTTAAGATTTTATATGAGATATTATATATAAGCATTATAAAGTATTACTTCAGTATACAATCCTTATTTAATTGTATACCCTCGAGATTCATTATTTCAATTTGA
Source organism: Panax stipuleanatus (assembly GCA_020205555.1). Taxonomy (NCBI): domain Eukaryota; kingdom Viridiplantae; phylum Streptophyta; class Magnoliopsida; order Apiales; family Araliaceae; genus Panax; species Panax stipuleanatus. The sequence goes on from CM035122.1 coordinate 50,405,945, forward strand.
TTATCAATTGTTGTTGAACCTTGTAAGGCTAGCGAACCCTTATTGATTCGACTAGTCCATAGTTGATGAACGTTCTAAATTCTAGAACTATTATTGAGCTTATCCAAACCAAACTTTCTTTGGTGCGGAATCCGATGTTAAACTGAGATGAACCACCCTTTATAAGGGATTATTTACGCTTTAGCGTTGAGATATTGTGCACAGTATGGTACTAAGGGCTGATCCCCCTAAGTACGAGTATTAGAGTCCATATAGTCTTATGACTGTTAAAGGTTTAAAGTAGAAATACTTAACAACCTGGGACATAGTTCAAGGTCTTATGACCCTCAGATGTTCGTTTGATTCTTGCTATTCATTCTTGATTCAAAAGCTGAGTTTTCTTTATTTAGAATTCTTAATTCACTCACATGTTATTATTATCATTATATTGTTATACTTGTGGGAAATTGTGCTCACTCTTGCATAATAACATTGCAGTTAAGAACGAAAGGTCCGATGAGCCTTCCACAAGCAAAGGAAGGAAAAAGTTAACAAGTGATGAAGACTTGTTATTTTATTTAAGAATATCTGTTAAGACTTATGTTATGATGTTTAAGACTTATTTGTTTATGTTTCCGCATTGAGATTTAAGGTTAGATCAACCTGGGATTGATGTATTTATTATTCAGATGTTGTAACCCCATAAGGGGGGGGGGGATAACTTTCTATCTATTTCACGGTTTGCATTTATTATGGGTAGATAGATATATGATATTTGCACTGTGAGCACCAAATCCCATAGAAATTGAAGTACCTGGATTTGGGGGTGTCACAAGTTGGTATCAAAGCTGTAGGTTATGAACCTTAGGTGGGGGAAAACCTTAGGTTAGTAGCCTTCGATAACATAGTAATGATAACTCTTATCTAGTTCTAAGAAAGATAATAACTTACCTTATGTGCTATGTGTTTATATTTATATACTTGCGCTAATATCGACTAGCATCACGTAATAACTAAAGACTTAAAATTTTAATTTTCAGGATGTCGGATGTTGGAGGATCCAATCAGCCTAGGGAGGTTGTACCCCCAATGGCTATTAAGGAGGAGCCCCGAGACATTCATACAGTCTGGAAGCAGTTGGTTCGTAGAGAGCCATCTTCTTTGATTACTGTTTTTGGTCGGGAGCATGAACCAGTGTTCGATTCAGAGGAGGACTCTGAGGAGATTGAGGCTGAGGCAGCTGAGGAGGAGGATGACGACCCTGATGAGTTCGCACCAAACTCTACCAGTGCTGAGATGTACGATGAGCTGTATGACCGTAACATAGAGTTACAGGATACTGTTCGAGAGTTGAAGGTTGCAGGCAATTACTTAGCAGACTACCATCGAGCAAAAGGATGGTGAGGTTGAGACTCTATACACACGTCTTGGAGACATAGAGTGGGAGTTGGTCCATGAGAAGGGCCAAGGTGAAGAAAAGCCAGCTGAGATAGAGAAGTTGAAGAAGGATTTGCATGAGGAATCAGCGAAGCTTGCCATAGTAGAGGATGCTTGGATGAAGGCTTCACGACGTGCAGATCTTGCCCAGGATAACGACCGGGCAAAGAAGGATAAGATCGAGGAGATAGACCATACGTTTCAGACTGCGATTGATAAGGCCTAGGATCGGGTTATGTGCTATCCAGTTCAGTTTGAGGATTTACCTTGATATATGCCGGATCGCAGGACGATGTTTCGCGTTATGGAGGAAGAGTGCATCAAAGCTGTTCGACGCCTTAGTAGGGCGTGATAAGAACAGTATGATTATGTGATACTTCTTTGAGTAGTTAATAATGTAAATTCCGTTATGATTATAAATAGAGGAATATTTTGATGATTTAATTCCTGAAGATTTATGATCTTGGGATAGTTGATGTAAATAGCAGTGATGCTATCTTTGTATGTTTAAAACTTTTTATTAAATAAAATATTAGAGTTTATTTGAGATGTTATGTGTTAAGTGTTACTTTAAAATGTTTAGGTTAAACCTTAAATATTTAAAGAAATGAATAAAGATCTAATAAGCATATATCTTAACAAAAATATACCGTCGAGAAGATGCCCTAACCGTCAACCAGCCCAAGAAGGGTCAACTAATGATAACGATGCTAATGCCAACGCCAAAATAGTTCAATAGTTGGTGAATCTTTTTATTGGAGCTCTAAACAACCAACCGCAAGCTCCACCGAATACCATATTCAAGGACTTCAAGGTGGTGGGACCGCCAGAGTTTAAAGGATCCATGAACCCGATTGAAGCACAGACACGGGTCATAGAAATGGAGAAAGTTTTTGATGTTGCTAGGGTTGGTGAAGATTAGAAGACCGCGTATGCGACATTCATGCTGAAGTTAGAAGCCAGCTATTGGTGGCAAGCAAACAAGGTCCGGGGAGGAGAGGGCATGATAACCTGGGAGAGGTTTAAGGAAATGTTCTTCGAGATGTACTTCACGACAAGCTCACAGAATCAGATTGAGGTGCAGTTTCTAGAGCTTAAGCAAGGTAATATGTCTGTATCAGATTACGCAGCAAGATTTAATGAGTTGGCTAGGTTCGCCACATACCAAGTACATACCGACGAGAGGAAGGCAAAGAGGTTTGAATAGGGACTGAAACCCTGGTTGTATAGCAAGGTGTCGATGTTCTAGCTGAACACCTTTACTGGGGTATTGGAGAAGACCATCCTCGCTGATGGTGGGAGCGATGCTATGACCAAATACAACCAGGAGCTAAAAAAGAAGAAGAATGAAGGTGAAGGAAATAAGGCTAGTGGTAGAAACACTAGGGGAAACAATAGTCAGAAGCGAAGGTGGAATGACAGTACACCAACTGGAAGTCAGCAAGGGAGCCATAAGAAAAGGATAGAAGCATGTCCGACCTGCGGGAAAAATCACCTGGGGGACTATATGAAAGGAAAGCAAGTATGCTACAATTATGGTCAGGAAGGCCACATAGCACCTAACTGCCATAACCCTAAGAAGGGCGCCTGCTTCACATGCGGATTGAAGGACCATCTGGCTAGGGATTGCCCCAAGAAGGTATCTGGAGGGGCAAGATCAGGTGGGAATAGAGGAGGCAGCGGTGGAAATGCTCTGACAATTACAGGACCAACCGCAACAAACCGACCTTTACCAGGACATTCAACGTGATAGTGCAGGAGCTGTGCAGTCTCGCAATGTGGTGTCAGGTATCATTCCGATCAATAAAGTTAATGCTTATGTATTATTTGATTCAGGTGCTACTTTCTCATTTATATACGATGACTTTGCTAAGAACTTAGAATTGCCTAAGGACGAGTTAGAATACCTTATGAACATAGAGATTGCGAATAGTGAAGCGATTCTAGTTAAGTATGTACACAAGAACTATAGGATGGATATTAAGGGTAATGTGATGAACGTAGTTCTTATTTCGATTAGACTTGGGGAATTCGACGTTATCTTAGGAATGGATTGGCTATTCAATTATAGGGCGATAATTGATTGTCAGAAGAAGTGTATTAACCTTATAACTCCGTCAAAGGTTGTGTTTTATGGAAGCAAGTTTCCTAGACAAGTGAGTTGTCTGAGGATGATGCAGGCCAGGAAGTTGTTGCGACAAGGTTGTGTAGGATATTTAGCCTACATAGTCGATAGTCGTAAAGAGAGCCCCAAGTTGGGGGAAATACCAATCGTCAGAGACTTCGTGGACGTATTTCCGGACGATTTTCCAGGACTTTCGCCAGATAGGGAAGTAGAGTTCGTGATCGATTTGGCACCAGGAACGGCTCCAATATCGAAGGCATCATACCTTATGGCTCCGATAGAAATGAAGGAATTGATGGTGCAGCTACAAGAGCTTTTGGATAAGAAGTACATATAACTGAGCTTATTGCCGTGGGGAGCACCGGTATTATTTGTTAAGAAGAAAGATGGGTCGATGCGGCTCTGCATCGATTACAGAGAGTTGAAGAAGGTCACTATTAAGAACAAGTATCCGTTGACTAGAATTGACAACCTGTTCGATCAGTTGAAGGGAGCGAGGTACTTCTCGAAGATAGATCTTAGAAGTAGTTACCATCAGTTGAAGGTGAGAACAGAGGACGTTCCGAAGACATCATGCAGAACTCGGTATGGTCACTACAAATTTTTAGTAATGTCATTTGGTCTAACGAATGCTCCTGCAGTATTTATGGGCCTAATGAACGGAGTGTTCAAGCCATTTTTGAACAAATTCGTAGTGGTGTTTATCGTCGACATTTTGGTGTATTCGAAGACCAAGGAGGAACACGTTGAACATCTGAAGGTGACACTAGAGGCTTTGAGGAGAAAGAAGTTGTACGCCATGTTTTTAAAATGCAAATTTTGGATTGAACGAGTGCAATTTCTTGGACATGTGATTGATAAGGACGGAATTTCAGTAGATCCCTCCAAGGTCGAAGATGTGATGAACTGGGATCATCCGAAGACACCGCCGGAAGTTAGAAGTTTTCTTGGATTTGCAGGCTAATATAGAAGATTCATTCAGGACTTTTCCAAGATCGCAACTCCGCTGACAAATTTGACTAGGAAGTCGGTTAAATTCGTCTAGACGGAGAAGTGTGAGGAAAGCTTCCAAGAGCTTAAGAAGAGGTTGAGTATAGCACTTGTGTTATCTCTCTCGAATAGCAAAGGAAATTTTGTGATTTATAGTGATGCGTTGCATAAGGGACTTGGTTGTGTGCTTATGCAAAATGGCAAAGTCATTGCGTATGCATCACGACAGCTGAAGGATTACGAGAAGGGGTATCCGACCCTTGACTTGGAGTTGGCTGCGGTGGTATTTGCTTTGAAGATATGAAGACACTATCTCTATGGGGAGAATTGTGAAATATATACATACTACAAAAGTCTGAAATATATTTTTACATAGAAATATTTGAATATGAGCCAAAAAAGATGGTTGGAATTGATAAAGGACTACGACTGCGAGATTTTATACCATCCGATTAAAGCAAATGTAGTTGTCGATGTCTTAAGTAGAAAGGGTCGTGAGAAGTTGATGATGTTGACTGCCCAGGAGGAGCTAATTTCAGTAATGGAGAAACTGGAATGGGAAGTGAAATATCTGATGGAATTTGACTAGAAGTTGTTCCAGCTGGGCGCTGGTACAACCTTGCTGGATAAGGTTAAAGAGGCACAACTTCAAGAAGAAGAATGTGAGAAGGTAAAGAAGAAGATATTCGAAGGGGATGAACTGAAATTCAAGGTGGACAGTGAAGGACTGTTAAGGTTTGAGAGCAGAGTTTAGGTACCGCCAGGGCCAGAGATTAAAGAGGAAGTTTTGAGTGAGGCTCATAGTTCTCGGTATTCGATTCACCCCGGGAGTACCAAGATGTACCAGGATCTCCGACAGCATTTCTGGTGGCTGAATATGAAAAGAGATGTTGCCGATTGTGTTGCCAAGTGCCTGACATGTCAGAAAGTGAAGACAGAACATCAGAGGCCGAGTGGTTTGCTACAACCACTAGAGATCCTAGTATGGAAATGGGAACACATTACGATGGATTTTGTAGTGGGTCTTCTGACAACTCAGAAAGGCTATCGTTGACTGACTGACGAAATCAGCACATTTTCTTCCGATCAAGATCATATTCAACTTAGACCAGTTGGCAAAATTATATGTGAGAGAGATAGTTTCAAGGCATGGAGTTCCAGTGTCGATTATTTCAGATCGAGATCCTCACTTCACATCGAACTTCTGAAAGTGACTACAGGAATGCATAGGGACACAGTTGAAAATGAGTACGATATATCACCCTCAGACTGATGGGCAGAGTGAAAGGACGATCCAGACATCGGAAGATATGCTGAGAGCATGCATCATGAATTTTAAAGGAAATTGGGATGATCACCTACTGCTCGTGAAATTTGGTTATAACAACAGTTACCACGCAAGTATTGGCAGGTCGCCTTACGAAGCGTTGTACGACAGAAAGTGCAGAACTCCATTGTATTGGGATAAAGTTGGCAAAAGACAATTGCTAGGACCAGAACTGGTGTAACACACAGCCGAGATTGTCAAGGTGATTCGGACAAGACTAGTAGCTGATCAGGATAGGCAGAAGAAATACGCGGATCCACACCGCAAGAATGTAGAATTTGAATTGAGTAGCTTTGTATTTTTGAAAGTCTCTTCCTGAAAGGGAAAGATCAGATTTGGTAAGAAGAGGAAATTGAGCCCGAGGTTCATTGGACCCTTTGAAGTGCTACGAAGAATATGAGAAGTCGCATATGAGGTAGCCTTACCTCCGGCGCTAGAGCATGTCCATAACGTCTTCCATGTGCCAGTGTTACGACCATATAAACCCAATTACAAGCACATGATTGAATATGAACCCCTGCAATTTGAGAAAGACTTATCTTATGAAGAAGTTCCTGTTCAGATTGTTGACAGGAAAGAGAAAGTTCTCAAAAATAAAGTAATACCTTCTGTTAAGGTAATCTGGAGGAACCACAATACTGAAGAAGCTACGTGGGAACTCGAAGAACATATAATGAAGATTTACCCACATTTATTTGCCTAATTTATGTGTAAACGATTCTGAGGACAAAATATTTGCAGGGGGGGGGGGAGAATGTAACGGGACGAATTTAATTAAACCGTGACTCTGGGGCCAGAATCCTTTTAAGGGGGGAAAGATGTGACGAACGAGAATTTTGTAATTTAATTTAAATATTTATTGAATTAAATAAATATTTTTGATGATTTATTTATTGAGTTAAATAATTATTTGATGGAGTTATGGTTGATTAATTTAAATATATGTGCTACATTGATTAAATTAATATGGAGAATTTTATAGTTCAAAGTGTGAATTTAATTGAGTTTACTTAATTAAATAAATTATTTAATAAGCATAATATTATTCTAATTAATTTAATAATTAATTAGAGAGTTAATGATTTGACATAATTAATAAATGAGAATTTTAATTATGTGATTATGTGATTTAATGTGTAATATAATATTTTATTTAATTAAAATTAAATAAAATTATTTGACATATTAAAGTGTGATAATAAAGTATATTATAACACTTTAATTAAAATAAATGGGAAGGAACCTTTTGTATGCTAGCCAAATAATGCCTTAAGATAATGGGTGTCTGTTAAAACCATTATGGAATTAACTGACACAATGATCTGACACTTATATATATATATATATATATATATATATATATATTATACGTATATATATTATACTCCATATATTATATTTGTTAAGTAAGAAGTACGTGTATGCATTATTCATCAGTTAAGCAAACCTCAAAGAGAAAAAGAGAGAGAGATTGAGAGAAATTAATTGATTGAAGAAGTTTTGAAGAATCTAGGAGAGATTTCTACCATCTTAACAAGCAGCAAGAATAATCTCTTCACCCCAAAAATTTTATATTTCACGTTGTTATGTTTTCTCATTGAAAACCAATTTTCAGTTCTCTGTAAACAATTTTTGTAATGAATACTTGAGATATGATCATATATGTACTAATACATGTTTATAACACGTTTTCTATCATATATTCATGTTTTAAAACAATCAATTTCATGTAATTATGCTTTAATCAAAGTTTTTTGAGTTAAAGAGTATGAAGAGCACGTATATGGCCCTTATGTACAAAATACCATGCTTTAATTGGTTAGTTAACATGAAATTGATAGTTGATTATGATGATGCATGTTTAAACGAACAAAACAAAATTTAAACGGACAGATTCGGAGTTATAACGAATCTGTAATATTGAATTCCATGATTTATCTTGAAACTTTTCAAAATACCAAAAATAGTGAATTTATGTGATTTGATTTGAGTAATTACGAGATCTAAAGTGTTAAAGACATGTTAGAATCATTGTATGATGTTTTTGTGAAGTTTATACTTTATGGGAATCACTGTACTTGTTTAATTTGGATTTATTTGGCCTTATCCACAATTTTTTGCGAACTGTACCTGAACCAGCCGAGGCCACCTGCCCCAGCGGGTTTAGAGCCACCCCAGTGGGCCCCTTGCAGAACACATACCCACCCCAGCGGGCTTAACCCCCGCCCCAGAGGGGGTAGTGCGTAGGAAAAAATAAATTTTTGGCCCTTTTGTGTATTTTTAAGCCATAACATGATGAGTTAACCTAATCTAATGAACCATATAACATGATGAACATGTAATACAATACTATAACATATTGACATGTATAATATAATTTGAAGTTAAATGTTAATAAACTATGTGTGATCTTGGATATTATTGTCGTAAGACTTGATTATGATTGTCTAAGAGTTAATATTAGGTGGTATGGATGTTGTGATTCAAATTCCTATTATGTGGTTAGGCGACAAGTTAATATTATAAACCAAGTTGTTAAGTTGAACTTAAGTAGGAAGTTTAACAGTTAAACGTAGTGGTTATGGAACTAATCGATGTCATATACATTATGTAATGTGTAAGACGTTGTGGAAATGAATTGTAATTATATTTGTAGCTTGTGCATGAGGCAAGTTTCTAAACCTTACTTTTATATTGAGCAAGTTTCCTAATTCTTATTTTTATGTTAAGCAACTGTTATATCCCTAATTTACTATTGTTGAATAAGTTTTCTAAACTTTACTTTCATTAAGCAAGTTTTCTAAATTCAAAGTTATTCATTGAGCAAGGTATATATTTATGATTCTACATCAATCAAGTTCTTATTCTTGTTTATTTAGTTAAGATTTTGTATGAGATATTATAAGCATTGTAAAGTATTACTTCAGTATAAAATCCTTATTCAATTGTATACCCTCGAGATTCATTATTTCAATTTGATTATCAATTGTTGTTGAACCTTGTAAGGCTAGCAAACCCTTATTGATTTGACTAGTCCATAGTTGATGAATGTTCTAAATTCTAGAACTATTATTGCGCTTATCCAAACCAAACTTCCTTTGGTGCGGGCTCTGATGTCAAACTGAGATGAACAACCCTTTATAGGGAATTATTTATGCTTTAGCGTTGAGATATTGTGCACAGTTTGGTACTAAGGGCTGATCCCCCTAAGTACGAGTAGTAAAGTCCATATAGTCTTACGGCTGTTAAAGGTTTAAAGTAGAAATACTAAACGACCTGGGACATAGTTCAAGGTTTTATAACCCTCAGATGTTCTTTTTGATTCTTGCTATTCATTCTTGATTTAAAAGCCGAGTTTTCTTTATTCAGAATTCTTGATTCACTCGCATGTTATTATTATCATTATATTGTTATACTTGTGGGCAATTGTGCTCACTCTTGCATAATAACATTGCAGTTAAGAACGAAAGGTCCGACGAGCCTTCCACAAGCAAAGGAAGGGCAAAGTTAACAAGTGATGACAACTTATTATTTTATTTAAGAATATCTGTTAAGACTTATGTTATGATGTTTAAGACTTATTTGTTTATGTTTTCGCATTGAGATTTAAAGTTAGATCAACCTGAGATTGGTGTATTTATTATTCAGATGTTGTAACCCCATAAGGGGAGGATTTCTTTCTATCTATTTCATGGCTTGCATTTAATATGGGTAGATAGATATATGATATTTGCATAGTGAGCACCAATTCCCATGGAAATTGAAGTACCGGGTTTGGGGGTGTCACAATAGATTAGCTTTTATTTCATGCATAGACTAGGTTAGCCATTTTTGTCATGTACATGACACTTTGTAGATATTAAACAGTAACATATGGCAAGGAAATATAATTTAGTTCACTTCCCTTTTGGATATGTTTTGATCATTGTTTGATGATTTCTTCGTGACTTGCTGTCTTGTTGCACCCCGAACTCTTTCTTGATGGACTGACATTGAGATGTCGGAGGGTCTCTCAGAATGGTTCATCGATCATGGAGGCTTTATAGGATTTGGGTTTTATGTAGGATTTGGTGTCTTGGGACTGGTATTTTTAGCTTGATATTGAATTGAGATAAAGGGTTTTATTTTTGAAGGTTAGACCGCAACATAAATGGCTGCCTATATACTCCCGGGTATGAGGGAGATCAGGTCTTACGTAGTTCAAGCCAATCTGTAAAGACCTGAATTGGTTTGATTTGATTTTTTTTGTTTTTTTTGTTAAGGACCAGGATGGTGGTTTGTAAAACGTTTAGACATAGTACCTTTTCACAGTGTCTTAATTGATAAGTTGTGGAAATTCTTCGCCTTCCATTTCTTGCAATCTGATGGTTCCTCCTAACAATACTTCCTTGACAATGAAAGGGCCTTCCCAATTTGGGGCACATTTTTCTTTTGCTTCATCTTGATTGGAGAGGACTTTTTTCAACACCAAGTTATTTTCTTTGAATTATCGAAGCCGAAACTTCTTATTGTAAGACCGAGCAATCCTTTGCTGATATAATCGACCATGGAAAATGGCTACAGCCTTTTCTTATCTATCAAAGATAACTAGTTGTATCGGTCTTGCAATCATTGGTCTTCTTCCATCTGAGCATCCATCAACACTCTTTATGATTCCACTTCTACTTCTATGGGGAGTAATGCTTCCATGCCATAGACCAATGAGTAGGGGGTAGCCCTAGTAAAAGTGCGCATTAACGTTCTGTATGTTAACAGAGTCAGAGGCAATAAGTCAGGCCATCCTTTGTGATTGGCGGACATCTTTTGCATGATCTTCTTGATATTTTTGTTGGCTGCTTCGACAGCACTGTTGGTCGTTTTTCCCGATCAATATATGCGTGCAAGTATACACGATCAACAAGTAATAAAGAGTAAGTAAAGTATCGTTCCCACGGAGAATTAACTAATAAAGTTCACCAAGCACTAACCCATAACCATTTCAATCTTATTTAAACGAGTGATTCAATGTAATAACTCAAACTGTGTAAGTAAACTAATATTAAATAACCCTAGAATAAAACTAGATAATGAAGACTTGAGGTTACAATTTCCCCTATTGTTTCATTTAAACCAATAAACTTCCTGTTAAGCCAAATCAATTATCACAGATTGTTAGTCGAGAACTTGAAAGTAAGACAAGGCCATCTCTTGATGTACCAAATCCATATCATATATAATCTACAAAAGATAGAAAACACATAAACATTCAAATTATATAAAACACTATATTTCTATGTGATTTATCAATAACAAGGGTTTATGCACAAGTTCTCAAATGACTACAATCGGTGCTTCTGTATATGTCTATCCGAAGCACAAATCATACATTCCATCACCATGTAGAACATACAAACACAAGCTATTACAATCAGATCTAAATTCATACTTTGTTTTTCAAGTTCATATGAATTATCACAGTATTTGATGGCCAATCAAGTAAGCAATTAAGTATAAATTATAATAGACAATCCAATAACAATCTATAAGACTAACAAGGAAGTATATTAAAATAAACTACTCAATAGGTTCCATTGAAATCTCAAAATAGAGTTTAACTCATAGTTGAATCAAATCCACAATCCACAATTTGAATAAACATTAGATGAATCAAAGAGAAATGTCAGAATATATTGAATATGAGCCCTAATATAGACCGTTAATATCGAGTTCCTCGTTCCCCAAAATACAAGCCACTTAAGTAAAAGTCAACTCTGTCATTGACCAGACTGGGCGCGGCCGCGCTGCCTAACAGTACAAATTGGGCGCGACCGACCTTCATGCTGCAGAATTCTCCTCCAGGAGCGGTCACGCGTCTTTTAGCATTGAATCAGGCGTGGCCGCGCTCTGCTGTTTTTAGGCAGATTACTACTTTGCTTGGATTTCTGCTGTTGCTAACTTCTCTGCTACTCATGCTTCCATCTATTCCACATTAGCTCCATTTGGTAGTCCCCAACATCCCATTTAACTTTACATGACATGAAGAGAGCTTTCGATATGAAATCTACAAAAGTAAACCAAAATGCATCAAAAGCTACGAAATCACACGAGTTTAAAAAACAATTGATGTTAGTTAATATCTAAATAAGTGGTTATAAAACCACTTATCAAGCACCATTCATCTTGGAAAGATAGATGACAGAATTTTGATGTTTGATGTGGAATTTGTTGCATAATTCCTTCATCATCTGGTTGTTCAGATTCTTGGCATTGTCTGATACGATCAGCTCCGGTTGTCCGTATCGACATATTACATTATTTTTGATGAAATTGATGATTACCTCCTTGGTGACTTTGGGAAAGGAGGCAACTTCTACCCACTTGGTGAACTAGTCGATATTAACTAATGACCATTGCTGGCTATGGGCTCTATTAGCCCGATCACGTCCATTCCCCACATAGAGAAAGGCCATGGGTAACTCATACAGTTTAGTTCATTTGGAGGAGCGTGGACGACATTTCCATGGACTTGACATTGATAACATCTCTTGACGTGATCATCACAATCAGCTGTGAGAGAAATCCAGTAATGCCCTGTTCTTAATATCTTCTTGGCAAGTAAGGGACCACTCATGTGTGGACCACATACTCTAACCTGAACTTCATCTATAAATCTTTGGGCTTGATCTTTGTCTAAGAACCTTAGAAGGCCTATTCCAGCATCTCTTTTGTAAAGTGCATCTCTGCTTCAATAAAATTTCATGGCCATTTTATTGATCCGCTTTCTTTTAGCTTGACTTATCTCAGTGGGCGTAGATTCGTCCAGAAGATATTCTTTTATATCCTGATACCAAGGCTGTTTAATGGGAGGTAGTTCATCTAATACTTCTCCAATATAGTTTCCATAGGCTGGTACCTTCTGGCTTGCAAATTTGATATCAGGAATTCCTCTCTCTGCAGAAATGTTGATTAAGGAATCCAGGGTTGCTAGTGCACATGCAAATTCATTTTGATTCTGAAGAATGTGGATGAAGGATTTTTCTTTAAATTCTATAGCCATCTTGATAACCTGCCGATGATAGGGCAACAAATGCAATTCTTTGGTATGTTATGCCCCGGTGGTTTATTTGATGACCAACTTGGAATTCCCAACGACTGCTAAACGTTTCATACCCATGTATTGGGCGAGTTTCAATCCCATTATACAGCCTTCATACTCGACTGTGTTGTTGTTGTTAACAAACTGTAGCTTGGTGGCCATGGGATACTGTGCTCTCGTAATAGATACACGAACTGCCCATGCTCCTGTACCTTCAATGTTTGAAGCCCCGTCGAAGTACAATTTCCAAAATTGGCATATATCTTCTCGATAGCTTTGCTGTATTGTCATTATCCCATCATCTAGGAAGTAAGTTTCCAAGGACTTCGATTAATTGATCCGCAATTCCTTGACCTTTGATGGACTTTTGAGTCACATAGATGATATCGAATTATTGGAGGAGTAATTGCCATCAGGACAATCGATAATTTAGAATGGGCTTGCTGAATATGTATTTCAGAGGATCCATGCGAGATATGAGATTGGTTGTGTGACCATGAAGGTAATGTTGTAACCGTATGGCGGCCCATGCTAAAGCAAATCATATTTTTCAATCAAGGTGTATTTCTGCTTACAGCTGCTAAACCTCTTGCTGAGGTAATAGATAGCTCTTTCCTTGCCTCTATCATCTTTCTGCCCTAACATGCAACCCATAGTGTTGGAATTGACTGATATGTATATGAAGAGGGGAATTTTGTCCATTGGAGGCACCAAAACAGGAGCTTCAATCAACTGTTTGTTGATGGCGGGGAAGGCTTTTTGACATTCTTCATTCCACTTTCTAGAGGAATTATTTCTCAACAGCTTGAAGATGGGCTCACAAGTTGCACTGAGTTGAGAGATAAATCTGCTTATGAAGTTGATTCTCCTAAGAAATCTCTGTATCTCCCTTTCTGTTTGGGGTATAGGCATCTCAGTGATGACTTTAATCTTGGCGGGATCCAGCTCAATGCCTCTGTTGCTTACCAAAAATCCTAATAATTTATCGGGTTTGAATCGAAAGCACACTTGGCTGGGTTCAGCTTCAAGTTGTATTTATGGAGCTGGTTGAATAGGTTTCTGAGATGGTCGGCGTGGTCATCTTCCCTTCGGGATTTGACGATGATATCATCGACGTAAACCTCTATCTCTTTATGTATCATGTCATGAAAAATGGTCATCATGGCTCGCTGATATGTAGCACCAGCATTGATAATGCCAAAAGTTAGTCGCCGATAGCAGAAGGTTCCCCAGGGAGTGATAAAGGCTGTTTTCTCCATATCTTCTTCAACAATCATGATTTGATGATATCCGGCAAAGCAGTCAACAAATAAGTACAATGCCAAATTGCGCCGTGTTGTCTATTAATATGTAGATGAAAGGTAATGGGAAGTCGTCTTTGAGACATGCTTTGTTTAAGTTCCGATAATCCACATATACTCATACCTTCACTCCGGGCTTAGGCACAGGAACCACATTGGATAGCCATTCTGGGTAAAGAGATACCATGATAATGCATGCTTTAAATTGCTAGATAATTTCTTTTTTAACTTTTAGACACCATTCAGGCTTCGATCTTCTTAATTTCTACTTGACTGGTTTGAATCCCTCTTTGATGGGCAGTCGATGAATGACAACATCAGTAGATAATCCGATCATGTCATCATATAACCATGCAAACACATCCTTGAACTGGGTTAGGAGGTTAATCATTTCTTTCATTTGGTTTGGGGTAAGGTCATTTCCTATTTGGATTTCTTTAGGGTTTTCTGAGGTTTCGATATTCACAGTGGTGGTTTGTTCGAGGTTTGGTTTGGGCTTGTCTTCAACCCATCCTTTGATCTCCTCAGGCACCTCACAGTCATCAATCTCCTCTTGATCAATTCCCATCAAGTCAATGTCTAGCTCTACATTAAAGTCATAGTCACTGTCTAGATTTGACGATTCATCAACAAAGCTAAACAAATCCAACTTTGGAGTCCTAAAAATAAAATGCTTTTACTTAATATATGAAACTGTTTAATCGTACAAAGCATTAGTAAAAGCATGACAAAAGTAACTGCTAGCACTAAGCAATAAAAGCAAGCAGTATAATAATATCTACACTTCAGGGGCAGATGGACTTTCTGCCCTTTTACCCTTTTCGAGTGAGACAAGGAGTGCTACTCCAGTTGTCCAGGGTCAGGTCATTGTTGACTGCAGTAATGAAGGGGTTGCTGCTATCCACCTCCTCTTTGATGATGACCAGAATAGAATTAACATCAGGGCCAACGTCATTCCTTAGAACATCAACCTTAGCCCCGTTTATACAAGGGATCATGGGTTGGTCTTCTGGATAATCACTATCTGGGATATCATTGTCCATATCCTCAGTATGTGCTAAGTAGAACAACTTTGCAAATTGATCTCTTATAGGAACCTCTCATTTCTATCCTTAATTTCCTTAGCAGGAATCTGGATTTCTTTATCACTGACCGACTTAACTTTAGGAATCAGTATGCTGGACAAAGAAGTAGGGATTTTCCTTGTAGGTTTCCCAAATCTTGTATCAGTGAGATCTGGTAACAGAATGGTGGATAGATGAACCAGCTGATGTTTGTGCAGGTTTTCTGTGATTTGATCCATAGGAATAGCCTAATCTAGCCTTCCCTGTCTGGTTAGGTATCTGAACTAGATTTTTGATCTCTTGTTGGTTTTTTCCTAGCCCTTTGCCAAACCAGAAAACCAAGGGTATCATTTCTTGATCTACAGACTTTATTTCGAAAGAGATTTTTGGCTTTAAGGCTAGCTCCCCAATAGGTCGATAGTGAGTGTTGCTCACTTCGAATGCTTGAAAACTGGCAGGCTCAACTCCTTCATTGAGGCTAATCAAAGGCATATCCCCTTGTACATGGACTGGATACTCTGGTTCGGCATTAACAGTTACCAAATTACCATTAATGATGTATTTTACTTGTTGATGAAGGGTGGAAGGGACTGCTCCTGCCATTGATAAGTAGGTTTTATACCTACTTATTGGTTATCAACTTACCATAACTATAGCTTATTCTCACATATTTTAGTCACTCTTCATATTTTTTATCTTTGTTTTTTAGGATGCATGTTTGGAAACCATCTCTGTGGCATCGTGGGTGGAATGGACAAGAAATCGTTTTGATGATGAGCTATTGGCATATAGTGGAGTGCAAAGGAGGTTGGCATGTGAATTGACAAGAGGAGAAGAAATACGGAGTAGCAGCAAAAGTCCAAAAGGTTGCAACAACAGAAGAAACCAGCAAAGCAGCATTCTGCATGTTTTTCATGCAGCGCGGCCGAGCCCTGGAATAGAGTAAATGCAGCGCTCCCGCGCCAGGATGAGATTTGGCCAGCAGGCAGCGCGCCCGCGCACCAGTTGTATTGAGGGGCAGCGCGGCCGCACCTGGCTAGTGTTGACCAGATTTGACTTTTCACTTAAATTCCTGAATTGAATGTTTTACTCTATAAGGGTGTATTTTGAGGTTGAGACTTTATGATGGAGCGTTATATTTACTACTTTTAGGGTTTTTGAGAGAGATAGAGAGATTGTAGCCTCCTCTTCTATATTTTTGGCTTCTCTCTTTATTTCTTTTAGATTTTCATATATTTGCATAGATTAGGCCTAGATTTGGTTGTTTGAAGGATTTGACTCTACATTGAAGGTTCAGATTTGAAGTGGAGAAGTCTGATTTGCATCTATTATTCCTTAGCTTCTCTTTACTTTCATATTTGATTCTCAATGTATGAACAAGTTTTGATGATGGATATTAATTCAATTATGAACTAATTTCTATTGTGGGATTTTAATGGATCTTAGTGCTTAATTCAGATTTGTATGCTTCCTTGTTGAGTTTATTTTGATTATGTATGTATTGTCTAATGTGGTTTGCTTTGTTTGCCTAGTTGCTTGATCACCAACTATCAGAATAACTCATATGAAATTGAGAAATAAATTATGAGTTCAGATTTGACCATATTAGCTTGTGTTTATGATTCTACATGAGATTAGTGTCCATAATTCGTGCTTAGGATAGAAATATACCGAAGCACCGCTTGTAGTCATTTGAGAACTTGTGCTTAAACCCAGATTAATGTTAAGTCATATAGAAATATAGTGATTTATGTAATTTGGGTGTTCACATTCATTCTATCATTTTTGGATTGCATGTGATATGGACATGGTTTATTGAAAGATGGCTATGTTTTGCTTTCGTGTTCTCGACTAACAATCCGAAGTAATCAATTGAGCTTAACAGGAGGTGTATCGTCTTGAATAATGCATTAAGTGAAGTTAGAATCCCATATCTCCCGTATCTGATTTATTTGCGTGTTAGCTAGTTTTATTTAGATAATCAACATTGTTAGATAAATCACAATTTGATCATCTATTTAAGTAGATCGAAATAGTTACAAAATTGTTGCATATTAGATTAAAGACTTTCATTACTCTCCGTGGGAACGATACTTTTCTTACTCTATATTACTTGTGGACCACGTGCACTTGCGTGTGTGTGAGTGTTTTAATCAACACCCAAATAAGCCAACAAGTTTTTGGCGCCGTTGCCGGGGATTAATGATTGTTTTTATTACTTTTGTTATCAGTTTAAATTATATTGGTCTTAGTTAAACAAATCATATCTTATCTCATTTCTATCTTTATTTTTCTTTTGTTTCAGGCACTCTTGACTAGTGTATGAAAACTCGTTCTAAGAAGTCTACTTTGTTGCCAAGAAGGGACAACATCAACCGAAGAGCTCGACAACTGAGTAAGGGTACCACTAACATTCAAGAGGAGACTGAAACATCGGTAGTTATGGCGACCGAAGAACATAAAGCACTAAGGGACTATGCAACGCCGCATATCAATGAGTTGCAGTCAAGCATCACAATGCCAGCAATAGTTGTAAATTCCTTCGAAATTAAACCGAGGACAATACAAATGGTGCAGAACTCGGTTTAGTTTGGGGGTTTGACTAATGATGACCCGAATGAGCATTTACTGAGCTTCATTGAGATATACAACACCTTCAAGTTTAATGGAGTGTTGGATGATGCCATGAGACTTAGACTCTTTCATTTCACATTGAGAGACAAGGCAAACAGTTGGCTTCACTCGCTACCACCGGGGCCCATTAGTACTTGGGAAGACTTAGCACAGAATGTTTTGGCAAAATTCTACCCACCCGCAAAGACCGCAAAGATGAGAAGTGCAATTTCCACATTTGAGCAACAACATGGGGAGTCCTTATATGAAGCATGGGAGAGATACAAAGAAATGCTAAGGAAGTGTCCTCATCATGGAATGCCTCAATGGATGGAGATAAACACTTTTTATAATGGATTGGGATGGCAAACTCGGCCTAGCATTAATGCCCCTTCGGGAGGAGCGTTCATGGCCAAGAGTTATGAAGAAGCTTACAAATTGTTAGAGGCAATGGCTACGAATGATTACCAATGGCCTTCTGCTAGGATGAGTAAACCGAAGTTGCAGGAGTATTGGAAGTTGATGCCATCACTGCTTTAACGGCTCAATTAGCGACTATGTTAAAGAAAATTGATTCCATGGCCGAGTCAAAAGTGCAACAAGTAGCATATGTTTGTGAGCTTTGGTTGGGGTCACATCCTACAGACCAATGTGCTATCAATCCCGAGTTGGTGCAATTTGTAAGCAACTATCAGAGATCACCGAACCAATATTAGAACACTTACAACCCCAACAATAGAAATCACCCCAACTTGTCATGGAGCAACAACCAAACTCATCAACAACACCACCAATCACAACAACAACAACAACAACATGCTCCAAGACCTTCATATCCTCTGGGATTTCAGAACAAAAAACATTCACAAGCTCCTACTCCTCAGCCAGAAAAGAAGTCAAAAATGGAGGAGTTGATGTTGAAGTATATAGCCAATACCGAGGTGATGATAAAGAGCCAAGCTGTGGCTATTAAGAACTTGGAGAGCCAAATGGGCCAAATGGCCAATATGCTTACTAATAGACCACAAGGGACTCTACCTAGAAACACGGAAGCTAACCCAAGAAGAGATGGAAAAGAGCAATGTCAGGCCATCACTTTAAGAAGTGGCAAGCAGACTACAGATTCAGGGGCTAGCGCGGCCGCACCCCAAATACAAGGAGACACAGCGCGCCTGCGCCCTTCTGCAGAAAAAATTGATGCAGATTTTGCTAAGGAAAATGATGATAAGCAAGTGTATGATGCAAAAAAAAAGGAAATAGCAGAGCAATCATGTGCTCCACCACCAATAGTGTTTCCACCTGTGCCTTATCCACAAAGACTCCAAAAGCAGAAATTGGATAAGCAATTTTCCAAGTTCCTTACGGTATTCAAAAAGCTACAAATCAATATACCATTCGCAGAGGCTTTAGAACAAATGCCGAGCTACGTAAAATTTATGAAGGGGATTCTGTCTAGAAAGAAGAAATTGGAAGATTTTGGGATAGTGGCCTTGACTAAAGAATGTAGTGCGGTGTTACAAATGAAGCTACCTCCCAAACTAGAGGATCCTGATAGTTTTACTATCCCGTGCTCTATTGGAGGCTTGTCATTTAATAAATATTTGTGTGATTTGCGAGCTAGCATCAACCTCATACCATTATCGATTTACACACAATTGGGTTTGTCGGCTCCAAAACCGATAAATATCTCTCTTCAGCTTGCTGATAGATCAATTACTTATCCGAGAGGTATTGTGGAAGACATCCTTGTGAAGGTAGACAAGTTCATATTTCCCGTCGACTTCATTATCCTTGACTATGATGAAGACAAGGACATTCCTATCAATCTTGGGATACCTTTCTTAGCTACTGGGAGAACTCTCATTGATGTGAAAAAAATAGAGCTTACTATGAGAGTTCAAGATCAAGAAGTTACTTTCAACGTGTTTAAAGCTATGAAATTTCCTACCGATGAAGAGGAATGCTTTCGAAAGGATGTGGTTGATAGGGTTGAGAATGAGGAGCTCACACATGTGATGAACAGTGATCCTTTAGAGAGTGCATTGATAGGGGACTTTGGCATTGATGACCTTAAGGTAGTTGAATATGTTCAGATTCTAAATATAGTGCCACGGATGAGCAAGTTCAAAAGTTCGGTTGAACCTCTAGAGCACATAGGCGAGTCATCTGAGCATTTAATACCGTTGTAGACACTCGAAATTTTCTTGACCTGTTACTAACATTGTAGGAGGGCAAGAATGCCGTCAGTTCAATCCCGATATCAATATCGGGCCATCAGATCAAGACAAATCTCACACTGGGCCGTCAAATCAATCCCGATCTCAAATCGGGCCGTCAAATCAACCCCGATCTCAATATCGGGCCATCAGATCAACCCCAATCTCAATATAGGCCATCAGATCAATCCTGATCTCAATATCGGGCCATCAGATCAACCCCGATCTCAAATCAAGCCGTCAGATCAACCCCGATCTCAATATCGGGCCATTAAATCAACCCCGATCTCAAATCGGGCAGTCAAATCAACTCCGATCTCAATATCGAACCATCAAATCAACCTAGATCTAAAATCAGGTAGACAGATCAACCCCGATCTCAATATCGGGGCATCAAATCAACCCCGATCTCAATATCGGGCCATCAGATCAACCCCGATCTCAATATTAGGCCATCAAATCAACCCCAATCTTAATATCAGGCCAACAGATCAACCCCGATCTCAAATCGGGCCATCAGATCAACCCCAATCTTAAATCGGGCCATCAGATCAACCTCGATCTCAATATCGGGCCATCAAATCAACCCTGATCTCAATATTAGGCCATTAAATCAACCCTGATCTCAAATTAGGCCATCAGATCAACCCCGATCTCAATATCTAGCCTTTAAATCAACCCCGATCTCGTATCGGGCCGTCAAATCAACCCCGATCTCAATATCGGGCCATCAAATCAACTCCGATATTAAATCGGGCCATCAGATCAACCCCGATCTCAAATCGGGCAGTCCGATCAACCCCGAACTCAATATCGGGACGTCAGATCAACCCCGATCTCAAATCAGGCCGTCAGATCAACCCCGATCTTAATATTGGGCCATCAGATCAATCCCGATCTCAATATCGGGCCATCAAATCAACCTCGATCTCAAATTGGGCCGTCAGATCAACCCCGATCTCAATATCGGGCCGTTAAATCAAACCTGATCTCAATATCAGGCCATCAGATCAACCCTGATCTCAATCTCGAGCCGTCAAATTAAACCCGATCTTAATATGGGGCCTTCAGGTCAGCCCCGGTCTCAACTCGGGAGATACAAGTCAACCCCGGTCTCAACCCGGGAGGTACATGTCAGCCTCGGTCTCAACCTGAGAGGTACAGGTCAGCCCTGGTCTTAACCTGGGAGGTACTGATCAGCCCCGGTCTTAACCCGGGAGGTACAGGTCAGCCCCGATTTTAACCTGGGAAGTCAAGTCAACTTTGGGAAACAAATTTAAAGCCCCACTACACCTCCAGAGGAAAACCTGGAATGACCAAGTCAACCTCAGAGATAACTCTGAGGACAAACAGACTCGAATGGGATCCAAGTCTTGAAAACAGCTCCAAGAAGTTAACCAAAGGCCATGCCGACACTAAGGGCAACCCCGAGAGGGGAAAAATGGTCATTTTAACAACTCTAAGCTGATTCGGTCAAACTCAAGCCGAATTGATGCCACCAAGGTCAGAACGAACCATAACGATGATCCCGAGTGCAAACAGCGCAAGACATCTCAACAAACAAACTGCGGGGAATCAAAGACCTGGTTATAAACCCGTCTTCTTGGACACATAAAATATTTTATCCCATGTCATTGTGACACTCTCGGCAAGGACTTTTCAAAAATGTATCGCACGCCTCAAAAGGACGCTTCGATCAAAAGTTAGAAAGTTTTGACTTCAACCTTGCGTTGCTCGGAGTGCACGTACATCGAGACGATAGAACCCGGCACGCAGGCCCCACCAGGGGAGCCGGACCTCTATCTGCGGTTGCAGCAGGTAGGGTGGAGGCTCCCTGGTCTATAAATAAGAGGGCACCCCACTCTTATTTTGATAATTTAAAAACGTCTAAACCTCTGTCGTTTGATTTTCTGACTTTTTTTGTGTCTTCCACACCCAAATTTTTTCACTCTAACACGTAGATACACCCACATACTACCACATATCAGAAAATAACCGATAGATTTGGACGTTTAAGGCCTACGATTTGGCAAAAAGCCCGTGTAGCAGTCCATTGTGAGTATTTTTACGATCAACAAGTCAATACTACTACTTTGCATTTTTATACACTTGCATATCAAGTTTTATTTTTTAAATATGCCCGGAACTCAGTTCCGTGGCTGTTTTCGTCAACTTTTGGTACATTTTAGTACCTAAGCTCAATTTCTGGCATTTTTACAACTAGGATTGACGATCCGTCACTTTCAGCATCTTCGGCATACTTGCGTCTTTGTTATAAGCAACTTCACCGGACTGAGATATCTTCCCAGTCTGGGTTTGGCTATTTTTTGTGTATATTTAACTGTATATATATTATCTTTTCAATTCTGTCAAGCCCAATGTCAAATTTGAGGTAGTTTACTGCTTTTTTATATATTTATGCATATATAAGCAACTTTCACCACCACTGGGTTCTCTTCCTAGTCTTGGTTGACTACATTTCTGTCTATATATATATATATTTACATTTCAGTCTGGCCTGGATCATTTTGTGGCCTTTATATTATTTTTGCACCCTTCACCATTACTGGGTGATCTTCTTAGTCATTGGTTGACTATTTTTCTGTACATTTACATTTCAGTTCGGCCTGGATTATTCTGTGGCCTTTTTACTGTTTTTGTATATAAATATGTATATATAAGAAGCCTTCACCACCACTGGGTTCTCTTCCCAGTTTTGATTGACTACTTTTCTGTCAATATATATATATATATATATATATATATATATATTTCAATTTCTGTTTGGGCACCGGTGTGAAAACCCATCGCCCTTTACAGCTTTTGTATATATAACTGTATATATATTGCTTTACTTGTTTTATTAAATTGCTGCTTTAAATATTCATTTGATATGAATTGGCATTAATAAATTCAGCATTTTTCAGTTGTAAAAGCAACCTCGCAGCCCTTAGATTGCTATCTAGTGGGAACGAGATGCTTCGGTCAGGTGCGAACCAGGATTTACTAAATGAATCCTCGGTTCTGGCGACATTTGGGATATATATATATTTATGTGCAAACTTGAACTGTGCAGGTTTATTGGTTACTCATATGTGAGCCTAGGAATCGTGGGATTCATGATCAATCAGATCAAAATCTGATTCCCACGATGGACAAACTCCACTTTACAAATGTACCCTGCAAGTTTTTCTGTAAAATGTACATACAAAACACCTGAAAATGGTTATCCGAATTTAAGGTCTCAACATAGTGAAAATATGGTTTGTTGTGTCAGAGTCCCTCCGATGGCTATCATGCCCACTGAGGAGATCGACCCTTGTATATATATTGTGGTTGAGGATGCTTTGCAGCCCGACAATCACCATTCAAATTGAGCCTTAAGGCTGAAAAAATAAAATTGAAAGTATCGATATGTTTCAATTTCTATAATAGCATAACGGTTTTAAAACCAGCTTTCAAAACCTCATGCTAAATCATCTTATCGAAAGGATAAGCTTTTATAAATCAAATTCTTTTACAAATCAAATCAAAGACTTTTTGCAAATCAAATCAAACCCTTCGTATATAGGCTCAACGAAGCACTTCCTTGCATTCAATTAATCAAACATAGTCCTAATTTTCAAACAGCATTCACACACATTTCAGTTTTTTAAGGGAAATATTGAAAAGATGGGGTACCGTGTTTACACGGGAGTTGTGGGGTGCCTAACACCTTCCCCACACTTAACCAAGCCTCCGAACTTAAAACTTTGTTTTTAAAGATCAAATTTCGACAGTGTCCAGCAATTGGGCCTCTTTCAAACAAAACTCGGTTGAGTTAGTACAACCATTTCAAATCTACCAACTGGTGACTCTGTAAAATATTCAAATCATTGACATGATACATGTTGGCCTTTTCCTAAAAAACCCTTCAAAACCCGTTTAGCAAATAAAAGGAGTAAGAATAGAGATAACTTAGGAAGAGAGAAAGATCCGGGTTGTGACCCGACCCACAAATTTTTTCCCGACGTCGACAGATGGCGATTCTGCTGGGGACAGTAGAGGGCTTAGGCCACGTTCAAATCTTTTTGAAAATTTCCCTTTCAAAAACTATATATGTGTGAATGCTGCGTCTTTACAATTGAATGAATGCGTGAATGCTGCGCCTTTACATTGAATGAAATTGAATGAATGCTTTCCTGATTTTTTAGTGCTTCACACCTATATTAGTGCTTCACACCCTTGTCATCATATGCATAACGGTGAGGACGATTTATGTGAATGTATGTTGTGTGATTCCTCTCACAAGGAGGCAAAACCCGTTGATGATAAGTAATGTCTTTGGGGACGGCTTAGTCTCTGGGGCTCATGAAAATGGACCACCCAGATTCACTCCAGTTGAAAGATCGAATTAATTTCCCCTCTAATAGATTGAGATAATCTGGGGACCTTCATGCCAAAAAGTCGCGAGAGTAGCCTAAGATAGGTCAGCCTCTGATTAACCAAATCCGATGGGAAACTTCTTCATGCCTTCCTCTTTCAATTCAATGTCAAGTTTTCAATGTAAATATCATAATGAAAGATTTACATTCCCTGTCATATATCTCTTGTCATCCTGTCATCAAAATAACTGACCTCTGTTTTGCAGGATAAGATTAAAAACCACATCATAACATGCATTCTATCCTTACCTACATCAGGAAATTGACACACCTACGTTTTGTTATAGGTAAAAAATTGGTCCTGTCACTAGATCTAAATCCAAGAAAGCACTAAGTTCATCTACAGACATGACCTTGAGTGCTCAACCAGAATCCACCCCTGTATCTAGGGAAGAGTTTGAAGGACTGAGAAATCAGATAGCCGAATTGGCCAATTTTCTAAGAGAACAAAACAAGGCTTTTAAAGGGAAACAAGCCTAAGCTCACACAGAACCGAGAATACCTGGTGGTAGTAGTGGCAGTCAAGAGACTGAATAAGCTGATACTCAGATTCCTAGACCACAAAACCAGGACACAACCAACAAAACCCCTGAGATCACCATTCTCAACAAAGAGCAAGAAGCTGGTGACATTTTGAAGAAAGTATAGCAAATGGAAGAAACTCTCCGGTCTATCAAAGGGACTGGGGCATTTGGCAGTGTTAATTACTCCGACCTCTATATTTTCCCTAGGGCTTGTTTTCCCGAAAAATTTAGAACTCCTAATTTTGAGATATACAATGGATTGGGAGATCCCTATACCCACCTGAAAGTATTCATTGGAGAACTCGGATCCTATGCAGAGGACGAGAAGCTTCGAATGCAATTATTTCAGAAGAGTCTAACTGGAGAGGCTAGAGCCTGGTATGCCCGTCTAGACAACTCTAAGATTCACAGTTGGGAAGAGTTAGCCCATACCTTCCTTAGTCAATACAGCTTCTATTCTCAGCTGGCTCCAGACAGATACCAGATAACCAAAATCAAGAAAAAGAACACTGAATCATCAGAGAGTATGTCCAATGATGGAGGCAGGTTGCAACACAAGTCACCCCAGCCATGACTGAGTCTGAGATTGTCATTACCTTCATCGACATCCAAGAAGCGCTATATTACGAGAGGCTCCTAGCAGGCATAGGAAAACCATTCTCTGAAATGATCAAACATGGCAAAATGACAGAAATGAGGCTCAAGTCCGGGAAGATAAAAGGTCTAACCGCCCTTGAAGCTGTAGCTGAACATATCAAGTTTGAAATTAAGGGAGTAATCCCTAGAGAGTACACAAAAAGAAAGATGAAGAAGTGTCCTTAGTGTTATAAGGAAAAAATTAAAGAGGCGAGTCAAACAGTATGCCTATTCAAAAGAGGAACTA
Source organism: Panax stipuleanatus (assembly GCA_020205555.1). Classification (NCBI taxonomy): domain Eukaryota; kingdom Viridiplantae; phylum Streptophyta; class Magnoliopsida; order Apiales; family Araliaceae; genus Panax; species Panax stipuleanatus. The sequence goes on from CM035122.1 coordinate 50,431,903, forward strand.
TACCCCTTTTCAAACTCCTGCGCAACCTTCAAACCCTCCATTTCAGAAAAATATGGAGGTCAGGCATCGAAGAACTTTCACCCCTCTAGGGGATTCACTTGAGAATGTGCTAAAGCTATTGACGGCATAGAAAAAGATTGTCCAACTCCTTCCACTAACCAACACTGGTGGACAAAATTTCAACCCAAGCAAGAAGTGTGCTTACCATTCCGGATCCCCGGGCCATGACACTCAAGACTGTTGGTCTCTCAAGCACAAAATCTAAGACTTGATTGAGAACGGAGAGATTGTGGTAACAAAGCCTGAGCAACCACATGTGCAGGACAATCCTCTCCCACAACATAAAGAGGAGAATGTCAACATGATCAGTATCGAAAATGGAGAAGGATCCAAGTACGACTGTTATGTGGGAGAGTTAACTTCATCCAGCAACAATAACCCAGACAGTTGGGAAGTCTCAGAAAAGCAGTTCCTGATAGAGCAAGAAATAAAATCTATCAAGGAACAAATCGAACAATTAGCAGAACTGGTCATTTACCAGCATCAGATCACTAGGAAGATGATAAAACGGGCCAGCCAGTCTGACATCGATCGTCCTCCTACACCGAAAATCAATCCCAGGGGGGATCATAGTCGGTCTAAGGAGCATGAACCTTGGAACAACAAGGTGACCGAAGAAGAAAGTGTCTAAGCTGGCAGGAAATTCTTATTTCAAAGGAATTTCACTAACCTGAACCAGTCGATGGAAGAAATCTTCCAAATGCTAATCAACGAGGCAATGGTTGCAGACTTATTACCTCCACTAAACCCTCGGTCCAAAAAATTCAAGACTAACCAAATATGTCAGTACCACTCCAATTTACCTGGCCATGATACTGAAGATTACTGGGCACTTCGTAACTTAATTCAAAACATGATTGAGAGCAGTGAATTGATAAGGGGAAATCAAGTTCTCGACCTCCTAGATGAAGATACTCTCTGGATTCCCACTGTATGGAATTATGGTATAGTAGTTGTCATCTCCTATGACAATGAGCCAACCATCACACCCTTAGTACTGCCGGGGAAAGGGGTCCAAGAAATATAAAACCCTGTGAAGGTGGCCGCACCTGAGCCTTTAATCTTACCCTTCAGACCTCAGTATCCGGTTATCAGTCTGAAGAGGGTCCCGTGGAACTATAAGAACGACGAAGGTTATACCTCAAATAACATTGTCATTGTACCGAAGGACAATCCATTGTACCTGCCTCAACGGGTGATCAAACCAGTCAATAATGTCAAAGTAAAGGTGAACGATGAGAAAATCGAAGAGTTCCTCAACAAAATGGGACACAACGAAATCAAGGCGGTGCAAGGGCTTGAAGGACGCACCCAAGCAAATGTCTATCCTAGACCTGGTCTTGTCATCGGTGGATCATCGTGACATTCTAGTGAAAGTGCTGGAAGAAGCCCATCTGCCACATACCGTGGATGCTGAGAAATTTTGCAATGTGGTGGAACATATTTTCAACAGCAATGTGATATCTTTCACTGACGATGATATCCTTGCAGAAGGAACAGGCTATCATAAGTCCCTGCACATAGCTGTGATGTCTTCCAGATATGTGATCGGAGGTGTACTCATAGATGGAGGATCATCCCTCAACATCTGTCCCTATGACACCTTGGAAAAAATAAAGATCAACCCGAACTGGATCAAAACCAGTCATGGGGTCATCCGGGCTTTCGATGGATCTCGTCGACAAGCTATGGGAGAGATAGAGCTTCATTAGAGATTGGCCCACACACTTTCTATGTGTCCTTTCAGGTGCTCAACATCACCTGAAAGGAGATACGTGGGTTTATGGGGAGAATCAACTTCATAAGCCGATTTATCTCCCAGCTCACAGTAACCTGTGAACCCATATTCAAGCTACTAAGGAAGAATTCCTCCACCAAATGGAACGAGGATTGTCAACAAGCCTTCCTTGCCATCAAGAAACAGCTGGTGGAAGCACCTGTTTTGGTCCCTCCTAGGGATGGAGTTTCCCTTGTTCATGTACCTGTCCATTAATGCGAATGCAATGGGTTGCATGTTAGGACAGAAGGACGATAGTAGAAAGGAAAAAGCCATCTACTACATCAACAAAAGATTCAGAAGGGGTGAACAGAAGTACACTCTGATCGAGAAGACATTGTGCGTTAGCATGGGCCGCACTGAGGTTACGGCATTACCTCCATGGGCACAGGACCTACCTCATATCCCATATAGATCCACTCAAATATGTATTCAACAAGCCAATGTTAAATTTTCGACTGTCCAAATAGTAGTTGATCCTATAACAGTTCGACATTATCTACGTAACTCAGAAGTCAATCAAGGGTCAAGGCATTGCAGATCAATTAGCTGAAGCACCTTCAGGAGGGTTCGAGACCCTGGAGACTTATTTTCCATGTGATAGAATCATGACAATTCAACAAATCCAGCAAGAGAATATAGTCCAACCATGGAAAATGTATTTCGACGGAGCAATAAACATGGAAGGTGCCGGAGCTGGGGCAGTCCTTATCTCTGGTACAGGACAACAATATCCTGTGGCTACCAAACTTTAATTTGGCAACACCAACAACGCAGCAGAGTATGAAGGCTGTATAATAAGGTTGAAGCTAGCCCAATCCATGGGTATCAAACACCTTCTAGTCTTTGGAGACTCTGAGTTGGTCATCAAACAAACTACTGGGGCATATCACACTAAAGAACTGCATTTGCTGCCCTATCATTGGCAGGTCATCAGAATATCCTTGGAGTTTGAAGACCTAACCTTCAGCCATATTCCTCAGGGTAGGAATGACTTCGCTGATGCTGGCAACGTTGGCTTCATTAATCTGAGTATCCAATAGGAATGCGATTCCTTGCATTAAAGTCACAATTCAGAAAGCCCCGGCATACGGGAATTACATTAGAGAAGTATCAGATGAAATACCTCCTATCAATCAACCTTGGTATCAAGACATCAAGGAATATCTACGAGATGGATCTACACCCTCTGGGGCAAGCCAATCTGAGAGAAAGCAAATTCACAAGATGGCTATGAAGTTCTATATGAGTGGAGATGCACTCTATAAAAGAGATCCTGGAATAGGCCTGTTAAGATGCCTTGATAAAGAGCAAGCCCAGAGACTGATGGATGAAATCCACGGTGGAGTCTGTGGTACACATATGAGCGGTTATCTGCTGGCCAAGAAGATAATAAGATTAGGACATTACTTGATCTCGCTCAAAGCTGACTATGATGATCACGTCAAGAGATGCTTTCAATGCCAAGTACATGGAAATGACATATATGCTCCTTCAAATGAGCTACACAACATGAATTCGCTATGGCCTTTCTCCATGTGGAGAATGGATGTGATCGGTCCAGTGGAACCAAAAGCCAGCAATGGTCATCGATTCATCTTCACCATGATCGATTACTTCACCAAATGGGTTGAAGCATCCTCTTTCCCCAAAGTCACCAAAGAGGTCATCATTGGGTTCATCAGAAACAATGTCGTATGTCGATATGGACAACCAGAGGTGATCATATCAGACAATGCCAAGAACCTGAACAATCAAATGATGAGAGAACTATGCAGAAAGTTCCATATCAAGCATCTCAACTCTAGTCGTTTATCGGCCCAAGATGAATGGTGCTGTCGAAGCAGCCAACAAGAACATGAAAAAGATCATGCAGAAAATGTCCGCCAAACACAAAGAATGGCCTGACCTGCTGCCTCTAACCCTGTTAGCATACATGACGTCAACGCGCACCTCTACTGGGGCTAGCCCCTATTCATTAGTCTATGGCAAGGAAGCAGTCCTCCCTATAGAAGTAGAGATGGAGTCTTTGCCAGTGCTAATCGACGTTCAGATGGACGAAGATCAGTAGTTGCAAGACCGGTACCACCAACTGTCCCTGATTGATGAAAAGACGGCTACAACCATTTTCCACGGGTAGTTATATCAGCAAAGGATTGCTCGATCCTATAAAAAGAAAGTTCGAATACGGTAATTCAAAGAAAATAACTTGGTGCTGAAGAAAATCTTGGCCAATCAAGATGAAGCCAAAGGAAAATTTGCCCCAAATTGGGAAGGCTCTTTCATTGTCAAGGAAGTGTTGACAGGAGGAGCTATCAGACTATAAGAGATGGACGGGAACGAATTTCTCCAACTCATCAATTTAGACACCGTGAAAAGGTACTATGTCTGAAGCACATTTATGCCCGCATCTGGATCCTACAAATTAAATCAGGTTCGGTTTTTCACTAAAAAGCCTGAACTACAAATGACCTGATCTCCCTCAACCCAAGAGTATGTAGGCAGCCATTTTTGGGGCGGTCAAACCAAACAAAAAATTCAAAAACTCATCAAACCAAACTCAAAAAATAAGACAAATACTTTTCAAACCTCTCTCACACGAAATGAACTACGAATGACCTGATCTCCCTCAGCCAGGGGGTACGTAGGCAGCCATTTATGGTACGGTTTGACCTTCAAGAAAAAATTAATATAATAAATAAAATAAATAAAAACCAGTCCCAAGACACCGAAACCATATAAAACCTAAGAACTATCATGCCTCCCTGGTCAACAGGCCCATCTGAGATACTCTCTGACATCTCAACTATCAGTTCATCAAGGAGGAGCTCAAGATACATCAACAACAGCGAGTTAAAAAAGAAGTGCTAATCACTCAGCAATGATAATACATATCCGACCAGGGAAGTGAATCAAAAATATTTCTCTGATATATAAAACTATTTGATATATACATAGTTTCCTGTACATAACAAAAATGGCTGGTCTAGTATGTGCAGGAAAAATAAGGCTAGTCTACGGACCCAGGGATAAGCGGGCCAGCAATGCCACCATGGCATCTCTCTCTGAACATGGAGGAGCAGCTGCAAGTGCAATACCCTCAGCCTCCATACGGCTCAAAACCTCCATAGTCATCTGCAGTGTGGCACTGTGGTCATCAATATATGCACTTATCTCGATAACCAGACCATGAATATAAGACCGAAGAGTAGTACTGTCGGCAATGTGGAAATCACGGGAAACTATAGACTCATCCCTCTCCACAAAAGCTGCGTCCTGAGCAATCAAAGTCTCCTCAATCTCAACAAAAGTTGCATCTCTAGCTGAGCGGATCTCATCCCTCTCTACAAAAGCTGCATCTCGGGCAGATCAGAGCTCATCTCGCTCAATCAATCATGCATCCTGAGTGGCTTGAGACTCATCCCTCTCAGCCAAAGCTATATCTCTGCCAGAAAAGGCGGTCAACATCTGCACTCCAGCCTGATCCCACTCAAAGGTCATCCTGAATAGTGAGTCCGCTAAAGCCGGATCTGTCCCTGCAGGAATGATTGGCGGATCACTAACTAGTGCCGCTGTCAAACCCATAAATAGCTCATTCTCAGTATGAGACTCAGGATCCTCCATAGGCTCCTCGTCGTCTGAATCTGCAATAGAAGCTGACTGGATGAATGCAACTGATGCAATATCTGCATCCAACCATGCTAAGTACTCCGGAGAACGATCCAGATGGCTACTGGAGAAATCAGCCCTTTCTCTGTGAGTCCAACACTCATATACGTGAATCAAGTGGCTGATGGCATAGACAAAGCCGACATCCTCTGATCAGCAGTTCCCTCAAATAAATACAGGCTCTGATACTGATTAAAGTGGCCCATAACAGCCAGAGGATGATAAGTGTTCACTCCCCTCAATCCCGCTAAGGGCAGATAGTCCATGCCAGATGCATGGGTAATAAAGCTATAGGGGGAGGCTAGTCCTAAGCATGGCAAGACCAAGAACGGATGCTCAATATCCGACAAAAATGTCGACCATGTCTCTGCATCGGTACACTCCGCTAGCTGAATGAAGTAGGACATAACTATATCATGGGAAAACCAATACCCATGATGCCTGAAAGATCCAATCGGTCAAATATGGGACATAAGCCATACATACAGTAATACCAAACTAACCCTAAAAAACCACTCCGGGTTGGTACTACAGTGAGTGGCTGACCTCAGCGTCTCAGCCAATATCATCAGGATGATGGTGCTACCCTGTTTAAGGGCCCTAACCACGACTACTAATCCCACATCCAAGTGATCCAAGGGTAATGGCATGCAGACATATGCCACGATGCATATCAGCAGAATATCTACCCTGGCCAGATGCCACGCCTCTGCTGAAATAATAAAATCCCCGGTATGTCGATCGTAGCTATCAAGCTCGCCAAAATGATAGATCAAGAAGTCAATCGAGATCACCCGGCTGAAAATTATCTCGTTCGTAACTACCCTCTGACCCAGACCTGACATCCGTATGAACAGTCTCCTCATATCACTAATAGCTGTACGGGCGTACGGCAAATCCAGAGCCAGACCAGTAAGTCGCTCGTACTCCTCCAGTGTCGGAGTCAGCTCATGCTGCCCAAATTGGAAGACCTGTCTCTCAGATATCCAATAAGATAGAATGCCATCAACAAATCCATATGGCACCTAAAAATCTGCGAGGGCTAACGAATGCCCCAACATCTGATCTACTGTCCCTCTGGCTAAGAAAGGCAGGCTCTCGTACCACGACCTCAACGACAATGCCACCTCAGATGGTGTTAAATGCTCGATAGGGCTAACTACAGACGACGTCATCTGTATCACCGTACCACAAGACCATCCAGGGGTCAAATCTAAACTCATCTATCTAAATGCATACATATGATATAATACATACATGATGACAAAATATAAACATGATGCGATATATAGGAAATATTATGAATATCTACAACAGACTATCTACTACGAGCATCATCCCTGTCTGATAATACAAAGCAAAATGAAGAGTACAGGATAATGGGGAATCACCAACCAACTACTAACAGTGGTCTATCAAAATGAGGCACAACCGCAAAATAGCCGAAACAGTGGCTGACCAAAAATATAGGTGCCATAGCTATCCAAAGAGATCTAGATAATCTATGCTCAGGTTATTAACCTGCTCCATCTCCTCTATGGATACAAAGCTGCGATCATCAGGCATATCTGGGCGGTACAAGGGAGGATCTGCCCCTGTAAAACTATTGGAAAATGGTCCTGAAGAAGGGCCTGCTCCTACGCTGGAAGGGTCAAAAGAAGATGCCTCTGACGGATCTCGGCCAAGATGCCTGATAAAAAATCGAGCTCTCTCCAACTCCCGGGTCAGCTCTGTAATCTGATCTGAATGAGTGGGCTCCCTGAGGCAAGATATCCAGTCTGTTATCATCATAGACCCAACCACCATGTCTGCCATAAATGGGTAGCACGATTCTGAGCTCCAATAGTGCGAGGACTCCACCATCTACTGAATGCCTCCTAGCTGAACGGGCCCTCTGATAGGGTAAAGCCATCTACGCCCTCCATAGAGATATCTGTTAATGGTAAGAGCAATGGCCAATGAAGCCAAGAAGGAGGAACAATGGGAATGCGGATCTGTCCTGTGATGATAGAGCTCACGACCTCCCTCTGTCAACAATTGGACTCTACGGGTCGACAATGTAAACTCTTGACCAGTGGGGAAGCCTCCCTCAAATCCAACGGTCAAAAACTCAGAGGTATACGGCATCCAGGAGATCGATCCAGTCGTCAAAAGCTCCAACTGCAGACGGGAATGGGTAAATCCCTCCGCAACAGGGACCTCTGTCAAAGTGGAGTGATGCCAACTCCGTCCTTGAGGATAGGTCTCCAGACCTAAAGCAGTGGCGGGCCGTAAGCAAGGAAGCCTTTCATATTCCCAGATCTGGCTATGTAAATATCAAAAGTTCTCAGTAACCAAGACTGACAAACGTAAATGCAGAAATCAAAAAGGTATAAGAAAGATGTACTCACCAGTAGAAATGGGTAGAACCCTAACCAAGCCTCCGTCAAACCCTCCGAAAGCATACACATGCCTCGAAGAAAATAGGTAAAGGTGTAGGAACCCCAATTAAAGTCACTGAGGTGCTCTACATACCGGGTAGCGCTAACCAGGGCGAAGGACACCGTAGATGAGTTGTTTGCCATAAAACAACCCCTGATCATCACCAAGAAAAATCGTCTCAAGAACGATCCCTAACCCTCTGATCATCAGGAAAAGGCTCAAGTAAAGCCCCGCTTTGGGCATCTATACTAAAGGGACCTGATCGGACCGTCCGACCCTTGATAGCCATCACAGGAACTCCCAACAGGGACAAAATAATGGTAGGTGTGATGTCAGCCACGACAGGCATTGGCTCACCCTCAAACTCAATGCTGGTGATGAACCTCCAGTCTATAGGGGTCATCATCACCTCACAGTCCAATAAATGAAGGGACTGAGTCTGGTGGAACCAGCGCTCAGACAAAGCCCTCATATATTCCCAAGGACAACGGCGGGGAAGAATAAAAAGTAGAGCCTGAAACCCCCCAGCCATCAACGATATCCCTGTACTCGTGGTGCAAAGTATGATACAGGGAATGCACGTTAAACTAGTTCCCTCGAGGCTGCGTAAAGCAGGGAACCTGCATCAAAAATTAACCCATGTCAAAAGTCTATGCCCCGAGAATGGAAAAAAGAAAGAAAGAGAATCCAAAAAGAAGAAAACTTCAAGTCACCTCGTTGGCGTGAAGAAATCTCGATGGATGGTAACTCAAGTCGCCCAACAGCTCCTGGGTCGGCACAACAATACCCGGCACCTCTGCACGCGGAGCCTGAGTAGGGGCAAGAGCAGCAAAATGAGCCTTCTCATCATCAATATCGATCGGCTGCTCATCATGTGCTTGACGAATCACCGACTTCGCCAATCTGCGAGGCGGTCGAGCCGGACGTGATTGAGGAACATCAGAAGCCCTCCTATGTCTGACGCCTGAAACGACTTTGCTGGCACTATCGGGTCTATCTCTATCCATCACCTGGACAAAGTCTCCAGATCACCTCAAAAAGGGTGTGGTAAGCCTAAAACCTGTGGCTTATTCATTTAAATCAGTACTCTATGCATCTCTAAGTCCTAAAACATGCATGGGTTAGTCAAATATACCTAGTAAAGTTAAAACTGCATGTTTTTCAAAAGATAAGTCCTAAAACATGCATGGGTCTATCAAAAAATCCCTAGTAAAGTCAAAATTTCATGTTTATTGAATACTCGGGTTTTAAAATTTTTTTGCCAGAGTCTCCTTTGTAAAATGGACTGTCCGCATGCACATAGGTATGTCTAGGTAGCCATTCAATAGCACACCTTCCCAAAAAAAGCAACAGTGTATATTTATGAAATAAAATCAAAATTAAACCTCACATTGTAGCTAAATTACCATAAGCATTTTTAGTTGAAAATCTAGGCTCCCTAGGCCTCAAAAAGGATGAGTAAACTGATTAAAAAGAGCAAAATATGAGTGTCTCAGAATCTAAATTTTCTTACATCCAAACGTGCATTACAATAAGATATGCATACATATGTAGTCAGAAAATTTTTAGCAAGTCATATAAGCATACATTTTTCATACATTGCGTCTAAAAGCCCCATACGTGGTTCACATGCTTTTAACGGTCAAAACTTGCAAAAAAATAAAGTAAAATATTACCTGCGATGCGCTGAATGCGTAGAAATAGACGGAATCAAAAAACAGCTGTCCAAGCTCAGTAAATCTGAAAAAGAAGATCGAAATCCGTTTGAAACTCGAAATGAAAATGCTTTAAATGAGCTCCCGCTGCCCAAATATAAAACCAAAGGTGGAAGCAGGCCCACCTGCGGCTTCCGCACCTCTACTTGCGGCTCCCCAAGGTGGGTCCCACTCCCCCGGGCCAGGTTCGATTCGAGTTAAAACGGAGTTTATATGTGCTGCCAAGTCAAGTCTGAAGAAAAATCGCTACGCGATTGAGCGAGTTGTCCTGAAATCATATGTTTAAGCAACGTAATCCTGACAGAAAGGGGAACATTCTGTAAACCTCTGGTATTCCTCCCGGAGCCACATCCAGGGATTAATGATACAACCTATGAAAAAACTGTGCAAACACTGCGCAAAATTGCCATTTTCAAAGAGTCGGGTACAGACCGAGTCCAGTTCAGCCGTTGGCTTTAATCCTACAAAATTTTGGGTACAGACCGAGTCCAGTTCAGCAGTGGGCTTAAATCCAACAAAGTTTCGAGTACAGACCGAGTCCCGTTCAGCCATTGGCTTCAACCCAACAAAGTTTCGGGTACAGACTGAGTCCAGTTCAACAGTTGGCTTCAACCCAACGAAGCGTCGGGTACAGACTGAGTCCAGTTCAGCCGTTGGCTTTAATCCAACTAAGTTTCGGGTATAGAATGAGTCCAATTCAACAAAACAAAGCATCGGGTACAGACCGAGTCCAGTTCAGCAGTTGGCTTCATTCCAACGAAGTTTCGGGTACAGACCGAGTCCAGTTCAGCCGTTGGCTTCAACCCAACGAAGTGTCGGGTATAGACCGAGTCCAGTTCAGCCGTTGGCTTCAACCCAACGAAGTTTCAGGTACAGATCGAGTCCAGTTCAATCGTTGGCTTCAATCTAATGAAGCGTCGGTTACAGACCGAGTCCAGTTCAGCCGTTGGCTTCAATCCAACAAAGTTTCGTGTACAGACCGAGTCTAGTTCAGCCGTTGGCTTCAACCCAACGAAGTTTTGGGTACAGACCGAGTCCAGTTCAGCCGTTGGCTTTAACCCAACGAAGTTTCGGGTACAGTCCTAGTCCAGTTCAGTCGTTGGCTTCAACCCAACGAAGTTTCAGGTACAGACCGAGTCAGTTCAACCGTTGGTTCAACCCCAGCAAAGCGTCGGGTACAGACCGAGACAGTTCAGCCGTTGGTTCAGCCCCAATGAAGCGTCGGAAGGGATCCGGTGATGGAAGCAATATAGTAATCCGTCACCAATGATGGAATCTGTTATACACATCCGCAAAGGGAACATCAGGAAGGACTGGTGATTCAACCCCCTATTGCAAGTTGCTGCTATAATTTATCGCCAGGATAAGCATCGGGAACATACAAGAAGGTAACTCGATAACCGAGATATATCCCCATCAGAGTTGGCAAAGCTATCATGGATAACGTCATCCAAAGCAGAAAATGACAAGAACATTCTGTGATAGCTTAAATCTGATATCCTACCAGCGATCGCATGATAATGCTGCAGCAAGTGTTATCACGGGTAACGTTATCCCCAGTAGAAACTAACATAATCAAATAGTGATAACCCTAACCCCTTGAAGGTATCTGACACTCATGACATAACATATCATGCATTGCTTCCCCTTTGCATTTGCATTTCCAGTGTCTACTAATCTTTATCCTGTTCATTCCACAGCATTGCATGAACATGATAAAGAGGGGCATCTGTAGATACTCAAAATTTTCTTCCCCTGCTACTAACACTGTAGGAGGGGAAGAATGCAGTCAGTTCAATCTCGATCTCAATATCGAACCATCAGATCAACCACAATCTCACATCGGGGAGTTAAATCAATCTCGATCTCAAATCAAGCCATCAAATCAACTTCGATCTCAATATCGGGCCATCAGATCAACCCCGATCTCAATATCGGGCCATCAGATCAATCCCGATCTCAAAATCGGGCCATCAGATCAACCCCGATCATAATATCGGGCCATCAGATCAATCCCGATCTTAAATCGGGCAGTTAGATCAACCCTGATCTCAATATCAGGCCACCAAATCAACCCCAATCTCAAATCGGGCCGTAAGATCAACCCCAATCTCAATATCGGGCCATCAAATCAACCCTGATCTCAAATCAGGCAGTCAGATCAACCCCGATCTCAATATCGGGCCATCAGATCATCCCCGATCTCAATATCGGGCCATCAAATCAACCCCGATCTCAAATCGGGCCGTCAGATCAACCCCGATCTTAATATCGGGCCATCAAATCAACCCCGATCTCACATCGGGTGGTCAAATCAACCCCAATATCAATATCGGGCCATCAGATCAACCCCGATCTCAAATCGGGCCGTCAGATCAACCCCGATCTCAAATCGGGCCCTCAAATCAACCCCAATCTCAATATCGGGCCATCAGATCAACCCTAATCTGAAATCGGGCAGTCAGATCAACCCCAGTCTTAATATCGGGCCGTCAGATCAACCCCGATCTCAAATTGGGCAGTGAGATCAACCCAGATCTCAATATCGAGCCCTAAGATAAACCCCGATCTCAATATCGGGCAATCAAATCAACCCCGATCTCAAATCGGGCTGACTAATCAACCCCGATCTCAATATCGGGCCATTAAATTAACCCCGATCTCAAATCGGGCCGTAAGATCAACCATGATCTCAATATCGGGCCATCAAATAAACCCCGATCTCAATATCGAGCCGTCAGATCAACCACGATCTCAAATCGGGCCATCAGATCAACCCCGATCTCAAATCGGGCCATCAAATCAACCCTGATCTCAATATCGGGCCATCAAATCAACCCTGATCTCAATATCGGGCCATTTGATCAACCCCGATCTCACATCGGGCCATCAAATCAACCCCAATCTCAATATCGGGCCATCAGATCAACCCCGATCTCAAATCGGGCCGTCAATGTAATACCCGAGAATTTCCTAATATTATTAAATAAATACATTAATGAAAATGAGAATATTTTTGAATATAAATAATTTTGTGTTATGAGATGAATTAATTCAATTATATAAAATTGAATAATTATAAAAATTGAGAAATTTATGGAGTTTGCGATAAACTCGTTGGGAGCCTTGTGTAGCACAGTGACGTAATATAAGAATGATTATATTAATTTAAGCGAACAATTAATCTATATTAATTGTTAATCGTAGAATATTAATTAATTGTCATCGTAGAATAATTGTTATAGAATATTAAATGTGATTAATTAATAATACGTGATTATTATTATTACAAGAAATATAATAATAATAATGAGCAACGTGTCTATAATATAATAAGATTTATATTTATATACTGTGCGTGATAATTGAACAATGGTTGTGAAAATTTATAATTTCATTAATTAACGAGGAATGGATTAATTAATATTATTGTTAATTAATCAATAAGATTAGTAATTTATTTAATTAACATTATGAATAATAAAATAAATAAGTAAGTTATTAATATAATAAGATTATATTGATTGTTATGTACAAGCATGCAATAATTAATAATATAAAGTATATGGAATACAACCATAGTATATAGTGTAGAGAAACACTTATGTGTGACCATGCAAGTATATTTAAACCATATTATATGATTGTACATATTGAAACTATATGTTATGAATACATCATGACGCTTATGTGGCAATTATGTGTGAATATACATTAAAGTGTAACATCATGAATTATATATGGAGGTGTATATATGAACCTCAAATTGCTATATTGTCATATCATTTCTTCATTTAAAACTATATTGTGAGACTAATGGAATTTATAGCCTAAGGGTATATAATATATATGTGAGATAACTAAGTATGCAGTATGTTATTTTGCCATGTTGCTGAGAATGAGTTGTCCCTAAATGTATGGCTCATTCTCTCCACACGTGAACAAATCAAAGCCTAAGCCTATTACTTGCATAAATCAATCCTCAGCATTCTAGCAAATCATGATATGGGGAGTGGGCACAACAGTGTTCTTCAACTACTCTACCAACTCACTTTAATTAACTAATGTATCCATTCTTCTTCCGTTAGTTAGAAATGGTGAGCAAAGCTATGGACTGAATAATGGATTTTCTATAAATAAGCTCTCCACCTGTTTCATTTCTTTTGCTGGGAGTTTACTGATAAGTGGGGATTGAGAGAGAGCATAGCATTATAGTGCAGAATCTGAGAATTTAGGGAGATTGTAGCAGCAAGCTTAGCAAACCATCTTAACAGAGGTATAGTTTCCATTGTAGTTCTTCATTTCTTAATTCTTAATTATGTGATAATTGAGTTGGGAAATGCTTGCTTGGTTGTTGTATAGTCTTATAATATGATAGTGAAACAATGTAGTTTGTCTGAAAGAGAATTCGTTGAGAAAATTTATGTTTGGGCTGGGAACTGCCTAAGCAGGGAGCTCACTGGTGCTGGCCGAAGCACGGCATAACAGCGCCGGTTTACTACTGAGTCGCAGCGCAGCTGCGCTGTCCTCTGGAACCAGAATCTAATTTTGTTCCTAAAACTGCTATGTGGTAGTTACTTGTATAGATAAGGCAAGCATGTGAACATGAGTAGAAGACATGTATAAGTACATAAGCCTAACGTAAGCATGTTTAAACCAAGATGGTATGCCTTTTTGACGAAACGACGTATGTGTTCAAAAGGAACTTAAAGTTATAAAGAGAGACTTGGATATGTTATATTTATATTTTGACATTCGATACATGTTATTATGGTTTAGAAATGCATGAAGGATGTGATGACTTGTGTATATATATATATATATCTTAAGGGAACATGAACATGTTAGACTTCGTTAATAGAACTTGCTAACAAAATATGGACTTTGAACATGGACTTGACATGTTGTATTAGAATTCATATTCTGATATTTTTAACATGTTTAATAATGAATATAACATCACTAGTATACCATACATGTGTACTTGCTTGTTAAAATTCAATAAGAGGTTAACCAAGCATGAGTTTAGGCATGTTTCTAAAGTAACGAACAATGCTAGTTATGAATAAATGATGTGGACAATCGCGAGCATGTATATTACAATTTGTATGACCTTCTCGCATGTATCTATGAGTTAATTGTATACGTTGTGATTGCATGGCCATATTTGGCCTTAAGTTCTTAGAAATCCTAAACTAAGACCCTAACATGTAAAGGTAAATTTAGGATGGAATACGTGTATGATATAACTACTTGTGAGCATGCCTAAAACGAGCTATGCGATCACCTCGTATGTTTAAAATAACAAGCATGATTGTATACATGATAACATGTTATTGTAAGTTTCGTATTCTGATATTTGTGGACACATGTGATAGTACTCTTAGACTCATTCATGTGTCATGCATGTATATATACCAAGATTAGTTGCCGTGATTCAAGTTTAGCATAAACGAAGCATGTTTTCAAGATAATAACAATGCTAGCTACACATATGCGATAGGAGTACTCATGAGCATACCTAATACAAGTTATATGAATATCTTATGTGTTTAAAAAGATAGCATGTTAGACCTTATGAGTTCGTGTCCTTAAATAGCTTTAAGTATTAACTTAAGAACCTATACCATGTATGATTGGATTTGGAAAAGTTATACAAGCATGAAAGTATCCTTTAAATATGAATACATGCTACGTGATATTATATGATATTACTTGAACCCGATTTTGACGGTTAACTTATGAGAATGCCATAACTTGCTAAAATGAAATATATTTAGTATTGATTGTGGTCTTATGTGATATTAATAATATGAGAGTATGCTTGCTATTTGTTGTAGTCTCACATGAGTAATGATGTATGAAGACGATTAACTTGAGAAGAGGAACGTTAATGATAAAAGATATTAAAAGTCGAGACTTGTGAAATTGTATGATACTATGAATAGTATAACTGTGTCGTTAGGTCAAGACTTAGGTTATGTGTTAATCGTATATACAAAATGAGATATAATGTTAAACTATATGACTAATGAATATCATATATACGTAACTATATTACGATAGGATTCGAAAAGTGTTGATCAAATTACGGGGATAAACTACGCTTAAGGCAAGTATCCTAACCGACGCATTTACTTTATGCAAGTATTCTATCCTTGTATATTGTGAACTAGTTTCTCTACTTACTCGTTTGAATTGAATTAGCATACTTGAACTCTTATTTCATTAAAACTATTATTCATGTTGAACTTGGTATTGTTCTTGAATATTGTGAAAGTGTCTATGCCATTTGATTCGGCTAGACTTATATTATTGAAAAGTGACCCAAAACCAATTGATTGGTGCGGGATCTTGTAATTGACATAGAAGAACAAAATATAACTGTCGGAGAATCGACGCGCGCACTTGAGTATGATTCATTGTTATGCATAACGATGGTACTTTATGCTGATCACCTATTGTACCTATTTTTGTTGGATTTTCAGTTTATTGCTGTCAAATCCTGTGGAAGTTCATGGTCCTTAGTGACTGCTCAGTATTCAATTATCTTGAAATCTTGAATTGATTTATTATTGAATCACATTGATATTATTCTGTCCTTAGCGACTGTTATTGAAAACTGTTGATATTCTTGTTATCCTTGCACTATCAAACCTTGCTATACCCTTTTCGAGAATTGAGAATTATATTACAAACCCTTATTGTATATTACTTGCTGAGCAATTTGTGCTCATTCTTACTTTTCCCTAAAACATTTCAGTTAAGGCAGAGCATGGCGAACCTTCGGGCGTTGATAAGGGCAAGGGCAAGGCTACCAACTACCTTGTCTCTTTTATGTTTTTAAATATTTTAATGTTGTATTAAGATGATGTAGTAAGACTGGATTTGATTATGTTTAAGCTTAAGTTAGATTATGTATAAGTTGTTAATTGATATTATTATGTAGTCTATTAAGTACTGTAGGTTGCGAGACTTGGAGGAATAATTATAATAAATCATTGTATATTATTCTAAATTAGATATTCCACTGTGGATGTGTGATTTTAGTTATTATTGTATTACCATGAGCACGTGACGAACCGAATTCGAGAGACCAAGTGGCAGTCCCGGATTTGGGGGCGTCACAGGTTGGTATCAAAGCTGTAGTTATAAACCTTAGGAACGAGTGTCCTTAGACTATAACTTAGGCGAACTTAGAAGTTGTAAAGGTGATAAAACTCACATAGAGTTTTCCCTAGAGCGAGACTTAGCGTGTTATGAAATGTAACTTCATTCTATACAATGAACTTATGTTTTATTTAACATTCTAATGGAGTTACTGTTTGTTTGTCTTGTGTTTGTGATTGTAGGATGACAGACACAGGTGTACCTAGTAGTGTGGCAGAGGAGGAGCCCAGGGATATACATGTAGTATACGAGGCACCTCTAGATGCTACACCAGTGCAGGCTGTTGCACCATTCGAGTTCGACAACGAGGACGAGATTGAGATAGAGTCTGATCCAGAGGAGGATCCGATGGAGGATGAGCCAGTAGAGGACTCTGATGAGGCTACTATAGAGGAACAGATGTTAGGCGAGTACGAGGAGCGTATTCTAGAGTTAGACTGCAGAGTCCAGGAGCTGGAGGCAGAGGCCCACGAGAGAGAGTCTAAGTTCCAGAAGCTGAGGGACGAGGACCACCAGAGGAAGTTAGACATGCAGGAGTTAGAGGTGGAGATTGCTTACCGTAGGGAGGCAGGGATCCAGATGGGAACCTTATTCCACAGGTCGGTGGTGAGAAATATAGATATAGCAGGGAAGCTGGAAGAAGTAGAACAGAGAAAATTGAGTGAGAAGACTGAGAAAGAGGCACTTCGTACTCAGCTATAGTTGGAGGTGATGGATAGGATACACTTCGAGGAGAAGTGGGAAGCGGCCAATGAGAGAGCTGACGACCTAGAGGACGAGGTCAGGTGTAAGAAGAGGAAGATGAACAAGATGGGGTATGTGTTCCGTTCAGCTTTTGATAGGGTGATTGATGGTGTGTACCACTACCCGGCAGAGCAGGGACATACTCTACATACCTTGATTCGAGAGCTGGTTGCGTATATAGCGCAGATGGAGTACAAGAGCGTAGTGGAGCGCGGGATGATGTGATGAAATTTCCCTTAGTCAGTCTAGTAGTAGTACTAGTTGTGTCTTTTATGTATTGTATATACTATGTTGTAATCCCAATCTTTTGTGTAAGATGTGGGATAGTGATGTGAACCCCGAGTTAGCTTTTGTTAGAGGGGTAGTATGATAGTAGGTTGGTATATTCCCCGTCTTTTGTGATATTAGGGGATATATGTGATAACATTTATAGCAGTATGCTAGGGAAATCATATAATGAAACGGTTGGCATATGAATATAAATGAAGCTTATTTCAGAAACGTGTTATAAATTTCTTCTTTTGTATTAAAAAGAAATACGTAAGTAATATACTTGAATATAATAAAATGAAAATTTGTGTTGCAGATAATGCCGCCCAGACGTAGATTGACTGCACCCGAAGAATCTGTTAATAACGAGAGGGAACAAGTTGACCCGATCCAGAAACTGGTAGACTTGTTAGGAGAAGCCTTAAGGGGAAGGAACAATGAACCCGTTCGCCCAAACCCTCAGGCTGTGCCAGTAACGACCTTTAAAGACTTTAAGAGTGTAGGACCCCCGGAGTTCGAGGGAACTATCGACCCAATCGTAGCACAAACGTGGATCAAGGAGATCGAAAAAGCTTTCACTATAGCTCGCATAGGCGAAGATCAGAAGACGGTATTTTCCACGTACATGATGAGGGGAGAAGCGAACTACTGGTGGGAGGCTAATCAACAAAGAGCTGGAGAAGGGATAATAGCTTGGGATAAGTTTAAGACGTTGTTCTTCGAGAATTACTTCCCGAAGAGTATGAAGAATCGGATGGAGGTGAAATTCTTAGAGTTAAAACAAGGTGAGATAACGGTGGCGCAATACGCAGCTAAGTTAAATGAACTAGCGCGATTTGCGGAGCACCAAGTTGGTGATGAAGAGAGGAAGGCTAGATGCTTCGAACAAGGGCTGAAGCGTGGCTGTTCAATAAAGTATCAGTTCTTCATATTGATTCCTTTGCAACATTACTGGAGAAGGCAATCATTGCGGAAGGTGGCAGTGAGGCCTTAAGTCTGTATAACAAGGAGAAGAAAGGAAAGAATACTGGAGGAGAGAACCGTACGGGAGGAAGCAGTAGCGGAGGAAGCAACTTGGGAAAGAGAAAATTGGAGAATAACAACAATAACAAAAATAACAATAATCAATCAGGGAATTTTTGTGGAGGCTTCAAGAAGAGGGCTGAAGGATGCCCAAAGTGTGGGAAGAATCACCAGGGCGAGTGCTGGAAGGGACGTGGCACTTGCTACAACTGCGAACAGGAAGGGCACATCTCGCCCAACTGTCCGAAACCAAAGAAGATACAAGGATGCTTTGCGTGTGGCTCGACGGAGCACCGAATTAAGGACTGCCCAAAGAAGGGAAGTGGCAGGGGTAGCAATCAGCAAGGAGGCAACAAGCTGATGATCAGCGGGCCGGCACAATCCAACCGCCCAATCAATGATATAAATGCTTATGTATTATTTGATTCGGGTGCCACCTGTTCTTTTATATCTGAAGAATTTGCTAGTAAACTTAGTACACCCCGAGAACGGTTAGAAAATCCTTTGATCATAGAAGTTTCGAATAAGGAAGTAATCCCTGTAGAATACGTTTATCAAAATTATTACGCAAACATTAGAGAACATGAACTGAGCGTAGACTTGATTCCTATTAGATTGGGAGAATTTGACGTAATACTAGGAATGGATTGGTTATATAACCATGCTGCGATAATTGATTGTCAGAATAAATGTGGGAACCTTCAGACTCCGAGTAAGTCTAAGGTAGTGTTTTATGGTAACTCGTCGCTTAAGCAATCGTGTTGAGTTACGATGATGCAGGCCAAGAAATTGTTAAGGAAATGATGTGTAGGTTATCTAGCTTACATTGTTGATACTCGAAAGAAGGGAGTAAAAATTAAGGATATATCCGTAGTTAATGAATTTCAAGATGTGTTTTCGGACGATCTGCCTGGTCTTTCGCCAGACAGAGAAATTGAATTCATAATAGACTTAGCACCGGGAACGGCACCGATTTCGAAAGCTCCATACCGTATGGCGCCAGTAGAAATGAAGGAATTGATGATACAATTGCAAGAGTTGTTGGATAAGGGTTACATTCGACCGAGTAACGTTAAAAAGAAGGACGGATCGATGAGGCTCTGTATCGATTATCGAGACTTGAACAGAGTAACGATTAAGAACCGATATCCGCTATCGAGGATAGACGACCTGTTTGATCAACTGAAGAGAGCAAAGTGTTTCTCAAAAATTGACCTACGAACATGATATCATCAACTGAAAGTGAGGGATGTGGACATACCAAAGACTGCGATTCGAACCCGTTACGGACACTACGAGTTTTTGGTAATGTCATTTGGATTGACTAATGCTCCGGCAGCATTTATGGACTTAATGAACCGAGTTTTCAAGCCATACTTGGATAAATTCGTGGTAGTTTTCATCGACGACATATTGATCTACTCGAAGATAGAGGAAGAACACACCGAACATCTGAAGATTAGTTTTGGAGGCACTAAGGAAGGAGAAGATATATGCGAAATTTTCAAAGTGCGAATTTTTGATGGAGAATGTTCAATTCTTAGGCCATGTAGTGGATAAGAATGAAATCGCTGTAGACCCTGCAAAGGTAGAAGCAGTAAGTAATTGGGAACAACCGAGAACACTGATGGAGGTGAGAAGCTTTTTAGGATTAGCTGGGTACTATCAAAGATTCATCCAAGATTTTTCTAAGATAGCAACCCCATTGACCAATTTGACTAGAAAGACGGTGAAATTTGTATGGACTAACAAATGCGAAGAAAGTTTTCAAGAACTAAAAAGGAGATTGAGCAAAGCACCTGTGTTATCATTACCAGATGATGCGGGAAATTTTGTGGTGTATAGTGATGCATTGCACAAGGGACTTGGCTGTGTGCTTATGCAGCACGACAAAGTCATTGTGTAATACCCGAGAATTTCCTAATATTATTAAATAAATATATTAATGGAAATGAGAATTTATTTGAATATAAATGATTTTGTGTTATGAGAATGATTAATTCAATTATATTAAATTGAATATCTATGACAATTGAGAAAAATGTGGAGTTTACGATAAACTCGTTGAGAGCCTAGTGTGGCACATTGATGGGAAATATTAATAATTATATTAATTGACGAAGAATTTTTAAGTGAACAATTAATTAATTGTTGATTGTTATTAGAGAATATTAATTGATTGTTGTGGGGTATTAACTATGGTTGATTAATAATATGTGATTATTATTGCAAGAAATATAATAATAATAAATCACTTGTTTATAATTGTGCTGAGATTTATATTTGTTAATGTGATAATTAATCCTATGATTATTAATTTGGTGTAATTAATAATCAATGAGGAATAAATTAATTAATATTATTGTTAATTAATCAACGAGATAAATAGTTTATTTATTTGACATTATGAATAATAAAATAAATAAGTGAGTTATTAATATAATAAGATTATATTAATTGATATGTGCAAATGTGCAATACTTGAATATATAAAGTATATGGAATACAACTATATTATATAGTGTAGAGAGACACTTAAGTGTGACCATGCATGTATATACATAAACTATGTTATATAATGCAATACGAATATATTACACAAAGACACGATATATTACATGAAGCATAATGTGATTATGTTAAAACTATATAGGAATACATGATAATGCCTATGTGACAAGGTGAGTGTGTATACAGTAAAATAATATATCATGAATATATTGTAATCAATTATTGATTGTAGAATTTAATAATGTGATAGTATCTGATTAAATTATATCCGGTATTAACAGAATGTACATGGATTATATGCGTACAAGTCACCTTCACTATATTGAAGTATTCCTTATGCAAATTTATATTGTGACATTAAGTTTTAACCTATGTATGGAAAATAGGTATATATAATATAACATAAGAGTAGGAAGTATATTATGTGTGTATAATAATTTAAGTGTTGTGTGCTAATAAAATGCTGAGTATTGTTGCCTTGTCCCATTATAAGAGACCCCTTCTCCTTCACGTGAAATATACAAGCTATCCTACTCCCCTATTCTTCCTTAAACTCAGCAACATGGGCTAACAAATGATGAAGAAGGGTTTGGGCATAATGATGGCTTTCAACAACTATCTACCAACTTCCTCTTATCTAGCATGCAATTCAAATTTCTGTTAGTTTGAAATGGTAGGCAATTGCATTGTCTGTATTTTGTTTTCTCTATAAATATGGCTTCCTTCCTTCTCATTTCACCTTGCTGAGATTTTGTTTGAGTTGATAAGTTGAGAGCATATACATATATCAGTATAATAGCATTGTGAAGTAGCAGCAAGTTCAATTATCTAACAGAGGTATAATTATCTTTCCACGTTCTTCATTCATGTTCTATATTTTGCTTACTGTCAAAATTTCCAATTCTTGATTTTGATTTCAATTCATACTAGATTGGATTGGGACATGTTCTTAGTTATTATATAGTCTTATACATATGTTAATGAGCCAATGTGACTGATCACAAGCAAGTTTGTGAAGTAAATTTGTGTTTGGGCTGGGAATTGCCGAAGCAGGGTGCTCACTGGTGCTGGCCGAAGCACGGCGCAGCTGCGCCAATTTACTACTGAGGCGCAGCGCAGCTGCGCCGGCCTCTGGAACCAGAATCTAATTTTATTCCTAAAACTACTATGTGGTAGTTACTTGTATAGATAAGGCAAGCACGTGAACATGAGTAGAACATATGTATGAGTACATAGGCCTAACGTAAGCATGTTTAAACCAAGATGGTATACCTTTTTGACAAAACGACATATATGTTTAAAGAGGAACTTAAAGTTATAAAGAGAGACTTGAATATGTTATATTTATATTCTGACTTTCGATACATGTTATTATGGTTTAGAGATTCATGAAGGATGTGATAACTTGTGTATATATGTATCTTAAGGTAACATGAACATGTTAGACTTCGTTAATAGAACTTACTAACGAAACATGGACTTTGAACATGGACTTAACATGTTGTATTAGAATCCATATTCTGATATTTTTAACATGCTTAATAATGAATATAACATCACTAGTATACCATACGTGTGTACTCGCTTGTTAAAATTCAATAAGAAGTTAACCAAGCACAGGTTTACGCATGTTTCTAAAGTAACAAACAATGCTAGTTATGAATAAAGGATGTGGACAATCGTAAGCATGGATATTACAATTTGTATGACCTTCTCGCATGTATCTATGGTTTAATTGTATACGTTGTGATTGCATGGCCACATTTGGCCTTAAGCTCTTAGAAATCCTAAACTAAGAACCTAATATGTAAAGATAAATTTAGATTTGAATACGTGTATGATATAACTACTTGTGAGCATGCCTAAATCAAGTTATATGATCACCTCGTATATTTAAAATTAACGAGCATGATAGCTTACATGATTTTATGATGTTGTAAGGACTTGAATTGTTTAAAATGTAAGTCTAGAATCATGTTATGGAAAGTGGAACCTAGATTGCCTTGGGAAAACACGAAAGGACTTTTAACATGTCAGTATACCTGATGTGAATGTTAGCTTGCATGACCGGACAGAAACCACAAGGCACATATCAGCCTTGGCTTAGCCAGAGGGCTGCGCAGCTGCGCCGGCCCTAGGCTTAGCCATGGCGCAGCTGCGCCAGTCTGGAATCAGAATTGAGCCAGTTGTTGATCTGATTTTTTTGACAGTTAGCTTATGCGATTACTTTAACTTGTAATATATGACCAGTATGCTAAGAAATGTGTTAAGAGGCATGCTAAGTGATAAAATTGAATGTTTGATTATAAACTTCCCAAGGATAAGTCCAAAAGGTGTTTGGGGACTATAAAGCAACGATTAAAAACTATGTGATGACTTCATAATGTCTTGTAAACTAAAATGTGCTATATGTACGCAAAAGTATATGATGAAGTATGTGTATAGTATGCAACTAAGTTAAACGTTTATGAGTGCGTTTAAAATTACATATCATATGTGAGCATAAATGACTAATGAAAATCCTATACTTATAATACACTATAAATAGGATTCAAAAGTGTTGAATTACTTTACGTGGATAAACTACGCTAAAGGCAAGTTTCCTAACTTACACCCTTTTACGGTGCAAGTATTCTATGCTTGTATATTGTGAACTAGTTTCTTACTAAATTGTTGAATTGAATTAGCATACTTGAACTCTTAATTCATTAAAGCTATTATACATGTTGAACTTAGTATTGTTCTTGAATATTGTGAAAGTGTCTATGCCATTTGATTCGGCTAGACTTATATTATTGAAAAGCGACCCAAACCAATTGATTGGTGCGGGATCTTGTATTTGACTGAGAAGAACAAACTATAACTGTCGGAGAACCGACTCGCGCACTTGAGTATGATTGATTGTTATGCATAACGAGGGTACTTTAGGATGATCACCTGCTGTATCTGTTTTTGTTGGATTTTCAGTTTATTACTGTCAAATCCTGTGGAAGTTCATAGTCCTTAGTGACTGCTCAGTATTCAGTTATCTTGAAATCTTGAATTGAATTATTATTGAATCATATTGATATTATTCTGTCCTTAGCGACTGTTATTGAGAACTGTTGATACTCTTGCTATTCTTGAACTATCAAACTTTTCTATACCTTTTCGAGAATTGAGAATTATATCACTTACCCTTGTCGTATATTACTTGCTGGGCAATTTGTGCTCATTCTTGCTTCCCTAAAACATTTCAGTTAAGGCAGAGTAGGGCGAACCTTCGGGCATTGATAAGGGCAAGGGCAAGGCTACCAACTAGCTTGTCTCTTTTATGTTTTTTTTAATATTTTAATGTTGTATTAAGATGATGAAGTAAGACTGGATTTGTTTATGTTTAAGCTTAAGTTAGATTATGTAATAAGTCATTAATTGATATTAGTATGTAATCTATTAAGTACTGTAGGTTGCGAGACTTGGGGGAATAATTATAATAAATCATTGTAAATTATTCTAGAATAGATTTTCCGCTGTGATTGTGTGATATTTAGTTATTATTATTGCGATGTATTACCATGAGCACGTGATGAACCGAATTCGAGAGACCAAGTGGCGGTCCTGGAATTTGGTGGCGTCACACATTGCATATGAATCACGGTAATTGAAGGATTAAGAAAAACGATACCCTACTCACGACTTAGAGTTAGCGGCAGTAGTTTTTGTGTTAAAAATATGGAGGTATTATTTGTACGGAGAGAAATGTGATATATACACGGACCACAAAAGTCTGAAATATATCTTCACACAGAAGGAGTTGAACATGCGGCAGAGAAGGTGGTTAGAATTAATCAAAGACTATGACTGCGATATTCTTTATCACCCGGGAAAGGCAAACGTGGTTGCCGACGCTCTGAGCAGAAAAGGAAGGGAAAAGTTGTTTAATTTGACGACTCAGGAAGAGTTGAAAAGAGAGATGGAGAAATTGGAGATAGAAGTGAAAGGACCAGAAAAGTCTGGTGAGAAGTTAATTGTAAGGGAAGCTCATCCGACATTGTTGGATAGAGTGAAGGAAGCCCAGGAAAAGGATGAAGAGTGTGAGAAAATCCGAAAGAGGATCACAGAAAATGAGGAAGAGAAATTTCAAATGGATAAAGACAGTATCTTAAGATTCGAAGGAAGAGTATGGGTACCAGCGGTAACCGAGTTGAGGGAAGAGATTTTGCACGAGGCACATAATACGACATATTCCGTTCATCCGGGAGGCACTAAGATGTACCGAGATTTGAAGCAACATTTTTGGTGGCCTAATTTGAAACGGGAAGTTGCAGAGTGCGTTAGTAGATATTTAACTTGCCAACGCGTTAAAGCAGAGCATCAACGGCCGAGTGGTTTACTACAACCGTTAGAAATACCAGAGTGGAAATGGGAGCATATTACGATGGACTTCGTGGTAGGACTTCCAGTTACACAGAAAGGTTATGATGCTATTTGGGTTATCGTGGATCGACTAACGAAGACCGTACATTTTCTACCAATTAAGATCCGCTACATATTGAATCAGTTAGCGGGTCTATATATAAAGGAGATTGTTTCACGACATGGAGTGCCGGTGTCAATTGTCTCTGATCGAGATCCACGCTTCACGTCCAATTTTTGGAAGAGTTTGCAAGAGAGAATGGGAACACAGTTGAGGTTGAGTACGGCTTATCATCCTTAGATACACGGACAGAGTGAGCGAACTATACAAACGCTGGAGGACATGCTTAGGACTTGCGTGATGGATTTTAAGGGAAATTGGAACGACCACCTACCCTTAGTCGAATTTGCGTATAATAATAGTTACCATGCGAGTATCGGCATGCCACCGTACGAAGCTCTTTATGGGAGAAAGTGCAGAACGCCATTATGTTGGGATGAAGTCGGGGAGCGACGAATCCTCAAACCAGAGCTAGTACAACAAACCGCAGACGTGGTGACAATGATAAAAGCCAGACTTGTAGCAGCTCAAGATCGCAAGAAGAAATACGCAGATTTGCATCGGCAGGACCGAGACTTCAAAGTCGGCAGTTTCGTATTCTTGAAAGTATCTCTATGGAAAGGAAAGATCCATTTCAGCAAAAAAGGAAAACTGAGTCCGAGATTCATAGGACAGTTCGAGATACTGAAGCGAGTGGGCGAAGTGGCATACAAAGTTGCGTTACCACCCAAGTTGGAGCACATCCACAACGTGTTCCACATTTCTGTGTTACGACCATACAAGGCCGACTACAAGCACGTGATTTCTTAGGAGCCCATTCAAGTGATAGTAGTGTGCATACAAGCCAATCATGTATGATGATAAAGCACGTACTTTGTAAACAATCTTATTTATTTATTAATAAAATATTCATTTATTAAAGGCATTTAATTATCTGCATGGTGCTGTTTTTATAATATGTAAATAACCCATAATTTTAAGCAATGCTTTTAGAATCATGATGATGATCATGCTAATGAGATCTAAATTCTTAGAAAGCTCTAAAACTAAAATAGTTCCCAATCGTGGGATTACTAAAAAGGGGATTAGTAAATCCGGATAGATTGATACATATGTTGCTTGCTCATTGGATGAGGATGATTGATCTCATGATCATTTGTGTGGGGACACTAAAGCAAGTATGTAGGTGCTTATTGGAGAATAAGTTCACCGAACGTGACTCACTATGGAATACCTAATGGAGTTTTACTCGCCTGTCAATAGGAATTTCTAATGTGATAGTAGTACAAGTGATCATTGGACTTGAGATCATCATAGTATCTTGTATGTAATGAATTATACTTTGACTTATTCCTTAAAGTTCTTTAGGGTATATAAAAGGGTATGCTTGGGTATAATGAGTTACATATGGAGATAATGAATGATCAATAAAGAATCTACCACCTCTAGTAAAAGAGGAGATATGTCCTATGTGATTCGTTAAATGACAACCCAGGAATCCTTGGCCAAGGTAGAATGAAATTAGAAAGGAGTTTCTAATTTGCATTATTTGGTGTTGTGCATTTTCTAATCGAAATACATATAATTAAATAAAATAAGACTTGCCAGTAAATTCATGTCTTATATTTAATTGGGACATTGTATGGTGGAAAGATTGAATTGTATGGTAACTATTTACTCACAGGTTCTTTTATGATTAATGTTGAAATCTATATTATCTGGAAAGTCGTTGATCGCTAGGGAGGCTTATCCCTATTGTAGAATAAATATTATTTATTTAAATAGATTATTAGTTTTATTTATTTATTTAAATAAGATTAGAATTATTCTAATTGATTTATTCACAACCGGTTTAATATAGACAACCTAAAGGGTCACACCATAAAAGGAAGAATAATTATTTAAGAAGGTAATGGCATAATCGTAATAATGCATTAAGTGTAATTAATTTAATCTATAGTGATAGAATAAATTAAATAGCTTAATGTTTATTATTTAATATTTTAGAAATATTAAATATAAATTAATAAGAGGAGTCTTATTAATATTATTACAATTATTATTATTTTAATTTCTAAAGGAGTTTAGAAATTAATTTAATATTTGTACTCTCATTTATTCCTAATAAGATTAGGAGACAAATTAATTAAATAAATTTAATTAATTATTCCCTATTTGGTGGGAAGCCTAAAGTAATTAAAGGAGTTTAATTAATTAAAAGAAATCCCATGTCTAATAGGATTAGAAGGGTTGACCAATATCTATATAAGAGGAGTCTTATAATAGATATTGATTGATGAAATTCCAATTGTTGGAGAGTACTCCTTTTCTATAGAGGATAGAAAACTAAGGTTTAGCCAAACACCCTCCTTCTTGATAATTCCTCTTCCTTGGTGGATCACCTCTAGAGGCCAAACACTTGGGTGGCTAACGTTGATCAAAGGAAAGAATCGAACCCGGAAATTTAAGGAGATCACGAAAAATAAGGAGTTGAACTTGTACCTGTGGAAGCTTCATTTTACAAGGGTATGATTCCATAACTTCTTATTCATCGTTTTAAATTAATAATTTGCATAAAGGATGATCCGGGTAGTGGTTTTGTAGAAATTTTTTTAAACTATGATATACCATGCTTCTGCTAATTTTTGCAATTTGATTGCATCACGATTTCGTACAAACCCAACAGTGGCATCAGAGCCAAACCTTTATGCAATTATTAATTTATTTTTGATTTCATATACATATGGGTATATATTTAAAATAATTTATTGGGCATAATTTTATTGTATAAAATTATTTTTTTTAAGAAAAAACAAATGTCATTTTTTTTTTGGGACGAATCATAATTTTTTTTTTGGGGTGCTAATCTTGAATTCTACAAAGAAAAGGTGTTGCCTTTTTCTTACTCCAAAAAGAAGATGACCCATCAGGAAATGACTCTTTTAATAAACATACATGACTCTTTTAATAAAAGAAGGTGACTTCTTTTTAAAAAATAAATGTGAATTTATATTATATATATATATATATGATATATTTATATATTATATTCTAAATAATTTTATAATTAAAATAAAGAGTTTATTTTAATCTTGAAATTGGATTTCATCCAATTTAAATTGCCCATTAAATGATACTCATATATATATGGAATATTTTAATTCATGAGATGAATATTTATTTATTGATATATATAGTGATATGTATGATAATAAATGGGGATTGATTATGAACTATTTGACCAATGTGATTGGATTTTATTTTAGTTGAATGCTTGAATGAATGGGTTTTATTAAATGGGGTCTGTGTACCTCGTCTTCTCTATTTTTTTTTCTTGATATAAATTCTATCTCCCTCCTATGTACTTCTCCTTTACTGCTGATCAAGGTTTCTATTTAAATTAAATAGTTTAATGTAATAGAAATAGTTAGAATTATCTTGAAGAAATTGGAGACCAAGGAGCCAAGGAGCGCGTGAAGACCCGTTTGTATGGAGCCCGGGTTTAAATGTAATAGTTACGTTTAAATTTAAATTCTTGCACTTCTATGTTTGACCTTTTGGTTCACTTGGTGGCTCTAGTGAACCAAACTAGAATAAAAGTCCATAATCAATCCGGGTAGAATATAGTATTCTATATTGCATGCTAAATATTATATATATTATATTTTATGCAAACATGCTTTGTATGTTTAATAAAATGACGCGTACTTTATATATATATATATATATATATATATATATATATATATATATATATATATATATATATATATATATATGTGCATGCACGCTAAACAAGATGAGACAAATAATAACAAACCTCTCAAAGAAATAATATTAAGTCAGAAGCGTTCAAATGATATTTGGAATATCGAACGTCGCCTTCTAGTATGATAAATTAATATAGTATTAAATATTTAATATGAGCTTGTTGTGCTATCCACAAGGCGAGTATTGCAGTATTTAAGATGTTAATTAATCACATTTGATGCTTATCAAGAAAATTGAACAATCTAGTCTTATTGTGCTATCCACAAGGACGAATATTTTTCTTTTTTGAATTTATGAAAGTGCTAGGCTGGACTTAACTTAAATTATTTTAGTTCGGATGTGCACACACTTGACCATTCTGATTTAAGAGGCAAAATAAAAGGAATTACATGGTGATGTAATTGACAAGAGTTGTCTACCTATTTATTTGTATATCGCTTGTTGTGCTATCCACAAGGTTATATACATTTGAAATGGGATCCTTATTCTCACTAGCAAATATTTAATTAAATGTTGCCGAACTATATAAGTGAGGGTACTATAGTTTGATGAAAATAGTGGGAGATACCAATTTAAAATAAAGACCTAAATTTATTTTGGTATGCAAAGTTAATAAAATAAATGTTTGCTAAAATGTTGTTTTCTTTCACATGCAGAATTTTAAAAATGTCTAAATCACTAATCTCACTACGAAGCATACTTGATGCAAACAAGCTTACCGGGCCGAATTATGAGGACTGGCTAAGAAATCTGAGAATTGTTCTCACTGCTGAAAAGATTTCTTATGTCTTAAATTCAACTGTCCCTGAATCTGTTTCAGAAACAGCCTCTGAGGAAGAGATTGCCACTTTCAATAAGTGGCAAGATGATGCATCTATGGCTCAATTCATCATGCTCGCATCCATGAATAACGAGCTTCAGTGTCAGCACGTAAACATGGATGCTCCTGCTATGTTGATTCACCTCAAGGAGTTGTATGGTGAACAAAGTAGGACTGCTAGATATGAGATATCTAACGAGCTCTTTCGATCTCGGATGACCAAGGGCAAAGTGAACATAAAGGAACAAAAGAAATCTGATCAAGCTAGCAAAGGAATGTGCTTCCATTGTAACGAGTCCGGGTCATTGGAAGAGGAACTGCAAGAAGTTTCTGGCAAAGAAGAAGCTTGGAGAAGCTTCGACTTCCAATCAAGGTTTGTTCATGATTGAAACTAATTTTTCAGAAAGTCAAAATTCTACTTGGGTATTAGATATCGGCTGTGGTTCTCACATATGTAATAATGTGAAGGGACTGGTCAGAAGTAGAAAGTTGAACAATGATGAGGTGATCCTACGAGTGGGGAATGGAGCAAAGGTTGCTGCATTAGCTGTAGGAACTTATTATTTAGCAATGCCTTCGGGCAAGTCCATTTATCTTAATAATTGTTATTATGTTCCGACTATTATTAAAAACATTATTTCAATTTCTGTATTGGATATGGAAGGATTTAACGTTGTTATAAAGAACAATAGTTGTTTTATTTATAAAAACGATATTTTATATGGTGTTGGAAATTTGCAAAATGGACTTTATACACTTGACTTACAAGAAAATATTTTTCAAATTGAACAAACTAAGAAAAGGAAAAGAGATGATATTAATTATACTTACATGTGGCACTGTAGACTCGGTCATATCAATGAAACAAGATTATCCAAGTTGCATAAAGATGGGCTCCTTGAGTTATCTGATTATGAATCATATCCAACTTGTGAATCTTTTCTCATGGGTAAAATGACTAAATCTCCTTTTAGTGGAAAAGGAGAAAGAGTTACAGAGTTGTTGGCATTGATTCACACAGACGTTTGTGGACCTATGACAACAAGTGCACGGGGTGGGTATTCTTATTTTATTACTTTCACTGATGATCACTCAAGATTTGGATATGTGTATTTAATGAAATACAAGTCATAATCATTTGAAAAGTTCAAAGAGTTCAGAAGTGAAGTAGAGAAATAAACGGGCAAGAGTATAAAGATACTTCGATCAGATCGAGGTGGAGAATACTTACGCGGTGAGTTTCTCAATTGTCTCAAAGAAAATGGTATAATCTCACAATGGACTCCTCCAGGTACACCACAGTTAAATGGAGTATCTGAAAGGAGAAATCGAACACTGTTGGACATGGTTCGATCCATGATGAGTTTTACCGACCTTCCAATTTCTTTCTGGGGATATGCCCTAGAAACGGCTGCATACCTACTTAACAAGGTACCTACCAAATCCGCCCCAAAACCTCCATATGAGATGTGGAAGGGGAGGAAACCAAATCTTAAGCATGTTAAGACTTGGGGTTGCCCAGCTTATGTCTAAAAGTTTGAAAATGATAAGCTACAGACTAAATCCGATAAGTGTAGATTTATGGGATACCCTAAAGAAACTTTAGGGTATTATTTCTATCATCCAACTGATCAAAAGGTGTTTGTTGCGAAACATGCTGCCTTCTTAAAAAAGGAGTTTATCCATGAAGGGGTCAGTGGGAGTAAGATATATCTTGAAGAAGTTCAAGAACCACAAATTACCACGGATCAAAGTCAGGTACCTGACCAAGTAGAAGAACCTACTATACCACACCTTGTTCGTAAATCTGGAAGAGTACCGAAGATACCTGAGTGGTATGGATTCGTTATAGAGGATGACGATGAGGTACGCATCATGAATGATGATGATCCATTGAATTACGAACAGGCTATGAGTAATAAAGACTCAGGAAAATGGCTTGAAGCTATGAAATCCGAAATGGACTCCATGTATGATAACAAAGTATGGACTTTGGTTTCACCACCTGAAGGCATTAAGCCTATTGGGTGTAAATGGGTCTTTAAAAGAAAGACTGGAGCGGACGGCAAGGTAGAAACCTATAAGGCCCGACTGGTTGCAAAAGGTTTCAAACAAAGACAAGGAGTTGACTATGATGAAACCTTTTCATCAGTAGCTATGCTCAAGTCCATTCGGATTTTGCTTGCGATTGCAGCTTATAACGACTATGAGATCTGGCAGATGGACGTGAAAACGGCCTTCCTCAATGGGAAACTGGAGGAGGATGTGTATATGACACAGCAGAGGGATTTATTTCAAAGGTTGGAACAAATCAAGTCTGTAAGCTGTAACGATCCATTTATTAAAGCAAGCTTCTCGTAGATGGAACATTCGTTTTGATGAGACAATCAAAGAGTTTGATTTTATCAAAAACGACGATGAACCATGTGTGTACAAGAAGGTTAGTGGGAGCGCAGTTTCATTCCTTGTATTATATGTTGATGATATATTACTGATAGGGAATGACATTCCTATGCTACAATCGATTAAAATCTGGTTATCTAAACACTTCTCCATGAAGGACTTGGGAGAAACATCCTATATTTTGGGGATAAAGATCTATAGAGATAGATCTAAAAGGATGCTTGGTTTATCCCAAGGAACGTACATTGATGCAATGCTAAAGAGATTTAGCATGGAAGATTCCAAAAGAGGTCTCATGCCGATGAGCCATGGAATACATCTCTCCAGGAAACAAGCCCCAAAGACACCTGAGGAGAGAGCCCGTATGAGTAAGATCCCTTATGCTTCTGCAATAGGATCTATCATGTACGGTATGATATGTACTAGACCGGATGTTGCTCATACACTTAGTGTAACGAGCAGACACCAGTCGAATCCAGGAGAAGAGCACTGGAAGGCAGTGAAGAATATCCTAAAATACTTGAGAAGGACTAAGGATATTTTTGTTGTCTACGGTGGGTCTGAATTAAAACTCGAGGGCTTCACAGACTCAAGTTTTCAAACGGACCATGATGACAGTAAATCTGTTTCGGGGTATGTTTTCACCTTGAACGGAGGCGCAGTGAGTTGGAAGAGTTCCAAGCAGCAAACAGGTGCTGATTTAGTGACAGAGGCAGAGTATATAGCTGCAAGTGAAGTTGCAAAGGAAGCTGTTTGGATAAAGAAGTTCATAATTGAACTTGGTATGGTTCCTAGCATTGGAGAAGCAGTTCCCGTTTACTGTGACAACACAGGAGCAGTTGCACAGGCTAAGGAGCCAAGGTCTCATCAAAAATCTAAACACGTGTTGCGGCGATTTCACTTGATCAGGGAGATCATTGAAAGAGGAGACGTCACCTTGGAGCGTGTAGACTCTCAAGACAACATTGCAGATCCATTTACTAAAGCTTTAACACAACAGCAGTTTGATCGTCACTTAGAGAAGATGGGCATGAGATACCATGGTGATTGGCTTTAGTGCAAGTGGGAGATTGATAGTAGTGTGCATACAAGCCAATCATGCATGATGATAAAGCACGTACTTTGTAAACAATCTTATTTATTTATTAATAAAATATTCATTTAATAAAGGCATTTAATTATCTACATGGTGCTGTTTTTATAATATGTAAATAACCCATAGTTTTAAGCAATGCTTTTAGAATCATGATGATGATCATGCTAATGAGATCTAAATTCTTAGAAAGCTCTAAAACTAAAATAGTTCCCAATCGTGGGATTACTAAAAAGGGGATTAGTAAATCCGGATAGATTGGTACATATGTTGCTTGCTCATTGGATGAGGATGATTGATCTCATGATCATTTGTGTGGGGACACTAAAGCAAGTATGTAGGTGCTTATTAGAGAATAAGTTCACTGAACATGACTCACTATGGAATACCTAATGGAGTTTTACTCGCCTGTCAATAGGAATTCCTAATGTGATAGTAGTACAAGTGATCCTTGGACTTGAGATCATCATAGTATCTTGTATGTAATGAATTATACTTTGACTTATTCCTTAAAGTCCTTTAGGGTATATAAAAGGGTATGCTTGGGTATAATGAGTTACATATGGAGATAATGAATGATCAATAAAGAATCTACCACCTCTAGTAAAAGAGGAGGTATGTCCCATGTGATTCGTTAAATGACAACCCAGGAATCCTTGGCCAAGGTAGAATGAAATTAGAAAGGAGTTTCTAATTTGCATTATTTAGTGTTGTACATTTTCTAATCGAAATACATATAATTAAATAAAATAAGACTTGACAGTAAATTCATGTCTTATATTTAATTGGGACATTGTATGGTGGAAGGATTGAATTGTATGGTAACTCTTTCCTCACAGGTTCTTTTATGATTAATGTTGAAATCTATATTATCTGGAAAGTCGTTGATCGCTAGGGAGGCTTATCCCTATTGTAGAATAAATATTATTTATTTAAATAGATTATTAGTTTTATTTACTTATTTAAATAAGATTAGAATTATTCTAATTGATTTATTCACAACCGGTTTAATATAGACAACCTAAAGGGTCACACCATATAAGGAAGAATAATTATTTAAAAAGGTAATGGCATAATCGTAATAATGCATTAAGTGTAATTAATTTAATCTATAGTGATAGAATAAATTAAATAGCTTAATGTTTATTATTTAATATTTTGGAAATATTAAATATAATTATTAAGAGGAGTCTTATTAATATTATTACAATTATTATTATTTTAATTTCTAAAGGAGTTTAGAAATTAATTTAATATTAGTACTCTCATTTATTCCTAATAAGATTAGGAGACAAATTAATTAAATGAATTTAATTAATTATTCCCCATGTGGTGGGAAGCCTAAATTAATTAAAGGTGTTTAATTAATTAAAAGAAATCCCATGTCTAATAGGATTAGAAGGGTTGACCAATATCTATATAAGAGGAGTCTTATAATAGATATTGATTGATGAAATTCCAATTGTTGGAGAGTACTCCTTTTCTATAGAGGATAGAAAACTAAGGTTTAGCCAAACACCCTCCTTCTTGATAATTCCTCTTCCTTGGTGGATCACCTCTAGAGGCCAAACACTTAGGTGGCTAACGTTGATCAAAGGAAAGAATCTAACCCGGAAATTTAAGGAGATCACGAAAAATAAGGAGTTGAACTTGTACCTGTGGAAGCTTCGTTTTACAAGGGTATGATTCCATAACTTCTTATTTATCGTTTTAAATTAATAATTTGCATAAAGGATGATCCGGGTAATGGTTTTGTAGAAATTTTTTTAAACTCTGATATACTATGCTTCCGCTAATTTTTGCAATTTGATTGCATCACGATTTCGTACAAATCCAACATCAAGTACAGAAGAACTTGGCGTATGAAGAAATTCTTGTTCAGATATTAGATAAGAAAGAGCAAACTTTGAGAAATAAAGTTATTTCGTCCGTAAAAGTACTCTGGCATAACCACGATGTCAAAGAGGCAACGTGGGAGTTAGAAGATAGGGTGATGAGGGACTATCCCCATTATTTGTGTAACCTTGTAGCAATTCAAGGACAGAATTTTTATAAGGGGGGGAGGATGTAATACCCGGGAATTTCCTAATATTATTAAATAAATACATTAATGAAAATGAGAATTTATTTGAATATAAATAATTTTGTGTTATGAGATGAATTAATTCAATTATATAAAATTGAATAATTATAATAATTGAGAAATTTATGGAGTTTGCGATAAACTCGTTGGGAGCCTTGTGTGGCACAGTGACGTAATATAAGAATGATTATATTAATTTAAGCAAACAATTAATCTATATTAATTGTTAATAGTAGAATATTAATTAATTGTCATCGTAGAATAATTGTTATAGAATATTAACTGTGATTAATTAATAATACGTGATTATTATTATTGCAAGAAATATAATAATAATAATGAGCAACGTGTCTATAATATAATAAGATTTATATTTATATACTGTGCGTGATAAATGAACAATGGTTGTGAAAATTTATAATTTCATTAATTAACGAGGAATGGATTAATTAATATTATTGTCAATTAATCAATAAGATTAGTAATTTATTTAATTGACATTATGAATAATAAAATAAATAAGTAAGTTATTAATATAATAAGATTATATTGATTGTTATGTACAAGCATGCAATAATTAATAATATAAAGTATATGGAATACAACCATAATATATAGTCTAGAGAAACATTTATGTGTGACCATGCAAGTATATTTAAACCATATTGTATAATTGTACATATTGAAACTATATGTTATGAATACATCATGATGCTTATGTGCCAATGATGTGTGAATATACATTAAAGTGAAACATCATGAATTATATGTGGAGGCGTATATATGAACCTCAAATTGCTATATTGTCATAGCATTTCTTCATTTAAAACTATATTGTGAGACTAATGGAATTTATAGCCTAAGGGTATATAATATATATGCGATATAACTAAGTATGCAGTATGTTATTTTGCCATGTTGCTGAGAATGAGTTGTCCCTAAATATATGGCTCATTCTCTCCACACGTGAACAAATCAAAGCCTAAGCCTATTACTTGCATAAATCAATCCTCAGCATTCTAGCAAATCATGATATGGGGAGTGGGCACAACAGTGTTCTTCAACTACTCTACCAACTCACTTTCATTAACTAATGTATCCATTCTTCTTCCGTTAGTTAGAAATGGTGAGCAAAGCTATGGACTGAATAATGGATTTTCTATAAATAAGCTCTCCACCTGTTTCATTTCTTTTGCTGGGAGTTTACTGATAAGTGGGGATTGAGAGAGAGCATAGCATTATACTGCAGAATATGAGAATTTAGGAAGATTGTAGCAGCAAGCTTAGCAAACCATCTTAACAGAGGTATAGTTTCCATTGTAGTTCTTCATTTCTTAATTTTTAATTATATGATAATTGAGTTGGGAAATGCTTGCTTAGTTGTTGTATAGTCTTATAATATGATAGTGAAACAATGTAGTTTGTCTGAACGAGAATTCGTTGAGAAAATTTATGTTTGGGCTGGGAACTACCGAAGCAGGGAGTTCACTGGTGCTGGCCGAAGCACGGCACAGCTGCGCCGGCTTACTACTGAGGCGCAGCGCAGCTGCGCCGGCCTCTGGAACCGGAATCTAATTTTGTTCCTAAAACTGCTATGTGGTAGTTACTTGTATAGATAAGGCAAGCATGTGAACATGAGTAGAACATATGTATGAGTACATAGGCCTAACATAAGCATGTTTAAACCAAGATGGTATACCTTTTTGACGAAACGACGTATGTGTTCAAAAGGAACTTAAAGTTATAAAGAGAGACTTGGATATGTTATATTTATATTCTGACTTCCGATACATGTTATTATGTTTTAGAAATGCATGAAGGATGTGATGACCTGTGTATATATGTATCTTAAGGTAACATGAATATGTTAGACTTCGTTAATAGAACTTACTAACGAAACATGGACTTTGAACATAGACTTGACATGTTGTATTACAATTCATATTCTGATATTTTTAAAATGTTTAATAATGAATATAACATCACTAGTATACCATACATGTGTACTCGCTTGTTAAAATTCAATAAGAGGTTAACCAAGCATGAGTTTAGGCATGTTTCTAAAGTAACGAACAATGCTAGTTATGAATAAATGATGTGGACAATCGCGAGCATGTATATTACAATTTGTATGACCTTCTCGCATGTATCTATGATTTAATTGTATACGTTGTGATTGCATGGCCATATTTGGCCTTAAGTTCTTAGAAATCCTAAATAAAGACCCTAACATGTAAAGGTAAATTTAGGATGGAATACGTGTATGATATAACTACTTGTGAGCATGGCTAAAACGAGCTATGCGATCACCTCGTATGTTTAAAATAACAAGCATGATTGTATACATGATAACATGTTATTGTAAGTTTCGTATTCTGATATTTATGGACACATGTGATAGTACTCTTAGACTTATTCATGTGTCATGCATATATATATACCATGATTAGTTGCCGTGATTCTAGTTTAGCGTAAACGAAGCATGTTTTCAAGATAATAACAATGCTAGCTACACATATGCGATAGGAGTACTCATAAGCATGCCTAATACAAGTTATATGAATATCTTATGTGTTTAAAAAGCGAGCATGTTAGACCTTATGAGTTCGTGTCCTTGAATAGCTTTAAGTATTAACTTAAGAACCTATAACATGTATGATTGGATTTGGAAAAGTTATACAAGCATGAAAGTATCCTTTAAATATGAATATATGCTACGTGATATTATAAGATATTACTTGAACCCGATTTTGACTGTTAACTCATGAGAATGCCATAACTTGCTAAAATGAAATATATTTAGTATTGATTGTGGTCTTATGTGATATTAATAAAATGAGAGTATGTTTGCTATTTGTTTTAGTCTCACATGACAGTAATGATGTATGAAGACGATTAACTTGAGAAGAGGAACGTTAATGATAAAAGATATTAAAAGTCGAGACTTGTGAAATTGTATGATACTATGCATAGTATAACAGTGTCGTAAGGTCAAGACTTAGCTTATGTGTTAATCGTATATACGAAATGAGATATAATGTTAAACTATATGACTAATGAATATCAAATATACGTAACTATATTACGATAGGATTCGAAAAGTGTTGATTAAATTACGGGGATAAACTACGCTTAAGGCAAGTATCCTAACCGACGCATTTACTTTATGCAAGTATTCTATCCTTGTATATTGTGAACTAGTTTCTCTACTTACTCGTTTGAATTGAATTAGCATACTTAAACTCTTATTTCATTAAAGCTATTATTCATGTTGAACTTGGTATTGTTCTTGAATATTGTGAAAGTGTCTATGCCATTTGATTCGGCTAGACTTATATTATTGAAAAGCGACCCAAAACCAATTGATTGGTGCGGGATCTTGTAATTGACTGAGAAGAACAAAATATAATTGTCGGAGAACCGACGCGCGCACTTGAGTATGATTGATTGTTATGCATAACGATGGTACTTTAGGCTAATCACCTGTTGTACCTGTTTTTGTTGGATTTTCAGTTTATTACTGTCAAATCCTGTGGAAGTTCATAGTCCTTAGTGACTACTCCGTATTCAGTTATCTTGAAATCCTGAATTGATTTATTATTGAATCACATTGATATTATTCTGTCCTTAGCGACTGTTATTGAGTACTGTTGATATTCTTTTTATCCTTGAACTATCAAACCTTGCTATACCCTTTCAAGAATTGAGAATTATATTATTCACCTTTATTGTATATTACTTGCTGGGCAATTTGTGCTCATTCTTACTTTCCCTAAAACATTTCAGTTAAGGCAGAGCATGGCGAACCTTCGGGCGTTGATAAGGGCAAGGGCAAGGCTACGACTAGCTTGTCTCTTTTATGTTTTTAAATATTTTAATATTATATTAAGATGATGTAGTAAGACTAGATTTGATTATGTTTAAGTTTAAGTTAGATTATGTAATAAGTCGTTAATTGATATTATTATGTAGTCTATTAAGTAATGTAGGTTGCGAGACTTGGGGGAATAATTATAATAAATTATTGTATATTATTCTAAATTAGATATTCCGATGTGGATGTGTGATTTTAGTTATTATTATATTACCATGAGCACGTGACGAACCAAATTTGAGAGACCAAGTGGCGGTCCCGGATTTGGGGGCGCCACAGTCAAGTCAACCCTGATCTCAAATCGGGTCGTCAAATCAACCCCGATCGCAAATCGAGCCTTCAGATCAACCCCGATCTCAATATCTGGCCATTAGATCAACCCTGATTTCAAATCGGGCAGTCAGATCAACCCCAATCTCAATATCGGGCCATCAGATCAACTTTGATCTCAAATCAGGCTGTGAGATCAACCCCGATCTTAATAACAGGCCATTAGATCAACCCCGATCTCAATATCAGGCCATTAAATCAACCCCAATCTCAAATCGGGCTGTTAAATCAACCCCAATCTCAATATTGGGCTGTTAAATTAACCCCGATCTCAATATCAGGCCATCAGATCAACTCCGATCTCAATATCAGGCCGTCAAATCAACCCCGATCTTAATATCGGGTCATCAGGTAAGCCCCGGTCTCAACCCGGGAGATACAGGTTAACTCCGATCTCATCCCAGGAGGTACATGTTAGCCCCAGTCTCAACCCGGGAGGTAAAGGTCAGCCCCGATCTTAATTCGGGAGGTAAAGATCAGCCCCGGTCTCAACCCGGGAGGTACAAGTCAGCCCCGATTTTAACCCAAGAAGTCAAGTCAACTTCGGGAAACAAATCTAAAGCCCCACAACACTTCCAAAGAAAAACCTGGAATGACCAAGTTAACCTCAGAGATAACACTGAGGACAAACAAACTCGAATGGGATCTAAGTCTTGGAAACAGCCTCAAGAAGTCAACCAAAGGCCATGCCGACACTAAGGGCAACCCCGGGAGGGGAAAAATAGGTTATTTTACCAACTCCAAGCCGATTCAATCAAACTCAAGCTGAATTGATGCCACTAAGGTCAGAACGAACCATAACGATGATCCCGAGTGCAAACAGCGCATGGCAGCTCAATGGACAAATTACGGGGAATCGAAGACTTGGTTATGAACCCGTCTTCTTGGACCCAAAAAATGTTTTATCCCATGTCATTGTGACACTCTCGGTGAGGGTTTTCCGAAAAGGTATCGCACGCCTCAAAAGGACTCTCCGATCAAAAGTTAGAATGTTTTAACTTTGACCTCGCGTTACTTGGAGTGCACGTACTTTGAGATGACAAAACCTAGCACACGGGCCCCACTAGGGACGCCCGACCTCTACCTGTGATAGCAGCAGGTAGGGTGGAGGCTCCTTGGTTAATAAATAAGAGGGCACCCCCTCTTATTTTGATAATTCTAAAACACTCCGAACCTCTGCCTGTTTGATTTTCTGACTTTTTTGTGTCTTCAAAACCCAAAGTTTTTCACTCTAACACGTAGATACACCCACATACTACCATATATCAGAAAATAACCGGTAGATTTGGACGTTTAAAGCCTATAATTTGGCAAAAAGCCCGTGTAGCAGTCCATTGTGAGTATTTTTACGATCAGCAAGACAATACTACTACTTTGCATTTTTATACACTTGCATATCAAGTTTCATTTCCTAAATATGCCCGGAACTCAGTTCCGTGGCTGTTTTCATCAACTTTTAGTACATTTTGGTACCTAACTCAATTTTTGGCATTTCTACAACTCGGATTAACAATCCTTCGCTTTCAGCATCTTCGACACACTTGCATCTTCGTTATAAGCAACTTCGCCAGACTGGGTTATCTTTCCAGTCCGGGTTTGGCTTTTTTTATATATATTTAACTGTATATATACTAACTTTTCAATTCTGTCAAGCCCGGATGTCAAATTCGAGGTAGTTTACTGCTTTTATATATATTTATGCATATATAACCAACTTTCACCACCACTGGGTTCTCTTCCCAGTCTTGGTTGACTACATTTCTATCTATATATATATATATATATATATATTTACATTTCAGTCCGGCCTGGATCATTCTGTGGCCTTTATATTATATTTGCACCCTTCACCATTATTGGGTTATCTTCCCAGTCACTGGTTGACTATTTTTCTGTACATTTATATTTCAGTTCGACTGGATTATTCTGTGGCCTTTTTACTGCTTTTATATATAAATATGCATATATAAGTAGCCTTCACCACTACTGGGTTCTCTTCCCAGTTTTGGTTGACTACTTTTCTGTTAATATATATATATATATATATATATATATATATCAATTCCAGTCGGGACACAAGTGTGAAAACCCATCGCCCTTTACAACTTTCGTATATATAACTGTATACATATTGCTTTATTCGTTTTATTAAATTGCTGCTTTAAATATTCATTTTATATGAATTGGCATTAATAAATTAACCATTTTTTAGTTATAAAAGCAACATCGCGGCCCTTATATTGCTATCTAGTGAGATTGAGATGCTTCGGCCAGTTGCGAACCAGGATTTACTTAATGAATCCTCGGTTCTGGCGACATTTGGGATATATATATATATATATATATACATATATATATACATATATATATATATATATATATATATATATATATATTTCTGTGCAAATTTGAACTGTGCAGGTTTTTTGGTTACTCATGTGTGAGCCTAGGAATCGTGGGATTCATGATCAAACAGATTAGAATCTAATTCCCACGATGGACAAACTCCACTTTACAAATGTACCCTGCCAGTTTTTCTGTAAAATTTACATACAAAAGACCTTAAAACGGTTATTCGGATTTAAGGTCTCAACATAGTGAAAATATGATTTGTTGTGTCAGAGTCCCTCTGATGGCTATGAAGCCCATGAGGAGACCGACACTTGTATATATGTTGCAGTCGAGGATGCTTCGCAGCCCTACAATCACCATTCAAATTGAGCCCGAAGGCTGAAAAAATAAAATTGAAAGTATCGATATGCTTTAATTCCTATGATAGCGTAAGGGTTTGAAAACCAGCTTTCAAAACCTCATGCTAAATCATCTTATCGAAAGGATAAGCTTTTGCAAATCTAATTATTTTACAAATCAAATCAAAGACTTTTTGCAAATCAAATCAAACCCTTCATATATAGGCTCAACGAAGCACTTCCTTACGTTTAATCAAGCAAACATAGGCCCAATTTTCAAACAGCATTCACACACATTTCAATTTTTTAAGGGAAATATTGAAAAGATGCGGTACCAGTGTTTACACGGGAGTTATCGGGTGCCTAACACCTTCCCCACACTTAACCAAGCTCCCGAACTCAAAACTTTATTTTCAAAGATAAAGTTTCGACAGTGTCTAGTAATTGGGCCTCTTTCAAACAAAACTCCGTTGAGTTGGTACAACCACTTCAAATCTACCAACTGACGACTCTGTAAAACATTCAAATCGTCGACATGATACATGTTGGTCTTTTCCTAAAAAACCCTTCAAAACCTTTTTCGCAAATAAAAAGAGTAAGGGTAGAGATAACTTATGAAGAGAGAAAGATCTGGGTTGTGACCCGACCTGCGGATTTTTTTTGACGTCGAAAACCTTCTCTTGAGATGCCTCCTACACTTGATCTCAAACCTCTTCCTAATCACCTTAGGTATGCGTTTTTGGGTGATTCTTCTACTTTGCCTGTTATAATTGCATTTGCACTAACATCATTTTAGGAAAGTAAGTTGTTGAGGGTTCTAAGGGAATTCAAAACTGCAATTGGGTGGATAATTACTAATATCAAAGGGATAAGCCCTTCCTTTTGCATGCACAAGATACTTCTTGAAGATGTTAGCAAGCCTACAGTTGAACAATAGAGAAGACTCAACCCAATAATGAAAGAAGTGGTTAAGAATGAAATTTTGAAATGGTTGGATGCTGGAATTATATACCCCATCTCAGATAGCTCATGGGTGAGTCAAGTGCAATGTGTACCCAAGAAAGGAGGAACAACTATCGTAGACAATGAGAACAACGAGTTGATCCCTACTAGAACAGTCACTGGATTGAGAGTGTGCATGGATTATCGAAAGCTCAACAAGGAGACTAGAGAATACCACTTCTCTCTCCTATTCATTGATCAGATGCTGGATAAGTTGGCATGTCATGAGTATTATTGCCTCCTAGATGGATACTCGGGATGTAATCAGATAGTTATTGCTCCTGAAGATCAAAAAAAGACAACCTTCACTTGTCCCTACGAAACATTTGCTTTCAGAAGGATGTCTTTTAGTCTATGCAATGCACCGGCTACCTTTCAGAGGTGTATGATGGCTATCTTCTCCGACATGGTAGAACAGAATGTGGAGGTCTTCATGGACGACTTCTCAGTGTTTGGGGACTCATTTGATATATGCTTGGAGAACTTGGTCATATTGTTGAAACGGTGTGTAGAGAAAAACTTGGTGC
Organism: Panax stipuleanatus; assembly: GCA_020205555.1. Classification (NCBI taxonomy): domain Eukaryota; kingdom Viridiplantae; phylum Streptophyta; class Magnoliopsida; order Apiales; family Araliaceae; genus Panax; species Panax stipuleanatus. The sequence goes on from CM035122.1 coordinate 50,476,312, forward strand.
TCAACTAGAAAAGTGCCATTTCATGGTAAAAGAAGGAATTTTTCTTGGGTACAAGAAGGAATTATTCTTGGGCACAAGGTTTCAGGCAAGATATTGGAGGTCGACAAGGCAAAGTTGGAGACAATAAAGAGCTTACCACCACCGAATTCAGTGTAGGGGGTCCGCTGTTTCCTTGGACATGCGGGGTTTTACCGTCGATTTATGAAGAACTTCTCCAATATTACAAAGCCTTCATATAGTTTATTGAAGAAGGATGTTCCTTTTAAATTTGACGAGGATTGTTAGGCATCATTTGAGCATTTGAAGAGAAAGTTGACGACAGCACCTATCATCACGGCCCTAGATTGGTCATTACCTTTTAAGTTAATGTGTGATGCTAGTGACTTTGCAGTAGGAGTTGTTTTGGGGCAGCGTAAGGAGAAGATGTTTCATGTCATTTATTATGCTAGCAAGACCTTGATGGATGCACAACTCAACTCCACAACTATTGAAAAGGAGTAATTAGCTGTGGTGTATGCCTTCGACAAGTTTCGTTCTTACTTGATTGGCACGAAAGTAGTGGTGTTTACAGATCATGCTGCCATTTGGTATTTGATTGCTAAAAAGATGCCAAACCCCGATTGATTTGATGGATTATACTCTTGCAGGAGTTTAACTTAGAGATTAAGGACAGAAAGAATACCGAGAATCAAGTGGCAGACCATTTGTCACGACTAGAGAATCCGGGAAAGGACAAGAATGATGAGGTTTTGATTAATAAATCCTTCCCGGATGAACAACTGTTTATGGTCCAAGGCAAAGTCCCATGGTTTGCTGACTTTGCAAACTACTTGGTTAGCAACATCCTCCCTCCTGAATTGACAAAGCCCCAAAAAAAAAAAATCTGCACGATGTCAAATGGTACATATGGGACGAGCCCTATCTTTTCAAGCAATGTGCAGACCGAATGATCAGGTGATGTATCCCTCACAGTGAGACAGAGAGCATATTACATGGTTTCCATGCATCAGTGTACGGGGGACATTATGGAGGGGAGAGAACAGCGGCTAAGGTGCTTCAAGCGTTATTTTTTTGGCCAACTATCTTCAAGGACGCCTTCCAATATGTGCAGAAATGTGATAGATGTCATCGGGTAGGAAACATCTCTAAGAGGAATGAAATGCCCTTAAACATGATTTTGAAAGTTAAAATCTTTGATATTTGGGGTATTGACTTCATGAGACCATTCATCTCGTCTTGTTGTAATATGTACATTCTATTGGCAGTTGACTATGTCTCTAAGTGGGTTGAAGTGGCGGCCTTGACAACAAATGACGCCAAGGTGATTCGATAAATGACTACCCAAGAAGAGATGTGTCATATGTGATTCGATAAATGACTACCCAAAAATCCTTAGCCAAGGTGAAAAGAAATTAGAAAGGAGTTTCTAATTTGTATTATTTGGAGTTGTGCATTTTGGAATCGAAATAAATATAATTAAATAAAATAAGACTTGACAGTAATGTCGTGTCTTATATTTAATTGTGACATTGTATGGTGGAAGGATTGAATTATAAGGTAACTATTAACTCACAGGTTCTTTATGATTAATGTTGAAATCTATATTATCTGGAAAGTCGTTGATCGCTAAGAGGGCTTACCCTTATTGTAGAATAAATGTTATTTATTTAAATAAATTATTAGTTTAATTTATTTATTTAAATAAGATTAGAATTATTCTAATTGATTTATTGACAACCGGTTTAATATGGAGAACCTAAAGAGTCACACCATAAATGGAAGAATATTTATTAAAGAAGCAAATGGCATAATCGTAATAATAAGCTAAGTATATTTTCTTTGGTAATAGAATAAATTAAATAGCTTAATATTTATTATTTAATATTTTGAAAATATTAAATATAAATTAATAAGACGAGTCTTATTATTATTATTACTATTATTATTATTATTTATTTATTAAAGGAGTTTGGGAATTAATTAATAAAATACTCTCTCATATATATATTCCTAATAAGATTAGGAGGCTAATTAATTAAAAGAGTTTAATTAATTATTCATAATAAGATTGGGAAACCTAATTAATTAAAAGGGTTTAATTAATTAATATGAAACCCTAATTCTAAATTGTTTAGGAGGGTTGCCTACATCTATAAATAAGAAAGTCTTATTATTTAACAAGGTTAGACACTTAATTCCAAGAGTTGGGAGAGCACTCCTTTTCTGGAGAGAAGAAAACTAGGGTTTTGCCAAACACCCATCTTCTTGAATATTTGTTCTTCCTTGGTGAATCAGCTCTAGAGCCTAAGGAAGCTAGTTTCTACAAGGGTATGAATCTAATCTCTATCTCTTTTCTATTCATTGAAAATTAATCACAAAGTATGATCATGGTAATGGTTTGTATGAAAATTTTTAAATTTTATTTTATCGCGCTTCTGCAACTTTTATTTGATTTGATTACATGATTGCGCTATATACAAACCTAACATTGAAATCATCATAGTATCTTATGTATAATAAGTTATACTTTGACATGTCCCTTAAGACCTAGAGGGAATTTCAAATGGTATGTTTGGGTATAATTAATTATACATGAAGATAATTAATGATAGATAAATGATCTACCACTTTTAGTAAAAGAAGTGAATGTCCTATGTGATTCAATAAATGAAAACTTAATAGTCCTTGGCCAAGGCAGAATGAAATTAGAAAGTAGTTTCTAATTTGTATTATTGGAGTTTGTGCATTTAGGATCGGAATACATATAATTGGAAAGGTTCCAAAAAGCAAAGAGTTGTTGGTTTACTGATAAAGACAAAGTATATAGCTGTAATGAAGCTGCAAGTTGATGTTTCCGATGAAAAGTTCATTACATAACTAGGAATAGTTCTTATGTCTCATCTTGGATCCAAACATGTGTTGCGGCACTTTCATTTGATTAAAGAAATCATTGAAAGGGGATAAGTCACTATAGAGATAGTGAACTCTCAAAACGACATTGCATATCCATTTACTGAAACTATCCAACAGCAGAATAATCGTCACTTAGAGAAAAAAGGTATGTGATACCATGGTGATTGGCTTTAGTGCAAGTGGGAGATTGAAAGTAGTATGCATACAAGCCAATCATGTTTGATGATAAAGCATATAATTTGTAACAATTTAGTCATTTATTAATAGAAGTATTATTTAATTAAAGGCATTTATTTATCTACATGGTGCTATATGATAAACCAATTTAAGCAATGCTTTTAGAATCATGATGATGGACATGCTAATGGGATATAAATTCTTAGATAGCTTAAAAACTAAAATTGTACCCAATCGTTGGATTACTAAAAAGGGGATTAGAGAATCCGGATAGATTGGTACATACGTTGCCTACTCATTAGATGAGGATGATTGATCTCATGATCATTTGTGTGGAGACGCTAAAACAAGTATGTAGGTGCTTATTGGAGAATAAGTTCACTGAACGTGGCTCGCTAAGGAATACCTAATGGAGTTTTACTTGTCTGTCAATAGGAATTTTTGTAGTGATAGTAGTACAAGTGATCCTTGGACTTGAGATCATCATAATATCTTGTGTGTGATGAGTTATACTTTGACATGTACCTTAAGACCCTTAGAGGTATATCAAAGGGTATGCTTGGGTGTAATAAGTGGAGATAATGAATGATCAATAAAAAATCTACCACTTCTAGTAAAAGAAGAGATATGTCCTATGTGATTCGATAAATGACAACCCAAAAATCCTTGGCCAAGGTGGAATGAAATTAGAAAGGAGTTTCTAATTTGCATTATTTAGAGTTGTGCATTTTGGAATCAAAATACATATAATTAAAAAAAATAAGACTTGGTAGTAATTCTGTGTCTTATATTTAATTGAGACATTGTATGGTGGAAGGATTGATTTGTAGGGTAACTATTAACTCACAGGTTCTTTTATAATTAATGTTGAAATCTATATTATTTGGAAAGTCGTTGATCGCTAAGGGAGCTTACCCTTATTATAGAATAAATATTATCTATTTAAATGAATTTTGGTTTAATTTATTTATTTAAATAAGATTAGAATTGTTCTAATTGATGTATTCACAACCGGTTTAATATGGAGAACCTAAATGGTCACACCATAAAAGGAAGAATATTTATTAATGAAGCAAATGACATAATCGTAATAATAAGTTAAGTATATTTTCTATGGTGATAGAATAAATTAAATAACTTAATATTTATTATTTACTATTTTGAAAATATTAAATATAAATTAATAAAAGAAGTCTTATTATTATTACTATTACTATTATTATTATTATTATTTATTTTCTAAAGGAGTTTGATAATTAATTAATAAGATACTCTCTCATATATATATTCCTAATAAGATTAGAAGGCTAATTAATTAAAAGAGTTTAATTAATTATTCCTAATAAGATTAGAAAGCCTAATTAATTAAAAGGGTTTAATTAATTAATATGAAATTCTAATCCTAAATTGATTAGGAGGGTTGCCTACATCTATAAATAAGAAAGTCTTATTATGTAACAAGGTTAGACACTTAATTTTAATAGTTGGGAGAGCACTCCTTTTTTGGAGAGAATGAAACTAGGGTTTTGCCAAACACCCATCTTCTTGAATATTTATTCTTTCTTGGTGGATCATCTCTAGAGGCTAAACACTTGGGTGGCTAACGTTCATCAAAGGAAGGAACCATACCCGGTGGATTCAAGTTAAACGTGAAAAGGAATTGGAGGTGAACTTGTACTTGAGGAAGCTAGTTTCTACAAGGGTATGAATCTGATCTCTATCTATTTTCTATTGATTGATAATTAATCACAAAGGATGATCATTGTAACGGTTTGTATGAAAATTTTTAAATTCTGTTTTATCGCGCTTCCGCAACTTTTATGTGATTTGATTTCATGATTGAGCTATATACAAACCTAACATTGAGATCATCATAGTATCTTATATATAATGAGTAATAATTTCACATGTCCCTTAAGACCTTGAGGGAATATCAAAGGGTATGTTTGGGTATAATTAATTATACATGAAGATAATGAATGATAGATAAAGGATCTACCACTTTTAGTAAAAGAAGTGAATGTCCTATGTGATTCGATAAATAAAAACTCAGTAGTCCTTGGACAAGGCAGAATGAAATTAGAAAGTAGTTTCTAATTTGTATTATCGGAGTTTGTGCATTTAGGATCGGAATACATATAATTGGAAAGGTTCCAAACAACAAAGAGTTGCTGGTTTACTGATAAAGACAAAGTATATAGCTATAAATGAAGCTGCAAGTTGATGTTTTGAATGAAAAGTTCATTACATAACTAGGAATAGTTCCTATGTCTCATCTTGGATCCAACCATGTGTTACTACACTTTCATTTGATTAAAGAAATCATTGAAAGGGGATAAGTCACTATAGAGATAGTGAACTCTCAAAACGACATTGCATATCCATTTACTGAAACTATCCAACAGCAGAATAATCGTCACTTAGAGAAAAAAGGTATGAGATACCATGGCGATTAGCTTTAGTGCAAGTGGGAGATTGAAACTAGCATGCATAAAAGTCAATCATGTTTGATGATAAAGCATATAATTTATAACATCTTATTCATTTATTAATAGAATTATTATTTAATTAAAGACATTTATTTATCTACATGGTGCTATTTTTATAATATATGATAAACCAATAGTTTTAAGCAATGCTTTTAGAATCATGATGATGAACATGCTAATGGGATATAAATTCTTAGATAGCTTAAAAACTAAAATTATACCCAATCGTTGGATTACTAAAAAGGGGATTAGTGAATCCGGATAGATTGGTACATACGTTGCCTGCTCATTGGATGAGGATGATTGATCTCATGATCATTTGTGTGGAGACGCAAAAACAAGTATGTAGGTGCTTATTGGAGAATAAGTTCACTGAACGTGGCTCGCTAAGAAATACCTAATGGAGTTTTACTTGTCTGTCAATACGAATTCTGGTAGTGATAGTAGTACACGTGATCCTTAGACTTGAGATCATCATAGTATCTTGTGTGTGATAAGTTATACTTTGACATGTCCCTTAAGACCCTTAAAGGTATATCAAAGGGTATGCTTGGGTGGAATAAGTTATATATGGAGATAATGAATGATCAATAAAAAATCTACCACTTCTAGTAAAAGAAGAGATATGTCCTATGTGATTCGATAAATGACAACCCAGAAATTCTTGGCCAAGGTGGGATTTAGAAAGGAATTTCTAATTTGCATTATTTGGAGTTGTGCATTTTAGAATCGAAATACATATAATTAAAAAAAATAATACTTGATAGTAATTCTGTGTCTTATATTTAATTGGGACATTGTATGGTGGAAGGATTGATTTGTACGGTAACTATTAACTCATAGGTTATTTTATAATTAATGTTGAAATCTATATTATTTGGAAAGTCGTTGATCGCTAAGGGGGTTTACCCTTATTATAAAATAAATATTATTTATTTAAATGAATTTTTGGTTTTATTTATTTATTTAAATAAGATTAGAATTGTTCTAATTGATGTATTCACAACCGGTTTAAAATGGAGAACCTAAATGGTCACACCATAAAAGGAAGAATATTTATTAATGAAGCAAATGACATAATCGTAATAATAAGTTTAGTATATTTTCTATGGTGATAGAATAAATTAAATAGCTTAATATTTATTATTTACTATTTTGAAAATATTAAATATAAATTAATAAAAGGAGTCTTATTATTATTATTATTATTATTATTATTATTATTATTTATTTTCTAAAGTAGTTTGATAATTAATTAATAAGATACTATCTCATATATATATTCCGAATAAGATTAGAAAGCTAATTAATTAAAAGAGGTTAATTAATTATTCATAATAAGATTAGAAAGCCTAATTAATTAAAATGGTTTAATTAATTAATATAAAACCCTAATCCTAAATTATTTAGGAGGGTTTGCTTACATCTATAAATAAGAAAGTCTTATTATGGAAGAAGGTTAGACACTTAATTTCAAGAGTTGGGAGAGCACTCCTTTTCTAGATAGAATGAAACTAGGGTTTTGTCAAACACCCATCTTCTTGAATATTTGTTCTTCCTTGGTGGATCACCTCTAGAGGCCAAATACTTGGGTGGCTAACGTTGATCAAAGGAAGGAACCAAACCCGGTGGATTAAAGTTGAACGTGAAAAGGAATTGAAGGTGAACATGTACCTGAGGAAGCTAGTTTATACAAGGGTATGAATCTGATCTCTATCTCTTTTCTATTGATTGATAATTAATCACAAAGTATAATCATGGTAATGGTTTGTATGAAATTTTTTTACTTTCGTTTTATCGCACTTCCGCAACTTTTATGTGATTTGATTACATGATTGCACTATATACAAATCTAACAGTGGTATCAGGGCCTAACTTTGTGCTAATTATCGATCTTGATGATTCCATGTTTGAATGGTATGCGATTGGATCAAATTTTTTGGGCAAAATAACTTTCTGGTCTGTCCGCGACTCAGCATAGCTACGCCATCTCCAGTTCACTTGGGAGTACAGCTGCGCTATTACCTGATGAAATTTTTCTAGGTCGCCAGCGCAGCTGCGCCCTCCCCTGACCAGAAGCTGAATTTTTTTATTTTAATTTCAATTAAGATAAAATGTTTATTTTGAATTGGAATATGATTAAGATAAAAGTTTTTACTTTAAATTGGAATTGGATTCCACGTTTACTTGAATAAAGGAGTTTATTCATATGTGGAATAGGATTGCATGATTCCTAAAATAAGGAGTTTATTCACATATGGAATAGGATTTCATGTTTCCTAAAATTAAAGATGTTTAATTTTGATAAGGAATAGGATTCAATATATTTTATTTTTCCAGCAATTTTAAGTTAAAGATAAAGGAGTTTATTTTGTACTTGAAATTGGATTCCTTGTTAATTAAAATAAAAGAATTTATTTTGATTTGGAATTTGATTGAAAAATAAAGTAGTTGATTTTTATTCAAAATTGGATAAAATAAAATAAAGAAGTTTATTATGATTTAAATTTTGATTAAAATAAAAAAGTTTATTTTGTTTCAAAAATATATTTCTAGTAAATTTCTAATTGCCCATTAAATTGATATTAATGCATATATGGAATGGATTTATTATTCATGAGATGAATGTTATTTATTGATGCATATATTGATGTGTATGATAATAAATGGGGTTGATTATGGACTATTGACCAATGTGATTGGATTTTATTTTAGTTGGATGCTTAAATGAATTATGAGTTTTATAAATGGGGTCTGCGTACCTCGTCTTATCTAATTTTTCTTAATTTAAATTCTATCTCCCTTCTATGTAATCCCCTTGACAGCTAATCAAGGTTTCTATTTATTGTAAATTGTTTTGTAATAGAATTAATTAGAATTAATTTTTGAAGAATTGGAGATAAAGGAGCAAGGAGTGCATGAAGACCCGTTTGTAATGGAGCCCGGGATTTAAATGTAATAGTTATATTTAAATTTAATTCTTTTACCCTTAGGTTTGACCTTTTGGTTCACACTACAAGAAAAAGGCTTATTAGAGACCGCCTATCTACGACTGTAACCGGTCGCAGATGGCTGTCTGTGACCGTATTCGGTCGCAGATAGTGGTCGCATATTATCTGGTCGCTGACTACACGGCGGCGATCACTTTTAGCAGCCGGAGTGTCAGCGACCGACAGATAGCGACCGATGTCGTCACTAAGCTGAGTCACGTCTTATTGTTGACGTGGCCAAGTCACCCCCGGTCGCTGATACGTCTCAGCGACAGGATGCGATCGCTAATTAATAAAAAAAATATTGCCTGTTTTGTGGATTTCCCCAAAAATTTATACATGTTTGTACCTGTTTTATATCTCATCAACACACATCAATTTATATAAATCACCAAAACTATTTAAATTAATCGATCCACGTCCATAAATTAACCAACATAATAAACAAATCGCTCGAGAGCGACTAAAATTTATATAAACTATATATATTGAATCTAAAACTATAATTAAGTCCATTGCCTTTGACATCAAACAACTCAACAAGCAACCGATTAGAAACTTTTACTAGTCATATTTATAGACCTTCTGCAAAGAGAAACAACTTCCTGAAGAAAAGATACAATAGAAGAACCATAAGTGCGAGCTATCGTTAGCACTCCTAAATTAACACCTTGCTTCTACTCTACTATCACAAGAATGAGTATAGCAATAAGCAAGGATCGATCTCACAGAGAGTGTATTGTTTTATATTTATCCAATTATTTTCCAATGAATTGGGAATTTTGTTTTGAATAACTAAATTAACAAAAGTAAATTTAGAAGAAATATCAATAAGTAAAAATATTCAATTCTTCAGTTCAGTATCACCTTTTCACAATCATGGATTAATCAAGTTTTACAATATCTATCCTTCAATGAGATTAACAACCCTAGATAACCGCAATCGCTAATTATCCGAAATTCTCCTTATATGTAAATCTAATGCGACGATCGTCAACAATAGATCCTAACTATCATATAACCCAGAACTATCAGTCTAGATTTAATACAATAGAAGCATGAAGAATGAGAATTAGATTGTTCCAAGCAACAATTACATAATCAGGAATTATTTAACTTGTCTTCTGAAAACTTTAACAATACCCAAAAGCTTGTCCACAATCAAGTATCATTAAGTGCTACTTATGATTAGACATACATCGTTTGCTTAATATATATATTAATCTAGGATATGATATTTATCAGATTAATCTAACTGGCCATATCAAATTAATCAAATAGTATATCATACAAGAAGTTTATGAAGATAATCAAAATAAATCTCACATACGATGAAATAAATAAAGTAAACTTGATCAAACCATTAATTATGAATAAGGTTCAACATCCCTTCAGAATTGAATTGAGAAGATTAGCTTGACATGCTTTGATTCTCCAAAACTAGGGTTTGAATAGCCTCCAAGAATTCCTATATCCAATCCCCCAAATTCAAGTTATAATCAAGTATTTATAGTCTTAAGAGAAACCCTAACACTTTAGGCATCCCAAAATCCTATTACAACTCAACTTTGGACACTAAAACACCTAAATAAGCTGTCTCCCCGCCGCCAGGCGCGCCCCACGCTGTCCCTAGGCCAATTTGGGCATGCCCCGCGCTACAGTGCCAAAATATCTGGTGTACTGATGAGCCCCACTCTGATTTTAGTGCATTTCTGGTGCACCCCGAGTCAGTCATTTTCTTCTGCAATGTCATTTGGTAAAACTATCATAACTTTTGATCCGAGAGGAGTTACGGGGCCCGCTACCTATTAAATTAAAGCTATTGACGAGATCTATAACTTTTTATTCTTTGAGCATTGACAGATTCGGATTGGATCAAGGTTGAAATTAGCTCCAAGTGACTGCTATGTAAATTGCAACTTACAAGCTCTGAGGTTTCACCTTCCGCTTGGTAAAAAGATCATAACTCTTCCATATGAACTCCGATTGGGACTATTCAAGATGTTCCGAAAAGCTAAGGAATATCTCAACAATAAAATCCAAGTCCTAAGCCAAGACCATAAATCCAAATTAGCATTAAAAACCCAACAATCTTCCCGTTTTTCTCGTTCTGTCTGCATTTTGACCTGAAATCTATAAAAAAACCTAATAAGCCCTTATTAGCAACCAAACATGTAATAGACTACACATAAAGGAATTAAAATAAATGAATATCATGCACTCGTCAAATTTCCCCAGACTTAGCTTTTACATGTCCTCATGTAAACCAAAAGTTTGATTTCCAAAAACTCTACTCAGCCATAACGTCAAAAGATTTCAAAATCAAATCATGACTATCAACACTAAACCCACAAAAACATAATCAATGCTTCATCAATTAACTCAAAACAACAACCATGCCTTTTCACCATTGAATTTCATTAAGTCAAATTGTATTCACATAAGCATTCTTTTATGATCCACACACTTACTCAGCTTAGTTACCATGAAGGAAAAACCGTGCACACCACTCAAGACTCAATTCATACTTTTCCTGCTTTATTTTTTACCAGAACCCTTTCATTTTACTCTTTGTTTCCGGTGAATGCATTTTATGCTTCGTTTCACCTTCCTCAATCTTTCTTTTGTAAGTGAGTGCATTTTATGCTCCATCTCACTTATTCGCACGTGTTTATGGGAGAGTGCGTTTTACGCTCCATCTCATCCCACCACATGATTTCTCTTTTACTTCTTTTTCTCTTTTCCAACAATTTCCTTGATTTTTAACTTTTCTGATATTATTTTTTGCATATGGTCCTGCAAAAAACATAAGCAGTTCAATAGTTCTAAAGTATGAGATTAGTGTACATAAACAACTCCACAGATAACTAAGCCAAATGAGCATATATCACATGTTCAAGTACTTATGCAACACAAATTCAATTTAAATCAATTACTATGGTTCTTGACTTAGTTTTTCTCAATCATTAACCAATTAAACATCAAACAAATTTTGAAATTTAGCATTGATTTTCAATTTTTGACTTTAACCTTCAAACACATAGGCAAATAGAATTATGAAACTAAATTTTTTCAAAAGGCATCAAATTTTCAAATTTCCTATCAAAATCGGATCAATATCCCTAAATAAAATAAAAACATAAATCTTCCCCCCCCCCCCACACTCAAACCTTACATTGTCCCTAATGTAAGAAAATCATACAAAGAAGAAAAAACTACAACTAACAAATTAAAAAGAAAAGGGATAGAAAGATCAACTCTGAATTCTTGGGTTGCCTCCCAAGCAGCTGACCTTATTTATTGTCATTAGCTTGACATCGTCCCTCTCATTCTATGTAATTGGACTTGTGAACTTCAACCGGACTGGTAACAGTTTCAGCTCTAAATTAGGAATATTTTGTACTTCATGATCCTGCTCCTTTCCAGCCATCAAATCCTCCTTGTATAATTGAATTCTATCAAAAGATTCCTGCACTGAATAATCCACAACATCAATAGCAAAAATAGATTTAACATTACCAAGATACCTTTTAGCCTCATATGCGCTGAACTAGAACTTTGCATTGTCTAATTCTATAGTAAAGGTTCGATGGTGTGTATCACTCATTGTTTCTGTTGGTTGTATTGATGGAGTTGAATCCACGTCTTTCTTGTAGAGATCTGCAGAATTTATCAAATCATTCCCCTCTTCCTCTTGTTCCTTCACCTTATCAAATTCTATATTATTGTATATTCTTGAAGTAAGCACTGAATCCTCCTGCTCCTATTTGTCACATCCCATTGCACTTAAGTTCTCAACAAACTGAGGAGTTAACTTCCCTAAGCGTTGAGATTCCATACTGCTAACGGTGGTAACAAGCTGACTCATTTAATTCTCCAAATGTGGATAGAAGTCCTTGTCTCTTGCCAGAACTGTTGCGTCTGATTCATGAAAGATTTAAAAAAAATTTAATTAAAAAAAATAAATAAGCGTGACACCCAGGCAGACGTGCCCTCGGCCTAATAGCTTCGGGGACAACTTGCATTCCAGAATTAGCAGTTATCCTCCATAGACGTTCCTGAATTAGCAGGTACTTTATAGCTCGAGTCGGGATGATCTCTCCATCCGGGATTGTGAGTTTCTGCCCAAGGATCATATTGATGCTGATGATGTCCTAAGAATGTTCCCACATCATTGACATATTTCACAGTTTCATCCTCATGCAATATTGGACAAACATCACTGGTATGTCCTGACTTTGAGTAAATTCCACTTTTTTGCAACTTGCATATTCCCTGTAGATGGCATCAAATATATATAAATGAAAGAGAGAGATTGAATGGTACCTAGATGAGGTTGAGGGCGGCGACGTACAGCAGGCGGCATCGCCTGGCGGCCAGGCAGCGACTTCTTCTTCTTCTTCTTCTTCCTGTCCTCCCTCCCTCCCTCTTACCTCTTCTATTCGCGTCTTCTGTAGAAGACCAAGCTGATCGTATTTAAAAAGAATAAGCGACCGCCTTTGGTGACCGCACATAGTCGCTGATTTTAATTGACTTGACGGTCGAGCTTTTGAGGAAGTCAAACCGTTCTGCGACCACTATCTGCGGTCGGATGCGGTAGCAGACTTGAATTTATTTCCCCCGCCAACTCAGGCACAAAAATTTAAGGCGACAAACTCAACTCGGCGACCGGTTAGCGACCGCAAGGTGGTCGCTAATTCCAAACAGCGACTACTTTGGATAACCGTCGCTAATATCGGTCGCTAAGTCTGATATTAGTGACCGAATATGGTGGTCGCAGATAATATTGGTCTCTGATAGGCATGTTTCTTGTAGTGTCACTTGATGGCTCTAGTGAACCTGTAATACCCGAGGATTTCCATATATTATTAAATAAATATATTAATGGAAATGAGAATTTATTTGAATATAAATGATTTTGTGTTATGAGATGAATTAATTCAATTATATATAATTGAATAATTATTGAGAAATTGGTGGAGTTTGTGATAAACTCGTTGATTGCCTTGTGTGGCACAGTGACGTAATATAAGAATGATTATATTAATTTAAGCGAACAATTAATCTATATTAATTGTTAATCGAAGAATATTAATTAACTTTTATAAAATACTAATGAGGATTGATTAATAATATGTGATTATTATTATTGCAAGAAACATAATAATAATGAGCAACGTGTTTATAAATACAATAAGATTTATATCAAAGTGATAATTAATCATATAAGGGTTAATTAAATTGTTATGGAGGTTAACAATTATATTGATTGATGTAGGATATGTGTATATTATTAATTAATATTCAATTTATAAGATGAGAAATTATACGTGCAAGCATGCGAATTAAATGTATAGTAACTATATGTTATAATATGTGTGGGTGACAAATGATGTGTGGATATACATTAAAATAATATATCATGGATCTATTATAAATAATTGTTGAGTAATACAATTTAATAATATATGATATAATGTAATGTGGTAGTATCCGATTGTATTATATCGGTAAGATAAAATGTACATAGATTATATGTATTCAAATTGCATTTATTACATTATGGGGAGAACATTGTAATTATAACCTAAGAGTACATATAATATATAACATAAGTATATGGTGTATATATATATACAAGTGTAGCATATAGTCCATTTGTAAGAATGCTGAGGTTTGTTTGGCTTGTCCCTAAATGATAGTCACTATCTCTTCACACGTGAACACTCATGAAGCTAGCCTACTCTCTTCTCTCAAACTCAGCATTCTAGCCATCATGAAGGGAGTGGGAAGAATAGTGGAAATCACTAACTATTTACCAACTCCTTCTTATCTAGCATGCAATCCTTCAATCCGTTGTTTTGATTTGGAAGGAAAAGGCTTTGTCTGGTCATGAATTTCTCTATAAATAAGCTCTCCTCCTTCTTCAGTTCTTTTGCTGAGCATTTTGGCTAAGTGAGACTAGAGAGCATATATATATATATACATATATATCAGTGTTATTGAGATAGCAGCAAGCTTAAATCATTACAGAGGTATAATTCCTCTTCCTGTGTTTTTCATTTCCGTTTTCTGTTTCCGAAGTTTCCTTGAAATTCTTGATTATGCTAAATTGGTTCATGATTGGGTTGTAGAACCCTTATATTGTTGTTATATGAACATACACATATGATAGAACCACTGAATAGTCTTTCATTTCCATTGTTCCTCTTTAATTTCTGTGAATACATGAAATTCGTAAATTAGTTAGAGTTCATGAAATTGGGAATTGATAATTGCTATTGACTGTTATATAAGCATATATGTATGTGTTAGTAAGTTAAACAAGTCTAATAGCATTTGGGTATGTTGAAATCGATGAAATGGGAGGTTTTTGGTCGGATCTCGCTGCAGTCTGAACTGCAGAAAACTGCCTCGACGCCGCAGCGCCGCAGCGCCGCAGCCCGCGCCGCAGCGCCACACGCGCCGCAGCCCGCGCCTGCAGCGCCGCACGCAGCGCCACTCGCGCCGCAGCGCCAGCCTCTGTGTTCAGTTTTCTGCATTCTGCAACAAAACTGTTATGTACCAATTGTTTGATTTTTGTTTAAACAAGCATGGGAGCATGATTAATACATATATATAAACCTAATGAGGCAATGTAAGCATGTTTTAGTATATTAGCATGCATGGTTAACCAAACGACACATAGTTTGGAAACGAATTTAAAGTTTCATAAACGACGTTAACATATATAAAGCATGTTTACATACTGACCTTGCAAGCACGTTAGTACCACCTAGAGACACATGAAGTGCATGTTAGCTTATCTATATTGGTTCCGTAATAAAATGTGAACATGTGAACCTAACTAGTGCTCATTCCTAACAAAAATGTAAGTTTGGAAGGTGGATATGATCATGTAAATGCTATATAATCATTTTGATGTTATGAGCATGTTTAGATAACTTTGAAATATATAAATGAAGCCTTAACTTACATATATAGGTTTCATAAGGAAGTATGAACATGATAGACCTTATTAATGAACTATACTAACAAAGTATAAGCTTTGAACGTGAACGTTGGTATGTTATGACGAGAATTAGAATTTGACATTTATGGACACATGTGATAGTACTCTTAGACTCATTATGTG
Source organism: Panax stipuleanatus (assembly GCA_020205555.1). NCBI lineage: Eukaryota > Viridiplantae > Streptophyta > Magnoliopsida > Apiales > Araliaceae > Panax > Panax stipuleanatus. Next base: position 50,492,016 of record CM035122.1, read on the forward strand.
TCATGCATATATATATATACCATGATTAGTTGCCATGATTAAAGTTTAGCATGAACAAAGCATGTTTTCAAGATAATAACAATGCTAGCTACATATATGCAATACGAGTACTCATGAGCATGACTAATACAAGTTATATGAATATCTTATGTGTTTAAAAGCGACCATGTTAGACCATATGAGTTCGTGTCCTTGAATGGCTTTAGGTATTAACTTAAGAACCTATACCATGTACGATTGGATTTGGAAAAGTTATACAAGCATGAAAGTATCCTTTAAATATGAATACATGCTACGTGATATTATATGATGTTACTTGAACCCGATTTTGACGGTTAACTTAAGGAGATGCCGTAACTTGCTAAAATGAAATATATTTAGTATTGATTGTGGTCTTATGTGATATTAATAATATGCGAGCATGTTTGCAAATTGTTGAGATCTTATATAATATGAGAATGCGTTTAAACTCTAAAGAAGGAACGTTAAGGATAGAAATTATATTCTATATAACTGTGTAGCTAGGTAAAACTTAGCTTATGTGTTGATCGTATATTCAAAGAGAAAATGTGAAGTTAAATTATATGACTAATGAATATCATATATATACGTAACTGTATTACGATAGGAATTCGAAAGTGTTGATTTGCTTTTCGTGGATAAACTACGCTAAAGGCAAGTTCTCTTACTTACACTCTTTTAAAGTGCAAGTATCCTAACCGACGCATTTACCTTATGCAAGGAAATCTATGATTGTGAAAGTTTCCTAACTTATGCTCTTTTACTATGCAAGTATCCTATCTTGTGTATTGCGAACTAGTTTCCTATTTACTCGGTTGAATCGAATTAGCATACTTGAACTCTTATTTCATTAAAGCTATTATTCATGTTGAACTTAGTATTGTTCTTGAATATTGTGAAAGTGTCTATGCCATTTGATTCGGCTGGACTTATGTTATTGAAAAGCAACCCAAACTAATTGATTGGTGCGGGATCTGGTATTTGACTGAGAAGAACAACCTTCTTTGAAGGGAATATATAATTGTCGGAGAACCGACGTGCACACTTGAGTATGGTTGATTGTTATGCATAACAAGGGTACTTTAGGCTGATCACCTGTTGTACCTGTTTTTGTTGGATTTTCAGTTTATTACTGTCAATTCTAGTAGAAGTTCATAGTCCGTAGTGACTACTCAGTATTCAATTATTTGAAATCTTGAATTGACTTATTATTGAATCATATTGATATTATCCTGTCCTTAGCGACTGATATTGAGAACTGTTGATATTCTTGTTATTCTTGAACTATCAAATCTTGTTATACCCTTTCGAGAATTGAGAATCTTATTACTCACCCTTATTGTATATTACTTGCTGGGCAATTTGTGCTCATTCTTGCTTTCCCTAAAACATTTCAGTTAAGGCAGAGCATGGTGAACCTTCGGGCGTTGATAAGGGCAAGGGCAAAGCTACCAACTAGCTTATGTCTGTTATGTTTTAAATATATTAATATTGTATGAAGATGATGTAGTAAGACTGGATTTGATTATGTTTAAGCTTAAGTTAGATTATGTAATAAGTCGTTAACTGATATTATTATGAAATCTATTAAGTACTGTAGGTTGCGAGACTTGGGGGAATAATTATAATAAATCATTGTAAATTATTCTAGAATAGATTTTCCGCTGTGATCGTATGATATTTAATTATTATTATTGTGATGTATTACCATGAGCACGTGATGAACCGAATTCGAGAGACCAAGTGGCGGTCCTGGAATTTGGGGGCGTCACAGGTTGGTATCAGAGCCGTAGTTATAAACCTTAGGAACGAGTGTCCTTAGACTATAACTTAGGTGAACTTAGAAGTTAGGAAGGAGATAAAACTCATGTAGAGTTTTCCTTGAGAGACTTAGTCTGTTATGAAATGTAACTTCATTCTATACAATGAACTTATATTTTATTGAACATTCTAATGGAGATGCTATTTCTTGTCTTATGTTTGTGAGTGTAGGATGACAGACACAGGGGTACCTAGTAGAGTTGCAGAGGAGGAGCCCAGGGATATACACGTAGTATACGAGGCACCTCTAGAGGCTACACCAGTGCAGGCTGTTGCACCATTCGAGTCTGACGACGAGGACGAGATTGAGATAGAGTCTGATCCAGAGGAGGAGCCGATGGAGGATGAGCCAGTAGAGGACTCTGATGAGGCTACTATAGAGGAGCAGATGCTAGGAGAGTATGAGGAGCGGATCCTAGAGTTAGACTGTAGAGTCCAGGAGCTGGAGGCAGAGGCCCACGAGAGAGAGTCTGAGTTCCAGAAGCTGAGGGACGAGGACCACCAGAGGAAGCTGGCTATGCAAGAGTTAGAGGTGGAGATTGCCTACCGTAGGGAGGCAGGGATCCAGATGGGGACTCTATTTCACAGGTCAGTGGCTAGGAATGTAGATTTGGCAGAGAAGCTAGAAGAGGTTGAGCAGAGAGAGCTGAGTGAGAAGACTGAGAAAGAGGCACTCCGTACTCAGCTAGAGTTGGAGGTGATGGATAGGTTACACTTCGAGGAGAAGTGGGAAGCGTCCAACGAGAGAGCTGATGACCTTGAGGACGAGGTCAGGTGCAAGAAGAGAAAGATGAACAAGATGGGGTATGTGTTCCGTTCAGCTTTTGAAAGGGTGATTGATGGTGTGTACCACTACCCGGCAGAACAGGGACAGACTCTACATACCTTGAGCCGAGAGCTGGTTGCGTATATAGCACAGTTGGAGTACAAGAGCGCAGTGGAACGTGGGATGATGGGATGAGATTTCCTTAGTCAGTCTAGTGGTAGTACTAGTTGTGTCTTATGTATTGTATATACTATGTTGTAATCCCGATCTTTTGTGTAAGATGTGGGATGATGAAGTAAACCCCGAGTTAGCTTTTGTTAGAGGGGTAGTATGGTAGTAGGTTGGTATATTCCCCGTCTTTTGTGATATTAGGGGATATATGTGATAACATTTATAGCAGTATGCTGGGGAAATCATGTAATGAAATGAAATGGCATATGAATATAAATGGAGTTGATTTTAGAAACGTGTCATAAATTTATTCTTTTAGTATTAAAAGAAATACTTAAGTAATATACTTGAATAATAATAAAATGAAAAATTGTGATGCAGATAATGCCGCCCAGACGTAGATTGACTGCACCCGAAGAATCCGTTAACAATGAGAGAGAACAAGTAGACCCGATCCAGAAACTGGTAGACTTGTTAGGAGAAGCCTTAAGGGGAAGGAACAATGAACCCGTTCGCCCGAACCCTCAAACTGTGCCAGTAACAACCTTTAAAGACTTTAAGAGTGTAGGACCCCCGGAGTTCGAGGGAACTACCGACCCTAATCGTCGCACAAACGTGGATCAAAGAGATCGAAAAAGCTTTCACTATAGCTAGCGTAGGCGAAGATCAGAAGACGGTGTTTGCCACGTACATGATGAGGGGAGAAGCGAACTACTGGTGGGAGGCTAATCAACAAAGAGCTGGAGAAGGGATAATAGCTTGGGACAAGTTTAAGACGCTGTTCTTCGAGAATTACTTTCCGAAAAGTATGAAGAATAGGATGGAGGTGAAATTCCTACAGTTAAAACAAGGTGAGATGACGGTGGCGCAATACGCGGCTAGGTTTAACGAACTAGCGCGATTTGCGGAGCACGAAGTTGGTGATGAAGAAAGGAAGGCTAGACGCTTTGAACAAGGGTTGAAGCCATGGCTGTTCAATAAGGTATCAGTTCTTCAAATTGATTCCTTTGCAACATTACTGGAGAAGGCAATCATTGCGGAAGGCGGCAGTGAGGCCTTAAGTCTGTATAACAAAGAAAAGAAAGGAAAGAATACTGGAGGAGAGAATCGTACGGGAGGAAGCAGTAGCGGAGGAAGCAACTTGGGAAAGAGAAAGTGGGAGAACAATAACAACAACAAAAACAGCAATAATAATCAATCAGGGAATTTTCGTGGAGGTTTCAAGAAGAGGGCTGAAGGATGCCCGAAGTGTGGGAAGAATCACCAGGGCGAGTGCTGGAAGGGACGTGGCACTTGCTACAACTGCGGACAGGAAGGGCACATCTCGCCCAACTGTTTGAAACCAAAGAAGATACAAGGATGCTTTGCTTGTGGCTCGACGGAGCACCGAATTAAGGACTGCCCAAAGAAGGGAAGTGGTGGGGGTAGTAATCAGCAAGGAGGCAACAAGCTGATGATCGGTGGACCGGCACAATCCAACCGCCCAACCGCCAGAACCTTTAACATGACCGTCCAAGACGCAGTGGCTGCGAAGGATGTGGTGTCAGGTATAATCCCAATCAATGATATAAATGCTTATGTATTATTTGATTCGGGTGCCACCTGTTCTTTTGTATCTGAAGAATTTGCTAGTAGACTTAGTACACCTCGAGAACTATTAGAAAATCCTTTGATCATAGAAGTTGCTAATAAGGAAGTGATCCCTGTAGAATACGTTTATCGAAATTGTCGCGCAAATATTAGTAAACATGAACTGAGCGTAGACTTGATTCCTATTAGACTGGGAGAATTTGACGTAATACTGGGAATGGATTGGTTGTATAACCATGCTGCGATAATTGACTGTCAGAACAAATGTGTGAACCTTCAGACTCCGAGTAAGTCTAAGGTAGTGTTTTATGGTAGCTCATCGCTTAAGCAATCGTGTTGCGTTACGATGATGCAGGCCAAGAAATTGTTAAGGAAAGGATGTGTAGGTTATTTAGCTTACATCGTTGATACTCGAAAAAAGGGAGTAGAAATTAAGGATATATACGTAGTTAATGAATTTCAAGACGTGTTTCCGAACGATCTGCCTGGTCTTCCGCCAGACAGAGAAATCGAATTCGTAATAGACTTAGCACCGGGAACGGCACCGATTTCGAAAGCTCCATATCGTATGGCGCCAGTAGAAATGAAGGAATTGATGATACAATTGCAAGAGTTGTTGGATAAGGGTTACATTCGACCGAGTGTTTCTCCTTGGGGAGCACCAGTACTATTCGTTAAGAAGAAGGACGGATCGATGAGGCTCTGTATCGATTATCGAGAATTGAATAGAGTAACGATAAAGAACCGGTATCCGCTACCGAGGATAGACGACTTGTTTGATCAACTGAAGGGAGCAAAGTGTTTCTCGAAGATTGACCTACGAACAGGATATCATCAACTGAAAGTGAGGGATGAGGACATACCAAAGACTGCGTTTCGAACCCGTTATGGACACTATGAGTTTTTGGTAATGTCATTTGGATTGACTAATGCTCCGGCAGCATTTATGGACTTGATGAACCGAGTTTTCAAGCCATACTTGGATAAATTTGTAGTGGTTTTTATCGACGACATTTTGATCTACTCAAAGACAGAGGAAGAACACTCCGAACATCTAAAGATTATTTTGGAGGCACTAAGGAAGGAGAAGATGTATGCAAAATTTTCTAAGTGCGAATTTTGGATGGAGAAGGTTCAATTCTTAGGCCACGTGGTGGATAAGAATGGAATCTCTGTAGACCCTGCGAAGGTTGAAGCAGTAAGTAATTGGGAACAACCGAGAACACCGACGGAGGTGAGAAGCTTTCTAGGGTTAGCTGGGTACTATCGAAGATTCATCCAAGATTTTTCTAAGATAGCAACCCCGTTGACCAATTTGACTAGAAAGACGGTGAAATTTGTATGGACCGACAAATGCGAACAAAGTTTTCAAGAACTGAAAAGGAGATTGAGCGAAGCACCTGTGTTATCATTACCAGATGATGCGGGAAATTTTGTGGTGTATAGTGATGCATCGCACAAGGGACTTGGCTGTGTGCTTATGCAGCACGGCAAGGTCATTGCATATGCATCACGACAATTAAAGGATTACGAAAAACGATACCCTACTCACGACTTAGAGTTAGCGGCAGTAGTTTTTGCGTTAAAGATATGGAGGCATTATCTATACGGAGAAAAATGTGAGATATACACGGACCACAAAAGTCTGAAATATATCTTCACACAGAAGGAGTTAAACATGCGGCAGAGAAGGTGGTTAGAATTAATCAAAGACTATGACTGTGATATTCTTTATCACCCGGGAAAGGCAAATGTGGTTGCCGATGCTCTGAGCAGGAACGGAAGGGAGAAGTTGTTTAATTTGACGACTCAGGAAGAGTTGATAAGAGAGATGGAGAAATTGGAGATAGAAGTAAAAGGACCAAAAAAAGTCTGGTGAGAAGTTAATTGTAATGGAAGCTTGTCCGACGTTGTTGAATAGAGTAAAGGGAGCCCAAGAAAAGGATGAAGAGTGTGAGAAAACCCGAAAGAGGATCACGGAAAATGAGGAAGAAAAATTTCGAATGGATAAAGATGGTATTTTGAGATTTGAAGGAAGAGTGTGGGTACCAGCGGTAACCGAGTTGAGGGAAGAGATTTTGCACGAGGCACACAATACGACATATTCCGTTCATCCGGGAGGCACAAAGATGGACCGAGATCTAAGGCAACATTTTTGGTGGCCTAATTTGAAACGGGAAGTCGCAGAGTGCGTCAGTAAATGCTTGACTTGCCAACGCGTTAAAGCAGAGCATCAGCGGCCAAGTGGTTTACTACAACCGTTAGAAATACCAGAGTGGAAATGGGAGCATATTACCATGGACTTCGTGGTAGGACTTCCAGTTACACAGAAAGGTTATGATGCTATTTGGGTTATCGTGGATCGACTAACGAAGACCGCACACTTTCTACCAATCAAGATCCGCTACAGTTTGAACCAATTAGCGAGTCTGTATGTAAAAGAAATTATTTCACGACATGGAGTGCCGGTGTCAATTGTCTCTGATCGAGATCCGCGCTTCACGTCCAATTTTTGGAAGAGTTTGCAAGAAAGAATGGGAACGCAGTTGAGGTTGAGTACAGCTTATCATCCTTAAACAGACGGACAAAGTGAGCGAACAATACAAACGCTAGAAGACATGCTTAGGACTTGCGTAATGGATTTTAAGGGAAATTGGGACGACCACCTACCCTTAGTAGAATTCGCATATAATAATAGCTACCATGCGAGTATTGGCATGCCACCGTACGAAGCTCTTTACGGGAGAAAGTGCAGAACGCCGTTATGTTGGGACGAAGTCGGAGAACGACGAATACTCGGACCAGAGTTAGTTCAACAAACCGCAGACGTGGTGACAGTGATAAGAGCCAGACTTGTAGCAGCTCAAGATCGCCAAAAGAAATACGCAGATTTGCATCGGCAGGACCGAGACTTCAAAGTCGGCAGTTTCGTATTCTTGAAGGTATCTCCATGGAAGGGAAAAATCCGTTTCGGCAAGAAAGGAAAATTGAGTCCAAGATTCGTAGGACCGTTCGAGATACTGAAGCGAGTGGGCGAAGTGGCATACAAAGTTGCGTTACCACCCGAGTTGGAGCATATCCACAACGTGTTCCACATTTCCGTGTTGCGACCGTACAAGGCCGACTACAAGCACGTGATTTCTTACGAGCCCATTCAAGTGGAGAAGAACTTGGCGTATGAAGAAATTCCTGTCCAAATATTAGATAGGAAAGAACAAACTTTGAGAAATAAAATTATTTCGTCTGTAAAAGTACTTTGGCGTAACCACGATGTCGAGGAGGCAACGTGGGAGTTAGAAGATAGGATGATGAGGGGCTATCCCCATCTATTTGTGTAACCTTGTAGCAATTCCGGGACGGAATTTTTATAAGGGGGGGAGGATGTAATACCCGAGGATTTCCATATATTATTAAATAAATATATTAATGGAAATGAGAATTTATTTGAATATAAATGATTTTGTGTTATGAGATGAATTAATTCAATTATATATAATTGAATAATTATTGAGAAATTGGTGGAGTTTGTGATAAACTCGTTGATTGCCTTGTGTGGCACAGTGACGTAATATAAGAATGATTATATTAATTTAAGCGAACAATTAATCTATATTAATTGTTAATCGAAGAATATTAATTAACTTTTATAAAATACTAATGAGGATTGATTAATAATATGTGATTATTATTATTGCAAGAAACATAATAATAATGAGCAACGTGTTTATAAATACAATAAGATTTATATCAAAGTGATAATTAATCATATAAGGGTTAATTAAATTGTTATGGAGGTTAACAATTATATTGATTGATGTAGGATATGTGTATATTATTAATTAATATTCAATTTATAAGATGAGAAATTATACGTGCAAGCATGCGAATTAAATGTATAGTAACTATATTATAATATGTGTGGGTGACAAATGATGTGTGGATATACATTAAAATAATGTATCATGGATCTATTATAAATAATTGTTGAGTAATACAATTTAATAATATATGATATAATGTAATGTGGTAGTATCCGATTGTATTATATCGGTAACATAAAATGTACATAGATTATATGTATTCAAATTGCATTTATTACATTATGGGGAGAACATTGTAATTATAACCTAAGAGTACATATAATATATAACATAAGTATATGGTGTATATATATATATACAAGTGTAGCATATAGTCCATTTGTAAGAATGCTGAGGTTTGTTTGGCTTGTCCCTAAATGATAGTCACTATCTCTTCACACGTGAACACTCATGAAGCTAGCCTACTTTCTTCTCTCAAACTCAGTATTCTAGCCATCATGAAGGGAGTGGGCAGAATAGTGGAAATCACCAACTATTTACCAACTCCTTCTTATCTAGCATGCAATCCTTCAATCCGTTGTTTTGATTTGGAAGGAAAAGGCTTTGTCTGGTCATGAATTTCTCTATAAATAAGCTCTCCTCCTTCTTCAGTTCTTTTGCTGAGCATTTTGGCTAAGTGAGACTAGAGAGCATATATATATATATATATCAGTGTTATTGAGATAGCAGCAAGCTTAAATCATTTACAGAGGTATAATTCCTCTTCCTGTGTTTTTCATTTCCGTTTTCTGTTTCCGAAGTTTCCTTGAAATTCTTGATTATGCTAAATTGGTTCATGATTGGGTTGTAGAACCCTTATATTGTTGTTATATGAACATACACACATGATAGAACCACTGAATAGTCTTTCATTTCCATTGTTCCTCTTTAATTTCTGTGAATACATGAAATTCGTAAATTAGTTAGAGTTCATGAAATTGGGAATTGATAATTGCTATTGACTGTTATATAAGCATATATGTATGTGTTAGTAAGTTAAACAAGTCTAATAGCATTTGGGTATGTTGAAATCGATGAAATGGGAGGTTTTTGGTCGGATCTCGCTGCAGTCTGAACTGCAGAAAACTGCCTCGACGCCGCAGCGCCGCAGCCCGCGCCGCAGCGCCGCACGCAGCGCCACTCGCGCCGCAGCGCCAGTAGTGAGCTGCTGTGCCGCGCCGCAGCGCCAGCCTCTGTGTTCAGTTTTCTGCATTCTGCAACAAAACTGTTATGTACCAATTGTTTGATTTTTGTTTAAACAAGCATGGGAGCATGATTAATACATATATATGAACCTAATGAGGCAATGTAAGCATGTTTTAGTATATTAGCATGCATGGTTAACCAAACGACACATAGTTTGGAAACGAATTTAAAGTTTCATAAATGACGTTAACATATATAAAGCATGTTTACATACTGACCTTGCAAGCACGTTAGTACCACCTAGAGACACATGAAGTGCATGTTAGCTTATCTATATTGGTTCCGTAATAAAATGTGAACATGTGAACCTAACTAGTGCTCATTCCTAACAAAAATGTAAGTTTGGAAGGTGGATATGATCATGTAAATGCTATATAATCATTTTGATGTTATGAGCATGTTTAGATAACTTTGAAATATATAAATGAAGCCTTAACTTACATATATAGGTTTCATAAGGAAGTATGAACATGATAGACCTTATTAATGAACTATACTAACAAAGTATAAGCTTTGAACGTGAACGTTGGTATGTTATGACGAGAATTAGAATTTGACATTTATGGACACATGTGATAGTACTCTTAGACTCATTCATGTGTCATGCATATATATATATACCATGATTAGTTGCCATGATTAAAGTTTAGCATGAACAAAGCATGTTTTCAAGATAATAACAATGCTAGCTACATATATGCAATACGAGCACTCATGAGCATGACTAATACAAGTTATATGAATATCTTATGTGTTTAAAAGCGACCATGTTAGACCATATGAGTTCGTGTCCTTGAATGGCTTTAGGTATTAACTTAAGAACCTATACCATGTACGATTGGATTTGGAAAAGTTATACAAGCATGAAAGTATCCTTTAAATATGAATACATGCTACGTGATATTATATGATGTTACTTGAACCCGATTTTGACGGTTAACTTAAGGAGATGCCGTAACTTGCTAAAATGAAATATATTTAGTATTGATTGTGGTCTTATGTGATATTAATAATATGCAAGCATGTTTGCAAATTGTTGAGATCTTATATAATATGAGAATGCGTTTAAACTCTAAAGAAGGAACGTTAAGGATAGAAATTATATTCTATATAACTGTGTAGCTAGGTAAAACTTAGCTTATGTGTTGATCGTATATTCAAAGAGAAAATGTGAAGTTAAATTATATGACTAATGAATATCATATATATACGTAACTGTATTACGATAGGAATTCGAAAGTGTTGATTTGCTTTTCGTGGATAAACTACGCTAAAGGCAAGTTCTCTTACTTACACTCTTTTAAAGTGCAAGTATCCTAACCGACGCATTTACCTTATGCAAGGAAATCTATGATTGTGAAAGTTTCCTAACTTATGCTCTTTTACTATGCAAGTATCCTATCTTGTGTATTGCGAACTAGTTTCCTATTTACTCGGTTGAATCGAATTAGCATACTTGAACTCTTATTTCATTAAAGCTATTATTCATGTTGAACTTAGTATTGTTCTTGAATATTGTGAAAGTGTCTATGCCATTTGATTCGGCTGGACTTATGTTATTGAAAAGCAACCCAAACTAATTGATTGGTGCGGGATCTGGTATTTGACTGAGAAGAACAACCTTCTTTGAAGGGAATATATAATTGTCGGAGAACCGACATGCACACTTGAGTATGGTTGATTGTTATGCATAACAAGGGTACTTTAGGCTGATCACCTGTTGTACCTGTTTTTGTTGGATTTTCAGTTTATTACTGTCAATTCTAGTAGAAGTTCATAGTCCGTAGTGACTACTCAGTATTCAATTATTTGAAATCTTGAATTGACTTATTATTGAATCATATTGATATTATCCTGTCCTTAGCGACTGATATTGAGAACTGTTGATATTCTTGTTATTCTTGAACTATCAAATCTTGTTATACCCTTTCGAGAATTGAGAATCTTATTACTCACCCTTATTGTATATTACTTGCTGGGCAATTTATGCTCATTCTTGCTTTCCCTAAAACATTTCAGTTAAGGCAGAGCATGGTGAACCTTCGGGCGTTGATAAGGGCAAGGGCAAAGCTACCAACTAGCTTATGTCTGTTATGTTTTAAATATATTAATATTGTATGAAGATGATGTAGTAAGACTGGATTTGATTATGTTTAAGCTTAAGTTAGATTATGTAATAAGTCGTTAACTGATATTATTATGAAATCTATTAAGTACTGTAGGTTGCGAGACTTGGGGGAATAATTATAATAAATCATTGTAAATTATTCTAGAATAGATTTTCCGCTGTGATCGTATGATATTTAATTATTATTATTGTGATGTATTACCATGAGCACGTGATGAACCGAATTCGAGAGACCAAGTGGCGGTCCTGGAATTTGGGGGCGTCACAGAACCAAACTAGAATTAAGTCTATAATCAATCCGGGTAGAATATAATATTCTATATGTGCATTCTTACTATATATATTTTATATATTATACAACATGCTTCGTATGTCAATTAATATGACGCGTATTTTATATATATATATATATATATATATATATATATATGTGCATGCGCGCTAAACAAGATTAGATAATTAATAACAAACCCCTCAAAGAATTTATATTAAGTCCTAAAGCGTTCAAAGATATTTGGAATATCGAACGTCGCCTTCTAGCATGATAAAACAATAGAGTATTGAATATTTAATATGAGTTTGTTGTTCACACACAAGGCGAGTATTAAATATTTGAGATGTTGTTTTATCACATTTAATGCTTATAAATTGACTGAACGATGTTGTTTTATTCTGCACACACAAGGACAATGTTTTTCTTTTGAATATATGGAAGTTCTAAGTAAGACTTAACTTAGATCGTTTTTGTTCGAATGTGCACACACTTGACTATTATGATCTAAGAGGCAAAATACAAGGAGTTACATTATGATGTAATTGACAAGAGTTGTCTGCCTATTTATTTATATATAGTTTGTTGTGTACACACAAGGCTATATACATTTGAAATGAGATCCTTATTCTCACTAGCAAATCTGTAATTAGATTTGTCGAACTATATATATTGAGGGTAATATAGTTTGAAGAAAATAGTGGGAGATACCAATTTAAAACAAGACCTAATTTATTCTGGTTATCAATAAAAGAATGTATGCTAAAATGTTGTTTAATTATAAATTCATTTACAGAATTTTACAATGTCTAAATTACTATCACTGCGTAGCATATTAGATGCTAATTAACCGAATCGAATTAAATGGATCGGTTATGGAATTTGAGAATAGTTCTCAAGGCTAAAAAGCTATCTTATGTCCTTAATACGCCTATCCCTGTAATGGTTGCAGATAATGCCTCTGAGGTAGAGATTGCTACTTTTAGAAAGTAGCAAAATGATGCATAGTTAGCTCAATGCATCATGCTCACATCCATGAGTAACAAGCTTTAGCGTCAGCATGAAACTATGGATGCTCCTACAATATTCCTACACTTCAAAGAGTTTAATGGTGAGGAAAGTTGGACTAATAGATATCAGATATCTAAGAAGCTCTTCCGATCTAGAATGACTGATGTTACTACAGTAAAGACACGTGTCCTTAAAATGATCAATCTGATTGAACAAGTAGGACAACTAGGTTTTGTCATGGATGGAAAATTGAGCAAAGATTTGATCTTGCACTCACTTCCGGACTCCTTATCACTATTGTTGTGAATTTTCACTTGAACAAGCTAGATATCAGCCTCGTTGATTTCCTTAACATATTGAAAACTGTGTAGAGTCACTTTCCAACCAAGAAAGACCAAGTCTTACTGCTAGGGATCAAAGGATCTTCTAAAAAAAAGAATGATTCAAAGAAGAAGTAGAAAGATAAACAAGGGTAAGTCTTTCTGCGTGTGGGAATGGAGCAAAGGTTGGTCCATTAACTGTAGGAACTTAATGTTTAACGCCGCCTACGGGAATGTCCATTAGATTAAATAATTAAAAATTTAATGAATGGACTTTACATACTTGACTTACATGAAAAATAATTTTAAATTGAGTAAACTAGTAAAAGAAAAGGAGATGATCATTCAAAGAGTTGAATATTTATATTTGGTGAAATACAAGTCTGAATAATTTGAAAGGTTCAAAGAATTCAGAAGTAAAACTAACTGGCAATGTATTATGATTCTTCGATTGGACTGAGGAATAAATACTTGTGCAATAAGTTTTAAGATCATCTTAAATGGTTTTCTCACATTGGACACTGCCTGATACACAATAATTGATTGGTGTATCTATAAGGAAAAATAGTGCCTTATTGGATATGGTGCGGTCCATAATGATTTTACTGACATTCCAGTATCCTTCTAGGGTAATGCTATGGAAACGGCTGCATATCTATAAAATAAGGTAACCTCAAAAATTCATCCCCAAGACTTCATAAGAGTTATGGACAAGGAGGATTCGTAATCTTAAGAATGTTAAGATAAAAGGTTGTCCAACTTATGTGAAAAGGTTTCAAAAATGATAAGTTTGGGACAACATTTGACAAGTACAGATTTGTGGGACATCCTAAAATAAATTTAGGGTATATATTCTATAATCCTACTTAGGAAAAGGTGTTTGTTGCAAAACACGCTGCCTTCTAAGATAAAAGTGTTTATCATTGAAGGGCTAGTGGGAGGATAATAGATCTTGAAGGAGTTCAAGAACCACAAATCACTATTAGTCAAAAGGAGGAACCTGTAGATAGACCTATTGTACCACAACCGAATCATAAATCTGGAATAGTCCCGAAGATACCTGGGAGGTATGGATTCATCATACATGATGATGATGAGATACTCATCATAGAGGATGATGATCCAGTTATATACGATAAGGCTACGAGTTATAGACACTCCGAGAAATTGTAGATAACCATAAAATCCAAAAATGGATCTTTGAAGAATTGCTCAAGAGCATTTAAATTTTACTTGTTATTGTAGCTTATTATTACTAAATTTGGTAAATGGACGTGGAGACGCCCTTCCTCAAATATAAATTATTAGAGGAGAATGTATGTATGAAACAGCCAGATGGATTTGTTTCAATGATTGAAGAAAATCAGGTATATGAGCTACAACAATCCATTTATGGATTAAAGCAAGCTTCTTGTAGACACTCGAAATTTTCTTTCCCTGTTACTAACACTGTAGGAGGGCAAAATTATCTTATCAAATCAACCCTGGTCTCAATACCGGGTTATCAAATCAACCCTGGTCTCAATACCGGACCATCAACTCAACCCCGGTCTCAATACCGGGTCATCAAATCAACCCTGATCTCAATACCGGGTCATCAACTCAACCCCGATCTAAATATCGGGCCATCAAATCAACCCTAGTCTCAATACCGGGCCATCAAATCAACCCCGGTCTCAATACCGGGTCATTAACTCAACCCCAGTCTCAATATCGGGTAATCAAATCAACCCCGTTCTCAATACCAGGTCATTAACTCAACCTCGGTCTCAATACCAGGCCATCAAATCAACCCCGGTCTCAATACCAGGCCATCAAATCAAACCCGGTCTCAAAACCAGGCCTTTAACTCAACCCCGGTCTCAATACCGGGTCATCAACTCAACCCTGGTCTCAATACCGGGCTGTTAACTCGACCCCGATTTCAATATCGGGCCGTCAAATTAATCCCGGTCTCAATACCGGGTCGTCAAATCAACTCCAGTCTAAATATCGGGTCATCAACTCAACCCCGGTCTCAATACCGTGTCATCAGCTCAACCCCGATCTCAATACCGGGCCATCAAATCAACCACGATCTCAATACCGGGTCATCAACTCAGCCCTGGTCTCAATATCGGGCCGTTAACTCGACCTTGGTCTCAACACCGGGCCATCATATCAATCCCGGTCACAATGCTGGGTCATCAACTCAACCCCGATCTTAATACCGAGCAATCAAATCAACCCTAGTATTAATACCAGGCCATCAAATCAACCCCGGCCTCAATACCGGGCAGTCAAATCAATCCCGGTCTCAATACCGGGCCGTCAAATTAACCCCAATATCAATATCTGGTTATCATATCAACCCAGTCTCAATACCAAATCGTCAAATCAACCCCGGTTTCAATACCAGGCAATCAAATCAATCCCAGCCTCAATACTGGGCCATCAAATCAACCCCGGTCTCAATATCGGACCGTCAAATCAACCCCGGTCTCAAATACGGGGCTATCAAATCAACCTCGGTCTCAATACCGAGCCATTAAATCAACCCCGGTCTCAATACCGCGCCGTCAAATCAATCTCGTTCTCAATACCGGGTCGTCAAATCAACCCTAGTCTCAATATCGGGCCATCAAATCAACCTTGGTCTCAATACCGGGTCATCAAATCAACCCCGGTCTCAATACCGGGCCGTCAAATCAACCCCGGTCTCAATACTGGGCCTTTAACTCAACCCTGGTCTCAATACTGGGTCGTCAACTCATCCCCGGTCTCAATACCGGGCCATCAAATCAACCCCGGTCTCAATGCCGGACCGATAAATCAACCCCGGTCTCAATACCGGGCCGTTAAATCAGCCCCGATCTCAACCCGGGAGGTACAGGTCAGCCCCGATCTCAACCCGGGAGGTATAGGTCAGCCCCGATCTCAACCCGTGAAGTACAGGTCAGCCCCGGTCTCAATCCAGGAGGTACAGGTCAGCCTCAGTCTCAACCTAGGAAGTATAAGTTAGCCCCAGTCTTAACTCAGGAGGTATAGGTCAGCATCGGTCCTAACCCGGGAACTACAGATCAGCCCCGTTCTCAACTCGGGAAGTGAAGGTCATCCTTGGTCTCAACCCGGGAAGGAAGGTCAGCTTCAGAAACAAACCTAAAGCCTCGCAACATCTCCAGAAGAAAACCTGGAGTGACCTAGTCAATCTCAGAGACAACATTGAGGACAAACAGACTCTACTGGGATCCAAGTCTTGAAAACAGCCCTAGGAAGTCAACCAAAGGCCATGCCGACATTAAAGGCAAAATCAGGAGGGGTAAAATGGTTATTCTACCAACTTCAAGCCGATTCGATCAAAATCAAGCTGAATTAATGCCACCAAGGTCAGAACAAACCATAACGATGACCCCGAGTGCAAACAGCGTAAGACAGCTCAACTGACAAACTACGGTGAATCAAAGACCTGTTATGAACTAGTTTTCTTGGACCCAAATTTTTTTTATCCCATATCATTGTGACACTCTCGGCAAGGGCTTTTCAAAAAGGTATCGCACACCTCAAACGGACGCTTCGATCAAAAGTTAGAAAGTTTCGACTTTGACTTTGCGTTGCTCAGAGTGCACATACTTCGAGACAACAGAACCCGCTGCGGGGCCACGACACATGGAGACACACCTCTACCTGCGGCTGTCGTAGGTAGAGTGGAGGCTCCACGTTCTATAAATAAGGGGGCACCCCCCCTCTTATTTTCATAATTCAGAAACGCTCTGAACCTCTGCCCGTTTGATTTTCTACT
This sequence comes from Panax stipuleanatus, assembly GCA_020205555.1. NCBI lineage: Eukaryota > Viridiplantae > Streptophyta > Magnoliopsida > Apiales > Araliaceae > Panax > Panax stipuleanatus. The sequence goes on from CM035122.1 coordinate 50,508,959, forward strand.
ATTTTTATGTCTTCCAAGCCCAAATTTTTTCACTCTAACACGTAGATATACCCACATACTACCACATATCAGAAAATAACTGGTAGAGTCGGACGTTTAAAGTTTACAATTTGGCAAAAAGCCCGTGTAGCAGCCCGTCGTGAGTATTTTTACTATCAGCAAGTCAATACTACTACTTCGCACTTTTATACACTTGCACGTTAAGTTTCATTTTCTAAATATGCCCGGAACTCTATTCCGTGGTCGTTTTCATCAATTTTTGGTATATTGTTGCACATAAACGCATTTTTTGGCATTTCTACAACTCTGATTGACGATCCGTCACTTCTAGCAGCTTTTATATGCTTGCATCTTCGTTGTTAGCAACTTTGTCGGACTGGGTTATCTTCCTAGTCCGGGTTTGTCTTTTTTTGTATATATTTAACTGTATATATACTAACTTTTCAATTATGTCAAGCCCGGATGTCAAATCCGCGGTAGTTTACTGCTTTTATATATAAATATGCATATATAAGCAGCTTTCACCGCCACTGAGTTATCTTCCCAGTCTTGGTTGACTACTTTTCTGTCTATATATATATATATATATATATATATTAGTTTGGCCTGGATTATTCTGTGGCCTTTTTACTATTTTTATATATAAATATGCATACATAAGCAACTTTCACCACCACTGGGTTATCTTCCCAGTCTTGGTTGACTACGTTTCTGTACATTTACATTCCAGTTCGACCTGGATCATTCTGTAGCCTTTTTACAGCTTTTATATATATTTATGCATATATAAGCAGCCTTCACCATACTTGGTTATCTTCCCAGTCTTGGTTAACTACGTTTATGTACATTTACATTCCAGTTCGGCCTGGATCATTCTGTGGCCTTTTTACTGCTTTTATATATATTATGCATATATAAGCAACCTTCACCATACTGGGTTATGTTCCCAGTCTTGGTTGACTACGTTTCTGTACATTTACATTTCAGTCTGAGCACCGGTGTGAAAACCCATCGCCCTTTACAACTTTTGTATATATATTATTGTATATATATTGCTTTACTCGCTTTTTACTAAATTACTGCTTTAAATATTCATTTCATATGAATCGGCACTGACATATCTGCGGGCGAACTAGATTTATTTAAATCTCGCCAACTCTAGCTTTCAAACGGTTCTAATTCGGTACAGACAGAACCGGGAAGCTAGAATTGCTGAGATTTATTTAAATCTAGCATTTTTCTAGTTTCAATTGTAAAAGCAACCTCGCGGCCCTTAGATCGCTATCTAGTGGGAATGAGACGCTTCGGCTAGATGCCAACCAGGATTTACTGAATGAATTCTCGGTTTTGGAGACATTTGGGGTATATATTTGTTTTTGTGCAAATTTGAACTGTGCAGGTTTATTGGCTACTCATATGTGAGCCTAGGAATCGTGGGATTCACGATCAAACTGATCAGAATCTGATTCCCACGATGCACAAACTCCACTTTACGAATGTACACTACTAGTTTTTCTGTAAAATGCACATCTAAAAGTCCTTAAAACGGGTATCCATATTTAAGGTCTCAACATAATGAGAATAATGGTTTGCCATGTCAAAGTCCCTCCGATGGCTATCATGCCCATAAGGAGACCGACATTTGTATATATGTTGTGGTTGAGGATGTTTCGCAGCCCGACAATCACCATTCCAATTGTGCCTGAAGGCTGAAAAGATAAAATTAAAGTACCAATATGCTTCAATTCCTATGTTAGCGTAGGGGTTTGATAAAATGCTTTCAAATCATCATTTTAATAATCTTTTTCGGGAAAAAAGCTTTTGCAAATCAAATCAAACACTTTTACAAATCAAATCAAAAATGTTTTGCAAATCAAATCAAACCCTTCGTATATAGGTTCAACGATGCATAGACATGCTTTTCAAATCAAACATAGGCCTAATTTTCAAACAACATACACACACATATTTCAGTTTTTAAAGGGAAATATTGAAAAGATGCGGTACCTTGTTTACACGGGAGTTGTGGGGTGCCTAACACCTTCCCACACTTAACCAAGCCCCCGAGCTCAAAACTTTGTTTTCAAAGATCAACTTTCAACAGTGTCCAGCAATTGGGCCTCTTCCAAACAAAACTCGGTTGAGTTGGTACAACCATTTTAAATCTACCAACTGGCGACTCTGTAAAACATTCAAATCGTCGACATGATACATGTTGTCCTTTTCCTAAAAAACCCTTCAAAAACTTTTTTCACAAATAAAAAGAGTAAGGGTAGAGATAACTTAGGAGGAGAGAAAGATCCAAGTTGTGACCCGACTCGCGGATTTTTGCCCTACGTCAACAGGTGGCGACTCTGCTGGGGACAGTAGAGGGCTTAAGCCGCGTTCAAATCTTTTCAAATATTTCCTTTTCAAAACTACGTATGTGTGAAATGATGTGTCTTTACATTAAATGAATGCGTGAATGCTGCGTCTTTACATTGAATGAATGTTTTCCTGCTTTGTAGTGCTACACACCCATATTAGTGCTTCGCACCAACTGTCATCATATGCATACGGTGAGGACGATGAATGTGAATGTATGTTGTGTTCCTCCTTCGAGAGGCAAAACCCGTCGATGATAAGTAATGTCTCCGGGGACGACTTAGTCTCTGAGGCTCATAAAAATGCACCACCTAGATTCTCTCCACTTGAAAGATCGGATTAATTTTCCTCTAGTAGATTGCAATGATCTATGGACCTTCATACCAAAAAGCCTCGAAAGTAACCTAGGATAGGTCAGCCTCTAATTAACCAAATCTGATGGGAAGCTTCCTCATGCCTCCCTCTTTTAATTCAATGTCAAAGTTTTCAATTCCAAATGTAAAGGAACACTATGTAAATATCATAATAAAAGATTTACATTTCATGTCGTATATATCTTGTCATCATGTCATCAAAACAATTAACCTCTGTTTTGCAGGATAAGATTTAAAAACCACATCATGGCACGCATCCTATCCCTGCCTACATCAAGAAATTGACACGCCTACGTTTTGTTGTAGGTGAAAAATTGGTCCTGTCACTAGATTTAAATCCAAGAAAGCACTAAGTCCATCCACGGACATGACTTCGAGTGCTCAACCAAAGTCCACCCCTGTATCTAGGGAAGAGTTCGAAAGACTGAAGAATCCGATAGCCGAATTAGCCAATTTTTTAAGAGAACAAAGCAAGGCTCTTAAAGGGAAGCAAGCCCAAACTCACACAGAACCGGGAACATCTGGTGGTACTGGTGGCGGTCAAGAGACTGAAAAGGTAGAAACTCAGATTACTGGACCTCAAAACCAAGAAACAACCAACAAAACCCCTGAAATCACCACCCTCAACAAAGAATAGGAAGCTGGTGACATTCTGAATAAAGTACAGCAGATGGAAGAAACTCTCCGGTCTATCAAAGGGACTAGGGCATTCGGCAGTGTTAATTACTCTGACCTCTTTATATTCTCCGGGGCTTGTTATCCTGAGAAATTTTAAGTTCCCAATTTCAAGAAATACGATGGATTGGGAGACTCTTATACACACATGAAGATATTCATTGGAGAACTCGGATCCTATGCAGAGGATGAGAAACTCCGAATGCAGTTATTCCAAAAGAGTATGACTGAAGAGGCCAGAGCCTGGTATGCCCGTCTAGACAACTCTAAGATTCACAAATGGGAAGAGTTGTCCCATGCCTTCCTCAGTCACTACAGCTTCCAATCTCAGTTGGCTCCAGATAGATACTAGATAACCAAAATCAAGAAAAAGAACACTGAATCATTCAGAGAGTATACCCAACGATGGAGGCAGGTTGCAGCCCAAGTCATCCCAGCCATGACTGAGTCTGAGATAGTCATGACCTTCATCGACATCTAAGAAGCTAGATATTATGAGAGGGTCCTAGCAGGCGTAGGAAAACCATTTTCTGAAATGATCAAACATGGCGAAATGGTAGAAATGGGGCTCAAGTTCGGGAAGATAAAGGATCTAACCGCCCTCGAAGCTGTTGCTGAACATATCCAGTCCAAAAATTACGGGAGTAATCCCCGAAGGGTATATAAGAAGAAAGATGAAGAAATGTCCTTAGTGTTACAAGGACAGAATCAAAGAGGTGAGTCAAACAGTATGCCCATTCAAAGGAGAAACTATACCCCTTTTCAAACTCTTGCGCAGCCTTCAAACCCTCCATTCCAGAAAAATATGGAGGTCAGGTGTCGAAGAACTTTCACCCCTCTAGGGGATTCACTCGAGAATGTGCTAAAGTCGTTGACAGCACAGAAAAAGATAGTATAACTCCTTCCACCAACCAACAACGGTGTACGGAATTTCGACCCAAGCAAGAAGTGTGCTTACCATTCTGGATCTCCGGGCCATGACACTCAAGACTGTTGGTCTCTCAAGCACAAAATCCAAGACTTAAGTGACAATGGAGAAATTGTGGTGACCAAACCATAACAACCACACGTACAAGACAATCCTCTCCTTCAACATAAAGGGGAGAATGTCAATATGATCAGCACCACAAGTGGAGAAGGATCCAAATACCTCCGTTATGTGGGAGAATCAACTTCATCCAATAACACCCAGACAATTGGGAAGTCTCAGAAATGCGGTTCCTAATAGAGCAGGAGATAAAATCTATCAAGGAACAAATTGAACAGTTAGCAGAGCTGGTCGTCTACCAACATCAGATCACCAGATAGAAGATGAAATAAGCCAACCCGTTTGACGATGATTGTCCACGCACACCAAAAATCAATCCCAAGAGGTATCACTATTGGTCTCATGAGCATGAACCTCGGACCGACAAAATGGTTAAAGATGAGAATGTCCACACTAGTAGGAAATTCTTATTTCAAAGGAATTTCACCAACCAGAACCAGTCGATGGAGGATATCCTCCAAATGCTAATCAACGAGGGAATGGTTGCAGATTTATTACCTCCACTAAACCCTCAATCCAGAAAATTCAAGCCTGACCAAATCTGTCAGTATCACTCCAATTCACCGGCCATGATACTGAAGATTGTTGGGCACTTCGTAACCTAATTCAGGACATGATTGAGAGTGGTGAATTGATAAAAGGGAATAGGGATTATGACCTCCCAGATAAAGATAGTCTCTTTTTCCCCACTACATGGAATCAGGATACAGTAGCTGTCATCTTCTGTGATAAGGAGTCAACCCTCACACCCTTAGTACTGCTAGGGAAAGGAGTCCAAGAAATATAAAATCCTGTGAAGGTGGCCGCACCCGAGCCTTTGATCTTGCCCTTCAGGCCTCAGTGTCCATCTATTAGTCTGAAGAGGGTCCCATGGAACTACGGGAACGATGAAGGTTCCACCTCAAATAACATTGCCATTGTTCCAAAGGATAATCCATTATACCTGCCTCAGCAGGTGATCAAAGCAGTCATCAAAGCCAAAGAAAAGGTGACTGATGAGAAAATTGAAGAGTTTCTCATCAAAATGGGACACAATGAAATCAAAATCGTGCAAAGCTTGAAAGATGCACCCAAGAAGATGTCCATCCTAGACTTGGTATTATCCTCTGTGGATCATCGTAACATTCTAGTTAAAGTACTATAAGAAGCCCATCTGCCAAAGACAGTGGATGCCGAAAAATTTTGTCACGTGGTAGAACACATTTTCAAACAACAATGTGATATCTTTCACTGACAATGATATCCTTGCAGAAGGAACGGGCCATCGTAAGTTCCTGCATATAGCTGTGATGTCTTCCGGGTATGTGATCGGAGGTGTGCGCATAGATGGAGGAACATCCCTCAACATCTATCCCTACAATACCTTGGAGAAAATAAAGATCAACCCAAACCAGATCAAAACAAGTCATGTGGTAATTCGAGCTTTCGATGGATCTCGCCGACAAGCCATGGGAGAAATAGAGCTTCATCTAGAGATTGGTGCACACACTTTCTATGTGTCCTTTTAGGTGCTTAACATCACCACTGGATACAACTTATTGTTGGACAGGCCATGGATCCACATGGCAGGAGCAGTGCCATCCACCCTCCATCAACTGCTCAAATACATTATCAACGACAACCTCATCACGATCAACGTTGAACCAGAATATCCTGTCTGCATACAGGGAGACATGCCAGTGATCATCCTGGATGCAGAGATTGAACTTGCAAATTTTCAAGCCCTAGAGGTGAGTGATAATCAGTATCTACCTATCGGAGCACCAGCCCTGAAACCAAAGGTCTCCACCGAGGTCATGACAGTGGGCCAGAAGATGGTATCTTTGGGTTTCCAACCTGGAGAAGGGTTAGGAAAGAATCAACAATGTATCAAGAGTCCAATACAGATCCCGAGTCAGATTGGGAGAGCCAGATAGGGATACTCATCCGGGTCAAACCACCGGAACCTCCACAAGCATCCTAAGGCTCATGCTTCCATAATATTGCTGCCCAACCTTACTGGTGTCGGATGGGTGAAACCCATGTGGAAAATCCCAGCTGTGGTATCAACCATGTTATTTCCTCCCATTATACCAGCAAGTGAGAGAACAACTCCCAAATCCGAGGTGGATAACTAAAAGGGAAAAGAAAAGATCATGTACAAAGGACGTGACCCATTTGCTAACATGTGGGTCATCATAAACTACGAGGGTATGAATGATGAGATCCCAGACAGCGACAATGAGGATCAGATTCAAATTACTCACATCAAGAAGGGAAAGGGGTGATGTTCAAAGAAAAACCCCGACCCTATTAGAAAGAATGTCTCAGTCATCATCCGAGATGAGATAGACGAGCACAAATCCTTGATCCTTCCTGTTTATGAGGATCTAACCCTGGATAACTGGAGCAGTGTCCCTTGCCTCAGTCAAAAAGGGTAAAGGGGCAGAGAGTACATCTGCCCATTAATCATGCTTTCATTTACTACTTACTTTTGATTGCACAGCTATAGCAGTAACTTTTGTCATGCTTTGCCAAATGCTCTGTATATTTAAGCAGTTATATATATTAAAATGAAAGAATTTTTGTTTTTAGGACTCAAGCATTGGATGTGTTCGTCTCTGCTGATGAGATGCCAACCTGTCACAATGACTACGACTTTGATGTATAACTAAACTTCAACTTGATGGATATTGATCAAGAGGAGGAAGATGACTATGAGGTTCTCAAGGAAATCAAAGATTAGGTAGAAGACAAACCCAAGCCAAACCTCGACCAAACCACCACTATCAACATAGGAACCTCCGAAAATATCAAAGAAATCCAGATAAGCTTAGACCTTACCCAAGACCAAAAGCCGACCTGATCGAACTACTAATATAGTTCCAGGATATATTTGCATGGTCACATGAACACATGATTGGCCTGTCCACTGACATTATCATCCATCGAATGCCCATTAAAGATGGATTCAAGCCAGTTAAATAAAAGCTCAGGCGATTGAAACCTGAATGGAGTCTGAAAGTCAAAGAAAAAGTTGTTAAATAATTCAAAGCCGGAATCATCATGGTATCAACATACCTAGAATGGCTGTCAAACATAGTCCCTGTACCTAAACCCAGAGGGAAAGTACGAGTATATGTGGATTACCAGGATTTGAACAAAGCGTGTCTCAAGGATAATTTCATGGTACCTTTCATCCACATCTTAATAGACAATACGGCACAGTACGACATGTATTCTTTCATAGATTGTTTTGCTAGTTACCATCAAATCATGGTTGCTGAAGAAGACCAGGAGAAAACGGCTTTCATCACTCCTTGGGGAACCTTCTATTATAGGCAACTATCCTTCGGCCTCATTAATGCCAGAGCCACGTATCAGCGAGCCAAGATGGCCCTATTTCATGACATAATGCACAAAGTGATAGAGGTTTATATGGACGACATCATCATCAAATCTCAGAGGGAGGATGATCACATCGAACATCTTAGGAAGTTGTTCAACAGGTTGCGCAAGTACAACCTCAAGCTGAATCCCGCCAAATGTGCTTTTGGCGTCAAAGTAGGCAAGCTGTTAAGATTTTTGGTGAGTAATCAAGGCATCGAGCTAGACCCTGCCAAGATCAAAATCATCATTGAGATGCCAGTACCTCAAACAGAGAAGGAGATACATGGGTTCCTAGGAAGAATCAACTTCATATGCCGATTTATTTCCCAGCTCACAGCAACCTGTGAGCCCTTAATCAAGCTATTAAAGAAGAATTTCTCCACCAAATGGAATGAGAATTGTCAACAAGCCTTCCTTGCCATCAAAAAGCGGCTGATCGAAGCACCTGTTTTGGTACCTCCAAGGGAGGGAATTCCCTTGTTTATGTACCTGTCCGTCAATGCCAATGCAATGGGCTGCATGTTAGGACAGAAGGATGATAGTATCAAGGAGAGAGCCATCTACTACATTAGTAAAATATTCAGCAGTGGTGAACAAAAATACACGCTGATCGAGAAGACATGTTGTGCATTAGCATGGGCCTCCATGAGGTTGCAACACTATTTGCATGGGCACACGACCTACCTCATATCCCGCATGGATCCACTCAAATATGTATTCAACAAGCCAATGTTGAATTGTCGACTGTCCAAATGGAAGTTAATCCTACAACAGTTCGACATTGTCTACGTGATTCAGAAGTCAATCAAGGGTCAAGGCATTGTAGATCAATTAGCTGAAGCACCTTTAAGAGGGTTCGAGCCCCTGGAGACTTATTTCCCAGATGATGGGATCATGACAATTCAACAACTCTAGCAAGAGAATATAGTCCAACCATGGAAAATGTATTTTGACGGAGCAGTAAACATGGAAGGTGCCGGAGCTAGGGCAGTCCTTATCTCTGGAACAGGAGAATAATATCCTGTGGCTACCAAACTTCAATTTGGCAACACTAATAACACAGTCGAGTATGAAGGCTGTATAATGGGGTTGAAACTAGCCCAATCCAGGGTTATCAAACACCTACTTATCTTTAGAGACGCTGAGTTGGTTATCAGGAAAACCACTGGGGCGTATCACACCAAAGAACTGCATTTGCTGCCCTATCATCGGTAGGTCGTCAAAATATCACTGGAGTTTGAAGGCATAACCTTCAACCATATTCCTCGGGGTAGGAATGACTTCGCTGATGCATTGGCAACGTTAGCGTCATTAATCCGCATATCCGATAGGAGTGGGATTCCCTACATCAAATTCACAATTTAGAAAACCCTGACATACGGGAATTACATTGGAGAAATATCAGATGAAATACCTCCTGTCAATCGTCCTTTAGTATTAAGATATCAAGGAATATCTCCGAGACGGATCTACACCCACTGGGGCAAGTCAATCCAAGTGAAAGAGGATTCAAAAAATGGCCATGAAATTCTATCTGAGCGGAGATGCACTCTATAAAAGAGATCCCGGAATAGGCCTTTTAAGATGCCTTGATAAAGAGCAAGCCTAGAGACTGATGGATAAAATCCACGGTGGAGTCTGTGGTCCACACATGAGCGGTCATCTGTTGGCCAAGAAAATATTAAGGATATGGAATTATTGGATCTCGCTCAAAGCTGACTGTGCTGATCACGTCAAGAGATGTTTTCAATGCCAAATACATGGGAATGCCATATATGCTCCTCCAAATGAGCTACACAACACGAGTTCACCATGGCCTTTCTCCATGTGGGGAATGGATGTAATCGATCCAGTGGAACCAAAAGCCAGCAATGGTTATCGATTCATCTTCACCCTGATCGATTACTTCACCAAATGGGTTGAAGCAGCCTCCTTTCCCAAAGTCACCAAAGAGGTTATCATTGGTTTCATCAGAAATAATGTCGTCTGTCAATATGGACAACCGGAGGTGATCATATCGAATAACGCTAAGAACCTGAATAATCAAATAATGAAGGAACTGTGCAGTAAGTTTCACATCAAGCATCTCAATTCTGTCATCTATTGGCCCAAGATGAATGGCGCGGTCGAAGCGGCCAACAAGAACATCAAAAAGATCATATAGAAAATGTTCGCCAATCACAAAGAATGGCCTGACCTGCTACCTCTAACCCTGTTAGCATACTGGACGTCAATGCACACCTCTATTGGGGCTACACCCTATTCATTAATCTATGGCATGGAAGCAGTCCTCCCCATAGAAGTAGAGATGGAGTCCTTACGAGTGTTAATCAACGCTCAGATGGACGAAGATCAGTGGTTGCAAGATCGATATCATCAATTGTCCCTTATAGATGAAAAGAAAGCTACAACCATTTTCCATGGGTATTATATCAACAAAGGATTGCTCGATCCTACAACAAGAAGGTCCAAATATGATAATTCAAAGAAAACGACTTGGTACTGAAGAAAATTTTGGCCAATCAAGATGAAGCTAAAGGAAAGTGCGCCCCTAATTGGGAAGGCCCTTTCATTGTCAAGGAGGTATTGACGGGAGGAGCTATCAGACTACAAGAAATAGACGAGACCGAATTTCCCTAACTCATCAATTCAGATACAGTGAAAAGGTACTATGTCTGAAGCCCATGCATAGCCACATCCGGGTCCTACAAATCAAATCAGGTTTGGTTTTTTCACGAAAAAGCCAGAACTACGAATGACCTGATCTCCCTCCACTCGGGAGTATGTAGGCAGCCATTTCTGGTGCGGTCAAACCAAAAAAAAAAGAATTAATCCAAAAATTCATCAAACCAAACTCAAAACCTAAGATAAATACTTTTCAAACCTCTCTCACATGAAATTGAACTACGAATGACCTGATCTTCCTACACCCTGAAGTACGTAGGCAGCCATTAACGGCACGGTTTGACCTTCAATAAAAATAAAAACCAAATATAAAACCAATCCCAAGACACCAAAACTATATAAAAGCTAAGTCCTATCAAGCTACCCTAGTCAACAGACCCATCTGAGATACTCTCTGACATCTCAACTGTCAATCCATCAAGGAAAAGCTCAAGATACATCAACAACAGTGAGTCATGAAAGAAGTGGTAATCACTCAGCAATGACAATACATATCCAAATAGAAAAGTGAATCAAAAATATATTTCTCTGATATATAACACTGTTTGATATATACATAGTGTCCTGTACATGATAAAAATAGCTGATCTAGTATGTGCAGAAAAAATAAAGCTAGTCTATGGACCCAAGGATAAGCGGGCCAGCAATGCCACCACGAAATCTCTCTCTGAAGATGGAGGAGCAGCTGCAAGTGCAATAACCTCAGCCTCCATACGACTCAAAACCTCCATAGTCATCTGCAGTGTGGCACTGTGGTCATTAATATATGCACTCATATCGGTGACCAGACCAGGAGTATAAGATCGGAGAGCAGTACTGTAAGCAATGTGGAAATCCCGGGAAGCTATGGCCTCGTCCCTCTCCACGAAAGCTGCATCTCTAGTAATCAAAGTCTCCTCGATCTCAACAAAAGCTGTAACTCTGGCAGATCGAATCTCCTCTCTCTCAATCAATCCTGCATCTTGAGCGGCTCGAGCCGCATCTCTCTCAGCCAAAGCTATATCTCTGCCAGACAAAGAGGTCAGCATCAGCGCTCTAGCCTAATCCCTCTCAAAGGTTATCCTAGCTAGTGAGTCCGCCAAAGCCGGATCTGTCCCTGCAAGAATGATCGGTAGATCACTAACTAGTGCTGCTGTCAGATCCATGAATAACTCATCCTTGGTAGAAGACTCAGGATCCTCTATAGGCTTCTCCTCGTCTGAATCTGCAATAGGAGCTGACTGGATGAATGCAGCTGATGCTATATCTGCCTCCAACCACGCTGAGTACTCTAAAGAATGATACGGATGGCTACTAGAGAAATCAGCCCTCTCTCTGTGAGTCCAACACTCATACACTCGAATCAAGTCAGTAGATGACGTAGATGAAGTTGATATCCTCTAATCAACAGCCCCCCTCAAATAGATCCAGGCTCTGATACTGATCAAACTGGCCCATAACAGCCAGAGGATGATAAGTGGTCACTCCCCTTAATCCCGCTAGGGGCAGATAGTCCATGCCAGATGCATGGGTAATAAAGCTATAGGGAGAGGCTAGCCCTAAGCACGACAAAATCAAGAACGAATGCTCAATATTTGATAGAAATGTCGACCATGTCTCTGCATCGGTACACTCCGCCGGCTGAAAGAAGTAGGACATAGCTATATTATGGGAAAAATAGTACCCATAATGCCTGAAAGATCCAATCGGTCTTATATTGGACATAAGCCATACATATAACAAGATCGAACTGCCTCTGAAAAACCCCTCCGGGTGGGTAAAACAGTGAGTGGCTGACCTTAGCGTCTCAGCCAATATTATAGGAATAATGGTGCTACCCTGCCTAAGGGTTCTAACCACGACTACCAATCCCACATCCAAGTGGTCCAAGCGTAGCAGCATATAGACATAGGATATGATGCACATCAACAAAATGTCTATCCTGGCCAAATGCCACGCCTTTGTCGAGACGATAAAATCCCCGGCATACCGATCATAGTTGTCGAGCTCACCAAAGCGATCGATCAAGAACTCAATAGGGACCACCCGTTCAGAGATGATCTCATCCCTCACCACGCTCTGGCAAAGACCTGACATCCGTGTGAACGGTTTTCTCATATCGCTGATCGCTATCCGAGCGCAGGGCATCTCTAAGGCTAAACCAGTAAACCGTTGATACCTCTCAAGAGTCGGCGTCAGCTCATGCTGTCCAAAATGGAAGACCTGTCTCTCAGGTATCCAAAAGGGTAAAAGACCGTCCATGAACCCATATGGAACTCAAAAGTCTGCAAGGGCCAATGAATGCCCCAAAATCTGATCAACTGTCCCTCTGGCTGAGAGGGATAAACTGCTATACCATGATCTCAAGGATGAAGCCACCTCAGATGGTGGCAAATGCTCAACTCGACTAATGGTAAATGGCATCATCTGTATCATCAGATCACAAGACTATCCAGGGGTCAAATCTGAACTCATCTATCTAAATGCATACACATGACATAATACATGCATGATGACAAATATAAACATAATGTGATGGATAGGAAATATCATGAATATCTACAACAAACTATTTACTACGAGCATCATCCATGTCTGATAATACAAAGTAAAATAAAAAGTACGGGGATATGGGGCACCACCACCCAATTACTAACAGTGGTCTATCAAAATGAGGCACAACCGCCAAATAGCCAAAATAGTGGCTGATCAAAATATATAGTTGTTATAGCTATCCAAAAAGATACAGATAATCTATGATCAGGTTATTAACCTGCTCCATCTCCTCTGTGGATACAAAGTTGCGGTCATCAGGTATGTTTGGGCGGTGTAAGGGAGGATCTGCCCCTGTAAAACTGCTAGAAAATGGACCTAAAGATGGGCCCTCTCCTAAGCTGGATGGGTCAAAAGAAGATGCCTCTAGCGGATCTCGGCCAAGGTGCCTAATAAAAAAGCAAGCTCTCTCCAACTCCCTGGTCAGCTCTGCAATCTGATCTGAATGAGTGGGCTCCCTGAGGCAAGCTATTCAGTTTGTCATCATCACAGACCCTAGCACCATGTCTTCCATGAACTGGGTGGCACGAGTCTGAGCTCCAATCGTGCGAGGACTCCACCAGCTACTAAATGCCTCCCGGCTGAACTGGCCCTCTGATAGGGTGAAGCCATCTATGCCCTCCATACGGATATCTGTCAGTGGCAAGAATAAAGGCCAATGATGCCAAGCAGGAGGAACAATGGGAATGCGAATCTACCCCATGATGCTCCTGATAGCACGCTCTCCTAAATAGAGCTCCCAGCCTCCCTCTGTCAAAATTGGGACCCTGCGATTCGGCAATGCAAACTCTCGACTAGTAGGGAAGCCTCCCTCAAATCCGACAGTCAAAAACTCAGAGGTACACGGCATCCAGGAGATCGATCCAGCCGTCAAAAGCTCCAACTGTAGGAGGGCATGGGTGAATCCCTTAGCAACAGGGAGGTCCGTCAGAGTGGAGTGATGCCAGCCACGACAGGCACTGGCTCACCCTCGAACTCAATGCCAGTGATGAACCTCCAGTCCATAAAGCCGTCATCACCTCAAAGTCCAGCAAATGAAGGGACTGAGTCTGGTGGAACCAGCGCTCAGACAAAGCCCTCATATGCCCCTAGGGGCAGCGCCGGGGAAGAATAAAAAAGAAATCTTGAAACCCCCATCCATCAACGATATCCCTGTAGTCCGGATGCAAAGTATGATACAGGGAGTGCACGTTAAACCAGTTCCCTCGAGGCTGCGTAAAGCCGGGAATCTGCATTAAAAAACCAACCCATGTTAAAAACCTATACCCTGAGAATGGCAAAAGGAAGAAAGAGAATCCAGAAAGAAGAAAACTTCAAGTTACCTCATTGGCATGAAGAAATCTTGATGGATGACGACTTAAGTCTCCCAACAGATCCTGGGTCAGCACAATAATGCCCGGAACCTCTCCACGCAGGGCCTGAGCTGGGGCAGTAGCTGCAAAAGGATCCTGCTCATCATCAATATCAATCGGCGGCTCGTCTTGGGCTGGACAAATCACCGACTCCTCCAATCTACGAGGCGGTGGAGCTGGATGTAGCTGAGGAACATCAAAAGGCCTTATACGTCTAACACCTGAAACGACTCTGCTGCCACTACCGGGTCTATCTCTGTCCATCACCTGGACCAAGTCTCCAAATCACCTCAGAAAGGGTGTGGTAAGCCTAAAATCGGTGGTTTATTATTTTAAATCAGTACTCTATGCATTTCTAAGTCCTAAAAACATGCATGAGTCAGTCAAAAATACCTAGTGAAGTTAAAACTACATGTTTTTTAAAAGATAAGTCCTAAAAACATGCATGGTCAGTCAAAAATCTCCAATAGAGTTAAAATTGCATATTTATTAATTGCTCGGGTTTTGAATTTTTTTTGCCAGAGTCTCCTTTATAAAATGGATTGTTCGCATGCACAATAGGCATGTCTAGGTTGCCATTCAGTAGCACACCTTCCCAAAAATAGGAACAGTTTGTATTTATGAAAAAAAATCAAAAGTCAACTTCACATGGTAACTAAATTATCATGGACATTTTTAGTTGAAAATCGAGGCTTACTACGCCTCAAAAAGGATGAGTAAATTGATCAAAAAGAGCAAAGTATGACTGTCTCAGAATCTGAATTTCTTACATCTAAACGTGCATTTCAGTAAGATATGCATACATATGAAGTCAAAAAAATTTTAGCAGGCCATATAAGCATATATTTTTCATATATTGCGTCTAAAAGACCCCTACGTGGTTCACGTGCTTTTAATGGTCAAAACATGAAAAAAAAAGGACGTAAAATGTTACATGCGATGAGCTGAACGCGTAGAAGCTGACAGAATCAGAAAAAGGCTGCCCGAGCTCCGCAGATCTGAAAAAGAAGATTGGATTTCGTTTAAAACTTAAAATGAAAATTTGAAATTATGAACTCTTGCTGCCCAATATAAAGGCACAGGTGGATACGGGCCCACCCTCGGTAGCCGCACCCCTACCTGTGGCTCCCACTCCACTTGGCTCAAATCAGTTCGAGTTGAAATAGAGTTTATATGAGTTGTCAAGTCAAATTTGAAGAAAAATCGCTATGCGATTGAGCGGTTTGTCCTAAAATACTGCGTTTAAGTAGTGTAATTCTGACAGAAAGGGGAACACTCTGAAAACCCTTGGTATTCATCCTGGAGCCATATTCGGGGGTCAATTATGCAAACTGCTAAAAAATTGCAAAAAATTGCCAAAAATTGCCACTTTTGAAGCATCGGGTACAGGTCGATGACAGTTCAGCCGTTGGCACAACCCCAGCTAAGCGTCGGGTACAGACCGAGACAGTTCAATCGTTGGCACATCCCCTACAAAGCGTCGTGTACAGATCGAGATAGTTCTACCAAAAACTGCCACTTTCAAAGCATCAGGTACAGACTGAGACAGTTCAGCCGTTGGCACAACCCCAGCGAAGCGTCGGGTATAGACTTAAACAGTTCAACCGTTGGCACAACCCCAGTGAAGCATCGGATATAGACCGAGACAGTTTATCCATTGGCACAACCCCAGTGAAGCGTCAGGTACAGACCGAAATAGTTCAATCGTTGGCACAACCCCAATGAAATATCGTGTACAAACCGAGACAGTTCAGCCTTTGGCACAACCCTTGCGAAGCGTTTGGTACAGACCAAAATAGTTCAATTATTGGCATAACCCCAGCGAAACATCGGGTACAGACCGAGATAGTTTAGCCGTTAGCACAACCCCAGCGAAGCGTTAGGTACGGACCAGTGATAAATCAGCCATTGGCTCAATTCCAACGAGGCGTCGGAAGGGATCCGGTGGCGAAAGCAATATAATAATCCATCACCGATGATGGAATCTGTTATACGCATCCTCAAAAGGAGCACCAAGAAGGATTGGTGATTCAATCCCCCTATTGCCAACTACCGGTGTAAATTATCGTCAAGATAGGCATCGGGAATGCTCATTGGCATAACTCGGCGGCAACAATATCATCCCTAGGCTATCATGAATGATGTCATCCCTAGCAGAAAATGATGAAGAACAGTTCGCAGTAGCCTATTAGCATCATCCACGGCAGAAACTAACATAATCCATCAGTGAAAACCCTACCCACTCGAAGGTATTGGGCACTCATGACATACCATATCATGTATTGCCTCCCCTGTGTATTGGCATTTCCAGTGTCTACTAATCTTTATCATGTCCATTTCACTGAGTTGCATGAACATGATAAATAGGGGCATCTTTAGACATTCGAAATTTTCTTTCCCTGTTACTAACACTATTGGAGGGCAAAATTATCTTATCAAATAAACCCCGGTCTCAATACTGGGTTATCTGATCAACCTTGGTCTCAATACCGGATTGTCAAATCAACCCCGGTCTCAATATCGGGTCATCAACCCAACCCTGGTCTCAATACCGGGCTATCAAATCAACCCCGGTCTCAATACAGGGCTATCAAATCAACCCCGATACCGGGCCATCAACTCAACCCTGATCTCAATACTGGGTCATCAACTCAACCCCGGTCTCAATACTGGGCCGTCAATTCGACCCCTGTCTCAATACCGGGTCATCAACTCAACCCCGGTCTCAATACTGGGCCGTCAATTCGACCCCAGTCTCAATACCGGGCCCCTGGTCTCAATACCGGGTTGTCAAATCAACCCCGGTCTCAATATCAGGTCTTCAACTCAAGCCCGGTCTCAATACCGGGTCATCAACTTAACCTCGGTCTCAATATCGGGCCGTCAACTCAACCCCAGTCTTAATACCAGGTCATCAACTAAACCCCGGTCTCAATACTGGGCCGTCAACTAGACCCCAGTCTCAATACTAGGACGTCAAATCAACACCAGTCTCAATATAGAGTCATCAACTTAACCCCGACCTCAATACCGGGCCATTAAATCAACCCCGATCTTAATGCCGGGTCATCAACTCAACCCCAGTCTCAATACCGGGCCATAAAATCAACCTCGGTTACAATACCGGGCCGTCAAATCAACCTCGATCTCAATATTGGGCCGTCAAATCAACCCCAGTCTCAATACCGGGCCGTCAACTCAATCCCGGTCTCAATATCGAGCCATCAACTCAACCCCGGTCTCAATATCGGGAACTCAAATCAACCCCGATCTCAATACCGGGCCTTCAAACAGCCCCGATCTCAACCCGGGAGGTACAGGTCAGCCCCGGTCTCAACCCGAGAGGTACAAGTCAGCCCCGATCTCAACCCAGGAAGTATAGATCAGCCCTGGTCACAACCCGAGAAGTATAGGTCAGCCCCGATCTCAACTCAGAAGGTATATGTCAGCCCCGATCTCAAGATGGGAAGTACAGGTCAGCCCCGATCTCAACCTGGGAGGTACAGGTCAGCCCCGATCTCAACCTGGGAAGTACAGATCTGATTTTGACTTCTCGTGTTGAGACCGGGGTTGAGCTTAAGGATCTGATTGACTGTCGGAGCTTGATTGATGGTCCGATTGACTGTCGGAGCTTGATTGATAGTCCGATTGACTGTCGAAACTTGATTGATGGTCCGATTAACTGTCGGAACTTGATTGATGGTTCGATTGACTGTCGGAACTTGATTGATGGTCCGATTGACTGTTGAAAGTTGATTGGTGGTCTGATTGATTGTCGAAACTTGACTGATGGTCCGATTGACTGTCAAAACTTGATTGATGGTCCGATTGACTGTCGAAACTTGATTGATGGTCCGATTAACTGTCCAAACTTGTTTAATGGTCCGATTGACTGTTAGAACCTAATTGATGGTTCGATTGACTGTCAGAGCTTGATTAATGGTCCGATTGACTATCAAAACTTGATTGATGGTCAAATTGACTATCAGAGCTTGATTGATGGTCCGACTGACTGTCGAAGCTTGATTACCGATATGGGGAATCAAATTTAGGTTGAAGGACCGGCGTTGGTGGTCGGATTTGGATTGATTGACAGTTTTACCCTCTTATCGGGTTAGTATTAGGGCAAGAAAAATTTTGAGTGTCTACAGATGCTCATCTTTATCATTTCCATATAACGTAGTGGATTGGACAGGATAAAGATTAGTAGACACTGAAAATAAAGAGTACTAGAGCCATTTTGAAGCTTGGCGTCTTGAAGTAGAACGGGGCTACTTTTGGCTGTGTGCGTTATCACTTTGTTGGGGATGACGCTATCCAGTATAGCCATTGATGGTATTAGGAAGTTATCGCGAGCCAGTTTTGTCTTCTTGGCGGTGGATGACGTCATTCACGATAATTTATTTGACTTTGATGAGTTTGTTGAAGATGATTTAT
Organism: Panax stipuleanatus; assembly: GCA_020205555.1. Classification (NCBI taxonomy): domain Eukaryota; kingdom Viridiplantae; phylum Streptophyta; class Magnoliopsida; order Apiales; family Araliaceae; genus Panax; species Panax stipuleanatus. The sequence continues at coordinate 50,527,795 of CM035122.1, forward strand.
CACAGATTTTCCCGTCTTAACCTGCTTTGGATGACGTCCTCTGCGATAGCTTCGTAGATTCTGAGGGGGTGAGCTATCATAGATTTTCTCATCTTGATCTGTTGGGGATGACGTCCTCTTCAATAGCTTTGTAGGTATTGAGGAAGTGGCCAGGATTGATACTACCTCAACGATCTTCTTTGAGGATGTGTATAATAAATCCCATCATCTGTCCTTTGTAAAGATGGATTATTATATGACTCTCAACCATAGATCGTCTCCCGACATCTCATAGGACTAGTCTGAAGATTGAAATTGATTTCGGTCGGCACCCAAACTTCGCTGGGGTTGCACCAATGGCTGAGTTGTCATCGGTCAGTACCCGATCCTTTGCTGGACTGGAACTAATGGCTGAGTTATCACCGGTCCGTACCCAATGCTTCTCTAGACTGGAACCAACGTCTGAGTTGTCACCGGTCAGTACCTGATAATTCGCTAGACTGGAACCAACGCCTGAGTTGTCACCAGTCCATACCCGATGCTTCGCTGGGGCTGAGCCAACGGCTGAATTATCACCGGTCAGTACTCGATGCTTCACTGGGGCTGAGCCAACGGCTTAAAAAGCTTCAGTCAAAACCCGAACTTCGCTGGGGCTGAGCCAAAGGATGAAACTGCTTCGGCCAGAACCCGAACTTCGCTAGGGCTGAGCCAACAACTAAAACTACTTTGGTCAGATCTCGAACTTCTCTGGGGCTGAGCCAACGGCTTAAATTGCTTTGGTCGGAAACCCAACTTCACTGGGACTGAGCCAACGGCTGAGTTGTCACCGGTTAGTACCCGATGCTTCGAAAATGGCAGTTTTCTGCAGTTTTGCGCTATTTTTGCGCAATTCTTTTGCAGTTTGATTTGTTGATCCTCAGACATGGCTCCGGGGTGAATGTCAAGGGTCTCTGCGAAGTTTCCCTTTTTGTCAAGATTGCATTGCTTGAACGCAGGATTTCAGGACAAATCGCTCAATCGCGTAGCTATTTCTCTTCAGATTTGATTCGGTAGCCAATTTAAACTCCGTTTCAACTAGAACCGAACTGGGCCCGGGGCAGGTGGGACCCATCAGAGCTTCCGCAGGTGGAGGTGCAGCTGCCGCAGGAGGAGGTGCGACCACCTAAAATACTTAATGTGCTGCGAGATTTTCATTTTGCAAGTTTCCCGTTTGAGCAGCGAAAGGATTTTGGATCTTCTTTTTTAGATCTACGGAGTTTTGGCAGTCAGATTCTGAATCCGTCAGTTCCTACGTGTTCAGCGCGGCGCAGGTAACGTTTTCGATCCTTCTTTCGCAGTTTTTGACCTTTAAAAGCATGTAAACCGCCTAGGGTGCTTTAAACGTAATGTATGAAAAATATATGTCTATATGACCTGTGACCAAATTTCTATCTACATATGTACGCATATCTTACTGTAATGCACGTTTGGATGTAAGAAAATTCAGGTTCTGAGACAGTCAATCTTTCCACTTTTTGATTAGTTTAATCATCCTTTTTGAGGCCTAGTGAGCCTTGACTTTCAACTAAAAATGCCTATGGTATTTTGGAGACCATGTGAGGCTGGTTTTTGATTTTTTTTGGATAGATATGAACTATTTTTCTTTTTGGGGTAGGTGTGCTACTGAATGGCCACCTAGGCATGCCTGTGTGCATGTGGACAGTCCATTTTACAAAGGAGACTGGCGAAATTTTGCCAAAATCTTAGGTTTTGTAAAGCATGCATTGTTGACTCTGTGGGGAGGTTTTACTGACCCAATGCAGGTTTTGAGCTTCTGGGAGTTTGAAAACATGCAGTTTTGACTATACGGGGTATTTTGATGGACATATACATGTTTTAGGAATTAGATATGTAAGCTGGATTGATTAATTAATAAGCCACAAGTTGTAGGCTTACCACACCCTGTCTGAGGTGATTTAGAGTACTAGTGTATGCGATTGATCGTGATAGACCCGGCAGCTCTACCAGGGTTTCATCAGGCGTTAGACGGAGGAGGGCTTCTGCCGTCCCACAGGCCCGTCTAGCTAGAACGCCTCACAGATTAGTAGAGAGCAGGATACGTCCAGCACAGGATGAGCAGCCCATTGACATTGATGATGAGGAGGCTGCTTTTGTTGCTCCTGTTCCAGCTCAGGTTTCACGTGCGGAGGTCTCGGGCATTGCTGTGCAGACACAGGAGTTGCTCAGCGACTTGAGTCGCCATCCTTCGAGATATCTTCAGGCCAACGAGGTGACTTGAAGTCTTTCTTCTCTTTGGACTTTTTTTTTCATTTTTTGGTCATTCTACGGGCACATGTTTTTGACATGGGTTGATCTTTGATGCAGGTCCCTGGCTTGACACAGCCACGAGGGAACTGTTTTAGTGTGCACTCCCTCTATCAGACTCTATACGAGGATTACAGGGAGGTTGTGGATGGCTGGGAATTTCAGGCCTTTTTCTCGATCCTGCCCTGCCGTTGCCCTTGGGGGTATATGAGGGCTTTGTCTGAGCGCTGGTTCCACCAGACTCAGTCCCTTCATCTGCTTGATTGCGAGGTGATGATGACTCCTATGGACTGGAGATTTATCACCGGCATTGAGTTTGAGGGCGAGACAGTGCCTGTCATCTCTAACATTTTGCCCACCACAGTTAGATCCCTGTTGGGAGTCCCTCAGTCGGCATTCAAGGGTCGGGCAGTCCGATCTGGTCCCTTGAGAATAGACGCCCAGGATGGGACTTTGCAGTTGCCTCCGCCTGATGATCGGAAGGCTAGAGATCGCATTCTAAGGTGATTATTTTTGTCGATCATCAGGGGTTATTTTATGGCGGACAACTAGTCGACGGTGTCCTTTGCTTTGATCAGCGCCACTCAGCATGTAGTGCGCCTCAGTGACTTTGATTGGGGCTCCTATACCTTTGCCTATTTTCTCCGAGGCATGCGCCTGCTTTCGAAGGGTGTGACAGAGGCTTGGTCAGGATTCCATCAGTTTTTGCTGGTGAGTACATCTTTCTATACCTTTTTAATTGCTGCACTTATTTTTGGTAGTCTTGGTCACTGAGGACTTTTGATATTTATATGGTCAGCTTTCGGTATTTGAGAGGCTTCCTTGCCTACGGCCCATTTCAGCATTAAGTCTGGAGACCTATCCAGGTGGACGGAGATGGCACCACTCCATTTTGACGGAGGTCCCTGTTACTGAGGCATTCACTCATGCCCGTCTGCAGTTGGAGCTTTTGACGGCAGGCTCGATCACCTGGGCGTCGTACACATCCAAGCACTTGACCGTTGGATTTGATGGAGGTTTCCCTACTGGCTGGGAGTTTGGCTTATAGACTCGCAGAGTCCTTATATTGACGGAGGGAGGCTGGGTGCTCTATCTTGGAGAGCGTGCCATTCGGAGCGTTACAGGGGAGATCCGTATTCCCATTACTCCACCTGCTTGGCATCATTGGCCATTGTTCGTGCCTTTGACAGACATCTTTTTGGAGGGTATAGACGGTTGTGATCTATCAGAGGGCCTATATAGCCAGGCAGCCTTCTACAGTTGGTGGAGTCCTCTCACTATTGGGGCTCAGACTCGTACCACCCATTTTATGGCAAATATGGTGCCGGGGTCCGTGATGATGACGGACTGGATAGCTTGTATTAGAGAGCCTACTCATGCAGACCAGATAGCACATCTGACCAGGGAGTTGGACCAGGCTTTTTTTTTTATCAGGCACCTTGGCCGAGATCCATCAGAGGCATCTTCATTTGACCAATACAGCTCTGGAGCAGGTCCCTCATCAGGTCCATTCAGTAGTAGTTATACAGGGGCAGATCCTCCCTTACACCGCCCAGATATGCTTAATCCCAGTAGCTTTGTGCAGACAGAGGATCCGGAGCAGGTCGATCGGTTTGATACCGAGGTCTTTGACTTCCTGTGATAGCTATGGCATCTATATTTTTGGCCAGCCACTATTTTGGCTATTTGGCGTCTGTGCCATCATTTTGATAAACCACTGTATTAGTTGGGTGGTGGTGCCCCATTTCCCTGTATTCTTCCTTTCACTTTATACCAGGATATAGGGATGATGTATATAGTAGATAGCTTGTTGTAGATATTTCTGTCATCTTTATCTGCTGCATCATGTTTATATCATTTTTATCATACATGTGTCATGTGTATGCATTCAGATAGCTGCGATTTGACTTGACCTTTGGACAGTCTTGTGATACGGTGCTACAGATGACGACGTCTGCAGTTAGTCGTATAGAGCATTTGACACCATCAAAGGTGGCAGCCTCCTTGAGATAGTGGCATGATAGTCGACCCTTTCTAGCTCGGCAGACCGTTGACCACATGCTGAGGCATTCGATGGCCCTTGTAGATTTCAGGGTTCCGTCTGGATTTGTTGATAGCATTTTACCATTCTGGATGCCGAAGAGGCAGGTGTTCCGCATTGGGCGGTGTGAGCTTTCGCCTACTCTGGAGGAGTACCAGAGGTTGACAGGCCTGAACATAGATTTGTCGTGTGCTCGGATGGCGATCAGTGATATGAGGAGACCATTTATTTCAATTGTCGGGTCTCCATCAGAGTGTAGTCATGGATGAGATCGTCTCAGGGAATGTGATCTCCATGGATTTCTTGATCGAGCGCTTTGGCGGGTCTGACAGTTATGATCTCCATACCGGAGATTTTGTTATTTTTGCAGAGGAGTGGCAGACCGCTAGGGTAGACATGCTCCTGATGTGCATTGTGGCGTATGTTTACATGCAACTGTGCTTGGACCATCTTGACGTGGGATTGGTAGTTGTAGTCAGAGCCCTTAGACAGGGTAGTACCATTTTTCCTATGATTTTGGCGGAGACACTGAGATCGCTCACCCATTATTGTACCCATCCAGAGGGGTTTTTTCGAGGTAGTCTGGTCGTGCTGTATATGTGGTTGATGTCACACATACGACCAATTGGATCATTTAGACTTCATGCCTATTGTTTTAGACACGAGATATCCTCAGTTTACTCCTTTCGTCTGCCTAATTACGTCGACTTAAAGTCCTAGTTAGCATTTTTATAGGATATTGAGCATCCGTTCGCAGCTTTGTTATGCTAAGGGATGGCAACCCCGTTCAGCTTCATTACGCATGCATCTAGCATGGATTATTTGCCTTTGGCAGGATTGAGGGGTGTGACTACTTGTCATCCCTTGGCAGTTATGGAGCAGTTTGATCAGTGGCAGAGTATGCACTATTTTGAGGATTCTGCTGATCAGAGGATGTTGGCTTCATCGATGTCACCGGTCGACTTGGTTAGAGTCTATGAATGTTGGACTCACAAGGAGAGGGCTGAATTCTCCAGTAGACATCCGGGTTATTCTCCGGAGTATTCTGCATGGTTAGAGGCAGAGACCGCAGTCGCAGTAGCAGAGCTTCATTTACCTCCACTTGCGGATTCTGACGAGGAGGAGCCCACGGATGATCCCGATTCTCCTACTGAGGATGAGCTTTTCGCAGATTTGGCGGTAGCTTTGATTAGTGATTCCCCGGTTATTCCCATAAGGACAGATCCAACTTTGTCAGATTCTCTATTCAGGATGACTATTGAGAGAGACTCAGCTAGAGCGCAGATGTTGGTTGCCGTATCTAGCAGAGATTTAGCTTTTGCTAAGAGGGATGGTCTCAAGACCACTTTAGATACTGGATTGATTGAGCGGGAGGAGCTTCGCTCTACTTTGGATATCGCCATTGTGGAGCGAGATGTGGTTCGCTCTGCCAGAGATGCAGCATATGTTGAGATTGAGGAGACTTTGATTTCTTGGGATGAAACTTTTGCAGAGAGGGATGAGGCTATCGCTTCCCGTGATTTCCACATTGCTGATAGTACTGCTCTCCGATCTTACACCCATGGTTTGGTTACCGAGATGAGTGCTTACATTAATGACCACAGTGCCACCCTGCAGATGACTATGGATGTTCTTAGCCGTATGAAGGCTGAGTGGACTACTCTTACAGATGCTCCTCCATCCTCAGAGAGAGATGCCATGTTGGCATTGCTGACCCGCTTGTCCTTGGGTCCATAGACTAGCTTTATTTTTCCTACACAGACTAGATCAACCATTTTTGTCATGTACAGGGCACTATGTATATAAAGCTGTTTATATATCAGAGAAATATATTTTTGAGATACTTCCCTGCTTAGATATGTATTGTCATCGCTGAGTGATTACCACTTCCATCATGACTCGCAGTTATTGATGCATTTTGAGCTTCTCCTTGATGGACTGACAGTTGAGGTGTCAGGGGAGTTCCTCAAATGGGTCTGGTAGCCAGACAGCTTGATAGCATTTAGCTTTTATTTATCTTTGGTGTCTTGGAACTGGTCTTCCATCTTCTTTTTTTCTTAAAGGTTAAATCACGCCGTAGAGGGCTGCCTACGTACACCCGGGTTGAGGGAGATGTGGTCATGCGTAGTTCTGGTTGAAGAGGTTTACAAAGAGTTTATCTGGGGTTTGAATTTGGTTTCGATGAGCTTTGTAATTTGATGCTGGGATTTGCAAATTCTTTGTATTTTTGCTTGATTTGACTGCACCATAGATGGTTGCCTACGTACTCCCGGACTGAGGGAGATCAGGTCATTCGTAGTTCCAGTTTCACTAGTGAAAAGCCGAACCTGATTTGATTTATAAGACCCAGATGCGGGTATGCATGTGCTTCAAACGTAGTACTATTTTATGGTGTCTGAATTAATGAGTTGGGGAAATTCGTTCCCGTCCATTTCTTGTAGCCTGATGGCTCCCCCTGTCAGCACTTCCTTGACAATGAAAGCGCCTTCCCAGTTTAGGGCAAATTTTCTTTTGGCTTCATCCTGATTGGCCAGGATTTTGTTTAGCACCAAATCATTTTCTTTAAATTGCCGAATTCGGACTTTCTTGTTGTAGGACCTGGCGATCCTTTGCTGGTATAACTGTTCGTGGAAAATGGCTGTGGCCCTTTTTTCATCTATCAGGGACAGTTGATGATATCGGTCATGCAACCATTGATCTTCCTCCATCTGAGCATCTATTAACACTCGTAAAGACTCCATATATACTTCTATGGGGAGGACTGCTTCCATGCCATAGACCTATGAATAGGGGGTAGCCCCAATAGGGGTGCGCATTGACGTCCTGTAGGCTAACAGGGTGAGAGGTAGTAGGTCAGGCTAGTCCTTGTGATTGGCGGACATTTTCTGCATGATCTTCTTGATGTTTTTGTTGGCCTCCTCAACAGCACCGTTCATCTTGGGCCGATAAATGACGGAGTTGAGATGCTTGATGTGGAACTTGCAGCACAGTTCTACCATCATTTGAATGTTCAGGTTTTTGGTGTTGTCTGATATGATCACCTCCGGTTGTCCATATCAACAAATGACATTATTTCTGATAAAACTGATGATGACCTCTTTTGTAACTTTAGGAAAAGAGGCTACTTCAACCCAATTGGTAAAGTAGGCGATCATGGTGAAGATGAACCGATGACCGTTGCTGGCTTTTGCTTCGACTTGACCTATCACATCCATTCCCCACATAAAAAAAGGCCATGGTGCACTCATGTTGTGCAGCTCATTTGGAGGAGCGTGGATGGCATTTCCATGTATTTGGCATTGAAAGCATCTCTTAACGTGATCATCGCAATCAGCTTTGAGCGAGATCCAGTAATGTCCTATTTTGATTATCTTCTCTATCAACAGATGGCCGCTCATGTGTGGACCACATACTCTGCCATGGACTTCATCCATTAATCTTTGGGCTTGCTCTTTGTCGAGGCATCTTAACAATTCTATTCCAGCATCCCTTTTATAAAGTGCATCTCTGCTCAGATAGAACTTCATGGCCATTCTGAGAATCAGTTTCTGCTCTGATTGGCTTGCACCAGCGGGTGTAGATCCATCACGGAGATATTCCTTGATGTCTTGAAACCAAGGTAGCTTGACAGGAGGTATTTTGTCTGATACTTCTCTAATGTAATTCCCGTACGTTAGGGTTTTTTTGATTTATGAACTGGATGTTGGGAAACCCGTTGCTATTGGATATGCAGATTAATGAAGCCAACATTGCTAGTGCATCGTCAAAATCATTTCGACCCCGAGGAATATGGACGAAGGTTATTGCTTCGAACTCCTGGGAAAATTTGAGGACTTGCCGATGATAGGGCAGCAGATGCAGTTCTTTTCTGAGATACTTGCAGATGGTTTGTCTGATGACCAACTCAGAATCTCCAAAGACCAGTAAGTATTTGAAGGATTGGGCTAGTTTCAACCCCAGTATACAGCCTTCGTACTCGGCCGTGTTGTTGGTGTTGCCAAATTGAAGTTTGGTAGCCATAGGATATTGATCACCTGAACCAGAGATAAGGACTACCCCAGCTCTGGAACCTTCCATTTTTACCGCTCCGTCGAAATACATTTTCCATGGTTCGACTATATTCTCTGACTGGAGTTGTTGAATTGTCATAATCCCATTATCTGGGAAATATGTCTCCAAGGGCTCGAACCCTCCTGAAGGTGCTTCTGCTAATTGATCTGCAATACCTTGGCCTTTAATAGACTTCTGAATCACGTAGACAATGTCGAACTGCTGTAGAATCAACTTCCATTTGGACAGTCGGTAATTTAACATTGGTTTGTTGAAAACGTATTTGAAAATATGAGATACGTCGTATGCTCATGCAAGTAGTGTTGCAACCTCATGGCGGCCCATGCTAATGCACAGAATGTCTTCTCAATCAGGGTGAATTTTTGTTCCCCACTGCTAAATCTTTTGCTGATGTAGTAGATAGCTCTTTCTTTGCTACTATCATCCTTCTGTCCTACCATACAGCCCATGTCATTGGCATTGACGGACAGGTACATGAATAAGGGTACTCCATCCCTTGGAGGTACCAAAACAAGTTCTTTGACAAGCTGCTTTTTGATGGCAAGGAAGGCTTGTTGACAATCCTCATTCCATTTGATGGTGGAATTCTTCCTTAACAGCTTGAAGATGGGCTCACAAGTTGCTGTGAGTTATGAAATGAATTGACTTATGAAGTTGATCCTTCCTAGGAATCCTCGTATCTCCTTCTCTGTACGAGGCACGGGCATTTCAAAAATGGCTTTGATCATGGTAGGGTCTAACTCAATGCCCCGATTGCTCACCAGGAATCCTAGCAGTTTGCCTTCCTGGATGCCAAAAGCGCATTTAGCGGGATTTAGCTTGAGGTTGTACTTGCCCAACCTGTTGAACAGCTTCCTGAGATGGTCTATGTGATCATCCTCCCTCTGGGACTTGATGATGATGTCGTCAACATATACTTCTATTTCTTTGTGCATCATATCATGAAAGAGGGCCATCACGGCTCGCTGATACATTTCTCCGGCATTGATGAGGCTGAAGGATACTCGTTGGTAGCAAAAAGTTCCCCAGGGAGTGATAAAAGCTTTTTTCTCCCGGTCTTCTTAAGCAACCATGATTTGATGGTAACCAGCAAAGCAGTCTACAAAGGAGTACATGTCGTACTGCGCAGTATTGTTGATCAGGATGTGGATGAAAGGTACCGGGAAATTGTCCTTAAGGTAGGCGTTATTCAGATCCCGATAATCCACGGAGACTCGTACGTTCCCTCCTAGTTTAGGCACGGGGACTATGTTTGATAGCCATTCGGGATATGTTGATACCATGATGATCCCGGGTTTGAATTGGTTAACGATTTCTTCTTTGGCTTTGAGACTCCACTCAGGTTTCAATCGTCTGAGCTTTTGTTTGACTGGTTTGAACCCTTCTTTGATGGGTGTTCGATGGATGACAATGTCTATGGATAGACCTATCATGTCTTCATGTGACCATACAAATACATCCTGGTACTTTGTCAGGAATTTGATCAGGTCAGCTTTTTGATCTGAGGTGAGGTCTAAACCTATTTGGATTTCTTTGATGGTTTCGGAGGTTCCTATGTTGATGGTGGAGGTATGGTCAAGGTTTGGTTTGGGTTTGTCTTTGACCCATTCCTTGATCTCCTCTGGCACCTCATAGTCATCTTCCTCTTTTTGATCAAGATCCGTCAAGTCGAAGCTCAATTTTGCATCATACTTGGAGTTATGTTGACAGTTTGGCATCTCATTAGCAGAGACACACATATCCAATGCTTGGGTCCTAAAAACAAAAATGCTTTCAGTAATATAACAACTGCTTAAATACACATAGCATCTGTAAAGCATGGCAAAAGTAACTACTCCAGCTGTGCAATTAAAAGTTAGCAGTAAATGAAATCATAATTAAGGGCAGATTGACTGTCTGCCCCTTTACCCTTTTCGACTGGGGCAAGGGACATTGCTCCAATTGTCTAGGGTTAGATCCTCATGGATAGGGAGGATGCTGGAAGTGCGCTCATCTGTCTCGTCTTGAATGACAATTGAGACATTTTTTAGGATATGGCCGAGGCTTTTCTGGGGATTGTTCCACTATTTGCTGCGAGGAAAGTGAGCACAATCCTCATCGTCACTATCTGGGAGTTCATCATTCATCCCCTCGTAGTTGATAATGACTTTCATGTTAGCGAATGGGTCTCGTCCTTCGTACAGGATCTTTTCTTTTCCCTCTTCGCTATCTGCCTCAGGCTTGAGGGCTTTCCTTTCATGGACAGGTATGATTGCAGGAAATAGCATGGCTGATACTGCAGTCGGGATTTTTCTCGCAGGTTTCATCCATCAGGCATTTGTGAGGTCTGGGAGCAGAATTATGGAGGCGTGAGCCTGGGGATGTTTGTGTGGATTTCAGTGATTGGATCCAGATAAGTATCCCAATCCTGCTTTTCCCATCTGACTTGGGATTTGAATTGGCATCTTAATGTCGTGCTTGTTCTTTCCTAACCCTTCTCCAGGCTGGAAACCCGCAGCTACCATTTCTTGGCCCACTGTCATTACTTCAGTGGAAATTTTAGGCTTCAGGGCTGGTGCCCCAATCAGTAGATATTGAATATCACTTACCTCAAGAGCTTAAAAACTTACAAGCTCAACTCCGTCGTCCAGGATAATCACTGGCATGTTCCCATGTATGTGGGTAGGGTATTCCGATTTGGCATTCACTGTGATGAGGCTGCCGTTAATAATGTACTTGAGTTGCTGATGGAGGGTGGATGGAACAGCCCCGACCATATAGATCCATGGCCTGCCCAACAACAAGTTGTATCCGGTGGCTATGTTGAGCACCTGGAAAGATACGTAGAAGGTGTGTGGACCAATTTCTAGAGGAAGCTTGATTTCCCCTATATCCTGGCGGCGAGATCCATCGAAAGCTCGAATAACCATGTGACTGGCTTTGATTCGATTTGGATTGATCTTAATTCTTTCCAACGTATCATATGGACAAATGTTCAGGGAAGATTCTCCATCAATAAGCACTCCTTCGATCACGTATCCAGAGGACATAACGGCTATATGCAAGTACTTGTGGTGGCCCCTTCCCTCAGCCGGGATATCATTGTCTGTGAAGGAAATCGCATTGTTGTTGAAAATATGTTCTATCACGTAACGGAATTTCTCTGTGTCTACCGTGTATGGCAGATGAGCTTCTTCTAGTACCTTCACTAGGATGTTACAGTGATCCTCTGATGAGAGGACCAAGTCTAGGATGGATATTTGCTTGGGTGCGTCTTTCAAGCTTTGCACTATCTTGATTTCATTGTGTCCCATCTTTTTGAGGAACTCTTTTATCTTTTCTTTAGCCACCCTTTCTTTTGCTTTGGTAACTGGTTTAATCACCCGCTGAGGCAGGTACAATGGATTATCCTTTGTCAGGATAGAGATGTTGTTTGAAGTAGAGCTTTTAATGTCCTTGTAGTTCCATGGGACCTTCTTCAGACTGGTAATCAGGTACTGAGGCCTAAAGGGAAAAATTAAAGGCTGAGGTGCAGCCACCTTCACAGGATTTTGGACTTCTTGGACCCCTTTACCTGTCAGTACCAGGGATGTGATGATTGATCCTTTATCGCAGGATATGACAGCCATGATATCCTGATACCATGCATCGGGGATCCAAAGGCTATCTTTATCTGTCATGTCGATGATTTGATCTCCTCTGATTAGGTCACCTTTCTCAATCAGGTCTTGAATTAGGTTACGAAGTGCCCAGCATTCTTCTATATCATGGCTGGGAGAGTTGAAATGGTACTGACATATTTGGTCAGGTTTGAATTTTCTGGATTGAGGGTTCAGCGGAGGTAGCAAGTTTTCAACCATTCCCTCGTTGATCATCATTTGCAGGATTTCTTCCATTGACTGGTTCAAATTGGTGAAATTCCTTTGAAATAGGAATTTCCTATCTGGTTGGACACTTGCTTCTTCAATCCCCTTGTCAGTAAGCTAACAAGTCCGGCTATGATCTTGATTAGAATTAACTTTCGCTGGAGGAGAGCGACTGCTAATAGATTGATGAATTTGCTTCAACATCTTTCTGCTGAGTTGATGTTGGTAGACGACCAGTTCAGCCAACTGCTCGACTTGTTCCTTGATAGACTTTATTTCTTTCTCTATTAGGAATTATTTTTCAAAAGCCTCCCAACTCATTGGGTTGAGGTTGTTGGATTGAGTTGATTCTTTAACATAGCGGAGGTATTTGGATCCTTCTCCACTCGAAGTGTTGATCATGTTGACACTCTCATCCTTGTGCTGTGGGAGAGGGTTATCTTGGACATGCAGTTGATCTGGCTTTATGACCACAATTTCTCCACTATCAATCAGATCTTGGATTTTATGCTTGAGGGACCAACAATCTTGAGTGTCATGACCCGGTGACCCGGAATGATAAGCACATTTCTTGCTAGGGTCGAAGTTCCTGGCATTAGTGTTGGTTGGCGAAAGGAGTTGACCAATCTTCTTCTGAGCGGTCACAAGTTTGAAGACATTCTCGAGTGAATCCCCTAGTGGGGTGAAAATCCTTCTGCGTCTGACCTCCATATTTTTCTGGAATGAAGGATTTGAAGGCCGTGTTGCATCTTGGAAAGGGGTATAGTTCCTCCTTTGAATGGGTGTATTGTTTGAATTACTACTTGAATTTTGTCCTTGTAACACCAAGGAAACTTCTTCATCTTTCTTTTTGTGGACCCTCCGGGGATTACTCCCGTAATTTCTGGATTGTATATGCTCCGCAACAGCTTCGAGTGCTATTAGGTCTTTTATTTTTATAGACTTGAGTCCCATTTCGGCCATTTCGTCGTGTTTGATCATTTCAGAGAAAGGTTTTCCTATGCCTGCTAGGACCCTTTCATAATAAGGAGCTTCTTGAATATCGATGAAAGTCATGACTATTTCAGATTCTGTCATGGCTGGGGTGACTTGTGCTGCAACCCGTCTCCATCGCTGGGCATATTCTCTGAATGATTCAGTGTTATTCTTCTTGATTTTGGTAATTTGATATCGATTTGGATCTAGTTGAGATTGAAAACTGTACTGGCTGAGGAAGGCATGGGCCAGTTCTTCCCAACTGTGGATTTTGGAGTTGTCCAGACGGGCATACCAGGCTCTGGCTTCTCCAGTTAAACTCTTCTGAAATAGCTACATTCGAAGTTTCTCGTCCTCAGCATAGGATCCGAGTTCCCTGATGAAAACTTTCAGGTGTGTAAGGATCTCCCAACCCATCATATTTCTCAAACTCTGGGGTTCTGAATTTCTCAAGATATCGAGCCCCGGGGAATATATAGAGGTCGGAATAGTTGACACTGCCATATGCCCCAGTTCCTTTGATGGACAGGAGGGTTTCTTCCATTTGCTGCATTTTCTTGAGAATGTCACCAGCCTCCTGTTCTTTACTTAGGATGGTGATTTTTGGAGTTTTATTGGTTGTATCCTAGTTCTGGGGCTCGACGCGCACTTGTATGGTCTGGGGGGTCCAGGGATCTGAGTTTTGGCCTTTTCTGTATCTTGACCGCCAGCACCACTACGAGATGCTCCTGGTTTTGGATGAGTTTGAGATTGTTTCTCTTTGAAGGCCTTGCTTTGCTCTCTAAGGAAACTAGCTAGCTCGGCTATCTGATTTTTCAATCCTTCGAATTCTTCCCTAGACACAGGGGTGGATTCTGGTGTAGCACTTGAAGCCATGTCCGTAAATGGACCGTGTGCTTTTCTGGCCTTTGATCTGGTGATGGGACCAATTTTTCCCTACCTACACCAAAACGTAGGAGTGTCAGTTCCCTGTGGTAAGTAATGACTAGATGCATTTATGATGTGTGTTTTTTAAGTTTATCCTGCAAAACTGAGGTTAGTTATTTTGATGGCAGGATGACAAGATATTTGATAGCAAAGTAAATCTTTCATTATTGTCATTTACATTGTGCTCCTCAATAATTGGAGACTTGACATGGAATTGAAAAAGGAAGGTATGAAGAAGCATCCCATCGAATTCGGTTGATCAGAAACTGACCTATTCTAGGTTACTCTCGCGGCTTTTGTTTCGGCATGAAGGTTCCCAGATCATCGCAATCTACTAGAAGGGAAGTTAATCCGATCGTTCAACTAGAGCGAATCTGGGTGGTGCATTTTTAGGAGGCAGCCCCGGAGGCTTAGTCGTCCCCAAAGTCCTTACTTATCACCCACCGAGTTGGCTTCCTAGTGGAGGGACTCACAGCATACATTCACATACATCGGCCTCATCGCTTATGCATGCAATGACAGTTTATGCGAAGCACTAATATGGGTGCGAAGCACTAAAACATTCATTCTCATTTATTCAATGTAAAGGCATAGCATTCATACATTTAATGAAAGACGCGGCATTCACTCATCCATTGACTGTGGAGACGCAGGATTTCACACATTCAATAGTTTTGAAAGGGAAATGTTTGAAAAGATTGAAAGCAGCCTAAGCCCTCTACTGTCCCCAGCAGAGTCGCCACCTGTCGATGTTGGAAAACTTAAGAAATCCAGTGGGTCAGTTGTAACCCGATTTTCCTCAAATCGATCTTCCTAAGTTATCTCTACCCTTATTCTTTTTATTGCAAAAAAGGTTTTGCAGGGTTTTTTAGGAAAGAGGCCAGCATGTGCATATGTCGACGATTTGATTTGATTAAACAGAGTCGCCAGTTGGTAGTTTTCAAAATGGTTGTGCCAACTCAACCGAGTTTGATTTGAAAAGAGGCCCAATTGCTGGACACTGTCGAAACTTGATCTTTGAAATCGGAGCTTTGAGTTCGGGGGCTTGGTTAAGTGTGGAAAAGGTGTTAGGTACCCCATGACTCCTGTGTCAATACGGTACTGCAATCTTTTTAATATTTCCCTTAAAATTGGAATGCGTGAGTGACTGCTGTTTGAAAATTGGGCCTATTGATTGATTAATTGAAAACTTTGACAGGCTTCGTTGAGCATATATACGAAGGGTTTGATTTGATTTGAAAAGCAGTCTTTGATTTGATTTGCAAAAAGCATTATTTAATTTGATTTGCAAAATTTTTGAATTGAATTGACAGTGATGTTTTGAAAGCTGGTTTTATCAAACCCTTACGCTGACATAGGAATTGAAGCATATCGCTACTCTCAATTTTATCTCTATAGCTTTAAGGCTGCATGCAAATGGTGATTTATCGGGCTGCGAAGCATCCTCGACCACAGAAATATAAAGTGTCGGTCTCCTCATGGGTATGAAAACCATCAGAGGGACGCTGACATGACAATCCATATTTTCACTATGTTGAGACCTTAAATCCGGATAACCGTTTTAAGGTCTGTGCATGTACATTTTATAAAAAAATTGGCAGGGTACATCTGTAAATCGGACTTTGTCCATCGTAGGGATCAGATTCTGATCAGTTTGATCATGAATCCCATGATTCCTAGGCTCACATATGAGTACCCAATAAACCTGCACAGTTCGAATTTGTAGAGAGATAAATATATGCGTCATCACGTCGCAATGGAACCAAGGATTCATCAGTAAATCCTGGCTGCGCGTGGCCAATGCGTCTCGTTCCCACTAGATAGCGATCTAAGGGATGCGAGGTTGCTTTTGAAGCTAAAACTATAAAAATAACTAGATTTAAAGAAATCTCAGCCATTATAGCTTCTAGGTTCTGTCGGGACGTGTTTGAACCGTTGAAAGCTAGAATTGGCGAGATTTGGATAAATCTAGTTCGCCCGCAGATATGTCAGTGCAAATTCATATACAAATGAATGTTAAATGCAGCAGTTGAATAAATTAAATAAATCAATATATTAAATATATATAAAAGCTGTAAAGGGCGATGGGTTTTTACTCGCAAGCCCGGACTGGAGTGGAGATATATATATATATATATACTGTAAATAGCCACGAAATAATCCAGGCTGTGACAGAAATAAAATATATGCATATATAGAAAAAGTAGTAAAAAGGGCGATGGGTTTTCACGCCTGTGCCCGTACTAGAAATGAAATTGATATAAAAATAGTCACCCAGTGACTGGGGAGAGCACCCAGTATGGGGAAGTGTGCAAAAGCAGTAAAATGGCCACGAAGTAATCTAGGCCGGACTGAAAATATATAAATATATATACTGACAGAAATGTAGTCAACCAGGACTGATAGGAATACCAGTGATGGTGAAAGTCGCTTATATATGCGTAAATATATATAAAAGCAGTAAACTACCTCGAATTTGACATCCGGGCTTGACAGAATTGAAATGTTAGTAAATTTGCAGTTAAATATGTACAGAAATAGGCCAAACCCGAACTGCGAAGATAACCCATTCCGGCGAAATTGCCAGAATGTGCATACTAGTGCATTGAAGCTACTAGAGCTGACGGATCATCAATCCGAGTTGTAGAAATGTTAAAAACGGAGTTTATGTACAAAAATGTATTAATTTTTGATGAAAATGGCCACAGAACGAAGTTCCGGGCATATTTAGATGATGAAACTTTGTGTGCAAGTGTAAAGCAGTGCAAAGTAGTAGTATTGACTTGCTGATCGTAAAAATATTTAAAATGGACTGCAATACCGGCTTTTTGCCAAATCGTAGGCTTTAAACGTCCAAATCTACCGGTAGTTTTTTGATAAGTGGTAGTATATGGGTATATCTACGTGTTGGAGTGAAAATATTTGGGTTTGGAAGAGGTGTAAAAGTCAAAAAATCAAACTGCCAGAGCTTCGCTACGTTCCGTTTTTTTTTAAATGAGCGAGGGGGGCACGTTTATTTATAGGCCAGGGAGCCTCCACTCTACCTGCGTCAGTCGCAGGTAGAGCTACGGCTCCCCTAGGTGGGGCCCATGTGTCCGGCTTGGTCATCTCGAAGTACGTGCACTCCGAGCAATGCGATGTCCTGTCGAAAACTTTTTAACTTTTGATCGGAGCGTCCGTTTGAGGTGTGCGATACCTTTTCGGAAACCTCTCGCTGAGAGTATCGCAATGACATGGGAAAGACATTTTCCGGGTCCAGGAAGACGGGTTCATAACCAGGTCTTCGTTTCCCTAGAGTTTATTCGTTGAGCTGTCTTGCGTAGTTGCCACTCGGGATCGTCGTTAGGGTTCATTCTGACTTTGTCGACATCGATTTGGCTTGAGTTTGACCAAGTTGGTTGAGAGTTGATGTAATGACCATTTTACCCCTCTTGGGGCTGCCTATAGTGTCGACATGGTTGCTAGTTGACTTACGGGAGATGATTCCAAGACTTGGATCCCAGTTGAGTCTTTTGACCTCAGGGTTGTCTCTGAGGCTGACGTGGTCATTCCAATTTTTACTCTGGAGTTGTTGTGATGCTTCAGGTTGATGTCTGAAGTTGACCTGACATCCCGGGTTAAGACCGGGGATGACCGGCACTTCCCGGGTTGAGACCGGGGTTGTGTTTGACTTTCCGGGTTGCTGTCGGGGATGAACTGTATTTCTCGGATTAAGAGGAAGAAGGCTTGACATGTCCTCGGTTGATGTCGAGGTTTTCTTGACTTCCTGAATTAAGACTAGGGTTTACTTTACAGCCGGATATTGAGGTCGGGGTTGATTGGTACCTCCCGGGTTGAGACCAGGGTTGATCTTGATTTCCCAGGTTGAGACCGGGGTTGATTTTGACTTCCCGTGTTGAGATCGGTTGAGCTTGAGGATCCGATTGACTGTCGGAGCTTGATTGATGGTCCGATTGACTGTCGAAGCTTGATTGATAGTCCGATTGACTGTCGAAACTTGATTGATGGTCCGATTGACTGTTAGAACTTGATTGATGGTCCAATTGACTATCAAAACTTGATTGATGGTCCGATTGACTGTCGGAGCTTGATTGATGGTCCGATTGACTGTCGAAACTTGATTTATGGTCTGATTAACTGTTAGAACTTGATTGATGGTCCGATTGACTGTCAGAACTTGATTGATGGTCCGATTTACTGTCAAAACTTGATTGATGGTCTGTTTGACTGTCGAAACTTGATTGATGGTCCTATTGACTGTCGGAACTTGATTAATGGTCCAATTGACTGTCAGAGCTTGATTGATGGTCCGATTAACTGTCGGAGCTTGATTACCGATATGGGGAATCAGATTTAGGTTGAAGGACCGGCGTTGGTGGTCGAATTTTTATTGATTGACGGTTTTGCTCTCCTACCGGGTTAGTATTGGGGCAAGGAAAATTTTGAGTGTCTACAGTAAGCCCATGTCGGTCAAATGATGAAGGAGTACATTGTTGGTGTAAAGTTGGTCTCCTTTTTACCTAATAACATTTTACCCTTGGTTAATACCCCAATTATTAGATAATAATTTGCCTATAAATATGGAGCCATAAAGTTGTTAGTGAAAGTTTGTCATTTTATTGCTAAGTGTTATAAGCATAGAGAAAGCTAGAAATAAATTGAGAGAAAATAAGAAAACCTAGGAGAACTCTTGCATTTTAGTGGAGCACAAGGAGGAAGAATCAAGGTGGACACCTATTGGACGTTCATAGCCAAGAGGAAGAAAGCAACTAAAAGGTAGGTTCATCATCTAGTTTTATTTTTGTCAAGATAGGTTAGTATATGAATGTAGATATAAGTAGGAAATGCATGTTTGGTTGTGGGAGATTTATGTTTTGTGGGATCATGATGGATCCGAAGGAATAAGGATGCGTATTGGAAGAAGAATATGTGATATATATGCCTTGTATGTGATAATAGAACCTATAAAACAAGATTAAAGCATGTAAGCATGAAATCTAGATTTAAATGTTTGAAAGCTTGATATTTGGTACTAAATGAACTAAAATGTGTAACCTCTATGATTGATCCTAAAATTTTATGTTGAAACTCTATGAAATATGAACATAACCCAAGTGGAATCGTCGGATTTGGACTTAAAACTAACTCGTAGCAAAATGTGTAGTGAAACATGTCCAAGTGTGAACCCTAGCTTGGAAAAACCAATAAATTAATTAAATAAATATTTTGGAAAGTTATTCAAGATATCAAATATTGAAGATATGTAAGTTTACAAGATAATGGATGTGGTTTGGACCCATTTGGATGTAAAATGAACAAGTTATGCAATATTGAACCAAAGAAGGTAGAAATTCAAAATGATGGAAATCAACTTTAGAAAATCTATCAGGATAGCGCGCCACGTGTCGCCCATGAACAAAACCCGGCGCACCCCGTGCCAGGGTCCGGACCTGAGAATTTGTAGGGGTAGAGCGGCCCGTGCTGCACATAGGCTTAAACCGGCGCGCCCCGCGCCAGTTCCCTTTCATAGTTGTTCAAACCGGGTCAGGTCATGGTGAACCGATTCGGGGTCATGGTGAACCGATTCAGGTCTGGTTAAACCGGGTCAAATATAAACAATTCCCTGAAATATAATATTAATTAAATTAATACATAATTAAAATAATATTAAAAGATTATTTTAATTTAATGTGGTTAAAGCAATTAAAGTAAATTTAATTATGGATTATTAAATTACAATATTAAGGATTTCTTTAAGCTATAAGTGGACAATTAAAACTAAGGGAGTTTTATTGTGAAACTAATAAGTACTTAATATAGTAATCGTTTTATTCATTAAAAGCTTGAACCATTTGAATAATAATATGGTTTAATAAACAGTAAACAATTTCTAATCGTGAAACTAAATGAAGTGTGAACAATTAAAGTAACAATAATAATATTTTAATTATGGATAATTAAAGTTAATAATTACTTTAATTGTCAAATGATATTAATAAATAATTAAATACCTTTGAAGATTATTTGATTCTAGGCAAATAAGACCATAATAATTAGGATGAATAAAGAGACATCTCTAATTATAAATCAAGGCAATAACATTATTGAAGATCTAGTAAATTACTTAAAGAATAGTTAAATGTTAATAAATAAAGTAAGAATACTTTATGAATGCAAGAAGGTATGAAACCTTAAGCGAATAATTAGGATAATAAAAAGTTATCTTATGAAATAAATATGAAGATAAAGAGAAGGGGGAATCAAACAACAATTATAAAACAAATTATTTTGTGAAGTCTTAGCTACCTAAGGCTAGTGTGTTAGACCGACTAAGATTTATATTATGAGTTGATAGAGATTAACCATTATGATATTAATAGGTCATTCAAATGATAAGAAGTCAAGGTCGGAAATAGTCAACGACTTAGGCAAGTATTCAAACCTTACTCCTTATTGAGCAAGTACCTAAACTTGTACTCTTATTGATCGTAGAAGTAAATAATTGCTATAATGATTCTTGTATTACATAAAGGCATGAAAACTATTATTCATACTCTAAAGCTTGATTTAAAATCACAACTATATCCCTTGGATCATGTTACAAACATTGAACTTATAAAATATTCCTAAATGCATTGAGAAAGGTTTCTAAGCCATTTGATTTGGCTTGGTCAATATCTATGACTTAGAAAGATATCCAAACCATTGGGCTTGGTGCGGACTCTTATAATCTGCTGAGATGGACAACCCTCATAGAAGGGGAAATTATATACTGTCGGGAGACCGACGTGCGCACAAACAACATGTTTAAATATTATGCATAATGTTGGGTACTTTGGCCTGATCACCTATTGTACTTTGTTTATTTTGGATTATCAGTGAAATACTGCTAATTCTAGCAGGAGTTCTTGGTCCATAGTGACTACTCAGTATTATAATTTTATCCAGTTGGAAAACACCTAATTTTATCCAGTTGCCAACACCCAATTTCTTGAATACATATTATTCCTTAGTAGATCACCTCTAGAGGCCAAACACTTGGGTGTCTAACATTGATCAAATGAAGGAATCTAACCGGTGAATTCAAGGAGAACACAAAGAGATTGGAGTTGAACTTGTACCTAAGGAAGCTTCGTTATACAAAAGTATAATTCTCTGTCTTCTTTGTTAATTGATAATTACGTAAAAAGGTCAATCCTAGTTATGGATTGTAAAATTTTAAAATATGATTTTAATATGTTTCTGTTGTTTATATTCAATTTGATTGTATGTCCATGGATATTACAAACCTAACAGTTGGCGTATAAGGTGCTTCGACATGGATATTACTGACCAACAATCTTCTAGGAGATAAAGGAGTATGTACAGAAGTGTCCTAAATGCCAATTGAATAGTCTTATTCCTCATCAGTCACCCGAAGAATTATACTCGGTTCTGTCCCCGATCCCATTTGCAGTGTGGGGGATCGACATCTTGGGTCCACTACCGAAGGCAAAAGGGCAATTTAGCTTTATGGTGGTGGCTATTGATTATATGAAAAATTGGGTTGACGCTAAACCACTTTGGACCATCACGAAACAGAAGTGTCTTAAATTTCTAAAGGAGTTCGTAGTCTTTCGATTTAGAATTCCTATGGTACTGGTGTCAGACAATGGTAAACAGTTTGTGGGGTCTAAATTCGAAGAATTTATAAAAGACTTGGAAATCCAACATTGAAAAACTTCAGTTGCTCATCCTCAATCCAATGGGCAGGTAGAGGTCACCAATCGGACCCTCTTAACTGGAATCAAAAAAAGGCTAGACAAAGCCAAAGGAAGGTGGCCCGAGGAGTTGATCATTATTTTGTGGGCATATCAAACTACTCCTAGGACAACGTCAGACGATTTTCCGTTCAGGTTGGCCTATGGGACCGATGCCCTTGTTCTAGTTGAGATCGAGTCTCCTTTTGTGAGGCCCCCAAATTTCAGACAGCCACTTGGTCTCTCGAATTCGGTTCATCACGTGCTCATGGTAATACAATAATAACTAAAATCACAGAGGAAGATCTAATATAGAATAATTTACAATGATTTATTATAATTATTCCCCCAAGTCTTGCAACCTACAGTACTTAATAGATTATATAATAACATCGAATAAAGACTTATTACATAATCCTACTTAAGTTTAAACATAGTCTGAAACCAGTCTTAATACAACATCATAAATTTAACATAAAGGAACAAGCTAGACGGTAGCCTTGCCCTTGCCCTTATCTTTCCCAGAGACACCTCCCTGTTCCGTCTTAACTGAAAGGTTTTAAATAAGCAAGAATGAGCACAAATTGCCTAGCAAATAATATACAACAAGGGTGAAGAGTTTCATAACACGAGTTGAAATATTAAAGTAAAATCTCTAAGATAGTTCAAGGTTTCAGGATAATATCATGAATAACGAATATCAACAATTCTTGAATCAAATCTTGGAATATGAAATGATAGTTCAATATTGTTCAACAGAAATATATGACTTCAAAGGCTATCAACGTATCCAACTAGATAACACAATTTATATACTGAGCAGTCAATAAGGACTATTGAACATCTACTAGAATTACCAATATTAAACTGATAACCCAAAAGAGACAAGTATAATAGATGATCAGTCTACGATACTCTATGTTATGTATAACCATAGTAATATTCATGCGTGTGTTCGGACTTCCAACAATAAACACTCCCCTTACCATAAGGGTTGTTCAACTCAGTTTTCAAGATTTTTGCACCAATAAAAAGGTTTGGACAGTTTTTATAAATATGCATATAGTCTAGCCGAATCGAGTGGCATAGACATTTTCACAATATTCAAGAACAATACCAAGTTCAATATGAATAATAGCTTTCACGAGAGTTCAAACATACTAGCTCAAATGAACGGTTAAGCTAACTTGCATTCAAAGAGATAAGGTTTAGATACTTGCTTACAATATCTGTCGAATAAAGTAATGCAAGGGTTTAGGATACTTGCACTATAAATGAGTGTAAGTTAGAGAAACTTGCCTTTAGCGTAGTTTATCCACGAAAAATAAATCAACACTTTCGAATCCCTATCGTAATATAGTTACGTATATATATGATATTCATTAGTCATATAATCTAACGTCACATCTTATCTTTGAATATACGATCAACACATAACTTAAGTTTTAACCTAGCTACACTATTATATAGTATCATATTAATATAACATTTATCCTTAACGTTCCTCCTTTTGAGTTTAAACAACTTCTTATATCATATAAGGTCACAACAATTAGCAAACATAACCTTTCTAGCACTTTATAGCATTATTGTGAGTTAACCGTCAAATCGGATTCAAGTAACAACATAGGATATCATATAGCATATATACATGTTAAAGGGGGTCCTTCCATGCTTGTTTAACCTCTTCACATTTAATTTCATATGATATAGGTTCTAGCTTTACACCTTTAGACAATTTAAGGCCAAATACGGTCATGCAACCACAACACATACAATTTAATCATAAATACTTGCGAGAAGGTCATAACAATTGTAATATGCATGCTTGCGATTGTCCACATCATTTATTCTTAACTAGCATTGTTCATTACTTTAAAACATACCTATACTCATGCTTGGTTTACTACCGTTATATCAAACATATAAGAGTCATGCTTAGAGACATAATGAATGTAAACATGTCATTTTACATTCTAAGAACTTAACTACTCAAACTTAATGCACTTGGTTTGAAAACATATCCAAGTTTGCTTTTGAAACCATTTTAAACTTGAACAACGCAATTTAACACATACAAGGCAACTTCAAAGCTCTTATCGTATGTAGTAAAGTCATGTTAACACTTTTGCAAGATCAGCGTGTATACCATGTAGTATTCATGCATATTAGCTTTAACATATCAAGCTCTTTCTTAAAAATTTCTCTAACACAAGGTCTAACAAGTTTGGTCATGAACAAGGACACTATAAACACTATAGCATGCTCCTTTATATTTGAAATCAATCATGTGTATGAATCACTAAGTTCAGAACTTATAGAACAAGTATTACTTCAAAGTTTGCTTTTAGAATACTAAGTTTATCTCGAAAACCATACCCTTTTTGTTTATCATGTATGCTAGTACAATAAAACATGCTTACCTTGCCTCATTTTATTCATATATATATGTTACACAAGTTAGTATGTTTGTTTAAACCAAACCACATAATATATGCATAACAGAAATCATGCAGGATGCAGAATCTGCAGCAGGCTGCTAGCGTAGCTGCGCAGCTGCCCAGTACAAAACTGGTGCAGCTGCGCCGGCTTACAGCCAGCGACAAACTGTTCCAGCCTCGACAAAATTCCAGCCCAAACACAGAAAATTCCTACGAAATTACTATCAATCCCACTATATTACCTCATGATCACTTATATTAGCTTATATAACAATCATTTAACATTATTGAATCACCAATTCAAGAATTCCAACTTAATTTCAAGAATTGAAGTTTTCACAGAAATCTCAGAAACAGAAACACAAAATGAATTTGAAGAACAAGGAAGCTTATATAGTAATTCTAACATGTATATAAGTCTTTTTAGCAACTAATTATCATCCTTAAATCACAAAAGCATAATTTCCAACTGGAATCAAGAAATTCAAGAATTTGCAGAGAATACAAACTGAAGAATATGAAACATAGATTATACCTTTACTATGAATTAAGCTTGCTAAATTGAATTCCCAACTCTCTATAACTATCTTGCTATCACTTACAATGTAATCTGATACTTGAACAAACTCTCAGCAAATAAAATTGATGGGGAAGAGCTTGTATATATAGACGAATGAATGTCCAGACAATGCATATGTACAGCAAATTAAACCAACAAGATTTGTGAATTGTATGGGGGTTAAAGAGTAGTAGGTAATTAGTTAGTGAATGTAATCATGAAAACCATCCCCTTGATCATCATTGCTAGCTTAAGCTTGGGAGGAGAATGGGGAAATAGGCTTTAGCCTTTTGTCATATACGTGAAGAGCCAATGGGTCTAGCATTTAGGGACAAGCAAAGTCATCTCAGCATTCTAGTACAACACTTAGTTTGTATACTTAGGTATTATATATTTAGGCTATATATATATATATATATATATATATATATATATATATATATATATTATACATATGTCTTTAATTGAAATGTCACACTATAATTCACATAATGTAGTAAGTGTGACTTGCACACATATAATCCATGCACATTTTTATCATATTGGTATAATTTACTCGGATATACTCTCATCACATTATCTCCTTCATTAAATTCTATCATTCCATTATATATAAGTAATCATCAATTATAATTATTTATTATATATATTCATGATACATTATTTTAATGTACTCTTCACATACAATTGCCACAAAAATACTTTATATAACCCTTTCAACTTAATAAACTTTACTACATAGTTTATATATAACATAGCCACATTGCACTTTACATTCTGTATATAGTTAGTCACTATACGTTACACTTTTAAATTCGCATGCTTGCACATAGAAATTAATAATTCATTTATCTTATCAATTAATTAACAATAATATTAATTCACTCATTCCTCGTAATTATTAATAACACTTAATTAATAATCATAGGATTAATTATCACATTAACAAATATAATTCTCAGCAATTTTATGAACAAGTGTTTTATTATTATTATTATATTTCTTGCATTAATAATAATCACATATTATAACTTAACCAAAATTAACAATTAATATAAATTAATTATTCACTTAATAATTCTTTCGTCGATTAATATCATTATTAACATTTCTCATCACAGTGCCACACAAGGCTTTCCGAGTTTATGATAACTCCATATTTTTCTCAATTATTATAATTATTCAATTTAATATAATTGAGTCAACTCACAAAATCATTTATATTCAAATAAATATTCATTTTCATTAATATATTTATTTAATAATATATGGAAATTCTCGGGTATTACACCTTCACTTCGGGTCAGCCAGTTTAAGGAGTTGTATAATGATGAAGGCCTTCGCCTCAATCTTGATTTGTTAGAGGAGGTTCGGGAATCAGCCTTGGTAAGACTAGCAGTCTACCTGAGGAGAACGGCCAGGCATTACAACAAAGGGGTAAAATTGAGGAGGTTTGAAGTTGGAGATCTGGTTCTTCGAGAAGTGGAGGCTTCAATGCCCCAAAACCTCAAAAGTTAATGCCCAACTTGGAAGGGCCCTAAGAAATTATTGAAGTGTTAAAGCCAGAAACTTACCGGCTCGGAGCAATGGATGGAACAGAGATCAAAAATACTTGGCATGCAGCGACACGTAGGAAGTATTATCAATAATGCATACAAAGTAATTTTTCTTTTATGAATGTAAAATTCTTTCTAAGTTATCAATAAAATAGACATTTAGGTTTTCTCCAAAAAATATATATTCATTGATTGTCAAAATATTTATACATTAGAAATTGTTTACATGTAAAATTAAATAGTATACAATTATGTTTGAGGAGGTCGGCTTCGTCATCGGAGAAGTCCAAGATCTTGGTGTCGAGACCAGCTGCCAACATATTATTCCTTAACTTCTCTTTGTGGCTTTGATAGCCTTCAAAAAATTGGGAGATGATGTGGTTAGTTAGCTTAGGCGATTTTTGATACTCCTTGATGATCCTCTGCTTGTCGACTTTGGAGACAATTTTCTTTTTAGCTTTTAAGTATTCATACTTTCTCTCCAATTCAGCAGTTACCCTCAACAGGTTTTTCATTTTTTGGTGAAGTTGGTCGAACTGATTTGTTAGTGTTGTGTAAGCTTTATGAAGGGCATCTCTATCTTCTTTAAGTTTGACCTGTTCCACATGGAGTTTCTCCTTTTTCTTAGAGAGCTCGAATATTTTCCATTTCAATTCTTTCACTTTCGATGTCAGTTCATCAGAGTGGATCTGGGAAACATAGAGTTTACTTCTATCTTCCTTCAGATTGTTCGAAGTAACTTCAAGTTCTGATTAAAGATGTTTAAAATTACTTTTAAGCTCCTTCTTCCGAGCTTAAATCTCCTCGACTCGAAGTAGCAGTTGCCCGAAGGCAGACAAAACTTGCGAATAATATAACTAATTCGAGAGGATGTGTCTAGGGGTAACTGTTAAAACAGAAGGGATAAAATAGTTATTCTTACCAGACCCATGGGGATAGTAGTAGCGAATACCAGGTCCTCGGGTTTGAGGTCTTCATATTTCTCATCGTCTCTTGGCAAGACAAATGAATTAAAATTCTAGTACGGGAAGTCATGGGGCATATCCTGAGATCAGGCAGTGTTTAGGAACTGTGACGCCCCCAAATCCACGTTCCTTCGAAACCTCGAATTCGGTGCAGTCACGATACTACTATCGTCAAACTATTACATCTTTTAATCATTAGTAAAAGAATACAACTTTGTTTATTATAATTTAGAATATAAATTCTATTCATATCCAAGATCTCGTCTTTACATCATATTCGATATTACTAAAATACGGAATAATTTAAACTTTTCAATATCCTTTGAATAAAAATCTTTTTATTGATTCCATAACTTTGATACCAATTACAAATCTTGAATCAACTATATAATATGATTCCTTCTTATCTGAGTTATCGTATAAACATTTACAACTCAACTTGATATCCTCTATGTATTAATTAATACATTCTTACAATACAACAAGTATTAAACAGTGTAAGCAACTATCGAGTACATCATCTAGAATCTAAACATGGTCCAGACAATAATCTAAGTAATATTCTTCAATGCGATACTATCTATCTTTATCAATCAAGAAGCACGAAATCTTTACCGTGAATCCTTAACCTGCAAAAGTGGTTATTTGCAAGAGTGAGCTCGACAGCTCAGCAATTCTAACAGTCCTCATGCATCACATAGCATATAACATCATACTCAGTTCATGCATTTATAAACAGTTTATATTTACTACGCGTGTTACTTTTCACATAACAAGTATATCATCAAAGATCAACTTTCAATCTCATTTATATCTCATATACAGTTCATATATAAGTTCACATTATCATAGCATAATATAATTCAACTAACAGTTATTGAATTCATATATCAAATAGGAACTGAAAGACTTGCCTGATTCGTAGTTTAACAACTACGACTTAACTGCTTAAGAATCTCTGCACTTTGTGTAATCCTACACAGTTATATTAATCATAGAGATCACACTCATCAGTTATATGCATCCACACATTCTCAATGTAATAATAAAGGTTACATTGTTGTCTAACTTATTTCTTAGAACCTTGTTTCACTTTCTTAACATACTCCTATAATAGCTAGTATAGGTATACTTTTAATATCAACATTCATACACCTTTACTCGACTCGCTATGTGTTCGACACGTATTTAAAGCTCATAGATACATGATCTATATTGCTTTCATGTTTCTCAAACCTTATCGAAACCATTACATTCAAACTTTTCTAAGTTTCACCTTTCAAAATCCTTGTCATACTTAACTAGTCATGCAAGGCTACTATGTTCATCATGTATACATGTATATAAGGGCATTAACTCAAGTTTTAAAACCTAGCATGCTCATTATAAGTCAAAATCATATGGCATTCATGCCGGACTTTCATATACCTTAAGTAAATTAAGTTCATGCCTCAAGGGTAAACCACTAATGTCATATTACTACATAAAGAGGCTTAACAATATGTAGTAAGCATGCTCGTGCGTATACTACTCATGTACACTTTAATCACATAGTCTATGCTTTAGAAATTCATTTTCTATGAATAAGCGTGCATATGCAAAAATCCATGTATAAACAAATGATGTTCATGTCAATATGTCTATAGGCATAATGGACTCCTAATCTTCATGCTTGCATGCTTAGAACGTAACTCGCACGGTGTTTGATGATATTAGTCTTCAAACTCTGAATTTTTATTGAAAAGTACACGAAGTCCACAAAGGTCATTTAGTATAACCAAAGTGTCTTGAAATCATAACTCACTTTCTCTTGAACACTTAGCTAAACCACATAAATGTATTCAAACGGTCAGAAATTACAAGACCTAAATCTTGGTCAAGTTCACTTCAAAAAGTCCTTAAGTTTCACCTTTGAAATCACTTGAATTTATCAATCACGTATGCTAGTGTGTTCAACACCTTGAACATACATTTTATGTCAATAAAAACCATACGGTCATGCTCACAAAACTCAGAATATACAATGGAACATATATGCTCACGACAAGTTTACTTTAAAAATTCTAAGTTCATTTTGTAAACTTTAAATCCTTTCTTCAATTGAGTGTACTCACATAGTTATACTTGTTCACACTACGTTATTGCACTCATGTATGTATTTTAATCATGTTCCTATACTTGCCTAATAACATGCCATAAGCTAGTACATAACAGAACCTGCAACAGAAAACGAAATTCCAGAATCTGGAACCGGCGCAGCTGCGCAGAGCCCCAGTTCAAAACTGGCGCAGCTGCGCAGGGCCTTGGCCAACAAAACGTCTGGTACCGGCGCAGCTGCGCTGCTGGCCAGTACAAAACTGGCGCAGCTGCGCAGTTGGTCGGCCAGAAACAGAGCAGACTGCATCGGCAGTACTGTAATCCCATTTCAAAAATTACTACAGCAATTTGATTCGGTACCAGCCATAATGAAATTCTATCATGCTTATAACTTTACTTAGCACTCATATAACACAATGCCATATCAACTTTTCATCAATTAACTAGAAATTGAAGAATTATAGTATTCTTAGAAATCAAGAACTTAGTATTTCAAAACAATGAAGAACAAGGATAGGGAGTTATACCTCTGCAATATGAACTTGCTAAAGTAATTTCTTAATCTCCTTCACACTAACAGTATTCTTACTCTCTATAATTTTCTTAGCAATAAAATTCTCAGAAAGTGTAATATAGAAGGAGAAGAGCAAATTTATAGGCAAACCAATACTCAGTTCATAGCTTTGCTTGCCAAATCAAACTAACGGAAATAGCAAGAATCTAATGGTTAACAAATAGTTGGTGAGGAGTTGGTGTAATCCATCATCAATCCCACTCCCCTCATACTCATTAGCTATACATTGCTGAGTTTGAGAAAATATAGAGTAGTAGCCATGTGGTGTTCACGTGAAGGAGAAGAAGAGGAGGGACTCTAATATTGGGACAAGCTCATTTTCAGCAATATCAACTTGCAAATTTAAAATACAATGCTTATGTTTTACATATATATACATATAGTATATACTTAAGTCACAAGTCCACTTCTAAATACAATGTAACAAATAGGTACATATACACCAACATATAATCCATGTACATTTTACTAATACCGAATGTAAATCTATTGGGTATTATTCATTATCACAACAGTTCATCCCACCGGATATAATTCTTTCGGGTACCACCACAGTGTATTGTCTCCTCTATTAGTAAATTCAATAATTGTTTACTATATATTCATGATATATTATTTTATTGTATACTTAATATACACATTGTCAAACCCACATTTCATGTACCTATTACAACTCAATAACTTTACTATATAGTTTATATTCATATATAGCATAGTCGCATTGCACTTTATACTTCGCATAACATATAGTTAACTATCATACGTTATACTTTAATATCGCATGGTTGCACATAGAAATTAATAAATTACTTATCTTATCAATTAATTAATAATAATATTAATTAATCCATTTCTCATTAATCCATGGAATTATAATTCCCACGCTAATTGATTAACACTTTATATGATTTATTATCACGTTAAATAAATATAAATCTTTTTATATTTATAAATCATTTACTCATTAATCATCATATTATCAAATAATTACTTGATAATAGTATATTGTTCATAACAATAATTAATATTAGAAGACAATTTATCTCATCACAAATCCGATTATACTTATAATCGATTTCCTTATTATTATACTATCACTAGCCATAATAATTTAACATACTATCATAATAACAATTAACAATTAATTTAGATTAATTATTTAATTAATAATTCCTCCATCATTAAATTAGTCAATTCATTACTGAATCTATTATTGTGCCACACAAGGCATCTCTCACAAGCTCAATCTTAAGCTTATCGTTATTCTCATCACTTACTAATTTCTCACCACATTACTACTTATAACCTGTTCAATTAAATTAGAACTATTAAATCCAAGGTCCACATATAAATATTTTACAAATCGAATATTCAAATATTATATATAACCTTTACGGAAATATAATAACTCAAGCTATTAAAATGTTAAATTACTTCAATTAATTATACTTATAATAAGTATAACCTTTACGCTTATAATAATTAATATATACTCTATTAATTATTCCAATAATAATATTCACGATCAAATAATAACTTAAGTTATTTAATATATTAAAATAACTTAGTTTCCTTTCATTAATTAAACTCCCTTGAAAATACATTTAAAATTATGTATTTAGCCATATCATAAAATATTATGTTTTCTCCAAATAAGCACATTCGTTATTAGAAAATAATTTACTTATTGTCTCATGATATTATTCTTAATATAATATCAAATAACTATATGTATGACACATGTACATACATTATATATAGAAAATAGATAATAAGTTTATTTTCTATTATAATAAATTGTTTCCATCAATTTAATTACATATAGCAAATACGTTTTAATATATTTATCATATTAATTAATCATACCTATTACCTCATACAAAAAAATATATAAGGTAATATTATTATTCAAAAATAACATTTCCTCCTTTTATTAAAATAATTCAATATTAGAAATTATTTTAATATCCTTTATTAGAAATATATAATAACTATTTCTCTTTCTTTTCTATAAATTGTTCCCAAAACAATTTCTTCAAATATTCATTTAAAAATATAATGATTTCCATCTCCCTTTAATAACGTATATATATATATATATATTTAACGTTATTCGTACATTAGACTTTCTCACATATTACTATTCTAAGTAATATATATAAAAAGTATCAACTATAATTACATATTCAACACACATATTAATTCACTCCTTTACTTAAGTAAATTAAACATTGTACTATATCATCATAGTTAATTAAGATTCAATACTGACATTATATTATTCCATAATATAACTCACAACTTATATTAACTAATATTTATTCTTATTAGTTAATTCCTTAACTAACTCATGCTTCACTATCCAAACCTATTCATGGATAGCTTAAGTGCTATTAATAACCTATATTATAAACATACTAGTTATTAATACATACACAAGAATATGGTGATTATACATTAAGGATATTTAATGTTACCAACTTACTTTGATAAAATAATTCTATAAATTATTTAATATCGATAGGAATTTATCCACCTCCTTTATCTCAACTGGATCGTCTCTACGATAAGTAACAAATATATATTAATAATATATTTATAAATCACAAAAACACATTTTACATAGTCCATATTATCCTATGTAATATAATACCACATACCTCATATCACATATATATATTATTATTCGAACCCATCTCACAGTTTAAGAATTTTATTTATTAAATCCTTATTTAATAATATCTGAAAATTCGGGTTCTTACAGGAACAGCCGTGGTGGGTCTTTGGAAGTCGACGCCTTTTTTGGGAAGTGGAGGAGGAGGAGGAATTTGGCTGGTCTCTTCTGCCCGGGCCCTTTTTAAGGGGGATTTGACTGCGATATCTTCAATTTAGGGGTCAGAAGGAGGTTCTTGGGTGATTGATGGTTAAGGGATTTAGAGAGCATCCTTGGCGCTATGAGCTTCGGCAGTGGTAGTTAAGGGTGGAACGGATGTTTTGGCTTATCTCCTTCTTTTCTTTTTCATCAGGATCAGTTTATCGGATCTGGTTATATTTACTGACTTTTTGGTGGATATTATCGTAGGCATTGGGACAATGGTTATTGGTTATACGATGAGGGTTGGTTTGGCTGTTGAAGAGGAGTTTAGAGGGGTGTTAATTGGAATTTCGATAATGAGGATGGTCTCGGTTTCTAAGCTCTCGTCAGTGATCGGTTGAGGGATCATTTCAGTAAAAAGGGACGGTTTTGAGCTAGATGCCTCGAAGCCTTATGGTTTAAATATTGATACTGCAAATATAAAAGAAAAATAGATTAAAGGATGATTGATACTGAACTAAAAGGGAAAAGTCGTATCGACACTTACAACCATGACTATAGAGCCAAGTTGGGTTGGATAATACTTCAATGGGCCAATCAATTGCATTTATCTTACTGTAGAATGGTCGAAATGTGTTGATTCGGCTCTTCGCGAATTTGGCGACTTTGAGAATGGGTTCATTTGGGGGATCCCAGTTCGGTAGGAGCTTCAGATCCGTTCTGATGGAATCCATGGCACGCTTGCGTGAGGCGGTCATCGCCCAGATTGTTTCTAGCAAAGTTGTAAGGTGGAACGCTCACAACACCTCAACCCAACGTCTATATTGAGACTAGAACTTTGGTACAATCGATCGCGCAAGGAAGTTGGGTTGAATGGAACATCAATGACACCTCGACCCATCGCTTATATGTAAGTAAAAACCTTGGTACAATCAATGATTGATGTATGGTAAAAGACGCCACACACAACTATGTATTGTTGTATGATAAGTCTGGTTTGAATCTCATAGAAAACTATGAACAATTCAGGGGTTCTCAAAGAACCAAAAGGAGTATAACCTCACAAGTTTTATTTATCAAAGTTGTCTATTAGTTACATCAACTATGTAATCTATTTATACTAATAATAAAACCCTAATTCCATAAGGAATTTAAAATAAAAAAAAGAATGTAAAACTCTAGCTTACAAAATCCATATGGAACTCAAATCCTACCTAATATAACATCTAGATACATTAGAAGTCTAAAATATACTATAAATAGTTATTTAAGGAAATAAATCTGTGTCTAAATCTCGAAAAATGCATTAACTGAAAATCCTTAGTGGCGCGACAGCGCTGGATTTATTTTTGAGGCGCGGCGCGGCCGTGCTGGTAGCAAATCTCAAATAGAGAGCAGCTCGTTGGGGCAGAGTCAGAGGTGAAGAAATATAGAGAGGCATTCATCAGGGCGAATTCAAAAGGCCTGTTAAGTTCGCCAGGGCGAACTCCTTAACTTTCCAATTCTGCCTAGCAGCGCGGTCGAGCTGCTTTTAGCCTGGGAATAAGCGCGGTCGCGCTTGTCCCAGAAAACTGAATCTTTCCCTTTCTTGTTCAACACGTCCATGTCAAACATCTTCGTGAACTTCATAGGCTTGAATTCCAATGTAATCATCCTTGCACAAATTTTGGCCCAATCACTGAAGCTCATTTGTTGAATCCCCAGAACTTAAGTTGAATCTATATTGTTCGAAACCAGCCCAACTAGGATTATATCAGGTTCCCTTGATGATAATCCATTGTGGGTGCCATCCCTTATTGTTGGATGGGGTCTTTATGCAGGTGGTTTTCCCCGGACGAAGGTTGAGTTGTCGTAGACCAGGTTCATTGCATCGGGTCATGTTGTATAAGGCAAAAAAGAAGTCTAATCCTGGGGTGATCTTCAGCTCTTGACAAATGGTAATGAATGAAATCATATTAATATACGAGTTCGACACCAGCTGTACGATCCCAGTTTCAATGAGCACTCGAAAAGATGAGATGAATTTATGTAGGGAAAATCGGATGTCGTACTTAAGGGCATAAAAAGGGGTGGCCACCCATTCTCGTCCCGGACCCCAGTACATCCTCTCGTTGAGATCGGGAGCTCGGATGGAGTATTCATTTGGTATCTAGTACTATTTTTGGATAAGATCCAGTTGTGAACTCCATATGGAGGATGGGCTGTTGACATGAGTGTAGGTTTTGTCATATGCAAATTATTCTCATATCTGCATCTCATTGAGTTCGGTTGGGGCCAATATTTATGCTGAGGGGTTTGATGATGATGAAGCGAACTTATATCCCATAGTTTTGATGGTGGTTGACGATGGAATATCGACCGGGATTAGATCGTCGGTCGCAATAAAGGTGATTGGGGTAGATGAAGATGTAGTGTTTGGAGCAGCCATTTGAGAGTAATAAGGAGGAATAGTCGGAGAATTTTTTTCCAAAAGTAGGGATTTACAGAGAGAATGAAAAGGTTGCAGATAGCTCTTAGTTGATTTTGAAAAAGGTAGATCTGAAAAATGGCGGTTATTTTTGAGGAAAATGGCTTTTGAAATGACCAACCTTTTAGTTTTTCTCGGTTACTTGAATGCGGCCCATTGATTAGGCTGAAATGATAGCGAACGTGGGGGTGATGCAGGGGCCCAATAATAAGTGCTTGGTGCATTAACGAGGTATGATTTTGGGCTTTATATATGCCTATTTATTATGTAACTATTGAACTTTTAATGAGGATCTCTTCCATTAAATGTCTCATTATAATGGAAGAATGAGGGGCAATATTAAGGCATGATTATTTGGGCCCAGATGATTCGGTGGACCATGATCTACGCGGAGGAAGCCTCCCAACGTAGTAACCTGTTTGGGCAATTAGCGAATTTTAAGGAATCTAAGATTCTTGATTATATTTGGTTTTTAATTCCTAAGAAAAGTTTCATGATAGTATCCAACTTGCTTTCTTTAAGGAGATTCAATTCAATCCCATTAAGGAATATGACCTAATGAGGAATCCTATTTCCATATGGGGAAGGGCATGCAGAGGAGGTGTGATCACTATAAATACAAGGCTATAGTCTGATTCTCAAGTACACACAATTCATTATTATTTTCTAGTACTAAATACCTTCATTGTTAAACGTTGTTCAGTCTGTACTTATTCTCACACCATAGTTATCCCCCCGCGGCCCAATCTGTCAAGTTTTTTCGTGTGATTTCGTTTCTGTGCAGAATTAGACGCGCTTTTGGTGATTGAGGCGTGTGAACGAACTTAGCAGTAACATAAATACTAGTTACGTCTTGAATCATATAAATAAATATATGTTAAATATGTTGGTCATTATACAAATAACTATAACTTTAAGCAATTAGTCTAACTTATGGCGATAAATATCCATACCAAAATATCATATAATCTATAAATGCATCTACCCATAAATCAAGATTATATGATATTAATTAGGCATATCGTTCGGCCAACAAAAATATAATAACCAAACTTAAGCATGCTGACATACATTCTCAACATCTCATGCACTGTACACGATAATTTATCAGTTAAATTCAAATTGACTTTGGTGGTGTTTGATTACATCTTAACAGTCCACCTCTTAATGCATCTTAAGATCCCACATCTTTATATTAAGAGGTCTTCTGTATAGTTTAGACTCATATTTGTATCTTAACTATTAAGAGGACATCTTAATATAAAAATGTGGGTTGTTTAAATGCATTGAGATCACTATAAATACAAGACTTTACTCTGATTTTAAGTACACACAATATTATTTTCCAGCACTAAA
The DNA here is from genome assembly GCA_020205555.1 of Panax stipuleanatus. Lineage (NCBI taxonomy): Eukaryota > Viridiplantae > Streptophyta > Magnoliopsida > Apiales > Araliaceae > Panax > Panax stipuleanatus. The sequence continues at coordinate 50,564,506 of CM035122.1, forward strand.
GCATTAAGCCTCCATTGTTAAACCTTATTCAGCCTATACTAATTCTCACACCGGAGCTATCCTCCGGCGGCCTAAGCTGCTAAGCTTTACGTGTGTTTCGTTTCTATGCATGATTTAACGCGCTTTGGTGATTGGAGCGCGTGGAGGAAACTTGGCATTAACATTGGGGCTAGAAGGAGAACTTTCTAGTGTTGCGACTTCTCAATCACAACAGGAGCTTTCTGGGTGGAATCATGGTGAACAGTAAGACAGTCTCTGGAGTTGGGAAGTCAACAGTGGATGGATTCGCACTGCAAAAGGGATCAGTCAAAGATAGGTTAGGCTCGTTTAAGAGTATCCAAGACAAGCTTGGGCCCTAGAGTCATTCAGTGGGTCACAAGGACATTAGCAAGGAAGATGTCAGACTAAGGTTGTTCTCAATGGCCAGTAAGTTTGTAGATGCTAAGGGTCGGGTAGGGGACACACCGTCCCAAACTCAACTCAATGGTGGGGTTCACGATGAGAGAAGATCAATCCTGGCTATAAGGGCACAAGAGACCGATGATGTGCTAAAAGCCCTACTATTGCAGAAGAAAGAGATTAACAGGCAGATGGTCCTCACCATAGCGAGAGAGGATGGTGCCTCTAGACACAACCGAAGGCGGGGGCAGGGGCGGTAGCCAGGGGATCAGTCCAAAACACATCGTCCGGAGGATTCTCGACAGACCGAGAGCAGACTCCGAAGTCGCTCTCAAGACAAGAGCAAGCGTCAAAGCAGCTCGCGGGGTAGATAGACAGGCAACCAGTCCAGGACACATCGTTCGGACAGTTCCTGGCATACAGGGACCAGGCACCAAAGTCACTGCAGGGAAGCGAGTTTGGAAAGCAGAAGGCGATCTGACAGAAAGAGACGAGACTCTACTCCAAACAGAAGAAAAAGATATCCCTCCCTCCGCAGGGACATAATAGAGGAGTTGGTTAAGAAAGTGGCCAAATTGCAGAAATGGTTAGCTGAGGGAAACAAGAATGTTACGTCCCCAGTGAAATCTTCATCACCGTTCTCTCCAGAAATTATCCAAGAGATGGCGGATCCGAATAAGAAACCCCCTCACATAGAGAGTTACGATGGTTGGAGGGACCCTTGGATTACTATGACTACTCAGATGCTGCCAAATGTCAGATGTTTGTTTGACTATTTTGAGGAAATACACTAGACAGTGGATGACGACACTGGTCCCGAACTCAATTTCATCTTAGAGTGGGCTCTATGATAAGTTTCATGCTCGGTTTGGCAGTAATAAAAGGAGGGGAAAGCCGATCAGTTCACTATCCCAGATTAGATAGTATTCAAATGAAACATTGGGTCAGTACGTTAGGCAGTTCCAAGAAGCAGTTGGTTAGGTTGCGGATTTGAATGACCTTCAGGTTGTGGGTCTCTTTTCGAAATGGTTTGGACCTGGAAAATTCGAAGAAGTTAGTGAAAGAGCTGATGTTCAACATTCGAAGAGTCTAACTGAAGCATTTGGTAAAGCTGAAGGGTTTATTGTAGTGGAAGAGGCGATGAGCAGCCTAAAACATAGTACGTCAGAGAAACCGAAGGATAATGAGAGATGTAATTATAAAGGGAGCGGTAATATTGACAAGTCAAAGGGTTATCAGAAGAAGTATAACAACAACAAAAACAAGAACAACGGCGGCTCGGCAGGAGGACGTCTGCCCTTCCCGAACCAGAGAGTCAATAAGAGTTATACAAAGCTCAACACTGATCGGGCTACTATTCTATAACACATGAAGGATAAACCATACTTCGAACTGGTCAAAGATAATTTAAAGGTAAATAGAGGAAACATGAGCAAGTACTGTGATTATCATGGTTCGACTGGACATTCTACAGAGACATGTTGGGGTCTAATGGATTTAATTGAGAAGAACTTTTAGAATGGAGCGTTGGTTCAGTACATCATAGGATAATATACTTCGGGCGCACAACAGTTAAATAACGCCCCAGTAAAAAACTCGGCTACCCAGCCACATCAACCAGACCAGACAGTGATTCCGGGTGGTGGGCGTGATCACGGGTGAGTCAGTTGGGAAGGTTACAGGGAAGAAGCGACGAGGATTCTTGGATGCAGTGTTATCAGTGTTTGATCAGCCTGTGAGGCGTGAAAAACCATACCCAGACTCGGTTATTACCGTTACTAATGTGGATTTCCCTTCAAAACTAATAGAACCCCACGGAGGAGCTTTGGTGATTACTGCATAAGTGGGTTCGATGGATATGAAGTAGATGATGATAGACAATGGGTCGTCATTGGATATATTGTATGCTCATGCCTACTAGAGGATGGATCTGGAGGGCAAAAAAATGGAGGTCGAGCAGGATCCCCCTTTGTACGGTTTCAACAACGAACCAGTTCGGGTGGCCGGGATAATAAAGTTATCAGTGATCTTTGGGACGACACCCCGACATATGGAGATCATGTGCAGATTCTTCGTAGTGTATGTAGACTCATCATATAATGAAATTCTCAGGAGACCAACTTTGATGGCTCTACAAGAGGTAACTTTGATTCTGCACTTTAAAATTAAATTTCCCACGTCGAACAAGGTCGACGTGGCTGGGGATCTTGATTTGGCAAGAAGATGTTATAGGAATGCACTGATATCTTCGGGTGTCGGAGTTAGCAAACAGAAGTAGACAATGGTGATCGAAGTTAAACCATTTACCGAGGATATTACAGAACCTCTCGTCATGCCTTCTAAAGAGACAAAAGAGGTTAAATTAATACTGGGAAAGAAGGATAAGATCATCATAATCAGGTCGGGACTGCTTGAACCTTTTCAAATGAGTCTGGTGGAACTAGTTTAGTGTTATGCTATTATATTTGCATGGTGATAGTAGTGTGCATACAAGCCAATCATGTATATTGATAAAGCACATACTTTGTAAACAATCTTATTTATTTATTAATAAAATATTCATTTAAGGCATTTAATTATCTACATGGTGTTGTTTTTAATAATATGTAAATAACCCATAGTTTTAAGCAATGCTTTTAGAATCATGATGAGATCATACTAATGAGATCTAAATTCTTAGAAAGCTTAAAAACTAAAATAGTTTCCAATTGTGGGATTACTAAAATGGGGATTAATAAATCCGGATAGATTGGTACATATGTTGCTTGCTCATTAGATGAGGATGACTGATCTCATGGTCATTTGTGTGGAGACACTAAAGCAAGTATGTAGGTGCTTATTGGAGAATAAGTTCACTGAACGTGACTCGCTATGGAATACCTAATGGAGTTTTACTCGCCTGTCAATAAGAATTCCTAATGTGATAGTAGTACAAGTGATCCTTGAACTTGAGATCATCATAGTATCTTATATATAACAAATTATACTTTGACTTATTCCTGAAGGCCTTTGAAGGCATATTTAGGGTATGCTTGGGTATAATGAGTTGCATATGGAGATAATGTATGATCAATATAGAATCTACCACCTCTAGTAAAAGAGGAGATATGTCCTATGTGATTCGTTAAATGACAACCCAGGAATCCTTGGCCAAGGTAGAATAAAATTAGAAAGAGGTTTCTAATTTGCATTATTTGGAGTTGTGTGTTTTCTAATCGAAATACATATGATTAAATAAAATAAGACTTGACAGTAAATCCATGACTTATATTTAATTGGGACATTGTATGGTGAAATGATTGAATTGTACAGTAACTATTAACTCACAAGTTCTTTTATGATTAATTTTGAAATCTATATTATCTGGAAAGTCGTGATCGCTAGGGAGGCTTATCCCTATTGTAGAATAAATGTTATTTGTTTAAATAGATTATTAGTTGAATTTATTTATTTAAATAAGATTAGAATTGTTCTAATTGATTTATTCACAACCGGTTTAATATGGAGAACCTAAAGGGTCACACCATAAAAGGAAGAAGAATTATTTAAGAAGAAAATGGCATAATAGTAATAATGCATTAAGTGTAATTAATTTAATCTATGGTGATAGAATAAATTAAATAGCTTAATATTTATTATTTAATATTTTAGAAATATTAAATATAAATTAATAAGAGGAGTCTTATTAATATTATTATTATTTTAATTCTAAAGGAGTTTAGGAATTAATATAATATCAGTACTCTCTCTCAATCCTAATAAGATTAAGATATAAATTAATTAAAAGTGTTTAATTAATTAAATAAATAAAATCCTATTCTAATTGGATTAGGAGGGTTAACCTAATATCTATATAAGAGAGTCTTATATTAGAAATAAGGTACGTGAATTTTTCCAAAGGTTGGGAGTACACATATTCTATAGAGATAGAAAACAAGGGTTAAGCCAATAACCCATCTTCCTGAGTTCTTCATCTTCCTTGGTGGATCATCGTTAGAGGCCAAACATTTGGGTGGCTGACATTGATCAAGGGAAGGAGCCACTACAGAGGAATCAAAGGAATCAAAGGAGTAGAACTTGTACCTGAGGAAGCTTGGATCTTCAAAGGTATAATTCCATCCTCTCCTTCTATGTATTGATTGATAATTGATGCACAAGAAAGATCATAGTTAAGGGTTTGTAAGAAAATTTTAAAATCTGATTTTTCATCCCTTCCGCTGCGTTTATGTAATTTGATTGCATGCTTATGTTTCTAGCAAACCGAACACATGGGCGCCTAGTGACATGCCCGGTGTTGATCAGAAGGTGGCTGTGCACACGCTACATGTGGATCCAGCAAAGAAATCAATGAGGTTTGAAGAGGATTCTCGCCCCGAAAAAATAGAAGATAATAGATGTGGAGATAAAAAAGCTTCTGGCAGCGGACTTCATCTTCAAGATTGACTACCTGGAGTGGATGGCGAATGTAGCGTTGGTTCAGAAAAAGAATGGGAAGTGGCGAGTCTGCATTGACTACACGAATTTAAATAAAGTGTGTCCGAAGGACTTCTATTCGCTCCCGCACATTGACCAACTAATTGACGCAACTTCAGGATATGCCTTACTCAGTTTCATGGATGCTTTTTATGGATATCACCAGATTGCGATGCACGAGGAGGATATCCCAAAGACAGCGTTCATTACTCATCGGTCGATTTTTGCTTACAAAAAGATGACATTCAGATTGTTAAACGCGAGCTACATATCAAAGGATGATGAACTATGTGTTCTCGAAGTAGTTGGGACGAAGCATGGAAGTTTATGTTGATGATATGATAGTCAAAAGCATGTCAGTTCGGCGTCATCTGGACAATTTGGAAGACTGCTTCCAGATTGTTAAGGACTACAAGCTCAGGTTAAATCTGACGAAGTGTACTTTCGGGTTAGGAGCAGGGAATATTTGGGCTATCTGATCAGTAAAAGGGGGATAAAGGTAAACCCGAAAAAGATAAAGGCCATTCTGGATATGAATTCTCCTCAGTCGTATAAAGATTTTTAGCGTCTGACGGGTCGGATTGCAGCTTTGAGGAGGATATGTTCAAGTCGGCAGAGAGGTGTTTGTCGTTCTTTGAGACATTTAAAGGGCCGAAGAATGAGAAGACTTTCCAATGGACTTCTGAGTGTGAGGATGCTTTCCAAGGAATAAAGAGATATTTGTCTTCAGCTCCTTTGTTGGTGAAACCGGTTCCTTCCGAACCACCGTACTTGTATTTGGCGTCCAGTTCGCTAGCGGTCAGAGCAATTCTAGTTCGAGAGATTAGGGGTATTCAACATTCGGTTTATTATGTGAATCATGCTCTTTGAGATGTAAAAACTCGATATCCGAACCTTTAGAAGTTTTCCTATTCACTTATAATAGCTATTAGGAAGATTCGACAATACTTCCAAGGTCGGTTGATTATGGTATATATTGATCAACTTTTAAAGAAAATGCTGAGCAAGCCAGACGTCTCAAGTCGGCTTGCTGCGTGGGTGATGGATATGACACAATTTATTTTGGAGTATCATCCTGGGATGGCAATAAAAGTTCAGGCCTTAGTCTACTTTGTAGTAGAATGCTCATTTTTTAAGGTAGATGGCAGCAATGGTCATTCATGTGGAGTAGTTCGTGTGGTCACAGATACTTAGTCGGTTCAGGATACTTGGACGTTGTACGCAGATGAGTCCTCTACTTCAGATGTCAGTGGCGCATAGGTTATTTTGACAAGTCCCAAGGGTTTTTAGGTACAACAGGCAGTTCGCTTCGGATTTAAGGCGACAAATAACGAGGCAGAGTATGAACATATTCTAGCCGGTCTTCAGTTAGTGAAGAGCCTCGAGGTGCAGAGACTGTTAATTTTTTGTGACTCCCAGTTGGTCGACAAGCAGATTTCAGGGGACTACGAAGCCCGAGGGGCAAGAAGGATCAAGTATATAGCCAAGGTCAAGGATTGACTTCAATACTTTAGATTGTACACTTTCCAATGAGTTGACAGGTCAAACAATACGATAGCTGATGCTTTGGCGAGGTTGGCTACAATGGACGCAAGTACGTTCAGTGGATCAGTCTATTTAGAAATTTTGAATCAGCCAAGTGTGCATCATTCAGAGGTTATGTTTGTGGAGCAATCGAACTGTTGACTGACTCCCTATTTGAATTATTTAGCTGATGGCGTCTTACCTTCGGATCGGATGTTGGAAAAGAAGATAAAATATTAGAGTCCGAATTTTCTACTCATATATGGGGATTTATATCGAAGGGCTCATTCCTCATCTTTGTTGAGGTGTTTGGTTCCATCTGAAGCTGAAAATGTTTTTCGCGAGGTTCATGAGGGGATCTGTGGGGATCATATGGGTTCGAAGGCGTTGGCTTATAAGGTGCTTCGGCAGGGGTAATATTAGCCCATAATTTGTAAAGAGGCGATAAAGTATGTGGAGAAGTGCCCTAAATGTCAGCTGAACAGTCCTATACCCATCAACCATCGGAGGAGTTGTATTCCATTTTATCTCTGATTCCCTTTACTTTATGGGGAATTGATATATTGGGTCCGCTACCAAAGGCGAAGGGTCAGGTCAGTTTTGTGATCCTAGCCATTGATTACATGACCAAATAGGTAGAGGCAAAACCCCTTCGATAAATTACGGAGAAAAATGCCTGAAGTTTCTCAAAGAGTTTGTGGTTTTTCGGTTTTGTATTTCCTTGGTTTTAATCTTGGATAACGGTCGGCAAGGAGTTCGTGGCATTTTTAAAGGAGTTGGGATTTAGAATCGAAAGACTTTAGTTGTAAGACCCTAACTTTTTATTAATAAGATTTAACTTTCTCTAGATATTATTTTAAATAGTAAGGTGTTGATTTGATAAGTGTTATAGTTATGGGTGGTACGTGTAAATTTTACAAAGTAAACAGTTGTCGAAAAATATTCGTTTTGTCGGGGAATATTCTTTTTACCGGGGAATATTCTTTTTGTCGGGGAATATTCATACGACGACGCAATCATTGTTGGGCCCCATAAAGGAATAATTGTCAGATATAGAAAGCGACAAAAATAATTTTTCTAAAAATTGGCGACAGAACTTTTACCGTTAACTGTTGAAATAACCGGTGATAAAAGTACAATAATACGCGTTGTTCCACAGTAGTATGCAGTATTATATAGTAACACACGATAGTACACAATATCTCCGATTATTGATTCTTAAGTAAGAAGTCACTCAGTATTTCATTCAATAATTGCCACAGTAGTAACTACACAGTATTTCACATTCTTAAAATCAATAATTGTCATGGCACAGTAACTCATATTATTTGATATGATATTATTATTAGTTAACATTATTGGCAATGTCTAGAAAGTTTTGTCGAAAAAAGGGGTTAGGTCATCTAATTGTGCGCCAGTAATGAAAAATCCTTATTAGAAAGTCCCCACTTTCCTAGAAATGACCTGGTTGTCAATATTGTAAGTCTATAATAATATTAATAAATGTTGCACAATTGAAAAGATATAAATAATTGATGAATAAATTGGTATTATTCTATTTGATTTTGAAAAATATGGAATTCTTTTACAATGAGTAGCCCCTCATTTGTCAAAACTTCCAAGAGGCGTGTCTTCCTTTCTTTTTTAAACTTTGGCAGATGGAGTTTGTGACGCCCCCGGAATAGGTCCAGTCAACCCAACCCATTCTGAGTCGCCAAATACATGGTACAGAATTCAAATATAAACTTTATATCACACGGTCGTGCAAAATACGACCACACAACTGTGAGTGTCAATACAAATCGTATATAATACGAAATATCAACATTCAAATTCATTATTTATTTATTATAATTATTATCCCACTATTTTACAAAAATAGCGAGGACTACTACTTCTCTAACTCGGACCATCACTCTGTCCCCCGACTAGTTCCCGCAACGTTCTCATTTCCTGAAGAAGACAATAGATAAAAAGGGTGAGCTCAACTAGCCCAGTAAAGAATATTTCGACTAAGATAATGGAAAATAAATTATCGTTAGCCTTCAATAAATCAGATAAAATATAATGGACAACCAATTTTAGATCAATATTCGCAGCGGAAATAACAACTTATTAGAAGAGTTAAGTAGAGACTGAAGTCTACTATCTTCTATGATTTAAAATTGCATCATCAATATTTTATCCATGTAACATCAATCAATATATATGTCAAATCAAATATTCATCTTTGCACTACGGGCCAAAGATATTTATTTGTATCATCAGTGGTCATATTCATCTCAACACCTGTCATCTTTGCACTACGACCAAAGATATTCATCAGGTAATCATTCATCTTTGCTCTACAGGCCAAAGATATTCAGTTATATCACCATTTAGTACTGAGGATGATGAAAAATAATATAAATCACGAATCCAGTGAGATAAAGGACAAAGATTAGGGATTCGTAATTTAGTTTTTCCAAGTTCAAGAATATTCCATAATAATACTTTGTGGAGCAAAATTCAAGAATAAATCTCAAAACTTAGATCCAATCAAAGATAGTAACCATAACAAATAATTTGGACAAATAGAAGAAAATTTAGTTTTTCTGTGAATAGTGCCGTATACTTGAATAGTGCCGTATATGTGAATAGTAACCACGACGGAAAAAGTAAGAATTTCATAATAAAATTCATGCCAATATTTTGGTATAATGATATTGAAAATAATAACATCATTTACGAAAGAAAATAACATCACTTACCTCAAAAGAATAGTACTTCTGACTAGAGTATCGGATATAATACCGAAGGAAACTTGCACTGAATAGTAACACTCAAAGTATCTAAATACTCACAAAAATACGCGTGATATTATAGAGAGAGAAAACTTCTGATTCTGGTGTGATTTTCAATTCTAACCTAAGCACCCTATTTATAGGAAAAGCTTAGGATGCCAAAGTAGACTTTTTAATAAAATAATATTTTATTTTTAAAAATTTCCAACCGCCTCATGACCCAAAAGCCATCAGCCTTCACCAACCAAAAGTGGGCCCCACCATTTTATAAAAAAATATTTATTTTCTGAAACTTCAATAATTCATAATAAACAGCTCTTTTATCAGAAAAATACAAATTCTTATGTCTTTCTATAGGAAATTTAATTCTCTACAACTTTGTAGAAGAAAGGTTTTCCAAATTCCAAACATAAATTATCCGAAATCCAGAAACGGATGATTTTCCACACCAAAATACTGATAAAAACACATCAGCGCTAATTCCTTCTTTTATATCCACAAAATAAATATTTCCTTATCATATAAATCAATAATTAATTATTCACAAATAATATTACAGAACTACAATATTGACAACCAGGTCGTTCCCAGGAAAGAGGGGGCCTTCCGATAAGGATTTCTCTTTATTGGCACGCAATTAAATAAGCCCTCCTAGACAGAACTTCCTTAGTCATTGTCAATAATGCTATCTAATAAATATTATTCAAATAATATGAATTATTGAGTTGATAATGTGAAATACTGTGCAGTGACAATTATTGAATCAATCATATAAAATAGCAACGTAGCAATTATTGAGTCAATAAAATATCAATGTAACAATTATTGAGTCAATAATATAAAATATCAACGTAGCAATTATTGAGTCAATAATATAAAATATTGAACAGTAATTACTATAACAATAATTGAGTAAGTGTCTTCTCACGTAAGAATCAATAATTTGAAATACTGTGCAATACCGTATGCTACTGTGCAACACCGCGTATTACTGTATTTTAACCACCGGATATTTCAACAGTACTAACGGTAACAACTACGCTGTTATTTTATAAAAAGGTTATTTCTGTCGCTTTCTATATCCGACAGTTATTCCGTTGTGGGGCCCACAAATAGTTGCGCCGTCGTACGAATATTCCCCAACAACAAGAATATTCTATGACCAAACGAATATTCCCCGACAACAATGAATATTTTATAACCACTTGCTCATTTTAAAATATTTGTACATTTCACCCATAACTTTTCATATTTATCAAATCAACACCTTACTATTTCGAAATAATATATAAAGAAAATTAAATCTTTATTCATAAAAGTTGGGGTCTTACAACCTCCCCTCCTTATAAAATTTTGTCCTCGAAATTGACGTACGTACCTGGTATGTCAAAAAGGTGAGGATACATCGCTTTCATTTCTGATTCCAACTCCCAGGTCATTTCCTCAATTGCATGGTTTCTCCACAAAACTTTAACTTGAGGTATAATTTTCGAGCGTAGGACATGCTCCTTCCTATCCAAGATCTTGACAGGTACCTCCTCCTACGTTAAATCTTCGGCTATCTCGTCTGGTTCTAACTCAATAATGCGGTTTAAATCTTTCACATATTTACGAAGCACGGATCTATGAAAAACATTATGAACACGAGACATGCTTAGAGGTAAAGCAAGTCTATAAGCCACATTTCCTACTCGGTCAAGGATCTCAAATGGACCAATGAATCGTGGATTGAGCTTTCCTCTCTTCCTGAATCTCTTAACTCCTTTCCATGGAGCAATACGTAACAATACATGGTCCCCAACATTAAATTCCACGTCCTTTCGATGAAGATCCGCATAACTCTTTTGTCGATCTTGTGCTGTTTGTATCCGTTGCCGGATCATTTGGATCTTTTTCGTAGTCATACGTACTAACTCCGGTCCCAACAATATTGCTTCACCCACCTCATTCCAGCATACTAGAGAACGACACTTTCTCCCATACAACGCTTCGAATGGAGCTACGCCTATACTTGCTTTATAACTGTTGTTGTAGGAGAATTCCACCAATGGTAAGTACTTATCCCAACTCCCTTTGAAGTCTAGAACATAGAGTCTCAATAGATCTTCAAGAGTTTGAATAGTTCTTTCCGATTGTCCGTCCGTTTGAGGATGATAAGCCGAACTGAATCGTAAATTCGTGCCCATAGCTTTCTGCAAACTGATCCAAAATTGTGAAGTAAATCTGGGGTCACGATCCGAAACTATGGATACTGGCTTGCCATGCAATCTTACAATCTCATTCACGTACATATTAGCAAGACGTTCAAGGGAATAAGTCTCTCGTATCGGCAAGAAATGAGCAGACTTGGTTAATCTATCAACAATAACCCAAATCGCATCTATGCCTTGAGAAACCTTGGGAAGACCCGTAACGAAATCCATCGTAATGTGTTCCCACTTCCATTTCGGAGTCTCCAGTGGTTGCAATGGACCCTTCGGTACTTGATGCTCCGCCTTTACACGTTGACAAGTTAAACATCTCGAAATAAACTCTGCGATCTCTCTTTTCATATTGCTCCACCAAAATGTATGTCGAAGATCACGATACATTTTAGTACTCCCAGGATGGATTGAAAATGGTGTGCTGTGTGCCTCCATCATGATTCTATGCTTTAAGTCAGAATCGTTAGGAACACAAAGTCTGGAGTTGACTCGAAGTATTCCCTCTTCATCGATTCTCTCTTCTGGAATAGCACCTTCTTGTACCTTCTTCTTCATCTTCATCAGCTTCGCATCCGTAGCTTGAGCAACTTTAACTTTATCAATCAAAGCTGGTTCTACGTGCATACTTGACATCATCGCACTCGTTCCCACATATGATCTTCTACTCAACGCATCAGCTACCACGTTTGCTTTTCCAGGATGGTATTGGATAGTATGATCGTAATCTTTCAACAGCTCAAGACAACGTCGTTGCCGCATGTTGAGTTCGTTTTGAGTGAAGAAATATTTAAGACTCTTATGATCCGTATAAATCTCCACTTTCTCCCCGTACAGGTAATGTCTCCAGATCTTAAACCCGAAAACGACAGCTGCCAACTCTAAATCATGAGTATGATAATTCCTCTCATATTCTTTGAGTTATCGCAAGGCATAGGCTATGACATTCCCATGTTGCATGAGAACAGATCCTAACCCTTTGCCCGAAGCATCGCTGTAGATAACAAATCCATCCGAACCAGATGGTATTGTCAAAACAGGTGCCGAGATAAAGTCTTCTCTTGAGCTCTTGGAAGCTCTTCTCGCATTCTTCGCTCCAAACGAATTTTGTATCTTTCCGAGTCAACTGAGTTAATGGAGTAGAAATTCGAGAAAATCCCTCTACGAACCTCCGATAATAACCAGCTAAGCCCAGAAAGCTTCGTACTTCGGTCACCGACTTAGGTTGCTCCCCGCTTTGTATTGCTTCAATCTTCATCGGGTCAACAGATACTCCACGTTTCGATACCACGTGCCCAAGAAATGCTACTTCCTCAACTTGGCATATAGCTTGTTCTCACGAAGCTTTTGAAGTACCAACTTCAAGTGGTGCTCATGATCTTCACAGCTTTTAGAATAGATGAGAATGTCATCAATAAAGACAACAACGAACTGATCCAAAGACTCCTTAAATACACGGTTCATCATATCCATGAAAGCAGCAAGAGCATTAGTCAATCCAAAAGACATGACTAAGAACTCATAATGCCCGTACCGAGTTCTGAAAGCAGTCTTTGGAATATCCTTAGTTTTAATCTTCAACTGATGATATCCAGAACGAATATCGATCTTTGAAAAGAATTATGCTCCTTGCAACTGGTATAACAGGTCATCAATACGAGGTAGCGGATACCTATTCTTGATGGTGACATGGTTCAACTCCCGATAGTCAATACAAAGTCGCATACTCCCGTCTTTTTTCTTTACGAATAAAACAGGAGCACCCCAAGGAGACGTACTAGGATGAATAAAACCGATGTCTAACAATTCCTGTAATTGGACATTTAACTCCTAAAGTTCAATAGGAGCCATTCGATATGGGGTTTTAGAAATGGGTTTTGTACCGGGTTCAAGGTCAATAAAGAATTTAACTTCACGTTCTGGGGGTAGACCGGGAAGTTCTTTGGGAAATACATCAAGAAACTCATTAACAACGGAAATATCATTCAAACCTAATGTATTTTGGTTTAGATCAGTGACATGAGCTAAGAAAGCTTGACATCCGTTTTTTAATAAACAAATAGCTTTGTGACTTGAAATGATATTGACTGATTTTAGTGGTTTGGTGGTTTGGATTCGCACAACAAGTTGATTAGGAATATGAAAACTAACAACCTTACGAAAGCAATCAATTTTTGCATGGTAAGTGGTTAACCAGTCAATTCCTAAAATCACGTCAAATGCAAGAATTTTCAAAGATATAAGATCAACAGGTAAGGTAAGGGTACCAATCTGAATCAAACAAGATTTGTAAACTGTAGATGTAACGAAGGTTTCTCCTAACGGAGTTTCAACAGATAAGTCAAAGTCTAACTTATTAGAAGTCAAGTTCAAACGTTGAGCACAAGCAGATGAAATAAAAGAATGGGTAGCACCGGTGTCTAACAAGGTGTAAACTTCGCAAGAGTTTATGATTAGCTTACCCATAATCACCTCGTGTGGATTCCTTGCGTTTTGGGCTGTCACGACAAACGCACTTCCAGGAATCACCGACTTTGACTTGTCTAAAATCGCCTTTGGAATCACCACCCCCGCTGGATTTGGTTTCGTAACAGGACAATCTCGAGCTATATGTCCTTCTTTTCCACAGTTATAGCATGCTTTGAGTTGTTGTGGGCAGTTTGGGCTGATGTGTCCCTCTTTCCCGCATTTATAGCATATGACCGGTGGTCGTTCTCCTCCCCTAGAAACAGTTGATGCTGGTGCTGATGTTGACGTCTTCACGTTCTCATTGTTGTACCTTCTTCTTCTTGAAATCTCCTCCCGATTCGCTTTTTCTACTATCATGGCCACGATTACCACCGAAGTGGTTACCGCTTCGGTCATACTTTCCTCCCCGCTGGTTGTCAATGCTCCGATGACTGCTGCCACCGGTACGACCTTGGCTGTTGTCCCTTGGTTAAACATAATCATTATCTCGTTCTAACAACTGGGCCCTGTTCACTACATCCGAATATAGAGAGAATTTATGAGAAATAAGGTATTGACGTATTGCGGGTTTCAAACCTCTTAGAAACATCAGCGTCATACGTTCCTCATTCTCCACCAAATGAGGTGCAAACCTGGACAGCTCCGTGAACTTGGCCTCGTACTGGGATACCGTCGTGTTATTTTGTTCTAGTCGAATAAACTCTACATCCTTCATATGACGAATAATTTCAGGAAAGTACTTGTCATTGAACAATTTCTGGAAAGCTTCTCAAGACATCTTGAGTGCAGCAGGCTGGGTTCGCTTCACAGATTCCGACCAGTAATCTACTTCTCCACGGAACATAAACGTGGCGAATGGAACCTTCTGTTCCTCTGTGCATCCCAAGACATCAAATATCTTGGTAATTTGATTAATCCACGTCTCCGCCTTGATTGGATCCGGGTTGCCCAAAAACTCTGGTGGTCCCAATTCTTTGAACTGCTTGGCAGTGACAATTCGCGTGTTGTTATTATCTCCACCTGTATTTTGCACACGAGTTTCCCTCGTCTGGTTTTGTATGAACTGCAAAAAACTTCTAAATATCTCATCGTTTATCATCTGACCTGCGTTGTTTTCAGGATGAACATTGCCTTCTTGTTGCTCGTTCTCCTGGTTAGTGATTAATGGTGTCTCCACGGTCTCATTCACTTCGTTGTTAACATTCTCAGCTGCCATTCTCAAATACTGCCATAAAACAAGGGTTAATTAAACAAATTAACATATAACATAAGCTTAGGTAGGACATACTAGCTAAGGATTTACTTGTCTCTCCCCTCCTAGTTCTATTCCCCGATCTCCGCCAAAGATCATATCCCTAAGCTCTGATACCAACTGAGACGCCCCCAGAATAGGTCCAGTCAACCCAACCCATTCTGAGTCGCCAAATACATGGTACATAATTCAAATACAGACTTTATATCACACGATCGTGCAAAATACGACCACACAACTGTGAGTGTCAATACAAATCGTATATAATACGAAATATCAACATTCAAATTCATTCTTTATTTATTATAATTATTATTCCACTATTTTACAAAAATAGCGAGGACTACTACTTCTCTAACTCGGACCATCACTCTGTCCCCCGACTAGTTCCCGCAACGTTCTCATTTCCTGAAGAGCACAATAGATGAAAAGGGTGAGCTCAACTAGCCCAGTAAAGAATATTACAACTAAGATAATGGAAAATAAATTATCGTTAGCCTTCAATAAATCAGATAAAATATAATGGACAACCAATTTTAGATCAATATTCGCAGCGAAAATAACAACTTATTAGAAGAGTTAAGTAGAGAATGAAGTCTACTATCTTCTATGATTTAAAAGTCCATCATCAATATTTTATCCCTGTAACATCAATCAATATATATCTCAAATCAAATATTCATCTTTGCACTACGGGCCAAAGATATTCATTTGTATCATTAGTGGTCATATATATCTCAACACCTGTCATCTTTGCACTACGACCACAAATATTCATCAGGTAATCATTCATCTTTGCTCTACAGGCCAAAGATATTCAGTTATATCACCATTTAGTATTGAGGATGATGAAAAATAATATAAATCACGAATCCAGTGAGATAAAGGACAAAGATTAGGGATTCGTAATTTAGTTTATCCAAGTTCAAGAATATTCCATAATAATACTTTGGGGAGCAAAATTCAAGAATAAAGCTCAAAACTTAGATCCAATCAAAGATAGTAACCATAACAAATAATTTGGACAAATAGAAGAAAATTTAGTTTTTCTGTGAATAGTGCCGTATACGTGAATAGTAACCACGGCGGAAAAAGTAAGAATTTCATAATAAAATTCATGCCAATATTTTGGTATAATGATATTGAAAATAATAACATCATTTACGAAAGAAAATAACATCACTTACCTCAAAAGAATAGTACTTCTGACTAGAGTATCGGATATAATATCGAAGGAAACTTGCACTGAATAGTAACACTCAAAGTATCTAAATACTCACAAAAATACGCTCGATATTATAGAGAGAGAAAACTTCTGATTCTGGTGTGATTTTCAATTCTAACTTAAGCACCCTATTTATAGGAAAAGCTTAGGATGCCAAAGTAGACTTTTTAATAAAATAATATTTTATTTTTAAAAATTTCCAGCCGCCTCATGACCCAAAAGCCATCAGCCTTCACCAACCAAAAGTGGGCCCCACCATTTTATAAAAAAATATTTATTTTTCGAAACTTCAATAATTCATAATAAACAGCTCTTTTATCAGAAAAATACAAATTCTATGTCTTTCTATAGGAAATTTAATTCTCTACAACTTTGTAGAAGAAAGGTTTTCCAAATTCCAAACATAAATTATCCGAAATCCATAAACGGATGATTTTCCACACCAAAATACTGATAAAAACACATCAGCGCTAATTCCTTCTTTTATATCCACAAAATAAATATTTCCTTATCATATAAATCAATAATTAATTATTCACAAATAATATTACAGAACTACAATATTGACAACCAGGTCGTTCCCAGGAAAGAGGGGGCCTTCCGATAAGGATTTCTCTTTATTGGCACGCAATTAAATAACCCCTCCTAGACAGAACTTCCGTAGTCATTGTCAATAATGCTATCTAATAATATTATTCAAATAATATGAATTATTGAGTTGATAATGTGAAATACTGTGCAGTGACAATTATTGAATCAATCATATAAAATAGCAACGTAGCAATTATTGAGTCAATAAAATATCAATGTAACAATTATTGAGTCAATAATATAAAATGTCAACGTAGCAATTATTGAGTCAATAATATAAAATATTGAACTGTAATTACTGTAACAATAATTGAGTAAGTGTCTTCTCACGTAAGAATCAATAATTTAAAATACTGTGCAATACCGTGTGCTACTGTGCAACACCGCGTATTACTGTATTTTAACCATCGGATATTTCAACAGTACTAACGGTAACAACTACGCCGTTATTTTATAAAAAGGTTATTTCTGTCGCTTTCTATATCCGACAGTTATTCCATTGTGGGGCCCACAAATAGCTGCGCCGTCGTACGAATATTCTCCGACAACAAGAATATTCCACTACTAAACGAATATTTCCCGACAACAATGAATATTTTATAACCACTTGCTCATTTTAAAATATTTGCACATTTCACCCATAACTTTTCATAGTTATCAAATCAACACCTTACTATTTCAAAATAATATATAAAGAAAATTAAATCTTTATTCATAAAAGTTAGGGTCTTACAGAGTTCCCTTTACAACGAGGTAGTTTTTGATTGGCTAAACATTTCTTTCCTTTTAATATTGGTATTCCCTTCACAAAGGGGTAGCCTCTGATTGGCTAACCCTATCTTTTCTTTTAGTATTGGTAGTTACCTTCACAAGGGGGTAGTCCCTGATTGGTCAATTTTTTTAATTGAAGCATTTTTATTTTGACAACGTGTGAATTGTTTCAAAGGTTCCTCCCTCATTGGTTGAGAGTTTCAAATGGTATACTAATGGGTTGGAAACCTGTGATAAAAAATTCGTAATTAACGAACGCATGTCTACTAATCTTCGCATATAAAAGGATGCATCTTCAAATGATGAAAAACGCACCATCACAATACAAAAAATTTACTTAAATACTACGAGTATAATATTGTGAGTATTTTATAAGTATAATGATACTTTGAGAGTTGCTATTAGTGTAAGATTTTCTCACGATAATCTCCTACATATTAGACAACATCTAGTCCTCTGCTCAGGTAAAAGATATTATTTTCTTTCGATACTCGTAAGAGATATCATTTTCTTCCATACTCCATATTATATAAGTGATATATTTTATTTCATATTCCTAAATCTAAACTTACGATGGTAAGTATTGCTTCTATAATTCTTGAAATGATTAGAACTTACTTAAGGTTTGCGCTTCATCTAATATCATTTCACTTGAATATTTTATTCACCTGAGTTTTCTTATTAAATTTAATCTAATCATACCGGGTACTATTCATGCCGGAGTACTATTTATGACAGAGTACTATTCACGTCGGAGTACTATTCACGACAGAATTTAGTTTTCTTTTATTGTACAAATTATCTTTGAAATATGAATCTTAAATATTATTCTTGATTTTTACTCCACAATTGGTTATCATGTTGACAATTTGGACATTCTTGAACTTTGGATAAATTAAATTAGAAATCTCTAATATTTATCTTTGATCTCACTTTTATTCATCATTTATATCATTGTCAACATCCCCATGCTTAAATTGTGGTAAAAAGTTATCTTTGGCCCGTAGTGCAAAGATGAACCGTTGATTGGTATAATTATGACTAGGAATTGTGTATTGGTATAATCATGACCTTTAATGTTACAAGCAAAAACTTCTGGTGAAATTTCTCTTTGGCCCGTAGTGCAAAGATGAACTGTTCTTGGCAAAGATGAACTGTTGTTGGCATAATCATGACCACTGAGAATCAAGAAGCTACAAATCATACTGCTGCAAACTCAGAAAATCATGATGCTAACAACATGATGAATGATGAGTTTTTTCAACACTTTATGCAATTTTTGCAGAACCAGGCGATAGGAACTTTTGCTAATAATATCGGTGGAAACACGAGTAACTCACGAATGGTCACTGCTAAGCAGCTCAAGGTGTTAGGACCACCTGAATTTCTCAAAAAGTCGGAACCACTTAGGGCGGAGACATGGCTCAAACAAATGACAAAGATATTTGATGTACTTAGTTGCGTTGATGATCAAAAGCTTCCCTTTGCTACCTTCATGTTACGAGGAGAGGCAGACCACTGGTGGGAGACTGTGAAGCGTACACATCATTCAGCACCTGAAATGTCTTGGGTAGAGTTTCAAGAGCTATTTAATGAAAAGTATTTTCCGGAAAGCATTCGCCAAATGAAGGAAGTGGAATTTATTAATTTGGAACAGAATAATATGTCCGTCTTACAATACGGGGCCAAACTTGAAATTCAAAAGTGTGTGCACACCTAGAGAGGGGTGAATAGGTGCTTATGATGAAAATGATCTACAATGACAATTTTAAATTTATCTGCTAACTGAACTATACAGACAGGTTATCGCCTATTTGTTTAAGTATATTAAACTGAAACACAGAACATTGATATGTAAAACTTCCTGAAATGAGCAGTGCAGAATATAACTTGTGGTTGAGTGCAGAATTTAAACAATGCAATAATGATAAACAGTAAATAAGAACACCAAGATTTTTACGTGGTTGGGCCCTTAACCTCTAATGGCTTAATCCACGTCCAATACCATTTGGTATTGGAGACTCTTTTATTAAATTTAGTATTTAAGCAATTACAAATTTAACTCCATGTGCAAATAGCTTTGAACTTGATGGACACCACTGCCCCCTTTGCACAATTGCAACCACTTGCACCTCTGCAACTGCTTGCACCACTGCAGCCTTAAAGCTTCTTTTGTACAGGCATATCCACCACTAGATCACACAAACCAAACTAGGCTTGTATAAAATTTTTAATATGAACGAATATGATTACAATATATCTATGAATTTCTAGCACAAGAAATTACGAACAAGGCACAATCAGTTTGCTAAAAACTTTTCAATGGAAGCAATGATAAGTATATTATCTCAATTCGTTGTATGCATAAGCTTTATCCAAGAAGATGATATATATAGAGTAAATATAACGGTCTTAAAAGGTGAGTATACCTCTATGTTAGTTTTTCTTTTAACAGAAGGATATATATATATATATATATATAAGGACCAAAGGCAAAGAAAACTAATAACCCAATTTCAGCAAACCCAATGGGAGGAAATAACAAGCTGAAGTGAAAGAATATTTGAATTTGAAAATAGAATTAACTTGAATCAAGGGATAAGATTTAAAAAAATTAGCAACTTTAATTAAGGGAAATGATCCCACCAGAATAACCAAATTAAAAACAAGGAATCAGCCCAATCATCTTTATAGAAGAGATCTTGATATTGATATAGCTTTGAAAAACAGATTTGTACTTTGAAAATTATGACTAAATATACTATCAATTTATTTAGTTTCCAAAAATAGCTTCTTTAAAGAATTTGAATTTTAAGCTCATGAAACCTTTTTTTAAAAATTATTTTCAGCAAAATAAAATTGCCTTGAAATTAATAACTCATGCTATAAATCCTTTCATTTAATTTCCTAAGTGAAGTCATAGGGACCTAACCATGTGGTGGCTCTAAACAACATTTCTTCATGAAGACCCACTTGAAATCTTGATACATGCATAATTATTCCATAACCTGAAAATCACAAAATAACTCCCTACAAAATATATATTGTCATCATTAAAATTAAAAATCATAAATCAACATTCTCCCCCTTTTGACGCTGATAATATTTAACTCTACAAAAGAACTTGTCATCATTAAAACCAAAAATATATAAACCAACATTATCCCCATTTTTGATGATGACAACCTACAATATATAACTTCCCCTAACTATATGGCTCCCCCTAAAACCATGCATATAATTATTAAGCATAAGTTGATTGATTTATTTAACCCTTCATGAATTATAACATATACATATCAATTTTAGATATATCTCTCCTCTTTTGTCATCAACAAAAATAATTCATATCAATTTAGATATTTAGTTATCTCTCCCCCTTTGACATCATTAAAAAATAAGTGCAAAGATAAAGGTAAAGAAAGAAATTTGAGTAAGCTGATAACAATATCAAATATAACAACTAAACAAAATGATCATACCTTTGTGCTTTATTTTTTATATATCAACATTTTTACCAGTAGTAAGCTTGGCAAATGTTCTCCTTAGTGTAGCTTTGGATTTTGTATTTTCATAACAAATCCTCTTCAAAATCTTATCTTGTGGCCCTCCAAATGTTAAAGTCTTTAATGCTCTGGTTAAGATGATGATTTTTCATTATTCTGGTTGTTCATGGAAGCCTAACTTTAGTCATTTGTTCTTCTGGTTCGTGTTCATGAATGTATATTCTGAGTTCTGAAGCAGACGCCTGGATATATCAACTTCTTCTTCTGCAAGATCGTCTAATTTGTCTTCTAAAACAGATGGGTTATCAGGCTGTCTGGATAGTGCTATCTTTTCTGAACTTTTTCCCTCTGAAACAGACGGGTGGTCAGGCTGTCTGCATACAGTTGACTAATTTCTAACTTCCAGATTCTATTTTTCAACAAAACCCTCATTCTCTTTTTCTGAAAAACCTTCATTCTCTTTTTGTCATGGTAAAGTACTCTTCTCCTCCTTTTTTTACCTTGAGACATCTGCAAAACAAATAAATAGTCTCTACCTTTTTGGTACCCAAATCTTCTTGGGTCCTTTTAGGTTAGTAGCATATAAATTATATTTCTTTATCAAAATTTGTTTTATTTTAACTTTATTACAATTAGAATCAAAATGACATTTAAAACCACATTTTTTTGCAAGTAACAAATGGTGAACAATAAGTGGTTTATGCATTGGTTTCCTATTAATCATTCTAATATTATTATTATTTCTATTTTCCACATTTTTAATAGGATTATACCCAATTTCTTGTTTATCAAGACTAGACTTTTGTGCCCCTAACATAACATTTAGGTTATCTTCTCCATGCACAAATTTAGCAAGATCACTTTTTAAATATGCTATTTCAACATTTGTTACATTGTCATCATGTTGCATATTCATCATTTTTCCAATATTAAAAGCATCTATGCATACATCTCTCATATTAAAATTTTCTTTTAAAACTTTATTTTCATTTTTAAGATATTCATTTTCTTTTCTCTCTTCAATAAGTGACTCAACTTCATTTATTAGCTCATTTACGCAATTCTTTAAATAAACATTTTTCCTTTTAAGCTGTTGATTTTCATTATTTAAAGCAAGATAAGCAAAAATTGTAAGTTCAAGGGTTTTATTGTTTACCTCGAATGTTTCTTGGTTGTCTAATCCCATGAAGCAGAGTGGGACAATTTCTTCTTCTTATTGTGTTTTGGACTTACTCATTGGAGTTAAGCTACCTTTTTTATTCTTCTTTTGTTTCTTCCTTTGGAGTAGACTCTCGAGTTTTCTTGATAACATTTCAATTTCTTCATCGAAATCCTCGTATTGATCATTCTGATTGCTCTCAACTTGGAGTGCCAATATCTTCTTTATTGGTTCCTCATCTTTTTCATCATATCTCCTGAGCTGGTTCTCAAACTCTTCAAGCTCTCTAAATAATGTAAGTGTCTCCATGGTACTGATTGTTGATGAGTCTTGGAGAGTGATAACTTTTGGAGCAAACCATTTTGGCATGACTCGTAGTAGATTTCTATTTATTTCTCTTTGATCAATTTTCCTCCCAAGCATGCTAAGAGAATTCATTATAGTGAGGAGCCTCCCTTGATCTTCATTAATTGTTTCATCTTTCTCTAATTTGAACAACTAGTACTCTTGCATCAACATGCTAAGTTCCACCCGCCCCCAAAATAGGTCCACACAACCCATTCTGAGTCTCCAGAAATATACTCAACAAAATCCAAATACAAATCTTCCTATTTACAACTATTACCATGTCATATGTAGTACGACAGTATCCACACCCAAATTATTACAATGCCATATAAAATACAGCAACAATTATTTCTAGTCCTCAAAGGAACCCGAGAAGATTTCTGCTCTCATCATTCTAATGGGGTGCATTTTTGAGGCTTCCAAATTCGGGTTCACATCACCCTATTTGATTCACCAAAATCAACTGTTAAATGACGTAAAAAATACGACACACATTTTAATTCTCAATGCAGTTATTATGTCACATTGTTCTATAACTTGATGAGGATCGCGACTAATTTGAAACACCACTTTATATCTATGTTCTCTCTACTAGTCCCAGCTACACTTTTATTTTCTGAAAGGAATTGTGAATCAAAAGGGGTGAGCACAAATAGCCTAGTAAAGAATATTATGACTATGATAATTAAATTTTAAATAGCATTCATCAGTAATAAATCAGATATTTAGAATATTTGGTAGATGATAAAAGTTTTCAACCATAATTGTAGCGAAATCAATAATCCATTAGGAGAGTCAAGTAGAACATAATGTCCACTGTCTTCTCCAAATTAAAAGTTCATCATCAATATTTTATTCATGTAACACCGATCAATTGTTCTTCGTTGTACCCAAGACAAAGAGAACTCTCATCACCTGTCTTTACCTGAAACACCAAAGATCATGGTTATACCAATTCATATTTCCTGTTCATAATCATGCTAATAAATTCATCTTTGCACTCCGGGCCAAAGATATTAAACTGTAACACTAATGGTCATGCCAATCAACAATCCATCTTTGCACTACGGGCCAAAGACATACAACTGTAAAACCAATGGTCAAGCCAATCAACTGTCCATCTTTGCACTACGGGCCAAAGACATACAACTGTAAAACCAATGGTCATGCCAATCAACAGTCCATCTTTGCACTACGGGCCAAAAATATACAACTGTAAAACCAATGGTTATGTCAATCAACAGCATTTATTCATCAATTATTTAGACATTTTCAATCTTTCAAAAATTATTCACAATTATTAACATAAACTCACAATATTGCCAACTTGTTTAATTATATTATATCAAATAATATGAGTTACTGTGCCGTGACAATTATTGATTTAATAATATAACATATTGTGTAGTTGTTACTGTGACAATTATTGAATCAATAATATGAAATACTATACAATTATCACTGTAGCAATTATTGAATCAATAATATGAAAGACTATGTTCTTACTACTGTAGTAATTATTGAATGAAATGCTGAGTAACTTCTTACGTAATAATCAATAATCAAAGATACTGTGCAATACCGTGTACTACTGTGGAATAACGCATTTTATTGTACTTTTATCACCGGGTATTTAAAAAGTTAACGGTAAAAGTTTTGCCGTTAATTTTTAAAAAGGTTATTTCTGTCGCTTTTTATATCCGACAGTTATTCCGTTGTGGGGCCACTAATGATTGGTTATTTAGGCGCCGTCGTACGAATATTCCCTGATAAAAAAAAATATTCTCCGACCAAACGAATATTCGTAATAAATAATTACATGCATGATAGAGAGAAAATAAGTGCGTGATAACCAAAAAAAATTTGGAGGCCTCAGTGGTGTCTTCATTAGCACAACTCAGCTTTCTCCCGAATAAATCAAAGGCTCAACTTACCCCCGAATAAATCCAGGGCGTGAGACCACTTGAGCATAGAGGAGTTTACCAGAACTCGAACCCACGTTAATAGAGACTTATGTCCGGCTTCCCACCACTAAGCCACCACCTCAAGCGATGAAAAAATACAAAAATATAAATATATAAATATTTATTAAATCAACACCTTACTACAAATAATTTAAATTCTATTAAAATTTGGGATTCAACTCCAAAACATATTTATTTTGAATAACATATAAACCGACTAACAATTCATTATTCATTCAAGGTGTCCTTATTTATCGCATTGAATCATAATTTTTATTCCAAGCTTATACGTTAATAATAAAACTTAAAAAACCTATATATGATAATTTATTTTTAAAACGTCAGTCCACTATTATGGTATTACCACCATTAACTAAAATTTATTTGTCAAAATAATTAATTTTAACAGCAACTAGACTTTAAATACTCTAATTTAGCCTCAAGAATTACCCATATCAGATTTAAAATCATTAAGTTATACATTTTTAATCATTAAAGCATGTTGCTTAAAATTTTGTTACAAAAATTCTACATCAGTCACCTCATGAAATTCATTACCAAATCATACGTTAATTTTTAACGATTTAAAATTTGTGGACATATACTCAACTTATATATGTATAACATTTTCAAAAATTACAACGATCTAATTGTTGGATTAAGAATTATAAATCACGCAATAGAGCTTAAGAAAACTAATTTTTCGGATTATAAGTTCTTCGGACCAGTTTCATTCAAACAGTCACCACAAAAAATATCACAAGAAATTTTTAAGTGATTCTAATTTTTGTGTTTATCTTACTTTCAGGACTTTCTTTTGATATAAGGCTCATCTCCTAGCTCATTATACACAAAGAGTTATAGATTTTATAAAATCAAGTAGTAAGCTTATTTTTCTGAAATTTTCAGATTTCGTTTTTCATTTGATTTCTTGGTTTCTTTCATTTGATTTTTTCTTTATACAAGTTTAATCTATCATAAATAAGTATAACATGTCATCTTTTCATAAAACTTAATAACCATATATAAAAATCAAAGTATAAATTAAAACATACCTTTTTAAATTTCTTCTTTCCTTTTTCTTCCTTTTTCTGCAAATTATCTTTCTCCAATTTTCTCTCCCCTATTCTCTCAAAATTTTGGGGAAGTGCGGAAGTATCCCCTCAAGAATGGCTGATGGTTGCCTAATTAGGGCAACATCTCCATGTCCCACTCAAATGTCATTCGCTAATAACAAGATAGGTATGTAAGGAAAATATGGAATGTTTTGGACCATTAGGAAAAATGAGTTCAGCATTCTACCCATATGTTGCTGCAATCAACCGCCTCCACCATGGCCCACAATTTTATTATCTCCCACTTTAATTACTCACTTATCCATTTAATTGTCCATTTAACCATTTTAACTTGTAAAAAAATATACCTTTTCATGAAAGTCGAGGTATTATAATTTAAAAATAATAATCATAAAGAAAATTAAACTTTATTTCATAAAAGTTGGGTTTTTACAATCTCCCATGCTTATGAAATTTCGTCCTCGAAATTTACATACGTAATTGGTAGACCAAAGAGATAAGGATACTTAACTTTCATTTCAAATTCAAGCTTCCAGGTCATTTCCTCTGTCTCATAGTTCACCCATTACCCATCTTATGGTTCTTAGATGCTCTTTGTAAATATGACTACAAAATAGAGGTTAATATCATTCAAACCAAATAACAAAAAAAATAGCTTAGGTAGGACACACACTAGTGAAAGATTTTACTCATCTCTCCCCTCCTAGTTGTAATCCTAGATCTCCACCAGAGATCATATCCCTAATCTCTGATACCAAATGTGACGCCCCCAAAATAAGTCCACACAACCCATTTTGAGTCGCCAGAAATACACACAAAAAAATCCAAATACAAATCTTCCTATTTACAACTATTACCATGTCGTATGTAGTACGACAGTATCCACACCCGAATTATTACAATGCCATATAAAATACAACAACAATTATTTCTAGTCCTCAAAGGAACTTGAGAAGATTTCTGCTCTCATCATTCTAATGGGGTGCATTTTTGACGCTTCCTAATTCGGGTTCACATCACCCTATTTGATTCACCAAAATCAACTGTTAAATGACGTAAAAAATACGACACACACATTTTAATTCTCAGTACAGTTATTATGTCACATTGTTCTATAACTTGATGAGGATTGCGACTAATTCGAAACACCACTCTTTATCTATGTTCTCTCTACTAGTCCCAACTACACTTTTATTTTTTGATAGGAACTGTGAAGTAAAAGGGGTGAGCACAAATAGCCCAATAAAAAATATTATGACTAAGATAATTAAATTTTTAATAGCATTCATTAGTAATAAATCAGATATTTAGAACATATGGTAGATGATAAAAGTTTTCAACCATAATTGTATCGGAATCAACAATTCATTAGGAGAGTCAAGTAGAACATAATGTCCACTATCTTCTCCAAATTAGAAGCTCATCATCAATATTTTATTCATGTAACACCGATCAACAGTTCTTCGTTGTACCCAAGACAAAGAGAACTCTCATCACCTGTCGTTACCTGAAAAACCAAAGATCATGGTTATACCAATTCACAGTTCTTGTTTATAATTATGCTAATAAATTCATCTTTTCACTCTGGGCCAAAGATATTAAACTGTAACACTAATGGTCATGCCAATCAACAATCTATCTTTGTATTACGGGCCAAAAACATATAACTATAAAACCAATGGTCATGCCAATCAACAGTCCATCTTTGCATTACGGGCCAAAGACATACAACTGTAAAACCAATGGTCATGCC
This sequence comes from Panax stipuleanatus, assembly GCA_020205555.1. Classification (NCBI taxonomy): domain Eukaryota; kingdom Viridiplantae; phylum Streptophyta; class Magnoliopsida; order Apiales; family Araliaceae; genus Panax; species Panax stipuleanatus. The sequence goes on from CM035122.1 coordinate 50,592,000, forward strand.
AATCAACAGTCCATCTTTGTACTATGGGCCAAAGACATACAACCGTAAAACCAATGATCATGCCAATCAACAGTCCTTCTTTGCACTACGGGACAAAGAGAAATTTCACCACAATGATTATAACAATGATATATATGATGAATAGACAAATATAATCAGAATAATAAGATAAAATAGATCTTAGTGATTTTCAACTTAATTATCCAGAGTCCAAATTACCAACACGATATCCAAAAAATTAATTATTCTTCTTGATAGAATATAATGTTCAAGTAAATATAAAGTTCTCGATCCAAATATAATGACTTAAAACTGAATAGAAAGATTCAGGTCAATATATTAGATGAATCATAAATTATTAAGGATATTCTAATCATTTCAGGACTTTTCACTATTTAATGATAAGCTGAAGAAATGAATAATAATATTTTACCATAATATGAAGTAGGAAAGAAGATGGTATCCCTTTACCATATTATGAAGAAGTGTTACCCCTTACCTTAGCACGCGACTAGATGCTGCTTACTATGAAATTGATCAACCTGAACAATACTTGCTCTCTTTATCAACACTTAGAGTAACCTTACATTTAAAAGAAATACTCACAATATTTTACTCATAATATTGTAATAAAAGAATTTTATACTTTAGGTGTAGTCATGGTGTGTGTTTAGTTACTCAACCAAAGCATTCTATTTACACTAAAAATTGAGACAACTAGCACACACGTTTTGACAAAATAACCCAATGAGCTATATTAAAATATTGGTAGTGGAATTTGTGGTCCCACAGAGAAAACCAATTTGTACATGTTTTAACAATAATTGAGTTGTGGTCCAGACTACTTTAGGAAAAGTAGCGTGTCGGCAAGTCCTGCCAAACTTATTTTTGTAAAAAAAAAATAATTGAACAAACATCTACATATCATACTTATCTTTAATCAATATCTATTATTCATTAATTATTTATACCTTTTCAATATTTCAACAATTATTCACAATTATTAACATAGACTCACAATATTGCCAACTTGTTTAATTATATCATATCAAATAATATGAGTTACTGTGTCGTGATAATTATTGATTTAATAATGTGACATACTGTGCAGTTGTTACTATGACAATTATTGAATCAATAATATGAAATACTATACAATTATCACTGTAGTTATTGAATCAATAATATGAAAGACTATGTTATTACTACTGTAGCAATTATTTAATGAAATACTGAGTAACTTCTTACATAAGAATCAATAATCAGATATACTGTGCAATATCGTGTACTGCTGTGGAATAACACGTATTACTGTATTTTTATCACCGGGGATTTAAAAAGTTAAAGGTAAAAGTTTTGCCGTCAATTTTTAAAAAGGTTATTTCTATCGCTTTTTATATCCGATAGTTATTCCGTTGTGGGGCCACCAATGATTGGTTATTTCGACACCGTCGTACGAATATTCCCCAATAAAAAGAATATTACCCGACCAAATGAATATTCGTAATAAATAATTACATGCATGATAGGGAGAAAATAAGTGCATGATAACCAAAAAAAATTGGAGGCCTCAGTTGTAAGACCCCAACCTTTATGAATAAAGATTTAATTTTCTTTATATATTATTTCGAAATAGTAAGGTGTTGATTTGATAAATATGAAAAGTTATGGGTGAAATGTGCAAATATTTTAAAATGAGCAAGTGGTTATAAAATATTCATTGTTGTCGGGGAATATTCGTTTGGTCGTGGAATATTCTTGTTGTCGGGGAATATTCGTACGACGGCGCAGCTATTTGTGGGCCCCACAACGGAATAACTGTCGGATATAGAAAGCGACAGAAATAACCTTTTTATAAAATAACGGCGTAGTTGTTACCGTTAGTACTGTTGAAATACCCGGTGGTTAAAATACAGTAATACGCGGTGTTGCACAGTAGCACACGGTATTGCACAGTATTTCAAATTATTGATTCTTACGTGAGAAGGCACTTACTCAATTATTGTTACAGTAATTACTGTTCAATATTTTATATTATTGACTCAATAATTGCTACGTTGATATTTTATATTATTGACTCAATAATTGTTACATTGATATTTTATTGACTCAATAATTGCTACGTTGCTATTTTATATGATTGATTCAATAATTGTCACTGCACAGTATTTCACATTATCAACTCAATAATTTATATTATTTGAATAATATTATTAGATAGCATTATTGACAATGACTAAGAAAGTTCTGTCTAGGAGGGGTTATTTAATTGCGCGCCAAGTAACGAGAAATCCTTATCGGAAGGCCCCCTCTTTCTTGGGAACGACTTGGTTGTCAGTATTGTAGTTCTGTAATATTATTTGTGAATAATTAATTATTAATTTATATGATAAAGAAATATTTATTTTGTGGATATAAAAGAAGGAATTAGCGCTGATATGTTTTTATCAGTATTTTGGATGTGGAAAATCATCCGTTTATGAATTTCGGATAATTTATGTTTGGAATTTGGAAAAACTTCCTTCTACAAAGTTGTAGAGAATTAAATTTTCTATGAAAAAGACATAAAATTTGTATTTTTCTGACAAAGGGGCTATTTATTATGAATTATTGAAGTTTCGGAAAATAAATATTTTTTTTAATGGGTGGGCCCCACTTTTGTTGTTTTGTTAAAAAATTCTGATTTTTTTAGAAAGCAACCAGGCGGCGGAAAATTAAAAAAAATTATTTTATTAAAAAAGTCTACTTTGGCATCCTAAGTTTTTCCTATAAATAGGGTGCTTAGATTAGAATTGAAAAATCACACTAGAATCAGAAGTTTTCTCTCTATAGTATCGAGCGTATTTTTATGAGTATTTAGATACTTTGAGTATTACTATTCAGTGCAAGTTTTCTTCGGTATTATATCCGATACTCCAGTCAGAAGTACTATTCTTTTGAGGTAATGGATGTTATTTTCTTTCGTAAATGATGTTATTCTTTTCAATATCATTATACCAAAATATTGGCATGAATTTTATTATGAAATTCTTACTTTTTCCGTTGGAGTTACTATTCACGTATACGACACTATTCACGTGTACGGCACTATTCACGAAAAAACTAAATTTTCTTCTATTTGTCCAAATTGTCTGTTATAGTTACTATCTCTGATTGGATCTAAGTTTTAAGCTTCATTCTTGAATTTTTTTCCACAAAGTATTATTATGAAATATTCTTGGACTTGAATAAACTAAAATACGAATCTTTTATTCTTATCCTTTATTTCATTGGATTCGTTGGTTATATTATTTTTCATCATCCGCAGTCCTAAATGGTGATATAACTGAATATCTTTGGCCTGTAGAGCAAAGATGAATGATTACCTGATGAATATCTTTGGCCGTAGTGCAAAGATCACAGGTGTTGAGATGAACATGACCACTGGTGATATAAATGAATATCTTTGGCCTGTAGAGCAAAGATGAATGATTCCCTGATGAATATCTTTGGTCGTAGTGCAAAGATGACAGCTGTTGAGATGAACATGACCACTGGTGATATAAATGAATATCTTTGGCCTGTAGTGCAAAGATGAATATTTCATTCGAGATGTATATTGATTAATGTTACAGGAATAAAGTATTGATGATGAACTTTTAAATCATAGAAGATAGTAGATTTCATTCTCTACTTAACTCTTCTAATGAATGGTTATTTTCGCTGCGAATATTGATCTAAAACTTGTTGTTAATAATATTTTATCTGATTTGTTGAAGACTAACGATAATTTATTTTCCATTATCTTAGTCATAATATTCTTTACTGGGCTAGTTGAGCTCACCCTTTTCATCTATTGTCCTCTTCAGGAAATGAGAATGTTGCGGAAACTAGTCGGGGGACAGAGTGATGGTCCGAGTTAGAGCAGTAATAGTCCTCGTTATTTTTGTAAAATAGTGGGATAATAATTGTAATAAATAAAGAACGAATTTGAATGTTAATATTTCGTATTATATACGATTTGTATTGACACTCACAGTTGTGTGGTCGTATTTTGCACTACCGTGTGATATAAAAGTTTGTATTTGAATTCTTTACTATGTATTTGGCGACTTAGAATGGGTTGGGTTGACTGGATCTATTCTGGGGGGCGTCACATCAGTGGTGTCCTCATCGGCACAACTCAGCTTTTTCCCTAATAAATCCAGGGCTTAACTTATCTCCTAATAAATTCAGGGCGTGAGACCACTTGAGCATAGAGGAGTTTACCTGGACTCGAACCCACGTTAATGAAGACTTATGTCCGGCTTCCCACCACTATGCCACCACCTCAAACGATGATAAAATACAACAATATAAATATATGAACATTTATTAAATCAACACCTTACTACAAACAATTTAAATTCTATTAAAATTCGGGATCGACACCAAGACGTATTTACCTCGAATAACACATAAACCAACTAACAATTCATTATTCATTCAAGGTGTCCTTATTTATCGCATTGAATCATAATTCATATTTCAAAACTTATAAGTTAATAACAAAACTTAAGAAACCCATATATGATAATTTATTTTTAAAACGTCAGTCCACTATTATGGTATTACCACCATTATCTAAAACGTATTTGTCAAAATAATTAATTTTAACAGCAACTAGACTTCAAATACTCTAATTTAGCTTCAAGAATCACCCAAATCAGATTTAAAATCATTAAGTTAAACATTTTTAATCATTAAAACATGTTGCTAAAAATTCTGTTACAAAAATTCTAAATTAGTCACCTCTTGAAATTCATAACAAATCATACGTTAATATTTAATGATTCAAAATTTGTAGACATATACTCAACTTATATATGTATAACATATCCAAAAATTACAACGATCCAACTGTCGGATTAAGAATTATAAATCACGCAATAGAGCTTAAGAAAACTAATTTTTTGGATTATAAGTCCTTCAGACCAGTTTCATTCAAACAGTCACCACGAAAAATTCATAATAAATTTTTGGATGATTCTAATTTCTGTGTTTAGCTTACTTTCAGGGCTTTCTTTTGATATAAGGCTCATCTCCTAACTCATTATACACAAAGAGTTATGGATTTTACAAAATCAAGTAGTAAACTAATTTTTCTAAAATTTTCAGATTTATTTTTTCAATTGATTTCTTGGTTTCTTTCATTTGATTTCTTCTTTAGACAAGTTTAATCTATCATAAACAAGTATAACTTGTCATCTTTTCATAAAACTTAATAACCATATATAAAAATTAAAGTATAAATTAAAACATACCTTTTTTAATTTCTTCTTTCCTTTTCATTCCTTCTACAAATTATCTTTCTCCAATTTTCTCTCCCCTATTCTCTCAAAATTTTGGGGAAGTGCAGAAGTATCCCCTCAAGAATGGCTGATGGTTGCCATATTAGCCAATCACAAGATAGGTAGGTAAGGAAAATAAGGAATGTTTTGGACCATTAGGGAAAATGAGTTATGCATTCTTCCCACATGTTGCTGCAATCAGCCGCCTCCACCATGGCCCACAATTTTATTTTCTCCCTTTTTAATTACTCACTTATCCATTTAATTGTCCATTTAACCATTTTTACTTGTAAATTTTTTTTTACCTTTTCATGAAAGTCGAGGTATTATAATTTAAAAATAATAATCATAAAGAAAATTAAACTTTATTTCATAAAAGTCGGGTTCTTACATCTTTCACCTTGGACGTCCCTTCTTGGCCCATGATGATAGTATCCCATATTTTTTCGCTGTAGTGCAGCTGGAGACTTTGTCTATTTCTGATTATACCATCCCACTTAGCAAAGTATTCATGGCTTTTGAATGATAAGATATCATGTACGATTCATTCACATCCATCTCCATGAGTGTTTTTGGTGTGCCATCATCATGCCTAGGAATGGCAGGTCCGTTGTCAACAAACCACCATTCCCATAGGTCTCTGTTAAGATATATCTTCATCCTAAACTTCCAGAAATTGAAGTTCTCAGTACCAACAACAATGGAGGTCGGCTAGTGGACTGTCCCTCTTGAAAATTAATATATGCCATTAGAATATTACCATACGGTCTGCAAAGACACACGTTAGTAGAGCCAAAGCTCTAATACCAAATGAAATTCAGAAGTGTGTGTGCACCTAGAGGGGGGTGAATATGTGTTTATGATGAAAGTGTTTTATAATGATAATTTTAAATTTATCTGCTAACTGAACTATGCAGACATGTTATCGCCTATTTGTTTAAGTATATTAACCTGAAACACAGAACCTTGATATGCAGAACTTCCTGAATTGAGTAGTGCAGAATATAAGTTATGGTTGAGTGCAGAATTTAAATAATGCAAGTAAGATAAATAGTAAATAAGAACACCAAGATTTTTACGTGGTTGGGCCCTTAACCTCTAATAGCTTAATCCACGTCTAATAAAAATTGGTATTGGAGACACTTTTATTAACTTTAGTAGTTAATCAATTACAAAGTTAACTCCCTGTACAAATAGCTCTGAACTCGATGGACACCACTGCTCCCTTTGCACAACTGCAACCTCTTGCACCTCTATGACTGCTTGCACCACTGCAACATTAGAGCTTCTTTTGTACAGGCATATCCACCACTAGATCACATAAACCAAACTAGGCTTGTATACAAGTTTTAATATGAACAAATAAATTACAATATATCTATAAATTTCTAGCACAAGAAATTACGAACAAGGCACAATCAGTTTGCTAGAACTTTTTCAATGGAAGCACTGATAACTATATTCTCTCAATTCGTTGTCTGCATAAGCTTTATCCAAGAAGATGATATATATAGAGTAAAAGTAACGGCCTTAAAAGCTGAGTATACCTCTATGTTAGTTTTTCTTTTAATAGAAGGATATATATATATATATATATATATATAAGGACTAAAGGCAAAGAAAACTAATAACCCAATTTTAGCAAACCCAACTGGAGGAAATAACAAGCTGATGTGAAAGAATATTTGAATTTGAAAATAGAATCAACTTAAATCAAGGGATAAAATTTAGAAAAATTGGCAACTTTAATTAAGGGAAATGATCCCACCAGAATAACCAAATTGAACACAAGGAATCAGCCCAATTATCTTTATAGAAGAGATCTTGATATTGATATAGCTTTGGAAAACAAATTTGTACTTTGGAAATCATGACTAAATATACTCTCAATTTATTTGGTTTCCAAAAATAACTTCTTTAAAGAATTTGAATTTTAAGCTCATGAAACCTTTTTTTAAAAATTATTTCCAACAAAATAAAATTGCCATGAAATTAATAACTAAAGATAGAAATCCTTACATTATTTCCTAAGTGAAGTCCTAGGGACCTAACCATGTGGTTGCTCTAAACAACATTTCTTCATGAAGACCTACTTGAAATCTTGATACATGCATAATTATTCCATAACCTGAAAATCATAAAACAACTCCATACAAAATATATATTGTCATCATTAAAATAAAAACTCATAAATCAACATTCTCCCCCTTTTGAAGATGATAATATATAACTCTACAAAAGAACTTGTCATCATTAAAATCAAAAATATATAAACCAACAAAATTTGTCGAGCTATTCCGATTTGTGCCCCACTTGGTGGATAATGAAGAACGCATAACCCGAATGTTCTTACGAGGTCCAACATTTTATATCTCATAAACTTCGTTTATATTCAGATATTGTGGATATAACTCAATTGGTGGAACGAGAGAAAGAAACATTGCAATCAGGGGATAAAAATCGACAACGAGAGAGAAACTATGATAATAATTGTAACCGTGGCAATAACCATGTAAGAACCGTGAATTTCATGAATAATTTTTTTTATTATTGATATAATAAAAAAATGAATACTTATTGGAGCATAAATGTGTACGAGTTATGAGAAAAGTAATTCGATTATATTAAATTAAATTTATAATAATTGAGAAAATATGGAGAATTGCGACTCGTAGAATGCCTTGTGTGGCATGAGAATGGGAAAGATGATGGTTTAATTAATTCAAGAGGGAAATCGATAAGTGAAGGATTAATTAATATTACATTGTTAATTAATCATTGTGATTATTAAATAGCCTACTAATGAGTAATTATTAATAATATGTTATTATAAATAACAAAACATTTACGAGTAAGTAATTGATGAATATGATAAGAGTTATATTTAATTAATTATTTGTTGAGTGCAATACATGTGATAGTTAATCGTACAATAATGTTATTAACTGTTATTATGAATAATAATCGGTTAAAGAGTAAATGAATTATTAAGTGAACTATTAATCTATATTAATTGTTAATTGTTATTATGAGAAATATAATAATAATCTATTGATTTAGTATTTTTGCAAGTAATGATTGGATACTATGAAAATGGTTTATAAATATAATAGGATTTATATTGTTGAGAAATGTGATTATTTATCGTATAATAATAATCGATAAGGGTAAGTAATAAAGGAATTACTACGTGAACAATTAATTAATATTAATTGTTATTTACTTTCTATTATGAGAAAATAGAATATTAATAATGATTAATTGATAATGTGTTAATTATTATTATCGCGAATAATAGAATGATAATAAGCAATTTGTTTATGAATATAATAAGATTTATATTTATTAATCATATAAATGTTAGCTAATATGGAGATTAATAACTTCATTAATCTATGAGGAAGGAATTGATTAATATTTTATTAATTAATTAATTGCCATTATAAAACAAATAAGTAAGTCATTAATATAATGTGATTATATTAATTGTTATGTGCATGTATGCAAAATTAAATATATAAAATATATGGGATATAACTATATTATATAGTGTAGTGCGACATTCATGTGACTATGCTATATATAGAAACCACATATTAAGAATTATTAAACTATATTATATGATGCAATGTGATTGTACATATTGAAACCATATGTTATGATTAAATAAATTATATAAGTTACAACATGTGGTATGTGGCTACATTAAAAGATGTACTTCGTATAATATTATAAATAAACAAATGTTATGTGATGAATATTTCAATAGATTAATATAATTGGAAATAATAAGAGTTGTAATAATGTTATGTGACAACATGTATATATGGATACATTAATGGTGTACTTATGGATTATCAAATTGAACTAAGTGTGTATTTAATAATATGAGGGGAAACAAATAAATGGATTACCTATTTTAATATTGATGAGGAATTAAAATAATAATAATTTCAATGATTATAAATAATTGAAATAATATGGTTTATGGTAATGTGGAAAGATAATACCCAATTAGATTATATTTGGTATTATAAATGTACATGGATTATATATGTGCAAATTACATTTACTACATTGAAATGTTACTCATTCATTGAATTACATTGTGACATTACATTATAGCCTAAGTATACATATATGCCTAAGTGTATATAAAATGTGTATGTATTGGGTTATTTTATTTTACTGCATTATTTCATGTTGCTGAGTCCTTGTTTGTCCCACAAAGAGTGTCATTTCTCTTCTCACGTGCATAGGCCATTGGCCTAAGGCTAGCCTTCTCCAATTCTCCTCCCAATTCTCAGCAATATAGCTAGCAATGATCATATGGGGAGTGGGCTCAACAGTGGAAATCACCAACTCCACCAACTACCTAATGTCCATCAAATTCTTCTTCATTCCAATGGTTTGTTTTGGTGGAAAATTTCATTGTCTGGAAATTAGTTGTCCTATAAATGCAAGCTCTTCTCCTCTCTTTTCATTTGCTGAGAGTTTGCATAAGTGTTGAGTTAAGAGTTATATATATATATATATATATATATATATATATCAGTGTTCTTGAGATAGCAGCAAGCCTAATTACATTGTAGAGGTATACTCTCAAGTTCTTCATTTCCATTTTCTGTTTCTGCAAATTCTTGAATTCTTGATATTGTGGAAATTGATGACAATTGAAGTATGAATTGCTTAGTTAGTTGATATATAGACTTACAAACATGTTTAAATCACAATGCAACTGTTTAGAAAAGTTTTCGTGAAGTAATTTTGTGATTTGGGATAATGTTTGCCGAGGGTAGCTGCTCTCTGGACTGGAACGGGAGCCGCGCGTCTCCCTAGTACAATTTGGGCGTGGTCGCGCGCCACTGCAGAATTTGTTAATGATTTCTATTATATTTTCTGATATAGTGAGCATGTTGTACTGTTTGGATATGCATATAACTCACAATAACATATGGAATAAGGGTACTAGGTTATAGTAATCCATGCTAGTCGTTTTAGTTGAGTATTTCGAAGAAAACTGAAAGTTATGAAAAGAGGAACTTTGACATGTTAGCTTTATATTGACATTCTGACTTTTGAAACATATTTGTATGACCTAGAAACACATGATATGAATGTTAACTTGCGTATTTGAGCTTCATAATGTAACTTGAGCATATGAACCTCAATAGTGAACCTTTCCAACGAAAACTCAAGCGTTGAACATGGACTCTAACATGTTATATTAGGATTCTAGGTTCTGATTTTTTGAGCATGTTATATGACCTTGAAATGCATGTCAAACATGTTAACATATGAATCTAGATAGCATGAGCATGTTCGGCCTTATTAGTGAGCTTTACTAATGAGAATACAAGTTTTAAACGTACACCTTGACATGTTAACTTGAAGTTTAAATTCTGAAGTTTATGAACGTGTTGGATAATACTATTAACTTCGTGAACGTCATGCATGTATACATACCATGCTAGATGTTATGATTAAAATTTAGCGTAAACGAAGCATGTTTTTAACTAATAACTGTAATAGTTACATGTATAAAATGTGAATACTCATAAGTATGCCTAATGCAAAGTATATGAATACCTTATGTGTTTAAAGAGCGAGCATGATAGGCCTTGTGAATTCTATGACCTTGAATGGCTTTAAATTATTGAAAGTGTTAACTTAGAATCTATTGCATGTATGATTGGAACAAGGAAAGGTTGTATACACATAAAAGTATCCTTTAAACATGTATACATGCTACGAGATATTATATGATGTTACTTGAACCCGATTTTGACGGTTAACTTATGAGAATGCCATAACTTGCTAAAATAAAATATATTTAGTATTAATAATGGTCTTATGTGATATTAATAATATGAGAGCATGTTTTCTAATTGTTGCGATCTTATATGATATGAGAATGTGTTTAAACTCAAAAAGAGGAACGTTGAGGAGAAAGGTATTTAGTCAAGACTTGTGAATTAAATATGATACTATATATGACTGTATAATAAGGTTAAAGATTTAATTTATATGTGGATGGTATATACGAGATAAAGTATAACGTTGAACTGTATAACTAATGGATATCATATATATATATATATATATATATATACGTAACTATATTACGATAGGGATTCGAAAGTGTCGATTTATTTAACGAGGATAAACTACGCATAAGGCAAGTTTTCTGACTTACACTCATTTATAGTGCAAGTATCTGAACCCTACTTTTATTGTGTTGCAAGTATCCTATCCTTGTGGTTACTTATTCGAGGAACATCGTAAGCAAGTTCCCTAACTTATACTCTTTCATTGTGCAAGTTTTCTTGAAACCGTTCTTGTATATTAATTGCAAGTATCTGACTACTCTTTTATTGAGCAAGTATTTGATTCATACTGTTCATTGAAAACATATTCGAGCTTGTACTAACTTTGGTCGTACGAGTAAATAGGTGCTAAAATAATTCTTGCCTTACAAACTTATGTTTCATAGTTTGATTTAAATCACGATTATATTCTTCGAATTATTGTTGCAAGTATTGAACTCATAAATTGTTCTTATATACATTGTTGAAATTGTCTACGCCATTTAATTCGGCTAGACCAATATCATGAATTGGAAAGCAATCCACACCAATTACCTTGGTGCGAACTCTTATAAATTGACTGAGTTGAACAACCCTTATAAAAAGGGGAACTATATAGTCGGGGTGCCGACAGTGGTGTGGTAGGTTATGCATAACTTCAGGTACGATAGGCTGATCCCCTAATTGTACTTGGTTGAATTACCAGAAATTTTTTTGGTGATTCTAGTAGAAGTTCGTGGTTCTTAGCGACCACTTAGTATCCAGTATTTATTTACTTGAAACTTTGAATTCTTTGGATTCTTTTATAAATCCTTTATCCACAGCGACACTTAGTAATATCTATTCATTCACTTGAAATTGTTGAAACTTTTGAATCCTTTAATAACTTCTCGACCCGTAGTAGTCCTTATTCAACTTCACAGAATAGATTTGGAAGTCATTGCTATTTATTTTGTTCACAACATTCTTATTTGAAATCTTGAGTGATTAATTACCGTTTTACCCTTGAGATTTAGAACTGTATATATTTATGTTCACATTTATTGGCATATTACTTGCTGAGCAAATTTGTTGCTCACTCTTGCTTCCCATAAACATTTCAGTTAGGGTAGGGCAAGGTGGAACCCTAGGACAGGACAAGTGCGAAGGCAAGGCTATGGAGTAGCTGTGCTTTTCTATATTAGGATGTTTCCGTTATGTTGTATTAAGACTTATTTAATGTTATGTATTAAGATATATTTGGTTTAAGTTATGAAGTGTATTAGTAATAGTTTCGAGACTTGGGACGAGAATATTTATGTTATATCAATGTAAATTATTCTGTTATTCCATTGTTTGAGATTTTAGTTGTTATTAGAATTATTACGTGATGAACCGAATTCGAGATCAGTGACGGTCTGAATTTGGGGGCGTCACAGGTTGGTATCAAAGCGGTAGGTTATAAACCTTAGGAGCGAGTCCTTAGACTATAACCTTAGAAGAATTTAGAGAGTAGAAGGAGATAAAATGTATGTAGAGTTTTCTTAGAAAGCTAGTAGTGTTATGAAATATATTTTCATTCCATACAATGAAATTATGTTTTATTTGGAGATAATAATAAAGTTTATTAGTTATGTGATTATGGATGTCAGAGATAGGTAAACCTGGTAGGGTCATGGAGGAGGAAACATGTGATATACATGTCGTATCCGCAACACCCCTTGAAGTTAAGCCTTTTTCAGCAGTAACCTTAACCTAGGAGGAGATGGAATCAGAATATAACCGGAAATCCACGGTGGAAGTTTTCTTTTAGGATTGAGACATGTTTGAGTTTCTTTAAAATGAAAAATAAGATACAATAGTGGGAGGCGAAGTTCCAGACCTTCAGATTAGTAACTAATAGATACAGACATGGTGAGAGTGAAGGTAGTTAGATAATAAGTGTCGCGATAGATGTTTATAGATATGGAACAGTGTTGTGGATCCCAATTTTAGGGATAATGTGGGAAGTATCTTTCTAACCCCAACTTTAGTGGTACTCGAGAGGGTATGTAATGAGGCTAGCAGATTGCTATACGATGTGATGTGTTTTTATGCTACATATTTTTATTAAACGTGCGTGTAGTAACCAGATTATGTTAAATAATAACAAGGGAGAATAGCAATAAAACTTATACGTCCTAAGAAGTATTAGATGTTTAACAAAGAGATGATAATACCATTTTATTTATACGCAGAGAAATGTCAATATCCCAAGGAGGAGAGACTCGTCAAGCGACGGAGAATGGAGATAGGGAATTGAATCAAGAACCTTTACAACAATTGGTAGACCTTATAGTAAATGCTTTTGAAGAAGGAATCAATAATTATAAGAAGAGACAGACAAAAACTTCAGAGGTAGGAAAAGATATTAATTTGACTAAAGAAGGAGAGGTTGATAACTCAAAGAAAGCGAACGAAGGAAGGATGGAAGAGAGTAGTAGTGGTAGCAGTAAGAATTTCAAGAGGAAGTGGAATGAGAATAAGTATGTACGAGGAGAAGGACAACTATGGAAGAAGAAGGTAGAAGCCTGTAAGAAATGTATAAAGAACCACATGGGAGCGTGCTTGAAAGGAAAATATGTATGTTATAAGTGCGGTGAGAAGGGTCATATTTCTCCTACTTGTCCTAGGAAGGAAGAAACCAAAGATTGTTTTGCGTATGGATCTGAAAAACGTCAAATATGTTATTGGCAGAAGGAAACGAACGAGAAGGGAAACGGGAACAAAAGAAGATGGGACAACAACAACATCAACAACAATCCGATCGGAAGTCACCAAGAAGGACTCAAAAAAAAGAAAAAGTGGAAAAAGTCATCAAGGAGAGTGCTGGAAGGGACGAGGCGTTTGCTATAACTGCGGCCAGAAAGGGCATATTTCTCCTAATTGCCCAAACCCGAAGAAGATTGAAGGATGCTTCGCTTGTAGGTCAATGGATCATCAGGTTAAGAACTGCCCAAAGAAAGGAAGGAAGGAAGAAGACAGCAACAAAGGAAGCCATAGCGGGAAGCCGACGATAATTGAACTAGCTCAATCGAGTGAACCAATGCCAAGTACGACTAACGTTATGATACATGATGCAGTGGCGTTCCAAGTTGTGATGTCAGGTGCTGTCTTAATCAATAATATAAATGCATATATATTATCTGATTCAAGTGCTATCTTTCTCTTCTGCATCTGAAGAACTGTGAGAGGACTAAGTTACCCCAAGAACGATTAGAAGATCCTTTAAACATAGAAGTTGCGAATAAGGAAGTAATTCCCATAGAAATTTGTTTGTTGATATTTTTGTGCATAAATTAGGGAACGTAAGCTAAGCATAGACTTGAATCCGATAAAATTTGGAGAGTGTGATGGGATACTATGAATGGACTGGTTACATAACCACATACGATAATTGATTGTTAGAAGAAAAATGTGAACCTCCAGAATCCAAACCGGTCTAAGGAAGTATTTTTATGGTAGCTCGTTGTTTAGGCAATTGTGTTGCCTTACGATGATGCAGGCCAAGATATGTTAAGAAAAGTTGGTATAAATTGTTCCACTTTTATTATAGATACTAAGAGAACGAAAGTAGAAATAAATAATGTATTAGTAGAACCAGAATTTCAAAATGTATTCCCAGGCGATCTGCCCGGCCTTCCGCCAGAGAGAGAAAACAAGTCGTAATAGATTTAGTATCGGAGACTGCACAGATTTAGAAAACACCTATCTTATGGCACCGGTAGAAATGAAGAATTATTAATACAATTGTGAGAAATGTTAGATAAAGGGATATATTCAGTTGAGTGTGTTTTCCCTTAAGGAGCACCAGTGTTGTGAGTCAAGGAGAAGGTTAGTTTTAGGGCACGTCAGATCCGGCAGAGTTGAAGGCGGTAAGTAATTGGGAGCAGACGAAGACTACCATTGCGAAATTCTCTATTACCTGGAAGAGGCAAACGTAGTAGCCAATATGCTAAGTAGGAAAAGGGAATGGAGAAATTATTCAAGTTGATAACTCGAGAGGAACTAATCAGGAAGATGAAGAGATTGAAAATAGAAGTGAAGGGACCTAAAGAGTCCAAAGGAAAGTTTATAATGGAGGTTTGTCTAGCGTTGTTGGATAGAGTGAAGGGATAACAAGATAAAGACAAAAAGTGCGAGAAGATAAAGAGAAAAAGTTCAGAAGAAATAATAATGGTATCTTGAGAATTGTAGATCAAGCGTGAGAGTCAACCGTAACTAAAATTGCGAGATAAGAGTTTTCATGAGGCATATAGTTAGACATATTTTGTTTACCCAGGAAGCACGAAAATGTACCGGGATCTTCGAAGACACTATAGATATTTTAGTTATTATTTATAATAATTTCCAAATGCTTAAAATAATTTTTAAATGACTTAATATCATTTAAAATAATTTTTAAGTTATTAATATTATTTTTTAAATATTTAATAACCATTTAAAATAATTTTTAAATCATTAATATTATTTTTAAATGATTTATTTTTTTTAAGAATGATTTTTAAATCATTAATATCATTTTTAAATAATTTATTATTATTTAAAATGATTTTTAAATCATTAATATCATTTTTAAGTAATTTATTATTAATTACTTTTATTATTATTAATATTTAAATAAATTACATATTAATAAAATTTTATGTCAAAATATTAAAAATTATTTATTATAACTAAAAATGATTTTTCAGAATTTTTTATTAATTATTTCAATTTATTATAATTATTTTAATTAATAAAATTAATTTTCAAAAATCGCCTGTCGCTAGACCTTTAGCGACAGAAGTGTCGCTATAGGTGTTCTTGGCCAACTCAAGAACAGGCCGGTTAACGCCTAGTTCCTTCGTTTGACTCAATGCCACTTCCGATCTGTTTGGTTTCTGGAAAAGAGAGTCTATCAATATTGTAGTACTGATGTAGGACTACAAGTACATACTAAGTTAGGGGTCTAACTACAACAAATAGGGGAGTTATTGATGGTCAAACCACCCATCTGAAGCTATTCTTGCATTTCTGGGCTGCCCAGAAATGGAAGTCAATGCCGGTCAACGTTCTTGCAAGCCTTATATCGTGCATCCTGTTTGTAGTTTAGGTGTTATAGTGGTCGGGTATTGTAGAGTAACTAGCAGGGTACAACTACGTAGCACTAATATGGTCTAAATATCATCAACAAGAAATATCTGTGTCCCTAAACTTCTTTTTAGACCTCTACCTTGTGATTCTGGGTTACCCAGAAATTGCCACCTTAACGACCAGCCTAGTTTGACCTTCTATATCTTTCGGTTGGTTACTCTTCAAGGCTTCACAGTGCTCTACTGGTGTAGAGGTCATGTCAGGCTACAACCTGACTAACACTTATCATACAGAAAGACTGACAGGCGAGAGATCAAAGCTAGTCAAACGGTTGTCAGACCGTGTTCATCAGTTTTCTGGGTTGCCCAGAAAACGACCGGTCATGCTCGGTCAACGAGGTTTGACCACTTATATCTTTTGATCTGGTGATCCGATTATCAAACAACCACTTCTAGACTACTAACAACATTACAAACTACAAATACAAACCTCTAAACCATCTATACCATAAATAGAGAACAATCTACAAGCCCTGACATTCACTGTCAGACTACTTTTTTTTATACTTTGGCAATTTTGCTTAAATCATCATTTTTGTGCATTTAGATGTTATAGATTCATGTTTAAACAACCCAGATCACTAAATAACTTAATAATTAACATTCTTAAACACTAACAACAACAATCAAATTTTCAGAATTCAAAATTTAAGTTAGGGTTAGGTTTTTACCCTTTTTGAACACTTTTTGATTCTCTCCCTTCTGAATTGGCTATGGACTGGCTGAGGAGTGTTTCTGAGTTAGTTGGTGGTGTTTATTAAGTGTAGTTTTCGTAGCTTTTATTTTCCTTACTTAGTCTTGTATGGAAAAAATAAAGTGGGGTGAAAACTTAACTTTTCTTCCTAAATTTACAACTAAGTTTAGTCATTAATGATAATAGGTTGTGTTTGCATGGCTATAATGATATAGCAACATGGGGAAATCTTTTGCTTGTGAAGCAAAAGATTTGCTCTTATCTTGTTTAAAAAAAATAAATTAAGGGCACTTTAGTCATTTCCCACATACTAAGGGTAGTTTGGTCATTTTATAATTAAATCTAGGGGTATTTTAGTCATTTCATATTTAAATCTAGAAATTTAAAAACAAACTTTAACCATTAGGGTTTGTTAATCTAGAATTAGGGTTTATACACATAATTAGGGTTTTACTTTCAGGGTTAGGGTTTCCTAATCCCTAATTAGGATTTTCAATTGATATTTTTCAATTTTATTCTATAATTAACCCTATATAAAGTTAATATGTATAGCTATATATATTCACAGTCCTCTATAACATTATCATTGTATTTAATTTATAACTCATATTTATAATAAGAATTAGGGTTAGGGTTTCTCATTTAAATAAAATCATTAATTAGGGTTTCCTTATAAAAACTTTCTATAAATATATCTTATATGTTGATATATATATATATATATATATATATATATTTATATATATAACTTTAATAAAGTTAAATATACATTACACAAGATATAAAACCTACTTATGTTTATTATTATTAATAATTTTTTTATATATATTAATATTCTTGTTAAAAATTTGGAATATTACTTTAATATCATGATTCTTTCATGTAGCCTCCTCAATCTCATGTAGCCTCCTCAATATCATGATTCTTTCAGATTACTTTAACCGATGATATAACCTTATTTCTCAACACCAGTTCCTTCCGAACAACTACTTGTACCGGAATTTCTATATAAGATAAATCTTTCTCTATCTGTACAGGTTCATAGCTTATAATGTGCTTATAATCAGGTTTATAATTATTATCTTATGGAATATTTACGTGAGCACCAATTTGCTACAGGGAATGTAGAGAATTTGGGGGCGTCACAATTTGGTATCAGAGCTGTAGGTTATAAACCTTAGGTAGGGTTACCTTAGGCTATAACCTTGGAGGAATAGGAGTGGCAGAAAAGTTAATGAAAATATAAACTCAAAAAAAAAAGTTTATAGGATATGAATTGTGAAAATTCATCGTAAAATAAGATAAAAGCTAACTTAAAGAAAACTAGTGCTTGCTATGTGTATACGATGTATAATAGGTACTAGTCTAGTAATATAGTTGATCAACAATTTAGAATTTAAGGATATTCACATAAGGGAGTGAGGAACTGGTCGTTTCGTTTGAGCCGGTATCTGAAACAGAACCGGTTGGGCTGATAGAGAATGATCTAGAGGGTAGGATATGAGAAATGACAATTGAAATAGCTTATAGAATAGTATATGAATCTGTAAAGGGCAAATCTATGGTAGATTTAGATAGTGCTCATGAAGAGTACCGGAGTTGGAGCTAAGTGAAGAGGGAGATTCAAATCCCAATTGGGCTTATATAAGGCTAGGAGGAAAAAAACAAACAGAAAAAGAAGAAACAGAATAGCATAACATGTTTAGGGAACTGGTTGAGAAGATGAGAGTTGAGTGGCAATGTAAAACTCAGAGTAATGAGGGGAAAGGAAGTATGGAATAACAGTGACCTAAGAGGCTCATGAAGTAAACAAAGGAAGATAGAATAACTATGGAAAGATGCATGCAGATGTATATAGGAAAGGAAGAAGGTATTGCTATAATGAAAAGACAGGTTAAAAAGGTAGAAATATACAATATGAAGGTTGAGTATTAGTAATTTAGTAATGGTAAGAAAGAGAGGATAGTACCTTATGAATGAATCTATATGTATATACATGAATATATCTCTGTGCGTAATGTGTAAATTCCAAACTTTGGTATAAGTTAAGGAAAATATAATAGTAGATCCTAATTTTCTAATAATAATAAAGGGATATATAAGATAAATAGCAGCAGCTAAGAGGCGAACAGTACCTTATGAATGTATAAGTTTTCCCAATGCGTTAGTTATAATATATATAAAACAATAGTCAAGTATGTGACGTACAAACTCTATCCGCTTAACCGAATTATTTGTTATTGTTAGGTAAATGGCATCATACGGGAGAACACAAGCAGAAACTAATGTGGAACAAATAGAGACAAATCCAACTCAACAGTTGGTAAACATGTTGCGAGGAGCTTTACAAGGGAGGCCAGAGAACCCACCACCAATCAAACCCAATACCCTAAGGATTACCACTTTAAGTTAACCGGACCACCTGAATTTAAAAGGACTGATAAACTAGAAAATGAAGGGATTAGGGGATGCTAGGCGAAGAGAAATAACAAAAGGAAGTGGAATGCCACTTTTCCTAATAAAACTGGTAAGAAGAATGAAGGTTGCCGTATTTGTGGGAAAAAGCACGGAGGGTTGTGCTATTTTAGTGGGACCAAATGTTTTACTTGTGGGAGATATGGACATTACTCAAAAGGGTGTCCACAAAAGAGAAATGGTAATAAGAATGGAATCACATGTTTTAACTGTGGGGTGGAGGGACACATTGCTAAGTTCTGTCCAAAACCCAGAGATCCAAACAAAGGGGAAAACCAAAACTTCAAACCAGCAGTAGCCGGAGAGGTCAGATTCGTCCGGAAGAGTTAGAACCTTTAATATGATGATGAGGGATGCTGCTGTACAATACGTAGTAACAGGTATTATCCCAAATCGATATTTAAATATTCATGAAATATTTGACTCTAGTACGAAGTATTCATTCACATCTAGTGGTTTTTTTCTAAAAACATATAAAATATTAGGTGAAAATATGAATATAAAAACTTTTCATAAAGAAAGAGTTTTGTTAAAACCATATAATTTTATTATTTTTTTGATATAAAGTTTCAGTTAAGAGAATTTAATGGGATTTAGGGATAAATTAGTTAATCATAAGCTAATGATTGACTGTAATTAAAAATAAACAAAATTATAAAGTACAAAAGTAGTATGCAACGGGGGTTGTTCACTAAAAACAACTCTAGGGTATAACAGTTATTTAAACAGAGAAATTTCTTAGAAAAGCTAAAAGAGTCTTTTGTTGAGGTGAAGGGATAGAAAAGATTTTGACTGAAAAATCTTATACTATTCCATTAATAGTTAATATCATTAGAGACGTTTTAAAAGCTTAAAGAATCAAGAAAAGTTAGAAGTAATAATAAAACAACGAGGTACTTATAAAATATTTTAATAAATTTGAGATTTAAATAAAAGTTTCAACTAACTCTATCTAGGGATGATAGTTGAACCTTATCAAACAGAGTCAAAGAAATACAAGAGGTGGTTAAAGAGTGTTCAAAGTATAAAATAAGATAACTTATAAAATGAATATTGAATTCAGAGTAGATAGAGATAGGACACTAAAATAAAAAGAAAGTATTACATAGCACGGAATCAACATTAATAGGAAAAATTCAAATTCGTGGAAAGGAAGCCAGATCCAAGGGTGGCGAAGGCCTTTAGTGCAATAAGGGGTCTAGGTATTGTTGTAGAAACTGTGAAAACAGTTCTTAAGGAATTTTTGAAAATATATAACAGAAACTAGGAACTTATTGAAATAAATAACTATCACCACTCTCGTAAGGTGCTATGGTTAAAACACCATGAAAGTCACAATTTGGTTTCAGACTTCAAAGAAATGGAAGCCGTTTGTAGAAGTTGTATACTATAGTTACCATGCTAGCATAAGAACGAAGCCTTGAATGATATAAAAAGTATAACACATTAGTATTGGGATTATATGTAAAAGATTTCAAACATCTTAGACGCAATAAAAAACTATAAAAGGTTAAGGGTAAGAATCAGGTATTTTTAGAAGTGTTATTTCGAAAAGTACCAATACATGTTGATAAGAGAAGAAAAATTGTGTCAGCGAATTTGTTGAACCATATTAACTATTAAAAAGAATGGATGATGAGGTAGTATTACCTCCCAAATTAAATATAGTCATAGTTGCTTGCATATGTTGTGATTCACAGTATTCCACAACGAACAGTAGTTCTCGTCAGAACATTTACTGTGTTGAGATACCCTCACTTGGATGAATAGATTTATAATCTCACGGATATTTCTTTCATATCAATAATTCCCATCTATCTGACATTTGTAGTATTAATATTAGATTTGTTCTTGGAATCTGAGGGTGCGACCAACCTTAGTGCATCAGAGAACCACAATATCTTTTAATACTCCCAATTCAGATGTATGGTTCATATAGATACGGTATTTCTTCCTATGTGCTAGAAAGGTAAAAACTAAGCAATTGTTAAAGATGATAATACATTATATATTCTTAAATTGGCTTACAATAAATCCCAACTTACTATTACATCAGAGCCTATAAAGATATAACCAAAAGTTTATATTAACCGAGTCGTTTTATCCACATGATTGATCTCTGGAACTTTGGATAGATCAACTAAAGCTGCAAAGGAAAAGAATAATTGCAAGGATGAGCTATAGAAAGCTCAACAAGGTTTAAACAAGTGGTATATTATACTCACACTGACTATGAATTGAATGAACATATAGTTCAGAGATTTTCAACATATATACTGAGGTTTGATCTGCCCAAACCCCGCACATTACGAGTTACTATCAGTCATATAGACTTAGGCACCCGAGTTAATTCGGTTAACCACACCACACTCCTAACAGTCACAAAGACTTATAGGAGATTTTATTCCAATATCACATAGGTGATCAGCCTAATCATATCCTAGGAGTATGTATATCATCCTACCAATTTAACAAGGTCAGTGTTATAACTGCCTGTAATTGAAATCCATGGTCAGTATTATAACTGCCAATAAATATAACCAAGGTCAGTGCTATGACTGCCAATAATTGTAAACCAGGGTCAGTTCTTTGATTGCCAATATAATTTTGGGACAAGTATCTGTATATATATGTATCAAACAATGTTGGTTTTTTCATAATTTATGCTTTGATATCAAATCAAACATATTTTACGCAAATAACGGTTCATATACATTGGTTATGCTTGAACAATAAGTCATAACCCTTTTCAAATCAAATATATCACAAGTAATGTGTATAACAAATTCATATGCCAATGTACAAGACTTATATTTAATATTGAAATTAAATGAAGTTAGAAAACTTGCCTTTTATCACGATCGACTACTTAAGTTATTTGAAAGTATACTGAAAACCTATATATGTTATAACAATCATTAGAAATGATAACAATTAATTTCTAATTAAACTAGTGGTGTCTAGGTTGACTTTGGAGTCCGTTCGGTATTTTATAGCTTCATTGAATAGCTATCGAATCAGTTTTTCTATAAACTTTATTTAAAAGTTTTAATATCATATTTAGATATTTTAGTTATTATTTATAATAATTTCTAAATGCTTAAAATAATTTTTAAATGATTTAATATCATTTAAAATGATTTTTAAGTTATTAATATTATTTTTTAATATTTAATAACCATTTAAAATAATTTTTAAATCATCAATATTATTTTTAAATAATTTATTTTTATTAATAATGATTTTTAAATCATTAATATCATTTTTAAGTAATTTATTATTAATTACTTTTATTATTATTACTATTTAAATAAATTACATATTAATAAAATTTTATGTCAAAATATTAAAAATTATTTATTATAACTAAAAATGATTTTTCAGAATTTTTTTATTAATTATTTTAATTTATTTCTATTTATTATAATTATTTTAATTAATAAAATTATTTTCCAAAAATCTCCTGTCGCTAAAGACCTTTAGCGACAGAAGTGTCGCTATAGGTGTTCTTGGCTAACTCAAGAACAGGCCGGTCAACGCCTAGTTCCTTCGTTTGACTCGATGCCACTTCCGATCTATTTGGTTTCTAGAAAAGAGAGTCTATCAATATTGTAGTACTGATGTAGGACTACAAGTACATACTAAGTTAGGGATCTAACTACAACCAATCTGAGAGTTATTGATGGTCAAACCACCCATCCGAAGCTGTTCTTGCATTTCTGGGCTACCCATAAATGGAAGTCAATGCCGGTCAACGTTCTTGCAAGCCTTATATCGTGCATCCTGTTTGTAGTTTAGATGTTATAGTGGTCGGGTATTGTAGAGTAACTAGCAGGGTACAACTACGTAGCACTAATAGGGTCTAAATATCATCAACAAGAAAGATCTGTGTCCCAAAACTTCTTGTCAGCCCTCTGCCCTGCGATTCTGGGTTACCCAGAAATCGCCAGCTTAACGACCAGCCTAGTTTGACCTCCTATATCTTTCGGCTGGTTACTCTTCAAGGCTTCACAGTGCTCTAGTGGTGTAGAGGTCATGTCAGGCTACAACCTGACTAACACTTATCATACAGAAAGACTGACAGGCGAGAGATCAAAGCTAGTCAAACGGTTGTCAGACTGTGTTCATCAGTTTTTTGGGTTGCCCAAAAAAGGCCCGGTCATGCTAGGTCAACGAGGTTTGACAGCTTATATCTTTTGATCTGATGATTCGATTATCAAACTACCACTTCTAGATTACTAACAACATTACAAACTACAAATACAAACCTTTAAAACATCTAAACCTTTAAAACATATAAACCATAAATAGAGAACAATCTACAAGCCCTGACATTCACTGTCAGACTACTTTTTTTTATACTTTGGCAGCTTTGCTTAAATCATCATTTTCGTGCATTTAGATGTTATAGATTCTTAAACACTAACAACAACAATCAAATTTTCAAAATTCAAAATTTAAGTTAGGGTTAGGTTTTTATCCTTTTGAACACTTTTTGATTCTATCCCTTCTGAATTGTCGATGGACTGGCTGAGGAATGTTTCTGAGTTAGTTGGTGGTGTTTATTAAGTGTAATTTTCATAGCTTTTGTTTTCCTTACTTAGCCTTGTATGGGAAAATTAAAGTGGGGTGAAAACTTAACTTTTCTTCCTAAATTTACAACTAAGTTATGTCATTAATGAAGATAGGTTATGTTGGCAAGGCTAGAATGATATAGCAACATGGGGCAACCTTTTGCTTGTGATGCAAAAGATTTGCTCTTATCTTCTTTTAAAAAAAAATAAGGGCACTTTAGTCATTTTCCACATACTAAGGGTAGTTTGATCATTTCATAATTAAATCTAGGGGTATTTTAGTTATTTCATATTTAAATCTAGAAATTTAAAAATAAACTTTAACCATTAGGGTTTGTTAATCTAGAATTAGGGTTTATAAATATAATTAGGGTTTTACTTTCAGGGTTAGGGTTTCCTAATCTCTAATTAGGGTTTTCAATTGATATTTTTCAATTTTATTCTATAATTAACCCTATATAAAGTTAATATGTATAGCTATATATATTGACAGTCCTCTATAACATTATCAATGTATTTAATTTATAACTCACATTTATAATAAGAATTAGGGTTAGGGTTTCTCATTTAAATAAAATCTTTAATTAGGGTTTCCTTATAAAAACTTTCTATAAATATATCTTATATGTTGATATATAGATTTTATATATATATATATATATATAGATATATATAACTTTAATAAAGTTAAATATACATTACACAAGATATAAAACCTACTTATGTTTATTATTATTAATAATTTTTTTATATATATTAATATTCCTGTTAAAAATTTGGAATATTACATCTGCATTCCCATTATTACTCTTGCTTGGCATCATTGGTCGTTGATCCTGCCACTGATAGAGATTCCCATGGAGGGCATCGATGGCTTCACCCTATCAGAGGGCCCGTTCATCCAGGAGTCATTTTGTAGATGGTGGAGTCCTTACACTATTGGAGCTCAGACTAAAGCTACCCAGTTCATGGCAGACATGGTGTCAGGGTCTGTGATGATGAAATACTGGATAGCTTGCATCAGAGAGCCTACTCATTCATATCAGATAGCAGAGCTGACCCGGGAGTTAGAGAGAGCTCGCTTTTTTATCAGGCATCTTGGTCGAGATTCGTCAGAGGCATCTTATTTTGACCTGTCCAGCTCAGGAGCGAGCCCCTCTTCAGGTCCATTTTCCAGCAATTTTGCAGGGGCTGATCCTCTTTTGTACCGCCCAGATATGCCTGATGACCGTAGCTTTGTGTCCATAGCGGAGATGGAGCAGGTTGATCACCTGGGCACGGATTATCTGGATCTCTTTGGATAACTATGACATATATATTTTTTGGTCTGCCACTGTTTCGGCTATTTGGCAGTTGTGCCTCATTTTGATAGACCACTGTTAGTAGTTGGGTGGTGGTTCCCAATTATCCTGTATTCTTCATTTCGCTTTGTATTATCAGACAGGGATGATGTTCGCAGTAGATAGTCTGTTGTAGATATTCATGACATTTCCTATCTATCGCATCATGTTTATATTTTGTCATCATGCATGTATTATGTCATATGTATGCATTTAGACAGATGAGTTCAGATTTGACCCATGGATGGTCTTGTGGTACGGTGATACAGATGACGTCTTCTGCAGTTAGTCGTATCGAGCATTTGCCACAGTCTGAGGTGGCTTTATCATTGAGGTAGTGGTATTAGAGCCTCCCCTTCTCAGCCAGAGGAACAGTAGACCAGATGTTGGGGCATTCGTTGGCCATCGCAGATTTTTCGGTGCCATATGGATTTGTAGATGACATGTTATCCTGCTGGATACCCGAGAGGCAGGTTTTTCGCATTGGACGACATGAGCTGAATGCAACTCTGGAGGAGTACAAGCGACTTACTGGTCTGGCTCTGGACTTGCCGTGCGCTCGATCCACTATTAGCGATATGAGGAGACCGTTCTTGTGGATGTCCGGTCTTCGTCAGAGGGTAGTCATGGACGAGATCATTTCTGGGCATGTGATCTCGATTGACTTGTTGATCGATCATTTTGGTGAGCTTGATAGATATGATCGATATGTTGGGGACTTTATTGTTTCAGCAGAGGCGTGGCATTTGGCCAAGGTAGATATTCTGCTGATGTGCATTGTGGTATACGTCTACATGCCGCAACGCTTGGATCACTTAGACGTCAGAGAGTATCTCAGATGGGCCTGTTGACCAAGGAGGCTTGATAGGACTTAGGTTTTATATGGTTTTGGTGTTTTGGGACTGGTTTTTATTTATTTTATTAATTTTTGTTTTTTTTTCTTGAAGGTCAAACCGCGCCGTAAATGGCTGCCTACGTACTCCCGGGTTGAGGGAGATCAGGTCATTCGTAGTTCCATTTTTTTTGTGTGAGAGAGGATTGAACAGTATTTTTCTTGTGTTTTGTGTTTGGCTTGATGAGTTTTGAATTTTTATTTGGTTTAACCGCACCAAAAATGGTTGCCTACATACTCCCGAGTCGTGGGAGATCAGGTCATTCGTAGTTTCGGCATTTTAGTGAAAAACTGAACCTGATTTGATTTTTAGGACATGGATGCGGGTATGCATGTGCTTCAGACATAGTACATTTTCATGGTGTCTGAATTGATGAGTTGGGGAAATTCGTTCTCGTCCATTTCTTGTAGTTTGATAGCTCCTCTTGTCAACACTTCCTTCACAATAAAAGAGCCTTCTTAATTTGGGTCGAACTTTCCTTTGGCTTCATCTTGATTGGCCAAGATTTTCTTTAGCAACAAGTCATTTTCATTGAATTACCGTATTCGGACTTTCTTATTGTAGGATCGAGCAATCCTTTGCTGATTTTAATTCCCGTGGAAAATGGTTGTAGCCCTTTTTTCATCAATCAAGGACAGTTGGTGATATCGGTCTTGCAACCATTGATCTTCGTCCATCTGAGACTCCATCTCTACTTCTATGGGGAGGACTGCTTCCATCCTACAGACCAATGAATAGGGGGTAGCCCTAGTAGAGGTGCACATTGACGTCCTGTATGCTAACAGGGTTAGAGGCAGCAGGTCAGGCCATTCTTTGTTATTGGCGGACATTTTCTACATGATCTTTTTGATGTTCTTGTTGGCCGCTTCGACAGAACCATTCATCATGGGCCAAAAAATGATGGAGTTGAGATGCTTGATGTGGAACTTGCTGCATAGTTCTCTCATCATTTGATTATTCAGGTTCTTGGCGTTGTCTGATATGATCACCTCCGGTTGTCCATATCGACAGATGACATTTTTTCTGATGAAACTAATGATAACGTCTTTGGTGAATTTGGGAAAAGAGGCTGCTTTAACCCCTTTGGTGAAGTAATCGATCATGGTGAAGATGAATAGATGACCGTTGTTGGCTTTGGGTTCAACTGGGCCAATTACATCCATTCCCCACATGGAGAAAGGCCATGGTGAACTCATGTTGTGTAGCTCATTTGGAGGAGTGTGTATGGCATTTCCATGTACTTGGCATTGAAAGCATCTCTTGACGTGATCATCACAGTTAGCTTTAAGCGAGATCCAGTAATGTGTTGTTCTTAATATCCTTTTGGCCAGCAGATGACCGCTCATGTGTGGACCACAGACTCCACCGTGGATTTCATCCATCAGTCTTGGGGCTTGTTCTTTATCAAGGCATCTTAATAGGCCTATTCCAGCATCTCTTTTGTAGAGTGCATCTCTGCTCAGATAGAACTTCATAGCCATCTTGTGAATCTGCTTTCTCTCGGATTGGCCTGCCCTAGCGGGTGTAGATCCATCTCGTAGTTATTCCTTGATGTCTTGATACCAATGTTGATTGACAGAAGGTATTTCATATGATACTTCTCCAATGTAATTCCTGTATGTCAGTGCTTTCTGATTTTGTGACTTTAATGCAACGAATCCCACTCCTATCGGATATGCGGATTAATAAAGCCAACGTTGCCAATACATCAGCAAAGTCATTCCTACCCCGAGGAATATGGCTGAAGGTTAGGTCTTCAAACTCCAAGGATATTCTGAAGACCTGCCAATGATAGGGCTGGAAATGCAGTTCTTTGGTGTGATATGCCCCAGTGGTTTGTCTGATGACCAACTCAGAGTCGCCAAAGACCAGTAGGTGTTTGATACCCATAGATTGGGCTAGCTTCAACCCCATTATATAGCCTTCATACTCGGCTGTTTTGTTGGTGTTGCCAAATTGAAGTTTGGTAGCAACAGGATATTGTTGTCCTGTACCAGAGATAAGGACTGCCCCAGCTCCACCACCATCCATGTTTACTGCTTCGTCGAAATACATTTTCTATGGTTAGACTGTATTCTCTTGCTGGAATTGTTGAATTGTCATGATTCCATCATCTGGGAAATAAGTCTCCAGGGGCTCGAACCCTCTTGAAGGTGCTTCAGCTAATTGATCTGCAATGCCTTGACCATTGACTAACTTCTGAGTCACGTAGACCATGTCGAACTGTTGTAGGATCAACTACCATTTGGACAGTCGATAATTCAACATTGGCTTATTGAATACAAATTTAAGTGGATCCATGCGGGATATGAGGTAGGTCGTGTGCCCATATAAATAGTGTTGCAACCTCATGGCAGCCCATGCTACCGCACAGCACATCTTCTCGATCAGCGTGTATTTTTGTTCACCACTGCTGAATCTTTTGCTGATATAGTAGATGGCGCTCTCCTTGCTACTATCATCCTTCTGTCCTAGCATGCAGCCCATTGCATTGGCATTGATGGACAGGTACATAAACAAGGGAACTCCATCCCTCGGAGGGACCAAAACATGTGCTTCGACCAGCTGCGTTTTGATGGTAAGGAAGGCTTGTTGACAATCCTCGTTCCATTTAGTGGAGGAATTCTTCCTTAGTAGCTTGAATATGGGTTCACAGGTTACTGTGAGTTGGGAAATGAGTCGGCTTATGAACTTGATTCTCCCTAGAAACCCACATATCTCTTTCTCTGTTCGAGGTACTGGCATCTTAGTGATGGCTTTGATCTTGGCAGGGTCTAGCTCGATGCCTAGATTACTCACCATGAATCCTAACAGCTTGCCTGCTTTGAAGCCAAAAGCACATTTGGCGGGATTCAGCTTGAGGTTGTACTTACGCAACCTGTTGAACAGCTTCCTGAGATGGTTAAGGTGATCATCCTCCCTCCGGGATTCGATGATGATGTCATCCACATAGACCTCTATCTCCTTATGCATCATATCATAAAACAGGGCCATCATGGCTAGCTGATATGTGGCTCCGGCATTAATGAGGGCGAAGGATAGTCGTCTATAACAAAAGGTTCCCCAGGGATTGATGAAAGCTATTTTCTCCCGGTCCTCTTCAACAACCATGATTTGATGGTAATTAGCAAAGTAATCTACGATGGAATATATGCCGTACTGTGTCGTATTGTCTATCAAAATGTGGATGAAAGGTACCAGGAAATTGTCCTTAAGACAAGCTTTCTTTAAATCCCGGTAGTCCACGCAGACTAGTACCTTCCCTCCGGGTTTTGGTACAGGAACTATGTTTGACAGCCACTCTGGGTATGTTGATACCATGATGATTCCGGCTTTGAATTATTTAACGACTTCTTCTTTAACTTTCAGAATCCATTCAGGTTTCAATCACCAGAGCTTTTATTTGACTGGCTTGAATCCATCTTTGATGGGAATTCGATGGATGACAATGTCAGTGGGACAGGCTAATCATGTCTTCATGTGACCATGCAAACACATCCTGAAACTGAGTTAGGAGTTCGATCAGGTAAGCTTTTTGGTCTTGGGTGAGGTCTATGCCTATCTAGATTTCTTTGATGTTTTCGGAGGTTCCTATGTTGATAGTGGTGGTTTGGTCGAGGTTTGGTTTGGGTTTGTCTTCGACCCATTCTTTGATCTCCTCTAGAACCTCATAGTCATCTTCCTCTTCTTGAGCAATATCCATCAAGTCGAAGTTCAGTTCTACATCAAAGTTCGAGTCACTGTGATAGTTTGGCATCTCATCAGCAGAGACAAACACATCCAACGCTTGAGTCCTGAAACAAAAATGCTTTTATTTTAATATATACAACTGCTTCAATATACAGAGCATTTGGCAAAGTATGACAAAAGTTACTGCTATAGCTGTGCAATCAAAAGTAGGCAGTAAATGAAAGCATGATTAAAGGGCAGACAGACTCTCTGCCCCTTTACCATTTTCGACTGAGGCAAGGGACGCTGCTCCAGTTGTCCAAAGTCAGATCCTCATGAACAGCGAGGATCAAGGATTGGTGATCATCTGCTTCGTCTCGGATGATTACTAAAGCATCCTTCGAAATAGGGCCAGGGTTTTTCTTCGAACTGCCCCCTTTGTCCTTCTTGATGCGAGGAATTTCAAACTGATCCTCATTATCGCTGCCAGTGATCTCATCATTCATACCCTCGTAGTTTATGATAACCAGCATGTTAGCAAATAGGTCTCGTCCTTTGTACAGGATCTTTTCTTTTCCCTTTCTGCTGTCCGCCTCAGGCTTGAGGGCTTTTCTTTCATTGACAGGTATGATTAGAGGAAATAACATAGCTGATACTACAGTAGGGATCTTCCTCATAGGTTTCACCCATCCGGCACCCGTAAGGTTTGGCAATAGGATTGTGGAAGTAAGAGCCATGGGATGCTTATGCGAGTTCCTGTAATTTGCCCTGGATGAAAATCCTAATCTAGGCTCTTCTAGTCTGACTTGGGATTTGTATTGGGATCTGGATACCTTGATGATTCTTTCCTAACCCTTCTCCAGGTTGGAAACCCAAAGATACCATTTTCTAGCCCACTATCATAACTTTGGTGGAGACCTTTGGCTTTAGGGCTGGTGCTCTGATAGGTAGATACTGAGTATCACTCACCTTCAGAGCTTGAAAACTTGCAGGTTCAATCCCTGCATCCAGGCTAATCACTGGCATGTCTCCCTGTATGCAGACAGGGTATTCGGGTTCGGCATTGACCGTAATGAGGTTGCCATTGATAATGTATTTGAGCTATTGGTGAATGGGGAAAGGGCACTGCCCCTGCCATGTGGATCCATGGCCTGCTCAACAACAAGTTGTATTCAGTGGTGATGTTGGGCACCTGAAAGGACACATAGAAAGTGTCTGGGCCAATCTCTAATGGCAGTTCTATTTCTCCCATAGCTTGTCGGCGAGATCCATCGAAAGCCTGGATTACCACATGAGTGGTTTTGATCCGGTTCGGGTTGATCTTCATTCTTTCCAAGGTGTCATAGGGACAGATGTTAAGGGATGATCCTCCATCTATGAGTACACCTCCGATCACATATTCGGAAGACATCACAGCTTTGTGCAGGGACTTATGATGGCTTGTTGCTTCTGCAGGGATATCATCGTCAGTGAAATAAATCACATTGCTATTAAAAATGTGCTCTACCACATGACAAAATTTCTGGGCATCCACGGTATGTGGCAGATGGGCTTCTTCCAGCACTCTCACTAGAATGTCACGATGATCCACCGATGACAAGACCAAGTCTAGGATAAACATTTGCTTGGGTGCATCCTTCAAGCCTTGCACCACCTTGATTTTATTGTGTCCCATTTTGTTGAGGAACTCTTCGATTTGCTCATCGGCCACCTTTACTTTGGCTTTGATGACTGGTTTGATCACCCGTTGAGGCAGGTATAATGGATTATCTTTTAGTACGATGGCAATGTTGTTTGAAGTGGAACCTTTGTCATTCCCGTAGTTCTATGGGACCCTCTTCAGACTGATAATTGGATACTGAGGTCTAAAGGGCAAGATTAAAGGCTCGGGTGCGGCCACCTTCACAGGATTAGGTGTTTCTTTGACCCCTTTCCCTGACAGTACTAAGGGTGTGAGGGTTGACTCCTTATCACAGGAGATGACAGCTACTGTACCCTGATTCCATGTAGTGGGGATCCAGAGAGTATCTTCATCTGGGAGGTCAAGAAATTGATTTCCCCTTATCAATTCACCGCTTTCAATCATGTCTTGAATCAGGTTACGAAGTGCCCAGCAATCTTCAGTATCATGGCCGAGTGAATTAGAGTGGTACTGACATACTTGGTCAGGCTTGAATTTTCTGAACCGAGGGTTTAGTGGAGGTCTGCAACCATTCCCATGTTAATTAGCATTTGGAGGATTTCATCCATCGACTGGTTCAGGTTGATGAAGTTCCTTTGAAATAATAATTTCCTACCAGTGTGGACATTCTCATCTTTAACCATTTTGTCGATCCGAGGTTCATGCTCAGTGATACCGATAGTGATCCCGCCTAGGATTGACCTCCGGTGTGGGAGGACGATCGATGTCAGACTGGTTGGCCCGTTTAATCATCTTTTTGGTGATCTTATGCTGATAGACGACCAGTTCTGCTAATTGTTCGATTTGTTCCTTGATATATTTTATCTCTTGCTCTATCAGGAATCTCCTTTCTAATACTTTCCAACTGTCTGGGCTATTGTTGCTGCTAGATGGAATTGATTCTCCCACATAACGGAGGTACTTGAATCCTTCTCCACTTGTGGTGCTGATCATATTGACATTCTCCTCTTTATGCTGAGGGAGAGGATTGTACTGCACATGTGGCTGCTCAGGCTTTGTTACCACAATCTCTCCATTGTCAATCAAGTCTTGCATTTTGTGCTTGAGAGACCAGCAGTCTTGGGTGTCATGGCCCAGAGATCCGGAATGGTAAGCACACTTCTTGCTTGGGTCAAAATTCCGTCCACCGGTATTGGTTGGTGGAAGGAGTTGGACAATCTTCTTCTGTGCCGTTAATAGCTTTAGCACATTCTCGAGTGAATCTCCTAGAGGGGTGAAAGTTCTTCGATGCATGATCTCCATATTTTTCTAGAATGGAGGTTTGAAGGATGTACTGGAGCTTGGAAAGGGGTATAGTTCCTCTTTTGAATAGGCATACTATTTGACTCGCCTCTTTGATTTTGTCCTTGTAACACTAAGGACACTTCTTCATATTTCTTTTTGTGTACTCTCTAAGGATTACTCTTGTAATTTTCGGACTGGATATGCTCAGCGATAGCTTCGAGGGTGGTTAGATCTTTTATCTTCCCGGACTTGAGACCCATTTCTGCCATTTTGCCGTTCTTGATCATTTCAAAGAATGGTTTTCCTATGCCTGCTAGGACCCTCTCGTAATATGGCGCTTCATGGATGTCGATGAAGGTCATGACTATCTCAGACTCAGTCATGGCTGGGGTGACTTGTGCTGCAACTCGCCTCCATCATTGGGCATACTCTCTAAATGATTAAGTGTTCTTTTCTTGATTTTGGTTATTTGGTATTTGTCTGCAGCCAGCTGAGATTGGAAGCTGTATTGACTGAGGAAGGCATGGGCCAACTCTTCCCAACTGTGAATCTTAGAGTTGTCCAGACGGGCATACCAGGCTCTGGCCTCTCCAGTCAGACTCTTCTGAAATAATTGCATTCGAAGCTTCTCATCCTCTACATAGGATCCGAGTTCTCCAATAAATACTTTCAGGTGGGTATAGGGATCTCCTAATCCATCGTATTTCTCGAAATCATGAGTTATAAATTTTTCGGGATAACGAGCCCCTGGAAAAATACAGAGGTCGGAGTAATTAACACTGCCAAATGCCCCAGTTCCTTTAATAGACCAGAGAGTTTCTTCCATCTGTTGTACTTTCTTCAGAATGTCACTAGCTTCTTGCACTTTGTTTAGGGTGGTGATTTTAGGGGTTTTGTTGGTTGTGTCCTGGTTTTGTGGTCCAGAAATCTATGTCTCAGCTTTTTCAGTCTCTTGACTGCCACTACTACCACCAGGTATTCCCGGTTCGGTGTGAGCTTGGGTTTATTTCCCTTTAAGGGCCTTGCTTTGCTCTCTCAAGAAATTGGCTATTTCAGCTATCTGATTTTTTAGTCCTTCGAACTCTTTTATAGATACAGGGGTGGATTCTGGCTGAGCACTGGAAGTCATGTCCGTAGATGGACTTAGTGCCTTCTTAGACTTAGATCTAGTGATAGGACCAATTTTTCACCTACAACAAAATGTAGGCGTGTCAATTTCCTGAAGTAGGTAAGGATAGAATGCATGGTATGATGTGGTTTTTAATCTTTTCCTGCAAAACAGAGGTCAGTTGTTTGGTGACAGGATGACAAGATATATACGACAAGAAATGTAAATCTTTCATTATGATATTTACATTAAAAACTTGACATTGAATTGAAAGAGAAAGCTATGAAGAAGATTCCCATCGAATTTGGTTAATCAGAGGCTGACCTATCTTAGGCTACTCTCGCGGCTTTTTAGCATGAAGGTCCCCAGATCATCGCAATCTACTAGAGGGAAATTAATCCGATCTTTCAACTGGAGCGAATCTGGGTGGTGCATTTTCATAAGCCCCAAAGACTAAGCCGTCCCCAGAGACATTACTTATCACCGACGAGTTTTGCCTCCTTGTGAAAGGAACACAAAATACATTCACATATATCGTCCTCACCGTTATGCATATGATGACATGGGTGCAAAGCACTAATATGGGTGCGAAGCACTACAAAAGAAGGAAAGCATTCATTCACATTCATTCAATGTAAATACGTAACATTCACGCATTCATTCAATTGAAAAGACGCAGCATTCACACATACGTAGTTTTTGAAAGGGAAATTTTTGAAAAGATATGAACGCGGCCTAAGCCCTCTATTATCCCCAGCAGAGTCGCCACCTGTCGACGTTGGGAAACAATTCGCGGGTCGGGTCACAACCCGAATCTTTCTCTCTTCCTAAGTTATCTCTAACCTTGCTCTTTTTATTTCGAAAAAGGTTTTGAAGGGTTTTTTAGGAAAAGGCCAACATGTATCATGTCGACGATTTGAACATATTACAGAGTCGTTAGTTGGTAGATTTGAAATGGTTGTACTAACTCAGCCGAGTTTTGTTTGAAAGAGGCCCAATTGATGGACACTGTCGAAACTTGATCTTTGAAACCGAAGTTTTGAGTTCAGGGGCTTGGTTAAGTGTGGGGAAGGTGTTAGGCACCCAACAACTCCAATGTAAACACGGTACCGCATCTTTTCAATATTTCCCTTTAAAAAACTGAAGTGTGTGTGTGTATGCTGTATGAAAATTGGGCCTATGTTTAATTGATTAAAAGTAAGGAAGTGCTTCGTTGAGCCTATATACGAAGGGTTTGATTTGATTTTGCAAAAGTCTTAGATTTGATTTGTAAAAGTATTTGATCTGATTTGCAAAAGCTTATCCTTTCGATAAAATGATTTAGCATGATGTTTTGAAAGCTGGTTTTCAAACCATTACGCTATCATAGGAATTGAAGCATATTGACACTTTCAATTTTAATTTTGCAGCCTTAAGGC
Organism: Panax stipuleanatus; assembly: GCA_020205555.1. Taxonomy (NCBI): domain Eukaryota; kingdom Viridiplantae; phylum Streptophyta; class Magnoliopsida; order Apiales; family Araliaceae; genus Panax; species Panax stipuleanatus. Next base: position 50,627,645 of record CM035122.1, read on the forward strand.
TCAATTTGAATTGTGATTGTCGAGCTGCGAAGCATCCTCGGCCAAAAAATATATACAAGTGTTGGTCTCCTCATGGGCATGATAGCCATCGGAGGGACTCTGACATGACAAACTATATTTTTCACTATGTTGAGACCTTAAATCTAGATAACCGTTTTAAGGTCTTTTACGTGTACATTTTACAGAAAAACTGGCAGGGTACATTTGTAAAGTGGAGTTTGTCCATCGTGGGAATCAGATTCTGATCAATTTGATCATGAATCCCATGATCCCTAGGCTCACATAGGATTAGCCAATAAACTTGCACAGCTCAAATTTGTACAGAAACACATATATTTATATATATATATATATCTCAAATGTTTCCAGAACCGAGGATTCATTCAGTAAATCCTGGTTCGCACATAGCCGAAGCGTCTCGTTCCCATTAGATAGCAATCTAAGGGCCACGAGGTTGCTTTTATAACTGAAAAATGCTGCATTTGTTAATGTCAATTCATATCAAATGAATTTTTAAAGCAGCAATTTAATAAAACGAGTAAAGCAATATATATATATACAGTTATATCTACGAAAGCTGTAAAGGGCGATAGGTTTTCACATTGGTGCCCGGACTGGAATTGAAATATATATATATATATATATATATATATATATATATATATTGACAGAAAAATTGACAGAAAAGTAGTCAACCAAGATTGGGAAGAGAACTCAGTGGTGGTGAAGGCTGCTTATATATGCATATATATATATATATATATATATATAAGTAGTAAAAAGGCCACAGAATAATCCAGGCCGAACTAAAATATAAATGAACAGAAATGTAGTCAACCAGGGACTAGGAAGATAACCCAGTAATGGTGAAGGGTGCAAAAAGTAGTATAAAGGCCATAGAATGATCCAGGCCGGACTGAAATATATAAGTATATATATATATATAGACAGAAACGTAGTCAACCAAGATTGGGAAGAGAACTCAGTGGTGGTGAAGGCTGTTTATATATACATATATATATAAGCAGTAAACTACCTCATATTTAACATCCGGAGTTGACAGAATTGAAAAGTTTGTATATATACAAAAAAAAAAAACCAAACCCGAACTGGGAAGATAACCCAGTCCGGCGAAGTTGCTTATAACAAAGATGCAAGTATGTCGAAGATGCTGAAAGTGACGGATCGTCAATCTAAGTTGTTGAAATGCCAGAAATTGAGTTTATGTACAAAAATGTACCAAAAGTTGACGAAAAAGGCCACAAAACAGAGTTCCGGGCATATTTAGAAAATGAAACTTGATATGCAAGTGTATAAAAATGTAAAGAAGTAGTATTGACTTTCTGATCGTAAAAATAAACACAATGGACTGCTACATGGGTTTTCGCCAAATTGTAGGCTTTAAATGTCTAAATCTACCGGTTATTTTCTGATATATGGTAGTATGTGAGTGTATCTACGTGTTAGAGTGAAAATATTTGGGTTTGGAAGACACAAAAAAGTCAAAAACTCAAACAGGCAGAGGTTCAGAGCATTTTCAAAATTTTAAAATGAGGGGGGCGGCCTACCTGCTGCTATCGCAGGTAGAGGTGCAGCTCCTTTTGTGGGGTCCATATGCCTGTTCAGTCATCTCGAAGTACGTGCACTCCGAGCAACGCGAGGTCGAAGTCAAAACTTCCTAACTTTTGATCGGAGCGTCCGTTTGAGGCGTGCGACACTTTTTCAAAAAGCCCTCGTCGAGAGTGCCACAATGATATGGGATAAAATGTTTTTTGGGTCCAAGAAGACGGGTTCATAACAAGGTCTTCAATTCCCCGCAGTTTGTCAGTTGAGCTGTCTTGCGCTGTTTGTACTTAGGATCATCGTTATGGTTCGTTCTGACCTTGGTGGCACTAATTCGGCTTAATTTTGACCGAATCGGCTTGGAGTTGGTAAAATGATCATTTTGCCCCTCCTGGGGTTTCCCTTATTGTCGGCATGGCCATCGATTAACTTCTTGGGGTTATTTCCAAGTTTTGTTTCCCCTTCGAGTCTGTTTGTCCTCAGTGTTGTCTCTGATACTGACTTGGTCGCTCCAAGTTTTCCTCTGGAGACATTGTGGGGCTTCAAATTTATTACTGAGGTCAACCTAACTTCCCGGGTTGAGACCGGGGTTGACCTGTACCTCCCGGGTTGAGACGGGGGTTGACCTGTACCTCCCGGGTTGAGACCGAGGCTGACTTGTACCTCCTGGGTTAAGACCGGGGCTAAACTGTTGACCCCGTATTAAGATCGGGGTTAACTTGATGGCCCGATTTGAGATCGGGGTTGAACTGATGGCCCGATATTGAGATCGGGGTTGATATGACTGCCCGATATTGAGATCGGGGTTGATCTGACGGCCTGATATTGAGATCGAGGTTTATCTGACAGCCTAATTTGAGATCATGGTTGATATGATGGCCCGATATTGAGATCGGGGTTAAACTGATGGCCCGATTTGAGATCGGGGTTGATATGATGGCCTGATATTGAGATCGGGGTTGATTAGACGGCCCAATTTGAGATCGGGGTTGATCTGATGGCCCGATTTGAGATCGGGGTTGATATGACAGCCCGATATTGAGATCGGGTCTGATGGCCCGATTTGAGATCGAGGTTGATATGATGGTCCGATATTGATATCGGGATTAATTTGACGACCTGATTTGAGATCGGGGATGATATGATGGCCCGATAATGAGATCGGGGTTGATCTGACGGCTCGAATTGAGATCGGGGTTGATATGATCGCCCGATATTGAGATCGGGGTTGATTTAACGGCATGATTTGATATCAGGGTTGATCTGACGGCCCGATTTGAGATCGAGGTTGAACTGATGGCCCGATTTGAGATCGGGGTTGATATGATGGCCCGATATTGAGATCGGGGTTGATATGATAAGACAGTTTTACCCTCCTACAGTGTTAGTAACAAGGAAAGAAAATTTCGAGTGTCTACAGATGCCCCTCTTTATCATGTCCATGCAACGCAGTGAAATGGACAGGATAAAGATTAGTAGACACTGGAAATGCAAATGCAAATGCAAATGCAAAGGGGAGGCAATGCATGATACGGTATGTCATGAGCGTCAGATACCTTTGAGGAGGTGGGGTTATTACTGATGAATTGCGTTAGCTTCTGCTAGGGTTAACGCCACCAGTGATAACCCTTGTTGCAACATAACCATGCGGTCGCTGGTTGAATATTAGATTTAAGCTATCACAGAATATTCTTGTCACTTTCTGCTGGGGATGACGTTGTCCGTGATATCTTTTGCCAACTCTGATATAGATATATCTCGGTAACCGAGTTATCTTCTTGTATGTTTCCAATGCTTATCCTGGCAATAAATTACAGCGGCAACTTGCAATAGGGGGTTGAACCACCACTCCTTCCTGATGCTCCCTTTGAAGATGTGTATAACAGATTCCATCATTGGTGATGGACTATTATATGGTTTCCGTCATCAGATCACTTCCTATGCTTCGCGAAGCCAACGGTTGAACTAGACTCGGTCTCTACCCGAAACTTCGTTGGGTTAAAGCCAACGACTGAACTGGACTCGGTCTGTACATGAAACTTCATTGGGTTGAAACCAGCGGCTGAACTGGACTCAGTCTATACCCGAAACTTTGTTGGGTTGAAGCCAACGGCTGAACTGGACTCAGTCTGTACCAAAAACTTCGTTAGGTTAAAGCGAACGGCTGAACTGGACTCGGTCTGTACCTGAAACTTTGTTGGGTTGAAGCCAACGGCTGAACTGGACTCGGTCTATACCCAAAACTTCGTTGGGTTAAAGCCAACGACTGAAATGGACTAGGTCTGTACCCAAAAATTTGTTGGGTTGAAGCCAACGGCTGAACTGGACTTGGTTGGTACCTGAAACTTCGTTGGGTTAAAGCCAACGTCTGAACTGGACTCAGTCTGTACCCGAAACTTCGTTGGGTTGAAGCCAACTGCTGAATTGGACATGGTCTGTACCCAAAACTTAGTTGGGTTGAAGACAATGGCTGAACTGGACTCTGTAAGTACCCGAAACTTCGTTGGGTTGAAGCCAACGGCTGAACTGGACTCGGTCTGTACCCAAAAATTCGTTGGGTTGAAGCCAACGGCTGAACTGGACTCGGTCTGTACCCAAAACTTCTTTGGGTTGAAGCCAACGGCTGAACTAGACTCGGTCTGTACCCGAAACTTCGTTGGGTTGAAGCCAACGACTGAGCTGGACTCTGTCTGTACCCGAAACTTCGTTGGGTTGAAGCCAAGGCTGAACTGGACTCGGTCTGTACCCGAAACTTCGTTGGGTTAAAGCCAACAACTGAACTGGACTCGATTTGTACCCGAAACTTCATTGGGTTGAAGCCAACGGCTGAACTGGGCTCGATCTGTTCCCGAAACTTTAAAAGTGGCAATTTTCGACAGTTCTGTGCAGTTTTTCTGTAGTTTTCTCGTAGTTTGCATTATTGATCTCTGAATATAACTTCGAGATGAATACCAAGGGTTTCCAGAGTTTTCCCTTTCTGTCAGGATGACGCTGCTTAAACGCAGGATTTCAAGACAACCCGTTCAATCGCGTAGCTATTTTTCTTCAGATTTAAATTGGCAGCACATAGAAACTCCATTTCAACTCAAATTAAACCGAGCCCAGGGGAGTGGGACCCACCCTTGGGAGCCACAGGTGGAGGTACGACAGCCGTGGCTGGGCTCGCTTCCACTTGGGCTTTATATTGGGCAGCGGGAGCTCATTACTTGCAAGTCTCATTTTGAGTTTTAGACGGATTTTGATCTTCTTTTTCAGATCTACGGAGCTTGGACAGCTGTTTTCTGATTTCGTCAGTTCCTACGCGTTCAGCGCAACCCGGGTAACGTTTTACGTCCTTTTTTTGCAAGTTTTGACCGTTAAAAGCATGCGAACCAGGTACGAGGCTTTTAGACGCAATGTATGAAAAATGTATGCCTATATTATCAGTTAAAAATTTTCTGACTTTATATGTATGAATATTTTACTGTAATGCACGTTTAGATGTAAGAAAATTCATATTCTGAGACAGTCATATTTTGCTCTTTTTGATCAGTTTACTCATATTTTTTGAGGCCTAGTGAGCTTAGATTTTTAACTAGAAATGCTTATGGTAATTTGGCTACCATGTGAAGTTTACTTTTGATTTTATTTCATAAATATGAACTGTTCCTATTTTTGGGAAGGTGTGCTTTTGAATAGCCACCTAGACATGCCTATGTGCATGCGGACAGTCCGTTTTACAAAGGAGACTCTAGCGAAATTTTTTCAAAACCCGAGTTTTAAATAAACATGCTGTTTTGACTCTACTGGGGATTTTTAACTAACCTATGCATGTTTTAGGATTTATCTTTTGAAAAACATGCAGTTTTAACTTTATTGGGTATTTTTAATTGACCCATGCATGTTTTAGGACTTAGAGATGCATAGAATACTTATTTAAAATAATAAGCCACAGATTTTAGGCTTACCACACCCTTTTTGAGGTGATTTGGAGACTTTGTACAGGTGATGGATGTGACGCCCCCAAATTCCAGGACCGCCACTTGGTCTCTCGAATTCGGTTTATCATGTGCTCATGGTAATACATTACGATAATAATAACTAAATATCACACGATCACAGCGGAAAATCTATTCTAGAATAATTTACAATGATTTATTATAATTATTCCCCCAAGTCTCGCAACCTACAGTACTTAATAGATTACATAATAATATCAATTAACGACTTATTACATAACCTAACTTAAGCTTAAATATAATCAAAACCAGTCTTACTACATCATCTTAATACAACATTAAAATATTTAAAACATATAAGAGACAAGCTAATTGGTAGCCTTGCCCTTATCAACGCCCGAAGGTTCGCCATGCTCTGCCTTAACTGAAATGTTTTAGGAAAAGCAAGAATGAGCACAAATTGCCCAGCAAGTAATATATAATAAGGGTGAGTAATAATATTCCCAATTCTCGAAAAGGTATAACAAGGTTTGATAGTTCAAGGATAACAAGAATATCAACAGTTCTCAATAACAGTCGCTAAGGACAGAATAATATCAATATGATTCAATAATACGTCAATTCAAGATTTTAAATAATTGAATACTGAGCAGTCACTAAGGACTATGAACTTCTACTAGAATTGACAGTAATAAACTAAAAATCCAACAAAAACAGGTACAACAGGTGATCAGCCGAAATTACCATCGTTATGCATAACAATCAATCATACTCAAGTGTGCACGTCGGTTCTCCGACAATTATATATTCCCTTCAAAGAAGGTTGTTCTTCTCAGTCAAATACAAGATCCCGCACTAATCAATTAGTTTGGGTCATTTTTCAATAACATAAGTCTAGCCGAATCAAATGGCATAGACACTTTCACAGTATTCAAGAACAATACTAAGTTCAACATGAATAATAGCTTTAATGAAATAAGAGTTCAAGTATGCTAATTCAATTCAAACAATTAAGTAGGAAACTAGTTCGCAATATACAAAGATAGAATACTTGTATCCAAAGAGATAAGTTTTAGATACTCACTTACGATATCCGTTGAATAAAGTAATGCAAGGATTTAGGATACTTGCCTTAAGCGTAGTTTGCTCACGTAAAGCTAGTCAACACTTTCGAATTCCTATATTAATACAATTACGTATATATATGATAGTCATTAGTCATATAATTTAACTTCATATTTTATCTTCGAATATACGATCAACACATAAGCTAAGTTTTAACCTAGCTACACAGTTATATAGAATATAATTTCTACCCTCAACTTCCTCTTTTCTCAAGTTGATCATATTCATACATCGTTACTATCATGTGAGACTACCACAAAGTCTAACATGCTTGCTTCTTAAACATATAAGGTAGTCATATAACTCACATTAGACATGCTTGTGAGTATTCATATCGCATATGTGCAATTAGCATCGTTTTGGTTTGAAATATGCTTCGTTTATGCTTTACTTGAGTTACGACACCTAAGTATGGCACATATACATTTATGATACATGAGTGAATCTAAGAGTATCATCAAACATATTCACAAATATCAGATTCTAACTCTCAAAGTAGCATGTTAACATTTACGTTCAAAGTTCGTATTTTCATTAGTAAAGCTCACTAATAAGGCCTAACATGCTCATGCTATATAGATTCATACGTTAACATGTTTGACACGCATTTTAAGGTCGTATAACATGCTCAAAAATCAGAACCTAGAATCCTAATATAACATGTTAGAGTCCATGTTCAACGCTTGTGTTTTCGTTGGAGAGGTCCACTATTGAGGTTCACATGCTCAAGTTACATTATGGAGCTTAGATACGCAAGTCGACATTCATATCATGTGTTCCTAGGTCATACAAACATGACTCAAAGTCAGACATCAATATAGGGCCAACATATCAAAGTTTCTCTTTTCATATCTTTAAGTTTTCTTTGAAATATTCAACTAAAACAACTAGCATGGATTGCTATAACCTAGTAACCTTATTCCATATGTTAATGTGAGTTATATTCATATCCTAACAATACATCATGCTCAACACATTAGAAGATATAAAAGAAATCATCAACAAATTCGGCAGTGGCGCGCGGCCGCGCCCAAATTGTACTAGGGAGACGCGCGGCTGCGCGGCTCCCGTTCCAGACCAGAAGATGTTCTGTTATTGCAGAGCTTCAGAATTTCTCAAAATGTACTTAGCTAGCATGCTTGCCTACCATCACTTTACATTCCTGACACATAGATATACTTAACAACTTATGCTAGCACCTTATCACACACTAATTTCAACAATATCATGCAATCTCTATGAATTGAAATTTAAATGGGTTTAGAGGTTATACCTCTTGAGCTCAAACTTGCACAAGACTTGTTCTCAAATTCAGATTATAAACTCACAATACTTTCTCTATATCAACTTAGCACAAATTTTAGCAACATAGAAAATGAAGAAAGGCTTGGTATTTATAGGAGAATTCAATATCCATACAAAGCAATTGCCCCAAGGTTTGAAACAATGGGGGAAATGAAGAACTAGAGGATTGAGGGGAGTTGATGGAATAGTGTCCAACCACCACCTCAACCCACACCCCTTGTCATTATCACCCTCAATGCTAGCTAGGAAGAGAAATGATGAAGGAGTAGCTTAGATCATTGGCTATTCACGTGGGAGAAGAGATGGGGAAATTTGGACACTCAATATGGGACAATACTTATATCTCAGCATTTCAAGAATAGCATTTCATGTACATATGGTTGATACTTGAGTTAAATAAGCATATATATATTTCTTAGGTTTAAATTCATTTAGGGCACACATAGACTTAAATATCCTAACAACATTACATGGTAGCACATGGGGATATATATCTATTCACATCATATAATCTATGTATATTTTTATCATACTAGTATAATTTACTCGGATATAATCACATCACATTATCTCATGTATTATTAAATTATCTACCACATACTCATGATGTCTCACTTTAATGTATATTTACATTGTCACATAGGCATTTCATGTAACTCTCATAATTTAATAACTTTACTATATAGTTTATGTACATAATATAATCACATTGCACTATAGTTTATATATACATGCATGGTCACACTTAAGTGTCTCACTACACTATATAATATAGTTGTATTCTATATACTTTATACATTCAAGTATTGCACATTTGCACATATCAATTAATATAATCTTATTATATTAATAACTTACTTATTTGTTTTATTATTCATAGTGTCAAATAAATAATTTATTTATCTCATTGATTAATTAACAATAATATTAATTAATCCATTCCCCATTGATTATTAATTTATATGATTAAATATCATACATTGCTTATTATTATTATATTTCTTGTAATAATAATAATCACGTATTATTAATCAATCACAGTTAATATTCCATAACCATCAACTAATATTTTACAATAGCAATTAACAATTAATATAGATTAATTGTTTACTTAATAATTCATTCGTTAATTAATATAATCATTAATAATTCTCAACAATTAATTAATATTCTACAATAACAATTAATATAGATTAATTGTTCGCTTAAATTAATATAATCATTCTTATATTACGTCACTGTGCCACACAAGGCATTTCATCGAGTTTATCGTAAACTCCATCAATTTCTCAATTATTATAATTATTCAATTTAATATAATTGAATTAATCATTCTCATAACACAAAATCATTATATTCAAATAAATTCTCATTCTCATTAATATATTTATTTAATAATATATGAAAATTCTCGGGTATTACAATGGACCGCGATAGACCCGACAGTGCCAGTAGAGTCGTTTCAGGCATCAGACGTAGGAGGGCTTCTGATGTTCCTCAGCCACGTCCGGCTCGACCGCCTCATAAATTAGCGGAGTCGGTGATTCATCCAGCACAGGACGAGCAGCCGATCAATATTGATGATGGGCAGGCTCATTTTGCTACTCCTACCTCTACTCAGGCTCCACGTGCAGAGGTCCCTGGCATTGTTGTGCCGACCCAGGAGCTGTTGGGCGACTTAAGTCGCCATCCATCGAGGTTTTTTCACACCAACGAGGTGACTTGAAGTTTTTTCTCTTCTTGGATTCTTTTTCTTTCTTTTGTCATTCTCGGGGCATAGGTTTTTAACATGGGTTGAATTTTAATTCAGGTTCCTGGCTTTACGCAGCCTCAAGGGAACTGGTTCAACTTGCATTCCCTGTATCATACTTTACATCAAGATTACAGGGATATCGTTGACGGATGGGGGTTTCAGGCTTTCTTTTCGATTCTTCCTCGCTGTTGCGCCTAGGGGTATATGAGTGCTTTGTCTGAGCACTGGTTCCACCAGACTCAGTCCCTTCATTTGCTGGATTGTGAGGTGATTATGACCCCTATGGACTGGAGGTTCATCATCGGCATTAAGTTTGAGGGTGAGCCAGTGCCTGCCGTGGCTGACATCATACCTACTGTCGTTTGGTCCCTGCTGGGAGTTCTTGCAACTGCGATCAAGGGTCGGACCGTCCGATTAGGTCCCTTGAGTATAGATGCCCAGAGTGGCGCTTTACTTGAGCCTTGGCCTGATGATCAGAGGGTTAGGGATCGCATCTTGAGGTGATTGTTCCTGGTGATCATCAGGGGTTGTTTTGTGGTGGACAACTCATCTACGGTGTCCTTCGCCCTGGTTAGTGATACCCGGTATGTAGAGCGCCTCAATGACTTTGATTGGGGTTCCTGCACCTTTTCCTATTTTCTCCAAGGCATGCGCATGCTTTCGGAGGGTTTGACGGAGGCTTGGTTAGGGTTCTACCCATTTTTGCTGGTGAGTACATCTTTCTCATACCTTTTTGATTTCAGCATTTATATTTTCCAGTCTTGGTCACTGAGGACTTTTAATATTTATATGGCCAGTTCTGGGCATTTGAGAGGCTTCCTTGCCTACGGCCCGCTACTGCTTTAGGTCAGGAGATCTATCCTCGAGGATGGCGTTGGCATCATTCGACTTTGACGGAGGTCCCTGTTGCTGAGGGATTTACCCATGCTCGTCTATAGTTGGAGCTTTTGACGGCTGGATCTATCTCTTAGATGCCGTATACCTCCGAGTTTTTAACGGTTGGATTTGAGGGAGGCTTTCCCACTGGTCGGGAGTGTTGGATTTGTATAAAATCGTAAACGCAATCAAATTGCAAAAATTAGCGGAAGCATGGTATATCAGAGTTTAAAAATTTCTACAAAACCATTATCCAGATCATCCTTTATGCAAATTATTAATTTAAAACGATAAATAAGAAGTTATGGAATCATACCCTTGTAGAACGAAGCTTCCATAGGTACGAGTTCAACTCCTTGTTCTTCGTGATCTCCTTGAATTTCCGAGTTAGATTCCTTCCTTTGATCAACGTTAGCCACCCGAGTGTTTGGTCTCTAGAGGTGATCCACCAAGGAAGATAAATTATCAAGAAGAAGGGTGGTTGGCTTAGTTTTCTATCCTCTATAGAAAAGGAGTACTCTCCAACAATTGGAATTGCATCAACTGATATCTATTATAAGACTCCTCTTATATAGATATTGGTTGACCTTTCTAATCCTATTAGACATGGGATTTCATTTAATTAATTAAACTCCTTTAATTAATTTAGGCTTCCCACCACATTGGGAATAATTAATTAAATTTATTTAATTAATTTGTCTCCTAATATTATTAGGAATAAATGAGAGTACTAATATTAAATTAATTACTAAACCCCTTTAGAAATTAAAATAATAATAATTGTAATAATATTAATAAGACATCTCTTATTAATTTAAATTTAATATTTTCAAAATATTAAATAATAAGCATTAAGCTATTTAATTTAATCTATCATCATAGATTAAATTAATTACACTTAATGCATTATTACGATTATGCCACTACCTTCTTAAATAATTATTTTTCCTTTTATGGTGTGACCCTTTAGGTTCTCCATAATAAACCGGTTGTGAATAAATCAATTAGAATAATTCTAATCTTATTTAAATAAATAAATTAAACTAATAATCTATTTAAATAAACAATATTTATTCTACAATAGGGATAAGCCTCCCTAGCGATCAACGACTTTCCAGATAATATATATTTCAACATTAATCATAAAAGAACCTGTGAGTAAATAGTTATCGTATAATTCAATCCTTCCACCATACAATGTCCCAATTAAATATAAGACATGGATTTACTGTCAAGTCTTATTTTATTTAATTATATGTATTTCGATTAGAAAATGCACAACTCCAAATAATGCAAATCAGAAACTCCTTTCTAATTTCATTCCACCTTGGCCAAGGATTCCTGAGTTGTCATTTAACGAATCACATTGAACATATCTCCTCTTTTACTAGAGGTGATAGATTCTTTATTGATCATTCATTATCTCCATGTGTAACTCATTATACCCAAGCATACCCTTTTATATACCCTAAAGGGCTTTGAGGAATAAGTCAAAGTATAATTCATTACATACAAGATACTATGATGATCTCAAGTCCAAGGATCACTTGTACTACTATCACATTAGGAATTCCTATTGACAGGCGAGTAAAACTCTATTAGGTATTCCATAGCGAGTTACGTTCAGTGAACTTATTCTCCAATAAGCACCTACATACTTGCTTTAGTGTCTCCACATAAATGATTATGAGATCAATCATCCTCATCCAATGAGCAAGCAAAATATGTACTAATCTATTCGGATTTACTAATCTCCTTTTTAGTAATCCCATGATTAGGAACTATTTTAGTTTTAAAGCTTTCTAATAATTTAGATCTCATTAGCATGATCATCATCATGATTCTAAAAGCATTGCTTAAAACTATGGGTTATTTACATATTATAAAAACATCACCATGTAGATAATTAAATGCCTTTAATAAATAAATATTTTATTAATAAATAAATAAGATTGTTTACAAAGCATGTGCTTTATCATTATATATGATTGGCTTGTATGCACACTACTATCAATCTCCCACTTGCACTAAAGACAATCGTCATGGTATCTCATACCCATCTTCTCTAAGAGACGATCACACTGCTGTTGTGTTAAAGCTTTAGTAAATGGATCTGCAATGTTGTCTTAAGAGTCTACACGCTCCAAGGTGACTCTCCTTTTTTAATGATCTCTCTGATCAAGTGAAATCGTCGCAACACGTATTTAGATTTCTGATGAGACCTGGGTTCCTTAGCCTGTGCAACTGCTCTTGTGTTGTCACAATATACGGGGACTGCTTCTCCAATGCTAGGAACCACACCAAGTTCTGTTATAAACTTTTTCATCCAAACACCTTCCTTTGCAGCTTCACTTGCATCTATATACTCTACCTCTGTCACTGAATCAGCAACTGTTTGCTGCTTGGAACTCTTCCAACTCATTGCGCCTCCGTTCAAGGTAAAAACATACCCCGAAACAGATTTAGTATCATCTTGGTCCGTTTAAAAACTTTAGTCTGTGAAGCCCTCGAGTTTTAATTCAGACCCACCATAGACAAGAAAAATATCCTTAGTCCTTCTCAAGTATTTTAGGATATTCTTCACTGCCTTCCAGTGCTCTTCTCCTAGATTCGACTGGTATCTGCTCGTTACACTAAGTGCCTGAGCAACATCCGGTCTAGTATATATCATACCGTACATGATAGATCCTATTGCAGAAGCATAAGGGATCTTACTCATACGGTTTCTCTCCTCAGGTGTCTTTAGGGCCTGTTTCTTGGAGAGATGTATTCCATAGCTCATCGGCATGAGACCTCTTTTGGAATCTTCAATGCTAAACCTCTTTAGCATCGTATCAATGTACGTTTCTTGGGATAAGCCGAGCATCCTTTTAGATCTATCTCTATAGATCTTTATCCCCAAAATATAGGATGCTTCTCCCAAGTCCTTCATGGAGAAGTGTTTAGATAACCAGATTTTAATCGATTGTAGCATAGGAATGTCATTCCCTATCAGTAATATATCATCAACATATAATACCAGGAATGAAACTGCGCTCCCACTAACCTTCTTGTACACACATGGTTCATCGTCGTTTTTGATAAAATCAAACTCTTTGATTGTCTCATCAAAAAGAATGTTCCATCTATGAGAAGCTTGCTTCAATCCATAAATGGATCATTACGGCGTACAGACTTGATTTGTTCCAACCTTTGAAACAAATCCCTCTAGCTGTGTCAAATACACATCCTCCTCAAGTTTCCCATTGAGGAAGGCCGTTTTCACGTCCATCTGCCAGATCTCATAGTCGTTATAAGCTGCAATTGCAAGCAAAATCCGAATGGACTTGAGCATAGCTACTGGTGAGAAGGTTTTATCATAGTCAACTCCTTGTCTTTGTTTGAAACCTTTTGCAACCAGTCGGGCCTTATAGGTCTCTACCTTGCCGTCCGCTCCCGTCTTTCTTTTAAAGACTCATTTACACCCATTAGGCTTAATGCCTTCAGGTGGTGAAACCTGTAATACCCGAGAATTTTCGAATATTATTAAATAAATATATTAATGAAAATAAGAATTTATTTGAATATAAATGATTTTGTGTTATGAGATGAATTAATTCAATTATATAAAATTGAATAATTATAATAATTGAGAAATTGATGGAGTTTGCGATAAACTCATTGATAGCCTTGTGTGGCACAGTGACATAATATAAGAATGATTATATTAATTTAAGCAAACAATTAATCTATATTAATTGTAGAATATTAATTAATTGTCATTGTAGAATAATTAATTATTGTGGAATATTAACTGTGATTGATTAATAATATGTGATTATTATTATTGCAAGAAATATAATAATAATAAACCACTTGTTTATAACTGTGCTGAGATTTATAGTTGTTAAGGTGATAATTAACCCTATGATTATTAATTAAGGGATATTAATAATTACGAGGAATGAATTAATTAATGTTATTGGTAATTAATCGATTAGATGAATAATTTATTTATTTGACATTATGAATAATAAAGTAAATAAGTAAGATATTAATATAATAAGATTATAGTGATTGTTATGTGCAAGCATGCGTATGTATAGTAGCTAACCATATATTATATGAAGCATCATGTGACTATATTATATACATAAACTATGTTATATAGTGCAATGTGAATATATTGCACATAGAGACCATGTATTAAGATTGATTGAAATATATAAGCTACATGTTTATGCTTGTATGACAATAAATATGTGGGTATACATTGTATAAAATATCATGAACATATTGTAAACTATTAGTTTTAATAAAGGAGACAGTGTAATGTGATAACATCCGATTAAATTATATCCGGTATTAACAAAAAGTACATGGATTATATATGTGCAAATTACATTTACTACATTGAAATGTTACTCATTCATTGAATTACATTGTGACATTACATTATAGCCTAAGTATACATATATGCCTAAGTGTATATAAAATGTGTATGTATTGGGTTATTTTATTTTACTGCATTGTTTCATGTTGCTGAGTCCTTGTTTGTCCCACAAAGAGTGTTATTTCTCTTCTCACGTGCATAGGCCATTGGCCTAAGGCTAGCCTTCTCCAATTCTCCTCCCAATTCTCAGCAATATAGCTAGCAATGATCATATGAGGAGTGGGCTCAACAGTGGGAATCACCAACTCCACCAACTACCTAATGTCCATCAAATTCTTCTTCATTCCAATGGTTTGTTTTGGTGGAAAATTTCATTGTCTGGAAATTAGTTGTCCTATAAATGCAAGCTCTTCTCCTCTCTTTTCATTTGCTGAGAGTTTGCATAAGTATTGAGTTAAGAGTTATATAAATATATATATATATATATATATATATATATATCAGTGTTCTTGAGATAGCAGCAAGCCCAATTACATTGCAGAGGTATACTCTTAAGTTCTTCATTTTGTTTCTGTCAAATTCTCATTTCTTGATTTTGTTTGCAAGGCATGTTAATTGAATTATAGAATGGTTATTAGTTGTTATATAGACTTAGTAACATGTTAGTATATAATGTAGCATGTTTAAAAATCGAATCGGTGAAGTAATTTTGTGAATTGGGCTGTTAACTACCGAAGCAGACTGTAGTCCGGCCAGAACCAGTGGTGGCGCAGCTGCGCCGGGTTAACCTTGGCATGCTGCGCAGCTGCGCAGGACACTGTCTGCAGTTTTTGATTTCCTGCTTGATTCTGCTAAGTGTAAATTGTTGAGATAAATTAGAACAAGCATGCTAGCATGAGTGGTACATATATATGGGTATACTAAGGCAATGTAAGCATGTTTTACTAAGAGTTACACGCATACTTATAGTTTGAGATAAACTTAGCGTTTTATAAACAAACTTCGAATTTGAAAACGAACTCGATATGTATACTTGTCATGTTAACATTCTGACCTTGCAAGCATATTAGTATGATTTAAGGATGTATGAAAAGCATGCTAACTCACGTATATAGGTTTCATAATAAAATGTGAACATATGAACCTTACTAATGCACATTCCTAACAAAAATATAAGTTTTGTAAAGAAACTTTGACATGCTATGACCATGTTGATATTCTGATCTTATAAACATATTTATATGGCCGTGAAATGCATGTCGGACATGATAACATATGTATGTAGATAGCATGAACATGTTAGGCCTTATTAGCAAGCTTTACTAATGAAAATATGAGCTTTGAACGTGAACTTTGATATGTTATGTCGAGAGTTAGAATCTGATAATTTTAAACGTGTTTGATGGTAATCTTAAACTCACTAATGTATCATACGTGTATGCCTACCATGCTAGATATCGTGAAATCAAGATAGGCCTAAGTGAAGCATGTCTTCAAACTAATAACTATGATAGTTACATGTATGAAATGTGAATACTCATAAGCATGCCTAAACACGAGTTATATGATTATCTTAAGTGTTTTGAAAGCGAGCATGACACGCTTTGTAAATTTTATGACCTTGAATGACCGTAAGTGTCGACTTAGAATCTATATCACATATGTTTGAAACAAGGGAAGGTTATACGAATATAAAAAGACTCTTTAACATGTATATATACTATGTGATATATGTGAATCCGATTTCGACGGTTAACTTATGGAAATGCCATAACTTGCTAAAATAAAATATATTTAGTATTGATTGTGGTCTTATGTGGTATTAATAATATGAGGGCATGTTTGCTAATTGTGGCGATCTTATATGATATGAGAATGTGTTTAAACTCTAAAGGAGGAACGTTAAGGATAGAAATTATATTCTATATAACTGTGTAGCTCGGTTAAAACTTAGCTTATGTGTTGATCGTATATTCGAAGATAAAATGTGAAGTTAAATTATATAACTAATGAATATCATTTATATACGTAAATGTATTACGATAGGAATTCTAAAATTATTGATTAAATTATGGGGATAAACTACGCTTAAGGCAAATTTCCTAACTTACACTCTTTTACGTTGCAAGTATTTTATCCTTGTACAATTCAATTTATCTTACTTACTCGTTCATTGAGCTAGTACATTTAAAATTCTTGTGAAAGCTATTATTCATGTTGAACTTGGTATTGTTCTTGAATATTGTGAAAGTGTCTATGCCATTCGATTCGGCTAGACTATATGCATGTTTATAAGAAAACTGTCCAAACATTTTTATTGGTGCGAAAATCTAAAAACTGAGTTGAACAACCCTTATGGTAATGGGAGTGTTTATTGTTGGAAGCCCCAACACACGCGTGATTATTACTGTGGTGTTATGCATAACATAGAGTATTGTAGACTGATCATCTATCATACTTATTTCTTTTGGGTTGTCAGTTTAATATTGATGATTCTTGTAGATGTTCGATAGTCCTTGGTGACTGCTCAGTATAATTATTTTATCTAGTTGGATACGTTGATAGCCTTTGAACTCATATATATCTGTTGATCCATATTGAATTTCATATTCCAAAGATTTGATTCAAGAATTGTTGATATTCGTTGTTCGTGATATTATTCTGAAACTCTGAATTATCTTAGGGATTATAATTTGATATTTCAAACTCGTGATATAATACTCATCACCCTTATTGTATATTACTTGCTGAGCAATTTGTGCTCATTCTTGCTTTCCCTAAAAATATTTCAATTAAGGCAGAGCATGGCGAACCTTCAGGCGTTGATAAGGGCAAGGGCAAGGCTACCAACTAGCTTGTCTCTTTTATGTTTTTAAATATTTTAATATTGTATTAAGATAATGTAGTAAGACTGGATTTGATTATGTTTAAGCTTAAGTTAGATTATGTAATGAGTCGTTAATTGATATTATTATGTAATCTCTTAAGTACTATAGGTTGCGAGACTTGGGGGAAATAATTATAATAAATCATTGTATATTATTATAAATTAAGTATTCCGCTGTGAATGTGTGATTCTAGTTATTATTGTAGTACCATGAGCACGTGACGAACCGAATTCGAGCGACCAAGTGGCGGTCTCGGATTTGGGGGCGTCACAAAACCAAAGACCATACTTTGTTTTCATACATGGAGTCCATTTCGAATTTCATGGCTTCAAGCCATTTTCCTGAGTCTTTATTACTCATAGCCTGTTCGTAATTTAATGGATCATCATCATTCATGATGTGTACCTCATCGTCATCCTCTATAACAAATCCATGACTCTCATGTATCTTCGGTACTCTTCTAGATTTATGAACAGGGTGTGGTATAGTAGGTTCTTCTACTTGGTCAGGTACCTGACTTTGATCCGTGGTAATTTGTAGTTCTTGAACTTCTTCAAGATATATCTTATTCACACTGACCCCTTCATGGATAAACTCCTTTTCCAAGAAGGCAGCATGTTTTGCAACAAACACCTTTTGATCAGTTGGATGATAGAAATAATACTCTAAAATTTCTTTAGGGTATCCCACAAATCTACACTTATCGAATTTAGCCTGTAGCTTATCATTTTCAACCTTTTTGACATAAGCTGGACAATCCCAAGTCTTAACATGCTTAAGATTTGGTTTCCTCCCTTTCCACATCTCATATGGAGTCTTTGGGGCGAATTTGGTAGGTACCTTGTTAAGTAGGTATGCAGCCGTTTCTAGGGCATATCCCCAGAAGGAAATTGGAAGGTCGGTAAAACTCATCATGGATCGAACCATATCCAACAGTGTTCGATTTCTCCTTTCAGATACTCCATTCAACTGTGGTGTACCTGGTGGACTCCATTATGAAATTATACCATTTTTTTTGAGACAATTGAGAAACTCACCACTTAAGTATTCTCCACCTCGATCTGATCGAAGAATCTTAATACTCTTGCCTGCTTGTTTCTCTACTTCACTTTTGAACTCTTTGAACTTTTCAAATGATTCTGATTTGTATTTTATTAAATACACATCCAAATCTTGAGTGATCATCAGTGAAAGTAATAAAATAAGAATACCCACCCCGTGCATTTGTTGTCATAGGTCCACAAACGTCTGTGTGAATTAACGTTAACAACTCTGTAACTCTTTCTCCTTTTCCACTAAAAGGAGATTTAGTCATTTTACCCATGAGACAAGTTCACAAGTTGGATATGATTCATAATCAGATAGCTCTAAGAGCCCATCCTTATGCAACTTGGATAATCTCGTTTCATTGATATGACCGAGTCTACAGTGTCACATATAAGTATAATTAATATCATCTATTTTTCTTTTCTTAGTTTGCTCTATTTGAAGTATATTTTCATGCAAGTCAAGTATATAAAGTCCATTTTGCAAATTACCAACACCATATAAAACATTGCTTTTATAAATAAAATAATTGTTGTCTTTATTATAATGTCAAATCTATCCATATCTAATATGAAAATAGAAATAATGTTTCTAATGATATTCGAAACAAAACAACAATTATTTAAATACATGGACTTGCCCGTAAGCAGTGCTAAACAATTAGTGCCTACAGCTAATGCAGCAACCTTTGCTCCATTTTCCACTCGTAGGATAATCTCATCCTTGTTCAGCTTTCTACTTCTGACCAGTCCCTTCACATTATTACATATGTGAGAACCACAGCCGGTATCCAATACCCAAGTAGAATTTTGACTTTCTGAAAAATTAATTTTAATCATGAACAAACCTTGATTGGAAGTTGAAGCTTCTCCAAGCTTCTTCTTTGCTAGAAACTTCTTGCAGTTCCTCTTCCAATGACCCGGCTCGTTGCAATGGAAGCACATTCCTTCGCTAGCTAGATACGGTTTCTTTTGTTCCTTTATGTTCACCTTGCCCTTGGTCATCCGAGATCGGAAGAGCTCCTTAGATATCTCATATCTAGCAGTCCTACTTTGTTCACCATACAACTCCTTGAGGTGAATCAACATAGTAGGAGCATCCATGTTTTCGTGCTGACGCTGAAGCTCGTTATTCATGGATGCGAGCATGATGCATTGAGCCACAGATGCATCATCTTGCCACTTTACAATGGTGGCAATCTCTTCCTTAGAGACTGTTTCTAGAACAGTTTTAGGGACAAGTGAGTTTAGGACATAAGAAATCTTTTCAGCAGTGAGAACTATTTTCAGATTTCTTAGCCAGCCCATATAATTCGGCCCGGTAAGCTTATTAGCATCAAGTATGCTTCGCAATGAAATTAGTGATTTGGACATTTTTAAAATTCTACATGTGAAAAATAACATTTTTAGCAAACATTAATTTTATTAATTTTGCATACCAAAATAAATTTAGGTCTTTATTTTAAATTGGTATCTCCCACTATATTTTATCAAACTATATTACCCTCACTTATATAGTTCGGCAACATCTAATTAAAGATTTGCTAGTGAGAATAGGGATCCCATTTCAAATGTATATAACCTTGTGGATAGCACAACAAGCGATATACAAATAAATAGGTAGACAACTCTTGTCAATTACATCACCATGTAACTCTTTTTATTTTGCCTCTTAAATCATAATGGTCAAGTGTGTGCACATTCGAACTAAAATGATTTAAGTTAAGTCCAGCCTAGCACTTCCATAAATTCAAAAAAGAAAAATATTCGTCCTTGTGGATAGCACAACAAGACTAGATCGTTCAATTTTTTTGATAAGCATCAAATGTGATTAATTAACATCTTAAATACTCAATACTCGCCATGTGGATAGCACAACAAGCTCATATTAAATATTTAATACTCTATTAATTTATCATGCTAGAAGGCGACATACGATATTTCAAATATCATTGAACGCTTCGGACTTAATATAATTTCTTTGAGGGATTTGTTATTATTTGTCTCATCTTGTTTAGCGCGCATGCACATATATATATAAAATACGCGCTATTTTATTAAACATGCGAAGCATGTTTATATAAAATATAATATATATAGTATTTAGCATGCACATATAGAATACTATATTCTACCCGGATTGATTATGAACTTTTGTTTTAGTTTGGTTCACTAGAGCCACCAAGTGAACCAAAAGGTCATACTTAGGAGTGCAAGAATTTAAATTTAAATATAACTATTACATTTAAATTCCAGGCTCCATACAAATGGGTCTTCACACTCTCCTTGCTCCTTGGTCTCCAATTTCTTCAAGATAATTCTAACTATCTCTATTACATTAACTATTTAATTTAAATAGAAACCTTGATCAGCAGTCAAGGAGAAGTACATAGGAGGGAGATAGAATTTACATCGAGAAAAAAAACCCTAGAGAAGACGAGGTACGCAGACCCCATTTAATAAAACTCATTCATTCAAGAATTCAACTAAAATAAAATTCAATCACATTGGTCAAATAGTCTATAATCAATCCCTATTTATTATCATACATATCGCCATATATATCAATAAATAAATATCCATCTCATGAATTAAAACATTGCATATATATATGAGTATCATTTAATGGACAATTTTAAATTGCATGAAATCCAATTTCAAGATTAAAATAAACTATTTATTTTAATTACAAAATTATTAAAATTATTATATATATATATATATATATATATATAAAACCTTTTTTGTCTTAATCATTAGTATCCTGGAGAATCACATGGATCACATTCCTTTTCTTTTTCTTTTTTTTTTAAACCGTGACTCACCTATTGAATAAACAATCCGTGTCACTTTTTCTTCTTATGAAATCCTTTAGGATACTTTTTAAAAACAATTCGCCTTTTGAAGTCTAGACTCATGTTTTAGAAAAATAAATTCAATGATCCACGCCTCTTTTAAAACAACTCAATTCGGTACAGTATACCGTGAATCACTATTAAAATCCACTGGAAAAAATCAATCCGCATACATGCAGTTTGGCTTCGCAATTGATTTTGTTTTTCATAAAAATAATTTTATACAACTAATTATGTCCAATAAATAATTCTAAATACATATTCATATGTATATGAAATCAAAACAATTAATAATTGCATAAAGGTTTGGCTCTGATGCCACTGTTGGATTTGTACGAAATTGTAAACGCAATTAAATTGCAAAAATTAGCGGAAGCATGGTATATCAGAGTTTAAAAATTTCTACAAAACCATTATTCGGATCATCCTTTATGCAAATTATTAATTTAAAATGATAAATAAGAAGTTATGGAATCATACCCTTATAAAACAAAGCTTCCACAGGTACGAGTTCAACTCCTTGTTCTTCTTGATCTCCTTGAATTTCTGGGTTAGATTCCTTTTTCTTTGATCAGCATTAGTCACCCGAGTGTTTGGCCTCTAGAGGTGATCCACCAAGGAAAAGATGAATTATCAAGAAGGAGGGTGGTTGGCTTAGTTTTCTATCCTCTATAGAAAATGAGTATTCTCCAACAATTGGAATTGCATCAACTGATATCTATTATAAAACTCCTCTTATATAGATATTGGTTGACCCTTCTAATCCTATTAGACATGGAATTTTATTTAATTAATTAAACTCCTTTAATTAATTTAGGCTTCCCACCACATTGGGAATAATTAATTAAATTTATTATATCAATTTGTCTCTTAATCTTATTAGGAATAAATGATAGTACTAATATTAAATTAATTACTAAACCCCTTTAGAAATTAAAATAATAATAATTATAATAATATTAATAAGACATCTCTTATTAATTTATATTTAATATTTTCAAAATATTAAATAATAAATATTAAGCTATTTAATTTATTCTATCACCATAGATTAAATTAATTACACTTAATGCATTATTACAATTATGTCATTACCTTCTTAAATAATTATTCTTCCTTTTATGGTGTTACCCTTTAGGTTCTCCATATTAAACCGGTTGTGAAAAAATCAATTAGAACAATTCTAATCTTATTTAAATAAATAAATTAAACTAATAATCGATTTAAATAAATAATATTTATTCTACAATAGGGATAAGCCTCCCTAGCGATCAACGACTTTCCAGATAATATAGATCTCAACATTAATCATAAAAGAACCTATGAGTAAATAGTTACCGTACAATTCAATCCTTCCACCATACAATATCCCAATTAAATATAAGACATGGATTTACTGTCAAGTCTTATTTTATTTAATTATATGTATTTCGATTAGAAAATGCACAACTCCAAATAATGCAAATTAGAAACTCCTTTCTAATTTCTTTCCACCTTGGCCAAGGATTTCTGGGTTGTCATTTAACGAATCACATAGGACATATCTCCACTTTTACTAGAGGTGGTAGATTCTTTATTTATCATTCATTATCTCCATATATAACTCATTATACCAAAGCATACCCTTTTATATACCCTAAAGAGCTTTAAGGAATAAGTCAAAGTATAATTCATTACATACAAGATACTATGATGATCTCAAGTCCAAGAATCATTTGTACTACTATCACATTAGGAATTCCTATTGACAGGCGAGTAAAACTCCATTAGGTATTCCATAGCGAGTCACGTTCAGTGAACTTATTCTCTAATAAGCACCTATATACTTGCTTTAGTGTCTATACACGAATGATTATTAGATCAATCATCCTCATCCAATGAGCAAGCAACATATGTACTAATCTATTCGGATTTACTAATCCCCTTTTTAGTAATCCCATGATTAGGAATTATTTTAGTTTTAAAGCTTTCTAAGAATTTAGATCTCATTAGCAAGATCATCGTCATGATTCTAAAAGCATTGCTTAAAACTATGGGTTATTTACATATTATAAAAACAGCACCATGTAGATAATTAAATGCCTTTAATAAATGAATATTTTATTAATAAATAAATAAGATTGTGATGCGGTTGAAGAGCAAGCGTGCCAGTTTATGGAAAGATTTGATTTAATGGCAAAGATCTGATTCAATGGTAATTCGGTAATTTCGGCTAAGTTTGGAGTGTCGGATTTGGGCGTTTCCGGAGCCTAATTTCATGGAAAACGGGTCAACGATCAAAACTCACAAGCGCTTTGCTCGTGACGTACAGGGTTTTTTGGTCAAATTCCATCGTTTAGGCCTTCAAAAAGACATTTTTCTGTTTTATGGTTATTTTTGTAATTGTCTTTATTAGTTTTCCTTTTCCGTTTTGGATTCTGTTTTTAGGGTTTTGCTATTTAAACACCTTGTTATGATGGGGAGCCGCAGTTTTTGATGAATAATAAAATTTATGTATTTTTCCAAAATTCTCTAAATTAGAATTTTGCTGCCTATTTCCTGGTATTCATAGAATCAACAGGTTGTAGAAGGTTATCGTTTGGCAATCGTGCGCGGTTCAACAATTGATAATAGTTTTCTGTTTCTTCCGCTACGTCAGTTGGTATCAAAGCCTAAATCATATTCACCATGCCACCCCATAGAGCGCGTGTGGATGATGTTTATGGGCGTGAGGATCTGCAGCGACTTGAGCAGCGGTTCGAGCAGCGAATCGAACAAGTAATGGAGCAGGGGATGAACACTATGATGGATCGATTGACGCTAAGGATGGGCGAGTTGTTGGCGAACCAGAATAGGGAAATTCCTCATCCTGGAGGGAACCCTAATTATGATGATCGGAGAAACCCTTTCGCAAGAGAGAATGATGAAGGAGATGGCTTTGATGATGACTATGATGAGGCACCTCGAAGGCGTCGTCGACCATATGCAGTGGAGGACGATAGGAGACGTTGGGAGACGGGTATGAGGACTGAAATTCTTGAATTTCGTGGTACCCTCCAACCAGAGGAATTCATTGACTGGCTGGCCACGGTAGAAGAGATCCTGGAATTTAAGGGTGTCCCTGATGATAAACGAGTACCCTTGGTTGCTACCAGACTCAGAGATAGGGCAATGGCTTGGTGGCAGCAACTCAGGCAAACGAGGGTTAGATTGGGGAAGTCAAAAATTACGGACTGGGAGAAGATGAAGAAAAAGTTGCGGGCGACGTTCCTACCTTATAATTATCAGCGATTAATGTACCAGCGGTTACAGAATTTAAGGCAAGGAGGTCGTACAGTTGATGAATACACAATTGAATTCTATCAGCTGATTGCTCGGAACGAGGTGCATGAGACAGAAGATCAGTTAGTAGCCCGATATATTCGGGGTTTACGAGAACAAATTAAAGAGACAGTCAACATGTTTGATCCAATGTCTATTTCTGCAGCGCATCAGAGGGCTGTGCAGATTGAGAAGAGGTGTCCTGGTGGTTTTGGACAACCTGCTAGCTTTGGGTATTCAGGAGGAGGTGTCAATACTGGCCGTTCAGGCGAGGTTGCAGCGGCGGGGGCAATAGCCAAAACGGGAGCAGTAACAAATAATAATAGGAGGATTAGTCTAGTAAGTGGTATCAAGTGTTTTGCATGTGGTGAAGTGGGACACAGGCAGACTGAGTGCAAGAAAGCTGGAAAAAGGGCGATGTTTGCAGAAATAGATGAGGGTGATTATATCGAAGATGAAACCTTGCTAACTGGTGAACCGATCTTTGATTCAGAAGGCGTGGATGAGGAGGTGGTGACTGGTGATGTTGGGACTGCGCTGGTGGTGAGGAGGTCCTGCCTTACACCTAGGGCTGTTGATGATGATTGGCTGAGAAACAACATTTTTCAGTCAACCTGTACTGTTAAAGGGAAGGTGTGTAGGTTTGTGATTGATGCAGGCAGTTGTGAGAATATAATTTCAGCAGAGGCAGTCCGAAAGCTAGAACTAACAACGAAAAAACATCCAAAGCCGTACAAGTTAGCCTGGTTGAAACAAGGGGGCTAGGTGACTGTCTCAAGACGTGCATTGGTATCCTTTTCTGTGGGGACAAAATATAAGGACGAGGTTTGGTGTGATGTAGTAGCTATGGATGCATGCCATCTGCTGTTGGGACGACCTTGACAATTTGATAGAGAGGTGGTTCATAACGGTAAGACGAATACTTATAGCTTTGTGTTTGAGGGGGGTAAAGATTGTGTTAGTGCCCAAGCGGGAAGAAAACAAAGGCAGTGCTAGTTTGTTGACTTTAGCACAGTTTGAGGAGGTGGTGCAGGAGACGAAAATAGTATAAGCCTTAATCGGGAGGGTGGTAGACAAAGAGGTCGAGGTTCCTGTTGTAGTCAAACCACTCCTGGAAGAGTTCAGCGATTTATTTCCAGAAGAACTGCCTGAAGGATTACCCCCAATGCGTGATATCCAACATCAGATTGATCTGGAGCCCGGGGCAGCCTTACCCAATCGGCCTCATTACAGGATGAGTCCCGGAGAGCATGAAGAATTAAGGAGACAGGTGGAAGAGTTACTGGCCAATGGGTACATTCGAGAGAGTTTGAGTCCTTGTGCGGTACCAGCCCTTCTGGTATCAAAGAAAGATGGTACTTGGCGGATGTGTATCGACATTAGAGCCATCAACAAAATAAAGGTCAGGTACCATTTTCCTATTCCTAGATTAGATGACCTACTGGATCAACTTAGTGGGGCTACTGTGTTTACTAAATTGAATTTGAAGAGTGGATACCATCAACTCCGTATTCAGGCTGGCGATGAATGGAAGACAACTTTTAAGACGAGGGAGGGATTGTATGAGTGGATGGTCATGCCGTTTGGGTTGTCCAATGCACCTAGCACCTTTATGCGTGTTATGAATCAAGTTTTGAGGCCTTTCATTGGGAAGTGCATTGTTGTGTATTTTGATGACATTTTAATCTACAGTGCTAACCCGAGCGAGCATCTTAGTCAGCTGCGAGAAGTTCTTCATGTTCTGCGTAGGGAGAAATTTTATGCTACAATTAAGAAGTGTGTGTTTCTAACACCTAGGGTGCTGTTTCTTGGTTACATTGTGTCTGATGTGGGGCTGCAGGTAGATGAGTCCAAAATAGAGGCAGTGAAGCATTGGCCAAGGCCTAGTACCATTACTGAAGTTCGGAGCTTTCATGGGTTGGCTTCCTTTTATCGGCGCTTTATCCCTCATTTTAGTAGCATTATGGCTCCTATTACTGAGTGTATGAAGCAGGATGGGAAGTTTGCTTGGACAGATGAAGCAGAAAAGGCGCTTGAGCTAATTAAATTCCGCCTTACCACAGCTCCCATTCTAGTATTACCAGATTTCCATCAACCTTTTGTGTTGCATTCTGATGCTTCCAAAGTGGGAATTGGGGCTGTTTTGAGTCAAAACAGCAGGCCAGTGGCGTATTTTAGTGAGAAACTTTCGGGTGCCAAGCTGCGTTATAGCACTTATGATGTTGAGTTTTATGCTGTGGTTCAGGATATTAAACATTGGCGACATTATTTGTTTCAGTGGGAGTTTATCTTGTATACGGATCATGAGGCTTTAAAACATTTGCATAGTCAAGATAAAGTTTCTGCTAGACATGCGAGTTGGGTTGCTTACCTACAAAGGTTCACTTTCGTGGTGAAACACAAGTCGGGAGTTACCAATCGAGTGGCTGATGCTTTGAGCAGGCGAAAGGGACTACTAACTCGACTTTCTGTGGAGGTACCTGGTTTTGATTCATTTGCTGAAATACTTGAAGCTGATCCATATTTTTCTGGTATTTTGGCAAAGGTTCGGGCAGGGGAGAGGACAGATTTCCATTTGCAGGATGGATTTTTGTTTAAGGACAACCAACTATGTGTTCCAGACTGTAGTTTGCGGTTGAAGATCCTTCAAGAGCTGCATGGCGAGGGGCATGTAGGAAGAGACAGGACTTTGCAGTTGGTGCAGTCTACTTACTTCTGGCCTACTATTCGAAAGGAGGTTGAGAAACTGGTGCAACGGTGTCGGGTTTGTCAAGTATCTAAGGGAACAGCAACCAATGCAGGCTTGTATATGCCTCTACCAGTTCCATCACAGCCATGGGTGGACATCAGTATGGATTTTGTGCTGGGATTACCGCGTACACAGCGAGGTAATGATTCTATTTATGTGGTAGTTGATCGTTTTGCTAAGATGGTGCACTTCATTCCATGTAAAAAGACCACAGATGCTGTTCGTGTTGCTCAATTGTACTTTAGAGAGATTTATAGGTTGCATGGTTTGCCAGTGTCTATTGTGTCTGACCGTGATACTAGGTTTCTTAGCCATTTTTGGCGTAGCTTGTGGAAGAAGGTGAACACACAGTTGAATTTTAGTAGTGCCTACCATCCACAGACAGATGGGCAAACGGAAGTGGTGAATCGGTCGCTAGGCAATTTGTTGCAGTGTTTGGTTGGAGAACATGTGAAGAGTTGGGATCTGAAGTTATGTCAGGAAAAGTTTGCTCATAATCATGCAGTTAACAGGAGTACTGGGTTTAGCCCTTTTGCAGTAGTGTATTCTGTTACTCCTAGAGGACCGCTTGATTTGCTGCCATTACCAGCAAAGACACGAGTTCATGGGACGACAGAAACCTTTGTGACAGGATTGCAGGAGGTTCACAAGGCTGTCCGTGACAATCTGCTGCAGGCCGCGGGCAAGTATAAACAAGCTGCTGATAAGAAACGGCGTCATGTTGAGTTCGAAGTAGGGGATTATGTGTGGGCTGTTCTTACTAAAGATAGATTTTCTGTAGGTGACTATAATAAGTTGTCTGCCAAGAAGGTTGGGCCAGTGGATATTGTTGAGAAGATCAATCCTAATGCATACCGCTTGAAACTGCCGAGTCATATTCGTACAGCGAATGTTTTTAATGTCAAGCATTTGATTCCTTACACGGGCGATTCCTCCGATGATGACAATTCGAGGGCGAATTCTGTCCACCCTGGGGAGAATGATGCGGTTGAAGAGCAAGCGTGCCAGTTTATGGAAAGATTTGATTTAATGGCAAAGATCTGATTCAATGGTAATTCGGTAATTTCGGCTAAGTTTGGAGTGTCGGATTTGGGCGTTTTCCGGAGCCTAATTTCATGGGAAACGGGTCAATGGTCAAAACTCACAAGCACTTTGCTTGTGACGTACAGGGTTTTTTGGTCAAATTCCATCGTTTAGGCCTTCAAAAACACATTTTTCTGTTTTATGGTTATTTTTGTAATTGTCTTTATTAGTTTTCCTTTTCCGTTTTGGATTCTGTTTTTACGGTTTTTCTATTTAAACACCTTGTTATGATGGGGAGCCGCAGTTTTTGATGAATAATAAAATTTATATATTTTTCCAAAATTCTCTGAATTAGAATTTTGCTTGCCTATTTCCTGGTATTCATAGAATCAACAGGTTGTAGAAGGTTATCGTTTGGCAATCGTGCGCGGTTCAATAATTGATAACAGTTTTCTGTTTCTTCCGCTACGTCAGATTGTTTACAAAGTATGTGCTTTATCATCATACATGATTGGCTTGTATGCACACTACTATCAAGGAGTTTGCATTATCGACCCGCAGAGTCCTATTTTTGACAGAGGGAGGTTGGGAGCTCTATTTAGGATAGCGTGCTATCAGGAGCATCACGGGGCAGATCCGCATTCCTATTGTTCCTCCTGCTTGGCATCATTGGCCGTTTATCCTTCCACTAACAGAGATTCCCATGGAGGGCATAGATGGTTTCACCCTATCAGAGGTCTCGTTCAGCCAGAAAGCATTTAGTAGATGGTGGAGCCCTCGCACTATTAGAGCTCTGACTAGGGCTACCCAGTTCATGGCAGACATGGTGCCAGGGTCTGTGATGATGACAGACTTGATAGCTTGCCTTAGGGAGCTTACTCATTCAGATCAGATAGCAGAGCTGACCCGAGAGTTGGAGAGAGCTCGCTTTTTTATCAGGCATCTTGGCCGAGATCCGTTAGAGGCATCTTCTTTTGACCCGTCTAGCTCAGGAGCGGGCCCCTCTTCAGGTCCATTTTCCAGTAGTTTTGCAGGGGCTTATCCTCCCTTGTACCGCCCAGATATGCCTACTGACTGTAGCTTTGTGTCCACAGCGGAGATGGAGTAGGTTGATCACCTAGGCATGGATTATCTAGGATCTCTTTGGATAGCTATGGGAGCTATATTTTTTGGTCAGCCACTATTTTGGCTGTTTGGCGGTTGTGCCACATTTTAATAGACCCCTGTTAGTAATTGGGTGGTGGTGCCCCATTATCTTGTATTCTTCATTTCGCTTTTTATTATCAGACAGGGATGATGCTCGTAGTAGATAGTCTATTGTAGATATTCATGACATTTCCTATCTTTCGCATCATGTTTATATTTTGTCATCATGCATGTATTATGTCATATGTATGCATTTAGACAGATGAGTTCAGATTTGACCTTTGGATGGTCTTGTGGTACGGTGATACAGATGATGTCGTCTACAGTTAGCCGTATCGAGCATTTGCCACAGTCTGAGGTGGCTTTATCATTGAGGTCGTGGTATGAGAGCCTGCCCTTCTCAAACAGAAGGACAGTAGACCAGATGTTGGGGCATTCGTTGGCCCTCGTAAAATTTCAGGTGCCATATGGATTTGTGGATGGCATATTATCCTGCTGGATACCAGAGAGGCATATTTTTTGCACTGGGCGGCATGAGCTGACTCCGACTCTGGAGGAGTACGAGCGACTTACTGGGCTGGCTCTGGACTTGCCGTGCTCTGAGACCGCTATTAGCTATATGAGGAGAACGTTCTTACGAATGTCCGATCTTCGTCAGAGGGTAGTTACGGACGAGATCGTTTCTGGGTATATGATCTCGATTGACTTTTTGATCGATCATTTTGGTGAGCTTGATAGCTATGATCGACATGTTGGGAACTTTATGGTTTCAGCAAAAGCGTGGCATCTGGCCAGGGTAGATAATCTACTGATGTGCAACGTGGAATACGTCTACATACTGCTACGCTTGGATCACTTGGACGTGGGATTAGTAGTCGTGGTTAGAGCCTTTAGACAGGGTAGCACCATCATCCTGATGATATTGACTGAGACGCTGCGGTCAGCCACTCACTGTATTACCCACTGGAGGGGTTTTTCAAAGGCAGTTTGGTCTTGCTGTATGTATGGCTTATGTCCTATATCCGACCAATTGGATCTTTTAGGCATCATGGGTATTGTTTTTCCCATGATATAGATATATCCTACTCCTTTCAGCCTGCGGAGTGTACCGATGCAGAGACATGGTCAGCATTTTTATCAGATATTGAGCATTCGTTCTTGATTTTGCCATGCTCAAGGCTAGCCTCGCCATATAGCTTCATTACTCATACACCTGGCATAGATTACTTACCTTTAGTGGGTTTGAGGGGAGTGACTGCTTATCATCCCCTGGCTATTATGAGCCAGTTTGATCAGTTCCAGAGCCTACATCGATTTGAGGGGGCTGCTGATTAGAGGTTGTCGGCGTCGTCTATGTCATCTGCCGATTTGATCAGAGTATATGAGTGTTGGACTCATAGAGAGAGGGCTGAGTTCTCTAGTAGCCATCCGGACCATTATCTAGAGTATTTTGCATAGCTGAAGGCAGATATGGTAGCAGTAGAAGATGCCCATTTATCTCCGATTGCGGACTCTGATGAGGAGGAGCCTATGGAGGATCCTGATTCTCCCACTGAGGATGAGCTATTTATGGGCACAGCGGCTTTGGTTAGCGATCCACCGATTATTCTTGCAGGGACAGATCCGACTTTGGTGGACTAATTATTTAGGATGACCTTTGAGCGGGATCAGGCTAGAGCACAGATGTTGACCGCTTTGTCTGGCAGAGATATATCTTTGGCTGAGAGAGATGAATCTTGAGTCACTCAGGATACAGGATTGATTGAGCGAGAGGAGCTCTGATCTGCCAGAGATGCAGCTTTTGTAGAGAGGGATGAGATCCGCTCAGCTAGAGATGCAGCTTTTACTGAGATCGAGGAGACTTTGATTGGTAGGGACGCAGCTTTTGCGAAGAGGGATGAGGTTATAGCTTCCCATGATTTCCACATTGCTGACAGTACTGCTCTTCGATCTTATACTCACCGCCTGGTAACCGAGATGAGTGTATATGTTGATGACCACAGTGCCACACTGCAGATGACTGTGGATGTTTTGAGCAATATGGAGGCTGAGGGTATTGCACTAGCAGTTGCTCCTCCATCTTTAGAAAGAGATACCATGGTGACATTGCTGGCCTGCTTATCCTTGGGTCCATATACTAGCCTTATTTTTCCTGCACATACTAGACTAGCCATTTTTGCCATGTACAGGACACTATGTATATATCAAACAGTTTTATATATCAAAGAAATATTTTTGATTCACTTCCCTGTTCGAATATATATTGTCATTGCTGAGTGATTACCACTTCTTTTATGACTCGCTGTTGTTGATGTATCTTGAGCTCCTCCTTGATGGACTGATAGTTGAGATGTCAGAGAGTATCTCAGATGGGCCTATTAACCAAGGAGTCTTGATAGAACTTAGGTTTTATATGGTTTCGGTGTCCTAGGACTGGTTTTTTTTTATTTTATTAATTTTTGTTTTTTTTCTTGAAGGTCAAATCGCACCGTAAATGGCTTCCTATGTACTCTCGGGTTAAGGGAGATCAGGTTATTCGTAGTTCAATTTTTTTTTTGTGAGAGAGGATTGAACAATATTTTTCTTGTGTTTTGAGTTTGGCTTGATGAGTTTTGAATTTTTATTTTGTTTGACCTCAACAAAAATGGCTGCCTACGTACTCCCGGGTCGAGGGAGATCAGGTCATTCGTAGTTCCGGCTTTTTAGTGAAAAACCGAACCTGATTTGATTTGTAGGACTCGGATGCGGGCATGCATGTGCTTCAGACATAGTACCTTTTCACGATGTCTGATTTGATGAGTTGGGGAAATTCGTTCTCGTCCATTTCTTGTAGTCTGATTGCTCCTCCTGTCAACACTTCCTTGACAATGAAAGGTCTTTCCCAATTTGGGGCGAACTTTCCTTTGGCTTCGTCTTGATTGGCCAACATTTTCTTCAGCACCAAGTTATTTTCTTTGAATTGCCGTATTCGAACTTTCTTGTTGTAGGATCGAGCAATCCTTTGCTGATATAACTACCCGTGGAAAATGGTTGTAGCCCTCTTTTCATCAATCAGGGATAGTTGGTGATATCGGTCTTGCAACCATTGATCTTCGTCCATCTGAGCGTCTATTAACACTCGCAAGGACTCCATCTCTACTTCTATGGGGAGGACTGCTTCCATTCCATAAACCAATGAATAGGGGGTAGCCCTAGTAGATGTGTGCATTGACGTCCTGTATGCTAACAGGGTTAGAGGCAGCAAGTCAGGCCATTCTTTGTGATTGGCGGACATTTTCTATATGATCTTTTTGATGTTGTTGTTGGCCGCTTCGACAGCACCATTCATCTTGGGCCGATAAATGATGGAGTTGAGATGCTTGATGTGGAACTTACTGTATAGTTCTCTCATCATTTGATTGTTTAGACTCTTGGCGTTATCTGATATTTTCACCTCCGGTTGTCCATATCGATAGACGACATTATTTCTGTTGAAACCAATGATAACCTCTTTGGTGAATTTGGGAAAAGAGGCTATTTTAACCCATTTGGTGAAGTAATCGATCATGGTGAAGATGAATCGATGACCGTTGCTGGCTTTGGGTTCAACTGGGCCAATTACATTCATTCCCCACATGGAGAAAGGCCATGGTGAACTCATGTTGTGTAGCTCATTTGGAGGAGCGTGTATGGCATTTCCATGTACTTGGCATTAAAAACATCTCTTGACGTGATCATCACAGTTATCTTTGAGTGAGATCCAGTAATGTCCTGTCCTTAATATCTTCTTGGCCAACAGATGTCCGCTCATGTGTGGACCACAGACTCCACCGTGGATTTCATCCATCAGTCTCGGGGCTTGTTCTTTATCAAGGCATCTTAACAGGCCTATTTCAGCATCTCTATTGTAGAGTGCATCTCCGCTCAGATAGAACTTCATAGCCATCTTGTGAATCTGATTTCTCTTCGATAGGCCTGCCTCAGCGGATGTAGATCCATCTCGTAGATATTCCTTGATGTCTTGATACCAATGTTAATTGACAGGAGGTATTTCATCTGATACTTCTCCAATGTAATTCCCGTATGTCGGTGCTTTTTGAATTATGACTTTAATGCAAGGAATCCCACTTCTATCGAATATGCGGATTAATGAAGCCAACGTTGCCAATGCATCAGCGAAGTCATTCCTACCTCGAGGAATATAGCTAAAGGTTTGGTCTTAAAACTCCAAGGATATTCTGACGACCTGCCGATGATAGGGCAACAAATGCAGTTCTTTGGTGTGATATGCCCCAGTGGTTTGTCTGATGACCAACTCAAAGTCTCCAAAGACAAGTAGGTGTTTGATACCCATGGATTGGGCTAGCTTCAACCCCATTATATAGCCTTCATACTCGGCTGTGTTGTTGGTGTTACCAAATTGAAGTTTGGTAGCCACAGGATATTGTGTTCTGTACTAGAGATAAGGACTGCCCCATCTCCGGTTCCTTCCATGTTTACTGCTCCATTGAAATACATTTTCCATGGTTGGACTGTATTCTCTTGCTAGAGTTGTTGAATTGTCATGATTCCATCATCTGGGAAATAAGTCTCCAGGGGCTCGAACCCTCCTAAGGTGCTTCAGCTAATTGATCTACAATGCCTTGACCCTTGATTGACTTCTGAGTCACGTAGATAATGTCGAACTGTTGTAGGATCAACTGCCATTTGGACAGTCGATAATTTAACATTGGCTTTTTGAATACATATTTGAGTGGATCCATGCGGAATATGAGGAAGGTCATGCGCCCATACAAATAGTGTTGCAACCTCATGGCAGCCCATGCTAACGCATAACACGTCTTCTCGATCAACGTGTATTTGTGTTCACCATTGCTGATGTAGTAGATGGCTCTCTCCTTGCTACTATCATCCTTCTGTCCTAGCATGCAGCCCATTGTATTGGCATTGACGGATAGGTACATGAACAAGGGAACTCCATCCCTCAGAGGGACCAAAATATGTGCTTTGATCAGCTGCTTTTTGATGGCAAGGAAGGCTTGTTGACAATCCTCGTTCCATTTAGTGGAGTAATTCTTCCTTAGTAGCTTGAATATGGGTTCACAGGTTGCTGTGAGCTGGGAAATGAATCGGCTTATGAAGTCAATTCTCCCGAGAAATGAATCGGCTGTGAGCAGGGTCTAGCTCGATGCCTCGATTACTCACCAGGAATCCTAACAGCTTATCTACTTTGACTCCAAAAGCACATTTGGCAGGATTTAGCTTGAGGTTGTACTTACGCAACCTGTTAAACAACTTCCTTAGATGGTCAAGGTGATCATCCTCCCTCCGGAATTTAATGATGATGTCATCCACATAGACCTCTATCTCCTTATGCATCATGTCATGAAACAGGGACATCATGGCTCGCTGATATATGGGTCCGTCATTGATGAGGCCGAAGGATAGTCGCCTATAACAAAATGTTCCCCAGAGAGTGATGAAAGCTATTTTCTCCCGGTCCTCTTCAGCAACCATGAATTGATGGTAACCAGCAAAGCAATCTACGAAGGAATACATGTCGTACTGTGTCGTATTATCTATCAAGATGTGGATGAAAGGTACCGGGAAATTGTCCTTAAGACAAGCATTGTTCAAATCCCGGTAGTCCACGCAGACTCGTACCTTCCCTCCGGGTTTAGGTATGGGGACTATGTTTGACAGCCACTCTGGGTATGTTGATACCATGTTGATTCCGGCTTTGAATTATTTAACGACTTCTTCTTTAACTTTCAGACTCCATTCAGGTTTTAATCGCCTGAGCTTTTGTTTGACTGGATTGAATCCATCTTTGATGGGCATTCGATGGATGACAATGTCAGTGGGCAGGCCAATCATGTCTTCATGTGACCATGCAAACACATCCTGAAATCGTGTTAGGAGTTCGATCAGGTCAGCTTTTCGGTCTTGGGTGAGGTCTATGCCTATCTGGATTTCTTTGATGTTTTCGGAGGTTCCTATGTTGATAGTGGTGGCTTGGTCGAGGTTTGGTTTGGGTTTGTCATTGACCCAATCTTTGATCTCCTCTAGCACCTCGTAGTCATCTTCCTCCTCTTGAGCAATATCCATCAAGTCGAAGTTTAGTTCTACATCAAAGTTGGAGTCATTGTGATAGGTTGGCATCTCATCAGCAGAGACAAACACATCCAATGCTTGAGTCCTGAAACAAAAATGCTTTCATTTTAATATATACAACTGCTTAAATATACAGAGCATTTGGCAAAGCATGACAAAAGTTACTGCTATAGCTGTGCAATCAAAAGTAAGCAGTAAATGAAAGCATGATTAAAAGGCAGACATACTCTCTGCCCCTTTACCCTTTCCAACTGAGGCAAGGGATGCTGCTCCAGTTGTCCAAAGTCAGATCCTCATGAATAGGGAGGATCAAGGATAGGTGATCATCTGCTTCGTCTCGGATGATGACTAAAACATCCTTTGAAATATGGCCAGGATTTTTCTTCGAATTGCCCCCTTTGTCCTTTATGATGCGAGGAATTTGAAACTGATCCTCATTGCCGCTGTCTGGGATATCATCATTTATACCCTCGTAGTTTATGATAACCCGCATGTTAGCAAATGGGTCTCGTCTTTTGTACAGGATCTTTTCTTTTCCCTTTTTGCTGTCCACCTCAGGCTTGAGGGCTTTTCTTTCATTGACAGGTATGATTGGAGCAAATAACATAGCTGATACTACAGTAGGGATCTTTCTCATTAGTTTCACCCATCCAGCACCCGTAAGGTTTGGCAATAGAATTGTGGAAGCAAGAGCCTGTGGATGCTTATGCGGGTTCCAGTAATTTTCCCTTGATGAAAATCCTAATTCGGCTCTCCCAGTCTGACTCGAGATTTGTATTGGGATCTGGATACCTTGCTGATTCTTTCCTAACCCTTCTCCAGGTTGGAAACCCAATTATACCATTTCCTGGCCCACTGTCATAACTTTGGTGGAGACCTTTGGCTTTAGGGCTGGTGCTCCGATAGGTAGATACTGAGTATCACTCACCTCCAGAGCTTGAAAACTTGCAGGTTCAATCCCTGCATCCAGGCTAATTACTGGCATGTCTCCCTGTATGCAAGCATAGTATTCGGGTTCAGCATTGACTGTATTAAGGTTGTCGTAGATAATGTATTTGAGCTATTGGTGGAGGGTGGAGGGCACTGCCTCTGCCATGTGGATCCATGGCCTGCCCAACAACAAGTTGTATCCAGGGGTGATGTTGAGCACCTGAAAGGATAGATAGAAAGTGTGTGGGCCAATCTCTAATGGCAGCTCTATTTCTCCTATAGCTTGTCGGCGAGATCCATCGAAAGCCCGGATTACCACATGACTGGTTTTAATACGGTTTGGTTTGATCTTCATTCTTTCCAAGGTGTCATAGGGACAGATGTTGAGAAATGATTCTCCATCTATGAGTACACCTCCGATCACATATCTGGAAGACATCACAACTATATGCAAGGACTTATGATGGCATGTTCCTTCTGCAGGGATATCATCGTGAGTGAAAGAAATCACATTGCTGTTAAAAATGTGCTCTACCACATGACGGAATTTCTCGGCATCCACGGTATGTGGCAGATAGGCTTCTTCCAGCACTCTCACTAGAATGCCACGATGATCCACCGATGACAAGACCAAGTCTAGGATAGACATTTTCTTGGGTGCGTCCTTCAAGCCTTGCACCTCCTTGATTTCATTGTGTCCCATTTTGTTGAGGAACTCTTCGATCTTCTCATCAGCCACCTTATCTTTGGCTTTGATGACTGGTTTGATCACCCACTGAGGCAGGTATAATGGATTATCTTTTGGTACAATGGCAATGTTGTTTGAAGTGGATCCTTTGTCATTCCCATAGTTCCATGGGACCCTCTTCAGACTGATAATTGGATACTGAGGTCTAAAGGCCAAGATTAAAGGCTCGGGTGCGGCCACCTTCACAGGATTGGGTGTTTCTTTGACCCCTTTCCCTGACAGTACTAACAGAGTGAGGGTTGACTCCTTATCATAGGAGATGACAACTATTGTACCCTGATTCCATGCAGTGGGGATCCAGAGAGTATCTTCATCTTGGAGGTCAAGAACTTGATTTCCCCTTATCAATTCACCGCTATCAATCATGTCCTGGATCAGGTTACGAAGTGCCCAGCAATCTTCAGTATCATGGCCTGGTGAATTAGAGTGGTACTGACATACTTGGCCAGGCTTGAATTTTCTGGACCGAGGGTCTAGTGGAGGTAATAAGTCTACAACCATTCCCCTGTTGATTAGCATTTGGAGGATTTCTTCCATCGACTGGTTCAGGTTGATGAAGTTCCTTTGAAATAAGAATTTCCTACCAGTGTGGACATTCTCATCTTTAACCATTTTGTCGATCCGAGGTTCATGCTCATGAGACCGGTATTGATCCCTCATGGGATTGACTTCCGATGTGGGAGGAGGATTGATGTCAGTCTGGTTGGCCCGTTTAATCATCTGTTTGGTGATCTTATGCCGATAGATGACCAGTTCTGCTAATTATTTGATTTATTCCTTGATAGATTTTATCTCTTGCTTTATCAGGAATCTCCTTTATGATACTTCCCAACTGTTTGGGCTATTGTTGCTGCTAGATAGAATTGGCTCTCCCATATGACGATGGTACTTGGATCCTTCTCTAATTGTGGTGCTGATCATATTGACATTCTACTCTTTATGCTGAGGGAGAGGATTGTCCTGCACATATGGTTGCTCTGGCTTTGTTACCACAATCTCTCCATTTTCAATCAAGTCTTGAATTTTGTGCTTGAGAGACCAACAGTCTTGGGTGTCATGGCCCGGAGATCCGGAATGGTAAGAACACTTCTTGCTTGGGTCGAAATTCCATCCACCAGTATTGGTTGGTGGAAGGAGTTGGACAATCTTCTTGTATGCCGTCAATAGCTTTAGCACATTCTCGAGTGAATCTCCTAGAGGGGTGAAAGTTCTTCGATGCATGACCTCCATATTTTTTTGGAATGGAGGGTTTGAAGGCTGTGCTGGAGCTTGAAAAGGGGTATAGTTCCTCTTTTGAATAGGCATACTGTTTAATTCGCCTCTTTGATTTTGTCCTTGTAACACTAAGGACACTTCTTCATCTTTCTTTTTATGTACTCACTGGGGATTACTCCCATAATTTTCGGATTGGATATGCTTAGCGACAGCTTCGAAGGCGGATAGATCTTTTATCTTCCCGGACTTGAGCCCCATTTCTTCCATTTCGCCGTGCTTGATCATTTCAGAGAATAGTTTTCCTATGCCTACTATGACCCTCTCGTAATATGGCACTTCTTGGATGTCGATGAAGGTCATAACTATCTCAGACTCAGTCATGGCTGGGGTGACTTGTGCTGCAACCCGCCTCCATCGTTGGGCATACTCTCTGAATGATTCAGTGTTCTTTTTCTTGATTTTGGTTATTTGGTATCTGTCTGGAGCCAGCTGAGATTGGAAGCTGTATTGACTGAGGAAGGCATGGGCCAACTCTTCCCAACTGTGAATGTTAGAGTTGTCCAGACAGGCATACCAGGCTCTAGCCTCTCCAGTCAGACTCTTCTGAAATAATTGCATTCGAAACTTCTCATCCTCTGCATAGGATCCGATTTCTCCAATGAATACTTTCATGTGGGTATAGGGATCTCCCAATCCATCGTATTTCTCAAAATTAGGAGTTTTAAATTTTTTGGGATAACGAGCCTCGGGGAAAATACAGAGGTCGGAGAAATTAACATTGCCAAATGCCCCAGTTCCTTTAATAGACCGGAGAGTATCTTCCATCTACTGTACTTTCTTCAGAATGTCACCAGCTTCTTGCTCTTTGTTGAGGGTGGTGATTTCAGGGGTTTTGTTGGTTGTGTCCTGTTGTTGTGGTCCAGGAATCTGAGTCTCGATCTTTTTCAGTCTCTTGACTGCCACTACTACCACTAGGTATTCCTGATTCTGTGTGAGTTTGGGTTTGTTTCCCTTTAAGGGCCTTTCTTTGCTCTCTCAGTAAATTGGATAATTCAGCTATCTGATTTTTCAGTCCTTCGAACTCTTCCCTAGATACAGGGTTGGATTCTGGCTGAGCACTGGAAGTCATGTCCGTAGATGGACTTGTGCCTTCTTAGACTTAGATCTAGTGACAGGACCAATTTTTTACCTATAACAAAACGTAGGCGTGTCAATTTCCTGATGTAGGTAAGGATAGAATGCATGGTATGATGTGGTTTTTAATCTTATCCTACGAAATAGAGGTCAGTTGTTTTGATGACAGGATGACAAGATATATACGACAAGAAATGTAAATATTTCATTATGATATTTACATTGAAAACTTGACATTGAATTAAAAGAGGAAGGCATGAAGAAGCTTCCCATCGGATTTGGTTAATCAGAGGCTGACCTATCATAGGCTACTCTCATGGCTTTTTGGCATGAAGGTCCCCAGATCATCGCAATCTACTTAAAGGGAAATTAATCTGATCTTTCAACTGGAGCGAATCTGGGTGGTACATTTTCATGAGCCCAAGAGACT
This sequence comes from Panax stipuleanatus, assembly GCA_020205555.1. Taxonomy (NCBI): domain Eukaryota; kingdom Viridiplantae; phylum Streptophyta; class Magnoliopsida; order Apiales; family Araliaceae; genus Panax; species Panax stipuleanatus. The sequence continues at coordinate 50,668,134 of CM035122.1, forward strand.
AAGCCGCCCCCAAAGACATTACTTATCACCGACGGGTTTTGCCTTCTTGTGAGAGGAACACAACATACATTCACATACATCGTCCTCACCATTATGCATATGATGACATGGGTGTGAAGCACTAATATGGGTGTGAAGCACTAAAAAACAAGAAAGCATTCATTCACATTCATTCAATGTAAATACCCAGCATTCACGCATTCATTCAATTGAAAAGTCGCAACATTCACACATACATAGTTTTTAAAATGGAAATTTTTGAAAAGATTTGAACGCGGCCTAAGCCCTCTACTGTCCCCAGCAGAGTCGCCACCTGTTGACGTCAGGAAAAAAATTCGCGATTCGGGTCACAACCCGGATCTTTCTCTCTTCCTAAGTTATCTATACCCTTACTCTTGTTATTGCGAAAAAGGTTTTGAAGGATTTTTTAGGAAAAGGGGAACATGTATCATGTCGAGGATTTGAACGTTTTACAGAGTCGCCAGTTGGTAGATTTGAAATGGTTGTACCAACTCAACCGAGTTTTGTTTGAAAGAGGCCTAATTGCTGGACACTGTCAAAACTTGATCTTTGAAACCGAAATTTTTAGTTCGGGGGCTTGGTTAAGTGTGTGGAAGGTGTTAGGCACCCCACAACTCCCGTGTAAACACGGTACTGCATCTTTTCAATATTTCCCTTTAAAAAACTGAAGTGTGTGTGTGTATGCTGTTTGAAAATTGGGCCTATGTTTAATTGATTGAAAGTAAGGAAGTGCTTCGTTGAGCCTATATACGAAGGGTTTGATTTGATTTTGCAAAAGTCTTTGATTTGATTTGTAAAAGTATTTGATTTGATTTGCAAAGGTTATCCTTTCGATAAGATGATTTAGCATGATGTTTTGAAAGCTGGTTTTCAAACCCTTACGCTATCATAAGAATTGAAGCATATCGATACTTTAAATTTTATTTTTTTAGCCTTAAGGCTTAATTTGAATGTTGATTGTTAGGCTTCGAAGCATCCTCGACCACAAAATATATACAAGTGTCGGTCTCCGGGCATGATAACCATCGGAGGGACTCTGACACGTCAAATCATATTATTCACTATGTTGAGACCTTAAATCTGGATAACCGTTTTAAGGTCTTTTGCATGTAGATTTTACAGAAAAATTGGCAGGGTACATTTGTAAAGTGGAGTATGTCCATCGTTGGAATCAGATTCTGATCAGTTTGATTATGAATCCCACGATTCCTAGGCTCACATAGGAGTAGCCAATAAACCTGCACAATTCAAATTTGTACAGAAACAGATATATATATATATCCCAAATGTTGCCAGAACCGAGGATTCATTCAGTAAATCCTAGTTCGCACCTGGCCGAAGCGTCTCGTTCCCACTAGATAGCAATCTAAGGGCCGCGAGGTTGCTTTTATAACTGAAAAATGCTGCATTTGTTAATGTCAATTCATATCAAATGAATATTTTAAGAAGCAATTTATTAAAACGAGTAAAGAAATATATATATATATATATATATATATATATATATATATATACAGTTATATATACGAAAGGTGTAAAGGGCGATGGGTTTTCACACCAATACCCGGACTGGAATTGAAATATATATATATATATATATATATATTAACAGAAAAGTAGTCAACCAAGACTGGAAAGAGAACCCAGTGGTGGTGAAGGGTACTTATATATGCATATTTATATAAAAGAAGTAAAAAGGCCACAGAATAATCCAGGCCGAACTAAAATGTAAATGTCAAGAAATGTAGTCAACTAGGGACTGGGAAGATAACCCAGTAATGCTGAAGGGTGAAAAAAATAATATAAAAGCCACAGAATGATCCAGGTCAGATTGAAATATATAAATATATATATATATAGACAGAAACATAGTTAACCAAGACTGGGAAGAGAACCCTGTGGTGGTGAAGGCTGCTTATATATGCATAAATATATATAAAAGCAGTAAACTACCTCGAATTTAACATCCGGGCTTGATAGAATTGAAAAGTTAGTATATATAAAGTTAAATATATACAAAAAACCAAACCCGGACCCTCTTCAGACTGATCACTAGATACTGAGGTCTGAAGGGCATGATTAAAGGCTCGAGTGCGGCCACCTTAATAGGATTTTGTGATTCTTGGACCCCTTTCCCTGGAAGTACTAAGGGTGTGATGGTTGGTTTCTTATCATAGGAAACGACAGCCACTATATCTTGATTCCATACCATGGGAATAAAGAGAGTGTCTTTATCTGGGAGGACATAATCCCGATTCCCTCTTATCAATTTACCGCTTTCAATCATGTTCTGAATCAGGTTACGAAGTGCCCAGCATTCCTCAGTATCATGGACAGGTGCATTGGAGTGGTACTGACAAGTTTGGTCAGACTTGAATTTCTTGGATCGAGGGTTCAATGGTTGTAATAAATTTGCAACTAGTCCCTCGTTGATTAATGTCTGGAGGATTTCCTTCATCGGGTAGTTCAGGTTAGTGAAATTCCTTTGAAAGCCAAATTTTCTACCAGCTTGGAAATTCTCCTCTTTGGCCATCTTGTCGGCCCAGCGTTCATGCTCATGAGACCGGTAGTGATCCCTAATGGGAATGGGACTGAACTCCGGTGAGGGAGGATTTGCATCATATTGGTTGATCTGGTTCATCATTTGTCTAGTGATCTGATGTTGGTATACAACCAGCTCTGCTAACTGTTCAAAAATGCTCCTTGATAGACTTAATCTCTTGTTCTATCAAGAATCACCTTTTCGAGACTTCCCAACTGTCTAGGCTGTTGTTGCTAGATGGAGTTGATTCCTCCACATAACGGAGGTACTTGGATCCTTCTCTATTTCTAGTGCTGATCATATTGACATTTTCCTCTTTATGCTGAGGTAAGGGATTATCTTGTACGTACGGTTGCTCGGGCTTTGTTACCACAATCTCTCCGTTGTCAATTAAGTTTTGAATTTTGTTCTTGAGAGACCAACAGTCTTGGGTGTTATGGCCTGCAGATCCAGAATGGTAGGCACACTTCTTACTTGGGTCAAAATTCTGTCCACCAGTATTGGTTGGTGGAAGGAGTTGCACAACCTTCTTCTGTGCGGTTAATAACTTCAGCACATTCTCGAGTGAATCCCCTAATGGGGTGAACGTTCTTCGACGCCTGGCCTCCAAATTTTTCTAAAATAGAGGGTTTGAAGGCTGTACAGGAGCTTGAAAAGGGGTATAATTCCTCCTTTGAATGGGCATATTGCTTGACTCGCCCCTTGGATTTTGTCCTTCCAATACTAAGGACACTTCTTCATCTTTCTTCTTATGTGTTCTCTGGGGATTACTCCTGTAATTTTCGGACTGGATATGTTCTGTAGCAGCTTCCAAGGCAGTCAGGTCCTTTATATTCCCCCATTTCAGCCATTTCATCGTGCTTAATCATCTTAGAGAATGGTTTTCCTATGGCTGCAAGGACCCTCTCGTAATATGGATCTTCTTGAATATCGATGAAGGTCATGACTATCTCAGACTCAGTCATAGCTGGGGTGACTTGTGCTACGACCCGCCTCCACCGTTGAGCAAATTCTTTGAATGACTCAGTACTTTGTTTCTTGATTTTGGTTATCTAGTATCTATCCGTAGCCAGCTGAGATTGGAAGCTGTATTAATTGAGGAATGTATAGGCCAACTCTTCCTAACTGTGAATTTTTTGTCTAAACAGGCGTACCAGGCTCTAGCCTCTCCGGTCAGACTCTTCTGAAATAACTGCATTCGAAGCTTCTCATCCTCTGCATAGGATCCGAGTTCTTCAATGAATACCTTCAGGTGGGTATAGAGGTCTCCCAATCCATCATATTTCTCAAAATTAAGAGTTCTAAATTTCTCGAGATAACGAGCCCTAAGGAAAATACAGTGGTCTGAATAATTGACGCTGCCAAATGCCCAGTCCCTTTGATAGACCGGAGAGTTTCTTCCATCTGCTGTACTTTCTTCAGAATGTCACCAGCTTCCTGTTCATTGCTGAGGGTGGTGATTTTAGGGGTTTTGTTGGTTGTGTCCTAGTTTTGTGGTCCATGAATTTTAGTATCTGTCTTTTCGATTTCTTGACTGCCACCACTACCACTAGGTGTTCTCAGTTCTGTGTGAGCTTGGGCTTGCTTCCTTTTAAGAGCTTTACATTGCTCTCTGAGGAAACTAGCCAATTCGGCTATCTGATTCTTCAGTCCTTCAAACTCTTCCCTAGAGACAGGGGTAGATTCTGGCTGAGCACTGGAAGTCATGTCCGTGGGTGGAGTTATTGCTTTCTTAAACTTAGATCTAGTAACAGGACCAATTTTTCACCTACAATAAAACTTAGGCTTGTCAATTTTCTGAGGTAGGTAGGGATAGGATGCATGCCATGATGTGTTTTTGTGGTTTTTTAATCTTATCCTGCAAAACAGAGGTCAGTTGTTTTGATGACAGGATGACAAGATGTATTATAACAGGGAATGTAAATTTTTATTATGATATTTACATTGTGCTCCTTTACATTGAAATTGAAAACTTGACATTGAATTGAAAGAGGAATGCATGAAGAAGCTTCCCATCGGATTTGGTTAATCAGAGACTAACCTATCTTAGGCTACTCTCGCGGCTTTTTGGCATGAAGGTCCCCAGATCATCGCAACTTACTAGAGGGGAAATTAATCCGATCTTTCAACTGGAGCGAATCTGGGTGGTGCATTTTCATGAGCCCCATAGACTTAGCCGTCCACAAAGACATTACTTATCACCGACTTGTCTGCCTCCCGGAGGAGGAATCACAACATACATTCACATACATCGCATCTCACCGTTATGTATATGATGACATTGGTGCGAAGAACTAATATAGGTGCGAAGAACTAATATGGGTGCGAAGCACTAAAAAAGCAGGAAAGCATTCATTCACATTCATTCAATGTAAAGACGCAGCATTCACGCATTAATTCAATGTAAAAACACAGCATTCACACATACATAGTTTTAAAAGGGAAATTTTTGAAAAGATTTGAACTCGACCTAAGCCCTTTACTGTCCCCAGCAGAGTCGCCACCTGTCGACGTCGAGAAAAAAATCCACGGGTTGTGTCATAACCCGGATCTTTCGCTCTTCCTAAGTTATCTCTACCCTTACTCTATTTATTTTTGAAAAAGGTTTTGAAGGGTTTTTTAGGAAAAGGCCAACATGTATCATATCGACGATTTGAACATTTTATAGAGTCGCCAGTTGGTAGATTTGAAATGGTTGTACCAACTCAACCAAGTTTTGTTTGAAAAGAGGCCCAATTGCTGAACACTGTCAAAACTTGATCTTTGAAATCGAAGTTTTGAGTTCGGGAGCTTGGTTAAGTGTGGGGAAGGTGTTAGGCACCCCACAACTCCCGTATAAAACACGGTACCGCATCTTTTCAATATTTTCCTTTTAAATCTGCAATGTGTGTGTGAATGCTATATAAAATTGGGCCTATGCTTTGATTGGAAGTATGCTTATGCATCGTTGAACCTATATACGAAGGGTTTGATTTGATTTGCAAAAAAAGTCTTTGATTTGATTTTCAAAAGTGTTTGATTTGATTTGCAAAAGCTTCTCTTTTCAAAAAGATTATTGAATGATGTTTTGAAAAAAGGTTTTCAAACCTTTTTGCTAACATAGGAATTGAAGCATATTGATACTTTAGTTTTATCTTTTCAGCCTTAAGGCTCAATTTGAATGGTGATTGTCGGGCTGCGAAGCATCCTCGACCACACAATATATACAAGTGTCGGTCTCCTCATGGGCATGATAGCCATCGGAGGAACTTTGACACGATAAACTATATTTTCACTATGTTGAGACCTTAAATCCGGATAACCATTTTTTAAGGTCTTTTGTAGGTACATTTTTACAGAAAAATTGGCAGGTACATTTGTAAAGTGGAGTTTGTCCATTGTGGGAATTAGATTCTGATCTATTTGATCATGAATCCCACGATTCCTAGGCTCACATAGGGAAGCCAATAAACCTGCAGAGCTCAAATTTATACAGAAATATATCCAAATATTGCCAGAACTAAGGATTCATCAGTAAATCCTGGCTCGCACATGGCAGTAGCGTTTCATTCTCACTAGATAGCGATCTAAGGGCCGCGAGGTGTCTTTTATAATTTAAACTAGAAAAATACTAGATTTAAATAAATCTCAGCCATTCTAGCTTCCCGGTTCCGTCTGGACATATTTTGAACGATTTGAAAGCTAGAGTTAGTGAGATTTAAATAAATCTAGTTTGCCCACAGAAATATCAGTGTCGATTCATATCAAATGAATATTTAAAGCAATAATTTAATAAAAATGAGTAAAGCAATATATATATATATAATTATATATACGTAAGCTGTAAAGGGCGATGGGTTTTCATGCCGGTGCCCGGACTAAAATGTATATATATATATATATATATATATATTTATAAAAGCCACGGAATGATCCAGGCTGGACATAATGTAAATATATATAGAAAAGTAGTAAAGGACGGTGGGTTTTCACTCCGAGGCCCGGACGGAAATATAAATAGATATATAAAGCAGTAACAAGGCCACAGAATGATCCAGGCCAAACTGGAATGTAAATATATATATATTTATAGACAAAAAAGTAGGCAACCAAGACTGGGAAGATAACCCAGTGTGGTGAATGTTTCTTATATATGCATATATATATATATATATATAAAAGTAGTAAAAAGGCCACAGAATGATCCAGGTCGAACTGGAATGTAAATATATATATATATATATATACAGACAGAAAAATAGTCAACCAAGACTGGAAAGATAACCCAGTGTGGTTGTGACGCCCCCAAATTCGGGCCACAATGCCTCGAATCCGGTTCGTCACGTTCTCACAATAATAACTAAAATCATACAGTCACAGCGGATAATCTAGAATAATATACAATGATTTATTATATTTACTCCCCCAAGTCTCGCAACCTATAGTACTTAATAGATTACATAATAATATCAAATAAAGACTTACTACATAACCTTATTTAAGTTTAAACATAGTTCTGAATCAGTCTTAATACATTATCATAGTTGTCATAACAAAACACCAGAATTTCTAAACATAAAGTGATTAGCTAGTCGGTAGCCTTGCCCTTGCCCTTATTGATGCCCGAAGATCCGCCCTGCTCTGCCTTAACTGAAAAGTTTTAGGGAAAGCAAGAATGAGCACAAATTGCCCAGCAAGTAATATACGATAAGGGTGAAGAGTTTTATAACACGAGTTTGAAATATCAATGTATAATCTCGCTGATAATCAAGAGTTTTAAGAATAACATAATGAACAACGAGTGTCAATAATTCTCAAATCAAATCCTTGGAATATGAAACTGTAAGAACCCGAATTTTCAGATATTATTAAATAAGGATTTAATAAATAAAATTCTTAAACTGTGAGATGGGTTCGAATAAGAGTATATATATGTGATATGAGGTATATGGTATTATATTACATAGGGTAATATGGGCTATGTAATTTGTGTTTTTGTGATTTATAAATATATTATTAATATATATTTGTTATTTATTTTAGAGACGATTCAATTGAGGTAAAGGAGGTGGATAAATTCCTAGCGATATTAAATAATTTATAGAATTATTTTATCATAGTAAGTTGGTGACATTAAATATCCTTAATGTATAATCACCATATTCTTGTGTATGTGTATTAATAACTAGTATGTTTATAATATAGGTTATTAATAGCACTTAAGCTATCCGTGAGTAGGTTTGGATAGTGAAGCATGAGTTAGTTTAGAAATTAACTAATAAGAATAAATATTAGTTAATTTAAGTTGGGAGTTATATTAGGGAATAATATAATGTGAGTATTGAACCTTAATTAACTATGATGATATAGTACAGTGTTTAACTTACTTAAGTAAAGGAGTGAATTAATATGTGTGTTGAATATGTAATTATAGTTGATACTTTTTATATATATTACTTAAAGTGGTAATATGTGAGAAAGTTTGACGTGCGAATAACGTTAATAAATATATATACGTTATTAAAGGGAGATGAAAATCCTTATATCTTTAAATGAATAATTAATATTTGAAGAAATTATTTTGGGGACAATTTATAGAAAAGAAAGAGAAATAATTATTATTTATTTGTAATAAAGGATAATTTCTAATATTGAATTATTTTAATAAAAGAAGGAAATGTTATTTTTGAATAATAATATTTCCTTATATGTTTTTGTATGAGGTAATATGTATGATTGATTAATATAGTAAATATATTAAAACGTATTTGCTATATGAAAATAAATTAATGGAAATAATTTATTATAATAGAAAATAAACTTATTATCTATTTTCTATATATGTACATGTGCCGTACATATAATTATTTTTAATAGATATTATATTAAGAATATTGTCTTGAGACAATAAGTAAATTATTTTTTAATAATGAATGTCCTTATTGGGAGAAAATATAATATTTTATGTTATGGCAAAATACATAATTTCTAAGGTATTTTTCAAGGGAGTTTAATTTATAAAAGGAAACTAAGTTATTTTAATAACTTGAGTCGCTATAGTACCGTAAGTGTTATAAATAATATTTGAATATTTCTATTCGTAATATATTTATATGTGAACTTGTGACTTAATAGTACTAATTATATTGAACATGTTATAAGTAGTAATGTGGTGGGAGATGAGTAAGTGATAGGAATAATAATAATCTTGAGATTAAGCTTGTGAGAAATGCCTTGTGTGGCACGATAATAGATTCGGTAATGAATTAATTAATTCAAGAATGGAAGAATTTTTAATTAAACAATTAATCTATAGTAATTGTTATTATAATAGTATATTGCTTTATTATTATGGCTAGTGGTAATATAATAATAAAGAGATTGATTATGAATATAATCAAAAATTGTATTGATAAGGAATGAGGTATATTATCCTATTATATTATTATTTTGGATAATATAATATTATCAAGTAATTATGTGATAATATGTTGATTAATGAGTAAATAATTTATAAATATAATAAGATTTATATTTATTTAACGTGATAATAAATCATATAAAGTGTTAATCAATTAGTGTAGAAATTATAATTCCATTGATAAAGAGAAATGGATTAATTGATATTATTATTAATTAATTGATGAGAAAAGTAATTTATTAATGTGCAACCATGCGATATTAAAAGTTTAACGTATGATAGTTAACTATATGTTATGCGAAGCGTAAAGTGCAATGCGACTATGTTATTTATGAAGATAAACTATATAGTAAAGTTTATTGAGTTGTAAGAGGTACATGAAATGTGTGTGACAATGTGTATATGAGTGTACAATAAAATAATATATCATGGATATATTGTAAACAATTATTGAATTAATAAAATTTAAGAGACAATACCATGTGATGGTACCTGAAAGAATTATATCCGGTAGAATGAAAAGTAAATGGATTATATGTTGGTGTAAATACCTATTTGTTACATTGTATTTAGAAGGGACATTGTGACTTAAAAATATACTATGTGAACATACACTATAGTATATATATTATGTATATGGAGGTATTAATTTAAGTGAATAATTATACATTGATGTAGGAATATATGTAATATACATATGTATGTTGCACAAAGGAATACAATGCTGAGTTTATTAAGCCTTGTCCCATAATGAGAGGCACAATTCCTTCTCACGTGAATAACTAAATTGCTAGTCTACTCCCTATTGCTCTCAAACTCAGCATTCCATATCAAATGATGAGCAAGGGTGAGGAATTCATGATGAGTTCCAACAACTCTCAACTACTCTCCCTTAACCATTGTGCAATCTTGAAATCCTTTGGTTTGGTTTGGAAGGTAAGAGCATTGTCTGTGTATCAATTGGTCTATAAATATAGCTCTCCCCTTCATGTTTTCATTTGCTGAGAAATCTTAATAAGTATAAGATATAGAGGTAGTTCATTGTATTGGCAAGGAGTCAGTGAATTGAGGAAGTGGATATAGCAGTGGTATAACCCTTTTCTTGTTCTTCATCTTTGTTTTATGAGAATTTTTAATTCTTGAATTTAGTATGAAATTTATGATAATGTGATCAAGAATTGTTTGTTAGTTGATATGTGGGCTGATATATATGTTAGTATGGCTAGGTAGCTTGTCTGGAATCAAATTCGATAAGAATTTTGGTAATTGGGCTGGAAACTGCCAGTAGCTACCTGCTGTCTGGTGCAGACCAGTGGTGGCGCAGCTGCGCCGGTTTAGCACTGGGATGCTGCGCAGCTGAGCCGGCACCCTGAACCAGTTTCTTGTTTTCTGCTAAAGGCTGTTATGTGCTAGATTAATAACACTACTTAGACAAACATGGGAACATAATTGACATGCCTATATAAGTACGTTAAGACAATGCAACCATGTTTTATTAAGATTTCATGCAAGAATGATAAAGTTATAGTTTTGAAAATAAACTTAAGGTTTTATAAACGAATTTTGGCGTATATAAGTCATATTTATATTCTGACTTTTGAGACACATTAGTATGGTTTAAGAATGCATGAAAGGCATGTTAATTTGCGTACATATGTTTCATAGTATAGCATGAGCATGATGAACCTCACTGGTGAACATTTTTAACGAAAATGTAAGTTTTAAAAGTGAAATTTGACATGTAAAGATCATATATGTATTCTAATTTTTTTTGGCATGTTTATATGGCCTTGAAATGCATGTCGGACATATTAACTTACCGATATGGATTTCATAATGAAGCATAAACATGTTAGGTCTTGTTAGTGAGCTTCACTAATGAAAATACGAGTCTTGAACGTGAACGTTAACATGTTACCTTAATATTTGGATTTTGATGTTTATGGACATATGTGATAGCGCTCTTGGACTCTCTCATGTATCATACATGTATATATACCATGACTACATGTCGTGAAACCAAGTTTAGCGTAAACGAAGCATGTTTTCAAACTAATAATTGTGATAGTTACATGTATGAAATATGAATATTCATGAACATGCCCAACATGAGTTACATGAATACTTTATGTGTTTGAAGAGCTAGCATGATGAACTTTGAGATGTTCATGACCTCGAGTGGCCTTAAATTGTTGAAATGTTGACTTAGAACCTATATCGTGTAAGTTGAACATGAAAAGGTTGAACGAGCATGAAAGTATCCTTTAATATGTATACAAGCTATGTAGGACCATATGTTAATACTTGAATCCGACTTCGACGGTTAATAGAGTATATTTGCTTTGTTATGACCTTATGTGTTAGTAATGATATATGAGAATGATTAACTCAAAAGATGGACTACACTAGCTATATGTAAATAGATTAGTTGTAGACGGGTATGTGTATGTAGAGAATGGTAGTAAGTACGTATGATTAAAGTATACTTATACGTACATAGTTATTCTAAGAATACGTTAAAAAAGTGAGACGAAGGTTCTAAGAACCAAGTTAGACAACAATGTAACCTTTATTATTATATTTAGAATGTGTGGATACATATAACTAATGAGTGTGATCTCTATGGTTAATATAACTGTGTAGGATTACACGAAGTGCAGATATTCTTAAGCAGTTAAGTCGTAGTTGTTAAACTACGAATCAGGCAAGTCTTTCAGTTCCTATTTGATATATGAATTCAATAACTGTTAGTTGAATTATATTATACTGTGATAATGTGAACTTATATATGAATTATATATGAGATATAAATGAGATTGGAAGTTGATCTTTGATGATATACTTGTTATGTGAAAAGTAACATGCGTAGTAATTATAAATTATTTATAAATGCATGAACTGAGTATGATGTTGTATGCTATGAGATGCATGAAAACTGTTAGAATTGCTGAGCTGTCGAGCTCACTCTTGCAAATAACCACTTTTGTAGGTTAAGGACTTACGATAAAGACTTCGTGTTTCTTGATTGATAAAGATAGATAGTATCGTAATGAAGAATACTGTTTAGATTATTACTCGAACCATGTTTAGGTTCTAGTCATTGTACTTGATATTTGTTTACGAGGTTTAATGCTTGTCGTACTGTAAAGATGTATTAGATAATACATAAAGGATATTAAGTTAAGATGTATGCGATTATACAGAAATTTGAATAGAGTGAATCATGATATAGTTTGATTCAGGAAAATGTATTGGATTTAAGTTATGGAATCAATAAAAGATTTTGTACAAGGAAGACTGAAAAAGTTTAAATTATTCCGCATTTTAGTAATATCGAATATGATGTAAAGACGAGATCTTGGATATAAATTGAATTTATATTCTAAATTGTAATAAGCAAAGTTGTATTCTTTTACTAATGAATAAAAGATATAATAGTTTGACGATAGTAGTATCGTGACTGCACCGAATCAGAGGAAAGAGAGGAACCCGGATTTGGGGGCGTCCCAGAAACGATGGATCATTATAGATCAACAGATATATATATGAATTCAAAGGCAATCAACATATCCAACTAGATAAAATAATTTATACTGAGCAGTCACTAAGAACTATTGAACATCTGCTAGAATTATCAATATTAAACTGATAACCCAAAAATAAGTATGATAGATGATCAGTCTATAATACTCTATGTTTTGCATTACACCACAATCATTTTCACATGTGTGTTGGGCTTCCAACAATATATACACTCCCCTTACCATAAGGGTTGTTCAACTCAGTTTTCAAAGATTCTGCACCAGTCAAATGGTTTGGACAGTTTTCTAAATATGCATATAGTCTAGCCGAATCAAATGGCATAGACACTTTCATAGTATTTAAGAACAATACTAGGTTCAACATGAATAATAGCTTTCATAAGACTCAAATGAAACAAGAGTTTATTTCATAAGCATACTAACTCAATTAAAACGAGTAAGTAAGAAAAACTTGCTTTCAAAAGGATCCATTTCAAAGGTTAGGATACTTGCCATTAACAATACAAGAATGGTTTCAAGGAAACTTGCACAATAAAAGAGTGTAAGTCAGAGAAACTTGCCTTAAGCGTAGTCTATCCACGTAAAGCTAATCAACACTTTCGAATCCAATTATCGTATATTTACATGTATAGGATATTCATTAGCTAAGCACATTCGGTTCATAAGTTTGATATGAACACATATGGTTCTAACTTAATCATATTATCCCTATACGTATGTCATTACGTACTTGCACATATACATAACACAAAATCAGTATACAAGTTATTACGAATTTAAGTACATAGTTATAACATGTATAATACCAAAACACTTAGTCAACATCATCTTTACTAACTTTAGAATCCCTTTTATAAGTTAAATGTTATCATGTTCATCATCTCATACCAACCTATATCAGTAATGTTCAGACTCCTTATAAGCAGTTTATATATCATTATAAGCTAACTCGCCCAATCAGAAAACAAGCAGACTGCATCAGGCCTATTTTTAGACTGGCACAGCTGCGCCCTGGCTAAGCCTAGGGATGGCGCAACTGCGCTGTCCCTTGGCCAGACCAGGGTTGAGCTTTTGCATAGCTGCTTCTGTCCATCACGTAAGTATTTATCGACTCACAGAATATACACATGTTCAAAAGTATTGCATACTTACATAGTCCTTCTAAGTTCAATCTTATATGATATGGTTCAAGATTAACATCTTAAATAATTTAAGACCTTACAACGTCATGAAATCACATAAGCTATCATGCTTGTCATTCAACATATAAAGTGGACATATATTAGATCAATAATCATGCTTGCGTGTGTCCATATCATTTATGCATGGCTAACATTGTTTATTTCTTTAATTCATGTCTTATGCGTGCTTAACTAGCTTTCACGGTATCTAACAAAGTGCGTGTACATATATGACATCTTAGTGATGTTTAAAAGCACATTCAAGCACGCCAAAAATATCAGAACACTATGACTTCTCGTTCATGCAACTTTAGTTTTTCAAAACTTTCAAGTTTAGCCTTTGAAATCATTTTAAACTCAAACCATGTATGCTAGTGTAATCACAACACCTTAGACTAATTTTTCATTCTTAACAAACCATATAAACATGCTCGCAAAAATCAGAATGTAGATATGATACCTACATGTCAAAGTTCGCTTTCAAAACTTATATTTTCGTTAGTAAATGTTCACTAATGAGGTCCAACATGTGCATGCTATATCATGAAACATATATATACATGTTAACATGTTCTTCATGCATTTCTAGGCCATATAATCTTGCTTACCAAGTCAGAATATCAACATGGCATGTATATATCAAAGTTCGTTTATAAAGTTCTAAGTTCATTTCAAAACTATAAGTTTTCATTAATCATGCATACTAATATAGTCAAACATGTTCATGCTAGGTTAAAGTACTAATATATACATCTCAAACCTGTTAGCAAGCTTGTCTAAGTCATATCAAATAATTAACACTTAACAGATATTGCAACAGAATTGAAAAACAAAAACCAAGGATGCATCGCCCTAGTTCAATACTGGCGTAGCTTCGCCGGGTCTCGGCCAGCAGCAGAAATGCTTCTACTTCAGTAAAAGGCAAAGCCAAACACAGAATTCCTTCACGAATTTGATTCTAAGCAACTACATTGTAGTTTAAACATACTTATAAGCTAATACAACAACTAATAGACATGTTCTAATCCAAAAAGCATGAATCCAAGTAAAATCAAGAATTAGATTTTTGACAGAGATGAAGAACTTAAATGTTATACCTCTTTTATCAGTTTGCTGCTAATGCTTCTATAATGTTGCTATGCTAGCTCTCAATTCCCTCTATAATCAACTTAGTAATATCTCAACAAAATAATATGTGAAGGAGAGAGCTCAATTTATAGAGTTTTCAATAAACAGAGAATGAATTCTTCCACTAAATTAAACCAATGAATTCAAGAATTATATGATGGTTAAGGAGGAGTTGGTTATTAGTGGTTGAATCCCATCATGAAGCCCACTCCCCATTGAATCATTGTTATGATCTTTGTTGAGGTTCAGGAGGAAATATGCTTAGGCCTTATAGCTATGCACGTGAGAAGGAAAAAGACTCTCATTGGGGGACAAAGCAATATAACTCAGCATTTGAAAATGAAAGTATTAGTACTAAGGCTATATACATATACATATAATATATACATAGGTTATAATTAGGGTCACAACGTATTTTCAATAAGGAAATGATATTACATTGTAGTAAATTTAATTTGCACATATATAATCAATGTACACTTGGGTCCTTATAAAATAATATTGCAATGTATTAAATTGGGATACATATATGTATAAACATATAATCCATGTACATATCATAATACCGAACACAGTTTAATCGGGTATTATTACATTCATTATTCCACTCTATTATTTAATTATATTAAATTATTGAAGTATTCATTAATTATCAATGGTTTACAATATATTCATGAGGTACTAATTAAATGTTCACACACTCACATTGTCACATATCCTCAAGATACATTCATGTAATTCATTTAGTCTTAACATATAATTTCTATATATTGTATAGTCACACATAAGTGTCACATTGCACTATACAATATAGTTGTAACCACTATATTTTATACGTCTAATTATCACATACTTTGCACATAGTAATTAATCGAGTAAATATAATCTTATTATATTTATAAATCATTTACTCATTAATACTATATTATTCACAATAACAAATAATCAACACGTTATCGATTAAGTACTCATTGATAGTTATTTCTCATAATATCAATTAATTGACAATGATATTAAATAAATCCTTCACTTATTAATCCCACTCTTTAATAGATTATCACTTCTAATAACAATTAATCAATATAATATTAATTAATCATTTATTAATTCCTTCATCATTTAAATTATTCAAATCATAATTCTCATTATCGCACCACACAAGGCGTTCTTCGAGCTTATCGTAAGCTACATATTTTCCTCAATTAACATAAATTCAATTTCAAGTAATTGAGTTAACTCATCTCATAACACATAAATATTTATATTCAAATAAATATTCATTTTCATTAATTTATTCATTAATAATATTCAGAAATTCTTGGATATTACATCTTCCCCCCCCCCCCCCTTATAAAAATTCCGTCCTCGGAATTGCTACAAGGTTACACAAATAAATGGGGATAGTCCCTCATAATCCTATCTTCTAATTCCCACGTAGCCGCCCCGACATCGTGGTTACGCCAAAGTACTTTTACAGATGAAATAACTTTATTTCTTAAGGTTTGCTCTTTCCTATCTAGAATTTGGACAGGAATTTCTTCATACGCTAAGTTTTTCTCCACTTGAATGGGCTCGTAAGAAATTACGTGCTTATAGTCGGCCTTGTACGGAAGCAACACGGAGATGTGAAACACGTTGTGGATGTGCTCCAACTCAGGTGGTAATGCAACTTTGTATGCCACTTCGCCCACTCGCTTCAAAATCTCGAACGGTCCTATGAACCTTGGACTCAGTTTTCCCTTCTTTCCGAATCGTATTTTTTTCTTCCAAGGAGATACCTTCAAGAATATGAAACTGCCAACTTTAAAGTCCCGGTCTTGTCGAAGCAAGTCTGCGTACTTTTTCTGGCAATCTTGAGCTGCTACTAGTCTGGCTCTTATCACTGTCATCACGTCTGCGGTTTGTTGCACTAACTCTGGTCCGAGTATTCATCGTTCTCCGACTTCATCCCAGCATAACGGCAGTTCTGCATTTTCTCCCATAAAGAGCTTCATACGGTGGCATGTCGATACTCGTATGATAACTATTATTATACGCAAATTCTACTAAGGGTAGATAGTCGTCCCAATTTCCCTTCAAATCCATCACGCAAGTCCTAAGCATGTCCTCTAGTGTTTATATTGTTCTCTCACTCTGTCCGTCTGGTTGAGGATGGTAAGCGGTACTCAACCTCAACTGTGTTCCCATTCTTCTTGTAAGCTTTTCCAGAAGTTTGACGTGAAGCGCGGATCTCGTTCAGAGACAATTGATACCGGCACTCCATGTCGTGAAATAATCTCCTTTACCTATAGACTCGCTAACTGATTCAAACTATAGCAGATCTTGATCGATAGAAAATGTGCAGGTCTTCGTTAGTCGATCCATGATAACCCAAATGGCATCATAACCTTTTTATGTGACTGGAAGTCCCACCACGAAGTCCATCGTAATGTGCTCCCATTTCCACTCTAGTATTTCCAATGGTTGTAGTAAACCACTCGACCGCTGATGCTCTGCTTTAACGCATTGGCAAGTTAGACATCTACTAACACACTCTGCGACTTCCCATTTTAGATTGGGCCACCAAAAGTGTTGCCTCAAATCTCGGTACATTTTCATGCCTCCCGGATAAACAGAATACGCCGTATTGTGTGCCTCGTGCAAAATCTCTTCTTTTAATTCGTCTACTGCTGGCACCCACACTCTCCCTTCGAATCTCAAGATACCGTCTTTATCCATCAGAATCTTTCTTCTTTATTTTTTGCGATCCTCTTTCTGAGTTTCTCGCACTCTTCATCCTTCCCTTGTGATTCCTTCACTCTATCCAACAATGTTGGACGAGCTTCCATTACAAATAACTTTTCTTCAAACCTCTCCGGTCCTTTTACCTCTATTTCCAACTTCTCCATTTCTCTTATCAATTCTTCTTGAGTAGTCAAGTGAAACAGTTTCTCCCTTCGTTTTCTGCTTAGAGCGTCGGCAACTACGTTTGCCTTACCCGGGTGATAAAGAATATCGTAGTCAAAATCCTTGATAAATTCTAACCACATTCTCTGACGCATATTCAACTCCTTCTGTGTGAAGATATATTTTAGACTCTTGTGGTCCGTGTATATCTCACATTTCTCTCCGTACAAACATATCTTCAATGCAAAAACTACTGCCGCTAACTCTATGTCATAAGTAGGGTATCATTTTTCGTAGTCCTTGAATTGTCGCGATGTATACGCAATGACTTTGTCGTGCTGCATTAGCACATAGCCAAGACCCTTGTGCGATGCATCACTATACACCACAAAACCTCCCGCATCGTCTGGTAGTGACAACACAAGTGCCTCGCTTAACCTTTTCTTCAACTCCTAAAAACTCTCCTCGCACTTGTCTGTCTATACAAATTTCACTGTCTTCCTCGTCAGATTGGTCAACGGGGTTGCAATCTTAGAAAAATCTTGGATGAATCTTCGATAATACCCAGCTAACCCTAAGAAACTTCTTACCTCCGTTGGTGTTCTCTGCTGCTCCCAATTACTTACTGCTTCTACCTTCGCAGGGTCTACTAAGATTCCATTCTTATCCACCACGTGTCCAAAGAATTGAACCTTCTCCATCCAAAAATCACACTTAAAAAATTTTGCATACATCTTCTCCTTCCATAGTGCCTCCAAAACAATCTTCAGATGTTCGTCGTGCTCTTCCTCTGTCTTCGAGTAGATCAAGATGTCGTCGATGAAAACTACCACGAACTTATCCAAGTGTGGCTTGAAAACTCGGTTCATCAAGTTCATGAATGCTGCCGAAGCATTAGTCAATCCAAATGACATTACCAAAAACTTGTAATGTCCATAACAGGTTCGAAACGCAGCCTTTGGTATGTCTTCCTCCCGTACTTTCAGTTGATGATAACCTGTCCGTAGGTCTATCTTTGAGAAACACTTCGCTCCCTTCAGTTGATCAAACAGGTCATCTATCCTCGATAACGGATATCTGTTCTTGATCATTACTCTGTTCAATTCTAGATAATCGATATACAAAGCCTCATCGATCCGTCCTTTTTCTTAAAGAATAAAACTGGTGCTCCCCAAGGACACAGACTTAGTTGTACGTAACCTTTATCTAATAACTCTTGCAGTTGTATTATCAATTCTTTCATTTCTACTGGCGCCATACGATATAGAGCTTTCGAAATTGGTGCAATTCCCGGTGCTAAGTCTATTACGAATTCGATTTCTCTGTCTGGCGAAAGACCAGGCAGATCTTCCAGAAATACATCTTGGAATTCATTCACTACGGATATATCCTTAATTTCTACTCTCTTTTTTCGAGTATCTACAATGTAAGCTAAATAACCTACACATCCTTTCCTTAACAATTTCTTGGCCTGCGTCATCGTAAGGCAACACGATTGCTTAAGCGATGAGCTACCATAAAACACTACCTTAGACTTACTCGGAGTCTAAAGGTTCACACGTTTACTCTGACAGTCAATTATCGCTGCATGGTTATACAACCAATCCATTCCCAGTATTACGTTAAATTCTCATAATCTAATTGGAATCAAGTATACGCTCAGTTCATGATCTCTAATGTTTGCGCGACAATTTCGGTAAACGAATTCTACAGGGATTACTTCTTTATTCACAACTTCTATGTTTAATGGATCTTCTAATCGTTCTCGGGGTGTATTAAGTCCACTAGCAAATTCTTCAGATACAAAAGAACAGGTGGCTCCTGAATCAAACAATATATATGCATTTATATCATTGATTGGGATTATACCTGACACCACATCCTTCGCAGCTACTGCATCCTGGACGGTCATATTAAAGGTCCTAACGGTTGGGCAGTTGGATTGTGCCGGTCCGCCAATCATCAGTTTGTTTCCCCCTTGTTGGCTGCTACCTCCGCCACTTCCCTTCTTCGGGTAATCCTTGATCCGGTGCTCCGTCAAGCCACAAGCAAAACATCCTTGGATCTTCTTTTGTTTTGGGCTATTGGGTGAAATGTGCCCCTCCTGGCCGCAGTTGTAGCAAGTGTTATGCCTCTTCCAGCACTGGCCCTGATGATTCTTTCCACATTTTGGGCATCCCTCTGCCCTCTTCTTAAAACCTCCATGAAAATTCCTCAACTGATTGTTGTTATTTTTATTGTTGTTGTTGTTGTTGTTATTATTCTCCCACTTTCTATTTCCCAAATTACTTCCTCCACTGCTGCTACCTCCAGCACGGTTTTCTCCTTTCCTTTCTTCTCCTTGTTATAAAGACTTAAGGCTTCACTGCCACCTTCCGCAATGATCGCCTTCTCCAGCAATGTTGCAAAGGAATCAATTTGAAGAACTGATACCTTATTAAATAGTCAAGGCTTCATCCCTTGTTCAAAATGTCTCGCCTTCCTCTCTTCGTCTCCCACTTGGTGATTTGCAAATCGCGCTAGTTCATTGAACTTAGCCGCGTACTGCGCCACCGTCATATCACCTTGCTTCAATTCTAAGAACTTAACCTCCATCCTATTTTTCATGCTCTTTGGGAAATAGTCCTCAAAGAAAAGAGTCTTGAATCTTTCCCAAGCTATTATCCCTTCTCTAGCTCTCCTGCTGATTAGCCTCCCACCAGTAGTTCGCTTCTCCTCTCATCATATATGTGGCAAATACCGTCTTCTGGTCTTCACCCACACGAGAGATGGTGAAAGCCTTCTCATTCTCTTTTATCCAAGTCTGTGAAATGATCGGGTCAGTAGTACCCTTGAACTATGGGGGTCCTACACTCCTAAAGTCCTTAAAATTTGCCACTGGTACTGCTTGAGGGTTGGGGCGAACGGGTTCGTTGTTCCTTCCCCTAAGAGCTTCTCCTAACAAATCTACTAGGTTCTGGAACGGGTCTACTTGTTCCCTCTCATTATTTACTGACTCTTCATGTGCAGTCAATCTACGTGTTGGTGCCATTATCTGCATCACAAATTTTCATCTTATTATTACTCAGTTATATTACTTAAGTATTTCTTTTAATACTAAAAAGAATAAAATTATAACACATTTTTGAAATAAGCTTCATTTATATTCATATGCCAAATAATTTCATTACATGATTTTTCCTAGCATACTGCTATAAATGTTATCACATATATCCCCTAATATAACAAAAGACAGGGAACGCTAACATACTACCCCTCTAATAAAAGCTTACTCGGGGTTTACATATCTATCCCACACTTTACACAAAAAGTTGGGATTACAACATAGTATATACATCACATAAGTAAATACTACTAATACTACGGCTAGACTGACTAAGGGTCTCATTGATAGTAGTGTGCATACAAGCCAATCATGTATGATGATAAAGCACGTACTTTGTAAACAATCTTATTTATTTATTAATGAAATATTCATTTATTAAAGGCATTTAATTATCTACATGTTGCTGTTTTTATAATATGTAAATAACCTATAATTTTAAGCAATGCTTTTAGAATCATGATGATGATCATGCTAATGAGATCTAAATTCTTAGAAAGTTTTAAAACTTAAATAGTTCCCAATCGTGGGATTACTAAAAAGGGGATTAGTAAATCCGGATAGATTGGTACATATGTTGCTTGCTCATTGGATGAGGATGATTGATCTCATGATCATTTGTGGAGACACTAAAGCAAGTATGTAGGTGCTTATTGGAGAATAAGTTCACTGAACGTGATTCGCTATGGAATACCTAATGGAGTTTTACTCGCATGTCAATAGGAATTCCTAATGTGATAGTAGTACAAGTGATTCATGGACTTGAGATCATCATAGTATCTTGTATGTAACAAATTATACTTTGACTTATTTCTTAAGACCTTTTAAGGCATATATAGGGTATGCTTGGGTATAATGAGTTATATATGGAGATAATGAATGATCAATAAAGAATCTACCACCTCTAGTAAAAGAGGAGATATGTCCTATGTGATTCGTCAAATGACAACCCAGGAATCCTTGGCCAAGGTGGAATGAAATTAGAAAGGAGTTTCTAATTTGCATTAAATGGAGTTGTGCATTTTCTAATCGAAATACGTATAATTAAATAAAATAAGACTTGACAGTAAATCCATGTCTTATATTTAATTGGGACATTGTATGGTGGAAGGATTGAATTGTATGGTAATTATTTACTCACAGGTTCTTTTTGATTAATGTTGAAATCTATATTATCTGGAAAGTCGTTGATCGCTAGGGAGGCTTATCCCTATTGTAGAATAAATATTATTTATTCAAATAGATTATTAGTTTAATTTATTTATTTAAATAAGATTAAAATTATTTTAATTGATTTATACACAACCGGTTTAATATGGAGAATCTAAAGGGTCACACCATAAAAGGAAGAATAATTATTTAAGAAGGTAATGGCATAATCGTAATAATGCATTAAGTGCAAGTAATTTAATCTATGGTGATAGAATAAATTAAATAGCTTAATGTTTATTATTTAATATTTTAGAAATATTAAATAATAAGAGGAGTCTTATTAATATTATTACAATTATTATTATTTTAATTTCTAAAGGAGTTTAGTAATTAATTTAATATTTAGTACTCTCATTTATTCCTAATAAGATTAGGAGACAAATTAATTAAATGAATTTAATTAATTATTCCCCATGTGGTAGGAAGCCTAAATTAATTAAAGGAGTTTAATTAATTAAAAGAAATCCCATGTCTAATAGAATTAGAAGGGTTGACCAATATCTATATAAGGGGAGTCTTATAATAGATATCGGTTGATGCAATTCCAATTGTTGGAGAGTACTCCTTTTCTATAGAGGATAGAAAACTAAGCCAACCACCCTCTTTCTTGATAATTCATCTTCCTTGGTGGATCACCTCTAGAGGCCAAACACTTGGGTGGCTAATGTTGATCAAAGGAAGGAATCTAATCCGAAAATTCAAGGAGATCACGAAGAACAAGGAGTTGAACTAGTACCTGTGGAAGCTTCGTTCTACAAGGGTATGATTTCATAACTTCTTATTTATCGTTTTAAATTAATAATTTGCATAAAGGATGATCCGGGTAATGGTTTTGCAGAAATTTTTTTAAACTCTGATATACCATGCTTCCGCTAATTTTTGCAATTTGATTGCGTCACGATTTCGTACAAACCCAACAGTGGCATCAAAGCCAAACTTTTATGCAATTATTAATTTATTTTTGATTTCATATACATATGGGTATATATTTAAAATAATTTATTGGGCATAATTTTATTGTATAAAATTATTTTTTTTTAAGAAAAAAAATGACGTTTTTTTTTTTTTTTTTTTGGGACGAATCACAAATTTTTTTTTTTGGGTGCTAATCTTGAATTCTGCAAAGAAAATGTGTTGTCTCTTTCTTACTCCAAAAAGAATGTGACCCATCAGGAAAGGACTCTTTAATAACTAGACTCTTTAATAAAGAAGGTGACTTCTTTTTAAAAGAATAAATATGATATATTTATATATTATATTCTAAATAATTTTATAATTAAAATAAAGAGTTTATTTTAATCTTGAAATTGGATTTCATGCAATTTAAAATTGCCCATTAAATGATACTCATATATATATGGAATGTTTTAATTCATGAGATGAATATTTATTTATTGATATATATGGTGATATGTATGATAATAAATGGGGATTGATTATGGACTATTTGACCAATGTGATTGGATTTTATTTTAGTTGAATGCTTGAATGAATGGGTTTTATTAAATGGGGTCTGTGTACCTCGTCTTCTCTAAAAAAAAATTTCGTGATGTAAAATTTTATCTCCCTCCTATGTACTTCCCCTTGACTGCTGACCAAGGTTTCTATTTAAATTAAATAGTTTAATGTAATAGAAATAGTTAGAATTATCTTTAAAAAATTGGAGACCAAGGAGCAAGGAGCGCGTGAAGACCCGTTTGTATGGAGCCCGGGTTTAAATGTAATAGTTATATTTAAATTTAAATTCTTGCACTCCTAGGTTTGACCTTTTGGTTCACTTGGTGGCTCTAGTGAACCAAACTAGAATAAAAGTCTATAATCAATCTGGGTAGAATATAGTATTCTATATTGCATGCTAAATATTATATATATTATATTTTATGCAAACATGCTTCGCATGTTTAATAAAATGACACGTATTTTATATATATATATGTGCATGCACGCTAAACAAGATGAGACAAATAATAACAAATCCCTCAAAGAAATAATATTAAGTCCGAAGCGTTCAAATGATATTTGGAATATCGAACGTCGCCTTCTAGCATGATAAATTAATAGAGTATTAAATATTTAATATGAGCTTGTTGTGCTATCCACAAGGCGAGTATTGCATATTTAAGATGTTAATTAATCACATTTGATGCTTATCAAGAAAATTGAACGATCTAGTCTTGTTGTGCTATCCACAAGGACGAACATTTTTCTTTTTTGAATTTATAGAAGTGCTAGGCTGGACTTAACTTAAATCGTTTTAGTTCGGATGTGCACACACTTGACCATTATGATTTAAGAGGCAAAATAAAAGGAGTTATATAGTAATGTAATTGACAAGAGTTGTCTACCTATTTATTTGTATATCGCTTGTTGTGCTATCTACAAGGTTATATACATTTGAAATGGGATCCTTATTCTCACTAGCAAATCTTTAATTAGATGTTGCCGAACTATATAAGTGAGGGTAATATAGTTTGATAAAAATAGTGGGAGATACCAATTTAAAATAAAGACCTAAATTTATTTTGGTATGCAAAATTAATAAAATGAATGTTTGCTAAAATGTTGTTTTTCACATGCAAAATTTTAAAAATGTCAAAATCACTAATTTCACTGCGAAGCATACTTGATGATAATAAGCTTACCGGGCCGAATTATACGGACTGGCTAAGAAATCTGAGAATAGTTCTCACTGCTGAAAAGATTTCTTATGTCCTAAACTCACCTGTCCCTGGAACTGTTCCAGAAACAGCCTCTGAGGAAGAGATTGCCACCATTGTAAAGTGGCAAGATGATGCATCTGTGGCTCAATGCATCATGCTCGCATCCATGAATAATGAGCTTCAGCGTCAGCACGAAAACATGGATGCTCCTACTATGTTGATTCACCTCAAGGAGTTGTATGGTGAACAAAGTAGGACTGCTAGATATGAGATATCTAAGGAGCTCTTCCGATCTCGGATGACCAAGGGAAAAGTGAACATAAAGGAACAAAAGAAATCTGATCCAGCTAGCAAAGGAATGTGCTTCCATTGCAACGAGCCGGGTCATTGGAAGAGGAACTGCAAGAAGTTTCTGGCAAAGAAGAAGCTTGGAGAAGCTTCGACTTCCAATCAAGGTTTGTTCATGATTGAAATTAATTTTTCAGAAAGTCAAAATTCTACTTGGGTATTGGATACCGGCTGTGGTTCTCACATATGTAATAATGTGAAGGGACTGGTCAGAAGTAGAAAGCTGAACAATGACGAGGTGATCCTACGAGTGGGGAATGGAGCAAAGGTTGCTGCATTAGCTGTAGGAACTTATTATTTAGCAATGCCTTCGGGCAAGTCCATTTATCTTAATAATTGTTATTATGTTTCGAATATTATTAAAAACATTATTTCAATTTATGTATTGGATATGGAATGATTTAATGTTGTTATAAATAACAATAGTTGTTCTATTTATAAAGACGATGTTTTATATGGTGTTGGAAATTTGCGAAATGGACTTTATACACTTGACTTACAAGAAAATATTTTTCAAATTGAACAAACTAAGAAAAGAAAAAGAGATGATATTAATTATACCTACATGTGGCACTGTAGACTCGGTCATATCAATGAAACAAGATTATCCAAGTTGCATAAATATGGGCTCCTTGAGTTATCTGATTATGAATCATATCCAACTTATGAATCTTGTCTCATGGGTAAAATGACTAAATCTCCTTTTAGTAGAAAAGGAGAAAGAGTTACAGAGTTGTTGGCATTGATTCACACAGACGTTTGTGGACCTATGACAACAAGTGCACGGGGTGGGTATTCTTATTTTATTACTTTCACTGATGATCACTCAAGATTTGGATATGTGTATTTAATGAAATACAAGTCAGAATCATTTGAAAAGTTCAAAGAGTTCAGAAGTGAAGTAGAGAAACAAACGGGCAAGAGTATAAAGATACTTCGATCAGATCGAGGTGGAGAATACTTAAGCGGTGAGTTTCTCAATTGTCTCAAAGAAAATGGTATAATCTCACAATGGACTCCTCCAGGTACACCACAGTTAAATGGAGTATCTGAAAGGAGAAATCGAACACTGTTGGACATGGTTCGATCCATGATGAGTTTTACCGACCTTCCAATTTCTTTCTGGGATATGCCCTAGAAACGGCTGCATACCTACTTAACAAGGTACCTACCAAATCCGCCCCAAAGACTCCATATGAGATGTGGAAATGGAGGAAACCAAATCTTAAGCATGTTAAGACTTGGGGTTGCCCAGCTTATGTCAAAAAATTTGAAAATGATAAGCTACAGACTAAATCCGATAAGTGTAGATTTGTGGGATACCCTAAAGAAACTATAGGATATTATTTCTATCATCCAACTGATCAAAAGGTGTTTGTTGCGAAACATGCTGCCTTCTTGGAAAAGGAGTTTATCCATGAAGGGGTCAGTGGGAGTAAGATATATCTTGAAGAAGTTCAAGAACCACAAATTACCACGGATCAAAGTCAGGTACCTGACTAAGTAGAAGAACCTACTATACCACACCCTGTTCGTAAATCTGGAAGAGTACCGAAGATACCTGAGAGGTATGGATTCGTTATAGAGGATGACGATGAGGTACACATCATGAATGATGATGATCCATTGAATTACGAACAGGCTAAGTAATAAAGACTCAGAAAAATGGCTTGAAGCTATGAAATCCAAAATGGACTCCATGTATGAAAACAAAGTATGGACTTTGGTTTCACCACCTGAAGGCATTAAGCCTATTGGGTGTAAATGGGTCTTTAAAAGAAAGACTGGAGCGGACGGCAAGGTAGAGACCTATAAGGCCCGACTGGTTGCAAAAGGTTTCAAACAAAGACAAGGAGTTGACTATGATGAAACCTTTTCACCAGTAGCTATGCTCAAGTCCATTCGAATTTTGCTTGCGATTGCAGCTTATAACGACTATGAGATCTGGCAGATGGACGTGAAAACGGCCTTCCTCAATGGGAAACTTGAGGAGGATGTGTATATGACACAGCTAGAGGGATTTGTTACAAAGGTTGGAACAAATCAAGTCTGTAAGCTGCAACGATCCATTTATGGATTGAAGCAAGCTTTCCGTAGATGGAACATTCGTTTTGATGAGACAATCAAAGAGTTTGATTTTATCAAAAACGACGATGAACCATGTGTGTACAAGAAGGTTAGTGGGAGCGCAATTTCATTCCTTGTATTAAATGTTGATGATATATTACTGATAGGGAATGACATTCCTATGCTACAATCGATTAAAATCTGGTTATCTAAACACTTCTCCATGAACGACTTGGGAGAAGCATCCTATATTTTGGGGATAAAGATCTATAGAGATAGATCTAAAAGGATGCTTGGTTTATCCCAAGGAACGTACATTGATGCAATGCTAAAGAGATTTAGCATGGAAGATTCCAAAAGAGGTCTCATGCCGATGAGCCATGGAATACATCTCTCCAAGAAACAGGTCCCAAAGACACCTGAGGAGAGAGACTGTATGAGTAAGATCCCTTATGCTTCTGCAATAGGATCTATCATGTACGGTATGATATGTACTAGACCGGATGTTGCTCATTCACTTAGTGTAACGAGCAGATACCAGTCGAATCCAGGAGAAGAGCACTGGAAGGCAGTGAAGAATATCCTAAAATACTTGAGAAGGACTAAGGATATTTTTCTTGTCTACGGTGGGTCTGAATTAAAACTCGAGGGCTTCACAGACTCAAGTTTTCAAACGGACCAAGATGACAGTAAATCTATTTCGGGGTATGTTTTTACCTTGAACGGAGGCGCAGTGAGTTGGAAGAGTTCCAAGCAGCAAACAGTTGCTGATTCAGTGACAGAGGCAGAGTATATAGCTGCAAGTGAAGCTGCAAAGGAAGCTGTTTGGATGAAGAAGTTCATAACTGAACTTGGTGTGGTTCCTAGCATTGGAGAAGCAGTTCCCATTTACTGTGACAACACAGGAGTAGTTGCACAGGCTAAGGAACCGAGGTCTCATCAGAAATCTAAACACGTGTTGCGGCGATTTCATTTGATCAGGGAGATCATTGAAAGAGGAGACGTCACCTTGGAGCGTGTAGACTCTCAAGACAACATTGCAGATCCATTTACTAAAGCTTTAACACAACAGCAGTTTGATCGTCACTTAGAGAAGATGGGTATGAGATACCATGGCGATTGGCTTTAGTGCAAGTGGGAGATTGATAGTAGTGTGCATACAAGCCAATCATGTATGATGATAAAGCACGTACTTTGTAAACAATCTTATTTATTTATTAATGAAATATTCATTTATTAAAGGTATTTAATTATCTACATGTTGCTATTTTTATAATATGTAAATAACCTATAATTTTAAGCAATGCTTTTAGAATCATGATGATGATCATGCTAATGAGATCTAAATTCTTAGAAAGTTTTAAAACTTAAATAGTTCCCAATCGTGGGATTACTAAAAAGGGGATTAGTAAATCCGGATAGATTGGTACATATGTTGCTTGCTCATTGGATGAGGATGATTGATCTCATGATCATTTGTGTGGAGACACTAAAGCAAGTATGTAGGTGCTTATTGGAGAATAAGTTCACTGAACGTGATTCGCTATGGAATACCTAATGGAGTTTTACTCGCATGTCAATAGGAATTCCTAATGTGATAGTAGTACAAGTGATCCTTGGACTTGAGATCATCATAGTATCTTGTATGTAACAAATTATACTTTGACTTATTTCTTAAGACCTTTTAAGGCATATATAGGGTATGCTTGGGTATAATGAGTTACATATGGAGATAATGAATGATCAATAAAGAATCTACCACCTCTAGTAAAAGAGGAGATATGTCCTATGTGATTCGTCAAATGACAACCCAGGAATCCTTGGCCAAGGTGGAATGAAATTAGAAAGGAGTTTCTAATTTGCATTAAATGGAGTTGTGCATTTTCTAATCGAAATACGTATAATTAAATAAAATAGGACTTGACAATAAATCCATGTCTTATATTTAATTGGGACATTGTATGGTGGAAGGATTGAATTGTATGGTAACTATTTACTCACAGGTTCTTTTTGATTAATGTTGAAATCTATATTATCTGGAAAGTCGTTGATCGCTAGGGAGGCTTATCCCTATTGTAGAATGAATATTATTTATTCAAATAGATTATTAGTTTAATTTATTTATTTAAATAAGATTAAAATTATTTTAATTGATTTATTCACAACCGGTTTAATATGGAGAACCTAAAGGGTCACACCATAAAAGGAAGAATAATTATTTAAGAAGGTAATGGCATAATCGTAATAATGCATTAAGTGTAAGTAATTTAATCTATGGTGATAGAATAAATTAAATAGCTTAATGTTTATTATTTAATATTTTAGAAATATTAAATAATAAGAGGAGTCTTATTAATATTATTACAATTATTATTATTTTAATTTCTAAAGGAGTTTAGTAATTAATTTAATATTTAGTACTCTCATTTATTCCTAATAAGATTAGGAGACAAATTAATTAAATGAATTTAATTAATTATTCCCCATGTGGTGGGAAGCCTAAATTAATTAAAGGAGTTTAATTAATTAAAAGAAATCCCATGTCTAATAGAATTAGAAGGGTTGACCAATATCTATATAAGAGGAGTCTTATAATAGATATCGGTTGATGCAATTCCAATTGTTGGAGAGTACTCCTTTTCTATAGAGGATAGAAAACTAAGCCAACCACCCTCCTTCTTGATAATTCATCTTCCTTGGTGGATCACCTCTAGAGGCCAAACACTTGGGTGGCTAACGTTGATCAAAGGAAGGAATCTAATCCGGAAATTCAAGGAGATCACGAAGAACAAGGAGTTGAACTAGTACCTGTGGAAGCTTCGTTCTACAAGGGTATGATTCCATAACTTCTTATTTATCGTTTTAAATTAATAATTTGCATAAAGGATGATCCGGGTAATGGTTTTGTAGAAATTTTTTTAAACTCTGATATACCATGCTTCCGCTAATTTTTGCAATTTGATTGCGTCACGATTTCGTACAAACCCAACACTCATCCCATCATCCCATGCTCCACAGCGCTCTTGTACTCGATCTGTGCTATGTATGATATCAACTCTCAGCTCAAAGTATGTAGGGTTTATCCCTACTCCACCAAGTAGTGGTATACACCATCGATCACCCTCTCAAAAGCTGAACGGAACACATACCCCATCTTGTTCATCTTCCTCTTCTTGCATCTGACCTCATCCTCTAGGTCGTCAGCTCTCTCGTTAGCCGCTTCCCACTTCTCCTTGAAGTAGATCCTATCCATAACCTCCAACTCTAGCTGAGTACGGAGTGCCTCCTTCTCTGTCTTCTCACTTAACTCTCTCTGTTCTACCTCTTCCAGGTTTCCTGCAAGATCCACATTCCTAGCCACCGACTTGTGAAACAAGGTCCCCATCTGGATCCCTGCCTCCATGTGGTATGTAATCTCCACCTCTAACTCCTGCATGGCCAGCTTCCTTTGGTGGTCCTCATTCCTCAACTTCTGGAACTCGGACTCTCTCCCCTGGGCCTCAACCTCCAGCTCCTGCACTCTGCAGTCCAACTCTAGAATATGCTCCCCGTACTCTCCTAGCATATATTCCTCGAGATTAGGCTCGTACGAGTCTTTCATGGGTTCCTCCTCTGGGTCAAACTCTACCTCGATCTCATCCTCATCGTCAGACTCAGACGGTGCAATAGCTTACACAGGCACAGCCTCTAGAGGTGCCTCGTATACAACATGTATATCTCTGGACTCCTCCTCTGTCACTCTACTAGGTACTCCCATGTCTGTCATCCTACAATTACAAACATAAGACAAACAACCAGCAACTCCATTAGAATGTTAAATAAAACATAAGTTCATTGTATAGAATGAAGTTACATTTCATAACACACTAAATCTCTTTGGGAAAAACTCTATATGAGTTATATCCCCTTTCTATCCTCTAAGTTCTCCTAAGTTATAATCTAAGGACACTCGCTCCTAATGTTTATAACTATAGCTCTGATACCAACCTGTGACGCCCCCAAATTTGGGCCACAATGCATCGAATTCGGTTCGTCACGTTCTCACAATAATAACTAAAATTATACAGTCACAGCGAATAATCTAGAATAATATACAATGATTTATTATATTTATTCCCCCAAGTCTCGTAACCTACAGTACTTAATAGATTACATAATAATATCAAATAAAGACTTATTACATAACCCTAGTTAAGTTTAAACATAGTTCTGAATCAGTCTGAATACATTATCATAGTTGTCATAACACAACACCAGAATTTCTAAACATAAAGGGACTAGCTAGTTGGTAGTCTTGCCCTTGCCCTTATCGATGCCCGAAGGTCCACCCTACTCTGCCTTAACTGAAACGTTTTAGGGAAAGCAAAATGAGCACAAATTGCCTAGCAAGTAATATACGATAAGGGTGAAGAGTTTTATAACACAAGTTTGAAATATCAAGGTATAATCTCGCTGATAATCAACAGTTTGAAGAATAACATCATGAACAACGAGCATCAACAATTCTCAAATCAAATCCTTGGAATATGAAATGATGGTTCATTATATATTAACAGATATATATGAATTCAAAGGCAATCAACATATCCAACTGGATAAAATAATTTATACTGAGCAGTCACTAAGGACTATTGAACATCTACTAGAATTATCAATATTAAACTGATAACCCAAAAATAAGTTTGATAGATAATCAGTCTACAATACTCTATGTTATGCATAACACCACAATCATTTTCACGTGTGTGTTGGGCTTCCAACAATATATACACTCCCCTTACCATAAGGGTTATTCAACTCAGTTTTCAAATATTCTGCACCAGTCAAATGGTTTGGACAGTTTTCTAAATATGCATATAGTCTAGTCGAATCAAATGGCATAGACACTTTCACAGTATTTAAGAACAATATTAGGTTCAACATGAATAATAGCTTTCATATGACTTAAATGAAACAAGAGTTTATTTCATAAGCATACTAACTCAATTTAAACGAGTAAGTAAGAAAAACTTGCTTTCAAAAGGATCCATTTCAAAGGTTAGGATACTTGCCATTAACAATACAAGAATGGTTTTAAGGAAACTTGCACAATAAAAGAGTGTAAGTCAGAGAAACTTGCCTTAAGCGTAGTCTATCCACGTAAAGCTAATCAACACTTTCGAATCCTATTATCCTATATTTACATGTATAGGATATTCATTAGCTAAGCACATTCGGTTCATAAGTTTGATATGAACACATATGGTTCTAACTTAATCATATTATCCCTATACGTATGTCATTACGTACTTGCACATATACATAACACAAAATTAGTATACAAGTTATTACGAATTCAAGTACATAGTTATAATATGTATAGTACCAAAACACTTAGTCAACATCATCTTTACTAACTTTAGAATCCCTTTTATAAGTTAAATGTTATCATGTTACTTCATCATCTCATACCAACCTATATCAGTAATGTTCAGACTTCTTATTAGCAGTTTAGATATCATTGTAAGCTAATTCGCACAATCAAAAAAAAAGAAGACTTCATCAGGCCTGTTTTCAGACTGGCGCAGCTGCGCCCTGGCTAAGCCTAGGGACGGCGCAGCTGCGCTGTCCCCTGGCCAGACCAGGGTTGAGCTTTTGCATAGCTGCTTTTGTCCATCACGTAAGTATTTATCGACTCATAGAATATACACATGTTCAATAGTATTGCATGCTTACATAGTCCTTCTAAGTTCAATCTTACATGATATGGTTCAAGATTAACATCTTAAATAATTTAAGACCTTACAACGTCATGAAATCACATAAGCTATCATGTTTGTCATTCAATACATAAGGTTGACAATGATATTAAATAAATCCTTCACTTATTAATCTCACTCTTTAATAAGTTATCACTTCTAATAACAATTAATCAATATAATATTAATTAATCATTTATTAATTCTTTCATCCTTTAAATTATTCAAATCATAATTCTCATTATTGCGCCACACAAGGCTTTCTTCGAGCTTATCGTAAGCTCCACATTTTCCTCAATTAACATAAATTCAATTTGAAGTAATTGAGTTAACTCGTCTCATAACACATAAATATTTATATTCAAATAAATATTCATTTTCATTAATTTATTCATTAATAATATTCAAAAATTCTCGTGTATTACAGTGGTGAATGTTGCTTATATATGCTTATTTATATATAAGTAGTAAAAAGGCCACAGAATAATACAGGTCGAACTGGAATGTAAATATATATATATAGACAGAAAAGTAGTCAACCAAGACTGGAAAGGTAACCCAGTGTGGTGAATGTTGCTTATATATGCATATATATATATATGTATATAAAAGTAGCAAACTACCGCGGATTTGACATCCGGACTTGACAGAATTGAAAAGTTAATATATATACAGTTAAATATATACAAAAAAATGCCAAACCCTGACTGAAAAGATAACCCAGTTCCACGAAGTTGCTCAACACCAAGATGCAAATATATAAAAGCTACTGGAAGCGACGGATCGTCAATCCGAGTTGTAAAAATGCCAGAAAATGCGTTTAGGTACTAAAATGTACCAAAAGTTAACAAAAACGGCCATGGAACTGAGTTCCGGGCATATGTAAAAAATAAAACTTGATATGGAAGTGTATAAAAGTGCGAAGAAGTAATAATAAATTTCTGATCTTAAAAATACTCACAATGGACTGCTATATGGGATTTTTGCCAAATCGTAGGACTTTAAACGTCCAAATCTACCTGTTATTTTTTGATATGTGGTAGTATGTGGGTATATCTACGTGTTAGAGTGAAAAAAATTGGGTTTTAAAGACAAGAAAATGACTGGAAAATGAAACGGGCAGGAATTCAGAGCGTTTTTCTTTTTTTCAAATGAGCTGGGGGTCACCACTTATTTATAGACCCAAAAGCCTCCACTCTACCTGCTGCTGCTGCAGGTAGAGGTACGACTCCACGTGGCTGGGCCCATGTGGTGGGTCCCATTGCATCAAAGTACGTGCACTCCAAGTAATGCGATGTCAGGTTCTAAAATTTCTAACTTTTAATCGGAGCGTCCGTTTGAGGCGTGTTGTACCTTTTCGGAAAGCCCTCGCTGAGAGTGTCACAATGATATGGGATAAAACATTTTTCGGGTAAAGGAAGACGGGTTCACAACCAGGTCTTTGATTCCCCATAATTTATCTGTTGAGCTGTCTTGCGCTGTTTGTACTCGGGATCATTGTTATGGTTCATTCTGACCTTGGTGGCATCAATTTGTCTTGATTTTGACTGAATCGTCTTAGATTTGGTAAAATGACCATTTTCCCCTCCTGGGGTTGCCTTCAGTGTTGGCATGGCCTTCGGTTGACTTCTTGGGGCTGTTTCCAAGACTTAGATCCCATTCGAGTCTATTTGCCCTCAGTGTTGTCTCTGAGGCTGACTTGGTCTCTCCAAGTTTTCTACTGTAGACATTATGATGCTTCAGGATTGTTTTAAAAGTTGACCTGACCTCTTGGGTTGAGATCGGGGCTGACCTGTACTTTCCGGGTTGAGACCGGGATTGATCTGTACCTCCCGGGTTAAGATCGGGGCTGACCTGTACCTCCTGGGTTGAGATCGGGACTGGCCTGTACTTCCTAGGTTGAGACCGGGGCTGACCTGTACCTCCTGGGTTGAGACCGGGGCTTACCTATACTTCCTGGGTTGAGACCGGGGCTGACCTGTACCTCCCGGGTTAAAACCGGGACTGACCTATACCTCCCGAGTTGAGATCGGGGCTGACCTGTACTTCCCGGGTTGAGACCGGAGCTGACTTGTACTTCCTGGGTTGAGACTGAGGCTGACCTGTACCTCCCGAATTGAGACCGGGGCTGACCTGTACTTTTCGGATTGAGACCGAGGCTGACCTGTACTTCCCGGGTTGAGACCGAGGCTGACTTGTACTTCCCAGGTTGAGACCGTGGCTGACCTGTACCTCCTGGGTTGAGACTGGGGCTGACCTATACTTCCTGGGTTGAGACCGGAGCTGACCTGTAGTTCCCGGGTTGAGACCGGGGCTGACCTGTACCTCCCAAGTTGAGACCAGGGCTGACCTGTACTTCCCGGGTTGAGATCGGGGCTGATTTGATGACCCGGTATTGAGATCGGGGCGGATTTGGTGGCCCAATATTGAGATCGGGGTTGATTTGATAGCCCGATATTGTGACCGGGGTTGATTTGATGGCCTGGTATTGAGACCCGGGTTGATTTTACGACCCGATATTGAGACCGGGGTTGATTTGATGACCCGATATTGAGATCAGGGTTGAGTTAATGGCCCGGTATTGAGATCGGGGTTGAGTTGATGGCCCGGTATTGAGACCGGGGTTGAGTTGATTGCCCGGTATTGAGACTGGGGTTGAGTTGATGGTCTGGTATTGAGATCGGGGTTGAGTTAATTGCTCGGTATTAAGACCGGGGATGAGTTGATTGCCCGGTAGTGAGACCGGGGTTTATTTGAGGGCCCAGTATTGAGATCACGGTTGATTTGATGGCCCGGTATTGAGATCGGGGTTGATTTGATTTTTCGGTATTGTGACCGGGGTTGAGCTGATTGCCCGGTATTGAGACCAGGGTTAATTTGAAAAGATAATTTTGCCCTCCTATAGTGTTAGTAACAGTGAAAGATAATTTTGAGTGTCTACATGTGGGATGAACCGTATCTATTTCGACAATGTATCGACAGAATGATTCGACAATGTGTGCTAGAAAGTGAAGTAGAAAGCATATTACAGGAATATCATGCCTCATTATATGGGGACAATATGGGAGTGAAAGAACGGCTGTAAAAGTTCTCCAAGCAGGTTTTTACTGGCCCACCTTATTCAAAGACGCACATCAGTTGGTGAAAAACTGTGATAGATGTCAACGAGTGGGAAATATTTCGAAGCGGAACGAGATGCCACTAAACATAATTTTGGAAGTTGAGGTTTTGGATGTATGGGGAATCGACTTCATGGGACCATTTCCGTCGTCGTTTAATAATTTGTATATCCTGTTGGCAGTCGACTATGTGTCGAAGTGGGTTGAGGCAGTCGCGCTACCAACGAATGATGCGAAGGTTGTACTAAAATTCTTGTAAAAGAATATCTTCACACGATTTGGTACCCCAAGGGCAATTATCAGTGATGAAAGGAGCCATTTCTGCAACAAGTACTTCACCCCTCTCTTGACTAAGTATGGGGTCAAACACAAAATCGCCACTGCCTATCACCCCCATACGAGTGGCCAATCCGAAGTATCTAACAGAGAGGTGAAAAGAATCCTGTAGAAAGTGGTAAACCCGAATCGAAAAGACTGGTGGTTGAAATTAGATGACGCTCTTTGGGCGTATCGGACCGCTTATAAGACCCCGATTGGCATATCTCTATACCAGTTGGTCTATGGTAAGGCGTGTCACCTTCCAGTAGAACTTAAATATAAAGCATATTGGGCGATCAAGAAACTCAATTTTGATCTATCAGTAGTAGGGGAGAGAAGACTTTTGCAAATCAATGAGTTAGATGAATTCCGCCTGCAAGCATACGAAAACTCAAAGTTGTATAAAGAAAAGGTCAAGAAATGGCACGATCAGAAGATGGTGGAAAAAAGGTTCGAACCGGGCCAATCAGTATTTCTATTCAACTCTAGGTTGAAACTTTTTCCCGAAAAACTGAAATCTAGGTGGTCGGGCCCTTTTACCATCAAGACAGTGTTTCCACACGGGGCCATTGAAGTGTACGGCCAGGATTCGTCTAAAACCTTCAAAGTCAATGGTCAGCACTTAAAGCACTACTGGGGTGGTGATCTCGATCGCCAAGCAACCTCAATTGACCTCGCCGATCCAGTTTACCAAAAGGGAGTAGTCAGGCTGAAAGACTCTAAAACAAGCGCTTGATGGGAGGCAACCCTAATCACTTTTTTATTTTAAGTTTTGAAAGTTGTTTGTTTAGATTTCATTAAGTAAAGTAGTAGTAGATTAGAACGCGTCATAGAGTAGAAAGTGTGTCCAATTTTTGAGTTAACATGGATACTAAGTGTGTGTATGAGTTTGATTGCAGGAGCGGACTAGAAATGAGCACAAGAACATCAAAGGACCAAATTACTCATATGTTATGATTACGGGAGGAGGTGCCAAGAAAATAAAAAAAAACTATGCAGGAAATCCCATCTGCGTCCCGGCGAAGATTCTAAGCTTACAAATCGCGCCTAGGCACAAACTGGCCCACAAAGTGTGCCCCAACGTATTTTACAAAGGAAAATATGCGCCCCGACTCAGACCCCTCTGGTCAACTGCGCCCCGGCGCATTTTAAAGAACAAATTTCTGCGCCCCGGCGCATGTCACTTTTTCCTATTTTTAAAAACACGATTTCGGCAGTTACAAAACCCATCCTAACACAACTCTACACCACTCCCCCAACCAAAAACAATGAGGAACACCATTTTTGAGCGAACTCCAACCCACACAATCTTCAAGTACAAATTCAAGGGTTCTTCACCAAAGATCATTACTTTCCACCATCTAGGGTTCCAATGAATTCATTGTCAAAGGATAGAGGGGATTTCTTCGCAACAACACCACCACACCCTTGAGATTTCGTCAGAAAATTACAGGTAACATTAATTTGTGGGATCTTGACAACTATCTTTCACGTTCTTCACTAGGGCTTGGACAATCTACCAATTGGGCATAACAAGTTATGTTTGGGGGTAAGATAATCAAGCACTAACAGTTTTCACACCAAGTGTTCGACAAAAGGTCTCAACAACCACTTCTTCATCCAATTGCAAGTTAGAGGCATATTATCGACACAATGACTTCCGGACAGCAAAAAAGGCAACATGGGGAAAGTTCATCCACCCCTTCTCGGTAATTTGACAAACGAAAATTCTTGAACGCAGAGACGGCGGAGCGATTCGAATATTTATCAGGTAAGTCATTGGCACCAGAGCGTGGCTTGGTGCCAGACAAATTTAATGGGGCTATGCTTCAACAGATTCACGAGAGGCGATGGGAAACGTTCAAGGCACAGCCGAAAGCCGCCGTGGGGGCGATGGTGAAAGAATTCTATGCCAATGCCCCCGATAAATCACCATTTTTTTCTTTCGTGAAGGGTAAGATAGTACCATTCACTGTGCAGGAGATCAACGACTACTACAATCTGCCACAAATAACTTGTTCGTACTCGACCCTCAAGGAATGCGGAGCGAACTATGAGCAGATTTTGACTGAGTTGTGCAAGCCGGATACTACATGGTCGTCAAATATATCTCACTTTCAGACTGGCCATCTCAGTTTATATGGGAAGATATGGCATTCGTTCTTGTGTGCCAAATTGCTACCCTCTACACACACGAGCGATGTCACGAAGGAGAGAGCGGTTCTGCTATATACCATTGTAAAGACCGATCGATTGATGTGGGCCGCCTTATTCATCACAATATTTGCCAAAATCTGCGGGGACCAGTCCAGGGCGGATTGCCTTACCCATCGCTAGTTTGTACATTATGTGCCCATGCAAGGGTACAATGGAGCACCACGGAGCCTATCCAGCAGCCTCTATTGTGTTTAGATTCAAATTTGATTCAACGGTACAGATGCTGGAAAAGAGGGCATTCGTACCCACGCGGCCTTGGTTTTACATTCTCCGATTCTGAGGATAATGAAAAGGCGAATGCACAGGATGCAAATTTTATTGTGGAAGAAGAGCAAGAACATGAACAAGCCGGGACTTCAACCTCGTCCCACATAAAAGCAACTTTTAGTTTTTAATTCCAGAATATGCAGCAATACTTTGATCAGAGACTCCACGGGTTAGCCGCCAGGCAGGACCATATGTTTGCTACCCATAATGAATTCAACGAGTCTCTAGCAGCTGCTTTTGCCCGATTGAATACCACCGGTGAAGATTTTCAATTCCTAGTCCCACAGCCATTACCAGCTTTTCTCCCTATACCACCTGTTGAGGACCCGGTTGACGACCCACCTACCGAGGATCCACCGGTCGAGCATGTCGCTTGATCGCTCAGGGCAGTCCTCGAACTTTAAAATTATATATCCAATGAGGACATTGAATATTTTAAGTTTGGGGGTAGAATTAGTCATTTAGTTAGTTTGCATGATTAGTTAGTTGCATATTAGAGTAGTTCATTTTGTATGTTAGTTAATTGCATTGTAGATTAGAGCATATTGTTATTAGTGTAGAATTTACATTAGTTATATAGTATATATTGAAAAAAATATATAAAAATAAAGAAAATCCCAAAAATATGTTTCCTTTGCATTTAGGCATATAGGTTGCATGAGTTTAAGCAATGGATTGATCTGTATTTAGCTCGGCCAATGATAGGAGTGGTATTACATGTTAACTCGAACAGCGTGAAGATTAATGATGAGTTCTAATGTTAATCAAGATGAAAGTCTGATTCTGTCTGAAACTTGTGTAACTGGTTAGCACGTAGAGTTTAACTGTTCTAGTCAACTTAGATTAAGGGATTATAACTTGTTTCTGGGGGTAAAATCTTTGTTAAATTTTGATGACATTGATATACTGACAGTAAAGGTTTAAAAGTAAGTAATAACTCGAGTTTGGGGGAGTCATTGGGGTGAAAGAAAATAAAAAAATAAAAAGGAAAGAAAGTAGAAAATTGAGAAAAAGAGAAAAAAAAAGAGAAAAGAATAGACACATTGACTAGTTTGTGTTTGTGGCCTTTGTAACTTGAATAAGTAAGCCCATGGGGGTGTTTTTACACCTAGCGCCCTAAAATCATCTAGTTTAGGAGTCGTTGGTCGAACGTTCACTAAATGGGTAACCTTGAAAAGCCTAATATATTCGAGCATTGCACAGTCAATTGTGAACGCGGGATGGAGCGTAAAACGCACCCGTGAATGAAATTTATGAAAACTGAGCCTCCTTTGAAATCCCTGAATTCGGTAATTACTATGTTTGATCGGTTTTATCATGATTACAGGATAGTTAAAATAGGACTGACATTTTCCCTCTAAGAAGGTTGTTATGAGATGCTTTTGAATTGTTGGTAATTAGAATGGTTAACGAGCACACACGCACAACATGGGTGATGAAGGATTTGGATTGACTGATTGATTACGGATGAACTGTACATTGATTTGAATTATTGTTTGAGTATCTTATGATATCTTTGAGGCATATGTTGAACATCATATTGATCTATTACTGGATTCGTAGGCAGGTAGGAAGTAGGTCATGCATATGCATACATATAGATACTTTGTTTGTTATTTTTATTTTTTTTATTTTCACTTGAGGACAAGCGAAATCGTAAGTTTGGGGGTATTTGATAAGTAGGTTTCATACCTACGAATTGATGTCATTTAAACTTAAGATGTTGCTACTTCAAGTACATTTTAGGTTCTTTTTCATGCATGTGCATTAGTTTTTGTGTAGGGACTGGTCAGGACGAGAAGCGAAAGGAAAGGAGGCTTACAATGAAGAAATTAGCATTGGTGCTGCAATCTGCGCCGGGGCGCATGTTCATAGTTCTAAATCATTGCCTAGGCGCATGTGCTCCGGGGCGCGCTTTCAAAGAGTAAAACTGCTCCGGGGCGCAATTCCGGCATATTAGATTTGGCTTCCTTATTCGAGTAGGATTCTGGTTGAAAGTTGGCTGCAGTTTTGGCTCGCGACTAGGAGATTATATAAGGCTCCAGAGAGGCATATAACAGATATACTTAGACATAAATAAACCCTAGTTCGGGAGATTTGACACGTGAGGAGGATCGAAATAAAGCGGAACACGAAGAATGCAAGGCGAGCGTGGAGACGAGTAACAATACGATTTCAGATTCTATTATCTCTCTTCATCTTTATCTTGTATTCAGAATGTTATACACTTTGTGGATTATGGTTTTTGCTTCATTTATGATGAACTAATTCTATTTAAGCTTATAACGAATCTTATTATGTAACTAAGGATTGATTTGCTTTCAAGTTAGCTTATGAAGATTATTTCCAGGGTATTTACTATGGTTTGTGTGTAACTTATGTATTTGTTTGATCACCAATTACCTGTTATCCCATATGAATTCGAGAGATGACATATAGGATTGGAACTAGCCATAGTGACGTATGTTTGTGATTTCTACTATTAGTTGGAATTCATAATTCATGTATAGGATAGAGATATCTATGCATCATGCGTAATCTAAAGAGAACTTGATATTAAACCTTCTTCAATTATAATTCACATAGAGATATAGTGAGTTAGTTAATTAAGGTGTCTTGCTTAATTCTATCGTTTATGGATTTGAGTGAGTATGGATGTAATGCTTTGAGAGATGGTTATATCTACTTTAGTGTTCTTGATTAATAATTTGGAATAATTGCCATAAACTGAAGGAAAGTATATTGTCCGAAGTGAACTAATAAGTGAAGTTATAGGCTTATTTCTCTGAAAACTTTTTAAATTCCTAGATTAATGTTAATTATAGTCTGAGTAGTAGTTTCTTATAAAAAATCATCATTTAATCAGTGGTTTAATAAAATTGAAATAATACAAAATTGGTAATTGTTTGAATAAATTGTGATTATTGTCTCTGTGGGTACGATACTTGATCTTATCATTATATTATGTGTTGATCACGTACACTTGCGTGTAGCGCATATAGATTTTACCCAACAACTCACAATATTGCCAACTTTTTTAATTGTATCATATCAAATAATATCAATTACTGTGTCTTGACAATTATTGATTTAATAATGTGACATACTGTGCAGTTGTTACTGTGATAATTATTGAATCAATAATATAAAATATTATGCAATTATCACTGTAGCAATTATTGAATCAATAATATGAAAAACTATGTTATTACTACTGTAGTAATTATTGAATGAAATATTGAGTAACTTCTTACGTAAGAATCAATAATCAAAGATATTGTGCAATACCGTGTACTACTGTGGAATAACGCATATTACTGTACTTTTATCACCGGATATTTAAAAAGTTAACGGTAAAAGTTTTGCCGTCAATTTTTAAAAAGGTTATTTCTATCGCTTTTTATATCCGACAGTTATTCCGTTGTGGGGCCACCAATGATTGGTTATTTCAGCGTCGTCGTACGAATATTTCCCGACCAAACAAATATTCGTAATAAATATTTACATGCATGATAAGGAGAAAATAAGTGCATGATAACCAAAAAAAAATTGGAGGCCTCATTGGTGTCTTCATCGGCACAACTCAGCTTTCCCCCGAATAAATTCAGGGCTCAACATACCCCCTAATAAATTCAGGGCGTGAGACCACTTGAGCATAGAGGAGTTTACCAGGACTCGAATCCACGTTAATGGAGACTAATGTTTGATTTCCCACCAATCCACCACCTCAAACGATGATAAAGTACAACAATATAAATATATTAACATTTATTAAATCAACACCTTACTACAAACAATTTAAATTCTATTAAAATTTGAGATCAACACCAAAACATATTTACCTCGAATAACATATAAACCAACTAACAATTTATTATTCATTCAAGGTGTCCTTATTTATCGCATTGAATCAAAATTCATATTCCAAAACTTATAAGTTAATAACAAAACTTAAGAAACCCATATATGATAATTTATTTTTAAAACGTCAATACACTATTATGGTATTACCACCATTAACTAAAACTTATTTGTCAAAATAATTAATTTTACCAGCAACTAGACTTCAAATACTCCAATTTAGCCTCAAGAATCATCAAAATCAGATTTAAAATCATTAAGTTATACATTTTTAATCATTACAGCATGTTGCTAAATATTCTGTTACAAAAATTCTAAATCACTCACCTCTTGAAATTCATAAAAAATCATATGTTAATCTTTAACGGTTCAAAATTTGAGGACATATACTTAAGTTATATATGTATAACATATCTAAACATTATAACGATCCAACGGTCGGATTAAGAATTATAAACCAGGCAATATGGCTTAAGAAAACTGATTGTTTTAATTATATGTCTTTCGTACCAGTTTCATTCAAACAGTCACAACGAAAAATTCACAAAGAAATTTTGGATGATTCTAATTTCTCTGTTTAGCTTACTTTTAGGGCTTTCTTTTGATATAAGTCTCATCTCCTAACTCATTATACACAAAGAGTTATGCATTTTACAAAATCAAGTAGTAAACTAACTTTTCTGAATTTTTTAGATTTCGTTTTTCATTTGATTTCTTGGTTTCTTTCGTTTGATTTCTTCTTTATACAAGTTTAATCTATCATAAATAAGTATAACATGTCATCTTTTTATAAAACTTAATAACCATATATAAAAATCAAAGTATAAATTAAAACATACCTTTATTAATTTCTTCTTTCCTTTTCCTTCCTTCTTCTGCAAATTATCTTTCTCCAATTTTCTCTCCCCTATTCGCTCAAAATTTTGGGGAAGTGCGGAAGTATCCCCTCAAGAATGGTTGATGGTTGCCTTATTAGGCCAACATCTCCATGTCCCACTCAAATGTCATTAGCCAATCACAAGATATGTAGGTAAGGAAAATAAGGAATGTTTTGGACCATTAGGAAAAATGAGTTCAGCATTCTTACCACATGTTGCTGCAATCAGCCGCCTCCACCATAGCCCACAATTTTATTATCTCCACTTTTAATTACTCACTTATCCATTTAATTGTCCATTTAACCATTTTGACTTGTAAAAAAAATTTACCTTTTCATGAAATTTGAGGTATTATAATTTAAAAATAATAATCATAAAGAAAATTAGACTTTCTTTCATAAAAGTCGGGTTCTTACAGTCTCCGCTAATATCATAGGTAGGATGGTACGACCCTCCCTGAGAGCACTAACTACTATGATTAGGACAATGTCCAGATGATCCATATACTCGGGCAGCCCGCCACTCATCCTCAAAATGGAAAAATCTCCTAAGTGTAGTAAATAGTTGTCTAGCGATCCAAAACGGTTTATCATAAAATCCAGGGACACCACATGCCCTGAGGTAATCCTGTCCAAAACAACAGTGCGTAGCAAATCGGTCAAGGACATAAACTGCCGCCTCAA
This sequence comes from Panax stipuleanatus, assembly GCA_020205555.1. Lineage (NCBI taxonomy): Eukaryota > Viridiplantae > Streptophyta > Magnoliopsida > Apiales > Araliaceae > Panax > Panax stipuleanatus. The sequence goes on from CM035122.1 coordinate 50,712,305, forward strand.
CTCTCCAACAACTACCTTAGCACAAGGCTGGTCCAGTGGGAAGTCTGTGATGCGCTCATACTCCTCTAATGTAGGAGTCAACTAATATGTCCCAAACCCGAAGACCTGTCTCTCAAGAATATAGCATGATAACATGCCCTCCACAAAGCCCACTGGAACCTGGAATGTCAGGAGGGCCATGGAATGTCCCAACATGCGATCAACTGCCACTCAATCTAAAGGGGGCAGACTATCATACTACGACCTCAAAGATGTGGCTATCAAAGTAGGAGGACTATGCTCGATCCTGGTAACAGTGGATGAAGACATCTGTAGAACTAAATCATGAGACCATCCAGGGGTCAATGTTAAACTCATCAATATACATGCATATCCATGACATATAATGCATGCTTCATGATAAATGATAATATGATGCAATAAATATAAGGCATTATACATACATTCCTAAATACATCATCATCTAATAAAGATTAAATACATCATCTCTGTCTAAAAACTAAAAATAAAAAGTATAGGGAAATGGGGCACATCCGCCCAATATCTAATAGAGGCCTATCAAAAGAGATGACGAGCCTATCAAAAGAAATCTATGATATCTGTATCTAGCCGATCAACCTACTGTAACTCCTCCTGAGTCACCGTATCTCTACCAGAGGGAATATCGGGTCGATACAGAGGGGGATCTGCTTCAGTAAAGTTGTGAGAATATAGGCCACCTAAGGGGCCAGCACCAGAGCTGGATGGATCAAATAAATCTTCCTCCTATGGATCTCTATCCAGATGCTTGATGAAAAAATGTGCCCGGTCCAATCGCTGAGTCAAGCTGGTAATCTGCTCCAAATGAGTGGGCTCTCTAAGACAGGCAATCTTGTCTGTCATCATCACGGACCCGGGAACCATGTCCGTCAAGAATTGAGTGGCGCGGGTCTGAGCCCTAATCGTGCGAAGAGTCCATTCAACGATCAAAGGCATCCTGAGTGTAAGGACCCTCCGATAATGTAAGGCCGTCTAAGCCCACCAAGGGAATCTCTATAATCGGTTGAGATAAAGACCAATGGCGTCTAGCAGAAGGAAGATATGGAATAAAAATATCTTCTGTAGTGCTCCTGATAGCATGCTCTCCCAAGTAGAGCTCCCAGCCTCCCTCCGTCAAGAATGGGATCCGACGAGTGGATAATATTTACTCCATCTCAGTCAAAAAACCATTCTGAAAACCAACTGTTAGATGATCGGGGGTATAAGGAACCCATGTAACGACATCGGCTGTTAGCAACTCTAGCTGCAAACGGGAATGAGTAAACCCCTTCGCCAAAGAGACCTCTGCCAAGGTGGAATAATGTCATCGTCGTCCCCGCGAATAGGTCTCCAGACCTAAAGTAGTAACTGGGCATAGGCAAGGGAGCTTGTCATATGCCCAAAACTAGAAATGTAAAGATCAAATATCCTCAATGATAAAGATTGACAACCCAAACGAGGGGAAATGAAAGGTAAATGAGAAATTACTCACCAGCAAAAATGGGTAAAAGCCTAGCCAAGCCTCTGTCACGCCCTCTGAGCGTAGGCGCATCCCTCGAAGGAAGTAGGCAAATGTGAATAAGCCCTAGTCAAAATCTCTGATGTGGTCCACATCACGAGTGGCGCTGACCAATGCAAAAGAAACCGTCGAGAAATTATTCGCTAGGAAACAACCCCTGATGATGACCAAGAACAATCACCGAAGGATGCGATCTCTATCCCTCTGATCAACAAACAGAGGCTCGGACAAAACTTTGTTCACAACATCAATACTCAAAGGGCCAGAACGGACAGCCCGACCCTTAAGGGCCATAGCAGGGACTCCCAAGAGGGATCAAACTGCAGCTGGTGAAATGTTAGCCACTAAAGGCACCAGCTCTCCTATAAACTTCATCCTAGTGATAAATTGTCAGTCCATCAGTGTCATCATCACCTCACAGTTCATTAGATGAAGTGACTGGGTCTGGTGAAATTAGCTTTCAAATAAAGCCCTCAGATAACCCCACGGGCAGCGACGGGGTGGAATGTTAAAGAAGGCCTCAAAGCCCCAAGAGTGGATAATGGCCTGATACTCTGGATGAAGGGTCCGGTACAAAGAGTGAATACTGAACCAGTTCCCCCTGGGTTGAGTAAAGTCGAGAACCTACATTAAGTTCAAAACCAAGATCAAACCATTGTCCCAAAAGTGGAAAAAAAAGAAAGGAAAAAATAAAAATTGATATTACCTCGTTCGCGTGAAGATAGATTGACGAATGACGTCTCAAGTCATCCAACAAATATAGAATCATCACACTAATAGCTGGAAGCTCCCGCACGGAGTAGAAGAATAAGGAGCAGGATCCTAAACCGGAACATCATCCTCCTCGTCCATAGCCTCCGTCCCATCCACCTGAATGGGACGAATCACTGACTCGGTCAACTGACAAGGCTGCCAGGTCGGACGAGGCAAAGAGACATCAAAAGCCCTCCTCCTCACGTCTGAGGAAACACGATGAGAGCTGCTCGGTCTATCGGGGTCCATAACCTGAACAAAATCTCTAAATTACCTCAGAAAGGGTGAGGTAAGCTTCAAAATTAAAGCCATTAAATTCCAATCATTTCATCATGCATAGCCTATGTGAAAACATGCATTAGTTTAACATACTTCCCTAGTAGAGTTAAATTACATGCATATTAAATGCCCAGAATTGTGAACTTTTTTCTCTAGAGCCTCCTTTATAAAATGGACTATCCGCATGCATATAGGCATGACTAGGTAGCCATTCAGTAGTGCACCAACCCAAAATCATGAGCATTTCATATATATGAAAAACATTAAAATTAAATTCACAATGGTAGCTAAATTACCATGTGTATTTTTATTTGAAAATCCATGCTCATTTGTCCTCAAACAGGATGAATAAACCAGTCAAAAAGGGTTCAAATTGACTGTCCAAAAAATAAAAAAAATTTATACCGAAATGTTCAGCATAGTAAAATACACATATTTACTAGGTCTGTTCATTTTTATTAAGTCATTTATGCATGCATATTTGATACATTGCGTTTAAACTCATAATGCATGAAAACTAACATTCTAACAGTCAAAACTTGAAAAGAAAGGATGTAAACGTTACCAGCATTATGCAGAGCGTTTGTACGGTGACGGATTTCATGAAAAGCAACCCGAACTAAGTAGATCTGAGAGAGAATTTTGGATTTTTCAGAAGGTTTCAAGTTAAAAATGATTTTTCAAAAGGCCAAGGGGTATAAATCCACCCGCAGTCTGCCACGAGTCTACCTACGACAGCTGCAGGTAGACCTGCGACAACCTAGGGTGGGTCCCACCCCCTCTACATCGATTAAATTTGAGTTATAGTGGGGTCCCCTAAGGTTAAAAAGTCAAATCAGCAAAAAAGGTTCTGCGCGATTAAGCAAAAAGGGCCTGAAACCCTGAAACGGGACGTCAAATTTTGAAGTTTGAAAATCCTCTATAAATCGTTGGTAACAGCTCCAGCGTAGCATCGGAGAGGGATCCGATGATTCAAACTGTTGGTGCTAGCTCCAACGTAGCATTGGGAAGGGTCAGGTTATGAAAGTCATTAAGAACTATTTTAATAAAGATCTGAGTACTTGACAGTGTGAACCGTTGGCGACGATCCCAGCGTAGCATCGGGAAAAGGTCGATGTTGTAAACTGTTGAAAGCTACTTCCGTCCAGATCAGTGAATTTGACGTTACAAGTCACCGGCATCAACCCAGCATGGCATCCGAAAAACCTGGCAAGAACGATCATGGAAAACTATCTTCATCGAGAAGGACCGATGATGGTATTTGTTTTAAAAGAAATCTCCAGCTGAGACATCAAATCAGTTCAGTCGACCATTATAAACTACCGTTCGAGTAAGCATCAAGGTGGAGGTTCGGTGATGGTCAACCCTGTAAACTACCATTCAAGTAGTCATCAAATCAGTTCAGTCGACCATTATAAACTACAGTTTGAGTAGGCATCGAGGAGGTTTGGTGATGGTCAACCCTGTAAACTACCGTTCGAATAGGCATCAAATTAGTTCAGTCGACCGTTATAAACTACCGTTCGAGTGAGCATCGAAAAGGTTCGTAATTACCTTTTAAATTATAAACAATTTATAATTTATAATCAATTAAACCACATTCATGCATTTATAATTACACGATTTATAATTAATCATGTATTTATCAATTAATTAAACTATAACATGTATTATAATTACACAATTTATAATTAATCATGTAATTATCAATTTAAAATCCACAATTAAACATGCATTTATTAAATTATAATTACATAAATTATAATTTAAATTAACTTCTAATAAATCAACCTTTATTCATTATAATTTAACAAAATTATAATTTAAAATAAACATTTACTTTTGATTATAATTATTTAAATTATAATCATATATCACATTTAAATAACAATTCAAATCATACTTTAAGGTTTTCAAACCTATTTTCTTTTCTAAATATAAATTTGTCAAATTTATGTTAACAACATGTTGTAGCAACTAGATACATGCTCACTGTCATAGCATAATTAAACTAGGTTTAAAATCAACACTACACAATTAGCTAACCTTCACTTCCTAAGCACTGTGACCGGCGCAGCTGCGCAGCCAGCTGCCCTATAACCGGCGCAGCTGCGCAAGGAAGAATTCTGGGATAGGCCAGTGGCTCAGCTGCGCTGCTCTTGGCCTTGCTGCCGGCGCAGCTGCACAGCAACTCGGCCAGACACAGACAGCCACGGCCCCCTGTTTAACCGACCAACCTAAACAAGCCAACAACGCCAAAAATACAGTACTATAGACTCTGTAAAACATATATACGCTATTACACATATATAAAGCATGCTTCCAAAATCCAAAATCATTTAAACAATGATAATCACAAGTTTTTAAAATCCAATTTGGCTATTTTCATGAAAACTCATATTTTTCTCAAAATAATCTACTATAACTATTTCTCTCCATCAATTCGAACTTATATACATGCATTACATACGAAGTTGAAGATAGCATCCAGAAATTACTTAATAAGCATATTAACACATACCAATTGCATGAATTTCTCAATTAAAATTAACCACACTCATGAAATTCCATATGAACTCATATAAACATGAATTTTCTGTTAAAAATATATTTCTACAGTAATTTGATTTCTGAAAATCCTCTTATATCATACAATTACCACAATCAACACATGGATACCATACATATATATAAAATTCATGATTACATAATTTCATGAAATTCACAGAAAACTAAATTTACAGAAACTCAAAACAATGAAGAACAACTAATCACAATTCTTTAAAACTATAAAATATTAATTACCTTTTTGATGATTGGAGAAGAATACAATGACTAATTCTAGCATTCACAAGTTTCTTCTTCCTTCTCTTCTCTAACTTCTCTGCTCTTCTTTTCTCTTTTTGTTCTTAGCTTTACAGACTAACTTCTAATCTAACATAGTATAGATATATTATAACTGATATAATATACGTATACTAATGATATATATGTAACTGTTAATTACTTAATATATATAATAAATACATTTATTATATAAGTTACAAAATTCAAAAAAACACAATGCCTTGTTTGGCAAAACAATGTTATTTTCAAAAACAGATTTTTAATGCTAAGGTATTGTTTGGTAACAGTTTATTTAAAAATAGCTTTTGATAGTTAGGGCCCTGTTTGGTAGAAATAGGTTTAAAACAATTACAAGGGCCTTGTTTGGCAAAATAATTTAAAACCTTTTCTTTATTTTAACAAATCATTTAACACATACTTTAATGTCACATTTTATGTCACATTTTAATTAATTAAATATTAATCAACTAATTTAATCAATTAAAATTTAACATCAATTAATCACATAAAATTGCCACATAATTATAATTACTCGCTAATTATAATTCATGCAACACTTCATCACATATCTCATCTAATTTAATTATCTCAATTAAATTAGAATTATAATATAAAATTAATATATATACATATCAATTAAATAACATTCATTAAATTAATATGTAATACTCAATTAAATCATTTCCATAATTTACTTAATCTATTTATTTACTCAATAAATAATTCACATAAATATTTATTTAATTCAATAAATATTTAAAATTAAATATAAAATCTCAGTCGTTACAATCTTCCCTCCTTAAAAGGATTCTGTCCCCAGAATCACACATAAAATTTCTCGTCTATTACATTCTTCCCTCCTTAAAAGAATTATGTCCCCAGAATCAGTATATAAGCAGTTACGCACAACTAAGCAAATAAATGCGGATAAGATTTTATCATAACATCTTCGAGTTCCCACGTAGCTTCTTCAGCACTGTGGTTCCTCCAGATTACCTTAACATAAGGTATCACTTTATTCCTACGTACTTGTTCATTTCTATCAACTATTTGAACAGGCACTTCTTCATATGATAAGACTTTATCAAATAGCAAAGGTTTATATTCTATTACATATTTATAATCGTGCTTGTAAGGTCTTAACACAGAAATATGAAATATATTATGTATATTCTCAAGCTCCGGAGGTAATGCAATCTCGTAAGCTACCTCGCCCACCTTTCGTAATACCTCAAAAGGTCCAATAAATTGGGGACTCAGCTTCCCCTTCCTACCGAATCGAATCTTCCCCTTCCAGGGAGATACTTTCAGGAACACGAAACTTCCTGACAATAATTCTCGGTTCTATCGATGTAAATCGGCATACTTCTTCTATCTGTCTTGAGCAGCAACTAATCTCGTTCTGATCAGCTTCATAATTTCAGCGGTTTGTTGTACCAATTATGGTCCCAAAAATTGATGTTCACTGACTTCATCCCAGCACAAAGGAGTTCTACATTTTCTGCCGTATAATGCTTCGTAAGGCGGCATGCCTACACTCGCATGATAACTATTGTTGTAGGCGAACTCCACCAACGGTAGATGATCCTCCCAGCTTCCTTTGAAGTCCATCACACAAGCTCTCAGCATATCCTCAAGCATTTGAATTGTTCTCTCGCTCTGTCCATCAGTTTGAGGATGATACGCTGTACTCATTCGCAATTGCGTTCACATACATTCTTGCAAACGCTTCCAAAAATTAGACGTGAAACGTGGATCTCTGTCAGACATAGTCGACACCGGAACACCATGTCGAGAAATAATTTCCTTCACGTAGAGCTTCGCTAGTTTATCCAGGTTGTACTTAACCCTGATCAACAGAAAGTGGGCTGACTTCGTCAGTCGATCCACTATAACCCATATCGCATCAAATCCCTTCTGAGTCGTTGGAAAACCTACCACGAAATCCATCGTGATGTGCTCCTACTTCCACTCTGGAATTTCTAACAGTTGTAGCAAACCACTCGGTCTCTGGTGTTCTGCTTTGACTTTTTGGCACGTTAAGCATTTCGCAACGCATTCAGCAACGTCCCTCTTCATATTCGGCCACCAGAAATGATGCATGAGATCCTGGTACATCTTCGTACTCCCAGGGTGAATAGAATATCTAGAACTATGAGCTTCGCTCAGAATCTCCTCTTTGACCTCTGGTACTGGCGGTACCCAGATTCTACCTTCAAATCGTAACAGACCTTCATTATCGATCTTGAACTTGAACTCTTCGCCATCAGTTAACCTCTTCCGAATCTTTTCACATTCTTCATCATGAAGTTGTGCTTCTTTCACCTTATCTACTAGAGTAGAACCATTGGTTACTTGAAACAACATCTCATCCGATTCTTTCAGAAACTTCACTTCCAACTCCAATCTAGCCATTTGTTCTATTAACCGATCCTGATCAGTTAACACGTTCAGCTTCTCCCGACCTTTTCTGCTCAAAGCGTCGGCAACAACGTTAGCTTTTCCCGGATGGTAAAGTATCTCACAATCGTAGTCTTTAATCAGCTCTAACCATTTTCTTTGGCGCATGTTCAAATCCTTCTGGGTAAATATATACTTCAGACTCTTGTGATCTGTGTATATTTCGCACTTCTCTCCATATAAGTAGTGCCTCCAAATCTTTAGGGCAAACATTACTGCCGCCAATTCTAGATCATGGGTCGGATACCCCTTCTCGTAATCCTTCAGCTGACGTGACGCATAGGCAATGACTTTGTCGCTCTGCATCAATACACAGCCTAATCCTTTATGTGAGGCATCGCTATATACTACGAAATTCCCCGAACTATCCGGTAAAGACAATACAGGCGTAGTACTCAGCCTCTTCTTCAGCTCTTGAAAACTCTCCTCACACTTCTCTGTCCAAACAAATTTATCTATTTAATGAGTCAAATTCGTCAACGGAGTTGCGATTCTAGAAAATTCTTGGATAAATCTACGGTAATAACCAGCCAATCCCAAGAAACTCCTCACTTCAGACGGCGTCTTTGGCTGATCCCAATTTATAACAGCCTCAACCTTCGACAGATCCACCGAAATACCATCCTTGTCGATCACGTGGCCAAGAAATTGCACACGTTCCAAACAGAATTCACATTTCAAGAATTTAGCGTAAAGCTTTTCTCGTCTCGGGGCTTCTAAGGTTAGTCGTAAGTGTTCAACATGTTCCTCCTCGGTCTTGGAATAAACCAGGATGTCATCTATGAACACTACCATGAACTTGTCCAGAAATGGCTTGAACACCCTGTTCATTAAGTCCATAAATGCAGCTGGGGCATTCGTGAGACCAAATGACATCACCAAGAACTCGTAATGACCATATCGAGTCCTAAAAGCCGTTTTCGGTATATCTTCCTTCCTCACCTTTAACTGATGATACCCGCTTCTCAAATCGATTTTCGAGAAGTACTTCGCACCCTTCAGTTGATCAAACAAGTCATCGATCCTAGGTAAAGGATACCTATTCTTGATTGTAACTTTATTCAACTCCCTATAATCAATGCAAAGATGCATCGACCCATCCTTCTTCTTCACGAATAAAACAGGCGCTCCCCGCGATGAAACGCTCGGTTGGATATACTTCTTGTCTAGCAGTTCTTGCAGTTGAACCATCAGTTCCTTTATCTCGACTGGAGCCATTCGGTACAGAGCCTTCAAAATCGGAGCAGTTCCCAGTGCTAGATCGATCACGAACTCTGTCTCCCTATCTGGCGGAAGTCCTGGCAAATCGCTCGGAAAAATGTCCACAAACTCCTTAACTACCGATATTTCCTCCACCTTTGGGCTTTCCTTACGCGTATCTACTATGTAGGCTAGATATCCTACACAGCCTTGCGTCAAAAGTTTCTTGGCTTACATAACCGTCAGACAACTCGCTTGTCTAGGCGATTTGCTACCATAGAACACCAACTTCGACGGAGTCGTAAGGTTCACCGACTTCTTCTGACAGTCGATTACCGCCCCATAGTTGAACAACCAATCCATACCTAGTATAACGTCGAATTCCCCAAGTTTAATCGGAATCAAATCTACTCTAAGTTCCTGACCCTTAATGTCCAGTCTATAGTTCTTATAAATGCTCCTAACAGAAATAACTTCCTTATTTGCAATCTCTATGTTCAAAGGGTAAATTAACTCCTCTACAGGTAAGTCTAGGGTTTTAGCAAAATCATCAGATATGAATGAACAAGTAGCAACCGAATCAAATAATACATATACATTTATACTATTGACCGGAATAATACCTGACACCACGTCCTTTGATTGCATAGCATCCTGCACCGTCATATTGAATGTCCGTGCAGTGGGTCGAACAGCTTGCAATGGTACAGCAATAGTAACGGTATTGCCGCTTCCATTCCCTCCGTTCCCTGTTGACCCTGCAGACAGCTTCTTCGGGCAGTTGCGAGCCATATGATCTTTGGATCCACATGTAAAGCAAGCTCCCTTCTTCGGGTTTGGGCAATTAGGCGCCATGTGGCCTTCCTGACCACAGTTGAAGCACACCCGCTTCCCCTTCATGCACACGCCAGTGTGATTCTTACCGCATGTAGCACATGCTTTGAACTTCCTCTTCTGCTGACTTCCTTGCTGACTCCTAGCAGAGGTGTTACCATTCCATTTCCTTTTCTGGTTCACAGCGCTGCTATCCCCAGTCTTGGTTTCTACCTCATTCTTCTTCTTCTTCTCTTGGTTGAACTTCGTCACCGCTTCGCTCCCTCCTTCAGCAAGTATGGCTTTCTCCAGTATCGCTGCAAAGGTATTCAGCTGGAACATGGAAACCTTGATCTAGAGCCAGGGCTTCAGTCCCCGTTCAAACCTCCTCGCTTTCCTAGCGTCAGTGCTGACCTGGTATGTATCGAACCTAGCCAACTCGTTAAACTTAGCGGCATACTCGGACACCGTCATCCCTCCTTGCTTAAGTTCTAGGAACTGGACCTCCATCTAGTCCCGCGAAGTCACTGGGAAGTACATCTCGTAGAACATCTCTTTGAAACGTTCCCACGTTATGACTCCATCTCTAGTCTTATTCGCCTGCCACCAGAAGCTAGCATCTGACTTCAACATAAAAGTCGCAAATGTCATTTTCTGGTCTTCACTGACCCTAGCCACGTCAAATACATTTTCTATTTCCATAATCCACGTCTGAGCATCTATAGGGTTTGTCGATCCCTTAAATTCAGGCGGTCCTACTGCCTTAAACTCTTTGAATGTCGTGGCCTACACTTGCGGCTGATTCGCTATTGCTCCTGCCAGCAGGTTCACTAATTGCTGAACTGCGTTAGGATTTATTGCATCATTATTATTGTTGTTCGTCGAACCCTCGGGGTTTTGATGTGTTACTCTTCTTCTAGGAGACATTTTCTGTTAAGAAAATATTATTATTAGATCCTTTATTCAACTATTAAGTATTCAAGTTCATACTTAAACGTTCTAGACAATTCAGTTCACACAGAACACCAAGAATGTCAATAAACTTCTTTTATTCATTAGTCGTAGTTTAAAAACATCAATCAGATAGCATTTCTGCCATTTACATCATCCTTCCTGAACTGGAAAAGTTACAGGATTATATTATTAACTTATCCCATTCTTATTTCAAATTATGAGATTTACTTTATTTACTACAAAAAGCAACACATAAACAAAACTCTACTACTGCTACTACTGCTACTGCCACTGCCTAGGCATATTAATGCGTCTCACAGCCTCTCTGCGTTCCTCTTCCATTACCCGAAATACCGTTCTTCGATCCACCACATACCACGATAAACCTTAGAACTGAGATGGGTAGTAGAAAATACGGTCCTGAGCTCTCTCTATCGCTATATGAAAAGCATATTCCGTTTCTCTCAACTTGGCCCTCTTGGCTTCAGCTTCACCTTCGGCTCGATCGGCTCTTTGATTAGCCCTCAAGCTTGACTCTTCAGCTCTGGCACGCTTCCTCGACTCCTCCTGGATGTCTTGCTTTAGCTTTGCCAGTTCAAATCTAGCAGCATCTCTATCAACCTCCATCTGTATCAGGTTCCACTGTGCATCTCCTAGATCACTTGCCATTTCCTCGATTGTCTCGTCTCGCTGCTGAATAATCTCCTCGAGATCTCCTACGCGTCCATGAAGTTCCACATTGCTATCGTAGACTGCCTCGTACATCTCAGCACTAGTAAAGTGAGGTGGGAATTCCTCTTCGGGATCTTCTTCCTCCTCTTCAGACTCGTCCTCATCCTCATCCTCTGGAATAGGTGTCAGCTCACTCTCCCGACCAGCTATGGTGATCACTGGAGATGGCTCTCTCCTAACCAGCTACTCCCAGACAACATGTATGTCACGGGGCTCCTCCTCTCTAGGCACCTGCGGTACATCCTCTCTAGCCTGACTAGGTTCTCCAACGTTCGACATCCTGACAAAAGAATTTTAAAGTTCATTATTACGTGATATCGAGTCGTCACTCTTCGAATACTATAATGTAAACACGTAGCACATAAGGTAGTTTATTATCTTTTACCTATCTCATCTATCTTTTTGATCTTACCTATAAGGCTACTACCTAAGGTTTTTCCCCACCTAAGGTTTCATAACCTATAGCTTTGATACCAACCTGTGACACCCCCAAATCCGGGTACTTCGTTTCCACATGATTTGGTGTTCACTTTCTAATATAACATACATCTACCCAATGAATAATGTAAGATAAACTACAACTTAAATTAAAATAAATAAAATCTCCCTTAAAACAAAGATTACTACCATTATAAAAATCTCAGGTTACTCTAACCCTGACATGAATATAATAAAGTGCGGAAATAAAAACATAACATTCAAGTCTTATTACAATCATTCTCAATTAAATAAAACAAGTCTTATCTTGCTTTGGTTTCTTTTGCCCTTACTTGTAGACGGAGCATCAACATTATCAACCTTTACTGAAATTGTTATTTAATGCAAGAGTGAGCAAACCACAGCTCACTAGAATTTAACAATAATATAGACATGAAAGGATATATTTAAAAGAATCTGAACAACTTAGCTTGCTTCAATAATAAAGAATTGAATAATAATTCTCTATCAATATTAAAATTCGAATATAGAATTTATCTGAGGGTCATAAGACCTTTGAACTCTTGTCCTAGGTTATAAATATTTCTATTTAAACCTTTAACAGTCAATAAGACTATGGACCTTAACTCGTACTTAGGGGGATCAGCCCTTTGTACCATGTATTGTGCACAAATATCTTAACGCTATGCGTAGTAACCTCCCCTAGTAAATAGGGTTGTTCAACTCAGTAATTTGAATTCAAGTCCGCACCAAAGAAAGTTTGGTTTGGATAAGCTTACAAGGGTAATTTAGAATTCACGTTCATCAACTAAGGATTAGTTGAATCGATTTTTAATAATTCATAAATAAAAGAATTATGAATTAACATATGTTTTAGAAGTAAATTTAAAGCATTTAACATAATAACTGGATATTACTTGAACGATAAGTTAAGATCATTTCAATTAAATAACAATTGTCTAATACAGAAATCGAAAGGACATTCTCAATAATGAATATATGAATTCCAAAAATTATACAAGATTAGGGTTTAGAAAACTTGCATAAAATTAACGAGTTTAGGGTTTAGAAGACTTGCATAAAATTAACGAGTTGAGGGTTTAGAAGACTTGCATAAAATTAACGAGTTGAGGGTTTAGAAGACTTGCCTCAAACGCAAGCTACTTAACACAATTCACGTACTTTAATACTTCCTACACATATATATTCAATCATAATAACCTAAATTAGTTAACACGTAACTAATTCACATAAGTGGTTAACCCTCATGGTTAACTCACTCTAATTACATAATAATAATCAACTATCACATAGTTAATTACATCACCTATATATTCACATAATTAAATCAATTATGTATTTAACTAAATTATAATTAAACAATTATAATTCAAACACTTAATCAAATTATAATTACTTAAATTATAATTACCTTTTAAATTATAAACAATTTATAATTTATAATCAATTAAACCACATTCATGCATTTATAATTACACGATTTATAATTAATCATGTATTTATCAATTAATTAAACTATAACATGTATTATAATTACACAATTTATAATTAATCATGTAATTATCAATTTAAAATCCACAATTAAACATACATTTATTAAATTATAATTACATAAATTATAATTTAAATTAACTTCTAATAAATCAACCTTTATTCATTATAATTTAACAAAATTATAATTTAAAATAAACATTTACTTTTGATTATAATTATTTAAATTATAATCATATATCACATTTAAATAACAATTCAAATCATACTTTAAGGTTTTCAAACCTATTTTCTTTTCTAAATATAAATTTGTCAAATTTATGTTAACAACATGTTGTAGCAACTAGATACATGCTCACTGTCATAGCATAATTAAACTAGGTTTAAAATCAACACTACACAATTAGCTAACCTTCACTTCCTAAGCACTGTGACCGGCGCAGCTGCGCAGCCAGCTGCCCTATAACCAGCGCAGCTGCGCAGGGAAGAATTCTGGGATAGGCCAGTGGCTCAGCTGCGCTGCTCTTGGCCTTGCTGCCGGCGCAGCTGCGCAGCAACTCGGCCAGACGCAGACAGCCACGGCCCCCTGTTTAACCGACCAACCCAAATAAGCCAACAACGCCAAAAATACAGTACTATAGACTCTGTAAAACATATATACGCTATTACACATATATAAAGCATGCTTCCAAAACCCAAAATCATTTAAACAATGATAATCACAAGTTTTTAAAATCCAATTTGGCCATTTTCATGAAAACTCATATTTTTCTCAAAATAATCTACTATAACTATTTTTCTCCATCAATTCGAACTTATATACATACATTACATACGAAGTTGAAGATAGCATCCAGAAATTACTTAATAAGCATATTAACACATACCAATTACATGAATTTCTCAATTAAAATTAACCACACTCATGAAATTCCATATGAACTCATATAAACATGAATTTTCTGTTAAAAATATATTTAAATAGTAATTTAATTTCTGAAAATCCTCTTATGTCATACAATTACCACAATCAACACATGGATACCATACATATATATATAATTCATGATTACATAATTTCATGAAATTCAAAGAAAACTAAATTTACAGAAACTCAAAAAAATGAAGAACAACTAATCACAATTCTTTAAAACTATAAAATATTAATTACCTTTTTGATGATTGAAGAAGAATACAATGACTAATTCTAGCATTCACAAGTTTCTTCTTCCTTCTCTTCTCTAACTTCTCTGCTCTTCTTTTCTCTTTTTGTTCTTAGCTTTACAGACTAACTTCTAATCTAACGTAGTATAGATATATTATAACTGATATAATATACGTATACTAATGATATATATGTAACTGCTAATTACTTAATATATATAATAAATATATTTATTATATAAGCTACAAAATTCAAAAAAACACAATGCCTTGTTTGGCAAAACAAGGTTATTTTCAAAAATAGATTTTTAATGCTAAGGTATTGTTTGGTAACAGTTTATTTAAAAACAGCTTTTGATAGTTAGGGCCCTGTTTGGTAGAAATAGGTTTAAAACAATTACAAGGGCCTTGTTTGGCAAAATAATTTAAAACTTTTTCTTTATTTTAACAAATCATTTAACACATACTTTAATGTCACATTTTATGTCACATTTTAATTAATTAAATATTAATCAACTAATTTAATCAATTAAAATCTAACATCAATTAATCACATAAAATTGCCACATAATTATAATTACTCGCTAATTATAATTCATGCAACACTTCATCACATATCTCATCTAATTTAATTATCTCAATTAAATTAGAATTATAATATAAAATTAATATATATACATATCAATTAAATAACATTCATTAAATTAATATGTAACACTCAATTAAATCATTTCCATAATTTACTTAATCTATTTATTTACTTAATAAATAATTCACATAAATATTTATTTAATTCAATAAATATTTAAAATTAAATATAAAATCTCAATCGTTATACTATTAGTGCAAGATTTTCTCACGATAATCTCCTACATATCAGACAACATCTAGTCCTCTACTCAGGTAAAGGATATTATTTTCTTTCAATATGCGTAAGAGATATCAGTTTCTTCCATACTCCATATTATGTAAGTGATATATTGCATTTCATATTCCTAAATCTAAATTTACTATGGTAAGTATTGCTTCTATAATTCCTTAAATGATTAGAAATTACTTGAGGTTTACGCTTCATCTAATATCATTTCACTTGAATATTTTGTTCACCTGAGCTTTCCTATTAAATTTAATCTAATCATATCGGGTACTATTCACATCGGAGTACTATTCACGATGGAATTTATTTTCTTTTCTTGTCCAAATTATCTTTGAAATATGAATCTTAAATATCATTCTTGAATTTTACTCCACAATTGGTTTTCATGTTGACAATTTGGACATTCTTGAACTCTGAATAAATTAAATTACAAATTTCTAATATTTATCCTTGATCTCACTTTTATTCATCTTTTATATCATTGTCATCATCCTCATGCTTAAATTATGGTGAAAAGTTATATTTGACCCGTAGTACAAAGATGAACTGTTGATTGGTATGATTATAACCAGAAATTATGTATTGGTATAATCATGACCTTAAATGTTATAGGTAAATACTTGTGGGGAAAGTTCTCTTTGGCCGTAGTGCAAAGATGGACGGTTGTTGGCATAATCATGACCACTGATGATACAAATGAATATATTTGGTCCGTAGTGCAAAGATAAATTATTAATTTGAAATAATTATTGATTGGTGTTACAGGGATAAAATATTGATGATGGACTTTTAAATCATAGAAGATAGTAGACATCATACTCTAATTGACTCTTCTAATGGATTGTTATTTCCACTGCAGTTGTTGATCTAAAACATTTTTCTATTATATTCTATCAGATTTTTCACTGTTGAGGACTAAGAATAATTTATTCTTTATTATCTTAGTCATAATATTCTTTATTGGGCTATTTGAGCTCACCCTTTTCCTTTTTGTTCCTCTCTGGAAATGAGAATGTAGCTGGGACTAGTCGGGGAATGGAGTAATGGTCCGAGATAGTTACTATAGTAGTCATCACTATTCTATAAAATAGTGTGGCAATAATTATAATGTGGACTTAATTTGAGTGTGGATATTGTCGTATCAGATATAGTTCAATATTTGTATTGAAACTCACAGTTTATGTGTTGTCGTATTTTGTATGACAATTTAATAGTTGTAAATAGGGAACTTTGAATTTGGAATTTTGTAGTTTGTATTTGGTGACTCAAAATGGGTTATGTAAACCTATTTTGGGGGCGTCACATCAGTGGGTCATCCTCAGTTAAATGGCCAGATAGAGGTTACCAACAGAACTTTATTGAATGTGATTAAGAGGAGACTTAACGAGGCAAAAGGAAGATGGCCTAAGAAATTACTCAATGTGTTATGGGCTTATCGGACCACACCAAGAACAACAACGGAAGATTCACCGTTCAGATTGGCTTATGGTACCGATGCCCTAGTTCCTGTGGAGATTGGTTATACTTCACTTCGAGTCAGTCAGTTCAAAGATCTGTACAATGATGAGGGTCTTCGCGTCAATCTTGATTTGTTAAAAGAAGTTAGGGAGGAAGCCCTGGTAAAGTTGGCAGCTTATCAGAAAAGAGTAGCCAAGCATTATAATAAAGGGGTAAAGCTCAAGAGATTTGAGGTTGGGGATCTGGTTCTTCGGGAAGTGGAGGCTTTTATGCCCCAAAATCTGGAAAAGCTGATGCCGAATTCGGAGGGACCCTATGAGGTCGTGGAGGTGCCGAAGTCAGGTACTTACTGGCTTCGAGCAATGGATGGGACAGAAGTCAAGAATACCTGGTATGTAGGCAGGCTTCGAAAATATTATCAGTAGTGCATGGCTAGGGGATTTGACTCTATAATTTTCCAGGATTATTAATAAAATGAGTATTCAGTTTTTAACGAATATTATCATTGCCTTTGGAGTTTAGTGGGGTATTGTTATTGCCTTGGGTGATTTAGTATTCAGTTCTTGGGAACGAATATTGTTAAAAGGTTATTCAGTTTTTTAATGAATGCCTTATTTATTGTGTGGGCATCCAGTTATACTGAACGGATGTTTGTTTTGTTTAAGGACATTCAGTTCCCCGGAACGATCGATTCTTATATTTGTATTCAGGTCCTCGGAACGAGTATTATATATGAGGTTGTTCAGTTTATTCAACGAATGCCTTCTATTGATTAATTGTGGTATATTCAGTTTCCCGAAACAAATATATACCAGGTGTTCAGTTCCCTGAATTATTTTGCATAAATGTTCAATTCTTTGAACGGACCCTTTTTTATTTTGCTTAAGTGTTCAGTTCTTCGAACGAACCCTTTTTTTATGATTATTTTGCATAAGTGTGTAGTTCTTCAAACAAACTGGATATTATATTCATGCATGTACGGGATAATTGTTCAATTGTTCAAGCCAAATAGTTTTGAGTAGTATGATAATTACATTCAGGGAAATTACAAAATGAAGCACAAATAGCAGGAGAATGATGGTTATCAGGCATCGACATCATCATCAAATGAATCAAGTATGGATGGATCGAGACCAACAACTATCATTATCTCCTTATCCTCGTCTCGAGCACTTTGGTAGCCGTCTTTGAACTGCTGCATAATTTCTTGTGCTAGTTCAAGTGACTTCCTACACTCTCGACATATTTGTTTCCTCATCTCTTCGGTAAGTGGGGGCCAAGGGCTTTATGATCATCAAGTTCTTTTCCGTAGCCTGGAGGAAGCCAATCATCCTTTTCTCCTCTTCATGCATTTTGTGGATTTGGGCGAACATGGCATCGACATTTTTCTTCATGTTATCGTTCTCTTCTTATGTTGCAGAGCTTTGGGTTAACATGGTTTTGTAACGTTCTTCTCCTTCGGCCACCTTTAGCTTTTCAGCCTTCAATTCATCTTCGAGATTTTGGCAGTAGAATTTGGTGTTTGAGTGATGGCTTTGTTCTTTCTTGTATCCAGCTAATGTGACATTCATTTGGAGCTTGGAGTGCTATAGGTCATCTTCGAGTAGTTCAGCATCGTATAGCTCGAACTTAAGTTGTTGGATCTCAGCCTCGAGCTCTTTTTCTCTGGCGTTTACTTGGTTGAACTAACGGATGATGTGTCCAGAGACTGCGTTGGACTATGTACAATCGCGTTAAGTAGTTCAGTTATGATTATATGAAGGTATTGACATGAAGAAGGGAAAGCTTTCCTTACCCAACCCTGATGCATGATGCAAGAGTAGAACAACTCTTGAATGCTGATATATTTGAATCTTGGTTTGTCAGTGGGGAGGATGAAGTTCTCGAAGAGTTCGTGCGGATATTCTTCAAGATCGGAAGGCTAGAGGGTCATTCGACTTCGGGCCTCCTTTATTTTACCGGTGGAGGGTCCAACCTCTTGTTGAGTTCGGGATGTTGAAGGATGTTGAGGAGGGGAGTTGTTGGGAGGAGGGGATTTATTGTGAGGTGGAGATTTGTTGCGAGGTTTCTTGATTAGGGGAAGGTCTTCGGGCGTTTCTTTAGATGATTCTTGGTTGGTTATTTCTTGAATCACGACCAGTTGGCATTTGGTGTGGGTT
Organism: Panax stipuleanatus; assembly: GCA_020205555.1. Classification (NCBI taxonomy): domain Eukaryota; kingdom Viridiplantae; phylum Streptophyta; class Magnoliopsida; order Apiales; family Araliaceae; genus Panax; species Panax stipuleanatus. The sequence goes on from CM035122.1 coordinate 50,731,488, forward strand.
TAGTGACGATGATTGATGTTTAAATGGATGTGGAGATTACAGGTGTCTGAGTGGAAGAGGCTTCAGCGTAAAATTGAGAGGGTTTGGAAGAGCAAGATTTTAATGTGGTGGGGGGTTTGGTTCGTCTTTGTTTTGCTCATAGAAGGGTGTTCCTTTTGGATAAGGGAAAGTCCAGCAGACTTACCTCAGTAACTGAAGGGGTTGGGATTGTCGATGGTTGGGATGCGGTTATTGGGGGGTTTGCTTCGGATGAAGAAAAGGATGGTCCTGTGGCTGAAGACTCTGGTTGAGTGGTTTTGGTGTTTGATGGGGTTGGGGATTTCTTGGAGGTTTTGTCGGCGATGAAGCTTTCGAGGTATTCCCTTTCGACAGTTATTGGCTTCATAAGGGATATTGTGTTCGGGAAGTGGGTCATATATCAGTTGAAGAGTATGTATAAGATATTATTGATAAAAAGTATGGATATGCAACTTACATTTATAATCGAAGAGCCAAGCTGGTTTGGTCAGTAGTGCATAGTCTCATTCTTTCATCGATAGCTTCGTGATCAATTTTGTCATTTCCTTAACTCGGTCTAAAGGTGTTTCTCCCAGCTAGACGTTCAGACGTTCGTGTGAAGCCCAGTTGGGGATCTGGTGGTGATAAGTACACAATATTCATGATTTTTTATTCCTTTACATTTGGTTTTATTACATGTTTCATGTGTATATGAGCTTAATAAGTTGTTTATTATTTTCAGGTGAATTAAAGCTAAAAGGATGGAAACAAGTTGATTTGGAGTTGAATTGAAGAGGAGTTTGACCAGCAGTTGACTTTCTCAATATTTGGAGATTCCTACATGGAATTGGATTGATATTACTATTAGAATGAGGACTTCTTTGGACTGAGATTTTATTTTCTTATTAGATTCTATTTCTTTATGGAAACTAGTTATAATTGTAATTCCTTTTAGGATTTGGATTCCTAGTTCTTATAGGATTTAGGCCCTTGTCTAGCACTATAAATAGAGGATGATAGTTAAGGTTTTATTCATTCAATCTTCTACCAACTATCATACCTCATTGAAGTGCAGACTTGGAGCATGTCAGGCTAGTTTCTTTATTCAGTTCTAAAGGGAGGTGGAACCTTGTTACAAGTAATTAATTAATTGAGTATTATTATTTATTCCTTCTTGTATGAAATTTCTTCTGATAATCTGTTTTCATTGATTGCATGCTAATTGATCTAATTAATTTGATATGGCCAATTGAGTTAATTTAATCATTATCATATGCTAGATTAAGATTGGTATTACGTGTAATTGATATCTGTCTTCATCACAAGTAGTAAATTAGTGATACTAATTGTGGACAAGCTTTTGGGTATTGCTAAGATTATCAGAAAACAAGTTAAACAAATCGAGCTTATGTGTTTGTTGCTTGGATTAGCCTAATTCTCTATTTCTTAATGCTTCTATCATATTAAATCTAGAGAGCTTGTTCTAGGTTATATGCTAGTTGAATCTGGTGAAGAGCTTGTTTCATACAGTGAATATCTAAGGAGAATTTCGGATAGCAGAGCTTATTGTTATCTAGGGTTAATGGTTTCATTGAATGGTAAAGAATAATAACTTGATTAATTGATTGCTGTGCTTGGTGAAACTGAACTACAGAACTGAAGTTTTTACATATTTGGTTAATCTCTTTATTTAAATTCTATTTTTCTTAGTTTAAAATAATTTCAAAAATCCCGCATCTTTATTTTCTGTTAAAATAGTAGAATAAATCTAAAACAAACTTACTCTCTGTGGGATCGATCCTTGCTTACTACTGTGCTAATTATTTAAATTCGTGAAGTGAAAGTGAGGTTAATTTAGGAGTGTAAACGACAGCTCCCAGGTGGGTTTCTGGTCCCTTGACATAGAACCTGTCCTTGTGTCATCCCCTGTTGCTTGAGGAGGTGCTCATCAGTGGTCTTTTTCTATTTTTTGGTTCGATTTTGGCTGATGTTTACTAAAAACTTTAAACGCGCGCTCTCGGTATCGACGTCGGGAAAAAATTATGGGTCGAGTTGGACCCGAATCTTTCTCTCTTCCTATGTTTTGACTACCCTTACTCTTTTTATTTGAAAAAGGTTTTGAAAGGTTTTTTAGGAAAAGGCCAACATGTATTATGTCGATGATTTGAACGTTTTTACTGAGTCCCCAGTTGGTATTTTTGAAATTGTTGTACCAACTCAACCGAGTTTTGTTTTAAAGGAGGCCCACTTGCTGGACACTGACAAAACTTGATCTTTGAAACCGAAGTTCTAAGTTCGGGGGCTTGGTTAAGTGTGGGGAAGGTGTTAGGCACTACAACTCCCGTGTAAACACGGTACCGCATCTTTTCAATATTTTCCTTTTAAATCTGCAATGTCTGTGTGTGAATGCTGGAAGAAATTGGGCCTATGTTTGATTGATTGAAAGCATGGATATGCTTCGTTGAACCTATATACGAAGGGTTTGATTTTATTTGCAAAAGTCTCTTTTTTAAACAAGATTATTAAAATGATGCTTTGAAAGCAGGTTTTCAAACCCTTATGCTAACATAGGAATTGAAACATATCAACACTTCAGTTTTATCTTTTCAGCCTTTTGGCTTAATTTGAATGGTGCTTGTCGGGTTGCGAAGCATCCTCGACCATAAAATATATACAAGTGTCAGTCTTCTCATGGGCATAACAGCCATCGGAGTGACTCTGACACGACAAACCATATTCTCATTATGTTGAGACCTTAAACCTGAATAACCGTTTTAAGGTCTTTCGGTTGTACATTTTACAGAAAAACTGGTAGGGTATATTTGTAAAGTGGAGTTTGTCCATCGTGGGAATCAGATTCTGATCAGTTTGATCATGAATCCCACGATTCCTTGGCTCACAAGGGGAAACTAATAAAACCTGCACAGCTCAAATATGCACAAAAAATATATATTTACATCTAAATGTCGCCAGAACCAAGGATTCAATAGTAAATCCTGGCTCGCACGTAGCCGAAGCGTCTCATTCCCACTAGATAGCGATCTAAGGGTCACGAGATTGCTTTTAGAACTGTAAATAGAAAAATTGCTAGATTTAAGTAAATCTCAGCCATTCTAGCCTCCTGGTTCCGTTTGAACCTATTTTGAACCGTTTGAAAGCTAGAGTTGGCGAGATTTAAAGAACTCTAGTTCGCCCGCAGAAATGTCAATGTCGATTCATGTCAAATGAATATTTAAAGCAACAATTTAATCAAAATGAGTAATAGCATATATATATATATATATATATATAATTATATATATACGAAAGCTGTAAAGGGCGATGGGTTTTCACTCCGATGCCCAGACTGGAATGTAAATATATATATATATATATATATATATATATATATTTATAAAAGCTGTAAAAAGCCACGGAGTAATCCAGGCTTGACAGAATGAAAATATATATATATATATAAGCTGTAAAGGGCGGTGGGTTTTCACTCTGATGCCCGGACTGGAATGTAAATATATATATATATATATATATATATATTTATAAAAGCTGTAAAAAGCCACGGAATGATCCAGGCTGGACAAAATATAAATATATATATATATAAGCTGTAAAGGGTGACGGACATTTTATCCTTTGCCCGGACAGAAATGTAAGTATATATATATTTATAAAAGTAGTAACAAGGCCACAGAGTAATTCAGGCTTAACATAATGGAAATATATATATAAAAGCTGGAAAGGGCAGTGGATTTTCACTCCGATGCCCGGACTGGAATGTATATATATATATATATATATATATATATATATATTTATAAAAGCTGTAAAAAGCCACGGAATGATCCAGGCTGGACAGAATTAAAATATATATATATATAAGCCGTAAAAGCCACAGAATGATCTAGGATTAACTGAATTGAAATAAATATATATATATAAGCGATAAACTATCACGGATTTGACATTCGGGCTTGATAGAATTGAGAAGTTAGTATATATACAGTTAAATATATACATTAAAAAGTCAAACCCGGACTGGGAAGATAACCCACTCAGACGAAGGTGCTAGAAACGAAGATATATCTATACATAAAAGCTGTTAGAAGCGACAGATCGACTATCCGAGTTGTAAAAATGCCAGAAAATGAGTTTATGTACTAAAATGTACGAAAAAGGAAGCAAAACAGCCATGGAACTGAGTTCTGGGCATAATCAGAAAGTGAAACTTAACGTGCAAGTGTATAAAAGTGCAATGAAGTAATATGAACTTTATGATCGTAAAAATACTCACAATGGACTGCTACACTGGCTTTTTGCCAAATCATAGGCTTTAAACGTCCATTTCTACCGTTTAATTTTTGATATGTGGTAGTATAAGAGTATATCTATGCGTTAGAGTAATAAAATTTGGGTTTGGAGTACAATGGTGGGCTAAGAAACTAAACGGGCAGAGGTTCAGAGCATTTTTCTATATAAAATGAGCTGGGGGTGCACTCATATATATAGACTCGATGGAAGCGGCTCCACCTGCGGCAGCCGCAGGTAGAGGTGCGGCTCCACGTGGCGGACGTGCACTCCGAGCAATGCGAGGTCAGATTCAAAACTTTCTAACTTTTTATCGAAGCGTTCGTTTGAGGCGTGCTATACCTTTCCGAAAAGCCCTCGCCGAGAGTGTCATAATGACATAGGAGTAAATCTTTTTCTAGTCCAAAAATACAGGTTCATAACCAGGTCTTTGATTCCTCGTAATTTGTCCATTTAGCTGCCTTGCTCTATTTCCACTCAGGATCATTATTATGGTTCTTTCTGACCTTGGTGGCATCAATTAGGCTCAAATTTGACTGAATCGACTTTAAGTTGGTAAAATGACCATTTTGCCTTTCTCGGGGTTGCCTTCAGCGTTGGCACGGCCTTTGGCTGACTTCCCGGGGTTGTCTCCGAGGTTTGGATCCCAGCCGATTCTGTTTGTGCTCAAGGTTATCTTTGAGGCAGACTTGGTTCTATCAGGTTTGTCTCTAGAGATGATGTGAGGCTTTGGGATTGTCTCCGAAGTTGAGTTGGCCTTCCGGGTTGTGACCGGAGCTTGACCTGACCTCCCAGGTTAAGACCAGGGATGAACTGTACCTTCCGGGATGAGACCGAGACTGACCTGTACCTCCCGGGTTGAGACCGGGGCTGACCTGTACCTCCCAGGTTGAGACTGGGGCCGACCTGTACTTCCCAGGTTGAGACCAGGGTTTACCTGTACTTCCCGGGTTGAGATCGGGGCTGACCTGTACTTCCCGGGTTTAGACCGGGGCTGACCTCTACTTTCAGGGTTGAGACTGGGGCTGACCTGTACCTCCCGGGTTGAGATTGGGGTTGACCTGTACTTCTCGGGGTTGACCTGTACCTCCCGGGTTGAGACCAGAGCTGACCTGTACTTCCCGGGTTGAGACCGGGGCTGACTTGTACCTCCCGGGTTGAGACCGGGGTTGACTTGTACTTCTCGGGTTGAGACTGGGGTTGACCTATACTTCTCGAGTTGAGACCGGGGTTGACCTGTACTTTTTGGGTTGAGACCGGGGTTGACCAGTACTTCGCGGGTTGAGATCGGGGCTGACCTGTACATCCCTGGTTGAGACCGGGGTTGACCTATACTTCTCGGGTTGAAATTGGGGTTGACCTATACTTTCTGGGTTGAGATCGGGGTTGACTTGTACTTCCCGGGTTGAGACTGGGGTTGGCCTGTACTTCCCTGGTTGAGACCATGGTTGAACTGTACTTCTCGGGCTAAGACCGGGGCTAACCTGTACCTCCCTGGTTGAGACCGAGGTTGACCTGTACTTCCTGGGTTGAGACTGGGGTTGACTTGTACCTCCCGAGTTGAGACCGAGGCTGACTGTACTTCCCGGGTTGAGACTGGGGTTTACCTATACCTCTCGGGTTGAGACCGAGGTTGACCTGTACTTTTATGGTTGAGACCGGGGTTGACCTGTATTTCTGTGGTTAAGATTGAGGCTGACTTGTACCTCCTGGGTTGAGACCGGGGTTGTGCCAACGGCTGAACTGTCATCGGTCTATACCCGACGCTTCGTTGGGGTTGTGCCAACGACTAAACTATCATCGATCAGTACCCGACACTTCCCTAGGGTTGTGCCAACGGCTGAACTGTCATCAGTCTGTACCCGATGCTTCGCTGGGGTTGTGCCAACGGCTGAACTATCATCGGTCTGTACCCGATGCTACGATGGGGTTGTGCCAACTGCTGAACTGTCACCGGTCTGTACCCGACGCTTCGTTGGGGTTGTGCCAATGGCTGAACTGTCACCGGTCTATACCCGACGCTTCGTTGGGGTTGTGCCAATGGCTGAACTGTTATCGGTCAGTACCTGACGCTTCATTGGGGTTATGCCAATGGCTGAACTGTCATCGGTCTATACCCAACGCTTCGTTGGGGTTGTGCCAATGGCTGAACTATCATCGGTCTGTACCCGACTCTTAGCTGGGTTTGTGCCAACGACTGAACTGTCATCGATCAGTACACGACGATTCGCTGGGGTTGTGCTAATGACTGAACTGTCATCGGACTGTACCAGATGTTTAGCTGGGGTTATGCCAACAGCTGAACTGTCATTAGTCAGTACACGACGCTTCGCTAGGGTTGTGCCAACGGCTGAACTGTCACCGGTCTATACCCGATGCTTTGTTGGGGTTGTGCCAACGGCTGAACTGTCACCGGCCTGTACCCGACACTTCACTGGGGTTGAGCCAACGACTGACCTGTCATCGGTCAGTACCCGAAGCTTCACTGGGGTTGTGCCAACGGCTGAACTGTCACCGGTCTATAAGCGACGCTTCGCTGGGGTTGAGCCAACGGCTGAGCTGTCATCGGTCAGTACCCGACGCTTCGCTGGGGTTGTGCGAACGGCTGAACTATCATCGGTCTGTACCCAACGTTTTGTTTGGGTTGTTCCAACAGCTGAACTATCATCGATTGTACCCGACCCTTCACTGGGGTTGTGACAATGGCTGAACTATCATCGATCTGTTCCCGACGCTTCGCTGGGGTTGAGCCAACGGCTGAACTGTCATCGGTCTGTACCCGATGCTTCGCTAGGGTTATGCCAACGACTGAACTGTCATCGGTCTGTACCCGACGCTTCGCTGGGGTTGAGCCAACAGCTGAACTGTCATCGGTCTGTACCTGACGCTTCGCTGGGGTTGTGCCAACAGGTGAACTGTCATCAGTCTGTACCCGACGCTTCGAAAGGGGCAGTTTTTGGCAGTTTTTCAGCAATTTTCATCATTGGTCCCCGGATATTGTTTCAGGATGATAACCCATGGTTTTCATGAAGTTCTCTTTCTGTCAATACATCGCTGCTTCAAAGCGTGATTTCAGGACAAACCGCTCAATCGCGTAGCAATTTTTTCTCAGATTTGACTTTTTAGCTCATATAAACTCCGTTTCAACTTGAACTAGACCGATTCGGAGGGGGCGGGGCCCACCCTGGAGAGCCACAAGTAGGGTTACGACAGCCACAGGTGGGCCCGTTCCTTCTTGCGATTTTAAAATGGGCAGCAGCAAGCTCATATTTTCATTTTCAGTTTCGAATCCAAATAGAAATCCGATTTTCTTTTTCAGATCTACGGAGTTTGAGCAGCTTTTTTCTGATTCTTTCAGCGGCCATGCGTTTTGCACATCTCAGGTAACATTTACATCCTTTTTTTTCAAGTTTTAACCGTTAGAAGTATGTAAACCACGTAGGGTGCTTTTGAACGTAATGTATCAAAATGTATATTTATATGACTTGCTAAAAATTTTCTGACTTCATAAGTATGCATATTTTACTGTGATGCACATTTTGATGTAAGAAAATTTGAATTCTGAGACAGTCAAATTCAGCTCTTTTTGATCAGTTTACTCATCCTTTTTGAGGCCTAGTGAGCCTGGATTTTCAACTAAAAAATGTCCATGGTAATTTGGCTACCATGTGAAGTTTATTTTTGATTTTTTTTCATAAATATGAATTATTTCTATTTTTGAGAAGGTGTGCTACTGAATGGCCATCGAGACATGCCTGTGTGCATGCGGACAGTCCATTTTACAAAGGAGACTCTGGCAAAAAAATTTCAAAAGCCTAAGCATTTAATAAATATGCAGTTTTAACTCTACTGAGGATTTTGACTGACCCGTGCCATTTTTAGGATTTAAAAGTGCATAAAATACTGATTTAAATTAATAAGCCACAGGTTTTAGGCTTACCTCACCCTTTCTGAGGTGATTTGGAGACTTTGTCCAGATGATGGACCGAGATAGACCATGGAGTGCTAGCAAGGTCGTTTCAGGAGTTAGATAGAGGAGAGCCTCCGATGTTCCTCAGCCACGGCTAGCACGACCGCCTCGTAGACTGGCTGAGTCAGTGATCCGTCCGATCCTGGCTGAGCCGCCGGTGGACATAGATGATAAAGAGGCTCCATTTACTACTTCTGTCCCAGTTCAGGCTCCACGTGCAGAGCTCCCAGGCATTGTTATGCTAGTCCAGGATCTGCTGGGAGATTTGGGTCACCATCCATCGAGGTTCCTTCACTCCAACGAGGTGACCAAAGTTTCTTTCTTTTTGGATTTTCTTTATTTCTTTTGCCATTCTTGGGGCACAGGTTTGATATGGGTTGGCTTTTGATGCAGGTTCCTAGCTTTACGCAGCCTCGAGAGAACTTGTTTAATGTGCATTCTCTTTATCACACTCTGCACCAAGATTACAGGGACATTGTTAACACTTGGGGGTTTTAGGTGTTCTTTTTTATCCTTTCCCATCGTTGCCCTTGGGGTTGTATGAGGGCTTTGTCGAAGCGCTGGTTCCACCAGACTCAGTCTCTCCACTTGCTAGATTTTGAGGTGATGATAATGCCTATGGATTGGAGGTTCATCACCGGGATAAAGTTTGAGGGTGAGCCAGTGCCTGTTGTGGCAGACATTACACCCACTGCCGTTCGGTCCTTCCTAGGAGTTCCTATGATGGCAATCAAGGGTCGGACGGTCCGATCTGGTCCCTTGAGCTTAGATGCCCATAGTGGGGCTTTTCTTGAGCCTCTACCTGAGGATCAGAGGGTTAGGGATCGCATCCTGCGGCGATTATTTTTGGTGATCATCAGGGGTTATTTCCTGGTGGACAACACTGCGATGGTGTCCTTTCCCTGGTCAGTGCCACTCGACATGTGGAGCACCTCAGTGACGTTGATTGGGGTACTTACACCTTTGCCTATTTTCTCCGAGGTATGCGCATGCACTCGGAGGGTGTGACGAAGGCTTGTTTAGGGTTCTACCCATTCCTACTGGTGAGTACATCTTTCTTGTACCTTTTTGATTTCTGTATTTATATTTGTCAGTCTTGGTCACTGAGGACTTTTGATATTTACATGGCCAATTCTGGGTATATGAGAGGCTTCCTTACCTACGTCCCGCTACTACTTTAGGCTTGGAGACTTATCCTCGGGGACAGCGTTGGCACCACTCCACTCTGACAGAGGTCCCTGTAGCTGAGGGATTCACCCATTCTCGCCTGCAGCTTGAACTTTTGACAACAGGATCAATATCATGGGTACCGTATACCTCAGACTTTTTGACAGTCGGGTTTAAGGGCGGTTTCCCTACTGGCCGGGAGTTTGCATTATCTACCCGCAGAGTCCCATTTTTGACAGAGGGAGGTTGGGAGCTCTATTTAGGAGAGCATGCTATCAAGAGCATCACGGGGCAGATTCGCATTCCCTTTATTCCTTCTACTTGGCATCATTGGCTACTAGTTCAGCCACTCACAGACATTCCGATGGAGGGCGTAGATGGCTTTACTCTGTTAGAGGGTCCATACAGCCAGGAGGCATTTAGCAGCTGCTAGAGTCCTCGTACTATTGGAGCTTAGACTCGTGTTACCCAGTTCATGGCAGATATGGTGCCGGGGTCTGTGATGATGACAGACTGGATAGCTTGCCTCAGGGAGCCTACTCACTTGGACCAGATTATAGGACTAACCCAGCAGTTGGAGAGAGCTCATTTATTTATCTGGCATCTTGGCAGAGATCCATCAGAGGCATCTTCTTTTGATGCTTTCTGCTCTGGAGCGGGCCCTTCCACAGGTCCATTTTCTAGCAGTTATATAGGGGTTGATCCTCCCTTGTACCACCCTGACATTCCTGATGGCCGAGACTTTGTGTCCACGGAGGAGATGGAGCAAGTTAACAACCTGAGTGAAGATATTTTGGATCTTTTTGGATAGCTTTTGCAGCTATATCTTTTGATAGACCACTATTTTGGCTATTGGGCTGCTGTGCCCCATTCTGATAGGCCACTGTTAGTAGTTGGGGGTTGTGCCCCATATCCCTGTACTTTTATTTTGTACTTTATTAGCAAACAGAGATGATTCTTGCAGTAGATAGTTTATTGTTGATATGCATGATATTTCGTATCTATTGCATCATATATATCATTATCATTATGCATGTATTATGTTATGGATATGCATTTAAACAGATGAATTTAGATTTGACCCCTGGATGGTCTTGTGATACGGTGATACAGATGTCATCATCGATAGTCAGTCACATCGAGCATCTACCACCATCTGTGGTAGCATCGTCCTTAAGGTCATGGTATGATAGCCTGTCCTTCCCAGCTAGAGGGACAGTGGATCGGATGTTAGGGCATTCATTAGCCCTTGTGGACTTCTAGGTTCTATATGGATTCCTAGATGGACTTTTATCCTGTTGGATACCTGAGAGGCAGGTTTTTTGCTTCAGGCGGCACGAGTTAACTCCGACTTTAGAGGAGTACGAGCGGCTTACTGGTTTGGCTTTGGACTTGCCTTGTGCTCGCACTGCTATTAGTGATTAGGAGACCGTTCCTGCGGATGTCGGGTCTACGTCAGAGTGTAGTCACGAATGAGATCATTTTCGAACGGGTGATCTTGATTGACTTCTTGATCGATCGTTTCGGCAGACTGGATAGTTACGATCGACATGCTAGTGATTTTATTATCTCTGCAGAAGCGTGGCATTCAGCTAGGATAGATGTTTTACTGATGTGCATCGTGGCCTATGTATACATGCCACTGTATTTGGACCATTTGGACCTGGGATTGATAGTCGTGGTCCGTGCCCTTAGACAGGGTAGCACCATCCTGTCGATGATACTGGCCAAGATATTGAAGTTAGCTACCTATTGCAGCACCCATTCAGAGGGGTTTTTTATAGGTAGCTCTATCCTTCTGTATGTATGGCTCATGACCTATTTGCGTCCGATCGGCTTCTTCAGACATCAGGGGTATTGCTTCTCCCACAAGATAGCTACGTCCTACTCATTTCAGCCAGCAGAGTGTTCGGGTGTAGAGACATGGTCAGCTTTTCTGTCAGATATTGAGCATCCTTTTTTGATTCTGCCATGCTCAGGGCTAGTCTCCCCTTATAGCTTCATCACCTATGTATCTGGCATGGACTACTTGCCCCTAGCGGGATTGAGAGGGGTGACCACTTACCATCCGTTGGCAGTTATGGGTCAGTTCGATTAGTTCTAGAGCCTGCACCAATTTGAGGGGGCTATTGATCAGCGGATGTCAGCTTCTTCTATGTCATCAGCCGACCTGATCAGGATTTATGAGTGTTAGACTCATAGGGAGAGGGCTGATTTCTCTACTAGCCATCTGGATCATTCTCCAGAGTATTCGGCATGGTTGGAGACCGATATTGCATCAACTGTATTCATCCAGTCAGCTCCAGTTGTGGATTCAGATGAGGAGGAGCCTATAGAGGATCCTGATTCTCCTACGGAGGATGATTTGTTCATGGATCTGACAGCAGCCTTAGTTTGTGACCCGTCGATCATTCCTATCGGGACAGATCCAGCTTTGGCAGATTCATTAGCTAGGATGACTTTCGAGCAAGATCAGGCTAGGGCGCTAATGTTGACTGCCCTATCTGGTAGAGATATAGCTTTTGCTGATAGAGATGAGGCTCGAGCCACTCAGGATACGTCATTGGTCGAGAGGGATGAGGCTCGATCATTTCAAGATGCTGCTTTTGTTGAGATTAAGGAGACTTTAATTGCCCGAGATGCTGCTTTTGTAGAGAGGGATGAGGCCATTGCTTCCCGAGATTTCCACATTGTCGACAGTACTGACCTCCGATCATATACTCATGGCCTGGTTGCCGATATGAGTGTTTACATTGATGATCATAGTGCTACTATGCAGATGGTTGTAGATGTTTTGGCCCGTATGGAGGCTGAGGGTATTGCGCTTGCAGCGGCTCCTCCATCTTCAGAGAGAGATGTCATATTGGCACTGCTATCCCATTTATCTTTGGGTCCATAGACTAGCTTTATTTTTCCTGCACATACTATATCAGCCATTTTTGTCATGTACAAGACACATTGTACATATCAAACAGAATTATATATCAGAGAAATATATTTTGATTCACTTCTCTGCTTGGATATGTATTGTTATAGTTGAGTGATTACCACTTCTTTCTTGACTTGCTGTTGTTGATGTATCATGAGCTTCTCCTTAAGGGATTGACATTGAGATGTCAGAGAATATCTCGGACGAGCCTGATAACCATGGAGGCTTGATAGGATTTAGGTTTTATATAGTTTTTTGTATTTTCTTAAAGGTCAAACCGCACCGTGAATGGCTGCCTACGTACTCCCGGGTGTAGGGAGATCAGGTCTTTCGTAGTTTAATTTTGTGTGAGAGGGGCTTGAGAAGTGTCTCTTTTGAGTTTGGTTTGATGAGTTTTAAAGTTTTTTATTTGGTTTGATCGCACCAAAAATGGCTGCCTACGTACTCTTGGGTTGAGGGAGATCAGGTCACTCGTAGTTCCATCATTTAGTGAAAGACGAACTGATTTGATTCGCAGGACCAGGATGATGGTATGCATGTGTTTCAGACAAAGTACCTTTTTACGGTGTCTGAATTGATGAGTTGGGGAAATTTGCTCCCGTCCATTTCTTGTAATCTAATAGCTCCTCCAGTCAACACCTCCTTGACAATGAAAGGACCTTCCCGATTAGGGGACGAACGTTTCTTTAGTTTTGTCTTGATTAGCCAAAACTTTCTTTAGTACCAAATCGTTTTCTTTGAATTGTCGGATTCGAACTTTCTTGTTGTATGATCGAACAATCCTTTGCTGATATAACTGCCCGTGGAAAGTGGTTGTAGCCCTCTTTTCATCTATCAGGGACAGCTGGTGGTACCGATCTAACAACCACTGGTCTTCCTCAATCTGAGCGTCTATCAACACTCTCAGGGACTCCATTTCTACTTTTATGGGAAGTACTGCTTCCATGCTATAGACCAATAAATAAGGGGTAGCCCTAGTAGAAGTGCGCATTGACGTTCTGTATGCTAACAGGTTTAGAGGCAATAGGTCAGGCCATTCTTTGTGATTGGCGGACATTTTCTGCATGATTTTCTCGATGTTCTTATTGGCCGCTTCACCGACACCTTTTATCTTGGGCCGATAGATGACGGAATTGAGATGTTTGATGTGGAACTTGTTACATAGTTCTCTCATCATCTGATTGTTTAAGTTCTTTGCGTTGTCTGGTACGATCACCTCCGGTTGTCCATATCGACAGACGACATTGTTTCTGATGAAACCAATTATGACCTCTTTGGTGACTTTGGGAAAAGAGGCAGCTTCAACCCACTTTGTAAAGTAATCGATCAGGGTGAAGATGAATCGATGACCATTATTGGCTTTGGGTTCTATTGGGCCTATCATATCCATTCCCCACATGGAGAAAGGCCATGGCGACCTCATGTTGTGCAGCTCATTTGGAGGAGCGTGTATGGCATTTCTATGGACTTGACATTGATAGCACCTCTTGACGTGGTCGTCGCAGTCAGCTTTGAGAGAGATCCAATAATGCCATGTTCTTAATATCTTCTTGGCCAATAGCTGACAGATCATGTGTGGACCACAGACTCCACCGTAGATTTAAACCATCAATTTCTAGGCTTGCTCTTTATCGAGGCATCGTAACAGGCCTATTCCATCATCCTTTTTGTAGAGTGCGACTTCGCTCAGATAGAACTTCATGGCCATCTTGTGAATCCGCTTTCGTTAGGATTGACTTGCTCCAGCAGGTGTAGATCTATCTCAGAGATATTCTTTGATGTCTTGATACCAAGGCTGTTTGATAAGAGGTATTTCATCTGATACTTCTCCAATGTAATTCCCATATGTCGGGGTCTTTTGGCTTGTGAATTTGATGTCGGGAATCTCACTCTTATAGGATAAGCGGATCAAGGAAGCCAAAGTTGCCAATGCGTCGGTGAAGTCATTCCTACCCCGAGGAATGTGGATGAAAGTTATGTCTTCAAACTCCATGGATATTTTGACGACCTACCGATGATAGGGCAGCAAATGCAGTTCTTTGGTGTGATATGCCCCCGGTGGTTTGTCTGATAACCAATTCAGAGTCTCCAAAGACCAATAGATGTTTCACACCCATGGATTGGGCTAATTTCAACCCCATTATGTAGCCTTCATATTCAGCCGTGTTGTTGGAACTGCAGCTTGGCAGCCACAGGATATTATTCTCCTGCACCAGAGATACATTACAAGAAAATAGGGATGTAGCGAAGGAAATTTTGTGAAGAAATGAATTCCTTCACATGATGAGTTTTCTAGTGAAGGAACAGTGAAGAAAAAAAATGTAGTGACAATATAGTTATTAGCGAAAGAAAATCCTTCACAATTTATATTTTTTTCCTAGCAAAATTGAGGTGACATAAGGATTTTTGGCGCCAGTTTTTGATGAAAATTTGCGAGGAAAAAAAATATTAATGAAGGAATTATTATTCACCATATATTATTGTTCATAAGTTTTTTGTGAGAGATAAAATTGGTCACTGTTTTGTTCTAAATAATTTTTTTAGAATTAATTGTGGTGATATAAATTGTAATATAAATAAATTAAATTTTTTACAGTAGTAGTAATATTTTTTAAGTAACTTACAATATCGACTATTTCTTTAATCAACGTAAATAAATTTACTATACTTTAAACTTTAAAATTTCATACATTAACCATTAAAAAATGATGAGGCTCTTTTGTGGAATAGACCACAAATGCTAAAAAATTACTCATATATTATGTAGAAAAAGTTAAATTGAATTTATTCTTAGTTAATTTATAATATCTTACAACTTAAATTGTAATGTAATTCAAGCTAGAAAACCAAACCTAGGAACGAAAACTCGAATACAATTTAATCCCTCTTCAACCCAAAACCCTCCTTCAAAACCCTAACCCCAAAATTCAATCTATCGATGGGAACTCTAGAGACCTCTCTGGAACTATTACAAATCAGTAAAAAGATGACACTTAAACAACTATAAAAAACGTATTAATGTCTTTTGGCACAGCGTTTTTTGAAAAAACGTTGTAGGTTAGTATGAAAAAATATTGTAGTTTTATAAGGTTTTATAACGTTTTTTTAAACAAAACGTTATCTATGTAAAAAACACGGAGTCCTTGAGCACGAAGCTTGTCTATGCAAAAACTAACATGCCATGTCCTCCCTTTCTCCTTAGGATTTTGATTACGATTTTTGTCTGAGGGATTGATTGAACCGCCAGCACGCCTCCTCTTCTTCATCTTCTATCTGTTTCCATTCTTCACTTTCCCTAAAATGTTAACCTTAGAATGGGCTGGGCTGGCTTTAAGCTCACCCCTGCACGAAACAACAGGCCTATCTATGAAATCTCCTTCTTTCTTCTTTCATCATCTTCTTCTTCCTTTCGAAGTTAGAACCAGATCGTCAAGGCGATTGTCTTTGATCAGTTAGGGTTTAATCGCGGACTATGTTCGTTGAACAACAATAATACCAACAAAGGAGGACAAAGAGAAGTTGGATGATTACTGAATTACTGAACTTGGCAGAGGTGGAGAAGATTCTGAGCGACGTCAGAGCGGAAGATGTCAAGATCGTTCCCGTTAAGAATACATCTTTTGCTGACTTCGTAGTCGGTTGATACATGTCAGTTGATTTACCTTCAAATTTACCAAAATGCTTCTCGATTCACTAAATGGGTTTTGGGTTTTTCCCCAATTGAGTGAGTCATTGCAGATTGATCTTCTTATGGAAGAAAATGAGCTTGCTGGGTTTGTTAGTTCATATTTAGAATTGGAGGTTCTTCAATTTGATTTTACTTTGGGTATTTAATGGTATATTTGGTTTTTGGTGATGGAATTGATATGGGTATTTTTATTTTTATTTTTTCAGGTTGGAAGATGATGAAGGTTTGAATGAACATGCAGTTTCTGATCCAGATGAGGTTGCTTCCATGGTTGAAATGTATGGATCCTCTCTATTTTCCTCTCTAAATCTCCCTATATTCTTTTGGTTTCGGCATTGATGTAGAATGGGATTTGGTTGTTAGGGTAGTTCTTGGTGTGACCATAACAGACCTTTCAAACTCGCTGATGTTTATCACTTTTAGTAGTACTAGTTTCTCATAAAATTTGTTAATTGAACAATATTTGGTGTTTTCTTAGACTTTTCTAAACATAACTTTATGTTAGAAAGGTAATTATTATTGTTTTTTCAATTGTCTTTTTTATCCTTTTGTGTATTACTAACATTCTGAGGAATCAAGAACAATGTTCTCCATCTGTTATATTCTTGCTTCCATATCAAGTATGCTCAATTCCATCACACGCAGCTCTTGTAATATCCATATCTTGTCTCTTTCCTTCAGTTTCAGTTTTTTTATTCCCGCCTATCCAAGTGTATAGTGTTTTTATACATTTAATTTGATAACGATAGATTTGTAAAATTATTGAGTTTGTTCTGTTTTAGCCTCATCTTCTGTCCCTGTACAACATCTTTTTATGGTCATTGATATTCTTACTACCAAGTTTCATAGCCAGAAACAGAAGGGGTAGAAAAAAGCTTTTAATGTTGTACTTCAAGTAGGTGCTTTAGGATTTGGTTACTCTTGAATATGAAAAGTTCAAAACTACCCCTGTGGAGTATATGTACCAACTCTGGCTTCTGAAGTGGTGAAAGGTATTTTCTTCTGATATTTGAGCTGCATACCAGTTCCTGATCGAGATTTCTGCCTTATTTTTGTCGGTCTCAAAAACATCTATTGGAATGGAAATATCAATCAAATACATCTCATTCTTTATCTCAGCATCATGGAAGAGTATAAATCCTGAATACTACGAGATAGATTCTAGAGATAAAGAATTTATCTCTTGCTCAAAGATTATACATTCGAGCCTCATTGTTCTGCTAATAAACTCAGAACAAGCGAGACTTGCATAAGGAATTGTGAGTGGAAAAGATCTCGCACATTACAAGTAGAGCCTAAAACATTTTTCGTCTTCCTTATCCTTTACACTAATGAAATGCCTCTATCATAATTATAAAAGGTTTCTGCGATATTTGATGATGATATGGAATGGACAGCATTGTAATATCCAAATAAATTACAAAAGAAAGACTTTATCTGCATGGATATTTCTTTAACTTAACATTCCTAGAACTGAACTGATGTTTACCTTTATGATAATGGTTTTGAACTTTTCCAGCATGCATGAGACTATAGAACGCTATCGCCAACACACCAAAGATGTTCAAAGTAACAACAACAACAACAACACACCAGTGGTACACAATATGCAGGTTATCCCCCCCTCCCCTCCCATTTTGATCATAGTTTTTCAATAAGAACTGTTAGATTTATATATAGCAAATGTTAATAATACTATCTAATTGGTTCAAGACACTTGTGTGTTGCATTTAAGATAATAATTTTTTCATTATGGCTTGACTGAAAATGACAGCATTTGAAGCATGAAATAACGAGCTTGGCAAAGAAGATAAAGCTTCTTGAAGTTTCAAAACGGTTGCTCTGCATCTTACTCTAAAATTTGGCACTATATAATCTGCTCTTTAGCGTCTAATTATGTTGAAACATTTATATACGTATAAATGCGAGTGCAGGAAACTATTGGGAGAAGGTTTGGGATCATGCACAATTGAAGAACTTCAACAGATAGAACAGCAGCTGGAGAAGAGTGTATGCACCGTACAAGTGTATACGTATAAAGGTATTTTCTTCTTTTCAAACCGAATACTGCTAATACTAACTTTTGAATTGCGAACTTTTGAGCAACTGTATTAGAGTTCTGCTCCATGTATTACTATTTATATAGTGTCAGATACTTTGTTAATTCTATCTACTTTTAATTATAGAGGAAAGGTGTAAGTCACATTATAATTTGTTTATTATAGAGATAAAATTCAAGGCTGTGTAATTCATGACTATATTTTTACAGTCATTTTATTTATGATTCTTTGAAGGAACTCTACGTGAGATGTAGGAGCAGCTAGTTCATTCTCATCATTAGTGTTTATACCTATGACTATCTGAACTATTGTACTGTAGACCTCTTTAACTGAACCACAGACAGCTCTTGCAGACAGAAACTATGATAAATAATCTTGTTTTGGTTTGTAAATGACATAAAGAAGATGTACAGATGGCAAAAAAGCAGAAGGAAGCTTCCTCATCCACCAATTCAAAGGAGAAAACATCGTTGCTAAATATTTACTTCACGGACTTCTATTAATTCTTTTGGTTAATAAGATTATAATATGTCAATTGGGTATAAAGTCTATAGACAATGCTTCTACTAATGATACTTATCTGTTGTATTCCGTTAATCTGCTCTGTTGTGATGATGGTTATTTGTTGTATTCTATCTGCTGGGCATCTCTACTCTATTATATTGTTGTTGGTGCTATAGCAGGTCTAGGATGTTGGTATTTTATTGCCCTGCTACTTTGTTGTGGGTGGTTCTGTCATGCTATTTGGGAGGGTGGTTGTGAATGCATATACTGTTGGATTTCTAGGTATTTTTGGGTTCTTGTAAATGCATTTGGTTACTAGTGCAATCTGTCGTGTTGTTGTTGTGCTTCCAATTCTTCTGTTTCTGCAGTGGATCTCTTGTTGTAACAAAGTGCCTGCTGTTGCGGTTTCTACTGCTGCATATACTTGGTGCTTGCCTTTTATTTCATCCACTACTGCTAATTTGCTATAGTCTGCATATGGTTTGGGCTGCTGGTTCTGAGTTGTGGCGAAGGGATGTTGTTGTTGCAGCTGTTGGCCATAAAATTGAGTTCCTTCTGTTGCAATGGTCTGATTTCCAGCTTTGAGCACCTCTACTACTGGACTGCTTAGTGGGTTTGGCTGATGGAGCTTAGCTAATGCAGTTGTTGCTGCTACGTTGCTACTATTTAACTGATGCTACTGCTTTCTGCTGCTGCTATGATGTTGGACCCTTCTGCTGCTGCTATGTATGGGTATTGCTTTGAGTGGCTAATTGGGTTGGTGATGTTTAACTGCTGTCATGCTTGCTGCTGCTAGTTGGGAAAACGTAATTGGGTTGGGCGCTACTATTGTTGATGCTGCTGTTGGTCTGGCTAGGTTTTTAAATTTGGTTAGGTCTGTCTTTATGGGTTTGGCTAGGTTTTTTAATTTGGTTTACATTGTACTAGCCTGGTGATATCTCTTTTAGGCTTTATGCTTTATTATAACACATTTACTGTAGTCATCTGATTCTGCTTCTTTGCATTTGGTTTACTGTTGACATCATAGGGCCTGTCCTTTGATGGTCTCTGTATGAGGTATACCCCATGAATTCTGTGCATTTCCTTTTATTTAATTTCAGTTTAATTTTAGCAAAAAAAAATATATGAAATCACTTATTTGAAAATTAATTATAATTTACAATGAATTTTGATTATTTACTAATTAATTTTTTATTTACAAATTTATAATTTGTGAAGGAGTTTACTTGAGAAGTAGACATTAATGAAGGATTTATTTCCCTCATTTAAATTTTTTTTAATTAATTAGTTTGTCATCAATGAAGGAATTTTTTTCCTCACTAAATTGAAGATACATTCTCGATTTATAATTAGTAAAGGAAAATATTCTCTCGTTAAATAAATTTATTTTTTACAATATATTATTTGTGAGGAAATAAAGTTATTCACTAATTTCTAATAGTCCTTCTTAAAATATTATTTGTGAAGAAAAACATTCTTTTACTAAATAGCAATATTCCATTACCAAATATAATTTGTGAATAAAAAGTTATTCACAATATACCCTTCACAAAAAATATTTATTCACTACTTAGCGAAAGATAGCCAATTGCGAGGAGATCTTATGTGAGCACTCGTGTAAAGGAAATATTTTTTCGCAATAAATCTATTGTGAGTGATATATTATGTCTTGTGAAGGATTTGTCCTTCACTAGAGACCATTTTTTGGTGTAGTGATAAGGACTGCCCTTGTTCCGGCACCTTCCATGTTTACTGCTCCATCGAAATACATTTTCCATGCTTGGACTGCATTTTCTTGAAGACCTTGCTGAATTGTCATAATCCCATCATCCGGGAAATAAGTTTCCAGGGGTTCAAACCCTTCTGATGGTGCTTTAGCTAGTTGATCTGCAATGCCTTGACCTTTGATGGACTTTTGAGTCACGTAGACAATGTTGAACTGTTGGAGGATCAGCTGGCATTTGGACAGTCGACAATTCAAAATTGGCTTGTTGAATACGTATTTCAGCGGATCCATGCGGGAGATGAGGTAGGTCGTGTGCCCATGTAGATAGTGTTGCAACCTCATGGCGGCCCATGCTAACGCACAGCATGTCTTCTCGATCAGAGTGCACTTTTGTTCACCGGTGCTAAACCTTATGTTGATGTAGTAGATGGCTCTCTCTCCTTGCTACTATCATATTTCTGTCCTAGCATATAGCCCATGGCGTTGGCATTGACAGACAAGTACATAAACAAGGGAACTCCGTTCCTCGAGGGTACCAAGATATGAGCTTCGATCAGCTGCTTCTTGATGGCAAGGAAGGCTTTCTGACAATCCTCATTCCATTTCATGGAGGAATTCTTCCTTAGCAGCTTGAAGATGGGTTCACAAGTTACTGTGAGCTGGGAAATGAACCTGCTTATGAAATTAATCCTTCTCAGGAACCCACGTATCTCTTTCTCTGTTCGAGGTACGGGCATCTCAATGATGACTTTTATCTTGGCAGGATCCAGCTCAATGCCTCTATTACTCATTAGGAATCCTAACAACTTGCCTGATTTGACGCCAAAAGCACATTTGGCTGGATTCAGCTTGAGGTTGTACTTACGCAACCTGTTAAATAGCTTCCTGAGATGGTCAATGTGATCGTCTTCTTTCTGGGATTTGATGATGATGTCATCCATATAGACCTCTATCTCCTTATACATCATGTCATGAAACAGGGCCATCATGGCTCGCTGGTATGTGGCACCGACATTGATGAGGCCGAAGGACAAACGTCTGTAGCAGAAAGTTCCTCAGGAAGTGATGAAAGCTGTTTTCTCCCGGTCTTCTTCAGCAACCATAATTTGATGGTAACCTGCAAAGCAATCCACGAAGGAATACATGTCGTACTGTGCAGTATTGTCGATCAGGATGTGGATGAAAGGCACAGGGAAATTGTCCTTGAGGCAGACTTTGTTCAAATCGCAGTAATCCACGCATACTCGTACTTTCCCTCCGGGCTTAGGCACGGGAACTATGTTTGGCAACCACTATTGGTATGTTGATACCATGATGATACCGGCTTTGAATTGTTTAACAACTTCCTCTTTGACTTTCAGACTCCATTCAAATTTCAATCGCCTGAGCATTTGTTTGACTGGCTTGAATCCATCTTTGATGGGCATTCGATGGATGACAATGTCAGTAGGCAGACCAATAATGTCTTCATGTGACAAACACATCCTGAAATTGTGTTAGGAGTTCAATCAGGTCGGTTCTTTGATCTTGGGTGAGGTCTATGCCTATCTGGATTTCTTTGAGGTTTTCTGAGGTTCCAATGTTGATAGTAGTGGTTCGGTCGAGATTTGGTTTGGGTTTGTCTTTGACCTATTCTTTGATCTCCTCGGGCACCTCATAGTCATTTTCCTCCTTTTGATCAATTTCCATCAAGTCGAAGTTCAGTTCTACATCAAAGTTGTAGTCACTGTGACAGGTTGGCATCTCATCAGCAGGGACAAACAAATCCAATCTTGGAGTCCTGAAAATAAAATACTTTCACTTTAATATATACAACTGTTTAAATATACATAGTGTCGACGTCGGGAAAAAATCCACGGGTCGGGTCACAACCCGAATCTTTCTCTCTTCCTAAGTTATCTCTATCCTTACTCTTTTTATTGCGAAAAATATTTTGAAGGGTTTTTTAGAAAAAGGCCAACATGTACCATGTCGACGATTTGAACGTTTTACAGAGTCGCTAGTTGGTAGATTTGAAATGGTTGTACCAACTCAACCGAGTTTTGTTTGAAAGAGGCCCAATTGCTGGACACTGTCGCAACTTGATCTTTGAAAATAAAGTTTTGAGTTCGGGAGCTTGGTTAAGTGTGGGGAAGGTGTTAGGCACTCCCACAACTCCTGTGTAAACACGGTACCGCATCTTTTCAATATTTCCCTTTAAAAACTGAAGTGTGTGTGTGTGTATGCTGTTTGAAAATTGGGCCTATGTTTGATTGATTGAACTTAAGGAACTTCTTTGTTGAGCCTATATACGAAGGATTTGATTTGATTTGCAAAAAGTCTTTGATTTGATTTGTAAAAGTATTTGATTTGATTTGCAAAAGCTTATCCTTTCGATAAGATGATTTAACATGATGTTTTGAAAGCTGGTTTTCAAACCCTTACGCTATCATAGGAATTGAAACATATCGATACTTTCAATTATATCTTTCCAGACTTAAGGCTCAATTTGAATGGTGATTGTCGGACTGCGAAGCATCCTAGACCACAACATATATACAAGTGTCGGTCTCCTCATGGGTATGATGGCCATTGGAGGGACTCTGACACGACAAACCATATTTTTCATTATGTTGAGACCTTAAATCCGGATAATCGTTTTAAGGTCTTTTGTATGTACATTTTACAGAAAAACTGGCAGGGTACATTCGTAAAGTGGAGTTTGTCCATCGTTGGAATTAGATTCTGATCAGTTTGATCATGAATCCCACGATTTCTAGGCTCACATATGAGTAGCCAATAAACCTGCACAGTTCAAATTTGTACATATATATATATATATATGTATATATATATCGCCAGAATCGAGGATTCATTTAGTAAATCCTAGTTCGCACCTGGCTGAAGCATCTCGTTCCCACTAGATAGCAATCTAAGGGTCGCGAGGTTGCTTTTATAACTGAAAAATGCTGAATTTGTTAATGCTAATTCATATCAAATGAATATTTAAAGCAACAACTTAATAAAACGAGTAAAGCAATATATATACAGTTATATATCCGGATAACCGTTTTAAAGGTCTTTTGTATGTACATTTTACAGAAAAACTGGTAGGGTACATTCGTAAAGTGGAGTTTGTCCATCGTTGGAATTAGATTCTGATCAGTTTGATCATGAATCCCACGATTCCTAAGCTCACATATGAGTAGCCAATAAACCTACACAGTTCAAATTTGTACATATATATATATATATATATATATATATATATTCCAAATATCGCCAGAACCGAGGATTCATTTAGTAAATCCTAGTTCGCACATGGCTGAAGCATCTCGTTCTCACTAGATAGCAATCTAAGGGCCGCGAGGTTGCTTTTATAACTGAAAAATGCTGAATTTGTTAATGCTAATTCATATCAAATGAATATTTAAAGCAGCAATTTAATAAAACGAGTAAAGCAATATATATACAGTTATATATACGGAAGCTGTAAAGGGCGATGAGTTTTCACACCGGTGCCCGGATTGGAATTGAAATATATATATATATATATATATATATATATATATATATATATATATATTGACAGAAAAGTAGTCAACCAAAACTGGGAAGAGAACCCAGTGGTGGTGAAGGCTGCTTATATATGCATATTTATATATAAAAATAGTAAAAAGGCCCCAGAATAATCCAGGCCGAACTGAAATGTAAATGTACCGAAAAATAGTCAACCAGTGATTGAGAAGATAACCCAGTAATGGTAAAGGGTGCAAAAACAATATAAAGGCCACAAAATGATCCAGGCCGGACTGAAATATAAATATATATAGACAGAAATGTAGTCAACCAAAACTAGGAAGAGAACCCAATGGTGGTGAAAGTTGCTTATATATGCATAAATATATATAAAAGCAATAAACTACCTCGGATTTGACATCTCGCCTTGACAAAATTGAAAAGTTAGTATATATACAATTAAATATCTATAAAATAAAAAAGCCAAGAAGTACGTGCACTCCTAGCAACGTGAGGTCGAAGTAGAAACTTTTTAACTTTTGATAGGAGCGTCCGTTTGAGGCGTGTTGTACCTTTCCGGAAAGCCCTCGCCGAGAGTGTCACAATGACATACGATAAAACATTTTTCGGGTCCAAGAAGACGGTTTTATAACTAGGTCTTCGATTCCCCGTAGTTTGTCCGTTGAGTTGTCTTGCGCCATTTGCACTCGGGATCATCGTTATGGTTCGTTCTGACCTTAATGGCATCAATTTCAATAAATTTGACCGAATCAGCTGGAAGTTGGTAAAATGATTATTTTCCCCTCCCGAGGTTTCCCTTAGTGTTGGCATGGCCTTCGGTTGACTTCTTGGAAGTTGTTTCCAAGACTTGGATCCCATTCGAGTCTGTTTGTCCTCAGTGTTGTCTCTGATGCTGACTTGGTCGCTCCAAGTTTTCCTCTAGAGACATTGTGGGGCTTCAAATTTATTCCTGAGGTTGACCTGACTTCCCGAGTTGAGACCGGGGATGACCTGTACTTCTCGGGTTGAGACCGGGGTTGACATGTACCTCCCGGGTTAAGACTGGGGCTAACCTGTACCTCCCGGTGTGACGCCCCCAAATCCACGTTCCTTCGAAACCTCGAATTCAGTGCAGTCACGATACTACTATCGCCAAACTATTACATCTTTTATTCATTACTAAAAGAATATAACTTGCTTTATTATAATTTAGAATATAAATTCTTTTTATATCTAAGATCTCGTCTATACGTCACATTTGATGTTACTAAAATGCGAAATAATTTAAACTTTTTCAGTCTTCCTTGAACAAAATCTTTTATTGATTCCATAACTTAAATCCATTACATTTTCCTGAATCAAACTATATCATGATTCACTCTATTCAAATTTTTGTATAATCGCATACATCTTAACTTAATATCCTCTATGTATTATCTAATATATCTTTACAGTACGACAAGCATTAAACCTCGTAAACAAATATTAAGTACAACGACTAGAACCTAAACATGGTTCGAGTAATAATCTAAACAATATTCTTCATTGTGATACTATCTATCTTTATCAATCAAGAAGCACGAAGTCTTTATCGTAAGTCCTTAACCTGCAAAAGTGGTTATTTGCAAGAGTGAGCTCGACAGCTCAGCAATTCTAATAGTTTTCATGCATCACATAGCATATAACATCATACTCAGTTCATGCATTTATAAACAATATATATTTACTACGCATGTTACTTTTCACATAACAAGTATATCATCAAAGATCAACTTTCAATCTCATTTATATCTCATATACAGTTCATATATAAGTTCACATTATCACATCATAATATAATTCAACTAACAGTTATTGAATTCATGTATCAAATAGGAACTAAAAGACTTGCCTGATTCGTAGTTTAACAACTACGACTTAACTGCTTATAGATATCTGCACTTCGTGTAATCTTACACAGTTATATTAATCATAGAGATCACACTTATCAGTTATACACTTCCATACATTCTCAATATAATAATTAGTATTACATTGTTGTCTAACTTGGTTCTTAAAACCTTCGTCTTACTTTCTTATCGTATTCTTAGAATAACTATGTATGTATAAGTATACTTTAACCATACGTACTTACTACCATTCTCTACATATACATGCCTGTCTACCTCTAATCTCTTTACATATAGCTAGCGTAATTCATCTTTTGAGTTAATCATTCTCATATATCATTACTAACACATAAGACCATATCAAAGCAAATATACTCTATTAATCGTCGACATCGGATTCAAGTATTAGCATATGGTCCTACATAGCATGTATACACATTAAAGGATACTTTCATGCTCGTTTAACCTTTTCACGTTCAATTTACATGATATAGGTTCTAAGTTAATACCCGTAAAAACTTAAGTCCATTTAAGGCTATAAAGTCATAAAGTCTAGCATGCTCGCTTTTAAACACATGAGGTAATCATATAACCCATATTAGGCATGCTCATGAATATTCATATTTCATACATGTAACTAGTATAGTTATTAGTTTGAAAACATGCTTCGTTTATGCTAAACTTGGTTTCACGACATGTAGTCTTGGTGTATATACATGTATGACACATGAGAGAGTCCAAGAGTGCTATCACATATGTTCATAAATATCAAAGTCCAAATCTTAAAGTAACATGTTAACGTGTACGATCAAAGCTTATATTTTCATTATTAAGCTCACTAATAAGGTTCGTATGTTCACATTACATTTGTGAAACATATGTACGTAAGTTAACATGCTCTTCATACATTCTTAAAATATACCAATATGTTTGTAAAATCAGAACGTTAGCATGATATATACATGTCAAAAGTTCATTTTGTAAAACTTACATTTTTGCTACTAGTGAGGTATACATGTTCGTATTTCATTATGAAGCTAATCTACGCAAGTGAACATACAAATCATGTATTTCTAGGTCATGCAAACATGTCTCAAAAGTCAGAATCTACAAGACATTAACCTCGGTCAAGTTTGCTTCAAAAGTCTTTGAATTTTTTCTTTGAAATCGTTTGAATCTTGCAATCACATATGCTAGTTTATTCAACACTTTAAACGTACATTTCATGTCAATATAGACTATATGATCATGTTCACAAAAATCAGAATGCTCACATGAAATATTTGTGACAAAGTTCACTTTAATCATTTCTAAGTTCACTTCTAACTAGAAAGCTTTTTACCAAAAGTGTATGCTATTATGGCCATAAACATTCATGTTGTATCAAGGGACATGTTTATAGGAGTTATACCAGTTTTCATGCTTGTCTTAAATAATATCAACAAGTTATCACATAGCAGGTCGCTGCAGAAAATAGAAAACCAAACTGGTTCCAGGACCCTGCGCAGTTGCGCAGGTACCAGGCATAAACCCGGCGCAGCTGCGCCGGTGTCTGGCCAGTCCAGGAATTTTTCTGCTTCGGCAGAAACCAGCCCAAACTCAGAATTTTCCACAGCAAATCGATTCTAAGCAACTATATAATAGTTCTAGCATACTAGTAAGCTAACATAGCAACTAATAACACTTCCCAATCAACTTAATTAATCAATCATGATCAATTCAAGAATCAAGAACTTATAATTTACAGAATGAAGAACAATGTTATACCTCTGCAAGTTCGTTTGTTGCTATATCAAGCCTCTGCTATACTCATAACTCTCTTAATAAACTTACTCACTTGGTTTATACTTTGAATTCTCAGCAAAAGAAAATGAGAGGAAGAGAGTTGATATTTATAGGCAATTGATTATCCATATAATGCAATCTCCCACTAAATCAAACCAATGGATTACACAAGAACATGAAGGTTATCAAGAAGTTGGTGAATCCTATCATGAAACCCACTTCCCTTATCATCATAAGCTACAATTACTGAGTTTGAGAGAAATAGGCATAGACTATAGCCCTCATGAGTTATACAAGTGAGAGAAGAAATGTTTATCTTATTAGGACAAGGCAGTATAATGCTCAGCAATGGCAACTTGGCAGAAATGAATACAACACTTAGGTTATATAATATATGCACATTATATTTAATACACTTAAGGTATAATATATATTCAAATTTCATTTCATATAACTTAGGTTATAAATGAATTACAAATGTAACTTCCAATTACAATGTATCAAGCAAGGGTACACATAGATATATCCCATATAATCCATGTACATTTTGTCACATTACATTGTCTCCATTATTATTAAATTTTATTAACTCAATAATTGTTTACAACATATCCATGATATATTTATTGTATACACATTGTCACACCCACATTTCATGTATCTCTTACAACTCAATAAACTTTACTATATAGTTTATATTCATAAATAACATAGTCATATTGCACTTTATATTGCGTACAATATATAGTTAGTTACTATACGTTACACTTTAATATCGCATGGTTGCACATAGAATTTAATAAATTACTTATCTTATCAATTAATTAATAATAATATTAATTAATCTATTTCTCATTTAATCAATGGAATTATAATTTCCATAACAATTAATTAACATTTATATAGTTAATTATCTTATTATATTTATAACAAATATACTTATTATCATGCTATCACTCACAATAATAATAATTCAACATATTATTATAATAACAATCAATATAGATTAATTATTTAATTAATAATTCTTTCATCCTTGAATTAATCAATTCATTACCGAATCTATTATCGTGCCACACAAGGCATTTCTCACAAGCTTAATCTCAAGCTTATTATTATTCCCATCACTTACTACTTATAATGTGTTCAATATAATTAGAACTATTAAATCACAAGGTTCACATATATAAATATATCGTGAATAAAAATATTTAAATATTCTATATAACCTTTATGGTAATATAATAACTCAAACTATTAAAATGCTAACTACTTCAATTAATTATACTTATAATAAGTATAACCTTTACACTTATAATAATTAATATATACTCTATTAATTATTCAAAAAATAATATTCACGATCAAATAATAACTTAAGTTATTTAATATATTAAAATAACTTAGTTTTCTTTCATTAATAAACTCCCTTGAAAATACATTTAACATTATGTATTTAGCCATATCATAAAATATTATGTTTTCTCCAAGTAAAGATATTCATTATTAGAAAATACTTTATTTATTTACTCAAGATATTATAATATAATATAATATCGAATAATTACATGTACAACACATGTACATATATTATATATAGAAAATAGATAGTGAGGTTATTTTCTATTATAATAAATTATTTATATCAATTTATTTACATATAGCAAATATGTTTGAATATATTTACCATATTAATTCATCATACCTATTACCTCATACACAAAAACATATAAGGTAATATTATTATTCAAAAATAATATTTTCTCCTTTATTAAAATAATTCAATATTAGAATTTATTTTAATATCCTTTATTAGAATTATATATATAATAATCATTTCTCTTTCTTTTCTATAAATTGTCCTCAAAACAATTTCTTCAAATATTCATTTAAAGATATAATAATTTCCATTTCTCTTTAATAACGTATATATATTTATTAACGTTATTCGCATATTAAACTTTCTCACATATTACTATTCTAAGTAATATAAAAGTATCAACTATAATTACATATTCCACACTTATTGATTTACTCATTTACTTAAGTAAATTAAACACTGTACCATATTATTAAGGTTCAATATTAACATTATATTATTCCATAATATAACTCCTAACTTAAATTAATTAATATTTATTCTTATTAGTTAATTCCTTAACTAACTCATGCTTCACTATCCAAACCTATTCACGGATAGCTTAAGTGCTATTAATAAACTATATTATAAACATACTAGTTATGAATTCACATACACAAGAATATGATGATTATACATTAAGGATATTTAATGTCATCAACTTACTATGATAAAATAATTCTATAAATTATTTAATATCGATAGGAATTTATCCACTTCCTTTATCTCAACTGAATCGTCTCTACGCTGAGTAACAAATATATATTAATAATATATTTATAAATCACAAAAACACATATTACATAGTCCATATTACCCTATGTAATATAATACTACATACCTCATATCACATATATATATTTTTATTCGAACCCATCTCACGGTTTAAGAATTTTATTTATTAAATCCTTATTTAATAATTTCTGAAAATCCGGGTTCTTACACCCGGGTTGAGAACGGGGCTGACCTGTACCTCCTGGGTTGAGATTGGGGCTGACCTGTACCTCCCGGGTTGAGACCGGGGATGACGTGTACCTCCCGGGTTGAGACCGGCGTTGACCTGTATCTCCCGGGTTGAGACCGGGGCTGACCTGTACCTCCCGGGTTGAGATCGAGGCTGACTTGTACTCCCGGGTTGAGACCGGCGCTGACCTGTACCTCCCGGGTTGAGACTGGGGCTGAACTAATGGCCCGATATTGAGATCAGGGTTGATCTGACGGCCCGATATTGAGATCGGGGTTGAACTAATAGCACGATATTGAGGTCGGGGTTGATCTGACGGCCCGATATTGAGATCGGGATTTATTTGATGGCCTGATTTGAGATCGGGGTTGATTTGATGGCCCGATTTGAGATCGAGGTTGATCTGATGGCCTGATATTGAGATCGGGGTTGAACTGATAGCCCGATTTGAGATCAGGGTTGATCTGATCGCCTAATATTGAGATCGGGGTTGAACTGACGGCCCAATTTGAGATCAGGGTTGATTTGAGGGCCTGATATTAAGGTCGGGGTTGATTTAACAACCCGATTTGAGATTGGGGTTGATTTGACGACCCGATTTGAGATCGGGGTTGATTTGATGGCCCGATATTGAGATTGGGGTTGATTTGATGGCCCGATATTGAGATCGGGGTTGATTTGAAGGCCCAATTTGAGATCAAGGTTGATTTGACGGCCCTAATTTGAGATCGGGGTTGATTTAACTTTTCGATTCGAGATCGAAGTTGATGTGATGGCCCGATTTGAGATCGGGGTTGATCTGATGGCCCGATATTAAGATCAGGGTTGAACTGATGGCCCGATATTGAGATCGGGGTTGAACTGACTGTCCGATATTGATATCGGGGTTGAACTGATGGCCCAATTTGAGATCAGGGTTGAATTAATGGCCCGATATAGAGATCGGGGTTGATCTGATGGACCGATAATGAGATCGGGGTTGATTTGACGGCATTCTTGCCCTCTTATAGTGTTAGTAACAGGGGAAGAAAATTTCAAGTGTCTACAGATGGCCCTCTTTATCATGTTCATGTAACGCAGTGGAATGAACACGATAAAGATTAGTAGACACTGGAAATGTAAATGCAAATGGGAGGCAATGCATGATATGGTATGTCATAAGTGTCCGATACCTTCAAGGGGTTAGGGTTATCACTGATTGATTACATTAGTTTCTACTGGGGATAACGTAACCCGTGATGACCCTTGCTGCAGCATTATCATGCGATTGCTGGTAGGATATCAGATTTAAGCTATCACAGAATGTTCTTGTCATTTTCTGTTGGGGATGACGTTATCTATGATAGCTTTTCCAACTCTAATGGGGATATATTTCGGTTACCGAGTTACCTTCTTGTATGTTCCCGATGCTTATCTGGGAGATAAATTACAGCGGCAACTTGCAATAGGGGGTTGAACCACCACTCCTTCCTGATGCTCCCTTTGAGGATGTGTATAATAGATTCCATCATTGGTGATGGATTACTATATTACTTTCGTCACCGGATCCCTTCCGACGTTTCGTTGGGGCTGAACCAATGGCTGAACTATCTCGATCTGTACTCGACGCTTCGTTGGGTTGAAGCCAACGGCTGAACTGTACTCGGTCTGTACCTGAAACATTTTTGGGTTAAAGCCAACGGCTGAACTGGACTCGGTCTGTACCCGAAACTTCGTTGGGTTGAAGCCAACGACTGAACTGGACTCGGTCTGTACCCGAAACTTTGTTGGGCTGAAGCCGACGGCTGAACTGGACTCGGTCTATACCCGATGCTTCGTTGGGTTGAAGCCAATGGTTGAACTGAACTCGGTCTGTAGCCGAAACTTCGTTGGATTGAAGCCAACGGCTGAACTGGACTCGGTCTGTACCCGAAACTTCGTTGGGTTGAAGCCAACGGCTGAACTGGACTCGGTCTGTACCCGAAACTTTGTTGGATTGAAGCCAACGACCGAACTGGACTCGATCTGTACCCAAAACTTCGTTGGGTTGAAGCCAAAGGCTGAACTGAACTCGGTCTGTACCCGAAACTTCATTGGAATGAAGCCAACAGCTGAACTGGACTCGGTCTATACCCGAAACTTTATTAGATTGAAACCAACGACTGAATTGGACTCGGTCTGTACCCGAAACTTCGTTGGGTTGAAGCCAACGGCTGAACTGGACTCGGTCTGTACCCGACGCTTTGAAAATGGTAGTTTTCGGCAGTTTCGCATAGTTTTTGCGCAGTTTTTACATAGCTTGCATCATTGATCTCCAGATATGGCTTCGGGAGGAATGCCAGGGGTTTCCAGAGTGTTCCTCTTTCTTTCAGGATTACACTGCTTAAACGCAGGATTTCAGGACAAACCTGCTCAATCGTGTAGCGATTTCTCTTCATATTTGACTTGGCAGCTCATATAAACTCCGTTTCAACTCGAACCGAACCGAGCCCGGGGGAGTGGGACCCACCCTGGGGAGCCGCAGGTGGAGGTACGGCAGTCGCAGGTGGGCCCGCTTCCACCTGTGCTTTTATATTTGGGCAGTGGGAGCTCATTTGAAACATTTTCATTTTGAGTTTCAAACGGATTTCAATCTTCTTTTTCAGATCTACGAAGCTTGGGCAGCTGTTTTCTGTTTCTATCGTATTCTACTCGTTCAGCGCATCGCAGATAACGTTTTACGTCCTTTTTTTGCAAGTTTTGACCATTAAATGCATTTGAACCACGTAGGGGGCTTTTAGACGCAATGTATGAAAAATGTATGCTTATATGACTTGCTAAATTTTTTTTGACTACATATGTATAAATATCTTACTGTAATGCACGTTTAGATGTAAGAAAATTCAGATTCTAAGACAGTCATATTTTGCTCTTTTTGATCAGTTTACTCATCCTTTTTGAGGCCTAGTGAGCCTGGATTTTCAACTAAAAATGCTTATGGTAATTTAGCTACCATGTAAAGTTTACTTTTGATTTTATTTCATAAATATAAACTGTTTCTATTTTTGGGAAGGTGTGCTACTGAATGACCACCTAGACATGCATATGTGCATGCGGACAGTCCATTTTACAAAGGAGACTCTGGCGAAATTTTTCAAAACCCGAGTATTTAATAAACATGCAATTTTGACTCTCCTGGGGATTTTTGACTGACCCATGCATGTTTTAGAACTTATCTTTTGAACAACATGCAGCTTTGGCTTTACTGGATATTTTTAACTGACCCATGCATGTTTTAGGACTTAGAGATGTATAGAGTACTGATTT
Source organism: Panax stipuleanatus (assembly GCA_020205555.1). Classification (NCBI taxonomy): domain Eukaryota; kingdom Viridiplantae; phylum Streptophyta; class Magnoliopsida; order Apiales; family Araliaceae; genus Panax; species Panax stipuleanatus. The sequence continues at coordinate 50,764,894 of CM035122.1, forward strand.
AAATGAATAAGCCACAGATTTTAGGCTTACCACACCCTTTTTGAGATGATTTGGAGACTTTGTTCAGGTGATGGATAGAGATAGACCTGGCAGTGCCAGCAGAGTCGTTTCAGGCGTTAGACGTATGAGGGCTTCTGATGTTCCTCAACCACGTCCGGCTCGACCGCCTCGCAGATTAGCAAAATCGGTGATTCGTCCAGTACAGGATGAGCAGCCGATCGATATTGATGACAAGCAGGCTCATTTTGATGCTCCTGCCCCTACTCAGGTTCCACGTGCAGAAGTTTCGGGCATTGTTGTGTTAACTCAGGAGCTGTTGGGCGACTTGAGTCACCATCCATCAAGATTTTTTCATGCTAACGAGGTGACTTGAAGTTTTCTTCTTTTTAGATTCTCTTTCTTTCTTTTGCCATTCTAGGGGCACAGACTTTTGACATGGGTTAATTTTTGATGCAGGTTCCCAGCTTTACGCAGCCTCGAGGGAACTGGTTCAACGTACATTCCCTGTATCGTACTTTGTACCAGGAGTACAGGGATATCGTTGATGGCTGGGGGTTTCAGGCTTTCTTTTCGATTCTTCCCTGCCGTTACCCCTGGGGGTATATGAGGGCTTTGTCTGAGCGCTGGTTCCACCAAATTCAGTCCCTTCATTTGCTGGATTGTGAGGTGATGATGACCCCTATGGACTGGAGGTTCATCACTGGCATTGAGTTTGAGGGTGAGCCAGTGCCTGTCGTGGCTGACATCACACCTACTGCCATTCGGTCCCTGCTGGGAGTTCCTACAACGGTGATCAAGGGTCGAACCGTCTGATTAGGTCCCTTGAGTATAGATGCCCAGAGCGGGGCTTTACTTGAGCCTTTGCTTGATGATCAGAGGGTTAGTGATCGCATCTTGAGGCGATTGTTCCTGGTGATCATCAGGGGTTGTTTTGTGGTGGAAAACTCATCTACGATGTGTTTCGCCCTGGTTAGCACTACCGGTATGTAGAGCTCCTCAGTGACTTTGATTAGGGTTCCTACACTTTTGCCTATTTTTTTCGGGGCATGCGCATGCTTTTGAAGGGTTTGACGGAGGCTTGGTTAGGGTTCTACCTGTTTCTGCTGGTGAGTACATCTTTCTCATACCTTTTTTATTTCAGCATTTATATTTGTCAGTCTTGGTCATTGAGGACTTTATATATTTTCATGGCCAGTTCTGGGCATTTGAGAGGCTTCCTTGCCTACGACCCGCCACTGCTTTAGGTCTGGAGACCTATTCTCGAGGACGGCGTTGGCATCACTCCACTTTGACGGAGGTCCCTGTTGCTGAGGGATTTACCCATGCTTGTCTACAGTTGGAGCTTTTGGTGGCTGGATTGATCTCCTAGATGTCGTATACCTCCGAGTTTTTGACGGTTGGATTTGAGGGAGGCTTCCCCACTGGTCGGGAGTTTGCATTGTCGACCTACAGAGTCCCATTTTTGACAGAGGGAGGCTGGGAGCTCTATTTGGGAGAGCGCGCTATCAGGAGTATTACGGGGCAGATCCGCATTCCCATTGTTTCTCCTGCTTGGCATCATTGGTCGTTGATTCTGCCACTGACAGATATTCCTATGGAGGGCATAGATGGCTTTACCTTATCAGAGGGCCCGCTCAGCCAGGAGGCATTTAGTAGATGGTGGAGCCCTCACACTATTGGAGCTCAGACTCGGGCCACCCAATTCATGGCAGACATGGTGCCAGGGTCTGTGATGATAACAGACTGGATAGCTTGCCTTAGGGAGCCCACTCATTCAGATCAGATTATAGAGCTAGCCCGGGAGTTGGAGAGAGCTCACTTTTTTATCAGGCATCTTGGACGAGATCCGTCAGAGTCAACTTCTGTTGGGTTTGTACGAAATCGTGGCGCAATCAAATTGCAAAAATTAGCGGAAGCAAGGTATATCAGAGTTTAAATTTTTTTTACTTACCCGGATCATCCTTTATGCAAATTATTAATTTAAAACGATAAATAAGAAGTTATGGAATCATACCCTTGTAGAACGAAGCTTCCACAGGTACGAGTTCAACTCCTTATTTTTCGTGATCTCCTTGAATTTTCGGGTTAGATTTTTTTCTTTGATCAACGTTAGCCACCCAAGTGTTTTGCCTCTAGAGGTGATCCACCAAGGAAGAGGAATTATTGAGGAGAAGGGTGGTTGGCTAAACTCTAGTTTTCTATCCTCTATAAAAAAGGAGTACTCTCTAATAATTAAAATTGTATCAACTGATATCTATTATAAGACTCCTCTTATATTTAATATTTCTAAAATATTACTTAATAAATATTAAGATATTTAATTTATTCTATCAACATAGATTAAATTAATTACACTTAATGCATTATTACGATTATGTCAATACCTTCTTAAATAATTATTCTTCCTTTTATGGTGTGACCCTTTATGTTCTACATATTAAACCGGTTGTGAATAAATCAACTAGAACAATTTTAATCTTATTTAAATAAATACAGTAAACTAATAATCTATTTAAATAAATAATATTTATTATACAATAGGGATAAGCCTCCCTAGAGATCAACGACTTTCCAGATAATATAGATTTCAACATTAATCATAAAAGAACCTGTGAGTAAATAGTTACCGTACAATTCAATCCTTTCACCAAACAATGTCCCTATTAAATATAAGACATGGAATCACCATCAAGTCCTATTTTATTTAATTATATTTATTTCGATTAGAAAATGCACAACTCCAAATAATGCAAATTAGAAACTCCTTTCTAATTTCATTCTGCCTTGGCCAAGGACTACTGGGTTGTCATTTAACGAATCACATATGATATATCTTTTCTTTTACTAGAAGTGGTAGATTCTTTATTGATCATTCATTATCTCCATATGTAACTCATTATACCCAAGCATACCCTTTGATATACCCTATGGGTTTTTAAAGAATAAGTCAAAGTATAATTCATTACATACAAGATACTATGATGATCTCAAGTCCAAGGATCACTTGTACTACTATCACATTAGGAATTCCTATTGACAGGCAAGTAAAACTCCGTTAGGTATTCCATAGCGAGTCACGTTCAGTGAACTTATTCTCCAATAAGCACATACATACTTCCTTTAGTGTCTCCACACAAATGATCATGAGATCAATCATCCTCATCCAATGAGCAAGCAACATATGTACCAATCTATCCGAATTTACTAATTTTCTTTTTAGTAATCCCACGATTGGGAACTATTTTAGTTTTAAGCTTTCTAAGAATTTAGATCTCATTAGCATGATCATCATCATGATTCTAAAAGCTCTTCTTAAAACTATGGGTTATTTACATATCATAAAAACAGCATCATGTAGATAATTAAATGCTTTTAATAAGTTAATACTTTTATTAATAAATAAATAAGATCGTCTTCAAAGTAGATGCTTTATCATCATACATGATTGGCTTGTATGCATACTACTTTCAATCTCCCACTTGCACTAAAGCTAATTGCCATGGTATCTCATACCATCTTCTCTAAATGACGATCAAACTGTTATTGTGTTAAAGTTTTAGTAAATGGATCTGCAATGTTGTCTTGAGAGTCTACACGCTCTAAGGTGACGTCTCTTCTTTCAATGATTTCTTTAATCAAAGTGTCGCAACACATGTTTGGATTCAAGATGAGACTTAGAAACTATTCCTAGTTCTGTAATGACTTTTCATATAAAACATCAACTTGCAGCTTCAGTTACAGTTATATACTTTGTCTTTGTCACTAAACCAGCAACCTTTTGCTGTTTGGAACCTTTCCAATTCACTGCACCACCTTTTAAGGTAACGACTTACCCTATAGTGGATTTCTTGTCGTCTTGGTTAGTTTGAAAACTTGAGTCTGTTTAGTCCTCTAGTTTAATTCAGGCCCATCATGTGTCATGATGACATTCTTAGTGCCAGTTAAGTACTTTAAGATGATTATCATTGTCTTACAGTGATCTTTTTCAGAATATGACAGATCAACATCAAGTCTCGTATATTTCATTGCATACATGATAGTAACTCATGCGATCTCTCTTTTATTGAGGACTAATTTTGGAGAGATACACTCTGTAGCTCATCATCATAAGACACCTTTTCGAGTTTGCCATGCTAAATGCCTTTAGCATCTAATGAATATACGTTCCTTGGGTTAAGCCGAACATCCTTTTAAATCTATCTATACAGATTTATATCCCCAATGTAGGATGTTCTACCCAAATCATTCATGGAAGAATGTTTAGACAACTTTATTTTGATCAATTGTAGTATAGGAATATCATTCTCTATCAGTAATATATCATCAACATATAAAATAAGGAATGAAACAGCGCTCCCACTAACCCTTTTATACACACAAGGTTCATTCTCGTTTTTGATAAAATCAAACTCTTTGATTGTCTCATCAAAATGAATGTTCCATCTTTGATAAGCTTGCTACAACCCATAAATGGATTGTTTATAGCTCATATACATGATTTGCTTCAACCATTGAAACAAATCCATCTGGCTTTATCATACATACATTCTCCTCTAATAATGTATATTTAAGGAAGGGCGTCTCCACGTCCATTTTGCCAAATCTAGTAATAATAAGCTGCAATCGCAAGTAAAATCAAAATAGGTCTTGTGCATTGATTCAAAAATCTATTTTAGATTTTATGGTCATCTACCATTTCTCTGAGTCTTAATTCCTCATAGCCTGTTCGTAATTCAATGGATCATCATCATTCATGACGTGTACCTCATCATCATCCTCTATGACGAATTCATACATTTCAGGTATCTTTGGTACTCTTCCAGATTTACGAATAAGGTATTGTACAGTAGGTGTCTCTACTTGGACAGGTTCATCTAATTGATCTGTAGTGGTTTGTAATTCTTGAATTTCTTCAATATCTATTTTCCTCCAACTAGCCCCTTCAAGGGTAAACTCTTTTTCCAAGAAGGCAGCGTGTTTTGCAACATACAACTTTTGCTCAGTAGGATTGTATAAATAGTATTCCAAGCTTTCTTTAGGATATCCCACAAACGTGCACTTATCAGATCTTATCCCAAGCTTATCATTTTGAAAATTTTCACATAAGCTGGACATCCCCAAATCTTAACATGCTTAAGACTAGGTTTCCTCCTTGTCCACATCTCATATGGAGTCTTGGGGACGGATTTCGAGGGGACCTTATTTAGTAGATATGCAGCCGCTTCTAAGGAATAACCCCAGAATGATACTGGAAGAACGGTAAAACTCACATGGAACGAACAATGTCCAACAATGTTCGATTTCTCCTTTCAGATACCCCATTTAACTGTGGTGTACCTGGTGGAGTCCACTGTAAGATTATACCATTTTCTTTGAGACTATCGAGATACTCACCACTTAAGTATTCACCACCTTGATCTGATTGAAGAATCTTAATACTTTTTTCAGTTTGTTTCTCTACTTCATTTCTGAACTCTTTGAACTTTTCAAATGATTCAGATTTGTATTTTATTAAAGACACATATCTATATCTTGAGTGATCATAAGTGAAAATAATATAACATTGCTTTTATAAATAGAACAACTGTTGTTCTTTATTATAATGTCAAATCCATCCATATCTAATACAGAAATAGAAATAATGTTTCTAATGATATTCGGAACAAAATAACAATTATTTAAATAAATGGACTTGCCTGTAAGCAGTGCTAAACAATAAATGCCTACAGCTAATGCAACATCCTTTGCTCTATTTCCCACTCGTAGGATAACATCATCCTTGTTTAGCTTTGTACTTCTGACCAGTCCCTATATAGTATTACATATGTGAGAATCACAGCCAATATCCAATATCCAAGTAGAATTTTGACTTTTTGAAAAATTAATTTTAATCATGAACAAACCTTAATTGCAAGTCGAAGCTTCTCCAAGCTTCTTATCTGCCAGAAACTTCTTGCAGTTCCTCTTCAAATGACCCGGTTCGTTGCAATGAAAGCACATTCATTTGCTTACTAGATCAGGTTTCTTTTGATCCTTCACTTTCGCCTTGCTCTTAGCCTTCTTAGATTTCTTCTTTTCAGAAGATACCTTGGGCCTCTTCCTTTTATTAGAAGAATCCACTATTAAGACATGGTTCTTCTTGGATGGCAAGTGACCTTCAGCAGTTTTCAACATGTTAAGTAATTCAGGTAAGCTGACATCTAACCTATTCATGTGGAAATTAACAACGAACTGTGAGAAGGTCTCAGGGAGTGACTGCAAGACTAAGTCTTGACTCAACCCCCCATCCATGACGAACCCAAGCTGTCCAAGGCGTTCAATCAGATTGATCACCCTTAGAACACGAGTCTCTACGGTAGTACCCTCGGTCATCCGAGATCAGAAGAACTTCTTAGATATCTCATATCTAGCAGTCCTACTTTGTTCACCATACAACTCCTTGAGGTGAAGCAACATAGTAGGAGCATCCATGTTTTCATGCTGACGCTGAAGCTCGTTATTCATGGATGCTAGCATGATGCACTGAGCCACAGATGCATCATCTTGCCACTTTACAATGGCGGCAATTGTAACGACCAGGAATTTTAAGCTTCTTATTAATTTTATCTGTGATTTAAAAATTTTGAGAGTTAATTTTTCAAACTGATTTAAACCTTATGTGGTTATGTGCTTATGTGATTTAACCTATGCTAATAAATGCTAGGATTTTTATTAAAGGGAATCACTAATAGTTATTTAAATTAGTAGATTAACCCTGAGACTTTTATATCAGAATATTAATAAAAGTGTTAGTAAATTATATATTCAAATTTCTTGAATATAGTGTAGAGATTTAATCGTGATTAATTATTTATATTTGAGTAATTAATTGATAACATATGAAATTATTATTGTTGTTGATTTATAATTATTATGAGTAAATAATAATTAATGAATTGGGAGTAATTAATTAATTATGTATTGATTTATAATTATTATGAATAAATAATAATTAATGAGCAAGAGAACTAATAAATATAATAATATTATATTTACTTGGTTAATTGATTAATTATTTTATATAAGCATGTGATATGTAAACTTTTTATATATGGTAGTTAACTATATATTTTATATAGTACAAGGTAACATATTAATGTGGCTTATATTATACATATAGACTATATAGTAAGATTTATTTACATTAGCAGAGTACACAATAATATTGCTTATGTGACTTGAAGTGTGTAAGTAAACATTCATGTATGCCTCATCAATATGTAGTAATTTTAATTGTATTATGTGAGATTGATAAGTGTAATGTGTACTTAGAGCATGTGACATGATGAGGGTAGGAAAACTATTATGAATACCCTATCACCTTATATTTTATCAAAAAAATATATTATTAATTGATAATGATTTCATTAAGTTATGATTATAATAATAACATTTACGGTAAAATAATGAGCAATACACTATTGTATTATATTCGGTGTTAATAGAAAATGTACATGGATTATATGTATATACCTTACTTGATGCATTATATCATTATTTGTTCATTAGAAATAACATTGTAGCTCCCATTTAAATATATATGGAATGGATACATGTAGCTTAAGTATATACTATATGTATAAATATATATAACATTGGTACATGGAATGCAAGTTGCTGAGTTAATATGAGAGCCCCTCTTCTCTTCATTCTTCACACGTGAACCCACATGGCTACTACACTACTCTACTTCTCCTCAATTTCTTCACAAAGCTAGCTAATGATTTCAAGAGGTGTGGGATTCATGATGAAATCACCAACTACTCACCAACCATTCCTTGCCCATTGTATAATCTGGATTTCCATTATTTTGCAAAGTCATGGACTGGTTATCCATTTGTCTATATAAGAGCTCTCCTCCTTCATAATTAACATTGCTGAGATTTTCTCTAAAGTATAGAATTGAGCTAGTAGACTGAGTTTTCAATTGAGTTGAGAGAGTTATCAGTGAGGGAGAATTGGTATTGCAGTCCATTCCTTTGACAGATGTATAAATTCCAATTCATGCTCTCCCTATCTCATTCTCTGCAATTTTTTTGATTTTTGAATTCTTGATTGAACAAAGATTGATGGTAATTGAATTGTGATATATGCTTGTTATATGGAGTTATAATCATGTTAGAATTATGTTAGAAATTGTTAAAATGATTTTCGTTGGAGAAAATTTGAGTTGGGTTTACAGTCTGCCGAAAACTGCACTGCCTCAGGCCTGGCCGCCAGCCTGCGCAGCTGCGCCAGTGCCTGTCTGCAGTTTTGCTTTCTGCTCATGCTAACTTATGGTACTAGTTTGGATTAAGCATACTAGCATGAGTGATATATATATATATATGGATGTATTGAGGCAATGTAAGCATGTTTACTAATAGTTGCACAAGTAATTATAGTTTGAAATAAACTTAGCGTTTCATACACTAACTTCGAATATGGAAACAAACTCGATATGTATACTTGCCATGATAGTATTATGACCTTGCAAGCATGATAGTATGACTTAGAATTGTATGGGAGGCATGTTGACTTTGGTATACGGGTTTCATAATAGAATATGAGCATGTGAACCCCACTATTGAACATTTCTAGCGAAACATATAAGTTTCAAAGGTGAACTTTAACATGTAGATATTGTGTATGCATTCTAATTTAACGAGCATGTTAGTATGACCTAGATAGGCATGGAGAACATGATAATTGGTATATACATGTTTAAAAATGTGCACGGTCATGTTAGACCTCATTAGGGAAAACTTACTAACGAAACGTGAGCATTGAATATGGACTTGGCATGTTACATTGAGATATAAATTCTGATTTTATGAACCTGACCGTATGGTCTATATATGTACGTTTAAAGTGTTGAACACACTAGCATGCACGATTGCAAGATTTCAACTATTTCAAAAGAGAACTTAAGATTTGAAAGTTAAATACCATGTGAGTCATGTTGTGTGCATGGAAGGATGTTTATTAGGATGTCATTATGCCTATAGACAAATTAACATGAACCGCACTTGGTTAAACACAGATTTTAACTATGCACGCATACTCATAGAAAGTGGATTCTTAAGGCATGAGTTATGACGATTAAAGTGTACACTTATAGTATACGCACAAGCATAACTACTTAAGTATTGTTTGACCTTGTTATGTAATAACATGACTTTAGTAACCAATCTTGAAGCATGAACTTATATTGTTTAAAGTATGTGAATATCCGACATACAAACATGTGGTCTTGAAGTGGACATAGAATGAATATAATAGCTTTCGAACTTGAGTTAGATAAACTTGATAAACATATGTGTTGATTTATATCAGTAACTGGAAGTGCTATGTGTTCAAGCCTATGTTGATGCTTATGAACTAGACAATCTAAAATTATTAAATCTAAGACAGAATTAGATTGACTTACGTGAACTACGTGATAGAATTATATAATGACTAGAGTCTTGTATGTGTGAACTTATATTAGTTTATATATACTAATTGGAGAGGCCGACTTGTTAATGCTAGGTCGTTCCAACGCAGTTTTATTAAAGCTAGAATTTATTTGTAGCTGAGCAAACAGGCAAGTTCCCGAACTTCACTCTTTGATTGTGCAAGTTCTTTTGAACCCGTTATTGTATTATTTGCAAGTTCCCTATCTTCCTCAACTTATATTTGAGCAAGTTTCCCTGACTTACACTTATTATTTGTGCAAGTCTTCCTAACTTTACTCAATTTTATATTGAGCAGGGTATTATTATATTGCAAGTTTTCCTGAACTACACTTTTATTTGAGCAAGTTTTCTCAACTAATACTTATTTATTGTACAAGTATCCGGACCTTATTGTGCAAGTATTCCAAATTCTTGTACTACCTTATTCAATGAACCGTGTAAGCGAGTTTCTAAACTTCACTTGTTTTTGGTGAAAGTTTCCTATCCTTCTCATATTGTATTGAGCAGGTTATTATTGTATTGTGCAAGCTCCCCGAACTTCACATTTTGGTTATTGTGAAAGTTCCCCGAACTTCACATTTTGGTTATTGTGAAAGTTCCCCGAACTTCACATTTTGAGTATTGTGAAGGTTCCCCGAACTTCACACTTTGGTTATTTTGCAAATTCCCGAACTTCATTCCTTTATTATGCAAGTTCTCCAAATTTATACAAACTCGTATATTGTGCAAGTATCTTATCTTTGTGTTTACTTTACTCAAAGAACGTTGTAAGCAAATGTCCTAACCTATGCATTTACTTTATGCAAGAGATCTATTATGGTGAAATTCCCCGAATTTCACTCTTTGATGTTGTAAGTGTCTAAGTCTATGCATTTATTTTATGCAAGAAATCTATTATTGTGCAAGTTCCCCGAACTTCACAAGTTGAGTATTGTGCGAGTTCCCCGAACTTCACACGTTGAGTATTGTGCAAGTTCCCCGAACTTACACAAATTCCTATATTGTGCAAATTCTAAACTTCACTTTGTGCAAGTTCTCCATCCTTCTCATATTGTATTGAGTAGGTTATTGTTGAATCGAAAGTTGTTTACTTAATTGCTTGAACTTTATTTCCAAGCATGTTATTTAGTGGTTTAATTACTTATCAATTATTCCACATAGATATTATTGATGTCCGCACCTAGTGTATTTGAGCTCGTATAGTCTTGGACTTGTACATTATTCAAGGTCCTAAATTTCTTGAAACATGTCAGTAAGAGTCTGAACCTTTGCTCTGTCAGACTAGTGTATGAAGTTTTCTTTGAAGCTATCCAAACCAATTGATGGTAAGGATTCTTAGACGGAACAGAACACCCCTCATATGTAGGCGTGTGCCCAGGTAGCTAACATATATGATACGAGTAAGCAGATTTAAGTGTTATGCATATTCACGTTGTGCCCGAGGCTGATCTCCTCGAGGTACTTATCTTCTGTAGCCAGAAGCCAGTAATTCTAAAAAGGGTCAATTAGCTATTGAACCCATTGGAAAGTTATAGTTCAGAGTCTACTCGACTATCAGTCATTCTAAAGGCAATTATTATCTTTGCTTTTAATAGTCATATTATTGAATCGTTCAGATATTCATAGTGTTGAATCATGCAGGTTGTTGAACCTTACAGATATTCATATCGCTAAATTATACAGATATTTATATTATTGAATCGTTCTAATATTCATATTGTTGAATCTTTAAGATATTCATTTTGTTGAAATCATTGTCAGATATTTTTCCATTCATCATGATATATCCTTTATTGTTGTATTTAAACTTGCTGAGCAAACTTGTTGCTCATTCTTGTTATATCATGACTTATATTGCAGTTAAGCCCGAGCCCTCAGGGAAGGACAAGGGTAAAGGAAAGATTTAGGATGGTTTGCAAGGAGCAGACTTTGTCTTTGTGATTTGTTTAATTACTGTTAATGTAATATGAACCCTAATGTTTATTCTAGGGTATATTTGTATTGATGTATTAAGGTTATCGAATCTTGGGACTAGTAACACATTTTGAATGAACGACGTACGTTTATTATATTTTGCATTTTAGTTATCGTATGTTGTTTAGAGGTGGATGTTTGTATTGTATCGTGACGACCGGACCGGGGTCAGAGGACCCGGATTTGGGGGTGTCACAGCAATCTCTTTCTCAAAAGTTGATTCTGGAACAGTTCCAAGAACAGATGAATTTAGGACACAAGAAATCTTTTCAGGAGTGAGAACTATTCTTAGATTTCTTAACCAGTCCATGTAATTCGGCCCGATTAGTTTGTTAGCATCAAGTATGCTACGCAGTGCAATTAGTGATTTGACATTTTTTAAATTTTGTATTGTGAAAAGACAATATTTTAGCAAACATTCATTTAATTAATTTTTCATACCAAAATAAATTTTAGGTCTTTATTTTAAATTAGTATCTCCTATTATTTTCTTCAAATATATTACCCTCACTTATATAGTTCGGCAACATCTACTTAAAGATTTGCTAGTGAGAATAAGGGTCCCATTTCAAATGTATATAGCCTTGTGGATAGCACAACAAACGATATATAAATAAATAGGTAGACAACTCTTAGTCAATTACATCAACATGTAACTCCTTTTTATTTTGCCTCTTAAATCATAATGGTCAAGTTTGTGCACATCCAAACTAAAATGATTTAAGTTAAGTCCAACCAAGCACTTCTATAAATTCAAAAAAAGAAAAATATTCTCCTTGTGGATAGCACAACAAAATAATACTGTTCAATTTTCTTGATAAGCATCAAATGTGATTAAATTAATACCTTAAATACGCAATACTTATCTTGTGGATAGCACAACAAACTGGTATTAAATATTTAATACTCTATTAATTTATCATGCTAGAAGGCGACGTTCGATATTCCAAATATCTCTGGACGTGGTGTGCTGTCGTAGACAACCAAAAATAAAACCTTACTGCGAAAGATAATTATGTAGTAGTGCAAGTAAGAGTCGATCCCATAGAGACTGATTAATCTATTTTTCTACTTTGTATTCCAAAAGAAGGGGTTTTTGAATGTTGTTAATTAAAATAAGCTAATGTGTAAAATATTGTAACAAACTAAATTCGGAGAACAAACCTTGGGTTAAGTCAACTTCTACCTTAGAAACATACACTGATCATTGACTCAAGCATACACAATTAATACCTTGAATATTTATCGTTAGAATCAATTCACCATTCAGAATCATTCCATGTCTTTCCTTAATTTTAGTTAGATAGAAACAAGCGATCTATAAAACTTTATCTACTAAATAACTTCAGACAAGCGCTGTTGCGCCGCTTCGGTATTAACAAAAACGGGCACAAAACGAGTGCAAGTGTACACGGTCGAAAAGTAATAATTCGATAAGTCGAGATCGTACCCACGGAGAAAGGAGTCAGACTTACACTATCATGCAACAGTCCTATGGTTATCTTTGTTTGCTCAAACGGGTGTCACAGTATTCTTTAATTAACTATACTGGATTTAAACTAGACTTAACTAATTAACAAGCAAGGGGTTCAAATTAGAGGAATATGGGATCCTAACTTCATCTATTGCGTCATCTAGGTTAACAACACCTCATGTCAAATATGAATAATCACATAGGAATGCTAGCCGGGGGCACGAATGTGAGACAGGGCTATTCTTCAATACACCAAATCCATATCATATAATATCCATAATTAAGATAGAAATCACATGAACATCGATAAAGCCTAAACCACTATATGTCTATGAAATTTACAAGCTAACCGATTTAAGTGCAAGCTCCCATTAGACTACATATGGCAATACGGTATATTTCTATCCGGATAACGAATCACAAAACTCATCCAATGCAAGTTTCACAAACATATGCTAGCATGGCAAAATCTAAGTTTACACTTCATTTTTCAAGTCCATATAAACTATTAGAGTAGATGTTGATCAGGCATCTAAATATACAAAGCAACCATGCTAGGCAAACCATACATTTTCATCCATACATATCAAAGAGGCATAAAACCCTAGATTTAGCTAATAGAATCCATTAGAATCCCATAATGGAAGTTAGTTCATCACTGAACCACCCACCATTATGGGATTTAAGCCAAGCATTTAAACAACTATGAAAGAGAGAGAAAAGAGAATGGAAATGCAAATCTAGATGGTTCTCTTTCTAATAGAAGCCTTTTATACTCAAGTTCAGAACACAAGTCCAACCAAAGAGAACCCTAAACAAGAAATCTACTTGAACTAGAAGAGAGGAGGAGATAAGCTCTCAAACTCTTCTTAGCTCCTAAACCCTAGAAAAATAAGAACAAGACTTGAAAGTCAAAGAAGTCTCATAAAAAATGCTAAGTGATATCAGTGCCTTGCAACATAAAGCTTTTAAATCTATTACACACGGCTAAAAAATGCAAAGTCTCAGATTTTTAACCGGCGCGGCCGCGCCGGGTAAGAGCCATGAAGACGCGCGGTCGCGCGTGCCTGCTCTTTCAGCTGGTGACTTCACTTTCAATGCTGGCTGTTTTGTGCTTCATTCCTTCTTTCTTTTTTGCTTCCTTTTCCTTCTCCTTTGCTGAATTGAAGCCCTTTTTCTGGTGCCTTTTTCTCTATGCCAACTTCTTCTTATCTTCGTGCCCACTTCATGCCATTTTTTACCCATTTCCAACACCATGTCTTGCTGCTCGCTTCCCATATAGCCTATATCCAATTCCTTGCCAGATCATGCCAAACCATGCCATTATTGTGCCATTTCATGTCAAAAGAGCTTCCTGTCTATAAAATGCAAAACAAAGCTAAAATGCAGTAAAAGACACTAAAGTGCTCGAGTTTAAGCCATAATCAAAGTAAGTTGGCGTCCAATAAGTAGGCATAAAACCTACTTATCAAATACCCCCCAAACTTGAACTATTGCTTGCCCTCAAGAAAAAATACAATTACAACTACATGATATATAACTAACTACATGAAAATGAATCCCACAGTCACAGCCATAATATGAATTCCAATCAGATGCGCCTCAGAGAGAATATAAGACAATGAACAATGATTTTGCTCAAGCAACAGTTATAAAGACATACAATTTGTAAATCACAACCTGTTACTAAGATGCAGCGTGTGTGTGCAATGTCATAAACAAGCTTGAATGAGGCGAAGATTCCACAAGCTATACTTCTAAGGAAGGAAAATTGAGGCTTTAAGTCAAGAATTATTTTATTTTTTTTATTAAGACCAAACAATGACCAAACCAACACATAGATACAAGTTGAAGTGCAACAGGGGCTTATTATGCTTTTAATCTCACACGGGGGTGATATTCGCACTTTTCCCGCGGCTACACCCTGACTGTGCAATGCTAGGCCTTCTTAGGCTTTTCAATGATACCTATTTAACGAGCTTTCGATCAACGACTCCCAAACCATAAAGGCCTTAGGGCGCTGGGTGTAGAGACAATCCATAGGGCGTACTTGCTCGAGTATCAAAGGCCACAAGAAATCGCTAGCCAAGGTGTTTATTCTATTTTTATCTTTTTTAAAGCTTACTTTCTTTTTTTTTTGCTTTTTCTTTTTCTTTTCTTTTAATAGGAGAGTGCGTCTTACGCTCCATCTCTCCCACAGCATGCATACAAAACGTTTTCCTCAAATTTGTATTCCAGTGTTGCTAAGAATATTATTGCTTTTATTACACAATTCTAGCAATTAAAAATAATATTTTTCCCCTTAGAAGACAAGCATGCACTAATCTAGCCAACAAGCAAGTAAAGACACACTGTGTTATCCGGTGACATCAAAGCAACAGGTAATAGTTTACATCATGTATAAAAATATAACTGAGCTTAAGCAACTAACAGAGTTCAATAATCTATCATAACTCAATGTCATCATCGGCCAAGTCAGAATGCAACAGGCTAAACAACGGGATTATGCAATGCAATGCAATTAAACATAACTAAATAAACAAAATGAAAAAAAAAACTAAAATTTTTTTATGCAAAATTTTAAACTAACACACACTAGAATGCTAACACCAATTAAAATGCAACTACTATATACAACCTAACATGCAATATGCAATTAACTAAATGCAACTACTATACAATTAAAACTAGATGCAATAACTACTAATTACACCCAATACCCCCAAACTTAAATTATTCAATGTCCCCATTGAAGGTAAAGGGTCAGGAAACTCCCCTACTGATTGGCATGGCCACCTTCCTCTGGTGGTGTATCTGGCGGCGGGTATGACAAGTCGAAAGCAAACACAGGCCACTCCAGCATTGTCCCCTGCTATGCAAAGACCTCAGCTAGGGCATGAGTCAGCCCATCAGCAAACACGGACAAAACTCTCATGCAGTGCATCGATCCTCCTCTCTATACAACGAATTTGGTGACCCTGCTAGATGTCACCGACTAGAGGAGGAGCTGCGCCCTCTGCTGGCTGCGGCTGTGGTGGTGGAACTGGCGGAGGAACTATCACAATAAAACCTTTTCCCCTCGGGTCTACTTTGCCTCCAGCCCAATCCACAAAATTCTTGATAGTGGTGTGAGTGACATCCCCACTTGGCATTTGGATCTGCTCATTGGGCCATTCGGGGCTTGCCTCAGCATAGAGATGGGCTATTATGGATGCATGCAGAATGGAGCCTGTGGTACTACCTCTCATAAACCTCAGCATGCTCTAGTGAATCAGATGGCCGACATTAATGTACTTTCCCGTAATAATTCCCCACAGGATGATGGCTCTCTCTACTGTCACCTCGTGCTGGTGCTGGGATGGCATAAGGCTACCACAGAGGAACAGATTGCATGCCTTAGCATATCTATTCATCCCGGAGGTAAGGAACGTGGTGTACTCGTTAACGGTATCTTTCTTAATTTTCCACGCTGTGCCTGGTGCACACAAGTCACAAAGCACTTGATCCAAGTCAGTCCCAAACCTCTCGGCCTCCACCCAATTCACCTATCCGGCCGGCACTGAAGGAAAATTTAGAACCTCACAAATCGCAGCCGGGCGGTAATCAATGGTTTAGCCCCGCACAAAAGACTTACCGCTCTACGTGATTTTTGCGTTGGCGTAGAATTCTCGGACTAAAGCTAACGGCACTGGCGGCGGCGTTGCACAAATACCTTGCCACCCCATCCCTCGGATCATGGCTCGCATGTCCCCATCCTCCTTTGTGGGTTTCAAGCCCCTCTCCTTGAAAACTAATTTGGCCGCAATCCTATAGTACTCAATTTGGGCCTCGATACTGATGAAATTTGTCAAGTCGATGGTGATGTCATCGTCCGAGGCACTGTGAACCGGCAAACCAGTTGCGGAAGTGAAAGCGGTGGATCGAGAGCTTTTTGGACACATGAGAGATTCTAAAAATTGCCTTTTTAAACCCTAGATAATGAATTCTGATGAAAAACAACCCCCAAACTTGTGTGGCTACCATTGATTTCACAAACCCTAATTGCCAAATTAAAGAACAAACCCCTAACTGATTTTCTGCTAAGTAGGATGAACAAACCCTCAATTTATCAAAATTTCCCCCAAACTTGCGATCTGAAACTCTTTGCAATCGTGAATCTCTAATCCTAACAAAGTTACTGTGATGAGTTGTGGAATGGAAACGGGACGAGTGTGATTGTATGCAAGAAGGATGAGGATAGTGAATAAGGATTAGGGCTAGGACTTGGAGTGGTTGGATAGTGATTGTGAAGGGAAGGAGAATTAGGGTTGTGGATTTAGGAAGATAGGAGTAGGAGTTCGTAAGAAACCGTATATGATGAGAGGGGAGGGGGCCGATTACAATAGATATAGGAAATAAGGGTGAGAGCCGTTTTAAAAAAAATTCCAGTCTGCGTGTGCCTGAGGTCTGGCGCGGGCGCGCCAGCTTAACCCTTGCTGGTAGCGCGGCTGTGCGGTCTGGGAATCTGGCCAGAAATCCTTCTTTTTCTACTTGCAGCAACAAAGTGATGGCAAAAGAAACAAATTGAAACACCTGCCTTTCCTGCACACTTATCAATCAAAAATATTTTATAGCTTGATTCCATAACTAAAAAATGCATAAGTAAGATGTATGTATTGTCAAATCCCTCGCAATGCTATGTATGTGAATCAATTCTATGTGAATTCGCAAAAAATGTCCATATGCTTATATGCAATACGCAATCATGTCAAATATATGTTCAATGAGCTTCTTGCTCCAAAAATCTGTGCAACTATGCCTAAGTGCAAAATGTAGGCAATGATCGTTTAAATCCCATGAATATATACACTGAGCTTCTAACTCCCAAAAATGTATGCAATATGCCTAATGTTCAAAAATGTAAGCAATGAGCATCCTATCACCACAATGCTCAAAAATAGGCAATCCTTTACCAAATGATTAGAATTAAATGGGGGAAGGAAAATGTAGACATTAGTAACCAGAATTAAACAAGAGAGAGATATAGAGAAATGTGGTGCAAGGATTAAACATGAGGGAGGAGATAGAGATGATGGGGTGCTTCTCATCAAGCGCTTGTTTACAGTCCATAAGCTAGACTCTGTCTGACTTGGTCAAGTGGTGGAGAGGATCGAGGAAACCTTCTCTCGATTCACCTCGCCGCCATAGTAATGCTTTAGTCTTTGTCTGTTCACCTTACAGGGCTTGTCCTGGTATTGATCATAGATTTCTACAGCGCCATGTGGGAATACGGGGGGCCCAACCATCTTGATTTTAGCTTCCCCGGAAAGAGTCTGAGACGAGAATTATATAGTAACACTGCCTGCCCTGGCTCAAATACTCTCTCCATAATCTTTCGGTCATGCCACCTTTTGACTTTCTCCTTGTATAGCTTTGAGTTCTCATAAGCTTTCAATCTGAACTCGTCAAGCTCATTAAGCTGGAGAAGTCTTTTCTCCCCCGCAGCATGTAAATCAAAATTAAGCTTCTTGATGGCCCAGTAGGCCTTATGCTCAAGCTCCATGGGGAGGTGGTAGGCCTTCCCATATACAAGCTGGTATGGGGACATCCCCAATGGCGTCTTATACGCAGTCCTATAGGCCCACACCGCATCGTTTAATTTTAGGGACCAATCTTTTCGTGTGGGATTCATAATCTTTTCTAGTATCCTCTTTACCTCACGATTAGACACTTCTGCCTGACCATTTGTCTGGGGGTGGTAAGCAGTAGCAATTCGGTGATTCACCCCGTATTTGGCCAGGAGTGCAGAAAATTGACGATTGCAAAAGTGTGTACCCTCATCACTGATGATCGCTCGAGGTGCCCCAAAGCGTGTGAATATGCTTTTCTGAAGAAATCGTAGGACCACCCGAGCATCATTGGTTGGTAAGGCTGCTACCTCTACCCATTTGGACACATAATCGACCGCCAGCAATATGTATTAATTTCTATAAGAAGAGACAAAAGGCCCCATGAAATCAATTCCCCATGCGTCAAAGATTTCAACCTCAAGGATCATATTCAAAGGCATCTCATTTCTCTTGGATATATTCCCCACGCGCTGACAACGGTCGCAGCTCTGGACAAAGTTATGCGCATCCTTAAACAATGTAGGCCAATAAAAACTGGCCTAAAGCACTTTGGGGGCGGTCCTCTCGCCCCCATAATGGCCTCCATACACAGATGAGTGGAAATCTCACAGTATGCTCTCCATTTTGCTCTCTAGGATGCACCGCCTGATCACCCTATCAGCGCATTGCCTAAACAAATACGGATCATCCCAGTTGTACCATCTAACATCATGCAGAGACTTCTTCTTTTGGACCCTAGAAAAGTCAGACGGGATAATATTGCTCACTAAGAAGTTTGCAAAATCCGTAAACCAGGGCATCTCGCCTTTCACCACAAACAACTACTCAGTTTGGGAAAAACTCATTGATAATTACTTTGTCGTTTCTGTCCATTCCTGGGTTTTCCAGTCGCGATAGATGGTCAGCCACTTCGTTCTCGGTCCCTTTTCTGTCCTTAATCTCTAAGTCAAATTCTTGAAGAAGAAGTATCCACCGAATAAGGCGAGGTTTAGCATCTTTCTTACTAATCAGGTATCTGATCGCAGCATGATCTGTGTATACAATTACCCTTATGCCAATCAGATATGACCTGAACTTGTCAAAAGCATAGACCACTGCAAGAAGCTCCTTCTCAGTGGTGGTGTAGTTCAACTGGGCGTCCGTCAGGGTTTTGCTCGCATAATATATCACATGAAAGACTTTATCCTTCGTTGTCTCAGTACCACCCCCACTGCGAAGTCACTTGCGTCACACATTAGCTCAAAGGGGAGAGACCAATCAGGAGCTGTAATAATGGGAGCCGTAGTCAGTTTCTTTTTCAAATACTCAAAGGCTACCAGGTAATCCTCGTCGAATCGGAATGACACGTCCTTCTCAAGTAAACTGCACAGAGGCTTAGTTATCTTTGAGAAGTCTTTAATAAAATGACGGTAGAAGCCTGCATGCCCGAGAAAACTACGGACTCCCTTAACTAAGGACGGTGGTGGTAGACTTTCAATGGTTTCTAGTTTTGCTTTATCAACCTCAAGACCTTTCTCAGAAACTTTTTGGCCCAATATAATGCCCTCTTTCACCATAAAGTGGCATTTTTCCCAGTTTAATACCAAATTAGTCTCCATACATCTTTTTAGCACCAATACCAGATTCTCTAGACAGATGTCGAAAGAGTCCCCAAAGACAGATAAATCGTCCATGAAGACTTCTACATTGTATTCGACCATGTCCGAGAATATAGCCATCATGCATCGCTGGAAAGTGGTCGGTGCATTGCATAGCTCGAAAGACATCCTTCTAAAGGCAAATGTGCCATATGGGCATGTGAAGGTGGTCTTTTCTTGGTCCTCGGGGGCTATGACAATTTGATTATACCCCGAGTAACCATCCAGAAGGCAATAGTAGTCGTGTCCCGCAAGCCTATCCAGCATCTGATCAATGAACGAGAGAGGGAAATGATCTTTCCTAGTAGCTTTGTTCAGTTTGCGATAGTCCATGCAAACTCTCCATCCCGTCACTGTCCTGGTAGGTATAAGCTCATTCTTTTCATTTGTCACTACTGTCATGCCTCCCTTCTTCGGGACGCACTGCACCGGGCTCACCTAGGAGCTATCTGATATCGGATAAATTATTCCCGCATCTAACCACTTGAGGATCTCCTTTTTGACAACCTCTTTCATGATCGAATTCAATCTCCGTTGTTGCTCTATTGATGGCTTAATGTCATCCTCTAAGAGTATCTTGTGCATGCAGTAGGAAGGGCTGATCCCTTTGATGTCAGCTATGGTCCACCCAATAGCTGATTTAAATTCTCTTAGGACCTGCAGCAATTTGCTCTCTTAATCAGATGATAAAGTAGAGGCAACAATAACTGGCAACGTAGAAGATTCTCCCAGATAAGCATATCTCAAGTGATCAGGAAGAGGTTTCAAGTCAAGTGTGGGAGCCACCTCTAGAGAAGGCTTAAGTTGCTCTGATGACTCCCCCGTTTGTCCTAGTGGTTCGATGGGAATTTTAAATTTTTGCATGTGAGGCACTGTATTTGAGGCACTGTATTCAACATCTGGATGCACTCCACCACTTCTGTCGATTCCATGTCTGAGTCTCCCAGTAGAGCACTCTCCAACGAATCCACACTTAGCAAGTGTTCAGATTCTTCCTGCAGTATTCGGTCGATAGTATCAATTCTGAAGCACTCTTCCTCATCTATGGGAAATTTCATAGCCTTAAAGACATTGAATGTCACTTCTTGGTCTTGAACCCTCATAGTCAGTTCTCCGTTTTGTACATATATGAGTGTTCTCCAAGTGGCTAGAAACGGTCTCCCCAAAATAATTGGAATGTTTTTGTCTTCCTCAAAATCTAGAATTATAAAGTCTGCCGGGAAAATGAATTTGTCAACCTTCACCAATACATCCTCAACAATACCTCTGGGGTAAGTAATGGATCTATCGGCTAACTGCAAAGATATGCTCGTCGGTTTAGGAGTCGGCAAACCCAGTTGCGTGAACACCGATAGTGGCATTAAATTAATGCTTGCCCCCAAGTCACACAGACACTTGTTGAAGGATTGCTCCCTAATGGAACATGGAATTATGAAGCTCCCTGGATCTTTAAGCTTGGGAGGTAGTTTTCTTTGTAAGACAGCACTGCATTCCTCTGTCAAGGCTACAGTTTTATAGTCTTCTAACCTCTTCTTCCTTGACAGTATCCCCTTCATAAATTTTGCATAGCTCGGCAGTTGTTCCAGAGCCTCAGCGAAAGGGAATATTGATCTGTAGTTTCTTGAATACCTCTAAAAATTTGCCAAACTGCTTATCCAGTTTCTGCTTTTGAATTCTTTGTGGGTATGGTGCAGGGGGGTAGACAACTTGTGGTGGAACCTTGGTTTTCTCATTGTTTTCCTCCTTATCCGCCTCAACTGCCCTGTCCCCATCCTTCCCATCAGTCAAAACTGTCTCAGAATTTTCTTCACCTTGGCGCGCCCGCGCCAGGTTTTGGCCTTCCTAGGGCGCGACCGCGCCAGCCTCTTTCTCAGCAATTTGTTTCCCAGACCTTAAGGTGATTGTTTAGCATTGCTCTTTGCCATCCCTTTTCCCTGGATTCACCTCCCTACTGCTAGGAAGAGTCCCTTGCGGTCTGTTGAGAACTGCATTGGCAATTTAACCAATTTGAGTCTCTAACGTCTTGAGAGATATCGCTTGACTCTTAACCAACAACTTAAGTTCTTCAATTTCAGCCCTCTCCTCTGACTGATGATTATGAGCTGGAGGGTGATGATGTTGTGGTTGATGAAATCAGGGTGGGTGTGACTGTCTCGAGACATACTGCTGTTGGGACTACTGCGTTTGAGATTTTGGTTGGTAGGGTTGATATTGTGATGGTTGGGCACTTTGGTATGTTTGTTAAGATTGTTGTTGAGGAGGTTGATATTAATTTTGTTGTGGTGGTGCATGGTATTGAGTTGGAGATGATTGAGCATTTTGGTAGGGTTGGGGCTGTTGAGCATTCTGGTTGTTGCTCCAACTAAAGTTCGGATGGTTGCGATTGTTGGGATGGTAGGAGTTTGGGAACTAATTCTGTGGCTTTTGGTAGTTGCTGACAAACTGTACCGACTCGGTTGTGATGGCACACTGCTCTGTCGGGTGTGCTCCGGCACACAACTCACAAACAAATGTAACTTGCTGAACTCTATTCTCAGCCATAGAATCTATCTTCTTGTTCATTGCTGCCAATTGTACTGACAATGATGTGATTGCATCAACATCCAATACTCCTGCCACTTTAGGTTGAACCATTCTTGCTATTGGATTCTGATACTCATTAGTCGCCATTGTTTTAATAAGCTCATAAGCTGTCGGGAAGTCTTTAGTCCATAGAGCTCCTCCCGATGCGGCATCAATAATTATCTTTGACTGCCACCCCAATCCATTATAGAACGAATTTATCACCATCCTTTCAGGCATTCCATGGTGCGGGCACTTCCTGAGCATTTCTTTGTAGCATTCCCAAGCTTCATACAACGTTTCCCCTTGGAGCTGTGCAAACTGACTTAAATCACTCCTCATAGAAGCAGTTTTAGCCATAGGGAAGAATTTGGTTAGAAATTTCTGAGCACAATCTTCCCATGTGGTTATTAATCCTGAGGGTAATGAGTGCAACCAACTCTTCGCCTTATCCCTCAAGGTGAAAGGGAATAATAGAAGTTTCACCGCCTCATCTGAAATGTTGTTGAACTTAAATGTGTCACATATCTCTATGAAACTTAGGATATGCTCATTCGGATCTTCAGAAGGTGTACCCCCAAACTAGAGATTGTTCTGAATCATCTACAGTGTTCCTGGTTTTATCTAGAAAGTATTTGCAGCGATTGCTGGCCGCACTATACTGGACTGCAATTCGGTGATTTTTGGCATGGAGTAGTCCTGTAAGTCTCTATTATTGGCCCTCTGCTCTTCAGCCATTTGATGGGGTTGTTCAAGTTCTACTTGTGGATTGGTGTTTCGAATATTTGCTCTCCAAGCTCTCCCGTTTATGTGCTTTTGTCGAGGCACTAACTCAGGATTTGAGGCTCGCGTGTGCATAAACTATCCACAAGTACCTGAAACACAAATAAAGATAAAGTTAGAAATGAGATAAGAACAGATTTGTTCAAGTCAGCCAAATCTAACAAAAACTGATGTCAATAGTACTAAACTAACACCGTTCCCCGGCAACGGCGTTAAAAACTTGTTGCGCCGCTTCGGTGTTAACAAAAACAGGCATAAAATGCGTGCAAGTATCGACAAGTAATAATTCGATAAGTCGAGATCGTACCCACGGAGAAAGGAGTCAGACTTACACTATCATGTAACAGTCCTATGATTATCTTTGTCTGCTCAAACGGGTGTTCACAGTATTCTTTAATTAACTATACTGGATTTAAACTAGACTTAACTAATTAACAAGCAAGGGGTTCAAATTAGAGGAATATGGGATCCTAACTTCATCTATTGCGTCATCTAGGTTAACAACACCTCATGTCAAATATGAATAATCACATAGGAATGCTAGCCGGGAGCACGAATGTGAGACATGGTTATTTTTCAATACACCAAATCCATATCATATAATATCCACAATTAAGATAGAAATTACATGAACATCGATAAAGCCTAAACCACTATATGTCTTTGCAATTTACAAGCTAACCGATTTAAGTGCAAGCTCCCATTAGACTACATATGGAAATACGGTATATTTCTATCCGGATAACGAATCACAAAACTCATCCAATGCAAGTTTCACAAACATATGCTAGCATGGCAAAATCTAAGTTTACACTTCATTTTTCAAGTCCATATAAACTATTAGAGTAGATGTCGATCAGGCATCTAAATATACAAAGCAACCATGCTAGGAAAACCATACATTTTCATCCATAAATATCATAGAGGCATAAAACCCTAGATTTAGCAAATAGAATCCATTAGAATCCCATAATGGAAGTTAGTTCATCACTGAACCACCCACCATTATGGGATTTAAACCAAGCATTTAAACAACTATGAAAGAGAGAGAAAAAAGAATGAAAATGCAAATCTTGATGGTTCTCCTTCCAATAGAAGCCTTTTATACTCAAGTTCAGAACACAAGTCCAACCAAAGAGAACCCTAAACAAGAAATCTACTTGAACTAGAAGAGAGGAGGAGATAAGCTCTCAAACTCTTCTTAGCTCCTAAACCCTAGAAAAATAAGAACAAGACTTGAAAGTCAAAGAAGTCTCATAAAAAATGCTAAGTGATATCCGTGCCTTGCAACATAAAGCTTTTAAATCTATTACACACGGCTAAAAAATGCAAAGTCTCAGATTTTTAACCGGCGCGGCCGCGCCGGGTAAGATCCATGAAGACGCGCGGTCGCGCGTGCCTGCTCTTTCAGCTGGTGACTTCACTTTCAATGCTGGCTGTTTTGTGCTTCATTCCTTCTTTCTTTTTTGCTTCCTTTTCCTTCTCCTTTGCTGAATTGAAGCCCTTTTTCTGGTGCCCTTTTCTCCATGCCAAGTTCTTCGTGCCTTCGTGCCCGCTTCATGCCATTTTTTTGCCCATTTCCAACACCATGTCTTGCTGCTCGCTTCCCATATAGCCTTTATCCAATTCTTTGCCAGATCATGCCAAACCATGCCATTATTGTGCCATTTCATGTCAAAAGAGCTTCCTGTCTATAAAATGCAAAACAAAGCTAAAATGCATTAAAAGACACTAAAGTGCTCGAGTTTAAGCCATAATCAAAGTAAGTTGGCGTCCAAAAAGTAGGCATAAAACCTACTTATCAAGCGCTAAAAGTTTAATCTAGTAGAAGCTTTAAGAATCAGAAAAATCGATGAAACTAAACAACACAAGCACAAGCGGTTGTATTTAATTTAGTTGAATATTCTTCCTAAGATATAATAATCTCGTGATATGTAGTCAATTATTAATCTTAGTTACTTCACAAATCAGAGTGATCAAACGATTACGAATTTGATATCTAATTTAGCAGTAGATTTCAATGAACAATAAACTAGTATGCATCCTAGCAATTAATCAAATCAATCATATAATTCAATCGCAGAAGAATAATCAATACTCACAATATTAATTGAACAAATAAAATCGATTAGATCTCATAGTGTAATAATCTAAGGCTTCCGTCTTCTTAATCCAAGAATAAGAGTTTAGCCACACATGGCCATAAAATCACTAAAGAATTATATAGAGAAAAGTATTTTCTTAATAGATGATATGTTTAATACATCCACTTTGTTCCCTATTTATACTATTCCCAAAGCAATCCAAAACTAGGGTTTGTTATTTAATTTAATTTAAATCTAAAAACTAAGCTCATGTTACTTCCTAAGCTATACTATATAATATATCCTAATCTCATTAATTCCTCCCCCACCAACAGGTCACGTCCCTTTTATATAATATATTATCAACCTTGTCATCCCAATTGATAGCCCAAAGTCCGTGAGCTGCTAGGAAAAGCCACGTGCCAGCTGTACTCCCCTTCCATGTCATCAGGTCCAAGTCCCTTGTACACCACCATATTTGTAGCCCCCAAAACCGCTAACAAGCTAACCAAATTCTAATTAAAATCGAAAAACAGTTGGCCCCAATCATCTCCTCTTGCTGCACGAATTCCTACCCGCGAAAAGAGAAGCAACTAAATTAGCGCCTCCCCGCCCCAGCGGGGATTCTCTTGCTCAAGGCCCAGCCTCAGCGGGATTGGCTACTGTCCGGAGTGATATTTTCGTCCCATACCAGCTCCAGCGGGAAATTTTGTGCTGTGAGCCCCGCCCCAGCTGGGTTGCTTATCATGAATGCTGAAAGTACGCTCCTTTTGTATCCATTTCGCTTCTTTGGTCCAATAACGCTTAATATGGTTCCAGATTACTTCCAAAGTCGCATAGCCCTCCAATTGTACCTAAAAAAAATATACAAACAATGAATGTGTTTAGGTACAAAAGAAATATAAAAGAGTAAGTATTAAGGGATAAAAATATAACATATTTTTTTCTCATCAAATTCCCCCACACTTAACTTTTGCTCGTCCTCGAGCAAAATAAAAATAAACTATAACACGAAAATTCAACCAAACAAATTTGACAAACTCGAGCCACGAGTCTTAAAAATAATGTATCATCCGAAACCCAAATTTAGTTATTAATCTTACTTTATTCTCAACCCCTTGTGCGTGTGTGAATCCACCTATATCAACCCAATCATACCATAGAAAAAATTTATAAAGTCGAAGCCTTAACGAAGGAAGAAAAACTCAACTACTTGTTTTCCCACAAATCTCAGCTAACACCAGCAGATAACATTAAAGGATCAAAAGGCTTGTCTTTCTTTTCTATTTTTTTCTTTGGTAAGTGAATTTTATGCTCCATTTTACTAGTGAGTGTGTTTTACGCTCCATCTCACATGTCACGTGTTTATGAGTGAGTGCGTTTTACGCTCCATCTCAGCCCACCTCATGAATCATTATTGATTTCTTTTTTCTCTTTTTTTCCAAGCTTGCAAACTTTGCCTAAATTATTTCGCTTTTCCTAAATAGTACCTCATATCAACTTCAAGTAATGATCAAACAAATGATAGAGTTTCAAAATTTTTCCCCTAGACATTTAATCAGATAAATTTCTTCTAAGCAAAAACTAGGTCGAACAAATGGATATGTGCTCAATAATGAAGGGTCTCAAATAAAGTAATAATCAACAAAGAAAACCTGAATTTAGATTACCCAATGTCTATCAGTCTTCCAAGAAGTTATCAAAAAGAACTCAAAATTTTATCATTGGTCAAGAATCAAAATCAAAATTAACTTATTGCTCAAGTGACACATCCTAAAACTACCCCATTTTCGTAGGAAACACGATTGCACTTAGTATGTGCAACAAGATTTTAAACCCCAACGTTACCCCAAGTGGCAAAAAAATAAATGAAAAATATCCTAAATCCTTCCCCCCACACTTAAAACGCACATTGTCCCTAATGTAAACTAAAATGCAAAGAAAGGTATAGAGATACTCCCCTATGGGTTGCCTCCCATGCAGTGCCTTTGTTTATGGTCTTTGGCTCGACTCACCATTGACTTTGAGTTAATCAGTATAAACTGGATCCTCAAGGTCCACATTCTCCACTTTTTCTTCTCGAAAACCCTCATGGAAACATTTGAGTATATGACCATTCACCTTGAACACCTTAGAAGTTGCTAAACTTTTGATTTCAACTGCACCATGTGGAAAAACATTAGTAACAACAAAAGGTCCATCCCAACGAGAACGTAACTTATATGGAAATAACCAAAGTCGTGATTGGTAGAGAAAAACTTTTTGATCAATTTGAAATTCTTTCCTCGAGATCTTTTTGTCATGAAAAGCTTTCATTTTTTCCTTGTAAATTCGTGCGCTCTCATACGCATCATTACGAATTTCTTCCAACTCTTGCAGTTGCAACTTCCAGTGTTCTCCACTTTCATCCATCTTCATATTGAAGCTCTTAATAGCCCAATAAGCTTTATGCTCCAACTCAACGGGTAGGTGACATGGCTTCCCAAACACTAATCTATAAGGGGACATACAAAGGGGTGTCTTGAATGCGGTCCGATAAGCCCATAAAGCATCATCCAAGCGCAAACTCCAATCTTTTTTACTTGGGTTAACTGTCTTTTCAATGATTGCTTTGATTTCCCTGTTTGACACCTCAGCTTGTCCATTAGTCTGCGGGTGGTAAGCAGTTGACACTTTATGAGTCACCTGGTACTTCCTCAACAATTCCCCCATAGCCCGATTGCAAAAGTGTGTCCCTCGATCACTAATTAAAGCTCTTGGAATGCCAAACCTAGAAAAAATGTTAGACTGAATAAAATCTGCAACCACTTTAGAATCGTCAGTCCTGGTGGCTTTGGCTTCCACCCATTTCGAAACATAATCAACATCAAGTAAGATATAAGTATAACCAAAAGATACAGGAAACGGCCCCATGAAATCAATTCCCCAAACATCAAAAATTTCACAATAAAGTATGGGGGTTTACAACAACTCATTTCGTTGGGAAATATTACCTGTCTTTTGACAATTATAGCATGACTTGCAAAACAAATATGAATCTTTGAATAGAGATGGCCAAAAGAAACCACTTTCTAATACCTTCCTTGTTGTTCTCTTGGCTCCAAAGTGACCTCCACAGGCATAAGTATGGCAAAAAGTGAGAATAGAAGCAATTTCACCTTCAGGGATGCATCTTCGTATTATTTGGTTGGCACAATGCTTCCATAAGTAGGGATCATCCCACACATAGTGCTTGGCATCACTTTTGATTTTATCTCTTTGAGCCTTAGATAAACTAGAAGGTAAAATGTTAGTAGCCAAATAATTCACAATATTTGCATACCAGGGTATGGTTGTACTTGCAGAAAATAAATGTGCATCTGGAAACTCTTCTTTCACTTGAAGCTCATCTGGCACATTAACTAAGCGACTCAAATGGTCCGCAACACTATTCTCCGATCCTTTTTTGTCCTTAATTTCCAAGTCAAATTCACTCAAGAGAAGTATCCATCTTATCAATCTTGGTTTCGCCTCTTTCTTTGTCATCAAATAACGAAGAGCTGCATGATCAAAATACACAATAACTTTAGTACCAAGCAAATAAGATCAAAATTTTTCCAAAGCAAAAACAATAGTTAGAAGCTCTTTTTCATTAGTAGAATAGTTTCGTTGGGTATCATTCAAAGTTCTCGATGCGTAATAAATGGAATGTGATGCTTTTCTGATTCTTTGGCCCAAAACAGCTCCTACAGCATAGTCACTTGCGTCACACGTTATCTCAAAGGGCATGGTCCAATCAGGTGGTTGAATAACTGGAGTGGATGTCAGTGATTCCTTTAATTTATCAAATGCCTTGCGACACTACTCATCAAATTCAAACTCTGCATCCTTTTGTAGTAAACTGCATAGGGGTGCTGTTATCTTGGAAAATTCCTTGATGAATCTCCGATAAAAACCTGCATGTCCAAGAAAAGAACGAATTTCCCGAACACTAGTGGGATATGAAAGAGATTAAATAAAATCAATTTTAGCTTTATCTACTTCAATTCCCCTTCATGAAATAACATGACCCAAAACTATACCTTGTTCAACCATAAAATGATATTTTTCAGAGTTTAAGACAAGGTTAGTTTCTATGCATCTTTGAAGAATATGTCTATTTCTTGTAAGGTTATGTAAACATTTATCAAATGAGTCTACATAAACTGCAAAATCGTCCATAAAAACTTCCATTATATGCTCAATATAATCTAAAAATATACTAACCATACACCTTTGAAAAGTAGCCGGTGCGTTAGAAAGTCCGAAGGCCATGCGGCGATGCGCAAAGGTACCAAATGGGCATGTAAAAGTCGTCTTCTCTTGATCCTCCGGGGCGATTGCAATTTGAAAGTAACCTGAATAACCATCAAGAAAGCAATAATAAGAATGACCAGCTAATCGTTCAAGCATTTGATCAATAAAAGGTAAAGGAAAATTATCCTTGCGGGTTACAACATTTAATTTTCTATAATCTATACAAACCCTCTACCCATTTTGAACTCGGGTGGGAACCAACTCGTCATTCTGATTTTTCACAATAGTTATTCCAGTCTTCTTAGGAACCACTTGAACTGGGCTCACCCAACTGCTATCCGAAATAGGGTAGATCACTCCGACGTCAAGAAATTTGAGAATTTCTTTCTTCACAACATCCATCATGGGAGGGTTCAATCGCCTTTGTGGTTGACTGGAAGGTTTCACTTCATCCTCCAATAAGATCCGATGCATGCATGTAGAAGGACTTATTCCTTTAATATCAGCTATCGTCCATCCAATGGCCTTCTTATGCTCCTTTAGGACATGCATGAGTATCTCTTCTCGTGATGTACCAAGTGTATTGGAGATAATCACTGGTAATGTTTCTCTTTCTCCAAGGAACATATATTTGAGATAACTCGGAAGAGGTTTCAAATCGGGAATTGGTGCCTGCAAAACAGAGGGTAAAGACTTCTCGTTAGCAATAAGCAATTCAACAAAAAAGATGTTACCTAACTTCGGAGCGTCATTCAACGCTGTTACAGTTGCTTGCAACTCGGTGTTCAAGGTGAAATTTGCACTTTCTTCATCAATGTTCTTACTCAGGGCAGTTTCCAATTCATCATTACCATCAAGTTCAAAGACTTCATGTGCTAAAGAGTCAATCACATCAACTGAATAAACAGAATTATCATCAGTGGGATATTACATGGCATCATAAATATTAAACTTAACAATTTTGCCATCAAATTCCATCGAAAGTGTACCACTATGAACATTTATTTTAGTCTTTAATGTCTTTAAAAATGGTCTTCCTAACAAAATAGGAGCATTTTGGTCACCGTTTTCCATATCAAGCACATAAAAATCAGTAGGAAAGATCAAATCATTGACTTGCACAAGGACATCCTCAACTATACCTTTGAGATAAGCATTAGATCTGTCAGCCAGCTGTATTACAATACCAGTTTTACTCAAAGGTCCAAGTGATAAAGTAGCATCTATAGAATATGGCATGACGTTTATGGAAGCTCCTAAGTCTAACATGGCTTTTTCAAATTTGGTACTACCTATAGTGCACAGAATAGTGAACATACCCGGATCTTGGCACTTAGTAGGTAGTTTTCTTTGAATAAATGCTGAAACATTCTCCCCTACCCTTACCTTTTCATATTTTTTAAGTTTTTATTTCCTCTTGTGTGTACACAGTTCTTTCAAAAATTTAGCATAACTAGGTACTTGTTTATTAGCATCTAACAATGGAATATTTACCTCACATTTACGAAACGTTTCATACAAATCTGAATTTTTCTCGTATTTTCTATTTTCTGTTAAAGCAAGAGGAAAAGGGGGTACCGATTTATATTCAGAGAGAGGGGGAAATTTACTCTTAGGTTCATCCTTGTCATTCAGAACACTGTTGTCTGCTTCTTCTTTTTCCTTATCTGCATTGTCTTGATCTTGTGGTGTAGGCACTGTCTTTTCTGGATTTGCTATCTCTTTACCATTCCTCAAAGTGATTGCACTTGCATTTTCTTTTGGATTCACCACTGTTTGAGAGGGTAATTTTCCAGAGCTTTGAGCTTCCAATCGACTGATCGCAGTCGCCATTTGTCCCACTTGCGTACCCAAATTCTGAATACTTGGCCTTACCTCCTGTTGAAAATTTAAAGTGTTAGTGGCAAGTGTTTTAACAATATCTTCTAAAGACATACTAGGGTTAGAAGATTGGCCCTGTTGTTGCCTATTGGGATACGATGGTTTGTACTGCTGCTGATTTGGAAAAGTTTGAGGTGCGGGTTGACTTGTTTGTGGATTTCCGTAGCTGAAGTTAGGATGATCCCTCCACCCAGGATTATATGTATTTGAAAAGGGATCATATTTCCTTTGTGGTTGCCCAGGAAATCCTGTTGCTGCATTGGCATGTTCAACGGATTCCTCTTGGAGAGTTGGGCACATATCCGTCGGATGTCCTACTACCGCACAAATTCCGTAAGCTTTCACCTGTTGTGTGTTACCTGCACCCATTTGACGAACAAGAGAAGTTAAACTCGCAAGTTGTTTTTCAATAGTAAAAATTTGTACCTCACTAGTATTCCTAGGTGCAGAATCAAGTCTAGTGCCAAATTGTTGAGAGTTGGCTGCCATATTCACAATTAGGTTTCTTGCGGCCTTGGGAGTCTTATCCACCAATGCTCCGCCAATAGCAGCGTCAATCATGCTTCTATCGATGCAACTGAGACCTTCATAAAAATACTGGATGAGAAGCTGATCACTAATTTGATGATGAGGGCAACTTGCACACAATATCTTGAAACGTTCCTAATACTCATGTAGGGATTCTCTGTTGTTCTGCCTCACACCACAAATTGACTTCCGAATGTTGGCTGTCCTTGAAGCGGGAAAATATTTTTCTAAAAATAATCTTTTAATCTCTTCCCATGTGGTGATACTTCCGGAGGATAGATAGTAAAGCCAATCCTTAGCTGACGCTTTCAGAGAGAATGGAAAGGCTCTTAGCTTGATCTGTTCTTTGGTTACTCCGGTAGGTTTTATACTCGTGCATACCACAATAAATTCCTTCAAGTGTTTGTGGGGATCTTCATCTGCCAAACCATGAAAAGAAGGTAAAAGATGTATTAGTCCATATTTCAATTCAAAGTGAGTATTAGTATCAAGATTAGAGAAAGTTATGCATAAGAGTTGTTGGTTCAAATCAGAAGCCGAAAGCTCTTTTAGGGTTCGATTTGCGGCCATGGCTTCCTTTTCTGCATGCTTCGCTTGAGCTTCCTTCTGTAATCTCCGAATAGTTCTCTCTATCTCTGGATCACACTTTAAATCACCTTGATTAGTAGATTGAGTTTCGGGCATAAACAATCAAGAAAAGTCAAATTACCTATAAGAAATAAAAACTAAAATAAAATAAGGATCACAAAAATATAAAAATAAACTAAAATCAGTACCAGGCAACGACACCAAAATTTGGTGTGTTGTCGCAGACAACCAAAAAAAAAACCTTACTGCGAAAGATTATTATGTAGTAGTGCAAGTAAGAGTTGATCCCATAGAGACTGATTAATCTATTTTTCTACTTTGTATTCCAAAAGAAGGGGTTTTTGAATGTTGTTAATTAAAATAAGCTAATGTGTAAAATACTGTAATGAACTAAATCCAGAGAACAAACCTTGGGTTAAGTCAACTTCTACCTTAGAAACATACACTGATCAGTGACTCAAGCATACACAATTAATATCTTGAATATTCATCGTTAGAATCAATTCACCACTCAGAATCATTCCATGTCTTTCCTTAATTTTAGTTAGATAGAAACAATCGATCTATAAAACCCTATCTACTAAATAACTCCAAACAAGCGCTAAAAGTTTAATCTAGTAGAAGTTTTAAGAATCAGAAAAATCGATGAAACTAAACAACACAAGCACAAGCGGTTGTATTTAATTTAGTTGAATATTCTTCCTAAGATATAATAATCTTGTGATATGCAGTCAATTATTAATCTTAGTTACTTCACAAATCTGAGTGATCAAACGATTACGGATTTGATATCTAATTTAACAGTAGATTTCAATGAACAATAAACTAGTATGCATCCTAGCAATTAATCAAATCAATAATATAATTCAATCACAAAACAATAATCAATACTCACAATATTAATTGAATAAATAAAATCAATTAGATCTCACAGTATAATAATCTAAGGCTTCCGTCTTCTTAATCCAAGAACAAGAGTTTAGCCGCACATGGCCATAGAATCACCAAAGAATTATATAGAGAAAAGTATTTTCTTAATAGATGATATGTTTAATACATCCACTTTGTTCCCTATTTATACTATTCCCAAAGCAATCCAAAACTAGGGTTTGTTATTTAATTTAATTTAAATCTAAAAACTAAGCTCCTGTTACTTCCTAAGCTATACTATATAATATATGCTAATCTTATTAATTCCTCCCCCACCAACAGGTCACGTCTCTTTTATATAATATATTAGCAACCTTGTCATCCCAATTGATAGCCCAAAGTCCGTGAGCTGCTAGGAAAAGCCACGTGCCAGCTGTACTCCCCTTCCACGTCATCAGGTCCGAGTCCCTTGTACACCACCATATTTGCAGCCCCCAAAACCGCTAACAAGCTAACCAAATTCTAATTGAAATCAGAAATTAGTTGGCCCAAATAATCTCCTCTTGCTGCACGAATTCCTACCCACGAAAGGAGAAGCAACTGAATTAGCGCCTCCCCGCCCCAGCGAGGATTCTCTTGCTCAAGGCCCCACCCCAGCGGGGTTCGCTACTGTTCGGAGTGATATTTTTGTCCCATACCCGCTCCAGCTGGAAATTTTATGATGTGAGCCCCGCCCCAGCTGGGTTGCTTATCATGCATGTTGAAAGTACGCTCCTTTTGTATCCATTTCGCTTCTTTGGTCCAATAACTCTTAATATGGTTCCAAATTACTTCTAAAGTTGCATAGCCCTCCAATTGTACCTATAATAAAAATATAAAAATAATGAATGTGTTTAGGTACAAAAGAAATATAAAAGAGTAAGTATTAAGGGATAAAAATATAACATATTTCGTTCTCATCAGAACGCTTTAGACTTACTATAATTTCTTTGTGGGGTTTGTTAATATTTGTCTCATCTTGTTTAGCGCGCATGAACATATATATATATATATATATATATATAAAATATGTGACGCCCCCAAATTCACGTTCCTTCGAAACCTCGAATTCGGTGCAGTCACGATACTACTATCGTCAAACTATTACATCTTTTAATCATTAGTAAAAGAATACAACTTTGTTTATTATAATTTAGAATATAAATTCTATTTATATCTAAGATCTCGTCTTTACATCATATTCGATGTCACTAAAATGCGGAATAATTTAAACTTTTCAATATCCTTTGAATAAATTCTTTTTATTGATTTCATAACTTTGAATCAATTACATATCCTTGAATCAACTATATAATATGATTCACTATATCCGAATTATTGTATAACGTTTACATCTCAATTCGATATCCCCTGTGTATTACTAATACACCTATACAACACAACATGTAGCAATCTTTGTAACCACTATCATGTACATCTCCTAGAACCTTAAACATGGTTCAAAACAATAACTTTAACAAAATAATAATCTTCTTGCGATACTATTGAACTTTATCAATCAAGTAGCACGAAATCTTTACCGTGAATCCTTAACCTGCAAAAGTGGTTATTTGCAAGAGTGAGCTCGACAGCTCAGCAATTCTAACAGTTTTCATACATCACATAGCATACAACATCATACTCAGTTCATGCAGTTATAAATAATTTATATTTACTAAGCATGTTACATTTCACATAACAAGTATATCATCAAAGATCAACTTTCAATCTCATTTATATCTCATATACAGTTCATATATAAGTTCACATTATCACAACATAATATAATTCAACTAACAGTTATTGAATTCATATATCAAATAGGAACTGAAAGACTTGCCTGATTCGTAGTTTAACAACTACGACTTAACTGCTTATAGATATCTGCACTTCGTGTAATCCTACACAGTTATATTAATCATAGAGATCACACTTATCAGTTATACACTTCCATACATTCTCAATATAATAATTAGTATTACATTGTTGTCTAACTTGGTTCTTAGAACCTTCGTCTTACTTTCTTATCGTATTCTTAGAATAACTATGTACGTATAAGTATACTTTAACCATACGTACTTACTACCATTCTCTACATATACACATGCCTGTCTACCACTAATCTATTTACATATAGCTAGTGTAGTCCATCTTTTGAGTTAATCATTCTCATATATAATACTAACATATAAGGCCATAACAAAGCAAATATACGCTATTAACCGTCGAAGTCAGATTCAAATATTAACATATGGTCCTACATAGCATGTATACATATTAAAGGATACTTTCATGCTCGTTCAACCTTTTCACGTTCAATTTACATGATATAGGTTCTAAGTCAACATTCTAACAATTGAAGGCCACTCAAGGTCATGAACATCACAAAGTTTATCATGCTAGTTCTTTAAACACATAAAGTATTCATATAACTCATACTGGGCATGTTCATGAATATTCATACTTCATACATGTAACTATCATGATTATTAGTTTGAAAACATGCT
Source organism: Panax stipuleanatus (assembly GCA_020205555.1). NCBI lineage: Eukaryota > Viridiplantae > Streptophyta > Magnoliopsida > Apiales > Araliaceae > Panax > Panax stipuleanatus. The sequence continues at coordinate 50,801,181 of CM035122.1, forward strand.
TCGTTTACGCTAAACTTGGTTTCATGATATGTAGTCATGGTATATATATACATGTATGATACATGAGAGAGTCCAAGTGTGCTATCACATATGTCCATAAACATCAAAATCCCAAATCTTATGGTAACATGTTATCGTCCACGTTCAAAGCTCGCATTTTCATTAGTGAAGCTCACTAACAAAACCTAACATGTTCATGCTATCTATATATAGGTTGACATGTCCGATAGGCATTTCTAAGTCATCTAAACATGCTCACAAAATCAGAATATATACATGCTATGTATACGTCCAAGTTCAAATCTAAAACTAGAAGTTTTATTTTAAAATCATACGTTTTCCTTCTATAGTATATACTAACATGGCCATGCATGTACATGTAGTATCAAGAACACGTACTATAAGTTAATACCAACTTTCATGCATGTCTAGACCGTACAAATGCGCTTACAAGGTCAGAACACACATATTTATACAAGTATCAAAGTTCATATCGAAAACCATAAGTTTCATTTGAAAATTATGAGTTCTTCATCAATAATGTATACTATTATGCTTATGTCATGTCATGATACTCATATATACATGTTATTTAAGTGTGCATGCTTGTTCTAATTAGATAACTTATGCTAGCATATAACAGAACCTGCAACAGAAAATAAAACCCAGAAACTGGTCCCGGCGCAGCTGCGCAGCTCCCCAGTTCAAAACTGGTGCAGCTGCGCAGGGCCTTGGCCAACAAAACGTCTGGTACCGGCGCAGCTGCGCCGCTGGCCAGTACAAAACTGGCGCAGCTGCGCAGTTGGCCGGCTAGAAACAGAGCAGACTGCATCGGCAGTACTGTAATCCCATTTCAAAAATTACTACAACAATTTGATTCGGTACCAGCCATAATGAAATTCTATCATGCTTATAACTTTACTTAACACTCATATAACACAATGCCATATCAACTTTTCATCAGTTAACTAGAAATTGAAGAATTCTAGTATTCTTAGAAATTAGAAATCAAGAACTTAGTATTTCAAAACAATGAAGAACAAGGTGAGGGAGTTATACCTCTGCAAGTTAGTTTGCTGCTATATTAAGCCTCTCCTATACTGATAACTCTCTTAATAAACTTACTCACTTGGTTTATACTTTGAATTCTCAGCAATTAGAAAAGAGAAGAAGGAGAGCTTTATTTATAGCAATTTGTTTACACAGACCATGAAATCCTCCACCAATTCAAACCAATGAATTAAAAGATTGCATGATGGTTATAGAGTGGAGTTGGTAGAGTAGATGATTTTCACTATTAGGACCACTCCCCCTTCATGATTGTTGCTATAATGCTATCTAAGTTTGCTGAGTTTGATGCACATAGGAGTAGACTAGCCTTAGAGTTATCACGTGAAGAAGAAGTGAAGATGGGCACTCAATTTGGAACAAAGATTAATCTCAGCAACATGAAAGCAACATACTAATGTTACAAATATATATAGTCTACCTCTTACTAAGGCTATATCACATTTCATTTTTTAAACACCTAGGTTATAAATGAAATACAATTGTAGTTTCTAATTATAATATATCAAGTAGGTTACATATATACCACATATAATCCATGTACATTTTCTTAACACCGAATATAATTCAATTGGGTATTATCATAACGGTTATTAATTATCATAACGATTATCATTACAGTTATAATAACTTATTGCATACATTATCAATTCACAATTATTTATTGATATTAATATAAGGTAATAGGGTATACATTAAGGTCTACCCACACACATCATGTTACATAAGCAACATTATTATGTAACTCTCTTAATGCAACCAATCTTACTATATAGTCTATATATATAATATATAGCTATGTTAATGCGTCACATTGCATTATATAATATAGTTTATACATAATTGTATGGTCACACTTATGTGTTGCACTACACTTTATATAACACATGTGTCATTACCATATGTTATACTTTTAAATTATCACATCATTTGCACATATCAACTAGTTGAGCAAATATAATTAAATATTAATTAATTCATCCCTCATCAATCAATGTAATTATTAATCTCTATAACAATTAATTAACATTTATATAGTTAATTATCACGTTAAATAAATAGAAATCTTATTACATTTATAAACAAGTTGCTTATTATTATTCTATTATTTGCAATAATAATAATCGACACATCATCAATTAATCCTCATTAATATACTATTCCTCATAATAGCAATAACAATTAATATTTAATTAATCGTTCACGTAGAAATTCCTTCATTAATACAATTTCCAATTATATTCATAATCAATATACTTATTATCATGTTATCACTCGCAATAATAATAATTCATCATACCATTAATAATAACAATTAATATAGATTAATTGTTTAATTAATAATTCCTCCATCCTTAAATTAATTAATTCATCAACGAATCTACTATCGTGCCACGCAAGGCATCTCCCACTAGCTTAATCTTAAGCTTATTATTATTCTCATCATTTTCTCATCTCTCACCACATTACTACTTATAACATGTTCAATTAAATTAGAACTATTAAGTCCAAGGTCCACATATAAATATATTACAAATAGAATAGTCAAATATTATTTATAACACTTACGGTACTATAGCAACTCAAGTTATTAAAATAACTTAGTTTTCTTTTATAAATTAAACTCCCTTGAAAAATATATTAGAAATTATGTATTTTGCCATAACATAAATATTATGTTTTCTCCGAATAAAGACATTCATTATTAGAAAATAATTTACTTATTGTCTCATGATATTATTCTTAATATAATATCAAATAACTATATGTACAACACATGTACATATATTATATATAGAAAATAGATAATAAGTATATTTTCTATTATAATAAATTGTTTCCATCAATTTATTTACATATAGCAAATACGTTTTAATATATTTACCATAATAATTAATCATACCTATTACCTCATACAAAAATATATAAGGTAATATTATTATTTAAAAATAATATTTTCTCCTTTTATTAAAATAATTCAATATTAGAAATTATTTTAATATCCTTTATTAGAAATATATAATAACTATTTCTCTTTCTTTTCTATAAATTGTTCCCCAAAATAATTTCTTCAAATATACATTTAATCATATCTCAAATATTAAATATTCATTTAAAAATATAATGATTTCCATCTCCCTTTAATAACGTATATATATTTAACGTTATTCGCACATTAGACTTTCTCACATATTACCACTCTAAGTAATATATATAAAAAGTATCAACTATAATTACATATTCAACACACATATTAATTCACTCCTTTACTTAAGTAAATTAAACACTGTACTATATCATCATAGTTAATTAAGATTCAATACTCACATTATATTATTCCCTAATATAACTCCCAACTTAAATTAACTAATATTTATTCTTATTAGTTAATTCCTTAACTAACTCATGCTTCACTATCTAAACCTATTCACGGATAGCTTAAGTGCTATTAATAACCTATATTATAAATATACTAGTTATTAATACACATACACAAGAATATGGTGATTATACATTAAGGATATTTAATGTCACCAACTTACTATGATAAAATAATTCTATAAATTATTTAATATCGATAAAAAAAATTTATCCATCTTCTTACAAATTCATCTCTACAAGTTATAAATATATAATAATGATATATATTTATTAAACATAAAATAACTTATTACATAGCTCATATTACCCTATGTAACACAATACTACATACCTCGTATCACGAATATATATTCTTATTCGAACCCATCTCACAATTTAAGAATTTTATTTATTAAATCCTTATTTAATAATATCTGAAAATTCGGGTTCTTACAAAATACGCGTCATTTTATTAAACATGCGAAGCATGTCTGCATAAAATATAATATATATAATACTTAGCATGCACATATAGAATACTATATTCTACCCGGATTAATTATGGACTTTTATTCTAGGTTGGTTCACTTGAGCCACCAAGTGAACTAAAATGGTCAAACCTAAGAGTGCAAGAATTTAAATTTAAACGTAACTATTGCATTTAAACACGCGCTCCATACAAACGGGTCTTCACGCGCTCCTCGCTCCTTGGTCTCCAATTTTTTTAAGATAATTTTAATTATTTTTATTACATAAACTATTTAAATTAAATAGAAATCTTGATCAACAGTCAAGAGGAAGTACATAGGAGGGAGATAGAATTTTACATCAAGAAAAAAATCAGAGAAGACGAGGTACGCAGACCCCATTTAATAAATCCATTCATTCAAGCATTCAACTAAAATAAAATCTAATCGCATTGATCAATAGTCCCATAATCAATCTCATTTATTATCATACATATCATCATATTCACCAATAAATAAATATTCATCTCATGAATTAAAACATTCTATATATATATATATATATATGAGTATCATTTAATGGGCAATTTTAATTTGAATGAAATTCAATTTCAAGATTAAAATAAACTCTTTATTTTAATTATAAAGTTATTAAAAATATTATATATATATATATATATATAATATCTTATATATATATATATATATATTATATATAAAGGTAACCTATATATATTATATATATATATATAACCTAAATATATATTATATTATATATATAATACTTATAAGATCACCTTTTGAAAAAACTTTCCTGGAATCATTTTTTTCAAAACCTGCAGGTTCACCTTTTTCTTTTTTCTTTTTTTATGATAACTTTTTGAAGCTAACTTAATATATATATATATATATATATATATATATATAGCAAGGATCAAGAGCATAACTCTTAAAGAGCATAACTCCTTAAAAAGCATAACTCCCCTTTAGCGACGGACCAAACCGTCGCTAAATGCGTCGCCATAGGTCTGTCCGTCGCTATATTGTTGGGTTTGTACGAAATTGTGACGCAATCAAATTGCAAAAATTAGCGAAAGCATGGTATATCAGAGTTTAAAATTTTCTACAAAACCATTACCCGGATCATCCTTTATGCAAATTATTAATTTAAAACGATAAATAAGAAGTTATGGAATCATACCCTTGTAGAACGAAGCTTCCACAGGTACTAGTTCAACTCCTTGTTCTTCGTGATCTCCTTGAATTTTCGGGTTAGATTCCTTCCTTTGATCAACGTTAGCCACCCAAGTGTTTGGCCTCTAGAGGTGATCCACCAAGAAAGATGAATTATCAAGAAGGAGGGTGGTTGGCTTAGTTTTCTATCATCTATAGAAAAGGAGTACTCTTCAACAATTGGAATTGCATCTAGTAATATCTATTATAAGACTCCTCTTATATAGATATTGGTCAACCCTTCTAATCCTATTAGACATGGAATTTCTTTTAATTAATTAAACTCCTTTAATTAATTTTAGGTTTCCCACCACATGGGAATAATTAATTAAATTCATTTAATTAATTTGTCTCCTAATCTTATTAGGAATAAATGAGAGTACTAATATTAAATTAATTACTAAACTCTTTTAGAAATTAAAATAATAATAATTGTAATAATATTAATAAGACTCCTCTTATTAATTTATATTTAATATTTCTAAAATATTAAACAATAAACATTAAGCTATTTAATTTATTCTATCACTATAGATTAAATTAATTATACTTAATGCATTATTACGATTATGCCATTACCTTCTTAAATAATTATTTTTCCTTTTATGGTGTGACCCTTTAGGTTCTCCATATTAAACCGGTTGTGAATAAATCAATTAGAACAATTCTAATCTTATTTAAATAAATAAATTAAACTAATAATCTATTTAAATAAATAATATTTATTCTACAATAGGGATAAGCCTCCCTAGCGATCAACGACTTTCCAGATAATATAGATTTCAACATTAATCATAAAGAACCTGTGAGTAAATAGTTACCATACAATTCAATCCTTCCACCATACAATGTCCCAATTAAATATAAGACATGAATTTACTGTCAAGTCTTATTTTATTTAATTATATGTATTTCGATTAGAAAATGCACAACTCCAAATAATGCAAATTAGAAACTCCTTTCTAATTTCATTTCACCTTGGCCAAGGATTCCTGGGTTGTCATTTAACGAATCACATAGGATATATCTCCTCTTTTACTAGAGGTGGTAGATTCTTTATTGATCATTCATTATCTCTATATGTAACTCATTATACCCAAGCATACCCTATATATGCCTTAAAAGGTCTTAAGGAATAAGTCAAAGTATAATTTGTTACATACAAGATACTATGATGATCTCAAGTCCAAGGATTACTTGTACTAGTATCACATTAGGAATTCTTATTGACAGACGAGTAAATCTCCATAAGGTATTCTATAGCGAATCACGTTCAGTGAACTTATTCTCCAATAAGCACCTACATACTTGCTTTAGTGTCTCCACACAAATGATCATGAGATCAATCATCCTCATCCAATGAGCAAGCAACATATGTACCAATCTATCCGGATTTACTAATCCCCTTTTTAGTAATCCCACGATTGGGAACTATTTTAGTTTTAAAACTTTCTAAGAATTTAGATCTCATTAGCATGATCATCATCATGATTCTAAAAGCATTGCTTAAAACTATGGGTTATTTACATATTATAAAAATAGCAACATGTAGATAATTAAATACCTTTAATAAATGAATATTTTATTAATAAATAAATAAGATTGTTTACAAAGTACGTGCTTTATCATCATACATGATTGGCTTGTATGCACACTACTATCAATCTCCCACTTGCACTAAAGCCAATCGCCATGGTATCTCATACCCATCTTCTCTAAGTGACGATCAAACTGCTGTTGTGTTAAAACTTTAGTAAATGGATCTGCAATGTTGTCTTGAGAGTCTACACGCTCCAAGGTGGCGTCTCCTCTTTCAATGATTTCCCTGATCAAATGAAATCGCCGCAACACGTGTTTAGATTTCTGATGAGACCTCGATTCCTTAGCCTGTGCAACTGCTCCTGTGTTGTCACAGTAAACGGGAACTGCTTCTCCAATGCTAGGAACCACACCAAGTTCAGTTATGAACTTCTTCATCCAAACAGCTTCCTTTGTAGCTTCACTTGCAGCTATATACTCTGCCTCTGTCACTGCATCAGCAACTGTTTGCTGTTTGGAACTCTTCCAACTCACTGCGCCTCCGTTCAAGGTAAAAATATACCCCGAAGCAGATTTACTGTCATCTTGGTCCGTTTGAAAACTTGAGTCTGTGAAGCCCTCGAGTTTTAATTCAGACCCACCGTAGACAAGAAAAATATCCTTAGTCCTTCTCAAGTATTTTAGGATATTCTTCACTGCCTTCTAGTGCTCTTCTCCTGGATTCGACTGGTATCTGCTCGTTACACTAAGTGCATGAGCAACATCCGGTCTAGTACATATCATACCGTACATGATAGATCCTATTGCAGAAGCATAAGGGATCTTACTCATACGATCTCTCTCCTCAGGTTTCTTTGGGGCCTGTTTCTTGGAGAGATGTATTCCATGGCTCATCGGCATGAGACCTCTTTTGGAATCTTCCATGCAAAATCTCTTTAGCATTGCATCAATGTACGTTCCTTGGGATAAACCAAGCATCCTTTTAGATCTATCTCTATAGATATTTATCCCCAAAATATAGGATGCTTCTCCCAAGTCCTTCATGGAGAAGTGTTTAGATAACCAGATTTTAATTGATTGTAGCATAGGAATGTCATTCCCTATCAGTAATATATCATCAACATATAATATAAGGAATGAAACTGCGCTCCCACTAACCTTCTTGTACACACATGGTTCATCGTCATTTTTGATAAAATCAAACTCTTTGATTGTCTCATCAAAACGAATGTTCCATCTACGAGAAGCTTGCTTCAATCCATAAATGGATCGTTGCAGCTTACAGACTTGATTTATTCCAACCTTTGAAACAAATCCCTCTGGCTGTGTCATATACACATCCTCCTCAAGTTTCCCATTGAGGAAGGCTGTTTTCACGTCCATCTGCCAGATCTCATAGTCGTTATAAGCTGCAATCGCAAGCAAAATCCGAATGGACTTAAGCATAGCTACTGGTGAAAAGGTTTCATCATAGTCAACTCCTTGTCTTTGTTTGAAACCTTTTGCAACAAGTCGGGCCTTATAGGTCTCCACCTTGCCGTCCGCTCCAGTCTTTCTTTTAAAGACCCATTTACACCCAATAGGCTTAATGCCTTCAGGTGGTGAAATCAAATTCCATACTTTATTTTCATACATGGAGTCCATTTCGGATTTCATGGCTTCAAGCCATTTCCCTGAGTCTTTATTACTCATGGCCTGTTCGTAATTCAATGGATCATCATCATTCATGATGCGTACCTCATCGTCATCGTCTATAACAAATCCATACCTCTCAGGTATCTTCGGTACTCTTCCAGATTTACGAACAGGGTGTGGTATAGTAGGTTCTTCTACTTGGTCAGGTACCTGACTTTGATCCGTGGTAATGTGTGGTTCTTGAACTTCTTCAAGATATATCTTACTCCCACTGACCCCTTCATGGATAAACTCCTTTTCCAAGAAGGTAGCATGTTTCGCAACAAACACCTTTTGATCAGTTGGATGATAGAAATAATACCCTATAGTTTCTTTAGGGTATCCCACAAATCTACATTTTTCGGATTTAGTTTGTAGCTTATCATGTTCAAACTTTTTGACATAAGCTGGACAACCCCAAGTCTTAACATGCTTAAGATTTGGTTTCCTCCCCTTCCACATCTCATATGGAGTCTTTGGGGCGGATTTGGTAGGTACCTTGTTAAGTAGGTATGCAGCCGTTTCTAGGGCATATCCCCAGAAGGAAATTGGAAGGTCGGTAAAACTCATCATGGATCGAACCATGTCTAACAGTGTTCGATTTCTCCTTTTAGATACTCCATTTAACTGTGGTGTACCTGGAGGAGTCCATTGTGAGATTATACCATTTTCTTTGAGACAATTGAGAAACTCACTGCTTAAGTATTCTCCACCTCGATCTGATCAAAGTATCTTTATACTCTTGCCCGTTTGTTTCTCTACTTCACTTCTGAACTCTTTGAACTTTTCAACTGATTCTGACTTGTATTTCATTAAATACACATATCCAAATCTTGAGTGATCATCAGTGAAAGTAATAAAATAAGAATACCCACCCCGTGCACTTGTTGTCATAGGCCCACAAATGTCTGTGTGAATCAATGCCAACAACTCTGTAACTCTTTCTCCTTTTCCACTAAAAGGAGATTTAGTCATTTTACCCATGAGACAAGATTCACAAGTTGGATTTGATTCATAATCGGATAGCTCGAGGAGCCCATCTTTATGCAACTTGGATAATCTTGTTTCGTTGATATGACCGAGTCTACAGTGCCACATGTAGGTATAATTAATATCATCTCTTTTTCTTTTCTTAGTTTGTTCAATTTGAAATATCTTTTCTTGTAAGTCAAGTGTATAAAGTCCATTTCGCAAATTTCCAATACCATATAAAACATCGTCTTTATAAATAGAACAACTATTGTTCTTTATAATAACGTTAAATCCTTCCATATCCAATACAGAAATTGAAATAATGTTTTTAATAATATTCGGAACATAATAACAATTATTAAGATAAATGGACTTGCCCGAAGGCATTGCTAAATAATAAGTTCCTACAGCTAATGCAGCAACCTTTGCTCCATTCCCCACTCGTAGGATCACCTCATCATTGTTCAGCTTTCTACTACTGACCAGTCCCTGCACAGTATTACATATGTGAGAACCACAGCCGGTATCCAATACCCAAGTAGAATTATGACTTTCAGAAAAATTAATTTCAATCATAAACAAACCTTGATTGGAAGTCGAAGCTTCTCCAAGCTTCTTCTCTGCTAGATACTTCTTGCAGTTCCTTTTCCAATGTCCCGGCTTGTTGCAATGAAAGCACATTCCTTTAGCTGATCAGGTTTCTTTTGTTCCTTTTCTTTCCCCTTTCCATTAGCCTTCTTGGATTTCTTTTTTTCAGAAGATACCTTGGGCCTCTTCCTTTTATTGGAAGAATCCACCATCAAGACATGGTTCTTCTTGTGGGAAGTGACCTTCTGCAGTTTTCAGCATGTTAAGAAGCTCAGGCAAGCTGACATCTAGCTTATTCATGTGAAAATTAACCACAAACTGCGAGAAGGTCTCAGGGAGTGACTGCAAGACCAAGTCTTGACTCAGCTCCCCATCCATGACGAACCCCAGCTGTCCAAGGCGTTCAATCAAATTGATCACCTTTAGGATGTGAGTCTCGACGGCAGTACCCTCGGTCATCCGAGATCGGAAGAGATCCTTAGATATCTCATATCTAGCAGTCCTACTCTGTTCACCATACAACTCCTTGAGGTGAAGCAGCATAGCAGGAGCATCCATGTTTACGTGCTGACGCTGAAGCTCGTTATTCATGGATGCGAGCATGATGCATTGAGCCACAGATGCATCATCTTGCCACTTATTGAAAGTGGCAATCTCTTCCTCAGAGGCTGTTTTTAAAACAGATTCAGGGACAGTTGAATTTAGGACATAAGAAATCTTTTCAGCAGTGAGAACAATTCTCAGATTTCTTAGCCAGTCCTCATAATTCGGGCCGGTAAGCTTGTTTGCATCAAGTATGCTTCGTAGTGAGATTAGTGATTTTGACATTTTTAAAATTCTGCATGTGAAAAGACAACATTTTAGCAAACATTCATTTTTATTATATTTTGCATACCAAAATAAATTTAGGTCTTTATTTTCAATTGGTATCTCCCACTATTTTCATCAAACTATATTACCCTCACTTATATAGTTCGGCAACATCTAATTAAAGATTTGCTAGTGAGAATAATGATCCCATTTCAAATGTATATAACCTTGTGGATAGCACAACAAACGATATACAAATAAATGGGTAGACAACTCTTGTCAATTACATCACCATGTAATTCCTTTTATTTTGCCTCTTAAATCATAATGGTCAAGTGTGTGCACATCCGAACTAAAATGATTTAAGTTAAGTCCAACCTAGCACTTCCATAAATTCAAAAAAGAAAAATGTTCGTCCATGTGGATAGCACAACAAGACTAGATCGTTCAATTTTCTTGATAAGCATCAAATGTGATTAATTAACATCTTAAATACTCAATACTCGCCTTGTGGATAGCACAACAAGCTCATATTAAATATTTAATACTCTATTAATTTATCATGCTAGAAGGCGACGTTTGATATTCTAAATATCTTTGAACGCTTCGGACTTAATATTATTTCTTTGAGGAGTTTGTTATTATTTGTCTCATCTTGTTTAGCGCGCATGCACATATATATATATATATATATATATATATATATATATATAAATACGCGTCATTTTATTAAACATGCGAAGCATGTTTGCATAAAATATAATATATATAATATTTAGCATGCAATATAGAATACTATATTTTTCCTGGATTGATTATGGACTTTTATTCTAGTTTGGTTCACTAGAGCCACCAAGTGAACCAAAAGGTCAAACCTAGGAGTGCAAGAATTTAAATTTAAACATAACTATTACATTTAAACTCGGGCTCCATACAAACGGGTCTTCACGCGCTCCTTGCTCTTTGGTCTCCAATTTCTTCAAGATAATTCTAACTATTTATATTACATTAAACTATTTAATTTAAATAGAAACCTTGATCAGCAGTCAAGGGAAAAGTACATAGGAGAGGGATATAATTTACATCGAGAAAAAAATCAGAGAAGACGAGGTACGCAGACCCCATTTAATAAAATCCATTCATTCAAGCATTCAACTAAAATAAAATCCAATCACATTGGTCAATAGTCCATAATCAACCCCATTTATTTTCATACATGTCACCATATGTATCAATAAATAAATATTCATCTCATAAATTAAAACATTCCATATATATATGAGTATCATTTAATGGGCAATTTTAAATTGCATGAAATCCAATTTCAAGATTAAAATAAACTCTTTATTTTAATTATAAAATTATTTAGAATATAATATATGATAAAGGACTATCCTTAAAACTATTAACATGTTATCTTAACTTCCTTTTTTTTTAAAACGTGGTCACTATATATATATATATAATATAACTATAATCATGTCCCTTTTTTAATAAGAAGTCTGGAGCTCCTGCAGGTCACCTTTTGTGGAAAACGTGAATCACCTTTTGGGCAAACCAAATCAATTGATCCACGGAATAAAATAAAATAAAAATTCATCCACCAGCGAACAATTCGCAGCGTAAGGAAAAAGAATGGGTTTTCGCCTCTTTTTTTTTTAATTTAATAAATAATAATTTTATACAATTAATTATGCCCAATAAATTATTCTAAATACATACTCATATAATATGGAATCAAAATAATTAATAATTGCATAAAGGTTTGGTTCTGATGCCACTGTTGGGTTTGTACGAAATTGTGACGCAATCAAATTGCAAAAATTAGCGGAAGCATGATATATCAGAGTTTAAAAATTTTTACAAAACCATTACCCGGATCATCCTTTATGCAAATTATTAATTTAAAACGATAAATAAGAAGTTATGGAATCATACCCTTGTAGAACGAAGCTTCCACAGGTACTAGTTCAACTCCTTGTTCTTCGTGATCTCCTTGAATTTCCGGGTTAGATTCCTTCCTTTGATCAACGTTAGCCACCCAAGTGTTTGGCCTCTAGAGGTGATCCACCAAGAAAGATGAATTATCAAGAAGAAGGGTGGTTGGCTTAGTTTTCTATCATCTATAGAAAAGGAGTACTCTTCAACAATTGGAATTGCATCTAGTAATATCTATTATAAGACTCCTCTTATATAGACATTGGTCAACCCTTCTAATCCTATTAGACATGGGATTTCTTTTAATTAATTAAACTCCTTTAATTAATTTTAGGTTTCCCACCACATGGGAATAATTAATTAAATTCATTTAATTAATTTGTCTCCTAATCTTATTAGGAATAAATGAAAGTACTAATATTAAATTAATTACTAAACTCTTTTAGAAATTAAAATAATAATAATTGTAATAATATTAATAAGACTCCTCTTATTAATTTATATTTAATATTTCTAAAATATTAAACAATAAACATTAAGCTATTTAATTTATTCTATCACAATAGATTAAATTAATTATACTTAATGCATTATTACGATTATGCCATTACCTTCTTAAATAATTATTTTTCCTTTTATGGTGTGACCCTTTAGGTTCTCCATATTAAACCGATTGTGAATAAATCAATTAGAACAATTCTAATCTTATTTAAATAAATAAATTAAACTAATAATCTATTTAAATAAATAATATTTATTCTACAATAGGGATAAGCCTCCCTAGCGATCAACGACTTTCCAGATAATATAGATTTCAACATTAATCATAAAGAACCTGTGAGTAAATAGTTACCATACAATTCAATCCTTCCACCATACAATGTCCCAATTAAATATAAGACATGAATTTACTGTCAAGTCTTATTTTATTTAATTATATGTATTTCGATTAGAAATGCACAACTCCAAATAATGCAAATTAGAAACTCCTTTCTAATTTCATTTCACCTTGGCCAAGGATTCCTGGGTTGTCATTTAACGAATCACATAGGATATATCTCCTCTTTTACTAGAGGTGGTAGATTCTTTATTGATCATTCATTATCTCTATATGTAACTCATTATACCCAAGCATACCCTATATATGCCTTAAAAGGTCTTAAGGAATAAGTCAAAGTATAATTTGTTACATACAAGATACTATGATGATCTCAAGTCCAAGGATTACTTGTACTACTATCACATAAGGAATTCCTATTGACAGGCGAGTAAATCTCCATAAGGTATTCTATAGCGAATCACGTTCAGTGAACTTATTCTTCAATAAGCACCTACATACTTGCTTTAGTGTCTCCACACAAATGATCATGAGATCAATCATCCTCATCCAATGAGCAAGCAACATATGTACCAATCTATCCGGATTTACTAATCCCCTTTTTAGTAATCCCACGATTGGGAACTATTTTAGTTTTAAAATTTTCTAAGAATTTAGATCTCATTAGCATGATCATCATCATGATTCTAAAAGCATTGCTTAAAACTATGGGTTATTTACATATTATAAAAACAACAACATGTAGATAATTAAATACATTTAATAAATGAATATTTTATTAATAAATAAATAAGATTGTTTACAAAGTACGTGCTTTATCATCATACATGATTGGCTTGTATGCACACTACTATCATATATATTGTCCATCGGATAAGACCTATGGCGTCGGACGGACCTATGGCGACGGACAGGCGACGATTTGGTCCGTCGCTAATGATGTTATGCTTGTTATGTCTTTTAAGAGTCATGCTCTTGAAATTCTCCCTATATATATGTATACCACGTGCCTGCTTGATTACCACTTTGAATGAATCAAATTCGCTTTTTGATTGATCACGTCAATTCGGCTGCATCTGTTACCTTTTTTAATTGATGACGTTAGACTCAAAAAAAATTCACAGCGGATGAAATTCAATTTTTTTTTATTATTTCTTTCAAAAAAAAATTAATAATAATTTTATACAATTAATTATGCCCAATAAATTATTCTAAATACATACTCATATAATATAGAATCAAAATAATTAATAATTGCATAAAAGTTTGGCTCTGATACCACTGTTGGGTTTGTACGAAATCGTGACGCAATCAAATTTCAAAAATTAGCGGAAGCATGGTATATCAGAGTTTAAAAAATTTTTACAAAATCATTACCCGGATCATCCTTTATGCAAATTATTAATTTAAAACGATAAATAAGAAGTTATGAAATCATACCCTTGTAGAACGAAGCTTCCACAGGTACGAGTTCAACTCCTTGTTCTTCGTGATCTCCTTGAATTTTCGGGTTAGATTCTTTCCTTTGATCAACGTTAGCCACCCAAGTATTTTGCCTCTAGAGGTGATCCACTAAGAAAGAGAAATTATTAAGGAGAAGGGTGGTTGGCTAAATCCTATTAGACATGGGGTTTTATTTAATTAATTAAACTCCTTTAATTAATTTAGGCTTCCCACCACATTGGGATTAATTAATTAAATTTATTTAATTAATTTGTCTCCTAATCTTATTAGGAATAAATGAGAGTACTAATATTAAATTAATTTTTAAACTCCTTTAAAAATTAAAATAATAATAATTGTAATAATATTAATAAGAGTCATCATATTAATTTATATTTAATATTTCCAAAATAATAAATAATAAACATTAAACTATTTAATTTATTCTATCAACATAGATTAAATTAATTACACTTAATGCATTATTACGATTATGTCATTACCTTCTTAAATAATTATTCTTCCTTTTATGGTGTGACCCTTTAGGTTCTCCGTATTAAATCGATTGTGAATAAATCAATTAGAACAATTCTAATCTTATTTAAATAAATAAATTAAACTAATAATCTATTTAAATAAATAATATTTATTATACAATAGGGATAAGCCTCCCTAGAGATCAACGACTATCCAGATAATATAGATTTCAACATTAATCATAAAAGAACCTGTGAGTAAATAGTTACCTTACAATTCAATCCTTCCACCATACAATGTCCCAATTAAATATAAGATATGAAATTACTGTCAAGTCTTATTTTATTTAATTATATGTATTTCGATTAGAAAATGTACAACTCCAAATAATGCAAATTAGAAACTCCTTTCTAATTTATTCTGCCTTGGCCAAGGACTACTGGGTTGTCATTTAACGAATCACATAGGACATATCTCTTCTTTTACTAGAAGTGGTAGATTCTCTACTGATCATTCATTATCTCCATATGTAACTCATTATACCCAAGCATACCCTTTGATATACCCTATGGGTTTTTAAGGAATAATTCATTACATACAAGATACTATGATGATCTCAAGTCCAAGGATCACTTGTACTACTATCACATTAGGAATTTCTATTGACAGGCAAGTAAAACTCCATTAGGTATTCCATAGCGAGTCACGTTCAGTGAACTTATTCTCCAATAAGCACCTACATACTTGCTTTAGTGTCTCCATACAAATGATCATGAGATCAATAATCCTCATCCAATGAGCAAGCAACATATGTACCAATTTTTCTGAATTTACTAATCCCCTTCTTAGTAATCCCACGATTGAGAATTATTTTAGTTTTAAGCTTTCTAAGAATTTAGATCTCATTAGCATGATCATCATCATGATTCTAAAAGCATTGCTTAAAACTATGGGTTATTTATATATTATAAAAATAGCATCACGTAGATAATTAAATGCCTTTAATAAGTTAATACTTTTATTAATAAATAAATAAGATCGTCTCCAAAGTAGATGCTTTATCATCATACATGATTGGCTTGTATGCATACTACTTTCATCTTCTTTTTGACCCGTCCAGCTCAGGAGTGGGCCCCTCTTCAGGTCCATTTTCTAGCAGTTTTGCAGGGGCAGATCCTCCCTTCTACCGCCCAGACATACCTGACGACCGCAGCTTTGTGTCCACAGAGGATATGGATCAGGTTAACCACCTGAGCGCAGATGTATTGGATCTTTTTGGATAGCTATGGCAGCTATATATTTTGGTCAGCCACTGTTTTGGCCATTCGGCGGTTGTGCCTCATTTTGATAGACCACTGTTAGTAGTTGGGTGGTGGTGCCCAATTATCCTGTACTCTTCATTTTCCTTCGTATTATCAGACAGGGATGATGCTCGTAGCAGATAGTCTGTTGTAGATATTCATAGTATTTTCTATCTATCGCATCATGTTTATATTTTGTCATCATGTATGTATTATGTCATATGTATACATTAGACATATGAGTTCAGATTTGACCCCTGGATGGTCATGTGGTACGGTGATACAGATGACATCATCGACAGTCGACTATAGAGTATTTGCCACCATCTGAGGTGGCATTGTCTTTGAGGTCGTGGTACGAGAGCCTGCCCTTCTTAGCCAGAGGGACAGTAGATCAGATGTTGGGGCATTCGTTGGCCCTCACAGATTTTTAGGTGCCATATGGATTTGTTCATGGCATTCTATCTTGTTGGATATCTGAGAGATAGGTCTTTCGATTTGGGCAGCATGAGCTGACTCCAACTCTGGAGGAGTACGAGCGACTTACTGGTCTGGCTCTAGACTTGCCGTGCGCCCGTATTGCTATTAGTGATATGAGGAGACCGTTCTTGCGGATGTTAGGTGTGCATCAGAGGGTAGTCACAGACGAGATCGTTTTCGACCGGGTGATCTCGATTGACTTCTTGATCGATCATTTTTGTGAGCTTGATAACTACGATCGACATACCGGGGTTTTTGTTATTTCAAGAGAGGAGTGGCATCTGGCCAGGGTAGATATTCTGCTGATGTGCATCGTGGCATACGTATGCGTGCCATTATATTTGGATCACTTGGATGTGGGATTAATAATCATGGTTAGGGCCCATAGACAGGGTAGCACCATCATCCCGATGATATTGGCTGAGACGCTGAGGTCAGCCACTCACTGTAGTACCTACCCGGATGGGTTTTTTAGAGGCAGTTCGGTCTTGCTGTATGTATGGCTTATATCCCATATTCGACCAATTGGATCTTTCAGGCATCATGGGTATTATTTTTCCCATGATAAAGTTATGTCCTACTCCTTTCAGCCGGCAAAGTGTACCGATGCAGAGACATGGTCGGCATTTTTGTCGGATATTGAGCATCCGTTCTTGGTCTTGCCATGCTCAGAACTGGCCTCCCCCTATAGCTTTGTTACCCATGCATCTGGCATGGACTATCTGCTCCTAGCGGGATTGAGGGGAGTGACCACTCATCATCCTATGGCTATTATGGGCCAGTTTGATCAGTATCAGAGCCTGCATTTGTTTGAGGGAGCTGCTGATCAGAGGATGTCGGCTTTGTCTATGTTATTTGCCAACTTTATTCACGTATATGAGTGTTGGACTCACAAAAAGAGGGCTGATTTCTCCAGTAGCCATCCAGATCGTTCTTTGGAGTACTCAGCATGGTTGGAGGCAAATATTGCATCAGTTGCATTCATCTAGTCAGCTCCTATTATAGATTCAGACGAGGAGGAGCATATGGAGGATCCTGAGTCTCCTACTGAGGATGAGCTATTTATTAGTTTGACAGCGGCACTAGTTAGTGATTCGCCGATCATTCCTGCATGGACAGATCCAGCTTTGGCAGACTCACTATTCAGGATGACCTTTGAGCGGGATCAGGCTAGAGCGCAAATGTTGACCGCCTTGTCTGGCAGAGATATAGTTTTGGCTGAGAGAGATGAGTCTCAAGCCTCTTAGGATACAGGATTGATTGAGCGAGAGGAGCTCTGCTCTGCCAGAGATGCAGCTTTTGTAGAGAGGGATGAGATCTGCTCGGCCAGAGATGCAACTTTTGTTGAGATTGAGGAGACTTTGATTGCTCGGGACGTAACTTTTGCGGAGAGGGATGAGGCTATAGCTTCCCGTGATTTCCACATTGCCGACAGTACTGCTCTTCGGTCTTATACCCATGGTCTGGTTACCGAGATGAGTGCATATATTGATGACCACAGTGCCACAGAGAGAGATGCCATGGTGGCATTGCTGGCCCGCTTATCCCTAGGTCCATATACTAGCTTTATTTTTTTTGCACATACTAGATCAGCCATTTTTGTTATGTATAGGACACTATGTATATATCAAACAGTGTTACATATCAGAGAAATATATTTTTGATTCACTTCCCTGTTTGGATATGTATTGTCATTGCTGAGTGATTACCACTTCTTTTATGACTCGCTGTTGTTGATGTATCTTGAGCTCCTCCTTGATGGACTGACAGTTGAGATGTCAGAGAGTATCTCAGATGTGCTTATTGACCAGGGAGGCTTGATAGTTCTTAGGTTTTATATGGTTTCGATGTCTTGGGACTGGTTTTTAATTATTTTATTAATTTTTGTTTTTTCTTAAAGGTCAAACCGCACTGTAAATGGCTGCCTACGTACTCCCTGGTTGAGGGAGATGAGGTCATTCGTAGTTCTGTCCATGTGATAGAGGTTTTAAAAGTATGTATCTAGGGTTTTGTGTTTGGTTTGATGAATTTTTAAGTTTTTGTTTGGTTTGACCGCACCATAAATGGCTGCCTACGTACTCCCGGGTGGAGGAAGATCAGGTCATTCGTAGTTCCGGCTTTCTAGTGAAAAATCGAACCTGATTTAATTTGTAGGACCCGGATGCGGGCATGCATGTGCTTCAGACATAGTACGTTTTCACGGCGTCTGAATTGATGAGTTGGGGAAATTCGTTCCCGTCCATCTCTTGTAATCTGATAGATTCTCCTGTCAACACCTCGTTGACAATGAAAGGGCCTTCCTAATTTGGGGCGAACTTTCCTTTGGCTTCATCTTGATTGGCCAAGATTTTCTTCAGCACCAAGTCATTTTCTTTGAATTGCCATATTCGGACCTTCTTGTTGTAGGATCGAGCAATCCTTTGCTGATATAACTGCCCGTGGAAAATGGTTGTAGCCCTCTTTTCATCAATCAGGGACCGTTGGTGGTAAAGGTCTTGCAACCATTGATCTTCGTCCCTCTGAGCGTCTATTAACACTCGCAAGGACTCCATCTCTACTTCTATGGGGGAGGACTGCTTCCATTCTATAGACTAATGAATAGGGGGTAGCCCCAGTAGAGGTACGCATTGACGTCCTATATGCTAATAGGGTTAGAGGTAGCATGTCAGGCCATTCTTTGTGGTTGGAGAACATTTTCTGCATGATCTTTTTGATGTTCTTGTTGGCCGCTTTGACAGCACCCTTCATCTTGGGCCGATAAATGACGGAATTGAGATGCTTGATGTGGAACATGATGCACAGTTCTTTCATCATTTGATTGTTCAGGTTCTTAGCGTTGTCTGATATGATCACCTTTGGTTGTCCATATCGACAGACGATATTGTTTCTGATGAAACCAATGATGACCTCTTTGGTGACTTTGGGAAAAGAGGCTACTTCAACCCACTTGATAAAGTAGTCAATCATAGTGAAGATGAATCGATGACCATTACTGGCTTTGGATTCTACTAGACCGATCACATCCATTCCCCACATGGAAAAAGGCCATGGTGAACTCAAGTTGTGTAGCTCATTCGGCCAAGCATGGATGGCATTTCCATGTACTTAACATTGAAAGCATCTCCTGACGTGATCATCACAGTCAGCTTTGAGAGAAATCCAATAATGTCCTGTTCTTAATATCTTCTTGGCCAGCAGATGACAGCTCATATGTGGACCACAAACTCCACCACGGATTTCATCCATCAGTCTCTGGGCTTGCTCTTTATCAAGGCATCTTAATAGGCCAATTCTAGCATCTCTTTTATAGAGTGCATCTCCGCTCAGATAGAAATTCATAGCCATCTCATGAATCTGCTTTCTCTCAGATTGGATTGCCCCAGCAGGTGTAGATCCATCTCGTAGATATTCCTTGATGTCTTGATACCAAGGTTGATTGACAGGATGTATTTCATCTGAAACTTCTCCAATGTAATTCCCGTATGTCGGGGCTTTCTGAATTGTGAATTTGATGCAGGGAATCCCACTCCTATTAGATATGCGGATCAAGGATGCTAACGTTGCCAATGCATCAGTGAAGTCATTCCTACCCCGAGGAATATGGCTGAAGGTTATGTCTTCAAACTCCAAGGATATTCTGATGACCTGCCGATGATAGGGCAACAAATGCAGTTCTTTGGTGTGATATGCCCTAGTGGTTTGTCTGATGACCAACTCAGAGTCTCCAAAGACTAGTAGGTGTTTGATACCCATGGATTAGGCTAGCTTCAACTCCATTATACAGCCTTCATACTCGACTGTGTTGTTGGTGTTGCCAAATTGAAGTTTGGTAGCCATGGGATATTGTTGTCCTGTACCAGAGATAAGGACTGCCCCAGCTCCGGCACCTTCCATGTTTACTACTCCGTCGAAATACATTTTCCATAGTTGGACTGTATTCTCTTGCTGGAGTTGTTGAATTGTCATGATTCTATCATCTGGAAAATAAGTCTCCAGGGGCCCGAACCCTCCTGAAGGTGCTTCAGCTAATTGATATGCACCCTTAATTGACTTCTGAGTCAACTAGACAGTGTCGAACTGTTGTAGGATCAACTGCCATTTGGACAGTCAATAAGTTAACATTGGCTTGTTGAATACTTATTTGAGTGGATCCATGCGGGATATGAGGTAGGTCGTGTACCCATGGAGGTAATGTTGTAACCTCATTGCGGCCCATGCTAACGCACAACATGTCTTCTCGATCAGAGTGTACTTTTGCTCACCACTACTAAATCTTTTGCTGATGTAGTAGATGGCTCTTTCCTTGCTACTATCATCCTTCTGTCCTAACAAGCAGCCCATTGCATTGGCATTGACGGATAGGTACATGAACAAGGGAACTCCATCCTTAGGAGGGACCAAAACAGGTGCTTCGACCAGCTGTTTCTTAGTGGCAAGGAAGGCTTGTTGACAATCCTCGTTCCATTTGGTGGAGGAATTATTCCTTAATAGCTTGAATATGGGTTCACAGGTTTTTGTGAGCTGGGAAATAAATTGACTTATGAAGTTAATTCTTCCCAGGAACCCACGAATCGCCTTCTCTGTCTGAGGTACTGGCATCTCAGTGATGGCTTTGATCTTGGCAGGGTCTAGCTCGATGCCTTGATTGCTCACCAGGAATCTTAACAGCTTGCCTGCTTTGACTCCAAAAGCACATTTGGCGGGATTTAGCTTGAGGTTGTACTTGCGCAACCTGTTGAACAGCTTCTTGAGATGGTCAATGTGATCATCCTCCCTTCGGGATTTGATGATGATGTCATCCACATAGACCTCTATCTCCTTGTGCATCAAGTCATGAAACAGGGCCATCATGGCTCGCTGATATGTGGCTCCGGCATTGATGAGGCCGAAGGATAGTCGCCAATAACAAAAGGTTCCCCAGGGAGTGATGAAAGCTATTTTCTCCCGGTCTTCTTCAGCAACCACGATTTGATGGTAACCAGCAAAGCAATCTACAAAGGAATACATGTCGTACTGCGCTATATTGTCTATCAAGATGTGGATGAAAGGTACCGAGAAATTATCCTTGAGACAGGCTTTATATAAATTCTGATAATCCACGCATACTCGTACCTACCCTCCGGGTTTAGGTACGGGAATAATGTTTGACAGCCACTCTGGGTATGTTGATACCATGATGATTCCGGCTTTGAATTGTTTAACTACTTCTTCTTTGACTTTCAGACTCCATTCAGGTTTTAATCGCCTGAGCTTTTGCTTGACTGGCTTAAATCCATCTTTGATGGGCATTCTATGGATAACAATGTCAGTGGATAGGCCAATCATGTCTTCATGCGACCATACAAACACATCCTAAAACTGTGTTAGGAGTTCGATCAGGTCGGCTTTTTGGTCTTGGGTGAGGTCTATGCCTATCTGGATTTCTTTAATGTTTTCAGAGGTTCCTATGATGATAGTGGTGGTGTGGTCGAGGTTTGGTTTGGGTTTGTCTTCGACCCATTCTTTGTTCTCCTCGGGAACCTCCTAGTCATCTTCCTCCTCTTGATCAATATCCATCAAGTCGAAGTTCTGTTCTACATCAAAGTTGTAGTCACTGTGACAGGTTGGCATCTCATCAGCAGAGACAAACATTTCCAATGATTGAGTCCTGAAAACAAAAATGCTTTCATTTTAAATATATACAACTACTTAAATATACAAAGCATTTGTCAAAGCATGACAAAAGTTACTACTATAGCTGTACAATCAAAAGTAAACAATAAATGAAAGCATGTTTAAGGGGCAGACAGACTCTCTGCCCCTTTACCCTTTTCGACTGAGGCAAGGGACGTTGCTCCAGTTATCCAAGGAAAGATCCTCATGAACAGGGAGGATCAAGGATTGGTGATCATCCACTTCGTCTCGGATGATGACTAAAACATCCTTCAAAATAGGGCCAGGGTTTTTCTTCAAACTGCCCCCTTTTTCCTTCTTGATGCTAGGAATTTGAATCTGATCCTCGTCATCGCTGTCTGGGATCTCATCATTCATACCCTCGTAGTTTATAATAACCCGCATGTTAGCAAATGGGTCTCGTCCTTTATACAGGATCTTTTTTTTTCCTTTTTGCTATCCACCTCGGATCTGGGAGTTGTTCTTTCACTTGTTGGTATAATGGGAGGAAATAACATGGCTGATACCATAGTAGGGATCTTCCTCATGGGCTTTACCCATCCGACACCTGTAAGGTCTGGCAGCAAAATTATGGGAACATGAGCCCTAGGATGCTTGTGTGGGTTCCGATGGTTTGACCCGGATGAGTATCCTAATCTGGCCCTCCTAGTATGACTCGAGATTTGTATTGGGCTCTTGATACCACCCTTCTCCAGGTTGGAAACCCAAAGATACCATTTCCTGGCCCACTGTCATAACTTCGATGGAGACCTTTGGCTTTAGGGCTGGTGCTCCGATAGGTAGATACTGAGTATCCCTCACCACTAGAGCTTGAAAACTTGCAGGTTCAATCCCTATATCTAGGCTAATCACTGGCATGTCTCCCTATATGCAGACAGGGTATTTTTGTTCGGCGTTGACCCTGATCATGAGGTTGTCGTTGATAATGTATTTGAGCTGTTGGTGGAGGGTGGATGGCACTGCCCCTGCCATGTGGATCCATGGCCTGCCAACAACAAATTGTATCCAGTGGTGATGTTGAGCACCTGAAAGGACACATAGAAAGTATGTGGACCAATCTCTAGAGGAAGCTCTATTTCTCCAATGGCTTATTGGCGAGATCCATTGAAAGCCCGGATTACCAACTGGTTTTGATCCATTTCGGGTTGATCTTCATTCTCTCCAAGGTATCATAGGGACAGATGTTGAGGGATGATCCTCCATCTTTGAGTACACCTCCGATCACATATCCGAAAGACATCACAGCTATGTACAGGGACTTATGATGGCATGTTCCTTCTGCAGGGATATCATCGTCAGTGAAAGAAATAACATTGCTGTTGAAAATTTGTTCTACCACATGACAAAATTTCTCAGCATCCACGGTATGTGGCAGATGGGCTTCTTCCAGCACTTTTACTAGAATGCCACGATGATCCACCGATGACAAGACCAAGTCTAGGATAGACAATTGCTTGGGTGCGTCCTTCAAGCCTTGCACCACCTTGATTTCATTGTGTCCCATTTTGTTGAGGAACTCTTCGATTTTCTCATCGGCCGCCTTTACTTTAGCTTTGATGACTGGTTTGATCACCCGCTGAGGTAGGTATAATGAATTATCCTTTGGTACGATGGCAATGTTGTTTAAAGTGGAACCTTCGTCATTCCCATAGTTCCATGGGATCCTTTTCAGACTAATAACTGGGTACTGAGGTCTGAAAGGGCAAGATTAAAGGCTCGGGTACGGCCACCTTCACAGGGTTTTGTATTTCTTGGACCCCTTTTCCCTGCAGTACTAAGGGTGTGATGGTTGGCTCATTGTCACAAGAGATGACAGCTACTGTACCATAATTCCACGCAGTGGGAATCCTGAGAGTATCTTCATCTGGGAGGTCGAGAAGTTGATTTCCCCTTATCAATTCACCGCTCTCAATCATGTTTTGAATTAGGTTACGAAGTGCCCAACAATCTTCAGTATCATAGCCTGGTGAATTGGAGTGGTACTGACATGTTTGGTCAGTCGTGAATTTTTTGGATCGAGGGTTTAGTGGAGGTAATAAATCTACAACCATACCATCATTGATTAGCATCTGGAGGATTTCCTCCATCGACTGGTTTAGGTTGGTGAAATTCCTTTGAAATAAGAATTTCCTACTAGTGTGGACATTCTCATCTTTAACCATTTTGTCGGTTTGAGGTTCATGCTCATGAGACCGATAGTGATCCCTCCTGGGATTGATTTCCGGTGTGAGAGGACGATCGATGTCAGACTGGTTGGCCAGTTTAATCATCTGTCTGGTGATCTTATGCTGATAGACAACCAGTTCTGCTAATTGATCGATTTGTTCTATGATAGATTTTATCTCTTGCACTATTAGGAACCGCCTTTCTGAGACTTCCCAACTGTCTGGGGTATTTTTGCTGGATGAAGTTGACTCTCCCATGTAACGGAGGTATTTGGATCCTTCTCCACTTCCTGTACTGATCATATTGACATTCTCCTCTTTATGTTGAGGGAGAGGATTGTCCTGCACATGCAGTTCGGGCTTTGTTACCATAATCTCTCCGTTGTCAATCAAGTCTTAGATTTTGTGCTTTAGAGACCAACAGTCTTGAGTGTCATGGCCCGGGGATCCAAAATGATAAGAATACTTCTTGCTTGGGTCGAAATTCCGTCCACCAGTGTTGGTTGGTGGAAGGAGTTGGATAATCCTCTTCTGTGCCATCAGCATCTTTAGCACATTCTCGAGTGAATCCCCTAGAGGGGTGAAAGTTCTTCGATGCCTGACCTCCATATTTTTCTGGAATGGAGGGTTTGAAGGTTGCGCAGGAGTCTAAAAAGGGGTATAGTTCCTCCTTTAAATGGGCATCCTGTTTGACTCGCCTCTTTGATTCTGTCCTTGTAACACTAAGGACACTTCTTCATCTTTCTTCTTGTGTACCCTCCGGGGATTACTCCTATAATTTTTGAAGTGGATATGCTAGGCAACAGCTTCGAGGGCGGTTAAATCTTTATTTTCCTGTACTTGAGCCCCATTTCTGCCTTTTCGCCGTGTTTGATCATTTCAGAGAATGGTTTTCCTATTCCTGCTAGGACCCTCTCATAATATAGAGCTTCTTGGATGTCGATGAAGCTCATGACTATCTCAGACTCAGTCATGGCTAGGGTGACTTGTGCTGCAACCCGCCTCCATCATTGGGCATACTCTCTGAATGATTCAGTGTTCTTTTTCTTGATTTTGGTTATCTAGTATCTATCTGGAGCCAGCTGAGATTGGAAGCTTTACTGACTGAGGAAGGCATGGGCTAACTCTTCCCAACTGTGAATCTTAGAGTTGTCCATACGGGCATACCAGGCTCTGGCCTCTCTAGTCAGACTATTCTGTAATAATTGCATTCAAAGCTTCTCGTCCTCTACATAGGATCCGAGTTCTCCAATGAACACTCTCAGGTGAGTGTAGGGGTCTCCCAATCCATCAAATTTCTCAAAATCAGGAGTTCTAAATTTTTTGGGATAACGAGCCCTAGGGAATATACAGAGGTTGGAGTAATTAACACTGCCGAATTCCCCAGTCCCTTTAATAGACCGAAGAGTTTCCTCCATTTGTTGTATTTTCTTCACAATGTCACCAGCTTCCTATTCTTTGTTGAGGGTGGTGATTTCAGGGGTTTTGTTGGTTGTGTCCTAGTTTTGTGGTCCAGGAATCTGAGTCTTGGCTTTTTCAGTCTCTTAACTGCCACTACTACCACCAGGTATTCCTGGTTCTGTGTGAGCTTGGGCTTGCTTCCCTTTGAGGGCCTTGCTTTGTTCTCTCAAAAAATTGGCCAATTCGGCTATCTGATTTTTCAGTCCTTCAAACTCTTCCCTAGATACAGAGGTGGATTCTGGTTGAGCACTCGAAGTCATGTCCGTAGATGGACTTAGTGCTTTCTTGGATTTAAATCTAGTGACAGGACCAATTTTTCACCTACAACAAAACGTAGGCGTGTCAATTTCCTGATGTAGGTAAGGATAGAATGCGTGTTATAATGTGGTTTTTAATCTTATCCTGCAAAACAGAGGTCAGTTATTTTGATGACAGGATGACAAGATATATACGACAAGAAATGTAAATCTTTCATTATGATATTTACATTGAAAACTTGACATTGAATTAAAAGAGGAAGGCATGAAAAAGCTTCCCATCGGGTTTAGTTAATCAGAGGCTGACCTATCTTAGGCTACTCTCGCGGCTTTTTGGCATGAAGGTCCCCAGATCATTGCAATTTACTAGAGGGGAAATTAATCCGATATTTCAACTGGAGCGAATCTGGGTGGTGCATTTTCATGAGCCCCAGAGACTAAGCCGTCCCCAGAGACATTACTTATCACCGACGGGTTTTGCCTCCTTGTGAGAGGAATCACACAACGTATATTCACATACATCGCCCTCACCGTATGCATATGATGACAGTTGGTGCGAAGCACTAATATGGGTGCGAAGCACTAAAAAGCAGGAAAGCATTCATTCACATTCATTCAATGTAAAGACGCAGCATTCATGCATTCATTTAATGAAAAGACGTAGCATTCACACATACGTAGTTTTGAAAGGGAAATTTTTGAAAAAAAATTGAATGCGGCCTAAGCCCTCTACTGTCCCCAGCAGAGTCGCCACCTGTCAACGTCAGGAAAAAATCTGCGGGTCGGGTCACAACCCGGATCTTTCTCTCTTCCTAAGTTATCTCTACCCTTACTCTTTTTTTTGCAAAAAAGGTTTTGAAGGGTTTTTTAAGAAAAGGCCAACATGTATCATGTCGACGATTTGAATGTTTTACAGAGTCGCCAGTTGGTAGATTTGAAATGTTTGTACCAACTCAACCAAGTTTTGTTTGAAAGAGGCCCAATTGCTGGACACTGTCGAAACTTGATCTTTGAAAACAAAGTTTTGAGTTCGGGGGCTTGGTTAAGTGTGGGGAAGGTGTTAGGCACCCCAAAACTCCTGTGAAAACACGGTACCGCATCTTTTCAATATTTTCCTTTAAAACTAAATGCATGAGTGAATGCTGTTTGAAATTTGGTCCTATGTTTGATTAATTGAAAGTAGTGCTTTGCTTCGTTGATCCTATATATGAAGGGTTTGATTTGATTTGCAAAAAGTCTTTGATTTGATTTGTAAAAGTATTTGATTTTATTTACAAAAGCTTATCATTTCAATAGGATGATTTAGCATGATGTTTTGAAAGCATATCGATACTTTCAATTATATCTTTTCAGCCTTAAGGCTCAATTTGAATGGTGATTGTCGGGCTGCGAATCATCCTCGACCACAACATATATACAAGTGTCGCTCTCCTCATGGGCATGATGGCCATCAGAGGGACTCTGACACAAAAAATCATAATTTTCACTATGTTAAAACCTTAAATTCAGATAACCATTTTAAAGTCTTTTGTATGTACATTTTACAGAAAAACTGGCAGGGTACATTCGTAAAGTGGAGTTTGTCCATCATGGGAATCAGATTCTGATCAATTTGATCATGAATCCCATGATTCCTAGGCTCACATATGAGTAGCCAATAAACCTGCACAGTTTAAATTTGTACAGAAATATATATATATATTCCAAATATCGCCAGAACCGAGGATTCATTCAGTAAATCCTGGTTCACACCTGGCCGAAGCATCTCGTTCGCACTAGATAGCAATCTAAGGGCCGCGAGGTTGTTTTTATAATTGAAAAATGCTGAATTTGTTAATGCCAATTCATATCAAATGAATATTTAAAGCAGCAATTTAATAAAACGAGTAAAGCAATATATGTACAGTTATATATACGGAAGCTGTAAAGGGCGATGGGTTTTCACACCGGTGCCCGGACTAGAATTGAAATATTTATATATATATTGACAGAAAAGTAGTCAACCAAAACTGGGAAGAGAATCCAGTGGTGGTGAAGGCTACTTATATATGTATATTTATATATAAAAGCAGTAAAAAGGCCACAGAAAAATCCAGGCCAAACTGAAATGTAAATGTACAGAAAAATAATCAACCAGTGACTGGTAAGATAACCCAGTAATGGTGAAGGGTAAATAAAGGCCACAGAAAGATCCAGGCCGGACTGAAATGTAATATATATATATATATAGACAAAAATGTAGTCAACCAAGACTGAGAAGAGAACTCAATGGTGGTGAAAGTTGCTTATATATGCATAAATATATATAAAAGCAATAAACTACCTCGAATTTGACATCCGGGCTTGACAGTATTGAAAAGTTAGTATATATACAATTAAATATATACAAAAAAAAGCCAAACCCAGACTGGTAGGATAACCCAGTCCGGCGAAGTTGCTTATAACGAAGATGCAAGTATGCCGAAGATGCTGAAAGCGACGGATCGTCAATCCAAGTTGTAGAAATGACAGAAATTGAGTTTAGGTACTAAAATGTATCAAAAGTTGACGAAAACGGACACGGATTTGAGTTCCGGGCATATTTAGAAAACGAAACTTAACGTGCAAGTGTATAAAAATGCAAAGTAGTAGTATTAACTTGCTGATCATAA
Source organism: Panax stipuleanatus (assembly GCA_020205555.1). Lineage (NCBI taxonomy): Eukaryota > Viridiplantae > Streptophyta > Magnoliopsida > Apiales > Araliaceae > Panax > Panax stipuleanatus. The sequence goes on from CM035122.1 coordinate 50,830,577, forward strand.
AAATACTCACAATGGACTGCTACACGGGCTTTTCGCCAAATCGTAGGCTTTAAACGTCCAAATCTACCGATTATTTTCTGATATGTGGTAGTACGTGGGTATCTCTACGTATTAGAGTGAAAAAATTTGGGTTTGGAAGACGAGAAATTGAACAAAAAACTAAACGGACAGAGGTTCGGAGCGTTTTTTCTCTTTTTTTTTTAAAATGAGGGGGGGTGCCCTCATATATATAGGTCAGGGAGCCTCCACCCTACCTGTTGCTATCGCAGGTAGATGTGCGGTTCTCCTGGTGGGGCCCACATGTTTGATTCAGTTTACTCAAAGTACGTGCACTCCGAGCAACGCGAGGTCTAAGTCGAAAATTTCTAACTTTTGATCGGAGCGTTCGTTTAAGACGTGCTGTACCTATTCAGAAAGCCCTCATTGAGAGTGTCACAATGACATGGGATAAAATATTTTCCAGGTCCAAGAAGACGGGTTTATAACCAGGTCTTCGATTCCTCGCAGCTTGTCCGTTGAGGTGTCTTGCGCCGTTTGCACTCGGGATCATCGTTATGGTTTGTTCTGACCTTTGTGGCATTAATTTGGCTTAATTTTGAATGAATCGGCTGAAAGTTGGTAAAATAACTATTTTTCCCCTCCCAGGGTTGCCCTTAGTGTCGGCATGGCCTTTAGTTGACTTCTTGGAGTTGTTTCCAAGACTTAGATCCCATTCGAGTCTGTTTGTCCTCAGTGTTGTCTCTAATGCTGACTTGGTCGATCCATGTTTTCCTCTGGAGACATTATGGGGCTTCATATTTGTTCCTAAGGTTGACCTGACTTCCCGGGTTAAGACCGGAGATGACCTGTACTTCCCAGGTTGAGACCGAGGCTGACCTGTATCTCCCGAGTTGAGACCGGGGCTGACCTATACCTCTTGAGTTGGGACCGAGGCTGACCTGTATCTCTTGGGTTTAGATTGGGGCTGACCTGTACCTCTCGGGTTGAGATTGGGGCTGACCTGTACCTCCCGGGTTGAGACCGGGGCTGACCTGTACCTCCCAGGTTGAGACCGGGGTTGACCTGTACCTCCCAGGTTGAGATCGAGGCTGACCTATACCTCCCGAGTTGAGAACAGGGCTAACTTATACCTCCCGGGTTGAGACCAGGGCTAAAATGATGACCCGATATTGAGATCTGGTTGATTTGACGGCCTGATATTGAGATCGAGGTTAAACTAATGGCCCGATATTGAGGTCGGGGTTGATCTGACGGCCGATATTGAGATCGGGATTGATTTGATGGCCCGATTTGAGATCAGGGTTGATCTGATGGCCCGATATTGAGATCGGGGTTGAACTGATGGCCCGATTTGGGATCGGGGTTGATCTGATGGCCCGATGTTGAGATTAGGGTTGAACTAATGGCCCGATTTGAGATCGGGGTTGATTTGATAGCCTGATATTAAGATCGAGGTTGATTTGATGACCCGATTTGAGATCAGGGTTGATTTGAAGGCCCGATTTGAGATCGGGGTTGACCTGATGGCCCGATATTGAGATCGAGGTTGAACTGATGGCCCGATATTGAGATCGGGGTTGATCTGACGGCCTGATATTAAGATCGGGTTGAGATCGGGGTTGATTTGATGGCCCGATATTGAGATCGAAGTTGGTCTGATGGCCCGATATTGAGATCGGGATTTATTTGACGGCATTCTTGCCCTTCCATAGTGTTAATAACAAGGGAAGAAACTTTCGAGTGTCTACACATAGCATTTGCCAAAGCATGACAAAAGTTACTGCAATAGCTGTGCAATAAAACAAGCAGTAAATGAAACCATGTTATAGGGCTGACAGATTCTCTACCCTTTTACCCTTTTTGAATGAGGAAAGGGACGCTGCTCCTGTTATCCAGGGTCAAATTTTTATGAACAGGGATGATCAAGGAATTGTACTCGTCTGCCTCATCTCAGATGATGACTAAAACATCCTTCAAAATAGGGCTGGGTTTTTCTTTGAACTGCCTCCCTTCTCTTTCTTGATACGAGGAATTTGGATCTAATCATCCTCGTCACTGTCTGGGATGTCATCATTCATACCTTTATAGTGTATGAGAACACGCATGTTAGTAAATGGGTCTCGTCCTTTGTATAGGAACTTTTCTTTTCCCTTTTTGCCCTCCCCTTCAGGCATTGGGGTCTTTCTCTCACCTACCGGTATGATTAGAGGAAACAACATGGCTGACACCATAGCAGGGATCTTCCTCATTGGTTTCTCAAATCCAGCATCAGTGAGGTTTGGAAATAGTATGGTGGAAGGATGAGCCTTAGGATGCTTATGTGGGTTCCGGTGGTTTGACCCAGATAAATAACCCAATCCAGCTTTCCCCGACTAGCTAGGGATTTGTACGGGACTCTTGATACCTTGCTGATTCTTTCCTAACACTTCTTCATGGCAGAAACCCAAAGATACCATCTCCTGGATCACTGTCATCACTTCGGGGGAGACTTTTGGTTTCAGAGCTGGTGCCCCAACTGGTAGATATTGAGTATCACTTACTTCCAAGGCTTGAAAACTAGCAGGTTCAATCCCTGCATCCAGGCTGATCACTGGCATGTCTCCCTGTATGCAGACAGGGTATTCTGGTTTGACATTCACCCTGATTAGGTTGCCATTGATAATATATTTGAGTTGCTGATGAAGGGTAGATGGAACAGCTCCTACCATGTGGATCCATGGCCTGCCCAGCAATAAGTTGTATCTGGTGGTGATATTGAGCACCTGGAAAGATACATTGAAAGTGTGCGGACCAATCTCTAGAGGAAGCTCAATTTCTCCCATAGCCTCTCAGCGAGATCCATCGAAAGCCCGGATGACCACATGACTGGTTCTGATCCGGTTTAGGGTTGATCTTCATTCTCTCCAAGGTGTCATAAGGACAGATGTTTAGGGACGATTCTCCATCTATTAGCACACCTCCGATCACATACCCTGATGACATTACCGCTATATGAAATGACTTGCTGATGACCCGTCCCTTCTGCGGGTATATCATCGTCAGTGAAAGATATCACATTGATGTTAAAGATGTGTTCTATCACGTGATGAAATTTCTCGGCATCCACTGTCTTTGGCATATGGGCTTTTTCCAGTACTTTCACCAGAATGTTGCGATGATCCACTGATGATAAGACCAGATCTAGGATGGACATCTGCTTGGGTGCATCTTTTACACTTTGCACCACTTTGATTTTATTGTGGCCCATTTTACTGAGGACCTCTTCAATTTTCTCTTTGACCACCTTTTCTTTGGCCTTGATGACCGATTTGATCACCAGCTAAGGCAGTTATAATGGATTCTCCTTTGGTACAATGGCAATGTTGTTTGAGGTGGAACCTTTATCATTCCCGTAGTTCCATGGGACTCTCTTCAGACTGATCACTGGATACTGGGGTCTGAATGGTAATATCAAAGGTTCGGGCGCCGCCAACTTCACAGGATTTTGTATTTCTTGGGCCCCTTTCCCTAGTAGCATTAGGGGTGTGAGGGCTGGCGCCTTATCACAGGAAATAACAGTCACTGTATCCTGATTCCATGCATTGGGAATAAAGAGAGTTTCTTCATCAGGAAGGCCATAATCTTGATTTCCTTTTATCAGTTCACCGCTTTCAATCATATTCTGAATCAGGTTACAAAGTCCCCAGCAATCTTCAGTGTCATGACCAGGAGCATTAGAGTAATACTGACATATTCGGCCAGGCTTGAATTTTCAGGATCGAGGATTTACCAGGGGTAATAAATCTGCAACCATTCCCTCATTGATTAACATCTGGAGGATCTCTTTCATGGGTTGATTCAAATTGTTGAAATTCCTTTGAAAGGCAAATTCCCGACCAGCCTAAATCTTCTCTGTCGACGTCGGGAAAAAATCTGCCAGTCGGGTCACAACCCAGATCTTTCTCTCTTCCTAAGTTATCTCTACCCTTACTCTTTTATTTCAAAAAAGGTTTTGAAGGGTTTTTTAGGAAAAGACCAACATGTATCATGTCGGCGATTGAACGTTTTACAGATTCGCCAGTTGGTAGATTTGAAATGGTTGTGCCAACTCAACCGGGTTTTGTTTGAAAGAGGCCTAATTGTTGGACACTGTCGAAACTTGATCTTTGAAAACAAAGTTTTGATCTCAGGGGCTTGGTTAAGTGTGGAGAAGGTGTTAGGCACCCCACAACTTTCATGTAAACACGGTACCACATCTTTTCAATATTTTCCTTAAAAACTAAATGTGTGTGTGAATGTTGTTTTAAACTTGGGCCTATGTTTGATTAGAAAGCATGTCTATGCATCATTGAACCTATATACGAAAGGTTTGATTTGATTTGCAAAAAGTCTTTGATTTGATTTGCAAAAGCTTTTTTTTAGAAAAGATTTAAAATGATGTTTTGAAAGCTAGTTTTCAAACCCTTAAGCTAACATAGGAATTGAAGCATATTGATACTTTAATTTTATCCTTTCAGCCTTAAAGCTCAATTTAAATGGTGATTGTCGGGCTACGAAGCATCCTCGACCACAAAGTATATAGAAGTGTCGATCTCCTCATGGGCATGATAGCCATCGGAGGGACTCTGACACAACAAACTATATTTTTCACTATATTGAGACCTTAAATCCGGATAACCGTTTTAAGGTCTTTTGTATGTACATTTTTTACAGAAAAACTAGCATGGTACATCTGTAAAGTGTAGTTTGTCCATCGTGGGAATCAGATTCTGATCAGTTTGATCATGAATCCCACGATTCCTAAGCTCACTTAGCCAATAAACCTGCACAGTTCAAATTTGTACAGAAAAAAATATATATTTCAAATGTCGCCAAAACCAAGGATTCATTCAGTAAATCCTGGTTCGCACCTGGCCGAAGCATCTCGTTCCCACAAGATAGCGATCTAAGGGCCGCGAGGTTGCTTTTATAACTGAAACTAGAAAAATGCTAGATTTAAATAAATCTCAGCCATTCTAGCTTCCCGGTTCCGTCTATACCGATTTTGAACAGTTTAAAAGCTAAAGTTGGCGAGATTTAAATAAATCTAGTTCGCCCACAAATATGTTAGTGCCGATTCATATAAAATGAATATTTAAAGAAACAGTTTAATAAAGCGAGTAAAGCAATATATATACAATTATATATACGCAAGCTATAAAGGGCAATGGGTTTTCACACCGGTGCTCGAACTGAAATTGAAATATATATATATATATATATATATATATATATATATATATATATATATATATATTAACAGAGTAGTCAACCAAGACTGAAAAGAGAACCCGATGGTGGTGAAGGCTGCTTATATATGCATATTAATACATAAAAGCAGTAAAAAGGCCACAGAATAATCCAGGCCAAACTGAAATGTAAATGTACAGAAAAGTAGTCAACCAAGGACTGGGAAGATAACCCAGTAATGGTGAAGGGTGCAAAAAATAGTATAAAGGCCACAGAATGATCCAGGCCAGACTGAAATATATAAATATATATAGAGACAGAAACGTAGTCAACCAGTCTAAAAAGAGAACCCAGTGGTGGTGAAGGCTGCTTATATATGCATATTTATATATAAAAGCAGTAAACTACTTTGGATTTGACATCCAGGCTTGAAAGAATTGAAAAATTAGTATATATACAGTTAAATATATACAAAAAAAGCCAAATATGGACTGGGAAGATAACCCAGTCCGGCGAAGTTGCTCAGTACAAAGATGCAAGTATTTAAAAGCTGCTGGAAGCGACGGATCGTCAATCCGAGTTGTAGAAATGCCAGAAAATGCGTTTATGTACAAAAATATAACAAACGTTAACGAAAACGGCTATGGAACTGAGTTCCGGGCATATTTAGAAAATGAAACTTAACGTGCAAGTGTATAAAAGTGCGAAGTAGTAGTATTGACTTGCTGATCGTAAAAATACTCACAATGGACTGCTACACGGGCTTTTTGCCAAATCGTAGGCCTTTAACATCCGAATCTACCGGTTATTTTTTAATATGTGGAAGTATGTGGGTATATATACGTGTTAGAGTGAAAATATTTGGGTTTGGAAGATAAGAAATTGGACAGAAAACCAAACGGGCAAAGGTTCGAAGCGTTTTTCTTTTTTAAAATGAGGGGGGTCACCTCATATATATAGGCCAGGGAGCCTCTGCTCTACCTTCTTCTATCGCAGGTAGAGGTGTTACTCTTCTGGTGGGGCCCACGTGTCTGGTTGAGTAATCTCAAAGTATGTGCACTCTGAGCAACGCGAGGTCGAAGTCAAAAGTTTCTAACTTTTGATCGGAGCGTTCGTTTGAGGCGTGTTGTACCTTTCAGGAAAGCCCTCGTCGAGAGTGTCACAATGCCAGGGGATAAAACATTTTTCGGGTCCAAGAGGAAAGTTCATAAATAGGTCTTCGATTCCCCGCAGTTTGTCCGTTGAGGTGTCTTGCGCTGTTTGCACTCGGGATCATCGTTATGGTTTGTTTTGACCTTGGTCGCATCAATTTGGTTTGATTTTGACCGAATCTGCTTGTGGTTTGTAAAATAACCATTTTTCCCCTCCCAGGGTTTCCCTTAGTGTCGGTATGGCCTTCGATTGACTTCCGGGAGTTATTTCCAAGACTTGGATCCCATTCGAGTCTGTTTGTCCTCAGTGTTGTCTCTGGGGCTAAATTGGTCATTCTAGATTTTCCTCTGGAAATGTTTTGAGGCTTCAAGTTTGTTTTCGAAGTTGGCTTGACTTCCTGGGTTGAGATTGGGGCTGACCTGCACTTCTCGGGTTGAGATCGGGGCTGACCTGTACCTCCCGGGTTGAGACCGGGGTTGAGTTGACCTCCCGAGATTGGTGATCGAGGCTGGGGTTATCCCAGTATTGGTGATCGAGATTGAGTTGACATCCCGGTATTGAGATCGGGATTGATTTTAAGGCCAGATATTAAGATCGGGGATTATCTGACGGCCCAATTTGAGATCGGGATTGATATAATGGCCCGATCTTGAGATCGGGGTTCATATGACTGCTCAATTTGAGATTAGGGTTGATATGATGACCCGATATTGAGATCGGGGTTGATCTGATGGCCCGATTTGAGATCAGGGTTGATATGCCCGATCTTGAGATCAGAGTTGAACTGACGGCCCGATTTGAGATCAGGGTTGATATGATGGCCCGATATTGAGATCGGGGTTGATCTGTCGGTCCGATTTGAGATCGGGGTTGATATGATGGCCCAATTTGAGATCAGGGATTTGACGGCCCGATTTGAGATCGGGGTTGATATGATGGCCCGATCTTGAGATCGTGGTTGATCTGACGGCCCGATTTGAGATCGGAGTTAATATGATGGCCCGATCTTGAGATCGGGGTTGATTTGACGGCCCGATATTGAGATCAGGGTTGATATGATGGCCCGATATTGAGATCGGGATTGATATTATGGTCTGATATTTAGATTGGGGTTGATCTGATGGCCAGATTTGAGATCGGAGTTGATCTGACGGCCCGATTTGAGATCAGAGTTGATTTGACGGCCCGATTTGAGATCGGGGTTGATATGTGATAGTAGTGTGCATACAAGCCAATCATGTATGATGATAAAGCACGTACTTTGTAAACAATCTTATTTATTTATTAATAAAATATTCATTTATGAAAGGCATTTAATTATCTACATGTTGCTGTTTTTATAATATGTAAATAACCCATAGTTTTAAGCAATGCTTTTAGAATCATGATGATGATCATGCTAATGAGATCTAAATTCTTAGAAAGTTTTAAAACTAAAATAGTTCCCAATCGTGGGATTACTAAAAAGGGGATTAGTAAATCCGGATAGATTGGTACATATGTTGCTTGCTCATTGGATGAGGATGATTGATCTCATGATCATTTGTGTGGAGACACTAAAGCAAGTATGTAGGTGCTTATTGGAGAATAAGTTCACTGAACGTGATTCGCTATGGAATACCTAATGGAGATTTACTCGCCTGTCAATAGGAATTCCTAATGTGATAGTAGTACAAGTAATCCTTGGACTTGAGATCATCATAGTATCTTGTATGTAACAAATTATACTTTGACTTATTCCTTAAGACCTTTTAAGGCATATATAGGGTATGCTTGGGTATAATGAGTTACATATGGAGATAATGAATGATCAATAAAGAATCTACCACCTCTAGTAAAAGAGGAGATATGTCCTATGTGATTCGTTAAATGACAACCTAGGAATCCTTGGCCAAGGTGAAATGAAATTAGAAAGGAGTTTCTAATTTGCATTATTTGGAGTTGTGCATTTTCTAATCGAAATACATATAATTAAATAAAATAAGACTTGACAGTAAATCCATGTCTTATATTTAATTGGGACATTGTATGGTGGAAGGATTGAATTGTATGGTAACTATTAACTCACAGGTTCTTTTATGATTAATGTTGAAATCTATATTATCTGGAAAGTCGTTGATCGCTAGGGAGGCTTATCCCTATTGTAGAATAAATATTATTTATTTAAATAAATTATTAGTTTAATTTATTTATTTAAATAAGATTAAAATTATTTTAATTGATTTATTCACAACCGGTTTAATATGGAGAACCTAAAGGGTCACACCATAAAAGGAAGAATAATTATTTAAGAAGGTAATGGCATAATCGTAATAATGCATTAAGTATAATTAATTTAATCTATGGTGATAGAATAAATTAAATAGCTTAATGTTTATTATTTAATATTTTGGAAATATTAAATATAAATTAATAAGAGGAGTCTTATTAATATTATTACAATTATTATTATTTTAATTTCTAAAGGAGTTTAGTAATTAATTTAATATTTAGTACTCTCATTTATTCCTAATAAGATTAGGAGACAAATTAATTAAATGAATTTAATTAATTATTCCCATGTGGTGGGAAGTCCTAAATTAATTAAAGGAGCCTAATTAATTAAAAGAAATCCCATGTCTAATAGGATTAGAAGGGTTGACCAATGTCTATATAAGAGAAGTCTTATAATAGATATTAGATGATGCAATTCCAATTGTTGGAGAGTACTCCTTTTCTATAGAGGATAGAAAACTAAGGTTAAGCCAAACACCCTCCTTCTTGATAATTCCTCTTCCTTGGTGGATCACCTCTAGAGGCCAAACACTTGGGTGGCTAACGTTGATCAAAAGAAAGAATCTAACCCGAAAATTCAAGGAGATCACGAAGAACAAGGAGTTGAACTAGTACCTGTGGAAGCTTCGTTCTACAAGGGTATGATTCCATAACTTCTTATTTATCGTTTTAAATTAATAATTTGCATAAAGGATGATCCGGGTAATGGTTTTGTAGAAATTTTTTAAACTCTGATATACCATGCTTCCGCTAATTTTTGCAATTTGATTGCGTCACGATTTCGTACAATCCCAACAGTGGCATCAGAGCCAAATCTTTATGCAATTATTAATTTATTTTTGATTTCATATACATATGGGTATGTATTTAAAATAATTTATTGGGCATAATTTTATTGTATAAAATTATATTTTTTTTAAAAAAAAAAAAGAAAAAAAAAAGGCTTTTTTTGGGAAGAATCACAATTTTTTTTTGGTGCTAATCTTGAATTCTGCAAAGAAAAGGTGTTGTCTTTTTCTTACTCCAAAAAGAAGGTGACCCATCAGGAAAGGACTTTTTTAATAAACCTGCAGGACTCTTTTAATAAAAGAAGGTGACTTTTTTTTTCTTTTTTTTTTAAAAAAAATAAAATAAATATGATATATTTATATATTATATTCTAAATAATTTTATAATTAAAATAAAGAGTTTATTTTAATCTTGAAATTGGATTTCATGCAATTTAAAATTGCCCATTAAATGATACTCATATATATATGGAATGTTTTAATTCATGAGATGAATATTTATTTATTGATATATATGGTGATATGTATGAAAATAAATGGGGATTGATTATGGACTATTTGACCAATGTGATTGGATTTTATTTTAGTTGAATGCTTGAATGAATGGGTTTTATTAAATGGGGTCTGCGTACCTCGTCTTCTCTAATTTTTTTTTCTTGATGTAAAATTCTATCTCCCTCCTATGTACTTCCCCTTGACTGTTGATCAAGGTTTCTATTTAAATTAAATAGTTTAATGTAATAGAAATAGTTAGAATTATCTTTAAAAATTGGAGACCAAGGAGCAAGGAGCGCGTGAAGACCCGTTTGTATGGAGCCCGAGTTTAAATGTAATAGTTATATTTAAATTTAAATTCTTGCACTCCTAGGTTTGACCTTTTGGTTCACTTGGTGGCTCTAGTGAACCAAACTAGAATAAAAGTCCATAATCAATCCGGGTAGAATATAATATTCTATATTGCATGCTAAATATTATATATATTATATTTTATGCAAACATGCTTCGCATGTTTAATAAAATGACGCGTATTTTATATATATATGTGCATGCGCGCTAAACAAGATGAGACAAATAATAACAAACCCCTCAAAGAAACAAGATTAAGTCCGAAGCGTTCAGTGATATTTGGAATATCGAACGTCGCCTTCTAGCATGATAAATTAATAGAGTATTAAATATTTAATATGAGCTTGTTGTGCTATCCACAAGGCGAGTATTGCGTATTTAAGATGTTAATTAATCACATTTGATGCTTATCAAGAAAATTGAACGATCTAGTCTTGTTGTGCTATCCACAAGGACGAACATTTTTCTTTTTTGAATTTATGGAAGTGCTAGGCTGGACTTAACTTAAATCATTTTAGTTCGGATGTGCACACACTTGACCATTATGATTTAAGAGGCAAAATAAAAGGAATTATATAGTGTTGTAATTGACAAGAGTTGTCTACCTATTTATTTGTATATCGCTGTTGTGCTATCCACAAGGTTATATACATTTGAAATGGGATCCTTATTCTCACTAGCAAATTTTTAATTAGATGTTGCCGAACTATATAAGTGAGGGTAATATAGTTTGATAAAAATAGTGGGAGATACCAATTTAAAATAAAGACCTAAATTTATTTTGGTATGCAAAATTAATAAAATGAATGTTTGCTAAAATGTTATTTTTCACATGCAGAATTTTAAAAATGTCAAAATCACTAATTTCACTGCGAAGCATACTTGATGCTAATAAGCTTACCGGGCCGAATTATACGGACTGGCTAAGAAATCTGAGAATAGTTCTCACTGCTGAAAAGATTTCTTATGTCCTAAACTCACATGTCCCTGGAACTGTTCCAGAAACAACCTCTGAGGAAGAGATTGCCACCATTGTAAAGTGGCAAGATGATGCATCTGTAGCTCAATGCATCATGCTCGCATCCATGAATAACGAGCTTCAGCGTCAGCAAGAAAACATGGATGCTCCTACTATGTTGATTCACCTCAAGGAGTTGTATGGTGAACAAAGTAGGACTGCTAGATATGAGATATCTAAGGAGCTCTTCCGATCTCGGATGACCAAGGGCAAGGTGAACATAAAGGAACAAAAGAAATATGATCCAGCTAGCAAAGGAATGTGCTTCCATTGTAACGAGCCGGGTCATTGGAAGAGGAACTGCAAGAAGTTTCTGGCAAAGAAGAAGCTTGGAGAAGCTTCGACTTCCAATCAAGGTTTGTTCATAATTGAAATTAATTTTTCAGAAAGTCAAAATTCTACTTGGGTATTGGATACCGGCTGTGGTTCTCACATATGTAATAATGTGAAGGGACTGGTCAGAAGTAGAAAGCTGAACAATGATGAGGTGATCCTACGAGTGGGGAATGGAGCAAAGGTTGCTGCATTAGCTGTAGGAACTTATTATTTAGCAATGCCTTCGGGCAAGTTCATTTATCTTAATAATTGTTATTATGTTCCGAATATTATTAAAAATATTATTTCAATTTCTGTATTGGATATGGAAGGATTTAACGTTGTTATAAAGAACAATAGTTGTTCTATTTATAAAGACGATGTTTTATATGGTATTGAAAATTTGCGAAATGGACTTTATACACTTGACTTACAAGAAAATATATTTCAAATTGAACAAACTAAGAAAAGGAAAAGAGATGATATTAATTATACCTACATGTGGCACTGTAGACTCGGTCATATCAATGAAACAAGATTATCCAAGTTGCATAAAAGATGGGCTCCTCGAGCTATCCGATTATGAATCATATCCAACTTGTGAATCTTGTCTCATGGGTAAAATGACTAAATCTCCTTTTAGTGGAAGAGGAGAAAGAGTTACAGAGTTGTTGACATTGATTCACACAGACGTTTGTGGGCCTATGACAACAAGTGCACGGGGTGGGTATTCTTATTTTATTACTTTCACTGATGATCACTCAAGATTTGGATATGTGTATTTAATGAAATACAAGTCAGAATCATTTGAAAAGTTCAAAGAGTTCAGAAGTGAAGTAGAGAAACAAACGGGCAAGAGTATAAAGATACTTCGATCAGATCGAGGCGGAGAATACTTAAGCGGTGAGTTTCTCAATTGTCTCAAAGAAAAAGGTATAATCTCACAATGGACTCCTCCAGGTACACCACAGTTAAATGGAGTATCTGAAAGGAGAAATCGAACACTGTTAGACATGGTTCGATCCATGATGAGTTTTACCGACCTTCCAATTTCCTTCTGGGGATATGCCCTAGAAACGGCTGCATACCTACTTAACAAGGTACCTACCAAATCCGCCCCAAAGACTCCATATGAGATGTGGAAGGGGAGGAAACCAAATCTTAAGCATGTTAAGACTTGGGGTTGTCCAGCTTATGTCAAAAAGTTTGAACATGATAAGCTACAGACTAAATCCGAAAAGTGTAGATTTGTGGGATACCCCTAAAGAAACTGTAGGGTATTATTTCTATCATCCAACTGATCAAAAGGTGTTTGTTGCGAAACATGCTGCCTTCTTGGAAAAGGAGTTTATCCATGAAGGGGTCAGTGGGAGTAAGATATATCTTGAAGAAGCTCAAGAACCACAAATTACCACGGATCAAAGTCAGGTACCTGACCAAGTAGAAGAACCTACTATACCACACCCTGTTCGTAAATCTGGAAGAGTACCGAAGATACCTGAGAGGTATGGATTCGTTGTAGAGGATGACGATGAGGTACGCATCATGAATGATGATGATCCATTGAATTACGAACAGGCCATGAGTAATAAACACTCAGGGAAATGGCTTGAAGCCATGAAATCCGAAATGGACTCCATGTATGAAAACAAAGTATGGACTTTGGTTTCACCACCTGAAGGCATTAAGCCTATTGGGTGTAAATGGGTCTTTAAAAGAAAGACTGGAGCGGACGGCAAGGTGGAGACCTATAAGGCCCGACTGGTTGCAAAAGGTTTCAAACAAAGACAAGGAGTTGATTATGATGAAACCTTTTCACCAGTAGCTATGCTCAAGTCCATTCGGATTTTGCTTGCGATTGCAGCTTATAACGATTATGAGATCTGGCAGATGGACGTGAAAACGGCCTTCCTCAATGGGAAACTTGAGGAGGATGTGTATATGACACAGCCAGAGGGATTTGTTTCAAAGGTTGGAATAAATCAAGTCTGTAAGCTGCAACGATCCATTTATGGATTGAAGCAAGCTTCTCGTAGATGGAACATTCGTTTTGATAATCAAAGAGTTTGATTTTATCAAAAATGACGGTGAACCATGTGTGTACAAGAAGGTTAGTGGGAGCGCAAAGTTTTATTCCTTGTATTATATGTTGATGATATATTACTGATAGGGAATGACATTCCTATGCTACAATCGATTAAAATCTGGTTATCTAAACACTTCTCCATGAAGGACTTGGGAGAAGCATCCTATATTTTGGGGATAAAGATCTATAGAGATAGATCTAAAAGGATGCTTGGTTTATCCCAAGAAACGTACATTGATGCAATGCTAAAGAGATTTAGCATGGAAGATTCCAAAAGAGGTCTCATGCCGATGAGCCATGGAATACATCTCTCCAAGAAACAGGCCCCAAAGACACCTGAGGAGAGAGACCGTATGAGTAAGATCCCTTATGCTTCTACAATAGGATCTATCATGTACGGTATGATATGTACTAGACCGGATGTTGCTCATGCACTTAGTGTAACGAGCAGATACCAGTCGAATCCTGGAGAAGAGCACTGGAAGGCAGTGAAGAATATCCTAAAGTACTTGAGAAGGACTAAAGATATTTTTCTTGTCTACGGTGGGTCTGAATTAAAACTCGAGGGCTTCACAGACTCAAGTTTTCAAACGGACCAAGATGACAGTAAATCTGTTTCGGGGTATGTTTTTACCTTGAACGGAGGCGTAGTGAGTTGGAAGAGTTCCAAGCAGCAAACAGTTGCTGATTCAGTGACAGAGGCAGAGTATATAACTGTAAGAGAAGCTGCAAGTTGATGTTTTAGATGAAAAGTTCATTACAGAACTAGGAATAGTTCCTAAGTCTCATCTTGAATCTAAACATGTGTTGCGGCACTTTGATTAAAGAAATCATTGAAAGAGGAGAGTGTAGACTCTCAAGACAACATTGCAGATCCATTAACTAAAGCTTTAACACAACAGCAGTTTGATCGTCACTTAGAGAAGTTGGGTATGAGATACCATGGCGATTGGCTTTAGTGCAAGTGGGAGATTGATAGTAGTGTGCATACAAGCCAATCATGTATGATGATAAAGCACGTACTTTGTAAACAATCTTATTTATTTATTAATAAAATATTCATTTATTAAAGGCATTTAATTATCTACATGTTGCTGTTTTTATAATATGTAAATAACCCATAGTTTTAAGCAATGCTTTTAGAATCATGATGATGATCATGCTAATGAGATCTAAATTCTTAGAAAGTTTTAAAACTAAAATAGTTCCCAATCGTGGGATTACTAAAAAGGGGATTAGTAAATCCGGATAGATTGGTACATATGTTGCTTGCTCATTGGATGAGGATGATTGATCTCATGATCATTTGTGTGGAGACACTAAAGCAAGTATGTAGGTGCTTATTGGAGAATAAGTTCACTGAACGTGATTCGCTATGGAATACCTAATGGAGATTTACTCGCCTGTCAATAGGAATTCCTAATGTGATAGTAGTACAAGTAATCCTTGGACTTGAGATCATCATAGTATCTTGTATGTAACAAATTATACTTTGACTTATTCCTTAAGACCTTTTAAGGCATATATAGGGTATGCTTGGGTATAATGAGTTACATATGGAGATAATGAATGATCAATAAAGAATCTACCACCTCTAGTAAAAGAGGAGATATGTCCTATGTGATTCGTTAAATGACAACCCAGGAATCCTTGGCCAAGGTGAAATGAAATTAGAAAGGAGTTTCTAATTTGCATTATTTGGAGTTGTGCATTTTCTAATCGAAATACATATAATTAAATAAAATAAGACTTGATAGTAAATCCATGTCTTATATTTAATTGGGACATTGTATGGTGGAAGGATTGAATTGTATGGTAACTATTAACTCACAGGTTCTTTTATGATTAATGTTGAAATCTATATTATCTGGAAAGTCGTTGATCGCTAGGGAGGCTTATCCCTATTGTAGAATAAATATTATTTATTTAAATAAATTATTAGTTTAATTTATTTATTTAAATAAGATTAAAATTATTTTAATTGATTTATTCACAACCGGTTTAATATGGAGAACCTAAAGGGTCACACCATAAAAGGAAGAATAATTATTTAAGAAGGTAATGGCATAATCGTAATAATGCATTAAGTATAATTAATTTAATCTATGGTGATAGAATAAATTAAATAGCTTAATGTTTATTATTTAATATTTTGGAAATATTAAATATAAATTAATAAGAGGAGTCTTATTAATATTATTACAATTATTATTATTTTAATTTCTAAAGGAGTTTAGTAATTAATTTAATATTTAGTACTCTCATTTATTCCTAATAAGATTAGGAGACAAATTAATTAAATGAATTTAATTAATTATTCCCATGTGGTGGGAAGCCTAAATTAATTAAAGGAGCTTAATTAATTAAAAGAAATCCCATGTCTAATAGGATTAGAAGGGTTGACCAATGTCTATATAAGAGAAGTCTTATAATAGATATTAGATGATGCAATTCCAATTGTTGGAGAGTACTCCTTTTCTATAGAGGATAGAAAACTAAGGTTAAGCCAAACACCCTCCTTCTTGATAATTCCTCTTCCTTGGTGGATCACCTCTAGAGGCCAAACACTTGGGTGGCTAACGTTGATCAAAAGAAAGAATCTAACCCGAAAATTCAAGGAGATCACGAAGAACAAGGAGTTGAACTAGTACCTGTGGAAGCTTCGTTCTACAAGGGTATGATTCCATAACTTCTTATTTATCGTTTTAAATTAATAATTTGCATAAAGGATGATCCGGGTAATGGTTTTGTAGAAATTTTTTAAACTCTGATATACCATGCTTCCGCTAATTTTTGCAATTTGATTGCGTCACGATTTCGTACAATCCCAACAATATGATGGCCCGATCTTGAGATCGGGGTTCATCTGACTGCCCGATTTGAGATTGGGGTTGATATGATGGCCCAATCTTGAGATTGGGGTCGATCTGACGGCCCGATATTGAGATCGGGGTTGATATAATGGCCCGATATTGAGATCGGGGTTGATATGATGGCCCGATATTGAGATTGGGGTTGATCTGATGGCCCGATTTGAGATCGGGTTTGATCTGACGACCCGATTTGAGATCTGGGTTGATATGATGGCTCAATTTTGAGATCGGGGTTGATCTGACCGCCCGATTTGAGATCGGGGTTTATATGATGGCCCAATATTGAGATCAAGATTGATCTGACAGCCCGATTTGAGATCGGGGTTGATATGATGGCCCGATTTGAGATCGGGGTTGAATTGATGGTAGTTTTACCCTCCTACAGTGTTAGTAACAGGGAAAGGAAATTTCGAGTGTCTACAGATGCCCTTCTTTATCATGCTCATGCAATGTAATGAAATGAGTAGGATAAAGATTGCTAGACACTTAAAATGTAAAGGCAAAGGGGATGCAATGCATGATATGGTATGCAAGGAGTGTCAAATACCTTTGAGGAGGTGGGGTTATCACTGAGGGATTACGTTAGTTTCTGCTGGGGATAACGTCAACCGTGATAACCCTTGTTGCAGCATTATTATGCGATTGCTGGTAGGATATTAAAATTAAGCTATCACAGAATGTTCTTGTCACTTTCTGCTGGGGATGATGTTAATAGGCTACCACGAATTATTCTTCGTCATTTCCTGCTGGGGATGACGTCATTCATGATATCCAAGGTATGGCATTGTTACCACCGAGTTAGGCGAATATATTTCCTATACCTATCTTGACGATAATTTACACCGGTAGTTGGCAATAGAGGGATTAAACCACCAGTCCTTCCTGATGCTTCCTTTTGAGGATATGTATAACAGCTTCCATCATCAGGGATGGACTATTATATGGTTTCTGTCACCAGATCCCTTCCGATGCTTTGCGGAGGATGCTGCAACGGCTAAACTGTACTAGGTCTGTACCCGAACCTTCGTTGGGTTGAAGCCAATAGCTGAACTGTCATCGGTCAGTACCCGATGCTTCCCTAGGTTGAAGCCAACGGCTGAATTGGACTCGGTCTGTACCCAACGCGTCATTGGATTGAAGCCAATGGCTGAATTGAACTCGGTCTGTATCTGAAACTTAGTTGGATTGAAGCCAACGGCTGAATTGAACTCGATCTGTACCTCAAACTTCGTTAGATTGAAGCCAACGGCTGAATTGAACTTGGTCTGTACCCGAAACTTCATTGGATTAAAGCCAACGGCTGAATTGGACTCGATCTGTACCTGACGCTTCGTTAGATTGAAGCCAACTGGCTTAATTGAACTCGGTCTGTACCCAAAACTTCGTTGGATAGAAGCCAACAGCTTAATTGAACTCGGTCTGCACCCGAAACTTCATTGGATTGAAGCCAACAGCTGAATTGGACTCGGTCTGTACCCGACGCTTCGTTGGATTGAAGCCAACGGCTGAATTGAACTAGGTCTGTACCTGAAACTTCGTTGGATTAAAGTCAACGGCTGAATTGGACTCGGTCTATACCCGACGCTTCGTTGGATTGAAGCCAACGGCTTAATTGAACTCGGTCTGTACCCAAAACTTCGTTGGATAGAAGCCAACGGCTGAATTGAACTCGGCCTGTACCCGAAACTTCATTGGATTAAAGCCAACGGCTGAATTGGACTCGGTCTGTACCCGACACTTCATTGGATTGAAGCCAACAGCTGAATTGAACTAGGTCTGTATCTGAAACTTCTTTGGATTGAAGCCAGCGGCTGAATTGAACTCGGTCTGTACCTAAAACTTCGTTGGATTGAAGCCAACGGCTGAATTGAACTCGGTCTGTACCCAAAATTTTGTTAGATTGAACCCAACTGCTGAATTGGACTCGGTCTGTACCCGACACTTCGTTGGATTGAAGCCAACTACTTAATTGAACTCGGTCTGTACCCGAAACTTCGTTGATTAAAAGCCAACGACTGAATTGAACTCGATCTGTACCCGAAACTTCATTGGATTGAAGCCAACAGCTGAATTGGACTTGTCTGTACCCGACACTTCATTGGATTGAAGCAAACGGCTGAATTGAACTCGGTCTGTACCCGAAACTTCATTGGATTGAGGCCAACGGCTGAATTGAACTCGGTCTGTACCCGACGCTTTGAAAATGGCAGTTTTTCAGCAGTTTTCTCGTAATTTACATTGTTGATCCCCTAATATGATTTCGGGATGAATACCAAGGGTTTCCAGACTGTCCCCTTTTCTGTCAGGATTACGCTGCTTAAACGCAGGATTTCAGGATAAACCGCTCAATCGCGTAGCGATTTTTCTTCAAATTTGACTTAGCAGCACATAGAAACTCCATTTCAACTTGAACCGAACTGAGCTTGGGGGAGTGGGACCCACCCTAGGGAGCCGCAGGTGGAGGTGCGACTGTCGTAGGTGGGACCGATTCCACTTGTGGTTTTATATTGGGTAGCGGGGAGTTCATAATTTCAAGTTTTCATTTCGAGTTTCAAATGGAATCCGATCTTCTTTTTTAGATCTACGGAGCTTGGGCAGCTGTTTTCTGATTCTGTCAGTTTCTACGCGTTTAGTGCTTCGTAGGTAACGTTTTACATCCTTTTTTTGTAAGTTTTGACCATTAAAAGCATGTGAACCATGTAGGGGACTTTTAGACGCAATGTATAAAAAATGTATGCCTATATGATCTGTTAAAATTTTTTTGACTTCGTATGTATGCATATCTTACTGTAATACACGTTTGGATGTAAGAAAATTCAGATTCTGAGACAGTTATATTTTTCTCTTTTTGATCAGTTTAGTCATCCTTTTTGAGGCCTAGTGAGCCTGGATTTTCAACTAAAAATGTCCATGGTAATTTGGCTACCATGTGAATTTACTTTTGATAGTATTTCATAAATATGAACTGTTCCTACTTCTTGGGAAGGTGTGCTACTGAATGGCCACCTAAACATGCCTATGTGCATGTGGACAATCCATTTTACAAAGGATACTCTGGCGAAATTTTTTCAAAACCTGAATATTTAATAAACATGCAATTTTGACTCTACTGGGGATTTTTGACTGACCCATGCATGTTTTAGGACTTATCTCTTGAAAAACATGCAGTTTTGACTTTACTGGGTATTTTTGACTGACCCATGTATGTTTTAGGACTTAGAGATGCATTGAGTACTAATTTAAAAAGTAATAAGCCACAGGTTTTAGGCTTACCACACCCTTTCTGAGGTGATTTGGAGACTTGGTCCAGGTGATGGACAGAGATAGACCCGGCAGTGCTAGCAGAGCTGTTTCAGGCGTCAGACGTAGGAGGGCTTCTGATGTTCCTCAGTCACGTCCGGCTGAATCGCCTCCCAGATTGGCGGAGTCAATGATTTGTCCAGCACAAGACGAGCAGCCAATCGATATTGATGATGACCTGGCTTATTTTTTTGCTCCGGCCCCTGCTCAGGCTCCACATGTGGAGGTTCCAGGCATTATTGTGCTGACCCAGGAGCTGTTGGCCGACTTGAGTCGCCATCCATCGAGGTTTCTCCACGCCAATGAGGTGACTTGAAGTTTTTCTCTTCTTGGATTCTTTTCTTTCTTTTGCCATTTTCGGGGCACAGGTTTTTGACATGGGTTAATTTTTTTGATGCAGGCTCCTTGCTTTACACAGCCTCGAGGGAAATGGTTCAACGTGCATTCCCTGTATCATATTCTGCATTAGAATTACAGGGATATCATTGATGGCTGGGGGTTCTAGGCTTTCTTTTCTATTCTTCCCCGTCGATGCCCCTAGGGATATATGAGGGCTTTGTCTGAGCGCTTGTTCCACAGACTCAGTCCCTTCACTTATTGGATTGTGAGGTGATGATGACCCCTATAGATTGGAGGTTCATCACCGGTATTGAGTTTGAGGGTGAGCCAGTGCCTGTCGTGGCTGACATCACACCTACTGTCGTTCGGTCCCAGTTAGGAATTATTGCGATGGCGCTCAAGGTTCAGACAGTCCGATCTGGTCCCTTGAGTATAGATGCCCAGAGCGGGGCTTTGCTGGAGCCTCCACATGATGATTGGGAGGGTTAGAGATCGCATTCTGAGGTGATTATTTTTAGTGATCATCAGGGGTTATTTTATAGCAGACAACTCATCTACTATGTCCTTTGCTCTGGTCAGTGCTATCCGACATATAGAGCGCCTCGGTGACTTTGATTGGGGTTCCTACACCTTTGCCTATTTTCTCCGGGGCATGCCCATGCTTTCGGAGGGTTCGACGGATGCTTGGTTAGGGTTCTACCCATTTCTGCTGGTGAGTACATCTTTCTTGTACCTTTTTGATTTCAGCATTTATATTTGTCAGACTTGATCACTGAGAACTTTTGATATTGACATGGCCAGTTCTGGGCATTTGAGAGGCTTCCTTGCCTACGGCCTGCCACTACTTTAGGTCTTGAGACCTATCCTCGAAGATGGCGTTGGCATCACTCGACTTTGACGGAGGTCCCTATTGTTGAGGGATTCACCCATGCTCGCTTACAGTTGGAGCTTTTGACTGCTGGATCGATCTCCTGGATGTCGTATACCTCTGAGTTCTTAACTGTTGGATTTGAGGGAGGCTTCCCTACTGGTCGAGAGTTTTCATTGTCGACCCGCAGAGTTTCAATTTTGACAGAGAGAGTATGGGAGCTCTATTTAGGAGAGCGTGCTATCAAGAGTATTACGGGTTAGATCCGCATTCCCATTGTTCCTCCTGCTTAGCATCATTAGCCGTTGATCATGCCACTGACAGATATCCCTATGGAGGGTATAGATGGCTTTACCCTATCAGAGGGCCCTTATAGCCAGGAGGCATTCAGCAGCTGGTGGAGTCCTCGCACTATTGGAGCTCAGACTCGAGCTACCCAGTTCATGGAAGACATAGTGCCAGGGTCTATGATGATGATAGACTGGATAGCTTATCTCAGGGAGCCGACTCATTTGGACCAAATCACAGGATTGACCCAGCAGCTGGAGAGAGCTCACCTATTTATCAAGCATCTTGGCAGAGATCCGTCAGAGGCATCTTCTTTTGACCCTTTTAGCTCAAGAGCGGGCCCCTCTTTAGGTCCATTTTCAAGCAGTTTTACAGGGGCAGATCCTCCCTTATACCGCCCAAATATGCCTGATGACAGCTGTTTTGTGTCCACGGAGGACATGGAGCAAGTTAACCACCTGAGCGCATATATCTTGGATCTTTTTGGATAACTATTGTATCTATATCTTTTGGTCGGCCACTATTTTGGCTTTTAGGCTGCTCTGCCCCATTTTGATAGACCACTGTTAGTAGTTGGGAGGTGGTGCCCCATTTCTTTGTACTTTTCATTTCGCTTTATATTATCAGACAAGGATGATGCCTGCAGTAGATAGCTTGTTGTAGATATTCAGGATATTTCCTATCTATCACATCAAGTTTATATTTGTCATCATGCATGTATTATATCATATGTATTCATTTAGATAGATGAGTTTAGACTTGACCCCTGGATGGCCTTGTGATACGGTGATACAGATGACGTTGTCTGCAGTTAGCGGTATCGATCATCTACCACCATCTGAGGTGGCTTTATCATTGAGGTCGTGGTACGAGAGCCTGCCCTTCTCAGCCAGAGGGACAGTAGATCAGATGTTGGGGCATTCGTTGACCCTTGCAGATTTTTGGGTGCCATATGGATTCATTGATGGCATTTTATCCTGCAGGATACCCGAGTGGCAAGTTTTTTATATCGGGTGACATGACCTGACGCCGACTCTGGAGGAGTACGAGCGACTTATCAATTTGGCTCTGGACTTACCGTGCGCTCGGACTACTATTAGCGATATGAGGAGACCGTTCCTGTGGATGTCTGGTCTTCGCCAGAGGGTAGTTACGGACGAGATCATTTCTGGGCGTGTGATCTCGATTGACTTATTGATCGATCGTTTTGGTGAGCTGGATAGCTACGATTAACATGCTGGGGATTTTGTTATTTCAGCAGAGGCGTGGCATCTGGCCAGGGTAGTTATTCGACTGATGTGCATCGTGGCATTCGTCTACATGCCGTTACGCTTGGATCACCTGGATGTGGGATTAGTAGTCGTGGTTAGGGCCCTTAGACAGGGTAGCACCATCATCCCGATAATATTGGTTGAGACGCTGCGGTCAGCCACTCACTATATTACCCACCCGGAGGGGTTTTTCAGAGGCAATTCGGTCTTACTGTATATATGGCTTATGTCCCATATACGACCGATTGGATCTTTCAGGCATCATGGGTATTGTTTTTCCTATGATATAGCTATGTCCTACTCCTTTCAGCCGACGGAGTGTACCGATGCAGAGACATGGTCAGCATTTTTATCGGATATTGAGCATCCGTTCTCGATCTTGCCATGCTCAGGGCTATCCTCCCCATATAGCTTCATTACTCATGCATCCGGCATGGACTATCTGCCCCTATCGGGATTGAGGGGGGGTGACTACTTATCATCCCCTGGCTGTTATAAGCCAGTTTGATCAGTTACAGAGCCTACACCGATTTGAGGGGGCTGCTGATCAGAGGATGTCGGCTTCTTCTATGTCAACTTTCGATTTGATCAGAGTATATGAGTGTTGGAATCATAGAGAGAGGGTTGAGTTCTCCAGTAGCCATCCGAACCATTCTCCAGAGTATTCTGCATGGCTGGAGGCAGATATAGCAGCAGTAGCAGATTCTTATTTATCTTCGATTGTGGACTCTAATGAGGAGGAGCCTATGAAGAATCCTGATTCTCCCATTGAGGATGAGCTATTTGTAGGTTTGACAGCGGCACTGGTCAGTGATCCACCGATTATTCCTGCAGGGACAGATCCGGCTTTGGCGGACTCATTATTCAGGATAACCTTTGAGCGGGATCAGGCTAGAGCACAGATGTTGACCGCTTTGTCTGGCAGAGATATAGCTTTAGCTGAGAGGGATGTGTCTTGAGCCGATCAGGATGCAAGATTGATTAAGCGAGAGGAGCTTCGATCAGCCAAAGATGCAGCTTTTGTAGAGAGGGATGAGATCCGCTCAGCCAGAGATGCAGCTGTTGTTGAGATCGAGGAGACTTTGATTGCTCGGGACGCAGCTTTTGCAGAGAGGGATGAGGCTATAGCTTCCCATGATTTCCACATTGCTGATAATATTACTCTTCGATCTTATACTCATGGCCTAGTTACCTAGATAAGTGCATATATTAATGACCACAGTGCCACACTGCAGATGACTGTGAAGGTTTTGAGCCGTATGGAGGCTGGGGGTATCGCACTTGCAGCTGCTCCTCCATCTTCAGAGAGAGATGCCATGGTGGCATTGCTGGCCCGCTTATCCTTGGGTCCATAGATTAGCTTTATTTTTCTTGCACATACTAGATCAGCCATTTTTTGTCATGTACAGGACACTATGTATATATCAAACAGTTTTATATATCAGAAAAATATTTTTGATTCACTTCCCTATTTGGAGATGTTTTGTCATTGCTGAGTGATTACCACTTCTTTTATGACTCGTTGTTGTTGATGTATCCTGAACTTCTCCTTGAGGGACTAATAGTTGAGATGTCAGGGAGTATCTCAGATGGGCCTGTTGACCAGGGAGCTTGATAGAATTTAGGTTTTATGGGATTTCGGTGTCTTGGGACTAGTTTTTCTTTATTGGTTTTTTTCTTGAAGGTCAAAACGCACCGTAAATGGCTGCCTACGTACTCCCGGGTTGAGGGAGATCAGGTCATTCGTAGTTCTGGCTTTATATGAAAAAGGTTTAAAAAGTATTTGTCTTGGGTTTTGATTTTGGTTTGACCAGTTTTTGAGTTTTTATTTGGTTTGACCGCACCATAAATGGCTACCTACGTACTCCCGGGTGTAGGGAGATCAAGTCATTCATAGTTTTGGCACTCTAGTGAATACAGAACCTGATTTGATTCATAGGACCCGGATGCGGGCATGCATGTGCTTCAGACATAGTACCTTTTCACGGCGTCTGAATTGATGAGTTGGGGAAATTCGTTCCCGTCCATTTCTTATAATCTGATAGTGCCTCCTGTCAACACCTCCTTGACAATGAAAGGGCCCAATTAGGGGAGAACTTTTCATTGGCTTCATCTTGATTGGCCAAGATATTTTTTAGTACCAAGTCATTTTCTTTGAATTGCCATATTCGGACCTTGTTGTTGTAGGATCGAGCAATCCTTTGCTGATATAACTGCCCGTGAAAAATGGTTGTAGCCCTCTTTTCATCTATCAGGGATAATTGGTGATATCGGTCTTGAAACCATTGATCTTCATCCATCTAAGCATCGATTAACACTCGCAAGGACTCCATCTCTACTTCTATGGGGAGGACTTCTTCCATGCTATAGACTAATGAATAAGGGGTAGCCCCAGTAGAGGAGTGCATTGACATCCTGTATGCTAACAGGGTTAGAGGCAGCAGGTCAGGCCATTCTTTGTGATTGGCAAACCTTTTTTGCATGATCTTTTTGATGTTCTTGTTGGCCGCTTTGACAGCCCCATTCATCTTGGGCCGATGGATGACGGAATTGAGATGCTTGATGTGGAACTTACTATATAGTTCTCTCATCATCTGATTATTTAGGTTCTTGGCGTTGTCTGATATGATCACCTCCGATTGTCCATACCGACATACGACATTATTTCTGATAAAACCAATTATGACCTCTTTGGTGACTTTAGAAAAAGAGACTACTTCATCCCATTTGGTGAAGTAATTGATCATAGTGAAGATGAATTGATGACCATTGCTGGCTTTGGGTTCAACTGGGCCAATTACATCCATTCCACACATGGAGAAAGGCCATGGTGAACTCATGTTGTGTAGCTCATTTGGAGGAGCGTGGATGGCATTTCTATGTACTTGGCATTGAAAGCATCTCCTGACGTGATCATCACAGTCGGCTTTGAGCGAGATCCAATAATGCCATGTTCTTAATATTTTCCTGGCCAGCAGATGACAGCTCATGTGTGGACCACAGACTCTACCGTGGATTTCATCCATTAGTCTTTGGGCTTGATCTTTATCAAGGCATCTTAATAGGCCTATTCCATTATCTCTTTTGTAGAGTGCATCTCTGCTTAGATAGAACTTCATAGCCATCTTGTGAATCCACTTTCTCTCGGATTAGCTTACTCCAGCGGGTGTAGATCCATCTCGTAGATATTCCTTGATGTCTTGATACCAAGGAAACTTGACAGGACGTATTTCATCTGATACTTCTCCAATGTGATTCCCGTATGTTGGGGCTTTCTGAATTATAAATTTGAGGCAAGGAATCCCACTCCTATCGGATATGCGGATTAATGAAGCCAACGTTGCCAATGTATTAACAAAGTTATTCCTACCCCGAGTAATACAGCTGAAGGTTAGGTCTTCAAATTCCAGTGATATTTTGACAACCTGCCGATGATAGGGCAGCAAATGCAGTTCTTTGGTTTGATATACCCCAGTGGTTTCTCTAATGACCAATTTAGAGTCTTCAAAGACCAGTAGGTGTTTGACACCCATGGATTGGGCTAATTTCAACCCCATTATACAACCTTCATACTCGGCTGTGTTGTTGGTGTTGCCAAATTGAAGTTTGGTAGCCACAGGATATTGTTCTCCTATACCAGAGATAAGGACTTCCCCAGCTCCGGCACCTTCTATGTTTACTGCTCCGTCGAAATACATTTTCCATGGTTGGACTGTATTCTTTTGCTGGAGTTGTTGAATTGTCATGATTCCATCATCTGGGAAATAAGTCTCCAGGGGCTCGCACCCTCCTGAAGGTGCTTCAGCTAATTGATCTGCAATGACTTGACCTTTAATTGACTTCTGAGTCACGTAGACAATATCGAATTATTGTAGGATCAACTTCCATTTAGACAGTCGATAATTCAACATTAGCTTGTTGAATACATATTTGAGTGGATCCATGCGGGATATAAGGTAGGTCGTGTGCCCATGGAGGTAATGTTGTAACCTCATTGCGGCCTACGCTAACGCACAGCATATTTTCTAGAACAGGGTGTACTTCTGTTCACCACTGCTGAATCTTTTGCTGATGTAGTAGATGGCTCTTTCTTTGCTACTATCATCTTTCTGTCCTAGCATGCAGCCCATTGCATTGGCGTTGACGAACAGGTACATGAACAAGGGAACTCCATCCCTTGGAGGTACCAAAATAGGTGCTTCGACTAGCTGTTTCTTGATGGCAAGAAAGGCTTTCTGACAGTCATAGTTCCATTTGGTGGAGGAATTTTTCCTTAATAGCTTGAACATGGGTTCACAGGTTGCTGTGAGCTGGGAAATGAATCGGCTTATAAAGTTGATTCTCCCCAGAAACCCACGTATCTCCTTCTCTGTTCGAGGTATTGGCATCTCAGTGATGGCTTTGATCTTGGCAGGGTCTAGCTTGATGCCTCGATTACTCACTAAGAATCCTAGCAACTTGCCTGCTTTAACGCCAAAAGCACATTTGGTTGGATTTTGCTTGAGGTTGTACTTACGCAACCTGTTGAACAACTTCCTAAGATGTTTAATGTGATCATCCTCCCTCCGCGATTTGATGATGATGTCGTCCACATAAACCTCTATCTCTTTGTGCATCATATCATGGAACAGGGCCATTATGGCTCATTGATAGGTGGCTCCGGCATTGATGAGGCCGAAAAAGAGTCGCCTATAGCAGAAGGTTCCCCAGGGAGTAATGAAAGCTATTTTCTCCCGGTCCTCTTCAGCAACCATGATTTGATGGTAACCAACAATGCAATCTACGAAGGAATACATGCCGTACTGCGCCGTATTATCTATCAGGATGTGAATAAAAGGTACTGGGAAATTATCCTTGAGGCAGGCTTTGTTCAAATCCCGGTAATCCACACATACTCGTACCTTCCCTCCGGGCTTAGGAACAGGGACTATGTTTGAAAGCCACTCTGGGTAGGTTGATACCATGATAATCCCGGCTTTGGATTATTTAACGACTTCTTCTTTGACTTTCAGACTCCATTCAGGTTTCAATCACCTGAGCTTTTATTTGACCGACTTGAATCCCTCTTTGATGGGCATTCGATGGATGACAATGTCAGTGGACAGGCCAATCATGTCTTCATATGACCATGCAAACACATCCTGGAACTGTGTTAGGAGTTCTATCAAGTCAGCTTTTTGGTCTTGGGTGAGGTCTAAACCTATCTGGATTTCTTTGATGTTTTCGGAGATTGTTATATTGATAGTGGTGGTTTGGTCGAGGTTTGGTTTGGGTTTGTCATCGACCCATTCTTTGATCTCCTCGGGCACCTCATAGTCATCTTCCTCCTCTTGATCAATATCCATCAAGTCGAAGTTCAGTTCTACATCAAAGTTGTAGTCACCTTGACAGGTTAGCATCTCATCAGCAGAGACAAACATATCCAATGCTTAAGCCCTAAAAACAAAAAATGCTTTCATTTTAATATATACAACTGCTTAAATATACAAAGCATTTGGCAAAGCATAACAAAATTTACTGGTATAGATGTGTAACCAAAAGTAAGCAGTAAATGAATGTATATTTAAAGGGCAGATGTACTCTCTGTCCCTTTACCCTTTTTGACCGAGGCAAGGGACACTGCTCCAGTTATCCAGGGTCAGATCCTCATGAACAGGGAGGATCAAGGAATTGTGCTCGTCTATCTCATCTCGGATGATGACGAAGACGTCCTTTTCAATAGGGTCGGGGTTTTTCCTTGCATTGCCCCCTTTTCCCTTCTTAATGCGAGGAACTTGAATCTGATCCTCGTTGTCACTGTCAGGGATTTCATTATTCATACCCTCGTAGTTTATGATGACATGCATGTTAGCGAATGGGTCTCGTCCTTCATATAGGATCTTTTCTTTTCTCTTTTGGCTGTCTGCCTCAGGCTTGAGGGTTTTCCTTTCCTCGACAGGTATGATTGGAGGAAATAACATGGCTGATACCACAGTAGGGATCCTCCTCATTAGTTTTACCCATCCGGCATTAGTGAGGTTTGGCGGCAATATGGTGGAAGCATAAGCCTTAGGATGCTTATATGGGTTCCGGTGGCTTGACCCGAATGAATAACCTAATTCTGCTCTCCCAGTCTGACTCAGGATTTGTACTGGACTTTGGATACCTTGCTAATTCTTTCCTAACCCTTCTTCAGGTTGGAAACCCAAAGATACCATTTCCTGGCCCACTGTCATAACTTCGATGGAGACCATTGGTTTCAAGGCTGGTGCTCCGATAGGTAGATACTGCGTATCACTTACCTCCAGGGCTTGAAAGCTTGCAGGCTCGATCCCTGCATCCAGGCTAATCACGGGCATATATCCCTATATGCAGACAGAGTATTCTGGTTCGGCATCGACCGTGATGAGGTTACCGTTGATAATATATTTGAGCTGTTGATGGAGGGTGGATGGCACTGCCCCTGCCGTGTGGATCCATGGCCTGCCCAACAACAAGTTGTATCCAGTAGCTATGTTTAGCACTTGAAAGGACACATAAAAAGTGTGTGGGCCAATCTCCAGAGGAAGCTCTATCTCTCCCATGGCTTGTCGGTGAGATCCATCGAAAGCCCGGATGACCACATGACTGGTTTTAATTCGATTCGGGTTAATCTTCATTCTTTCCAAGGTATCGTAGGGACAGATGTTGAGGGATGATCCTCCATCTATGAGCACACCTCCGATCACATACCCGGAAGATATCATAGCTATGTGCCGGGACTTATGATGGCCCGTTCCCTCTGCAGGGATATCATCGTCAGTGAAGGATATCACATTATTGTTGAAAATGTGTTCCACCACGTGACGGAATTTCTCGGCATCCACGGTATGAGGCAGATGGGCTTCTTCTAGTACTTTCACTAGATTGTTGCGATGATCCACTAATGATAGGATCAAGTCTAGGATGGACATTTGCTTGGGTGCGTCTTTCAAGCCTTGCACCACCTTGATTTCATTGTGTCCCATTTTATTGAGGAACTCTTCAATTTTCTCATCATCCACCTTTGTTTTGGCTTTGATGACTAGTTTGATCACCCACTGAGGCAGGTATAATGGATTGTCCTTTGGTACAATGGCAATGTTGTTTGAAGTGGAACCTTCATCATTCCCGTAGTTCCATGGGACCCTCTTCAGACTAATAACTGGATACTGAGGTCTGAAGGGCAAGATTAAAGGCTCGGGTGCGGCCACCGTCACAGGGTTTTGTATTTCTTAGACCCCTTTCCCTGGCAGTACTAAGGGTGTGATGGTTGGCTCATTGTCACAAGATACAACAGCCACCGTATCCCGATTCCATGCAGTGGAGATCTAGAGAGTGTCTTCATCTGGAAGGTCGATAAGTTGATTTCCCTTACCAATTCACCGCTTTCAATCATGTTTTTAATCAGGTTACGAAGTGCCCAGCAATCCTCAGTATCATGGCTAGGTGAATTGGAGTGGTACTGATATATTTGGTCAGACTTAAATTTTCTAGATTGAGGGTTTAATGGAGGTAATAAATCTGCAACCATTCCCTCGTTGATTAACATCTAGAGGATTTCTTCCATTGACTGGTTCAGGTTGGTGAAATTCCTTTGAAATAGGAATTTCCTACCAGATTGGACACTTGCTTCTTCAACCCCCTTGTTGGTCCAGGGTTCATGCTCATGAGACCTGCTATGATCCATCACGGGATTAATCTCCGGTGTGGGAGGACGATCGAAGTCAAACTGGTTGGTCTGTTTTATCATCTTCCTAGTGATCTGATGCTGGTAGACGACCAGTTTTGCTAATTGTTCGATTTGTTCCTTGATA
Source organism: Panax stipuleanatus (assembly GCA_020205555.1). Lineage (NCBI taxonomy): Eukaryota > Viridiplantae > Streptophyta > Magnoliopsida > Apiales > Araliaceae > Panax > Panax stipuleanatus. The sequence continues at coordinate 50,861,017 of CM035122.1, forward strand.
GATTTTATCTCTTGCTCTATCAGGAATCTCCTTTCTGAGATCTCTCAACTGTCTGGGGTATTATTGCTGGATGAAGTTGATTCTCCTATATAATGGAGGTACTTGGATCCTTCTCCACTTGTGGTGCTGATCATATTAACATTATCCACTTTATGTTGTGGAAGAGGATTGTCCTGTACATGAGGTTGCTCAGGCTTTGTTACCACAATCGCTCCATTATCAATCAAGTCTTGGATTTCGTGCTTGAGAGACCAATATTCTTGAGTGTCATGGTCTGGAGATCCAGAATGATAAGCACATTTCTTGCTTGGATCAAAATTTCGTCCACCGGTATTGGTGGGTGGAAGGAGTTGGACAATCTTCTTCTGAGCTATCAGAAGTTTGAATACGTTCTCGAGTGAATCCCCTAGAGGGGTGAAAGTTCTTTGATGCCTAACCTCCATATTTTTCTGGAATGGAGGGTTTGATGGTTGTGCTAGAGCTTGGAAAGGGGTATAGTTCCTCCTTTGAATGGGCATACTGTTTGACTCGCCTCTTTGATTCTTTTCTTGTAACACTAAGGACACTTCTTTATCTTTCTTCTTATGTACTCTCCGGGGATTACTCCCGTAATTTCTGGACTGGATATGTTCAGCGACATCTTCGAGGGCGGTCAGATTTTTTATTTTCCAAGACTTGAGCCCCATTTCTACCATTTTGCCGTGTTTGATCATTTCAGAGAATGGTTTTCCTATTCCTGCTAGGACCCTCTCATAATATGGAGCTTCTTGGATATCGATGAAGGTCATGACTATCTCAGACTCAGACATGGCTGGGGTGACTTGTGCTGCAACCCGCCTCTATCGTTGGGCATACTCTCTGAATGATTCAGTGTTCTTTTTCTTTATTTTGGTTATTTGGTATCTGTCTGGAGCCAGTTGAGATTGGAAGCTGTATTGACTGAGGAAGGCATAGGCCAGCTCTTCCCAGCTGTGAATCTTAGAATTGTCCAGACGGGCGTACCAGGCTCTAGCCTCTCCAGTCAGACTCTTTTGAAATAACTGCATTCGAAGTTTCTCGTTCTCTGCATAGGATCTGAGTTCTCCGATGAATACTTTCAGATGTGTATAGGGGTCTCCCAATCCATCGTATTTCTCAAAATCAAGAGTTCTAAATTTTTTGGGATAACGAGCCCCGGGGAAAATGTAGAGGTCGGAGTAATTAACACCACCGAATGCCCAGTCCCTTTGATAGACCGAAGAGTTTCCTCTATCTTCTGTACTTTCTTAACAATGTCATGAGCTTCCTGCTCTTTGTTGAGGGTGGTGATTTTAGGGGTTTTGTTGGTTGTGTTCCTGGTTCTGTGGTCCAAGAATCTAAGTCTCAGCTTTTTCAGTCTCTTGACTGCCATTACTACCACCAGGTGCTCCCGGTTCTGTGTGAGTTTGGGCTTGCTTCCCTTTAAGGGCCTTGCTTTGTTCTCTCAGAAAACCGGCCAATTCGGCTATCTGACTTCTCAGTCCTTCAAACTCTTCCCTAGATACAGGGGTAGATTCTGGTTGAGCACTCGAAGTCATGTCCGTGGATGGACGTAGTGCTTTCTTAGCCTTAGATATAGTGATAGGACCAATTTTTCACCTTCAAAAAAAAGTAGGCGTGTCAATTTCCTGAGGTAGGTAAGGATAGGATGCATGTTATGATGTGGTCTTTAATCTTTTCCTGCAAAACAGAGGTCAGTTGTTTTTATGACAGGATGACAAGAGATATCTGGCAATAAATGTAAATCTTTCATTATGATATTTACATTAAAAACTTAATATTGAATTAAAAGAGGAAGGCATGAAGAAGTTTCTTATAGAATTTGGTTAATCAGAGGCTGACCTATCTTAGGTTACTCTCGCGCGGCTTTTTGGCATAAAGGTCCTCAGATCATCGCAATCTACTAGAGGGAAAATTAATTCGATCTTTCAACTGGAGCGAATCTGGGTGGTGCATTTTCATGAGCCCCAGAGACTTAGCCGATCCCCAGAGACATTACTTATCACCGACGGGTTTTACCTCCTTGTGAGAGGAACACAACATACATTCACATACATCACTCTCACAGTATGCATATGATGACAGTTGGTGCGAAGCACTAATATGGGTGCGAAGCAGTAAAAAGCAGGAATGCATTCATTCACATTCATTCAATGTAAAGACGCAGCATTCACGCATTCATTTAATGTAGAGACGCAGAATTCACGCATTCATAGTTTTGAAAGGGAAATGCTTTGAAAAGATTTGAAAGCGTCCTAAGCCCTCTACTGTCCCCAGCAGAGTCGCCACCTGTCGACATTAGGAAAAAATCTATGGGTCGGGTCACAACCTGGATTTTCTCTCTTCCTAAATTATCTCTACCCTTGCTCTTTTATTTCAAAAAAGGTTTTGAAGGGTTTTTTAGGAAAAGGTCAACATGTATCATGTCGACGATTGAACGTTTTACAGAGTCGCCAGTTGGTAGATTTGAAATGGTTGTACCAACTCAATCGAGTTTTGTTTGAAAGAGGCCCAATTGCTAGACACTGTCGAAACTTGATTTTTAAAAATAAAGTTTTGAGCTCGGGGGCTCGGTTAAGTGTGGGGAAGGTGTTAGGCACCCCACAACTCCCGTGTAAACACGGTACGGCATCTTTTCAATATTTTCCTTAAGAAACTAAATGTGTGTGTGAATGCTGTTTGAAAATTGGGCCTATATTTGATTGGAAAGCATGTCTATGCATCGTTGAACCTATATACGAAGGGTTTGATTTGATTTGCAAAAAGTCTTTGATTTGATTTGCAAAAGCTTTTCTTTTCGAAAAGATTTAAAATAATGTTTTGAAAGCTGGTTTTCAAACCTTTACGCTAACATAGGAATTGAAGTATATTTATACTTTAATTTTATCCTTTCAGCCTTAAGGCTCAATTTTAATGGTGATTGTCGGGCTGCGAAGCATCCTCAACCACAAAGTATATACAAGTGTCGGTCTCCTCATGGGCATGATAGCCATCGGAGGGACTTCGACACTACAAACCATATTTTTCACTATGTTGAGACCTTAAATCCGGATAACTGTTTTAAGGTCTTTTGTCTGTACATTTTTTACAGAAAAAACTGGCAGGGTACATCTGTAAAGTGGAGTTTGTCCATCGTGGGAATCAGATTCTAATCAGTTTGATCATGAATCCCACGATTCCTAGGCTCACATATGAGTAGCCAATAAACCTGCACAGTTCAAATTTGTACAGAAAAAGAAATATATCCCAAATGTCGCCAAAACCAAGGATTCATTCAGTAAATCCTGGTTTGCACCTGGCCGAAGCGTCTCGTTCCCACTAGATAGTGATCTAAGGGTCGCGAGTTTGCTTTTATAACTGAAGCTAGAAAAATGCTAGATTTAAATAAATCTCAGCCATTCTAGCTTCCTTGTTCTGTCTATATCGATTTTGAACCGTTTGAAAGCTAGAGTTGGTGAGATTTAAATAAATCTAGTTTGCCCACAGATATGTCAGTGTTGATTCATATAAAATGAATATTTAAAGCAACAGTTTAATAAAGCGAGTAAAGCAATATATATACAATTATATATACGCAAGCTATAAAGGGCGATGGGTTTTCACACCGATGCCCGGACTAAAGTTGAAATATATATATATATATATATATATATATATTGACAAAAAAGTAATCAACCAAGACTGGGAAGAGAACCTAGTGGTGGTGAAGGCTGCTTATATACGCATATTTATACATAAAAGCAGTAAAAAGGCCACAAAATAATCTAGGCCGAACTGAAATGTAAATGTACAGAAAAGTAGTCAATCAGGGACTGGGAACATAACCCAGTAATGGTGAAGGGTGCAAAAATAGTATAAAGGCCATAGAATGATCCAGGCCAAACTGAAATATATAAATATATATATAGAGACAGAAACGTAGTCAACCAAGACTGGAAAGAGAACCCAGTGGCGGTGAAGGCTGCTTATATATGCATATTTATATATAAAAGCAGTAAGCTACCTTGAATTTGACATCCGGGCTTGACAGAATTAAAATGTTAGTATATATACAGTTAAATATATACAAAAAAAAAAGACAAACCCGGACTGGGAAGATAACCCAGTCGGGCAAAGTTGCTCAGTACGAAGATGCAAGTATTTCAAGTTGCTGGATGCGACGGATCGTCAATCCAAGTTGTAGAAATGCCAGAAAATGCGTTTAGGTACTAAAATATACCAAAAGTTAACAAAAACGGCCACGAAACTGAGTTCTAGGCATATTTAGAAAACAAAACTTGATATGCAAGTGTATAAAAGTGCAAAGAAGTAATAATAACTTTCTGATCGTAAAAATACTCATAATGGACTGCTACACGGGCTTTTTGCCAAATCGTAGGCCTTTAACGTCCGAAACTACCGGTTATTTTTTGATATGTGGTAGTATGTGGGTATATCTACGTGTCAGAGTGAAAATATTTGGGTTTAGAAGACAAGAAATTGGACAGAAAACTAAAAAGGGCAGAGGTTCGAAGCGTTTTTCTTTTTTAAAATGAGGGGGGGTCACCTCATATATATAGGCCAGGGAGCCTCTACTCTACCTGCTTGCTACTGCAGGTAGAGGTGCGACTCCCATGGTCGGGCCCACGTGTCTGGTTGAGTCGTCTTGAAGTACGTGCACTCCGAGCAACGCAAGGTCGAAGTCAAAACTTTTTAACTTTTGATCGGAGCGTCTGTTTGAGGCGTGCCGTACCTTTTCGAAAAGCCCTCACCGAGAGTGTCACAATAACAAGGGATAAAACATTTTTCGGGTCCATGAAGACGGGTTCATAACCAAGTCTTTGATTCCCCGCAGTTTATCCGTTGAGCTGTCTTGCGCTGTTTGCACTCGGGATCATCGTTATGGTTCGTTCTGACCTTGGTGGCATCAATTCAGTTTGATTTTGACTAAATCGGTTTGTGGTTGGTAAAATAACTATTTTTCCCCTCCCGAGGATGCCCTTAGTGTCGACATGGCCTTCGGGAGACTTCTAGGAGTTATTTCCAAGACTTGGATCCCATTCGAGTCTGTTTGTCCTCAGTGTTGTCTCTGGGACTGACTTGGTCTTTCCAGATTTTTCTCTGGAGATGTTGTGAGACTTCAGGTTTGTTCTCAAAGTTGTCTTAACTTCCCGGGTTGAGACCGGGGCTGACCTACACTTCCCGGGTTAAGATCGGGGATAACCTGTACCTTCTGAGTTGAGACTGGGGCTGAGTTGACCCCCCGAGACTAGTGATCGAGGCTGGGGTTGTCCCGGTATTGGTGACTAGGGTTGAGTTGACATCCCGGTATTGAGACCGGGGTTGATTTGAAGGCCCGATATTGAGATCGGGGTTGATCTGACCGCCCGATTTAAGATCGGGGTTGATATAATGGCCCGATATTGAGATCAGGGTTGATTTGATGACCCGATTTGAGATTGAGGTTGATATGATGGCCCGATCTTGAGATCAGAGTTGATATGACGACCCGATTTGAGATCGGGGTTGATATAATGGCCTGATCTTGAGATCGTGGTTGATCTTACAGCCCGATTTGAGTTCGGGGTTGATATGATGGCCTGATCTTGAGATCGAGGTTGATCTGATGGCCTGATTTGAGATCGAGGTTGATATGATGGCCCGATATTGATATTAGGATTGATATGACGGCCCGATTTGAGATCGGGGTTGATATGATGGCCCGATATTGAGATCGGGGTTGATTTGACGGCCCGATTTGAGATTGGGGTTGATATAATGGCTCGATCATGAGATCAAGGTTGATTTGGCGGCTCGATTTGAGATCGAGGTTGATACGATGGCCCGATATTGAGATCGGAGTTGATCTGACTGCCCGATTTGAGATCGGGGTTGATATGATGTCTCAATTTGAGATCGGGGTTGATCTGATGGCCTGATTTAAGATCGGGGCTGATATAATGGCCCGATCTTGATATCGGGGTTGATCTGATGGCCCGATTTGAGATTAGGGTTGATATAATGGCCCGATATTGAGATCGGGGTTGATCTGATGGCCCGATTTGAGATCGGGGTTGATATGATGGCCCGATCTTAAAATCAAGATTGATTTGATGGCCCGATATTGAGATCAGGGTTGATATGATGGCCCAATATTGAGATCAGGGTTGACATGATGGTCCGATATTGAGATCGTGGTTGATCTGATGGCCTGATTTGAGATTGGAGTTGATATGATGGCCCGATCTTGAGAGCGGGGTTGATCTGACGGCCCGATTTGAGATCGGGGTTGATATGATGGCCCGATCTTAAGATCGGGATTGATCTGACAGCCTGATTTGAGATCGGGGTTGATCTAACAGCCCGATTTGAGATCGAGGTTGATATGATGCCTCGATTTGGGATCAGGGTTGAATTAATTATAGTTTTACCCTCCTACAGTGTTAGTAATAGGGAAAGGAAATTTCAAGTGTTTACATTCTCCTCCTTGGCCACCCTATCGGCCCAGGGTTCTTGTTCATGAAATCGATAATGATCCCTCATGGGAATGGGACTGATCTCCGGTGTGGGAGGATTTTCCTCAGACTGGTTGGTCTGGTTTATCAGCTGTCTACTAATCTGATGTTGGTATACAACCAATTCTGCCAACTATCCCACCTGTTCCTTAATAGACTTAATCTCTTGTTCTATAAGGAATCGCCTTTCTAATAACTCCCAACTGTCTGGGCTAGATTGAGTTGATTCTCCGACGTACCAGAAGTATTTGGATCCTTCTCCATTTTGCGTGCTAATCATGCTGACACTCTCCTCTTTGTGCTAAGGGAGGGGATTATCTTGCACATGCGGTTGCTCCAGTTTGGTCACCACAATCTCTGAATTGTCAATCAAGTATTGGATTTTGTGCTTGAGAGACCAATAGTCTTGTGTATCATAGTCCGGGGATCCAGAATGGTAAGCACACTTTTTGCTTGGGTCAAAATTTCGTCCACCGGTATTGGTTGGTGGAAGGAGTTGCACAATCTTTTTCTGTGCTGTCAACAGTTTTAGCACATTTTTGAGTGAATCCCCTAAGGGGGTGAACGTTCTTCGACGCCTGTCCTCCAAATTTTTCTGGAATGGCGGGTTTAAAGGTTGTGCTGAAGCTTGAAAAGGGGAATAGTTCCTCCTTTGAATGGGCATGCTGCTTGAATCACCCCTCTGATTTTGTCCTTGCAATACTAAGGAAACTTCTTTGTCTTTTTTCTTGTGTGCTCTCCGGGGATTACTCCCATAACTCCCGGATTGAATATGCTCGGCAATAGCTTCTAAGGCAGTCAGATCATTGATCTTCCCAGATTTGAGCCCCATTTCTGCCATTTTATCGTGCTTAATCATTTCTGAGAATGGCTTTCCTATACCTGCTAGGACCCTTTCATAATACGGGGCTTCTTGGATGTCGATGAAGGTCATGACTATCTCAGACTCAGTCAGAGGTGGAGTGACTTGTGCTGCCATTCATCTCCAGCATTGAGCATATTCTCTGAATGACTCAGTGTTTTGTTTCTTAATTTTGGTTATTTGATATCTGTCTGGAGCCAGTTGAAACTGGAAACTATATTGATTGAGGAAGGCATGTGCCAGCTCTTCTTAGCAGTGAATTTTAGAGTTGTCCAAACGGGCGTACCAGGCTCTAGCCTCTCCGGTCAAACTTTTCTGGAATAACTTCATTCAGAGTTTCTCGTCCTCTGCATAGGATCCGAGCTCTCCAATGAACACCTTTAAGTGAGTGTAGGGGTCTTCCAATTCATCGTATTTCTCAAAATCAAGGACTTGAAATTTTTCAGGGTAACGGGCCCCAGGGAAAATACATAAGTCTGAATAATTGACACTGCTAAATGCCCCAGTCCCTTTGATGGACCGGATGGTTTCTTCCATCTGTTGGACTTTCTTCAGAATATCACCAGCTTCCTGCTCTTTGTTAAGGATGGTGATTTCAAGGGTTTTGTTGGTAGGACCCTGGTTCTGAGGGTCAGGGATCTGAGTGTCTGTTTTTCTGATTTCTTGACTGCCACCGGGTGTTCCTGGTTCTGTGTGACCTTGTGTTTGTTTCCCTTTTAGAGCTTTACTCTGCTCTCTCAAGAAAGTGGCCAATTCGGCAATTATGTTCTTCAGTCCTTCAAACTCTTCCCTAGAGACAGGGGTAGATTCTGGTTGAGCACTAGAAGCCATGTCCAGAGATGGACTTAGTGCTTTCTTAGACTTATATCTAGTGACAAGACCAATTTTCACCTACAACAAATGTAGGCGTGTCAATTTCCTGAGGTAAGTATGGATAGGATGCATGCCATGATGTGTTTTTAAGGTTTTTTAATCTTATCCTGCAAAACAGAGGTCAATTATTTTGATGACAAGATAATATGACAGGATTTACAAAACATGGACTGTACATTATGACATTTACATTGGAATTGAAAACTTTACATTGAATTTGAAAGAGGAAGGCATGAAGAAGCTTCCCATCGGATTTGGTTAATCAGAGGCTGACCTATCTTAGACTACTCTTGCGGCTTTTTCGGCATGAAGGTCCCCAGATCATTGCAATCTACTAGAGGGGAAATTAATCTGATCTTTCAACTGGAGCGGATCTGAGTGGTGCTTTTTCATGAGCCCCGAAGACTTAGCCATCCTCGAAGACATTACTCTATCACCAACGAGTTTGCCTCCTGGTGGAGGAATCACACAACATACATTCACATACATCGCTTCTCACCGTATGCATATGATGACATTGGTGCGAAGCACTAATATTTGTGCAAAGCACTAATGAAGCAGGAAAGCATTCATTCACATTCATTCAATGTAAAGATGCAGCATTCACGCATTCATTCAATGTAAAGAAACTCAGCATTGACATATACGCAGATATGAAAGGGAAATTTTGAAAAGATTTGAGCGCCGCCTAAACCCTCTACTGTCCCCAGCAGAGTCGGGAAAAAATTGCGGGTCAAGTTGGACCCGAATCTTTCTCTCTTCCTAAGTTCTGACTACCCATATTCTTTTTATTTTAAAAAGGTTTTGAAAGATTTTTTAGGAAAAGGCCAACATGTATCATGTCGACGACTTTGACGTTTTTACAGAGTCGCCAGTTGGTATTTTTGAAATGGTTGTACAAACTCAACCGAGTTTTGTTTGAAAGGAGGCCCAATTGCTGGACAATGTCAAAACTTGATCTTTGAAATCGAAGTTCTAAGTTCGGGGGGTTGGTTAAGTGTGGGGAAGGTGTTAAGCACCCCCACAACTCCCGTGTAAACATGGTACCATATCTTTTCAATATTTTCCTTTTAAATCTGTAATGTGTGTGTGTGTGAATGCTGGAAGAAATTGGGCCTATGTTTGATTGATTGAAAGCATGGACATACTTCGTTGAACCTATATACGAAAGGTTTGATTTGATTTGCAAAAGCCTTTTTTTTAGACAAGATTATTAAAATGATGTTTTGAAAGCAGGTTTTCAAACCCTTACGCTAACATAGGAATTGAAACATATCGATACTTCAGTTATATCTTTTCAGCCTTTTGGCTCAATTTGAATGGTGCTTGTCGGGCTGCGAAGCATCCTCTACCACAGAATATATACAAGTGTCGATCTTCTCATGGGCATAACAACCATCGGAGTAACTCTAACACGACAAACCATATTCTCATTATGTTGAGACCTTAAACCCGAATAACCGTTTTAAGGCCTTTCGGTTGTACATTTTACAAAAAAACTGGCAAGGTAGTTTTGTAAAGTGGAGTTTGTCCATCGTGGAAATCAGATTCTGATCAGTTTGATCACGAATCCGACGATTCCTAGGCTCACAAAGGGAAGCCAATAAAACCTGCACAACTCAAATATACACAGAAAATATATATTTACATCCAAATGTCGCCAAAACCAAGGATTAATCAGTAAATCCTGGCTTGCACGTAGCCGAAGGGTCTCGTTCCCATTAGATAGCGATCTAAGGGTCGCGAGATTGCTTTCAGAACTGTAACTAGAAAAATTTCTAGATTTAAGTAAATCTCAGTCATTCTAGCCTCCCGGTTCCGTCTGGACCTATTTTGAACCGTTTGAAAGCTAGAGTTGGCGAGATTTAAAGAAATCTAGTTCGCCCGCAGAAATGTCAGTGCCGATTCATATCAAATGAATATTTAAAGCAACAATTTAATCAAAATGAGTAATAGCATATATATATATATATATAATTATATATATACGAAAGCTGTAAAGGGCGATGGGTTTTCACTCCGATGTCCGGACTAGAATGTAAATATATATATATATATATATATATATATTTATAAAAGCTGTAAAGAGTCACAGAGTAATCCAGGCTTGAAATTATAAAAATATATATATAAGCTGTAAAGGGCGGTGGGTTTTCACTTCGATGCCCGTACTATAATGTAAATATATATATATATATATATATATATTTATAAAAGCTGTAAAAAGCCACGAAATGATCCAGGCTGGACAGAATGTAAATATATATATAAAAGCTGTAAAGGGCAACGGACATTTTATCCTTTGCCCGGACAGAAATGTAAGTATATAGATATTTATAAAAGCAGTAAAAAGGCCACATAGTAATCCAGGCTTGACATAATGGAAATATATATATATATAAGCTGTAAAGAGCGGTGGGTTTTCACTCCGATGCCCGGAATGGAATGTAAATATATATATATATATATATATATATATTTATAAAAGCTGTAAAAAGCCACAGAATGATCCAGGCAGGACAGAATTGAAATATATATATATATATATATATATATATATATATATATATATATAAGATGTAAAAGCCATAGAATGATCCAGGCTTAATTGAATTAAAATATATATATATATATATATATATATATTAACATCCGGGCTTGACAGAATTGAAAAGTTAGTATATATATAGTTAAATATATACATTAAAAAGCTAAACCCGGACTGGGAAGATAACCCAGTCCGGCGAAGTTGCTAGAAACTAAGATGTATATATAAAAAAGCTGTTAGAGGCGACGGATCGATGATCCGAGTTGTAGAAATGCCAAAAAATGAGTTTATATACTAAAATGTACGAAAACAGAAGCAAAACGGCCACGAAACTGAGTTTCTGGCATAATCAGAAAGTGAAACTTAATGTGCAAGTGTATAAAAGTGCAATGAAGTAATATAAACTTTCTGATCGTAAAAATACTCATAATAGACTGCTACACGGGCTTTTTGCCAAATCGTTGGCTTTAAACGTCCGTTTCTATAGGTTAATTTTTGATATGTGGTAGTATAGGAGTATATCTAAGCGTTAGAGTAATAAAATTTGGGTTTGGAGTACAAGAGTGGGTCTGAGAAACCAAACGGGCAAAGGTTCAGAGCGTGTTTCTATATAAAATGAGCTGGGGTGCACTCATATATATAGACCCAGTGGAAGCGGCTTTACCTGCGGACAGCTGCAGGTAGAGGTGCGGCTCCATGTGGTAGGGCCCATGTGGCGGGTCCCATTGCATCAAAGTACGTGTACTCCGAGCAATGCGAGGTCGTATTCAAAACTTTCTAACTTTTGATCAGAGCGTTCATTTGAGGCGTGCTATACCTTTCCAGAAAGCCCTCGCCGAGAGTGTCGTAATGATATGGGAGTAAACCTTTTTCGAGTCCAAAAATACGGGTTCATATCCAGGTCTTTAATTCCTCGCAGTTTGTTCGTTGAGCTGTCTTGCGTTATTTCCACTCGGGATCATTGTTTTGGTTTTTTTTGACCTTGGTGGCATCAATTCTGCTCAAGTTTGACCGATTCGGCTTTAAGTTGGTAAACTGACCATTTTTTCGCTCCCAGGGTTGCCTTCAGTGCTGGCATGGCCTTCGACTGACTTCCCGGAGTTGTCTCCGAGGTTTGGATTCCAGCTGATTCTGTTTGTCGTCAGGGTTGTCTCCGAGGCTGACTTGGTTCTACCAGGTTTGTCTCTAGAGATGATGTGAGGTTTCGGGGTTGTCTCCGAAGTTGAGTTGGCCTTTCGAGTTGTGACCGTAGCTTGACCTGACCTCCCTAGTTGAGATCGGGGATGAACTGTACCTCCCGGGATGAGATCGGGGCTGACTTGTACCTCCCAGGTTGAGACCGAGGCTGACCTGTACCTCCCGGGTGGAGACCAAGGCTAACCTATACCTCCCGGGTTGAGATCGGGGCTGACCTGTACTTCCCAGGTTGAGACCGCGACTGACTTCTACTTCCCGGGTTGAAACCGGGGCTGACCTGTACTTCCTGGGTTGAGACCGGGGTTGACCTGTACTTCCCGGGTTGAGACCGGGGCTGACCTGTACCGCCCGGGTTGAGACCAAGGCTGACCTGTACTTCCCGGATTGAGACCGGGGCTGACCTGTATCACCCAGGTTGAGACCGGGGCTGACCTGTACCTCCCAGGTTGAGACCGAGGTTGACCTGTACCTCTCGGGTTGAGACCGGGGCTGACCTGTACTTCCCGGGTTGAGACCGGGGCTGACCTGTACTTCCCGGCTTGAGACTGGGGCTTACCTGTACTTCCCGGATTGAGACCGTAGTTGACCTGTACTTTTCGGGTTGAGACCGGAGTTGACCTGTACCTCCCGGGTTGAGACCGGGGTTGACCTATACTTCCTGGGTTGAGATCGGGGTTGACCTGTACTTCCCGGGTTGAGACCGGGGTTGACCTGTACCTCCCGGGTTGAGATCGAGGTTGACCTGTACTTCCCGGGTTGAGACCGGGGTTGACCTGTACTTCCCGGGTTGAGACCGGGGCTGACCTGTTCCTCCCGGGTTGAGACCGGGGTTGACTTGTACCTCCCGGGTTAAGACCGGTGTTGACCTGTACCTCCCGGGTTGAGACCGGGGCTGACCTGTACCTCTCGGGTTGAGACCGGGGCTGACATGTACCTCCCAGGTTGAGATCGGGGTTGACCTGTACTTCCCAGGTTGACACCGTGGCTGAGCTGCACATCCCGGGTTGAGACCGGGGCTGACCTGTACTTCCTGGGTTGAGACCAGGGCTGACATGTACCTCCCGGGTTGAGACCGGGGTTGACCTGTACCTCTCGGGTTGAGACCGGGGTTGAGTTAAAATAGACGATTTTGCCCTCCTGCAGGGTTAGTAACAGGAATGTAAAAATATCGAGTGTCTACAACAGGACTGAAGAAAATTTTGAGTGTCTACACTCGGGATTTGCCAAACTGGTACAAGGTAAAGAAGAAGTCGACAAAGGGAGGAACGCCGATCTCGTGGAAGAAGGCGATAAATGAGATGATGTTGATGTAAAAGTTGGGTACCAGCTGGCTGAAGCCGATACCAATAAACCCTATCAGGTTAATGATAAAGGCGTGCAAAGGCAGTCAAACGCCTTTTTCTAGGAGGGTTAGAGGCATGGCGATCAAACCATTTTTATGGTGTTACATTTAATCGGTCGAAGAGGGGGCTTTGAGTTGATGGGTGACGGGGATATGTTAATGTTCTTTGATGGTGTGACGATCCGTGTAACGCCCCCAAAATAGGTCAACACAACCCATTCTGATTTGCCAAAATACACACTACAGAATTCAAATTCAAACTTCCTATTTACAACTATTACTCTGTCGTGCACAATACGACCACACATAAACTGTGAGTTTCAATACAAATATTGTACTGAATATAATACGACAATATACACACTCAAACTATTACAATGTCATATAAAATACAGCAACAAATATTTCAAGTCCTTAAAGGAACACGAGAAGATTTATGTCCTCATTCTAATGGGGTGTATTTTTTTTTACGCTTCCAAATTCGATTTCACCTCACCCTATTTGGTTCACCAAAATCAACTATTAAATGACGTATAAAATATGACACACACATTTAAAGTTCTCAATACAATTATATATTGTCATGCTATTTTATAATGTATTGAGAAACTTCAACAGTCACTGATCATCACTCTATTCCCTTGTTATCCCCGCTCGACCCAGCTACACTCTTATTACCTGAAAAGAATTGTGAAGCAAAAGGGTGAGCACAAATAGCCCAGTAAAGAATATTATAACTAAAGATAATTAAATTATCAATAGCCTTCATCAGTAATGAATCAGATATTTAGAACATATAGTAGATGATAAAAGTTTTCAACCATAATTGTAGCGGAATCAACAATCCATTAGAAGAGTCATGTAGAATATAACGTCTACTATCTTCTCCAAATTAAAAATCCATCATTAATATTTTATTCCTGTAACACCAATAAACAATTCTTCGTTGTACCCAAGATAAAGAGAACTTTCATTACCTGTCTTTACCTGAAACACCAAAGATCATGGTTATACCAAATCACAGTTCATGTTCATAATTATGCTAATAAATTCATCTTTGCACTCATGTCAAAGATATTCATTTTTAACATCAATAGTCATGATCATACTAGTCTACAGCCTTTAGTCATAATCATGTCAGTCAATTCATCATTGCACTATGGGCCAAAGATATTCAACAGTAACATCAATGGTCATGATCATGCCAAACACCTGTCCATATTTGCACTATGGGCCAAAGATATTCAACAGTAACATCAATGATCATGATCATGATCATGCTAAACACATGTCCATCTTTTCATTACGGGCCAAAGATATTCAAGTTTCATATTTCAAAGATAACGATTAAAATTTAATAAGAAGATTTAGGTAAATAAAAATTCAAGTGAAATGATATTAGATGAAACGCAAATCTCAAAAGAATATCGGATTATTTCAGAAATTATAGAAGCAATACTTATAACCATGTTGATCAATTCACCTTTGCACTTAAGCTAAAGATATTCAATTGTAAAATTAATGGTCATGATCATACTAATCAACAATTCATCTTTGCACCCCGTGCCCGAAGAGAACTCATGGTCATGATCATACCAATAATCTACCTATCTTTGCACTCAAGTCAAAGAGAACTTTCATCACCATGATTATAAAAATATTATATATGATGAATAAAAATAATAAGAACAATATGATCAAGGATAAGTATTAGAGATTTGCAATTTAATTTATCCAAGTTCAAGAATGTTCAAAGTGTTAACATGATAACCAATTGTGGAGTAAAATTCAAGAATAATATTTAAGATTTACATTTCAAGATAATCTGGACAAGAAAAGAAAATTTAAATTCTGTCGTGAATAGTACTCCGGCATGAATAGTATCCCGGATGAATAGTACTCTGGCATGAATAGTACCCCGGATAAATAGTACCCTGACATGAACAAATTTAAAATTTAATAAGAAAGTTCATATCAATATTCCATTGAAATAATATTACATATAAGTATGAAAGAATATATGAAACTGTAAATGGATTTTCACCCGTCATGCGGTAATCCGTGTAGACAGATCATTTCCATAATTGAATAAAAATGAATACAAAAAGTTATTCACCATGCATGAGGTAGTTCGTGTAGACAGGTTATTTCCATAGCTCAATAAAGAATGAATACAAAGGGTTATTCACCATGCATAAGGTAGTCTGCGTAGACAAGTTATTCCCACAGATTAATAAGGAATAGAATGACAACCCTTACGAGTATGAAATAAAGTAATACCTTGTATGGAAGCAATTGATATTACATACGAGTATTGAAAGAAAACAACACCCTTATGAATACGAAAGAAATAATACCCCTTACCTTAGTAAAAGATTGGATACTACAATAGTGTAGTAGCAGAATATTCTTCTTCTTTCTCGCTTATTCTATCTATAGTTTCTCTCTTTATAACTTGTGATTATAACTTTGCTCTTCAAAAATGGTAGGAAATAATGAATGGATGGAGGAGTATTTATAGGCTAGGAAAAGGTGACAAATTACAAGGCTAATTATACTTTAGTACCTTCATCTTTACCTTTATTTTTAATTTGGTCCCTCAAGTATTATCAATCTTGCATAACATCCCCTAATAGTGCTTGCATGTGAACCAATAGTTTCTTTCATGTGAACCAATAGTAATTAATTGCTCATTTATCCGATTAATTGCCCGTTTGGTCCATTTAACATCCAGAAATCAACTATTATCAAAATAAATATCGATTTCCATTAACATTAATATTCCCAACACAATGGAAATATTTTTATCAACAATGCATCATTAATATTATAACTAACAATATTGACAACTAGATCGTTCCCAAGAAAGAGGGGACTTTTTGATAAGAATTTCTCCTTACTGGCGTGCAATTAAATAACCTAACCCCTTTCCTCGACAGAAATTTCTAGACATTATCAATAATGCTAATAATAATATGAGTAACTGTGTCGTGTCAATTATTGATTTAATAATATAAAGTATAGTGCAGATAATACTGTGACAATAATTGAATCAATAATATTGGATACTATGCAGCAACTACTGTGACAATTATTGAATGAAACTGAGTAACTTCTTACGTAAGCATCAATAATCAAAGATACTGTGCAATACCATGTGCTACTGTGCAACAACGCGTATTACTGTACTTTTATCACCGGGTATTTCCACAGTTAACGGTAAAAGTCTTGTCGTTATTTTTATAAAAAGGTTATTTTTGTCTCTTTCTATATCTGATAATTATTCCGTTGTAGGGTCCACCAATGATTGCGCCGTCATACGAATATTCTTCGATAAAAAGAATATTCCCCGACGCAGCGAATATTTTATGACAACTTGTTTACTTTATAAAATTTGCACATATCACCCATAACTATAACATTTTATCAATTTAACCATTTACTGAATAGAAATATAAAAAAAATTGAATACTTTCAATTCATAAATTTCGAGGTCTTACAATCCGACTCGGTGATTGCAGATTGGGTGTTGGCATGGGGAAACTTTGATTCATAGTATTTTTTGGAAGTCGGTTTCTGTAGGGGGAGAAGCTAGGGCTTGGGGGCAGACATAGTAGTGACGGTGGTTGAGTCGGTGGTGATAGCTTGGACGGATGCTTAAGAGTTAATGGAAGTAGAAGTGGGGGTGGTTACTGGTAGTGGCGGAATAGATGACAAAGGGGTAGCCAGGATGGGCTCGGCATTTGCAGGGGCGGATGAGTGTTGGGTATTTTCTATACGCGCTACACGAAAGTGTACGTGATCAACAAGTAATATAATGATAAGTTTAGATATCGTACCCACAGAGATAATAATTCCTATTTAATCAAACAAGTACCAACTTTATACTATTTCAGCTTTATCAAACTACTGATTAAAAGATGATTATTTAACTAAATTACTACTTAAACCAATTTTAACACTAACTCAAGATTTTCACAAGTTTTAGACAATTAAGCCTATAACTTCACTTAATATTTCACTTCAGATAATATTCCTTTCTCCAGTTTAAGTCAATTACCCCAGATTATTAATCAAGAACACTAAAGCAGATATAACCATCTCTCAATGCATTATACCCATACTCACTCGCATCCACATATGATAGAATTAAGCAAGACACCCTAAATAACTAATTCACTATATCTATGTGAATTACAATTAAATAAGGTTTAAAATCAAGTTCTTATCAGATTACATATGACGCATAGATATCTCTATCCTATCCGGGAATTATGAATTCCAACTATGCAGAAATCACAAACATATGTCACTATGGCTAGTTCCAATCCCATATGTCATCTCTGAAATTCATATGGGGTAACGGATACTTGTTGATCAGGCAATTATACAAATTAAGCACAACTCATAGCAAATTATCCAGAAATAATATCAATAAACTGAATTAAAGATTATTTAATCATCCATTACATAAAAAGATCTGTCATAGGCTTAAATAAGAAATTAGTTCATCATAGATGAATCAAAATCCAATATCCACATCAAAGAAAAAATTCTGATTACAAGATAAAAAGAAAGAGAGAAGATAAACTCTAGAATTGTATCACCGTTCTCCACTCCGTTCTTGCGTTCTTCGTGTTTAATCGATGCTTCAATCCTTCGTGCTAGATCAATCCTTGAATTAGGGCTTGTAAATCTGTCTAAGTCTGTGTATACTAGCCTCTTATCTTGCCTTTTATACTCTCCCAGCCGCAATATAAATTACCTCTTATTTACTCTTGAATCCTAGTCAAAGAAGGAAATCTGATATTGTTGTTGTCGTATGCCCGCCCCAGCGGGCTTTTTACTCTTAATAAACCCGCCCCGGCGGCAAGCCACTTTTACATCTGTCTTTTTCGTACACCCGCCCCAGCGGGTGTTTTGGCTTGGAGAGGCCCGCCCTGGCGGAGCTCCATTTTCTCTAGCAATGTAAAATTTTGCCCTTTTCAACCTGGTTCTCATCAATTCATATCCTGCGCATAATAACACAAAACTAGGTAAAATGACACTAAAATAACTTGAAGTAAGCAAGAATCAAGCTATAACGGATATCAATTCGTTGGTATAAAACTAACTCATCAAATACCCCCAAACTTGAGACTTTGCTTGTCCTCAAGCAAAATAATGCAGATGCAAAAATAATGCAATGCCTACTATTGCAACTGTTAGGTAATATAAAGATAACCAATACTGCCTCTCAGAGAATTCACAACAGATATAAATAATAAATCTAACCAGACACAAATTTGCAACTCAAACCAATCTATGAATCTATACCTGTCAACACCGTTGTTGTGTGTGTGTGCTCAAGAACAATATACTTAACTACAGATCAAATATATCACATAATACGCGTCTTAGAATGCAATCACAGTTTTACTCAAGAAATCGCGTAAACAAGGTAAAGTGAATTCAACTAAACGTCAACCAAGTCGGAAGTTAATATGGGAGATTTTCTATCTTTCTTTATGCGGGGGCATTTTGCTCGTTTTCCCGTACCTCAATTTTCCTCATGACTGTGCAATGTCTAGTTCCCTTAGGCTCTTCAATGATACCCATGTAACGAGATTTCGACCAACGACTCCCAAATCGAATGGCTTTAGGGCGCTGGGTGTAAAGACATCCCCTAGGGCGTACTTACTCGAGTATCAAAGGCCACGAAACTAAACTAGTCACGGTGTTTATTCATAAGTTTCTATTTTTTTTCTTTTTCACATTTTTCAATTCTTTTCTTCTTCTTTTTTCATTTTTCTTTCAGATAGCTCCCATATCTTCCCCAAACTTAGGTTTCAGTCTAATCTTAGTCACTATTACCAGTTCACAGAATTTTCGTCATTAAAGCCCAATTTCTGTTCAAGACGACAATTATGTGACTATTTGAACTAAGTTGACTAAATTGTTTTCTATCGTGCTAACCAGTGCAAAAGTGTCAAACAGGTAAGGATTCATGCAAAGGTTTGAATGTACATCAATGTTCTAGTTATCATTAATGTCTATGTTCTTATATAAGTCCAGTCTCATCACTGGCTAATGGTTCCTTCATTCCACTGACATACTGACTCATGAAATCCTAATTAACAACTCTTTTTGATCTTTTTTTTATTTTTATTTTTTTTATAAGCATAAAAACTCTAACTATACTAACGAAATTATACTAAAACTAATAACTAAATGCAAGTCTTAACAATATTATAAAATAGAATGTACACCCCCAAACTTAAACAGAGCAATGTCCTCATTGATTAAAATATAAAGCAATTAAATGTTCGAGGACTTCCCTGAGACATCAAGCATCCTCCTCCAGATCAGAATAGGAAGGTGGTGGATACGGAGGCAGCGGCTGTGGAGTCGGGAACTGGAATGGCACCCCCGAAGTATTCGTCCTTGCAAACGCCTCAGCAAGCGCGGCATTGAATTGATTCTGCGTGTCGAACATATGGGTTTGCCGCGCTGCCAACCTATCAGCCAGTCGGCGATGCTCATCCAGTTGCTGCTGCAGAGCTTAAGTCTGGGAGTGTGTCATTTTTGGCTCTCCCTCTGCAGCCTCCTCAGTCAGCTCCTCCCTAGCCATGGTCGTTACTCTCTGTGCCTCTGCGGCAGATGGGAAAAGGAAACCGAGTCCACGGGGATGTGGTGGTGCTACCAGCCATTTGTCGAACCAGGCAATCATCCTCGTATCAAGCAGCTGGAGAGGTTGCTGAGTTAGCTCCTTGTCCGTCCACCTGACACCGGCATGGCGGTACAGTCCCGTGATCAAAGATGGATGTGGCAATTCGCTTAAGAATAATCCTCTCAGACATCGACGGATTGAGAAACTGATGATTAGGCTTATATCGATGTCGTAGTCCTTGAGGATAGCATACAAGAGAGAATTTTTCTCCTTGGTGATCTTACTTGTATGCGTCGAGGGTAGACGTTTAGTACACAAGAAGGAATACCAGACTTTTCCATAATGGTTTAGGCTGGAGCTCATGATCAGTATTCCCCCTTTCTTGCCCCTGAACCACGCAATGCCCGATTTACAAATCTCTGCTAGGATCTCATCGTAGCCAGGCCCCCTGTCTATTAATTCCTGGTACTGACACATATTCGGCAGTTGCAAGTTATAATAACCACTGATAGCATCTGGGCTAAAGTCCACCAATTTGCCCCAGACAAATGCCTGGAATGGAGATATGTCCTCGGCGTTCGCATAGAACTCTTTCACGACCGCCACCACGACCGTGTCGGGCTAGTCAGTTAACGTTTCCCATCCTTGCTCTTCAATCTGGAGGGCCATATCCCCGTCAATCGCCTCGGGCCTTAGTCCAAGCTCGGGGGTGAGCTTCTTTGATGCCAAGTAGTCGAAATAATCGGCGGCGGTCTCACTTCTGAATTTTGTCCAATCAAAGGGTCTAGCTAGTGCGGAAGTGGATTCACCCTTTTGTCGCTTCGGAGCTCGTGGAGGCATGTTGCTTGAGTGCTCAAAATCCACCCCTTTGTTGAAGAATTTTGGTTGAGGTGTTCTATCGAACTGTTGGTGTGCAAGGGTAATAGTGGTTGGTGTTGATGATGTTTAGCTCTTCAGTTTCCCCAAATTTTGTCTTTCAATCAATCAAATCAACCAATATATGTATAGACCAAATTACCACAGAAATTCAGAAGCCCAAAACCGATACTCAATTGAAACCCCCAAACTTCGACCCTAAGATAAAAATTTGTAATGGATACCTGAATTTGTTGGTGGGTGATGAGGATTTGATGGAGATTTGTTGATTTGCCAAGGTGTAAGATCCGATTATGATGAATTCTTCCGTAATAGGTGCTTTTGAATTGAAGAATAAAGGTTTTGGTAATGTTTCTCGGCAGCCAAAAGTGTGGGTGTGTGTTTAGAATGGCCTGAGCCCTTTGTCGAAAAAGGTTTTAAAAAAAATTCTGTTGACAGCCTGCCGGGGCGGGTAGGAATGGCCTTGAAGGCCTGCCGGGGGGGGGTATACAGAGGCTCTGGATGAGGGGCCCCGCGGGGGCAGCTATTTTTCACCTTGAAGGCCCGCCGGGGCGGGGGGTATGCAGGGAATCCCATATGGCAAGCCCGTCGGGGCGGGTAATTTTCCTTTGAAATGCCCGCGGGGGCGAGGGGTATACAGGGCTTCATAGATTGAAATTTTCTTCATTTATTCTGCTGAATTGCTTGAATAGCCTTCCCTTGTGCCCTTAATGATTTCCTCTTGCATTTATCGTGCCCTTGGCATATCCCTGGACGAACAACCGGAGAATTGTTAGAACATGCATTCTTTAGACTTGATTTATACGAAATTACGACTAACTATACTAATATATAACACAAATACAAGTGAAGGATGGGTTGCCTCCCATCAAGCGCCTGATTTTCAGTCTTTCAGCCTGACTGAAAGTAGTATGTATGCAAGTCAATCGTGTATGATGATAAATCATCTACTTTGGAAACGATCTTATTTATTTATTAATAAAAGTATTAACTTATTAAAGGCACTTAATTATCTACATGATGCTGTTTTTATAATATGTAAATAACCCATAGTTTTAAGCAATGCTTTTAGAATCATGATGATGATCATGCTAATGAGATCTAAATTCTTAGAAAGCTTAAAACTAAAATAGTTCCCAATCAAGGGATTACTAAAAAGGGGATTAGTAAATCCGGATAGATTGGTACATATGTTGATTGCTCATTGGATAAGGATGATTGATCTCATGATCATTTGTGTGGAGACACTAAAGCAAGTATGTAAATGCTTATTAGAGAATAAGTTTACTGAACGTGACTCGCTATGGAATACCTAATGGAGTTTTACTTGCCTGTCAATAGAAATTCCTAATGTGATAGTAGTACAAGTGATCCTTGGACTTGAGATCATCATAGTATCTTGTATGTAATGAATTATACTTTGACTTATTCCTTAAAAACCCTTAGGGTATATCAAAGGGTATACTTAGGTATAATGAGTTACATATGGAGATAATGACTGATCAATAAAGAATTTACCACTTCTAGTAAAAGAAGAGATATGTCCTATGTGATTCGTTAAATGACAACCCAGTAGTCATTGGCCAAGGCAGAATGAAATTAAAAAGAAGTTTCTAATTTGCATTATTTGGAGTTGTGCATTTTCTAATCGAAATACATATAATTAAATAAAATAAGACTTGACAGTAAATTCATGTCTTATATTTAATTGGGACATTGTATGGTGAAAGGATTGAATTGTACGGTAACTATTTACTCACAGGTTCTTTTATGATTAATGTTGAAATCTATATTATCTGAAAAGTCGTTGATCGCTAAGGAGGATTATCCCTATTGTAGAATAAATATTATTTATTTAAATAGATTATTAGTTTAATTTATTTATTTAAATAAGATTAGAATTGTTCTAATTAATTTATTCACAATCGGTTTAATATGGAGAACCTAAAGGGTCACACCATAAAAGAAAGAATAATTATTTAAGAAGGTAATAATATAATCGTAATAATGTATTAAGTGTAATTAATTTAATCTATGGTGATAGAATAAATTAAATAGCTTAATATTTATTATTTAATATTTTAAAATTATTAAATATAAATTAATAAGATGAGTCTTATTAATATTATTATAATTATTATTATTTTAATTTTTAAAGGAGTTTAGGAATTAATTTAATATTAGTACTCTCATTTATTTCTAATAAGATTAGGAGGCAAATTAATTAAATGAATTTAATTAATTATTCTCAATGTGGTGGAAAGCCTAAATTAATTAAAGAATTTTAATTAATTAAATGAAACCTCATGTCTAATAAGATTAGAAGGGTTGACCAATATCTAATAAGAGGAGTCTTATAATAGAAATCAGTTGATGCAATTCCAATTGTTGGAGTACTACTTTTCTATAGAGGATAGAAAACTAGGGTTTAGCCAACCACCCTCATTCTTGAATAATTCCTTTTCCTTGGTGGATCTCCTCTAGAGGCCAAATACTTGGGTGATTAACGTTGATCAAAGGAAGGAATCTAACCCGAAAATTCAAGAAGATCACGAAGAACAAAGGAGTTGAACTCGTCCCTGTGGAAGCTTCGTTCTACAAGGGTATGATTCTATAACTTCTTATTTATCGTTTTAAATTAATAATATGCATAAAGGATGATTCGGGTAGTGATTTTATAAAAAAATTTAAACTCTGATATAACATGCTTCCGCTAATTTTTGCAATTTGATTGCGTCCACGATTTTGTATAAATCCAACAATGACATCAGAGCCAAATATTATACAATTATTAATTATTTTAATTCTATATATATATATATGAATATGTATTTAAAATAATTTATTGGGCATAATTAGTTGTATAAAATTATTTTTTTATGGAAAAAAAACGAAAACGGAAAAAAAAATTCATTCGTTCGCTGTCCGTAATATTAAAAAAAAGGATATCAATCACGTTATGGACTTCCTTTTTGTGAATCACGGATAGCTTAGTATGGTTATATATTATATTTACAAGGATGCCAGGCTGCCACGAATTCTTTTAAAAAAGAATCAGACTATATATATATATATATATATATATATATATATAAATAAGTTACTACTGGATGAATCATATTGCTTAAAGCCTGCAGGATATTTATAGTAACCTTATGATTATATATATATATATATATATATATATATATATATAAAAAACCACAAGCACTTCGGTTATAACATATATATATATATATATATATATATATATAATATTTTTAATAATTTTATAATTAAAATAAAGAGCTTATTTTAATCTTGAAATTAGATTTCATACTGTTAACGCCAAGATTCGTCCACGCGCTCCAATCACTAAGCGCGTCCAATCCTGCACAAAAACGGGTAAACACCAAAGCTTGACGGCTTGGGCCGCCGGGGGATAGCTCCGGTGTAAGAGTAAGTACAGGCTGACAAGGTTTAACAATGGAGGGATAAATTACTCTATTGCTGGAATAATAAAGTGTTGTGTACCTTATGAGGGTCGAGCCATATATTTATAGGTTCTCACATCCCTGCTTGAATCCACTTCCTCCTAGGATTAGGGTTCCCCCGTGTATCCTTTTCATAATAGGATAATACCAAATCTCCCAAGATATAGGAAGTCCAATCAATGCATGATTCTTCATTTCATAAATAGAATCTCCATATAATTAGGAGTGTCCTTCGACATGGACCAACCGGACCCCCCATGGCCCAACCATAACCTTAACCGAGGTCCAACCCACTCCGGATCTTGAGTCTTCAAATATTCGGGCCCCAACATTGCCCCCCAGTCTTTCATAAAATGGAACATTTGATGGAAGAGTATATAGCCCTACCATGCAAGCTGCCCACCCCACCGGCTAAAATTTGATACTCTTTGTAACCCAAGGACTGATACTTTATGACCCAGCCCAGCCCACGAGACCAATTTAACCAACACCGGCCTACCTTACACGGCCCAACATTCTTTAATCTGTCCACGCAAGGAACCGGTGCACTCAAACAGCCCCCCTATATCCAACCCTTCACCTCCTCACGTGCCTCATCATTTCCCCCCATTAATGCGCCGTCTTTCGGGATTCGGGACCAGCTGCCAAAAAGACATAATAAAACTCACCCAACACCCTTCCGTTCATACCTTTTAATATATTTGTTTTTTAAAATTTCCCTTTTCTCCTCCAACTCCTCTTCTCCGGCCAATAGTACCCTACACTCCCTAAGTTATTTAGATATACAGCAATGGCATCCTCCAGCAACCCTTCCGGTCCCCTCTCCGGCACTACTGACCCCATCCCTGCCGTTCCTGTGTCATCCATCTCAGGACCTACTACCATTACCCCCGCAACTCCCCTTACCTCTCCTCCGGCCACTTTCACCAATGCAACCATCATGACTACCACCATCAAAAATATTCCCCCACCAGAAACACCAACGAAAAGTGACCATGAAAAAGCCCAACGCGAATACTCTGACGTATCCCAGTTCCCCCAAATTAACACTATATCCCGACTGACAAGCGAGGCAATGGACGTCATTCGCACCAACTATCAGATCCCCGCTTATCACGAACTGAAAGCGCCCAATGCCAGTGATCGGATGTACCACACCACAGATGGCTGGACCGCCGTCCCTCTGACCCTGATGGAGAAGGGGATCCGTTTTCCCCTTCACCCGTTCATTCCGACCCTCCTTGGCTTCATAGGCGTCGGCTTCAGCCAGCTAGTCCCGAACTCATATATCCACATAGCCGCCTTTATCGCCTTTTGTCACGAGGCCGAAGTGCAACCCTCGGTTGATTTTTTCTTCAATCTGTTCAGCCTAGCAGGGACCCTCACTCCTGGCCTCAAGGTCCTCAGCAAAATAGCCAACAAGCCAAACACCCCCTCAAAGAGGTTCCGAAGACCACTGATGAACGCCCCTTCCAGTAACAAAAATTGGTATAAGGACTGGTTCTTCGTCCGAGGACCAGAAACACTTCGGCTGCCGAACTGGGCTTCCCACAAACGAGCCAACGTTCCCCTTGGAGACATGCAACCGGAACGCTTCCGCGAGATCACAAAACTGGTCAAAAAGCTACCCCTGAACGAGTGGAGCTTCACCCTTCTGACCAAGCAGGCCTGGCTTTTTAACCATAAGCGTAAGCCTAAGGACCACTTTAATTTTCCGCGTCGTATTCACACATATCTTTGATTATCATCTCTACCCTCCTTTTTGTTATGCAGTATCCCTCATCCGACCAACCTCCATTGAAGTGCGTGATATGGAGGAGTACATGGCGGGAACACAGCCTACCGAAGCCACTATCACAGCTGAAGTGGCCGAACAGCTTACCGGACCTAACGCCGAGGTCCCAACCACGGTCACAAGCGTCGACGAGCCAGCCGAAGAAGACATCCCAGAAGTCTCTCTAAGGGTCAGACAAAAAAGAAGAGCCTCAAAAAGGCCTCAGAGCAGCCTCAACCAATCCTTACCTGCTCCTCGGAATTTGATCGATCTTCCGGCAAATGAGCGAGCACAAATCCTCCGAGCGAAGAAGAGACGAACCAAGATCAAATCCTTGACTGCCGAGGAACTACATGTTCCTTCCCTCAAAGTGCCGACCCCACCTGCCGAGGCCAACACTACTCAGAAGCGCAAAACAATCGAGGATTCATCCTCAGAGCCAGTAACCAAAAGACCTCATATGGAAGGGCCTTCCTCCACACATCCAACTCCACCCAATCCATCCGAAGGGGGCCCCACCACCAGATCATTTTATTCTGAAGACGCCCGTGGCTATCCTATTGACGCTCTCAACCATTTCAACCTCCAAGCCGACGACCCCCATTATACGGGCATGTCCTTCGATGCCCTCGTACTAAACGGCCTGGTGCAACAATGCAAGGTGACAATCTCTCCATTCTGTATTTTGATAATGTCTTTCATCGCTTGTACTTTTTCTTTAACCACTACAGAACTCCCCAGGCCAATGCGACATGGAGCCGGGTGCTCAAAAGATGGGAGGAACGAGATGCCGAAGGGACCCAGCTCGGCCAAGAGATAGAGAACCTTCGTTCTGCCCTCTCAGCAGAAGAGATTGCGCGAGCTGAAGCCATCTTTCTCAACGAACAGCTTCAGAACGAACTGTCTAGCCTACGCAACGAAAACATCAGCCTGAGAGAACACGCAGATCGTATGAACGGAGAAAATCAACTCCTCCGAGAAACAGCCGACGCAGATAAAGCCAAAATCTACCAACAAAAGCAGGACAACACCGAGCTCCAACAGCAGATATTTGTCTTGACCAAACAAGAAGAAGACGCCCGGCGGTCAAACACAATTTTGGAAAAGCAGTTAACAGAACTTATAGCCGCAACCGAGCCACCCTTTACCGAAGAGTCCAAACTTCGGGCTATTAACGAGTATAAGGAATCGGCAGAATTGAACGAGAAAATTATGCAGATGTACACCGAGGGTTATGAGGCCTGCCGTTCCCATGGTAAGGCCAAGATGGCCGAGCGTTGCCTTAACCCGGCCCTGCTTGATTCTTCGGACTCCGAAAAAGATGCCAACGATGATCCCTCAGACTCGGAATAGGGCTCTTTGTAAATATTTTCTTTTCCTGTAAACAAATTCGTTTTAATGAAAATATTCATCCTTTTGTCTTTACTCCTGAAAACTACATTTATATTCATCATGAAATAATCGTAAGTAATGAAAAGTTTGCTTTGCCCCCCGAGGCTAAATTATTCCAACCATAGGCCTCTGAAGTCCTTCTCTCCGAGAGCCGAAGGAACATCATGAAAAATATTCACACCGCTCCGAAGAGGCGCTGGAACCCAACCTTTAGACACTCCGATGTACCCTCCCTCCGAGAGCCGAGGGTATATCAGGAAAAGTTGCCTCTATCGCGAAGCCCACCAAAGCCCCACTGATGACCTTCTCTCCGAGAGCCGAAGGCATATCAGGAATGTTCCAAGACGCTCCGAAGAGGCGCTGGAACCCAACCTTTAGACACTCCGATGTACCCTCTCTCCGAGAGCCGAGGGTACACCAGGAAAAGTTGCCTCTATCGCGAAGCCCACCAAAGCCCCACTGATGACCTTTTCTCCGAGAGCCGAAGGCACATCAGGAATAAACCTTCACTTCGCTACAGAGAGACGAAGGAATTCTGCCGCGGATCCTCCAATGACCTTCTCTCCGAGAGCCGAAGGTACACTGGGAAAAGTAAAAGCTCCGCTCATATGAGACGAAGGGTCTTCCCCCATAGCACCAAAGTCCGAACCGCTGACCGGTTAAGCAGGTTTTGGTCCGATGATAGACAAACATGAACACAGAATAAAGTTCAAACGGAGAAAAAATGTTTCTTTTATTGATGAATCCTTGGCACTATTACAGACGCTTGACTCTGAACTCGGGATAACCGAATACCCTATGATACGGAGGATTCTTCTTACTGAAAATATTTCCTAAGTCTGCCGGCATGCCAGGTATTCTGGACATCGGTGCCATCCAATGCCCGGAGGCGGTAAGTGCCAGGCTTTGGTACTCCTGTGATCTCATAAGGCCCTTCCCAACTTGGCATTAGTTTTCCTTGATTTTTGGGCATGGAGGCCTCTACTTCCCGCAGAACAAAATCTCCGACTTCGAACCTTCTCAATTTTACTCCCCTGTTATAGTGTCTGGCCACCCTGCGTTGGTAAGCGGTGAGTTTCACCAAGGCAGCCTCTCTTACTTCATCAAGTAGATCCAGATTGGCCCGAAGTCCGTCTTCGTTATATATCTCTTTGTACTGGCTAACCCGAAGGGAAGTGGAACCGATCTCTACCGGCACTAAAGCATCTGTCCCATAGGCGAGCCTGAAGGGGGACTCACCAGTGGTGGATCGAGGTGTGGTTCGATAGGCCCACAAAACACTGAGCAGTTCTTCCGGCCATCTTCCCTTCGCTTCGTCGAGTCTTCGTTTGATTCCATTCAGTAGAGTTCTGTTAGTGACCTCGACCTGCCCGTTAGACTGAGGATGTGCCACTGAGGTCTTTCTGTGCTGTATACCGAGGTCGGCCAAGAATGACTCGAATTTAGACCCCACGAACTGTCGGCCGTTGTCTGAAACTACCGCCATAGGTATGCCGAACCGAAACACAACACATTCCTTTAGGAATTTCAGGCACTCTTGTTCCGTGATCAACTTGAGTGGTTTGGCCTCTACCCATTTTGTCATATAGTCAATTGCCACAATGACAAAGCTCACTTGCCCCTTTGCTTTAGGTAATGGCCCTAGTATATCAACCCCCCAAACGGCGAAAGGAATGGGTGATAATACCGAGTACAATTCTTCTGGCGGTTGATGTGTGATAGGGCTATTCAACTGGCACTTCAGGCACTTCTTTACGTACTCAGAAGCTTCCTTGAAAATGGTGGGCCAATAATATCCTTGCCGAAGTACTTTGTAGGCTAAGGACTTGGCTGCCATATGATCCCCACATATCCCCTCATGAACCTCCCGGAGGGCATATTCTGCTTCGGAGGGCATTAGGCACTTTAGCAATGGGGATGAATAGGCCCTTCGATACAAATCTCCATCTATCAACACAAAATTTGCACTTCTGTGTTTGATCTTTTTGGCCAACAACCGATCCGAGGGCAGTACACCATCTGCGAGATAGTCCAGGTATGGAGCTATCCAGCTGGTTGAACGCTCTATACACATCACCTCAGTATGCTGAACACTTGGTTTATTCAGTGTTTCCAGGTAGACCGAACCGCTGAAGGTACTGGCTTCGGTTGTGGCCAATCTGGCTAATGCATCTGCTATGGTATTGTCTGCCCGATCTACCCCCTGAAAATCAAAGAACTCGAGCCTCTGCAACCAATCCTTGGTTTCCGCCAAATATTTCACCATTCTGGATCCCCGGGCCTCATACTCCCCAGATACCTGTTTAACGATCAATTGAGAATCACTAAAGATAACCAGTCTATGCACTTCCAGGCTCTTTGCAAGCCGAAGCCCCGCCAGAACTGCTTCATATTCAGCCTCATTGTTCGTTGCTTTGAATCCGAATCTGATCGCCTGTTGAATTTTGAACCCTTCGGGGCTCGTCAAGATGACCCCGGCTCCACTAATATCCGAAGTCGTTGATCCGTCCGTATACAAGGTCCAAGTATTCTGCCCTGGCAGAATAGCGGCCACCGTTTTTTCAACCCTCTCAGCTTTCTTCGAGCTACCGTCTTCTTCCGAGAAGGAGCATTCCACCACGAAATCTGCTAAGGCTTGTCCCTTGATTGCTGTCCGAGGGTGGTATTCTAGCATGAATTGGGACAATTCCATAGTCCAAGCTGCAAGTCTCCCAGAGACCTCTGGTCGTCCCAAAACTTTCTTCAACGGCTGATCTGTATAGATTACTATCAACCGTCCCTGGAAATACTGTCGGAGCTTCCTGCTTGCTATTACTAAGGCATAGGCGAATTTTTCCAGGTTCGGATACCTTGTTTCTGCATCCCTGAGGGAGTGGTTTATGTAATAAACCGGGTGCTGCTTACCCCCAATCTCCCGCACCAGTACAGCCCCTACTGCCAAAGAACTTGCCGCCAAATACAAGTATAAGGGCTCTGTAGGAGCAGGTTTCACCAGCAAAGGTGCCGAAGATAAATATCTTTTTATCTCTTGAAATGCATCTTCACATTCTGTTGTCCACTGAAAACTCTTTGCGTTCTTCGGCCCCTTCAGCGTATCAAAAAACGGCAGACATCTCTCTGCTGATTTGGACATGAATCGCCTCATAGCTGCTATCCTCCCGGTTAGACGCTGAACGTCTTTAAATGATTGTGGGGACTTCATATCCAGGATGGCCTTGATTTTTTCGGGATTGGCTTCTATCCCCCTTTGACTGATCATGTAACCCAAGAATTTTCCGGCTCCCAGCCCAAAAGTACACTTTGTAGGGTTCAATCTGAGGTTATAATGCCGAACTGTCTGGAAGCAATTCTCCAAGTCATCCAAATGCCCTCGGACTGACATACTTTTCACGATCATGTCATCTACGTATACTTCCATAGTTTTTCCCAGCTGGCTCCGGAAGACATAGTTCATCATTCTTTGGTAAGTGGCCCCGGCGTTTAATAAACCAAATGTCATCTTCTTATAAGCATATACCGATCGATGGGTTATAAAGGCCGTCTTCGGTATATCTTCCTTGCACATTGAGATCTGGTGATAGCCTGAGAATGCGTCCATGAAACTAAGCAGTGCATACCCCGAAGTGGCATCGATTAGCTGGTCGATATGTGGCAGAGGATAGAAGTCTTTCGGGCATGCTTTGTTTAGATCAGTATAGTCGATGCAAACCCGCCATTTGCCATTCTGCTTCTGAACTAAGACTACGTTCGCCATCCACTCCGGGTAGTCTATTTCAAATATGAAATTTGCCGCTAATAGTTTTGCTATTTCCTCATCAATTATCCTCTGTCTTTCGGGGGCGAAGATTCTTCTCTTTTGTCGAACTGGTTTCTTTGCTGGGTCTACATGGAGTTTGTGTTCGGCCACTTTTAAATCCACCCCCGGCATGTCGCTGGGGGCCCACGCGAAGATGTCAGCATAGCCCTGCAATAGCTCTATCAGATGGGTCCGAAACGACGCTGGCAGCCCCCTCCCGATTTTTACTATTTTGTCTGGCTTTCCTGGTACCAACTCTACGTCCTCGGTCTCTCCGGCCGGGGTAACTAATGGCTCCTGACTACTTTCGGTAAAGGGCTCGATCTCTATTGCCATAGTTTGCTTCTGCTTGCTGACCCCCACGCCCGAGGTGATCAGGGAATTTCGGTAACACCTCTTCGCCAGATCGAGGTCCCCTGCTACTTCTCCAATCCCATGCGGGGTAGGGAACTTTATTTTGTAATGGGGTATGGAAGTTACCGCCTGGAGGGCCGTCAATGTGGGTCTCCCAAGGATAGCGTTGTATGCCGAGTCAACATGTACCACATAGAATCAGCATCTGATTTTCGCCTGTCGAGGAGCTGTGCCGAAGATAACCGGCAACTCAATGGTCCCTGCCACTTTGACTGGTTCGTTGCTGAAGCCGTAGAGGGGAGATTCTTGCCCGATCTCCATCTTTCTTCCATCCAAACT
The DNA here is from genome assembly GCA_020205555.1 of Panax stipuleanatus. Taxonomy (NCBI): domain Eukaryota; kingdom Viridiplantae; phylum Streptophyta; class Magnoliopsida; order Apiales; family Araliaceae; genus Panax; species Panax stipuleanatus. The sequence goes on from CM035122.1 coordinate 50,893,004, forward strand.
CATCCTCTGGTAGGCATGAGCGTACAAAATATCTACTGATGATCCGTTGTCTATCATCATTCTTTTCATATCCACTGACCCTACTTGTTCCGTGATCACCAATGCTCCTTCATGCGGTTCGATCGGCTCGGTAGGGAAGTCCTCGTCCGTGAAGGATATGACCGAACCTGGGAAAGGCTTCTCCAGTCTCGCGGGTTGGTCTGCCACAGACATCACCGCATCTAGATAATTGCGTCGCTTTTGCCCCGAAAGTTTCCCCATCATGCCTCCCGTTATGACATCGACCACATGGCGAGCCCCCTGTGTTGGGTTCGGCTGGGGCTGCTGATCGGCCTGAGTTGGGGTAGTTATCTTCTGAGTCTGTTCTTCTCTTCCCGAAACGAATCGTATCAGGCCGCCGTGCTGTACGTTTGTTTCAATCAAATCTTTTAACGCCAAACAATCTTCGGTATAATGTCCCATGCACTCGTGGTAATCACAGTACCTGCCGGAATACTCTTTCTTAGGCTTGTAGCCGTCATCTGGCTTCTGGTAACCTGGCTGTTTCTTTAAGTGCTCCAGGATGTCGGGTCGAGGGGTGTTAAGTAGAGTGTAGACCCTTCCTTCTTGATCTCTTAGCAGAGGGGGCCGGGTTCCCCTCGACCCTTTGTTGTTGTCGTACCGCTTTGGGTAGCCTCCCGATCTATCGCCTCCATATCGCCTTGAATTTCCCTCGGGTTTGCTCTTCTCCTTCTCTTTGGATCTCTCCGTAGAGCCTCGTTTCAGACTTTCCATGGCTTCTTCCATAGTTATGAAGCTTTCTGCTTTTTCAAAGGCTTCGGCTAAACTCCTCGGATGGTTGAACATCAGTTTTTTCATTAATTTTTCGGACCTAACCAGGTCCAAACCATTCTGGAAGAGTCCTACAGCCTGTAGATCATTAAGTTCGGTTACCTGCCCGACCGCTTCCCTGAATCTCTTCACGTACTGAGAGAGCGTCTCGCTAGAATGTTGTCTGACTTGGGCCAACGACCCAGTAGGCTTCCCTCTCTTTCTATTACTCCCAAATCGGGCGTGGAATTTATCACATAGTTCTTCCCATGACGAGACTGAGTTTGGGGCCAGTGTGTTCATCCATTGTCGGGCATCTCGCCTTAGAGAGGTGATGAAGGTGTTATATTTTGCCGCATCGGTGTAGTCGTAATAATCTAACAGCCTGTCATATGTCTGGCTATGCTCATAGGGGTCGCCCGTCCCGTCATAACTTTCGATGTATGGCAGTCTTTTATTGAGGTCACCCTTTTCCCGAAGGATTTCTTCGGAGAATGGGGAGGCTTTCTTCCCCGAAGTTACCTTTTCCTGCTGGCTTGCGATCAACTGTTTCTGCATGTCCTCTAGCTTCCTTGTCAACACCTCTACGGCTGCCAGAGCTGGGTCCGAACTCTTCTTCGGGGACAACTTTTCTCTCAGGTCTCTCCGGTTCTGAGGGCTTCTGCAGTCTCTGTCTTGATCATGCCGAGGGCTGCCTTGGAGACCATCTTTCGGATGGTGCATTGATGCTTGGGCCTCCTGATGAGATCGCTTCCCACGGGGACTGTCGTGTCTTCGGTCCTGGCGATGACCTTCTTGATAGCTTCGATCATCGTGCCGAGAACTGTTAGTGCAGTGTGTTCTCGAACGTCTCCTGGTTCGACGATCTCCGGATCTGCTTCTTTCCCGAGAGCGGCTCCGAAGCCTCTTTTCGGTGTCTTTGGTGTGGTTGTCATGCCCTTGGGATCCTCGGCGGGGAGACCTCCCTCTCCCCAAGTGTTTAGGGTGGCTGGAAGCCTCATCTTCGACTATATTCAGCACCTGTCTGGCGAGCTCTTCCTTTTGCACCCGGAGGACTTTTAGGGCCTGTTTTGTGTCCTCTATCTCTTTCATCTTTCTAGCTATGGCCGCTTCTCGATCTTCGAAGGGGTGGGTTCGAGGCTGGGCACCTTCCACCTGTATCCGATCTCTTTTTTCCTGGTTGGTGGTGCGGAACAGTCTTCGTTGGGCAGCGGGGTGGCCCCCTACTTGGGAGCCAACCGAATTGTTCTGAGGGCCAAGTCGTGAGTGCATGCTAGATGGCCCCAACCTATCTTTCACCGAGCCTCTTTGTGCTGATGCTGCCGCCGATGGCTGTCTTTTACCAGAAACTTCTTTGCTATTCACCATGTTTTATGGTTAACCGTTGGTTGTGATTGAAACCCCTCCTTCTAGCGCCAATGTTAACGCCAAGATTCGTCCACGCGCTCCAATCACTAAGCGCGTCCAATCCTGCACAAAAACGGGTAAACACCAAAGCTTGACGGCTTGGGCCGCCGGGGGATAGCTCCAGTGTGAGAGTAAGTACAGGCTGACAAGGTTTAACAATGGAGGGATAAATTACTCTATTGCTGGAATAATAAAGTGTTGTGTACCTTATGAGGGTCGAGCCATATATTTATAGGTTCTCACATCCCTGCTTGAATCCACTTCCTCCTAGGATTAGGGTTCCCCCGTGTATCCTTTTCATAATAGGATAATACCAAATCTCCCAAGATATAGGAAGTCCAATCAATGCATGATTCTTCCTTTCATAAATAGAATCTCCATATAATTAGGAGTGTCCTTCGACATGGACCAACCGGACCCCCCATGGCCCAACCATAACCTTAACCGAGGTCCAACCCACTCCGGATCTTGAGTCTTCAAATATTCGGGCCCCAACACATACAATTTAAAATTGTCCATTAAATGATATTCATATATATATGGAATGTTTTAATTCATGAGATGAATATTTATTTATTGATGCATATGTTGATATGTATGATAATAAATGAGATTGATTATAGGACTATTGACCAATGTGATTGAATTTTATTTTAGTTGAATGCTTGAATAATGAATTTTATTAAATGGGGTTTGCGTACCTCGTCCTCTCTAATTTTTTCTTGATGTAAAATTCTATTTTTCTCCTATGTACTTGCCCTTGACTGCTGATTAAGGTTTTTATTTAAATTAAATAGTTTATCTAATAAAGATAGTTAGAATTATCTTGAAAAAATTGGAGACCAAGGAGCAAGGAGCGCGTGAAGACCCGTTTGTAATGGAGCCCGCGTTTAAATGTAATAGTTACGTTTAAATTTAAATTCTTGCACTCCTAGGTTTGACCTTTTGGTTCACTTGGTGGCTCTAGTGAACCAAACTAGAATAAAAGTCCATAATCAATCCGGGTAGAATATAGTATTCTGTATGTGCATGCTAAGTATTATATGTATTATATTTTATGCAAACATGCTTCGCATGTTTAATCAAATGACGCGTATTTTATATATATGCATGCGCGTTAAACAAGATGAGACAAATAATAACAAACCCCTCAAAAAAATCATATTAAGTCTAAAGAGTTTAATGATATTTAGAATATCGAACGTCGCTTTCTAGCATGATAAATTAATAGGGTATTAAATATTTAATACGAGTTTGTTGTGATATCCACAAGGCAAGTATTGCGTATTTAAGATATTAATTTAATCACATTTGATGCTTATCAAGAAAATTAAATAATATTATTTTGTTGTGCTATCCACAAGGACAATAATTTTCTTTTATGAATTTATAGAAGTGCTAGGTTGGACTTAAATTAAATTATTTTAGTTCGGATGTGCACACACTTGACCATTATGATTTAATAGGCAAAATAAAAAAGAGTTACATGTTGATGTAATTGACAAAGAGTTGTCTACCTTTTTTTTATATATCGTTTGTTGTGCTATCCACAAGGCTATATACATTTGAAATGGGATCCTTATTCTCACTAGCGAATCTTTAATTAGATGTTGCCGAACTATATCAGTAAGGGTAATATAGTTTGAAGAATATAATGAGAGATACTAATTTAAAATAAGACCTAATTTATTTTGGTATATATAAAATTAATTAAATGAATGTTTGCTAAAATATTATCTTTTCACATACAGAAATTTAAAAATGTCGAAATCACTAATTTTATTGCGTAGCATACTTAATGCTAATAAACTAAACGGGCCGAATTACACGGACTGGTTAAGGAATCTGAGAATAGTTCTTACTGCTGAAAAGATTTCTTATGTCCTAAATTCACCTGTCCTTGGAACTGTTCCAGAAACAGCATTTGAGAAAGAGATTGTCACTATTGTAAAGTGGCAAGATGATGCATATGTGGCTCAATGCATCATGCTCGCATCCATGAATAACGAGCTTCAGCGTCAGCATGAAAACATGGATGCTCCTATTATGTTGTTTCACCTCAAGGAGTTGTATGGTGAACAAAGTAGGACTGAAAGATATGAGATATCTAAGGAGCTCTTTCGATCTTGGATGTCCAAGGGCACAACCATTGAGACTCATGTCCTAAGGGTGATCAATCTGACTGAACGCCTTGGACAGCTTGAGTTCATCATGGATGGAGAGTTGAGTCAAGACTTGATCTTGCAGTCACTACCTGAGACCTTCTCGCAGTTCGTTGTTAATTTCCACATGAATAAGTTAGATGTCAACTTGCCTGAATTACTTAACATGTTGAAAACTGCAGATGGTCACTTCCCATCCAAGAAGAACCATGTCTTAATGGTGGATATCTTCTAAGAAAAGGAAGAGGCCCAAGGTATCTTCTAAAAAGAAGAAATTTAAGAAGGCTAAGGGCAAGGTAAACATGAAGGAACAAAAGAAACCTGATCCGGCTAGCAAAGGAATGTGCTTCCATTGCAACGAGTCGGGACATTGGAAGAGAAACTGCAAGAAGTTTCTAGTAGAGAAGAAACTTGGAGAAGCTTCGACTTCCAATCAAGGTTTGTTCATTATTAAAATTAATTTTTTAGAAAGTCAAAATTCTACTTGGGTATTGAATACCGGTTGTAGTTCTCACATATGTAATATTGTGCAGGGACTGGTCAAAAGTAGAAAGCTAAACAAGGATGAGATTGTCCTACATGTGGAAAATGGAGTAAAGGTTACTGCATTAGCTGTAGACACTTATTGTTTAACACTGCCTACGGGCTAGTCCATTAATTTAAATAACTGTTATTTTGTACCGAATATCATTAGAAACATTATTTCTATTTCCGTATTAGATATGGATGGATTTGACATTATAATAAAGAACAACAATTGTTCTATTTATAAAAGTAATATTTTATATGGTGTTGGCAATTTGCGAAATGGACTTTATATACTTGACTTGCATGAAAATACACTTCAAATAGAACAAACTATGAAAAGAAAAGGAGATGATGTTAATTATACCTATATTTGGCACTATAGACTCGGTCATATCAATGAAACAAGATTATCCAGGTTGCATAAGGATGGGCTCTTAGAGCTATCCGATTATGAATCATATCCAACTTGTGAATCTTGTCTCATGGGTAAAATGACTAAATCTCTTTTTAGTGAAAAAGAAGAAAAAGTTACAGAGTTGTTAGTGTTGGTTCACACAGACGTTTGTGGACATATGACAACAAATGCACGAGGAGGGTATTCTTATTTTACTGATGATCACTCAAGATTTGGATATGTTTATTTAATGAAATACAAATCTGAATCATTTAAAAAGTTCAAAGAGTTCAGAAGTGAAATCGAGAAAGAAACTGGCAAAAGTATTAAGATTCTTCGATCAGATCGAGGTGGTGAATACTTAAGCGGTGAGTTTCTCGATTGTCTCAAAGAAAATGGTATAATCTCCCAATGGACTCCACCAGGTACACCACAGTTAAATGGAGTATCTGAAAGGATAAATCGAACATTGTTGGACATGGTTCGTTCCATGATGAGTTTTACCGTTCTTCCAGTGTCATTATAGGGTTATGTCCTAGAAACGGCTACATATCTACTAAATAAGGTCCTCTCAAAATCCATCCCCAAGACACCATATGAGATGTGAACAGGGAGGAAACCTGGTCTTAAGCATGTTATGATTTGGGGATGTCCAGCTTATGTGAAAAGTTTTGAAAATGATAAGCTTGGGACAAGATCTGATAAGTGCACGTTTGTTGGATATCCTAAAGAAAATTTGGGATACTATTTCTACAATCCTACTGAGCAAAAGGTGTTTGTTGCGAAACACATTGCCTTCTTGGAAAATGAGTTTATCCTTGAAGGGGCTAGTGGGAGAAAAAATAGATCTTGAAGAAATTCAAGAACCACAAAACACTACAGATCAATTGGATAAACCTGTCCAAGTAGAACACCTACTGTACAACACCCTATTCGTAAATCTAGAAGAGTACCGAAGATACCTGAAAGGTATAGATTCGTCATTGAGGATGACGATGAGGTACACGTCATGAATGATGATGATCTATTGAATTACAAACAGGCTATGAGTAATTAAGACTCAGAGAAATGGTAGATGACCATAAAATCTAAAATGGATCTTTAAAGTAATGCACAAGACCATTTGAATTTTACTTGCGATTGCAGCTTATTATTACTAGACCTGGTAAAATGGACGTGGAGACGCCCTTCCTCAAATATAAATTATTAGAGGAGAATGTATGTATGATACAGCTAGATGGATTTGTTTCAATAGTTGAAGCAATTCATGTATATGAGCTACAACAATCCTTTTATGGATTGAAGCAAGCTTCTCGTAGATGGGACATTCATTTTGATGAAACAATCAAAGAGTTTGATTTTATCAAAAACGAAGATGAACTATGTGTGTACAAGAAGGTTAGTGGGAGTGCTGTTTCATTCCTTGTATTATATGTTGATGATATATTACTGCCACAAAACAAGGGTTAATTTAAAGAAATTAACATGTCACATATTATCCCTATATTCCGACCGATCAATTAATCAACAAATAAGCTTAGGTAGGACACACTAGCAAAGGTTTTACTTGTCTCTCCCCTTCTAGTTCTATTCCTAGATCTCCGCCGGAGATTATATCCCGAAACTCTGATACTAACTGTGATGCCCCCAAAATAGGTTCAGTACTCAACTTATTCTGAGTCGCCAAATATATGGTACAAAATCCAAATACAATCTTTTATATTAAACGGTCGTGCAAAATACGACCACACAACTGTGAGTGTCAATACAGACATGTAAAAAATATAAACACTCAAACTAAGTCCTCATTACATTTATTATCACACTATTTTACAAAAAAAATAGTGCGGACTTCTACAGCTCTAACTCGGATCATCACTCCATTCTCCGACTAGTACCCGTGATATTCTCATTTCTTGAAGAGAACAATGAAAGAAAAGAATGAGCTCAACTAGCCAGTAAAGAATATTCTGACTAAGATAATGAAAAATAATTTATCGTTAGTCTTCAACAAATCAGATAAAATATTATAGACAACAAGTTTTAGATCAATAACTGCAGCGGAATTAACAATTCATTATAAGAGTTACGTAGAGAATGATGTCTACTATCTTCTATGATTTAAAAGTCCATCATCGATATTTTATCCCTGTAACATCAATCAATATATATCTCAAATTAAATATTCATCTTTACACTACGGGTCAAAAATATTCATTTGTATCACCAGTGGTCATGTTCATCTCAACACCTGTCCATCTTTGCACTACGCGCCAAAGATATTCATCAGGTAATCATTCATCTTTGCACTACAGGCCAAAGATATTCATCAAGTAATCATTCATCTTTGCACTACAAGCCAAAGATATTCATTTGTATCATCATTTAAGACTGAGATGATGAAAAATATTTTAAAGAACGAATCTAGTGAGATAAAGGACAAAGATTAGGGATTCGTAATTTAGTTTATTCAAGTTCAAGAATACTCCATAATAATCAATTGTGGAGCAAAATTAAAGAATGAAGATCAAAACATAAATACAATCAAAGATAATTTGGACAAAAAAAATTAATATAATTTTTTTTTTGTGAATAGTAACTCGTGAATAGTAACTCGCCATGAAAAGATAAAATTTTCATAAAAAGTTCAGACCAATATTCTAGTGAAATAATATTAGATGAAGCGCAAAACTCAAAGAAATTCTGATCATTTCAGGAATTATAGAAGCAATACTTACCGTGATAAGTTCAAATTTAAGAATATGAAATGAAATATTATCACTTTCATAATATGGAATATGAAAGAAAATAATATTCTTTATGAATATTAAAAGGAATAACATCATTTACAAGAAAAATAATATCATTTACCTCAGTATAATACTTAATCTGACTGGAATATCGGATATTATGATAAGAAAAACTTGCACTGTTATCAACACTCAAAGTATCTAAATACTCACAAAAAATACGCTCAATAGTATAGAGAAAGAAATTTTTGATTCTGGTGGGATTTTCATTTCTAACTAAGCACCCTATTTATAGGAAAATGCCAGAACACCAAAGTTGACTAATGAAATCACGGATGAATTTTCAAGTCTTACATTTTTGAAAATGTGCAGCACACCAACAAGGAATTCAAATTCCTCCACCAACCACATTTATATATATATATATATATATATATATATATATATATATATATATATATATATATATATATTAAGACATTATTAAAGAATTCCAATTCCATTTTTTTTCTCTTCCACCTCATTTTATTTTTATACCATAAAATTAATGTCATCATTTAAAATATAAAATTATATTATTATATTATCATATTATACTATTATAATATAATATTATAATAATATATTTGAATAAATATTTTATCAGAGAAGATAAAATGCCAAATTTCAACAATGTCTCATACTAAAAATTCTTCCCTTTATATCAAAATTGAATAAATATTTACTTATCATTTTATCAATAATTAATTATTATTCACAAATAATATTACAGAATCACAATAATGACAACCAGGTCGTTCCTAGGAAAGAGAGGGCTTTCCAATAAGAATTTCTTCTCATTGGCACGCAATTATATAACCTAACCCCTTTCTTCTACAGAACTTTCTAGACATTATCAATAACGTTATCTAATAATATTATTCAAATAATATGAATTATTAATTTGATAATGTAAAATATTGTGTAGTGGTCACTGTGACAATTATTGAATCAATAATATAAAATATCAACGTAGCAATTATTGATATAAAATATAAACGTAGCAATTATTGAACCAATAAAATATTATGAAATTGTAGCAATTATTGAATTAATAAAATAAAATATTGAACAGTAATTACTGTAACAATTATTGAGTGAGCTGACTTCTTACGTAAGAACCAATAATTCAAAATACTGTGCAATACCGTGTGCTACTGTGCAACAACGCGTATTACTGTATTTTTATCAACGGGTATTTCAACAGTTTAACGGTAACAGTTTTATCGTTTTTATAAAAACGTTACTTCTGTCGCTTTCTATATTCGACATTCATACCGTTGTGGGGTCCACCAATGACTGCACCGTCGTACGAATATTTTCTGACAAAAAGAATATTCCTCGACCAAACGAATATTTCCCGACACAACGTATATTTTATAACCACTTGCTTACTTTGTAAAATTTGCACATCTCACCCATAACTTATCACATTTATCAAATCAACACCTTACTATTTCAAAATAATATATAAAGAAAATTAAATCTTTATTCATAAAAGTTGGGGTCTTACAAAGTATGTAGTTGCTTATTGGAGAATAAGTTCACTGAACGTGACTCGCTATGAAATACCTAATGGAGTTTTACTTGCCTGTCAATAGAAATTCCTAATGTGATAGTAGTACAAGTGATCCTTGGACTTGAGATCATCATAGTATCTTGTATGTAATGAATTATACTTTGACTTATTCCTTAAAAACCCTTAGGGTATATCAAAGGGTATGCTTGGGTATAATGAGTTACATATGGAGATAATGAATGATCAATAAAGAATCTACCACTTCTAGTAAAAGAAGAGATATGTTTTATGTGATTCGTTAAATAACAACCTAGTAGTCCTTGGCCAAGGCAGAATGAAATTAGAAAGGAGTTTCTAATTTGCATTATTTGGAGTTGTACATTTTCTAATCGAAATACATATAATTAAATAAAATAAGACTTGACAGTAAATCCATGTCTTATATTTAATTGGGACATTGTATGGTGGAAGGATTGAATTGTACGGTAACTATTTACTCACAGGTTCTTTTATGATTAATGTTGAAATCTATATTATCTGAAAAGTCGTTGATCGCTAGGGAGGCTTATCCCTATTGTAGAATAAATATTATTTATTTAAATAGATTATTAGTTTAATTTATTTATTTAAATAAGATTAGAATTGTTCTAATTAATTTATTCACAACCGATTTAATATAGAGAACCTAAAGGGTCACACCATAAAAGGAAGAATAATTATTTAAGAATGTAATGACATTATCATAATAATGCATTAAGTGTAATTAATTTAATCTATGGTGATAGAATAAATTAAATAGCTTAATATTTATTATTTAATATTTTAGAAATATTAAATATAAATTAATAAGAGGAGTCTTATTAATATTATTAAAATTATTATTATTTTAATTTCTAAAGGAGTTTAGGAATTAATTTAATATTAGTGCTCTCATTTATTCCTAATAAAATTAGGAGGCAAATTAATTAAATGAATTTAATTAATTATTCCCAATGTGGTGGAAAGCCCAAATTAATTAAAGAATTTTAATTAATTAAATGAAATCCCTGTCTAATAAGATTAGAAGGGTTGACCAATATCTATATAAGAGGAGTCTTATAATAGATATTAGTTGAATCAATTCCAATTATTAGAGAGTACTCCTTTTCTATAGAGGATAGAAAACTAGGATTTAGTCAACCACCCTCCTTCTTGAATAATTCCTTTTCCTTGGTGGATCACCTCTAGAAGCCAAACACTTGGGGTGGCTAACGTTGATCAAAAGAAGGAATCTAATCCGAAAATTCAAGGAGATCACGAAGACCAAGAAGTTGAACTCGTACCTGTGGAAGCTTCGTTCTACAAGAGTATGACTCCATAACTTCTTATTTATCATTTTAAATTAATAATATGCATAAAGGATGATCCGGGTAATGGTTTTGTAAAAAAATTTAAACTCTGATATACCATGCTTCTGCTAATTTTTGCAATTTGATTGCTCCCATGATTTCGTACAAACCCAACACTGGCTACTCCTTGTTTCACTTTGGCTCGGCCAGGTCGACCGCGGTTGCTTGGCGATCTATGCCTCCGCCCCAATAGTGCTTAAGGTGTTGGCCATTCATTTTAAATTGTTTTGTCAGATCCTATCCACAAAGCTCAACGGCGCCATGCGAAAATATAGTCTTTATAGTAAATGGCCCCGACCACCTGGATTTCAGTTTTTTAGGAAAAAGTTTCAACCGTGAGTTAAATAGTAATACCGATTGCCCCTGTTCGAACTTCTTATCCAGTATCTTCTGATCGTTCCACTTCTTGACCTTTTCTTTATACAACTTCGAATTTTCATAAGCCTGTAGACGGAATTCGTCTAATTCGTTGATTTGCAACAACCTTTTCTCCCTTGCTGCTGATAAATCAAAGTTCAATTTCCTGATAGCCCAATATGCTTTATGCTCTAGTTTTACAGGAAGGTGACACACCTTCCCGTAAACTAACTGATAGGGAGACATGCTTATCGGAGTCTTGTAGGCGATCCGATATACCTGTCGACGCCGGGCGAAAAATCAAGTCCTCGGTCTCCCTTTTGTTGAAGGAGGAGGTCTCTTTTTTCTCTTTTAGAGTTGTTTGCTCTCGTCTCTTGTCCGTGGGACGAGAAAGGAGTGCCCCGATTTCCCTATTTTATTCTTTTCCCTTTCACTTTCGCTTTTTCTTTGGGGTTCCATTTTAAAGGGTGAATTTCGCAGGAAATCGGTACCGACATATGTGTCGACGATTTTGAAAGATTGATTTTATTGATTGGACCGATTGAGACAGAGTCACCAGTTGGTATTTTGGAAATGGATGTACCAACTCATCCGGGTTTTAATAGTTTTTCACAAGATGGTCCAATGCGTGACTCTTTGATTTGGTCTTAAAACCCTAGATTCGTGGAATCTGGGGGCTAGGTTAAGCGGGGGGAAGGTGTTAGGCACCCCCCGACTCCCGTGCAAGCACGGTACCGCATCTTATTGATTTTCTTATGCAAAAAGTGTGTGTGTGTATGTGTGTGTGTGTGTGTTCGTGTGTGTGATTTTGAAAGCTTTATTAGTTGGTTTCTAAGTCTTTTTGGTGACTTGAAAGTAGTGTTGTACCTCTTTCGCGCCTAGGTACGAAGGATTTGATTTAGCGAAAGATTCAATTTTAACAAGATATGCAAATTGAAATGAGGTTTTGGAAAGTAAGGTTTTCAAATCCTTTGCCCGACTAGGAATCGAGGACTTCGATACTTCTTTTTATTCTTTACGTTCATTACATGATCTACCCCGAATCGCTTTATTTTTCATCAAAAGCTCTTTGTGGTCTTCTTTGAGAAATCATTTTGATGATATGTATGTTAAAGCGTTAAAAAGGTTCGGATCATCATCGGGCATAAAAGCCATCTCGATGAACCGAGCTCCCGTAATGAAGGTTTTCACTATCACGGGGTCTAGAATCCGAGCTCTCGAGACTAACCCCTCGAGTTCGTCTTCAAGATCCAAATACTACATGCACATTGATATTTACTGGTATTTAAAGCATTTATAACATAAAAATCGGTCCATCGTGGGAATCAAGTCGGATCCGTTCGGGGATCTCGACACTGGGATGCCTAGGCTCACAATATTTGTACCATTTCATATATACATAACGTCCACGGCTTCATTACTAAGTGATTTCATCGGTTAAAATCACCGTTCACGCCGATTCGGCCCCCCTTTCACCTCTAAATATATATTTAGGGCCATACGGGTTAACCTGGACCTTTTACAAGTAAATACATCCATAGATATACCACGGATCTAATCCGTTCTAGCTCCCGAGTTGAAGCATCATGCTAACAACCTCTCGGAAACTAGCTTAAGCTTAGCTTGAGGTATATCTAGTCTCCGAAGCTATATACAATGTATTAAAGCAATAAATAACCGATAAAAACGTTAAAACTACCAACTATTACACAATATGCTTATAATACAACAAATATAGCTAGATTCAAGCAAGATCCTTCATTAATCTATCATTTGAACATAGTTTACAAAGAAAACGAAGCTAGAAGTGGGTTATTTCACCTTGGGGGACGCGTGAACAAGTGTTTTGACTCCCGAGATGAAGTAAGAACACTAAGATGGCTGTAATGAGATGCTAGATGGAAGAAATAAGCTTCAAGTTACTATGTTGATGTCCAACCCGAGCCTTTCTCTCTCTAGAAATGTTTCTCTCTCTATATCTCTCTCTTCTTTTTTTTAAAATGAACTAAGTGGGGGGTTATAACCTGTCCGGGGCAGCCGCACACATGTATGCGGCTAGCCGCATACATGGTGGAGGCTACCCAGGTGGGACCCCCCCGACTTGGTTATGGCTCCGTTGGTCTCAATTCGGCAGAAGTTGACGTCTGCCGTTTGATCTTTTGGACCGTATTTAACGAACGCAGCGAGATATGACCGAGTCCGACTGAGTTAGGGTTTAAGAAGTTGATACTCATAGCCGAGATACCTTCCAGGTACAGATATCAGTCTACAAGCTTATCTCTTGATGGTACGTCGTTCGAGGTTTGCTGAGGTGGTTTCTGATGATCACTATCTCAGCTCGTCGATCTTCGATCGGGTTGTGGTATGTTCAGACTTCATTGGTCCTCTTCACCATTCCCGGGGTTGTCTCCGAAGTAAAATAACGCTTTTACCCTCCTGCAGGGTTAGTACGACAAAAGCAAAATTTTGAGTGTCTACAGATGCCCCTCTTTGTCATGTTCATGCAATGTAATGGAATGAACACGACAAAGATTTAATAGACACGGAGAATGCATGATAAGGTATATCTGATGATATAATGTCATGTATGATCGATGTAATGGTATATGAGATGTATAAAAGGGTTACTTCCTCGGCTGGGGAAGTTAAGGATTATGTTGTCGGGGTTGAGTCGACCTGCGTTGAATTATAATCAACGGATTGCACCATCGGGGTCATGTCGATGCCTTCACTGGTTTGTAGCCAACAAATTCATTATCAAGGTTGAGCTGATTCCTTCACTGGGTTGTGGCCAACGGATTACATCATTGGGGATTTGCCGATCTGCGTAGGGTTGTAGCCAACGGATTACACCATCGGGGATTTGCCGATCTGCGTAGGGTTGTAGCCAATGGATTACATTCATCGGGGATTTATCGATCTACGTAGGGTTGTAGCCAACAGATTACATCATCGGGGATTTACCGACCTGCGTAGGGTTGTAGCCAACGGATTACATCATCGGGGATTTGCCGACCTGCATAGGGTTGTAGCCAACGGATTACATTCATCGGGGATTTACCGACCTTCACTGGTTTGCAGCCAACGGATTACATTCATTGAGGATTCGCCGACCTGCGTAGGGTTGTAGACAACGGATAACATTTATCGAGGATTTGCCGATTTGCGTAGGGTTGTAGCTAACGGATTACATCATCGGGGATTTGCCGATACCTTCACTGATTCATTGTCGGTGGATTACATTGTCGGGGTCAAGCCGACGCCTTCACTGATTCATTGTCGGTGGATTACATCGTTGGGGTCAGGCTGACGCCTTCACTGATTCATTTTTGGTGGATTACATCGTCGGGGTAAAGCCGACGGCTTCACTGATTCATTGTCGGTGGATTACATCGTCGGGGGCAAGCCGACGCCTTCACTGATTCGTTGTAGGTGGATTACATCATCGGGGTCAAGTCGACGCCTTCACTGATTCATTGTCGGTGGATTACATGTTGTAAGGTTGATTTTGATTGATTTCCTGGTCTTCCGGCGTTCAACGTCGGGTTGTCTGATCTTCGCCGAACTTCTGCTGTTTTGGAGGATTTTTAGGGTTTTTGGGGTTTCAAACTGTCCCGGAAAGGCATCATTTTTCATAATATGACCATTTTGATCCCAAAAGAACACGTTCTGGACATCGTGTTGCCAAACGGAATGTTGCGGGACCCACTTAAGGTAGCCGCATACATGGTTGCGGCTAGAGCAACCATGTTCAAGGCTACTCGCGTTCGAGCTTATACCTTCGGGAGGTCTCATTTTCACCCATTCCATTCGGATTTCATCTTGTTTCTCTCTATAAAACCGAGTGTTTCTTCATCTATACTCGATTTCGGCTTGATTTGGAGCGATCCGCCACCGTACACTCCTTCTTTGGACTACGGGTAACATCTAAACTCCGTTCTTTCATGTTTTCGTTGGCGAAAACACGTATTTCCTTTCTTAAAGGCAATATATCTAACATGTATGCTTGTATAGATGGATAAATGTGTTTATGATGTAATTCATGTATACAAATCATCCTATGGATCGTATGAATGCGAGATATTGCCATTTATCAGTTAATCTAGACATAAATTGTACATATGTGTTAGAATAATAATTAAAATTGATGCTTGCATGATTGGTTGTGATGATGTACCCTCATAGGGTGATTTAATACATGCTTCGGGCATGTGGATAGTTCCTTTTTATAAAGGAGACTCTGACAAAAAAAAATTCATAAACCAAATGTCCAGGTTATAGATATATTATAGATGTACTAAGATGCAAATGACATACACATTTAATGACACATGTAAGACATGCATGATGTGATGATCATATTTTATGGGTTTAATTTGAAATTTGCAAATGGTAAGAATATACCTGACTTGGCTTTAATTCCTATGAACTCATTGTTTAGACATGGATCCTAAGGAGCTTAGTCGTGCCACTGGACGGCCGATTTCATCGGGAGTTCGTCGGCGTAGGACCCCCTCTGAGGTTCCGATTCCATGTATTAGCCGATGGGTGCAGCGTTTGACAGAGCCCGCTCGCTTGCTGGCTGGGGAGGATTAGCCACTCCTGGACGAGGACATTCCCGAGCCTGAGGTTCCGCCTCCACTCCCTACTGTACCTAGATTTCTTCTGGGCATTGAGGTAGAGGTCCCAGATTTGTTGGGCACGAATTTGAGCCACCATCCATCCATTCACTTGCAGGTGAATGAGGTATGGGATTAATTGGTTTTTATTTTTATTTTTCTTTCTGCCATAGACGGGTTTTCTTAACCTTGACATCGTATAGGTGCCAGAGTTTACCCAGCTGAGGGGTAACTGGTTCAGTATCTACACTCTGTATCAGTCACTACATCCCGAGTACAGAGAGATCGTAGATTCTTGGGGATTCGGGGCCTTCTTCACCATTGTTCCCCGTCATTGCCCTGGGGGCTATTTGCAGGCTTTGGGTGAGAGATGGTTTCACTAGAGTCAGTCACTGCATCTATTGGATTGTGAGGTAATGATGACTCCCATGGATTGGAGGTACATCACTGGCTTGGAGTTTATCGGGGATAGGGTGCCCTTGGAGCCGTCTATCACCGGGGCTGCTGTGCATGCCCTCTTAGGATTTTCTCCTCAGGAGCGAGCGGTCAAGGCTCGTAGTATTCGATCAAGATGCCTGGGCATTAATTCAGCTTGAGGCACCTTGCAGCAGGAGTTGCTTATTGATTTGGCTGAGAGGAATCGCATCTTGCGGCGTCTGTTCCTGACCATCGTGAGGGGTTGTTTCATAGCTAACAACTCCTCTACTATCCCCTTCAGCATGGTAGGGGTTGTTCGATATGTAGACCTTATTGGGGACTACGATTGGGGGTCGTTCACATTCTCTCTTTTCTTACATGGGATGCGATGCGATCCGAGGGAGTTACCGACGCCTGGGTCGAATTTTTCCCGTTTCTTCTGGTAAGTCTTCTTGACCGAATTTCATTTATTTGCCTTTTGATTGATTTCTCTTTTCCCACAACTGATGGAGGGTTTGTTATAATTGACAGTTCTGGGCTTATGAGAGGCTTCCCTGTCTTGGCCCTACCTCTGTCTTAGACTTGGATACTTATCCCCGGGGACGTAGATGGCATCAGTCTACTCTGTCTGAGGTCCCGGTTGCGGAGGACTTTGCCCATGCCCGTCTTTAGTTGGAGACGTTGCTTGCTCGAGACATATTATGGACCCCATATTCTGGAGAGCACTTGGCCGAGGGATTTGAGGATGGCGTGCCGACAGGGCCAGAGTTCTATTTATCGACTCGTCGGATTCCACTCCTTTTTTATGGAGGTTGGGAGCTCTACCTTAGAGAGAGCGCTATTCGATGCATTACTGGGGAGATTCGCCTGCCGTATCTTCCTCCAGCCCAGCGCTTTTGGCCTCTGACTTCGTCAGTTGCATCGATTCCCACCTTGGGGTTTAATGGTTTCCTCCTATCTGAGGGTCCGATCTCTACGGTGGACTTTATCGCTTGGTGGGTCCGCCGCACGACAGAAGCTCAAACCCGGGCTACCTAGTTCTTGGGCGATCTGGTTCCAGGATCCCTTATGATGAGGGACTGGATATCGTGTTTTCAGGAGCCGTCTCATCAGGATCAGATTGCTGCCTTGAGACTTCAGTTGGAGGAGTTGTCAGCCTATTGTAGTTACAATGGCTTGGACCCGTCCTTGGCTCACACTTTTGCTTCTCGGGGTCATGAGGCTGGACCGTCAGGCGGTGGTGGATCCCATGGTGCTGGACCCTTAGGTTTTGGTGGCTTCCGGGATAGAGATGTTCCCTTCACCGTTCCCCTGGATACGCAGGAGACACCTTATCGGCCGGATCAGCAGGATGCACCCACTCCAGGTAAACAACCTCAGGTTGATCAGTTTGATGAGACCCTCACCTTCTTGGATGATTTTGATGAGGGGACGAGTCCATAGGTCCTCTGTTAGTCATTGGGCATTTGTGCCCTAATATCCTGTACTTTTTATTTTTAGGTTTCACATGTATCATAGGTATGACAGTGATGTTTATGAAACTAATGTACTTGGCAGATATTTATATATGATGCTTCTTATTTATTCATCACACGTGTTGTTTTATCATTAGTATGATGCATGCTTCAGATAGATTTAAATGATTGGATAGAGATTGACCCCTGAATGGTCTTATTGACATAGGTTTTACAGATGTCATCCTCTATAGTGGTACGTTTGGACCACCTTCCTGCTAGCCATATAGCTACCAGCTTGAGGGTTTGGTATGACCAGCTGCCATCCACCGATCGTATGGATGTCAGCCGCATGCTGGGCCACTCCATGTCTTTACTGTCCTTCTAGATTTCGGAGGGATTTATTGCCGGGATACTCAGGAATTGGACTCCTGAGCGTCATGTCTTCCGATTCAGCTCAGCCGAGTTGACTCCTACATTGGAGGAGTATAGTCGCATTTCAGGACTGTCGATAGAGGGGTCATGTTCTCGAGTGGCTTTGGGCCATATACGCCGCCAGTTTATGACAATGACTGGATTGAGGAGAGCAGTTGTGATGGCTGAGGTGGGTGGTAGCCACATCATCTCCATGGACTTTATGTTTAGGCATTTTACTTTTGCGGATAGTTTCACTGGTTATCACGGAGACTTCGCCATTTCGGAGGAGTGCTGGTACATTGCGCGCGTGGATGCCTTGGTTATGTGCCTCGTAGCTTATCTATACATGCCATTTTATACCGATCATCTGGATGTGGCGATGTCGGTGGCTGTTAGGGCTCTTCGAGAGGACTTTACTATATTACCCCTTATCCTGGCAGAGACATTAATTTCAGCCTCTATCTGCCATGACGCTGGTGATCAGGAGTTCAGAGGTAGTCCAGTGCTTTTATACATCTGGTTGATGACGCACCTCCGACCGATAGGGTGGCTTCGCCATCATGGTTTCTATTTTGGACATGGCCTATCTCAGGTTTATTCATATCGCCCGACTTCTTGCGTCGATGAGGCGTCCTGGACTTCATTTCTGGGTGCCATGGAGGAGCTTTTTGCTATAGTCATGTATTCTGGGTACGGCTCCTTTATGAGTTTCACCACCCATGTCGCTGACCTGGATTTCCTTCCCTTGGCGGGTTTGAGGCGTGTGACGACCTATCATCCTCTGGCAGTGATGGGTTAGTTTGATCAGTACCAGGAGGTTCATGCATTTGAGGGGATTGAGGATTATTGATTCCCCATCTGCTCAGTTATCGAGGCTGATTTGGCTCGGGTTTATGGGTTCTGGTCTCATCGATAGGCAGCAGAGTTTAGAGATTGCCATCGGGGCCGCTCTGCAGAGTATTCAGCTTGGCTTGAGTCAGATTTGGCACTAGAGACCGCAGATCAGGTTGGTACAGGATCTTTATCTGATGAAGATGGTTGGTCCATGGATGCGGCGGAACCGATGGAGGATCCTATATCTCCGACTGAGGATGCGTTATTTGCAGAGTTGACAGCTTCTTTAGTGAGCACTGTCCCGCGTTTGGCCTCAGTTTCCAAGGAGGCGATGGATAGACAGCTTCAGCTGGTGATATTTGAGAGAGATCAGGCTCGGGCTCTATTGTTGACCACCATAGCTGGTAGGGATACTGCTATCACTGAGAGCGATGCAACCCGTGCTTCCAGAGATCAGGCCATCATTGATAGAGATACAGCTGAGACTTTCTCAGATGGACTCATCGATCACGTACAAGGTGTAGTGCAGAGTCAAGAGGAGATTTTCCGCATGGCAGCGGAGATGCTGAGGAGGGTTGACATGTTGGAGCACGAGCTCAGAGCTTATCCCTCGACTACAGAGACTGCTGGATATTTGGCGATGTTGGCTCGTCTTACCACTGATTTATAGCTCTGTTTTATTTTCCTGTAGAGACTTTGTTATTATCACTTGTCATAGGTTAGAATCAACTTTTGTATTCTAAACAGTTGTATATATTAAAAAGAAGCAAGTTTAGTTCACTTCCCTTGTTTGCGCATGTCTAACCATGTCCACTGTTGTCATTTTCGCTTCATGATTTATTATGTCGACATGGAACTAGTCTCGTCATGTGGCATCAGATTCGGCAGGAATGATGATGAGATGTCACTAGGTCATCTCAGCATGAGCCGTCAAATTGTTTGGGCTTGATGGATAGGTTTTGCATTTCTGTATAGGTTAGGAAAGTGTTTGACTTTTTCGAAGGTTAGACCGCACCATAAATGGCTGCCTACGTACTCCCACAGATAAGAGATCAAGTTTTTCGTAGTTCAGGCTCAGACCTGAAAAGTTTGAAAGGGGTTTATTTGGGGTTTGAGTTTGATTTGATAAGATTTTGATTTTTCTCGGTTTGATTTGATGAGGTTTTTGATGTTTTTCCAGGGTTAGACTGCACCATAAATGGCTGCCTACGTACTCCCATAGATAGGAGATCAGGTCTTTCGTAGTTCAGGCTCAGACCTGAAAAACTAAACTTGATATATTATTTCTTTTCTTTTTTCTTTTTTTCTTTTTTTTCTATTCTTTTTTTTTATCAAGACATAGCAGTCCAGTCAGAAGGTGAAAAGGGGTCTCAGACATAATACCGTTTCACCGAGTCGGAATTGATCAGTTGCGGGAATTCCTCACCGTCCATTTCTTCCAATTTCAAAGCTCCACCTGATAGGATTGCTTTGACAAGAAAGGGTCCTTCCTAGTTTAGGGAAAATTTTCCCTTAGCTGCATCCTGGCCCGGAATGATCTTCTTCAGTACCAAATCATGCTCTTTGAATTCTCGAGGTCGCACCTTCTTGTTATAAGATCGAGACATTCGCTGTTGATAGAGTTGACCGTGAAATATAGCAGCAGCTCTTCTTTTATTTATCAGGGATAACTAATCGTATCGATCTTGTATCCATTGGCTCTCCTCTATCTGGGCATCAAAGATCACTCTTAGTGATTCCATCTCCACTTCGACAAGAAGTACAGCCTCCATACCATATACCAACGAGTAGGGTGTTGCTCCAGTCGAGGTTTGAGTCGACATCCGATATGCAAGTAGGGTTAACGGCAATAGCTCAGGCCATCCCCGGTGATTTGCTGACATCTTCATTATTATCTTCTTGATGTTTTTGTTAGCCGTTTCCACCACGCCGTTCATCTTTGGAAGATAAATAATCGAATTGAGGTATTTGACATTGAACTTACTGCACAGTTCCCTCATCATCTTATTATTCAGATTCTTCACGTTGTCTGAGATAATAACCTCAGGTTGTCCATACCGGCAGGTGACATTATTTCTAATGAAACCAACGATGACCTCTTTGGTGACCCTGGAGAAAGAAGCTGCTTCCACCCACTTGGTAAAGTAGTCAATCATAGTGAAGATGAATCGATGACCGTTACTGGCTTTAGGCTCAACTGGTCCTATCACGTCCATTCCCCACATGGAAAAAGGCCATGGTGATGTCATGCAATGCAGTTGATTCGGAGGCGCATGAATAATATTGACGTGGATCTGGCATTGATAGCAACGCTTGACATGATCATCGCAATCCGCTTTGAGGGATATCCAGTAATATCCTGTCCTCAGAATCTTTTTGGCAAGCAGAGGTCCACTCATATGTGCTCCGCATACTCCACCATGTACTTCATTCATAAGTCGCTGTGCTTGCTCCCGGTCTAGACATCTCAGAAGGCCTACACTTGGATCTCTCTTATAGAGAGCATCTCCACTTAGGTAGAAATTTATAGCCATTTTCTGTATTCGCTTCTTCGCGGCTTGACTCATCCCTTCTGGGGTTGACTGATCTCGCAGATATTTTTTTATATGGTGGTACCAAGGTGGCCCCGCAGGTAGTATCTCATCTGATATCTCCCCTACATTATTCCCATATGACGGTGTCTTTTGCACAGTGAAAGTGATGACAGGCATTCCCCTTCTTGCTGACAGGTTCACCAGTGAAGCTAATGTGGCCAATGCATCGGCGAAATCATTTCGGTTCCGGGGGATATGCATGAAGGCAATGTCTTCAAATTCCCCTGCCAATCTGAGAACATGTTAATGATACGGTAGTAGATGCAGTTCTTTGGTGGTGTATGCCCCGGTAGACTGTCTGATGACTAGCTCCGAATCTCCAAACACCGCTAAACGTTTCACTCCCATGGATTGAGCCAGCTTCAACCCCACAATGCACCCTTTATATTCGGCAGTATTGTTGGAGTTGTTGAAATGCAACTTGGTTGCCACGGGGTATTGATCTCCCGTGATGGATACCAGGACTGCCCCGGCTCCGGCACCTTCAGCGATTGATGCGCCGTCAAAGTACATTTTCTAGAATTAACCTTGATCCTCCTTATCAATCAGGATAACAGTCAACACTTCTTCCTCAGGGAAATACATTTCCAGAGGCTCAAAACCCCCTGTTGGTGCAGCCGACAGGTGATCCGCAATCCCTTGCCCTTTGATGGACTTTTGGGTGATATATATGATGTAGAACTGTTGAAGGATTAACTGCCACTTGGATAGACGGCAGTTCAAAATTGGTTTGCTGAAGATGTATTTCAAAGGATCCATCCTCGATAAGAGATAAGTGGTATGGCCATGCAGATAATGCTATAACTTGGTGGCTTCCCAAGCTAATGCACCGCAGGTTCTTTCGATCAGAGTATATTTCTGTTCTCCGCTGCTGAAGTGCTTACTGAGATAATAGATTGCTCTTTCTTTCCCCATATCATCCTTCTGCCCCAGTAGACAACCCATTGCATTGGAGTTGACCGAGATATATATGAACAACGGAATCCCATCCTTTGGGGGTACCAAAATAGGTGCTTCAATCAACCTCTTCTGGATGATATGAAAGGCTTTCCGGCAGTCTTCATTCCATTTTCTCGAAGAGTTCTTACTTAATAGTTTAAAAATGGGTTCATAGGTTGTTGTCAACTGCGATATGAACCGGCTGATGAAGTTAATTCTTCCCAGGAAACCTCGGATTTCCTTCTCGGTCTTTGGTTCAGGCATTTCCGTGATGGCTTGGATTTTGGCAAGATCCAACTCAATGCCCCGGTTGCTCACCAGAAATCCCAGTAGTTTGCCGGATTTCACCCCAAAAGCACACTTTGCTGGGTTTAACTTCAAATTGAACTTGCGGAGTCGTTCAAACTACCTCCGAAGATGGGTGCAATGGTCATCAGCCTGCCGGGACTTTACGATGATATCATCCACATACACCTCGATTTCTTTGTGCATTATATCGTGGAATAAAGTCATCATGGCTCTTTGATAAGTAGCCCCAGAGTTGGTAAGGCCAAAAGCTAGTCTTCGATAATAAAAGGTTCCCCACGGGGTAATGAAGGCGGTCTTTTCCCTGTCTTCTTCAGCAACCATGATCTGGTGATATCCAGCAAAGTAATCAGCGAAAGAATACATCTCGAATTGCATAGTGTTATCGATTAATACATGGATGAACGGCACTGGGAAGTCATCCTTAAGGCTGGCTTTGTTGAGATCTCGATAATCCATATAAACTCGCACCTTTCCTCCAGATTTTGGAACTGGGACTACGTTGGACAACCATTCAGGGTACGTTGACACCATAATGATTCCCGCTTTGAACTAATTGATAATTTCCTCTTTGACCTTCAGGTTCGATTCTGGTTTCAACCGTCTCAATTTCTGCTTGACTGGTTTGAACCCTTCTTTAATTGGTAGTCGATGGACGACGATGTCAGTGGATAGACCTATCATGTCTTCATGAGACCAGGCAAAAACATCCTTGAATTTGGTTAAGAGTTGGATTAGTTCTTTTTCTTGGTTAGAGGGAAGGTTGGTTCCGATCTGTATTTCTTTGGGATCGTTGGGGGTTTCGATATTTATGGTGGTGGTTTGATCGAGTTTGGGTTTAGGTTTATCTTCGACCCATGCTTTGATTTCCTCGGACACCTCGTCATCATCCCCTTCCTCCTGCTCGATTCCCATCAAGTCAAAGTCCAATTCTATGTCGAAATCGTAACCATTACTCAAATTCGGTAAATCATGGACGTGGCTAGAGACATGCAAATTTGGAAGCCTGATACAAAAACTTGATTGCTAAATATATACAAGTAGTCGTCAATTACAAAAAGTTTCATCAGTTAATATGACAACTGGCAATAATAAGCTACAGATGAAATAAAACAGACATAAATATAGATAAAGGTGGAGCTCCCTGTCAGCGGTCGCTTCTCGGTTTTTACCCTTTTCGGACGATCTGTGGAGTGATCGTCCACTTACTGGTCTGCAGTTCCTGGGAAGTCATTGAGATAGACCCGCTACTGGAGTCGCAGTCTTCCAAGATGGCCATAACTGGTTTGGAATCGGTCCCTGGATCACTGCTTGGGATGTTTACATTTCCCCAGTTAAGTGTCGGAAGGTTAGGTTGATCACTTGACAGATCTGCCCCATCGGACTTCTTCAGGTCCTCTTCAGAGAGGCAAAAACTGCTCACGAATTACAACTGGATCTCTTCCAGAAACTTTTGGTCTTTGGCCTTCTGGGCCGCATCCTTGAGAGGCTTTTTATCCCCGTCCGTCTAATGTCCTCTTTGATCGACTTTAGGAATCAGAAGGTTTAAAATCATGAGGGGGATCTTCTTGAGTGGCTCTTTAGATCCAGTTTCACCCAGGTTTGGCTTGAGGTGAATTAACTGATTAACTGGTTGACGCCTGTGAGGATTCTGATGCTTGGATCCACCATGGTATCCAAGTCCAGCCTTTCCCAACTGCGTGGGTACACGGATTGGGTTCCTGATTCCTTGGCCATTCTTCCCCAGTCCTCGGCCTAGTCGATGTCCTCGGGACAGCATCTCTTGGCTAACTGCCATCACCTCTGTAGATATCGAGGGAATTAAGACCGGGGCTCCCACAGAGTTATATCGCGGATTACTGATTTCAAAGGCTTGAAAACTGGCGGGCTTGACCCCTTCATTTACACCGATCAGGGGCATATCTCCCAGGTCATGAATAGGATAATCAGGTTCTGCACTGACAGTCACCAGATTGCCGTTGACGATATATTTTAGTTGTTGATGAAGAGTTGAAGGGATGGCGCCAGCCATATGAATCCATGGTCGTCCTAATAACAAATTATACCCGGTAGTGATCTTCAGGATCTGAAAAGGTATGTTGAAAGTGAAAGGGCCAATCTCCACAGGAAGTTCAATCTCCCCCACGGTATCCCTTCTTGATCCGTCGAAAGCCCGTACCACGACATGGCTGTCCCAGATTCGGTTCGGGTTGATCTTCATCTTCTCCAGAGTATCTTGTGGATAGATGTTTAAAGACGACCCTCCGTCGATCAGCACGCCACCTACCATATATCCTGATGAAATGACAGCGATATGCAATGGTTTGTGATGCCCGGTTCCTTCGGCTGGTATATCGTCGTCAGTGAAGGATATCACATTACTGTCCAGTACATGGCTGATCAAGTGCTGGAATTTCTCAGTATCGATAGTCTTGGGTAAGTGTGTTTCCTCCAATACTTGGATCAGAATTTGACGATGGTCGTTAGATTCGAATACCAAATCCAGGATAGAAATTTGATAGGGTTCAGCTTCCAATTGCCTCACCATCCTGGCTTCATCGTGCCCCATTTTATGGAGGAACTCTGTGATCTTTCTAGTAGATACCTTCCCTAATACCTTGGTTGCCTATTTTGCCAAACGCTCTGGGAGGTAACATGTATTCTCCCTAGGTATGATGGCGGTACAGTCAGGTGCCAACTTTATCCCTTCTCCGTAATTCCACGGTACCTTTTTTAGGTTGAGAATTGGGAGTTGTGGCCAAGGGGCCAACATCAGTGGTTTAGGCGCTGGTATCTCGAGAGTGGCTTTATTTCTCTGCTCAGGTACCCCTTGGATGGTTATGGGTCCGCCGGATATTCCTTCCATACAAAGGATAACGGCTATCATACCTTCTACGTTCCTTGGTCCCCGAGGGTAGTATATTTTTTTCTCAGGGAAGACCTCAGCTTTGTTTATTGAGTCCAGCTCTTCGGATTCAATCAAGTTCTGGATTAGATGTTGCAGAGCCCAACATTCTTCCGTGGCATGTCCAGGAGCATTATGATGGTA
The DNA here is from genome assembly GCA_020205555.1 of Panax stipuleanatus. Classification (NCBI taxonomy): domain Eukaryota; kingdom Viridiplantae; phylum Streptophyta; class Magnoliopsida; order Apiales; family Araliaceae; genus Panax; species Panax stipuleanatus. The sequence continues at coordinate 50,918,987 of CM035122.1, forward strand.
AAGGCAGGATGTGGAAGGGTCGAAACACTTTGATCTCCTATCTAGGGGTGGCAGAAATTCTATAATCTTCCCCTCCTCGATCAAGGTACAGAGAATCTCCTCCCTGGATTGCCTCAACGGGGTGAATTTCGTTTGGCGGTAAAATCTCGACGGTCTGCAATCTAGCTTCTTGAGCCATCTTTTCAGTCCATTTGTTCTGCTCTGGGCAACGGATCCGATCCCTTTTGGAGGTGGAAACATCTTGGACAGATATGGGGTCATTTGGCTTTGATAAGACCTGGTCGATGAGCTGTCGGGTCAACTGGTGTTGGTATACCACCAATTCAGCTAGCTGATATACCTGCGCTCTGATTGAAGCCAATTCTTGTTCTACCCCGTAATTTTCTTCAGGGTATCCCCATATTGCAGGGTCATGTGCCGAGGGTAACTCTCCCATCTTCCTCAGGTATTTACGGTTTTCCCTGCTTCCGGCACTGATCATGTTGACTCCTTCCTCCGCATGCTGAGGCAGAGGGTTGTTGTTGACATTTGGCTGTTCAGGCGCTTTGACTATAATCTCCCTTCTATCAATCAAGTTTTGAATTTTATACTTCAGAGTCCAACACTCCTGAGTATTATGCCCCGGTGAGTTGGAATGGTAGGCGCACTTCTTGCTGGAATCGAATTGCCTTTGGATCGGAAGGTGGAGCGAGCTCAACGATCTTCTTCTGGGCGATCAGTAGGGCTAATATGTTTTCCAAGGAGTCTCCTAAAGGAGTGAATATCCTTCTTCGCTTGTTTTCCCCAACTTTCATTACTGTAGGATTTTGAAAATTCGCTGGATGAGGGTTCTGCCTCTGGATAGGTGAGTTAGGGCTCTTGTTAGCAGATTGTCCTTGCAATACTAAAGAGACATCTTCTTCCTTCCTCTTTGATCCTCTCTTAGGAGCGCTTGCATAATTTCCCGACTGTATGTGCTCGGCTACGGCTTCCAAAGCAGCGAGTCCTTTGATTTTTCCAGACTTACCTATTTCTGCCATTTCCCCGTGTTTGATCATTTCGGAGAAGGATTTTCCTAACCCGGTGAGGACTCTCTCATTGAAAGGGGCTTCTTGTATATCAATGAAGGTGGTCACCATCTCACCCTCATCCATTGGTGGGTTGACTTGGGCCGCCATTCCCCTCCACCGCTGCGCGTATTCTCTGAACGATTCATTACCCAGCTTTTTGACTTGAAACTTATCCGGGTATCTCGCCTTTGGGAAAATACACAGATCCGAGTAATTCACGCTCCCGTGGGATCCCGTCCCTTTCATAGACTGGATAGCGTCTTCCATCTGTCTAACTTTCTTCCTAATGTCTCCAGTGTCTTTGTCCTCCTGGAGGTTTGTGATGTCCCATGTCGTCTTCTGGATCGGGGCCTCCTTGGGTACTTCAACATCGAGGGGAGATATAGGTGTGGACGTATGTGTATCACCTTCCTTTTTGGGTACTTTTATGCTTCCTTGCATAGAGGATTCAGTCGAACTCTTGTGTTTAGATTCCTGAGATAGTTTGCACTGTTCTTTTAACAGGGTCATCATCTCGGCCATTTGCTTCTTAAACTCCTTGAATTCATCTCGAGATACTGGAATGGGTTCTGATGAACTTGCTTCAACCATCTGGACTGGTGAAAGGGCCTTTTTGCCTCGAGATCGGGTTTTAGGACTAATCTGCACAACAACCGATATCTAGTTTAGACTGGATACTGGTGGATAGGGATGCATGATATGCTATGCATCAGTTTAATGGTTTTTTAATCTTTTCCTGCAATACAACGAGTTAGTCGAATTGATGACAGGGTGTTAAAGATGTATGTATGACAGTTCAAGATAACGGTCATTTATATACGCAGAAGATTTAAATGGGGCATGAAGAAGCACACCGCGCATTTGGTTTATCAGAGGCTGACCTATCTTAGGGTTACTCTCACGGGCTATTTGAAATTGGTTCCCAGAACTTCGCAATCTACTTGATGAGAACATCCATGTTTCGATTGGAGCGGATCTGAGTGGTGCCTTTCCTGAGCCTCACAATGGAAACATCCATAGAAGTCCAGTAATAAACAACCAACAGGATTGCCCCCTAATGGAGGTACCACACAACATACATTTACATACATTCACGTCCTCACCGCATGTAATATGATGACATTGTGTGAAGCACTAATATATTGTGTGAGGCACTAATACAAAATGCTAAAAGATTGACACACACAAAGATCATTCACACAAATGCATATGCAGAACGAAAATCAAAAAATTTGACCGCAGCTTAAGCCCTCTTTGATCCCCAGCAGAGTCGCCACCTGTCGACGTCGGGCGGAAAATCAAGTCCTCGGTCTCCCTTTTGTTAAAGGAAGAGGTCTCTTTTTTCTCTTTTGGAGTTATTTGCCCTCGTCTCTTGTCCGTGGAACGAGAGAGGAGTGCCCCGATTTTCCTATTTTATTCTTTTCCCTTTCGCTTTCACTTTGTCTTTGGGGTTCAGTTTTAAAGGGTGAATTTCGTAGGAAACCGGTACCGACATATGTGTCGACGATTTTGAAAGATTGATTTTATTGATTGGACCGATTGAGACAGAGTCGCCAGTTGGTATTTTGGAAATGGATGTACCAACTCATCCAGGTTTTAATAGTTTTTCGCAAGATGGTCCAATGCTTGACTCTTTGATTTGGTCTTGAAACCCGAGATTCGTGGAATCTGGGGGCTAGGTAAGCGGGGGGAAGGTGTTAGGCACCCCCCGACTCCCGTGCAAGCACGGTACCGCATCTTATTGATTTTCTTATGCAAAAAATATGTGTGTGTGTGTGTGTGTTCGTGTGTGTGATTTTGAAAGCTTTATTAGTTGGTTTCTAAGTCTTTTTGGTGACTTGAAAGTAATGTTGTACCTCTTTTGCGCCTAAGTACGAAGGATTTGATTTAGCGAAAGATTCAATTTTAATAAGATATGCAAATTGAAATGAGGTTTTGGAAAGTAAGGTTTTCAAATCCTTTGCCCAACTAGGAATCGAGGACTTCGATACTTCCTTTTATTCTTTACGTTCATTACGTGATCTACCCCGAATCGCTTTATTTTTCATCAAAAGTTCTTTATGGTTTTCTTTGAGGAATCATTTTGATGATATGTATGCTAAAGCGTTAAGAAGGTTCGGATCATCATCGGGCATAAAAGCCATCTCGATGAACCGAGCTCCCGTAATGAAGGTTTTCACTATCACGGGGTCTTGAATCCGAGCTCTAGAGACTAACCCCTCGAGTTCGTCTTCAAGATCCAAATATTACATGCACATCGATATTTACGGTATTTAAAGCATTTACAACGTAAAAACCGGTCCATCGTGGGAATCAAGTCAGATTCGTTCGAGGATCTCGACACCGGGATTCCTAGGCTCACAATATTTGTACCATTTCATATATACATAACGTCCACGGCTTCATTACTAAGTGATTTCATCGGTTGAAATCACCGTTCACTGCCGATTCGGCCCCCCTTTCACCTTTAAATATATATTTAGGGCTATACGGGTTAACCAGGACCATTTACAAGTAAATACATCCATAGATATACCACGGATCTAAGCCGTTCTAGCTCCCGGGTTGAAGCATCATGCTAACAACCTCTCGGGAACTAGCTTAAGCTTAGCTTGAGGTATATCTAGTCTCCGAAGCTATATACAACGTATTAAAGCAATAAATAACCGATAAAAACGTTAAAACTACCAACTATTACACAATATGCTTATAATACAACAAATATAGCTAGATTCAAACAAGATCCTTCATTAATCTATCATTTGAACATAGTTTACAAAGAAAACGAAGCTAGAAGTGTGTTATTTCACCTTGGGGGACGCGTGAACAAGCGTTTTGACTCCCGGGATGAAGTAAGAACACTAAGATGGCTTCAATGAGATGCTAGATGGAAGAAATAAGTTTCAAGTTGCTATGTTGATGTCCAACCCGAGCCTTTCTCTCTCTAGAATGTCCTTCTCTCTCTATATCTCTCTCTTCTTTTTTTTAAAATGAACTAAGTGGGGGGTTATAACCTGTCCTAGGCAGCCGCACACATGTATGGGGCTAGCCACATACATGGTGGAGGCTACCCAGGTGGGACCCCCCGGCTTGGTTATGGCTCCTTCGGTCTCGATTCTGTAGAAGTTGACGTCTGCCGTTTGATCTTCAGGACCGTATTTGACGAACGCAGCGAGATATGACCGAGTCCGACTGAGTTAGGGTTCGGGAAGTTGATACTCGTAGCCGAGATACCTTCCAGGTCCATATATTAGTCTGTAGGCTTATCTCTTGATGGTACGTCGTTCGAGGTTTGCTGAGGTGGTTTCCGATTATCACTGTCTCAGCTCGTCGATCTTCGATCGGGTTACGGTATGTTCAGACTTCATTGGCCCTCTTCACCATTCCCGGGGTTGTCTCCGAGATGACCTGGATCTTTTGCCCTACTTCGGGGTTATCTCTGAAGTAAAATGATGCTTTTACCCTCCTGCAGGGTTAGTACGACAAAAGCAAAATTTTGAGTGTCTGCAATGCCCACAGAGCGTCGTCTAATTTCAATGACCAGTCTTTCCTGTTTGGATTGACTACTTTTTCCAAAATTCGCTTTACCTCCCGATTAGACACTTCTGCTTGTCCACTCGTCTGAGGATGATAGGCTGTGGCGATTCGGTGTTTGACCCCATACTTCGTCAAGTGAGCGGTGAAGTATTTGTTGCAGAAATGGCTCCCTTCATCACTGATTATTGCCCTTGGGGTGCCGACACGAGTGAAAATATTCTTTTGTAAAAACTTCAACACCACTCTTCACATCATTTGTCGGTAATGCGACTGCCTCCACCCATTTTGATACGTAGTCCACGGCCAATAAAATGTACAAGTTACTGAATGAGGATGGAAAGGGTCTCATGAAGTCGATTCCCCATACATCAAAAATTTTAACTTCTGGTATCATGTTTAGGGGAATGTCATTCCATTTTGAGATATTTCCCACTCTTTGACATCGATCGCAGTTTTTCACGCACTGATGTGCGTCTCTAAACAAAGTGGGCCAGAAGAAACCTGCTTGAAGCACTTTTGCGGCTGTTCGCTCACTCCCATAGTGTCCCCCGTATACTGAAGTGTGGCATGCCTGTAGGACGCTTTCAACTTCATTTTTCAGGTATACATCGTCGGATCATTCTATTAGCACACTGGCGGAACAAATATGGTTCTTCCCACATGTACCACTTTACATCATGCAGAAAATTCCTCTTTTGGTGGCGAGTCAAGTCTGGTGGGAGGATGTTGCTAACCAAATAATTAGCGAAATTCGCGTACCATGGAAACTCGCCGTGGATCAAAAATAAATGTTCATCTGGAAATGACTCATTGATCACTACTTTGTCGGACTCATTTAAATTCGGGTTTTCTAGTCATGAAAGATGATCAGCCACCTGATTTTATGTCCCCTTCCTATCCTTAATCTCTAAGTTAAATTCTTGAAGGAGAAGAACCCAGCGAATAAGTCTCGGCTTTGCGTCCTTCTTTTCCACTAGATACCGGATGGCCGAGTGATCTGTGTACACCACCACCTTTGTTCCCACCAAAGTACAAATGAAATTTATCAAATGCATACGCAACTGCAAGTAGCTCCTTTTTAGTTGTTGTGTAGTTCAATTGTGCATCTGTCAGTGTCTTGCTCACATAATGGATAGCGTGAAAGACCTTCTCCCGTCGTTGTCCCAGCACTGCACCTACGACGTAGTCACTGGCATCACACATGAGTTCAAACGACTTGGTCCAATCTGATGCTATGATCACTGGGGCGGTGGTGAGTTTCTTCTTCAATTGCTCAAACGCCCCTAAACAGTCTGCATCAAACTTGAATGGAACATCCTTTTCTAATAGACTGTAGAGTGGTTTTATGATTTTCGAGAAGTCCTTGATAAACCTTCTGTAAAATTCAGCGTGCCCGAAAAAACTACGAATACCCTTTACTGATGTCGGTGGTGGCAGATTTTTAATTATTTCCAGTTTAGCTCAGTTAACTTCCAAACCTTTCCCAGAAACCTTATGTCCAAGTATAATCCCTTCTTGGACCATAAAGTGACATTTCTCCCAGTTGAGTACTAGATTTGTCTCAACACATCTCTTCAATACCAATACTAAGTTTTTGAGGCATCTATCAAATGATTCCCCAAATACTGAAAAATTATCCATAAATACCTCCACACTACGCTCCACCATGTCTGAGAAGATCGCCATCATGCAACGCTAAAAAGTCGCTGGTGCGTTACACAGTCCGAATAACATCCTTCTGAAGGCAAAGGTGCCGTAAGGGCATGTGAATTACATCGTCTTCTCTTGATCCTTTGGTGCGATGATGATCTGGTTATACCCGGAATATCCATCTAGCAGGCAGCAGTACTCATGTCCAGCTAGTCTGTCCAATATCTGATCAATGAAAGGCAAGGGGAAATGATCCTTTCTATTTGCCTTATTCAGCTTTCTGTAATCCATGCAGACCCTCCAGCCAGTCACAGTCCTTGTCGGTATCAGTTCATTGTTCTCGTTCTTCACTACTGTCATCCCACCTTTCTTTGGGACACATTGGACCGGACTAACCCATACACTGTCTGAAATCGGGTAGATAATCCCAGCATCCAGCCATTTCAGGATCTCCTTCTTTACTACCTCTTTCATTATTGGGTTAAGCCTCCTCTGTTGTTCCACTGTTGGCTTGCTATCCTCCTCCATCAGAATCTTGTGCATACATAATGATGGGCTAATTCCTTTGATGTCAGCGATAGTCCATCCAATCGCAGATTTGTATTCCCTTAGAACTCTTAACAGCTTACTTTCCTGCAATTCGTTAAGTGCAGATGCAATAATATGTAAAGTAGGAATTACCCAAATAAGAATACCTGAGGTGATTAGGTAAGGGTTTGAGTTATAGCTTGGGTGGTTCCTCAAGAGATGGCTTCATCTTTGCTGATGAAGTTTCGGCTGCTTCCAGTGGCTCAAATGGTAGCTTGAACCTGTTTACTCTTGGGTGGGCTTCTAACAGTTGCATATACTCTTTTATTTCTGAATCCTCATCATCACAGTCTCCCATCAATGCTGATTCTAGTGGGTCGGTATTAAGTATCCGAAGTTGCTCATCACCCACCACTGTGTCAATAATATCCACCCGGTAACACTCCTCATCCTCCTTGGGGAAATTCATAGCCTTAAACACGTTGAAGGTAACCTCTTGATCTTGTACCCTTATGGTCAACTCTCATTTTTGAACATCAATGAAAGTTCTGCCATTAGCCAAAAATAGTCTCCCAAGGATTATCGGAATATCCTTATCTTCTTCATAGTCGAGAATGATGAAGTCCACTGGAAAGATGAATTTATCCACTTTTACCAAAATATCCTCAACAATTCCTCGCGGGTAAGTTACGGATCTATCTGCTAGCTGTAGAGAGATGTTGGTCGGTTTAGGTGCTGGTAACCCTAACTGAGTATAAACTGACAAGGGCATGAGATTTATACTGGAACCTAAATCACATAGGCATTTGTTGAAGGCCAAACTCCCTATCGTGAATGGAATGGTGAAACTACCCGGATCCTTCAACTTTGGTGGAAGCTTCTTTTGCAAAATAGCACTACATTCCTCTGTTAGTGCCATAGTACTTTCGAAGTCTTCTAATTTCTTTTTCTTTGACAGAATATCCTTCATAAACTTGGCATAACTGGGCATCTGCTTTAACGCCTCTGCAAAAGGAATGTTTATGTGTAGCTTCTTGAACACTTCCAGAAATTTAGTGAATTATTGCTCTAATTTCTGTTTTCGGATCCGTTGTTGAAATGGCGGTGGAAGGTAAACTACCCGTGTAACCACTTGTTCCTTTTCAGCAGAATTTTCACCTGCTGATCCTTCCACTGTCTGTTCCACACTGGTCTCAACTTGCTCTTTCGTTACTGGCTTCTCAGACTCCTGCTTCACTATCTGTTTCCCACTCCGAAGTGTGACAGCTTGACATTGCTTATGTCCTCCCCTAGGATTCTTTTCTGTGTCTCTTGGCAAGGCTCCTTGGGGTAGATTATTCAGTGCACTTGCAATCTGTCCAATCTGATTTTCTAGATTCTTAATCGCCGCCGCTTGAGTTTTCATTGCCTCTTCTTAAGTTCTCATTGTTGCGTCATTTCCAGTTATGTATTTTGCCAATATTGCCTCCAAATCTAACTTTTTCTCTTGTTGTGGAGCTGCCTGTTGATTCGGATTCTGAAAACCAGGATGATATGCTTGTCGTGGAGCCTGCTGCTGGTTCTGATTCTAGTTGTTGCTCCATGAAAAGTTTGGATGGTTCTTATTCTCCTTATTGTATGTATTCTGGTATGTATTGGCTGGCCTGTTGTAATTAGCTACATACTGAACCGAAGCTAGGTTGATTGCACATTGTTCTGTCGGATGTTCACCTGCACAAAGTTCACATATGAATGCTACCTGCTGCACATTTCCCATTGTCATGGTGTTCATCTTCTTTGATAATGCTACTAGCTGTGCCGATATGGCTGTCATAGAATCCACTTGCAGAACACCTGCTGCTGCGGGTTGAGTCAATCTCTCAGTCGGACACTGATAGCCATTTGAAGCCATTGTGTCTATCAATGCCCATGCCTCCTCAAATTTCTTAGTCATAAAAGCTACACCTGAGGCTGCATCGATGCTAGTCCGTATATGACTCGCTACCCCATTGTAAAAGTTACTAAGCTGTATCCAGTGCGAGAATCCGTGATGTGGACACTTTCTCAATAGCTCCTTGTATCTTTCCTAATCTTCATAAAGTGGTTCCTAGTATAGCTGTGCAAATGAAGATATCTTCGTTCTCATCTTATATGTCTTCGATGGCGGGAAGAACTTAGCCAAGAATTTCTGCGCCAGATCATTCCATATCATGACCCCGGTGGTTGGGAATGTAGCCAACCCTTCGTCTTGTCTTTGAGTGTGAACTGGAATAACCTCAATCTGATTGCATCGTCTGACACCCTGTTGCACTTTAAGGTGTCACAGATCTCTATAAAACTGAAGATGTGTTCGTTCGGGTCGTCATTTAAAAGACCCCCAAACTGGCAATTATTCTGCACCATCTGTATTGTCCTAGGCTTGATCTCAAAATTGTTTGCATTGATCGCCGGCCTGGCTATACTCGAGTGAATTTCTAAAATCTTTGGTGTAGCATACTCCCTTAATGGTTTGTCTTCCTATTCAGCCATGTTTGTTCTGGGTGTTTCAAATTCTACTCGATTCTTTGCAATCCACTTAGTTAATTTCTAAAATCGTTTGTCGATGTCGTCCTCGAAAGGTAACAAATCTGGCTTCTTAGATCTAGTTTGCATGCACTACTCGAATATACCTGAAATAACCAAACAAACAAAAATAGGAATATATATATATATATATATATATATATGTGTGTGTGTGTGTGTGTTTAACTAAAACTGATCTAATTAAACTGATATTGTAAGTAATAAACGCAATTACTGTCCCCGGCAACAGCGCCAAAAACTTGTTGGGTATTTTCTATACGCGCTACACGCAAGTGTACGTGATCAACAAGTAATATAATGATAAGTTCAGATATCGTACCCACAGAGATAATAATTCCTATTTAATCAAACAAGTACCAACTTTATACTATTTCAGCTTTATCAAACTACTGATTAAAAGATGATTATTTAACTAAATTACTACTTAAACCAATTTTAACACTAACTCAAGATTTTCACAAGTTTTAGACAATTAAGCCTATAACTTCACTTAATATTTCACTTCAGATAATATTCCTTTCTCCAGTTTAAGTCAATTACCCCAGATTATTAATCAAGAACACTAAAGCAGATATAACCATCTCTCAATGCATTATACCCATACTCACTCGCATCCACATATGATAGAATTAAGCAAGACACCCTAAATAACTAATTCACTATATCTCTATGTGAATTACAATTAAATAAGGTTTAAAATCAAGTTCTTACCAGATTACATATAACGCATAGATATCTCTATCCTATCCGTGAATTATGAATTCCAACTATGCATAAATCACAAACATATGTCACTATAGCTAGTTCCAATCCCATATGTCATCTCTCGAATTCATATGGGATAACGGATAATTGTTGATCAGGCAATTATACAAATTAAGCACAACTTATAGCAAATAATCCAGAAATAATATCAATAAACTGAATTAAAGATTATTTAATCATCCATTACATAAAAGATCCGTCATAGGCTTAAATAAGAAATTAGTTCATCATAGATGAATCAAAATCCAATATCCACATCAAAGAAAACATTCTGATTAAAAGATAAAAAGAAAGAGAGAAGATAAAATCTAGAATTGTATCACCGCTCTCCACTTCGTTCTTGCGTTCTTCGTGTTCAATCGATGCTTCAATCCTCCGTGCTAGATCAATTCTTGAATTAGGGATTGTAAATCTGTCTAAGTTTGTGTATACTAGCCTCTTATCTTGCCTTTTATACTCTCTCAGCCGCAATACAAATTACCTCTTATTTACTCCTGATTCCTAGTCAAAGAAGGAAATCTGATATTGTTGCTGCCGTATGCCCGCCCCAGCGGGCTTTTTACTCTTGGTACACTCGCCCCGGCGGCAAGCCAGGCCCGCCCCGATGGGGGTCCATTTTCTCTAACAATGTGAAATTTTGCCCTTTTCATCCTGGTTTCTCATTAATCCATATCCTGCACATAATAACATAAAACCAGGTAAAATGACACTAAAATAACTTGAAGTAAGCAAGAATCAAGCTATAATGGATATCAATTCGTTGGTATAAGACCAACTAATCAATGAGATGGGAGAGTTCGGGGATACCATTTTTGCTGGGTAATTTCTTGCTGGAGGACAATTTTGCAGGGAGGAGGGAGACTCTAAGAATTCTGAATTGGAGGAGATGAAGTCGGTTGATTTGGGGGTAAGGGATTTGAAATAGTGAAATGTCATTTCAGATTTATGCGTTTTTCGGAGAATGGCTAATTAATGGGTTGTCATAATGGCAAACGTTAGAGGGAGTTGGTGGGTCCTTACTTTATGTGTTGGGCGGTTTTCTGAGGAGATTGGGCTTAACGAAATTTATTTATAATCATTGAGCTCTGTTCGAAGTACTCTTCAATCAAATGTTCCATTTAACCGAAGACTGGGGGGCAATATAGGGGCGTGATTATTTGGGCCCGAATTATATGGTGGGCCAAGGTCCACGTTGAGTTATTTTACCCCACGTAGGATTCTGTTTTGACAAGTTGAGTATTTTAAGGAATCACAGATTTCCAATTATGTTTGGTTTCTAATTCCTAAAGGAGGTGTTAGGTTATAATCCAGCTACCTTTCTTTTAAGAGATTTCATACAATCCCTTTAAGGAAATGCACTTAATGAGGAATCATAATTCTATATGGGGGAGGATTCTATATAGGTGGTGAGATCACTATAAATACAAGGCTTTACTCTTATTTTAAGTACACACAATATTATTTTTCAGCACTAGAGCATTAAGCCTCCATTGTTAAATCTTATTTAGCCTGTACTTATTTTCATACCGGAGCTATCCCCCGGCGGTCCAAGCCGCCAAGTTTCGCGTGTGTTTCATTTTTGTGCAGGATTTGACGCGCTTTGATGATTGGAGCTCGTTGAGGAATCTTGGCGTTAACAGATAGTATCACAACACCTACAACATATAGAAAAATAATAGTATTGTGTATCTTATTTAGAATCCATGATGAACAAAGCGAAATTGATTACTGGATGAACAAGATACCACTCCCTTGAAGGCCTAGATATTGACTTGATGAGAAACCCTCACTATTATTAAACTCTTAAGCGTATATGTTCAAGTGAGATGACATAATTATTTATTTATAATATTTATTATTAGTAACCCTAGTGAACCTACTCATCACAAACTCAAAAAATTACTTAAATAACTCACACTAGTCAACCAATATTAGACTTAATTAGAGTTCATACGTCACAGTCACACTTAATTAGACAAATCGATATCACGATATCAATTTTATATAAATACAATTAATATTATCTCACAAATTAATATTACAAATTATTCATTCTCTTCCACAAAAAGAATTTTATTTGTAAAAAAAATTATTCCACAAAAAAATTCTCGTTTTATTGGTAGTAGTATAAAATATCATGATATCTAGAAGTTTGTTATCACAATTTATTATCATGTCACACTATTAATTTAACAACTTACTATTTTAGTGTCCTTCATATTTATAAACTTTGCAGATGAGATTATTTTAGAGGAAATCTTTAAGTACATCTAATATAGCTTACCGAACGCAAGAAAGTAAGTCGTTTTGGGTATTATTATTTTTTAAAGACTAAAAGATAATTTGCACCCCAAATTTTACACAAATGTTACATTTGCACTCTAAACTAAAAAATTTATCTAAATACACCCCAAACTTCAATTATACTCAACAAAAAACACAATTTCTTTCATTAATCGATCAAAAGTGACCGACTAAGTCTCTAACATTTATTATAGAATGGTACTTTTGGTAGTTTATATTTATGTCAAATCGCATCCTATGTTTTTCCAACTCAATCATCTGCCTCTGCTTCTCACCCTCCACCCTCTGATGTATATCCCCAAACCTTCCTATGGCCTCCGCAAGCTGCCGGTACCCCTCCTCCGAAACCAGTGGCAATCTTTGACCTCTATAACCCTAATTATCGTACCTTCTACATTTGACTCGCACATAACCGTTGGATCCCGTCTCTTTCACCCCATCTCTCCCTCTTATATTATTACTCCGTTGGCCAGAGTCACAGATTAGAGGGCTCACACATTGCGAACAAGAATGTTGTCAGATATGAAGAATGGCGCTACTACAAATCCCTCAATTGCTTCAAATAGGTCGTCTTCTTTATGTTCATCGAAGCGAAAGAGACCCCCAAAGATTGAGATCCCAAAGGTCTTGCGTGAAATTCCCATCGACCCCACCAAACACCACCTTCCTACTCCCAGGGGTTTCTCTGATGATGCCATCTGTTCCAGTGGGTTTGGAGCCGGCCTTTACTCCATTAAAGGCGGGACATTTTCAATGGAAGATACCAACAACATTGTTTCTTGCCCAGATAGCAACAAGGTAAAAATACTCACTCTGTCGGTCAAGTTATTTCTGGGTGGTTTACATCTCCTGCTTAATTTTCCACTCAGAAGGGCAATCTGTTGCAGGCTGTGCTGGAAGCAGGCCACTACTGACTACTGTAGACACTTGTTGTGGCCGAGCCGTTTCCAAGGTGGCGTAATCCGCCACCTCTTCAGACCTTACATATTCCTCCTGTTTCGATTAAAGGTTGTGAAGCTGAAAATATAGGCCAAAAATCAGGTGGGAATTTAAGTCATACCCCAAGGCCGCTGAATTCACAACCATTTGTTGAGATGTCTTGTGGGACTTCTCAAATGACGTCAACATCTATGTTGAATTTTGGAAATGGGAATTCAAGTCCAAGTGTGGGGAATGGAAGGTTGATGATATCTGTAGGTGCTTATAATATGACAAAGTCCTTGAATTCGAGTCCAAGTGTGGGGAATGGAATGGGAGTTCCATTGACAAAGTGAGTATATTTTCTTGGTGACAACTTAATGACTTATAATTAGTAGTTAGTTATAGATAGTTTGAGATGGATGGCCTTCAGGCTTCAACAAGTGTCGGTGTTGTTTTAGGGAGTTGGATTTTTGTAATACAAGTACCCACTAACCATTAGTGCATACTCAAATCCATCAACTAGTTATGACATTTATGAGACAAGTCAAATCAGTCATTACCAATCTTGAATTTGCTCTACCGGTATCTCAAAGAATAGCTAGCATGTATAATGAGTGAGGGGCTCAGCTCAGCATAGCATATAAACCCACCCGAGACTCTTGTAAAACAATGACATGTCTTCTTCATTCTGCACTCGGGCTTTATCTATCTGTGATGGTTGTAGTCCCGGATGCAGGAATGTTGTCGCTGCTACGGACCAGGACAACATCTAAGAGAAGAACAATTATAGTTTGTTTAAAAGACGATAACCGCAGCAGGGAAATTCTTCTTCGGTTACTCAATTTGGTGGTGATGCCAGGGGACTATGTGCTAGCAGTTCATGTGCAACAACTAGATGGTCTCTCACTTATTGGGATTTGTTATGCAGGCCTAACGATTCAACTGTTTCAAAATGCTTGAAATCATTGCCTCCTACTTGGCCCCTCTTGATAATGGATAGTGGAGGGAGAATTCTAATCCAGATGTCAGGAACTTCATAGCAAGGCTCTCCCACTCCAAATAGAGTCCTTCAATCTTCTCTGTCAACTCCAGCAAAATCAAATTAGTCTGACCAATCAGGAAAACGCTGTCTGATGCAAAAATCATTGTCAATGTCATCTTCCTCAACATAACCCTCGTCGATACAAACTGAAAACCCGCCAAAACTGCATAGTGTTAAGAAGAGGTCGCAGCAGCCCGAGTTCATGTCACAAAAATGGTTCCAAAGGATAGCCACTTTAGAAGTAAAAGGATCCGGCAGGCGCTTCAGTTCAGAAGAACTTAAGAGTGCAACTAATAACTTCAGTCCTTAATTTTTAATTGGAGAGGGTGGGCACAGTATGGTATACAAAGCCAGCCTTGAAAATGATCAGGCTGTTGCTGTGAAAGTTTTCAAGACACTTGAAAATTCTTCCGAGGAAGATCTCTTTCAAGAAGTGGAAACTTTGAGTGGTGTAAAACATGAAAACGTGGTTCAGCTTATCGGATATTGTTACAGTAAAGAGTTGAAGGCTGTTGTATGCAATCTATTAAAAGAATGCTTGAACCAAAAACTGAACCAGCTTGGGTGGACTGAAAGGATGATGATTGCAATTCGTGTTGCAAAGGCACTAGACTACCTCCATTCTTGCACTTCTCCAATTATACACAGGGATGTTAAGTCATCTAACATTCTTCTCTCAGACAATTGCAAACCCCAAGTAAGTTATATTGTTGAATTTTCTTCCTTCGCGATGCCTTACGAGTCTTTCTGTTATGCAGAGTGATCAAATGCAATTTAACCTTCACATGCCTTAATACTATCGATAAGTGTACAAATGCTGCAATTTAACAATCACCTGCAGGGTGAGAAAAAATACTCACTCTGTCAAGGTTGATGATATGACAAAGTCCTTGAATTCATCATCGGCCATGAGCGGCGATGTGGCGGTTAGGGGAGAAGTGGTGGAGAAATTTGCAGGGTCAGAGGAGTGAGAGGAATATTGGGAAGAGTGAGGAGTATGGTTGAAAGGTCGACGGGACATGGTCATCGTGCCGTCCGGATTTTACTCTGTGTGTGTGTCGGGCAGAATGGGGTAAAGGGAGAGGATATGGAAAAGACTTGATTAGTAGCTTGTTCCAGCAAGGGAAATAGAAGAAGATATGGAAAAGACTTAAATATCCCTCCAGATCCACATGTGTGTCTTAGCCGGTCACTTTTGACCGGTTAATTGACGAAAGTGTGCTTTCTGTTACGTTTAATTGAAGTTTGAGGTGTACTTAGACACCTTTTTCAGTTTAGGGTGCAAAAGTCAACATGAGTGTAAAGTTTGGGGTGCAAATTGTCTTTTAGTCTTTTTTAAAATTCTATGCCTCTTTCTCCTTACAAATCAGTTACAAATCAGTGCTCTCTTTCTCATACAGGGCAACTCCCACTCTGGCTCACTCCTTCACTCTCTGTCCAAACTCACACGCCTCCATCGGCTCAGTCTCTCCGGTAACTCTTCTCTGGTCAAAATACCAGATTCACGCGGCTCCCTCTTTTTCCTCCAGCTAGAACCTCGCAAAGAAAGATGAATCATGCTCCGATCCACACAATAATTAATCTATGAAGCTTTAATAAGGTAAACCTTTTTTTGGGTAATTTATACTTTCAGTTGATGGTATTGTTTCATTTAGGTTTAATTGAGATTTATTGTCAATTCTCCTTTGGGTTTCTTGTCTAATTTAGGTTTAATTGGGTTCTTCATAATCTTCACTTTATTACCCAAAAGAACCCAAAAGAAGAAGAGGGTTTTCTATACTTTGTGTATCCTTACAATTTTATTTGGGTTTATTGTCTAATTTTTGATGGTACAAGAGAACCATGCCAAAAGGAGTACTGATAGTGCAGGGTGCAGGGGTGCTGGCTTGGCTGAGCATATGATTTCGTAGTACTATATGGACTAAACAACTTCATTAGTCATTATCGTCTGTACACTTGAAATCATCCATCATAATTCAAAAAGACTTGGCCATTTTATTCCAAATTTAATTTGTATTGTACGGAAGGAATCACTCTGCAAAAGTTATATAGGCTGACTCATTTTTCTGGAGAATTCAAGAGTTCAGGTTTCATCATCCTTTACACTAGCATCATAAATATAGTGCAAATTCATCTTTATAGTGATGAAAATTCACACTAGCACAGTTTGCATCTGTACCAATCCAAAATCCAAACCTTATGCATTACCACACTTCCTTGCAGTTTTCCCCCCTGCAGAACCAACCTTGGATTGTGTTTCTGATTATGTTTTGCCTTAATTTCCATATATGTTCTCCTAATTGATTTGCCTAAGTGCATTGTGGATTGGAAATATATATTGTGAGATTTTTTTCCGGTATGCCCCATTTTATACAATTGTCTGTTGAGTTATGTCTGTTGAATAAATAACATTGAGTTATGTCTGTTGAATAAATAACATTGGGTTTAAACCTATTTAACTATAGATCTTAATGTTTCACTATACAGTGTATCTGCACTTCTGATGATGGTGATATTGAAGAAGCTAGCCAGTACAGGATGTACTTTTTTATTCACCATTAACTATAGTAGCACAGAAGTTTTTGGCCTCTTTGATCGAATTTGTATGCTTTCAAATGGAAATACACTGTTTTTTGGAGAATGCTTGTTTGCAGGTAATACATCTGTAGAGAATATCTTTCTTCTTAAGAATGACGAACTTGCTTTTCTTTCCTATTATATACACATTTAATTAAATGTTGAAACACTTGATAACATTGACAATATGATACCATCATTCTTTGTTATTAACCTGATATGATATATAATATCATCTTTTTCTTCCCAATAAGATGAAAAAAAATAAGATACTGATCACATGCTTTAAATTTGATTTCCTTGTTATTGTCCTTGGTTGTAATTTCATGCCTTGGCAGGGGCAACAAGGGAGATTACACCTTACAGTGTTACACAGTGCAGTGAAACTGTACAAAAAAATTGAAATATTGTCTTATTTGTAGTTAATTGAGCTATTATGTTATTGTATCATCGTTTTTTTTAATCACATGAGGTATGCCCCTTGTAAACATGTAAATCGTGACTATAGTGTTTATGAAACAAATTGCAATTGTTGAGTTCATCAATTGAGAGAAAAACTAACATTGAAATTTGGAAAACTAAAGATGAAAAACAAATTATTAGAATTAGAATACTTTTGGTACATATGGACAATATTATCATAGGCCTGAATCATCTACTGAGCCACCTAAATCGCTTTAATATATCAAAGTTGCAATTAAATCTAGTCAAAAAATTTTGTAGCCAACATTGGAAGTGCCCTTCACATATAGACCAAAAATTTTACATCGCGCCAAGATTCAGAAGTTCATCTTTGGTTCTCCAAATTTGTGACATACAACTGTGAAATATTTAACCACTCCGTCCATTTTTTTACTACTTTTAGTCACTCCAAATTCATGTTGTGCACCATATTTCCTATAGTATTCATAAACCTGATTAACATTGTCAAACACCATATGTAATTTGGGCTCTTCCACTATTTGATTATTTCGTTTTTCATTCTCTTCTACTTCATCATCTCATTCGTTGTTAGACGGATCATTTACATCAATATCCATATTTGTAGAGTGAATATCTATTTCCGATTCTATTGGCAGAACTTGCACACTACTATCGAAACTGCAAAGGAAAATTTTTGATATAGCCTTGAAACAAGCAGCAAAAAATGTCCACAACAACAAACAATCTAACTGAAAAAAAGATAAAAATTGTTAGTTTAGACAACAGAAGCAATGCATTGCATTTTCAATGTGGCCTGAAGCAATATTGCATTTTATGTATTTAAAGGCCAATCAGAAATGTGACGGCCCTATAATAGGTCCAATCAACCCAACCCATTCTGAGTCGTCAAATACATGGTACAGAATTTAAATACAATCTTTTATATCACACGGTCGTGCAAAATACGACCACACAACTGTGAGTGTCAATATAAATATGTAGAAAATATTAACATTCAAACTAAGTCCTCATTACAATTATTATCACACTATTTATTAGAAATAGTGAGGACTACTACTGCTCTAACTCGGATCATTACTCTGTCCCCCGACTAGTTCTTGCGACATTCTCATTTCTTAAAGAGGACAATAGATGAAAAGGGTGAGCTCAACTAGCCTAGTAAAGAATATTATGACTAAGATAATAAAGAACAATTTATCGTTAGTCTTCAATAAATCAGATAAAATATTATGGACAACAAGTTTTAGATCAATATTTACAGCGGAAATAACAATTCATTAGAAGAATTATGTAGAGAATGAAGTCTACTAGCTTCTATGATTTAAAAGTCCATCATCAATATTTTATGCTTGTATCATCAATCAATATATATCTCGAATCAAATATTCATCTTTGCACTACGGGCCAAAGATATTCATTTGTATCACTAGTTGGTCATGTTCATCTCAACACCTGTCCATCTTTACACTACGGGCTAAAGATATTCATCAGGTAATAATTCATCTTTGCTCTACAGGCCAAAGATATTCAGTTATATCACCATTTAGAACTGAGGATGATAAAAAATAATATAAATAACGAATCTAGTGAAATAAAGGACAAAGATTACAGATTCGTAATTTAGTTTATCCAAGTTTAAAAATACTCTATAGTGATACTTTGTGGAGCAAAATTCAAGAATAAAGATCAAAACTTAGATCCAATCAAAGATATGAACCATAATAGCCAACTTGAACAAATAGAAGAAAATTTAATTTTTTTCGTGAATAGTGCCGTATACGTGAATAGTGTTAGAGTTTATGCCCTAGAGGCTAATTCTTTGATATAATTGCTTAAACATTTTTGATATTATATTTGATTGAATAAATGAATTATTTTATTATGATTTTATTTACTGCGTTATATAAATGTTAACATAATAAAAGTCCTTAGAATAGTGATACAAATTATATGGCTTCAAGTATGTGACTTGAACATGAGATCATATAGTTACAATTAGTATCATTACTCTTAAATGTCCTTAGTCGAGTGTCATTGTTAATGGGACAACAATGATACATTGAGACTAGTATGTGGATTGACTGATGGCCAAATCTCATTGGTCATAAATATATGAGATATTGAGTCAATGCATAGGTACATGTTAGAGAACAATGTACTGGGCAGACCCACCATGAGAATTCTACGTGGAGCATTATGCAAAGTGTCATAAGCAATTCTCATAGTGACAATGATGTAATGATCCTCCGACCTGAAATCACTATATTACTACACGAGAATTTATGTACTTTGATATCATCAAAGGCCACCTTTAATAGATGGACGATAAAGGTGATTATTGGGTACATCATGAATCGTGTGAGGAATATGAGTGATCTAGATGGAATTTAACCCTCCAATATATTAGGGGTGATATCCATAGGCCTCTTGATTGAGTAGGACTATGAAATGCATGACTATGCTCAAATAGTGATTTGTTTCATATAGTCTACTCATCGATCAAGAAAACTCAGATTAAATTATGAATAGGATGACACATTCCATGCCTCGAGTTTAATCTAGGATGTCAAGGTTAAAAGGATTAAATTACATTGAAACATTGGTCACGAAAAGGTTGTATCGAATCACCGATCTTATTATTATTTGGGTAGCAGTGATGCATTACTAGATGCCGCTCACTGTTTATAATTTTATAATATAATTTTAAAATTATTGCCAACATAATAATAACCTATAGGGTCACACACTTAGAACGTAATTAAAAGGGAATTAATTTAAATTGTATGGATTTAAATATATCAATATGATTGATAGTATTTAAATTATGAATTTAAATTAATAGGATAATTTGTATATATATATATATATATATGTATATTAATTAAGTAAGACTTAATTAAGATATAATATATATATATATATATATATATATAAATTCGGATTTTATATTTCTAATTGGATTAGGTTTTGGTTAATTCCTTTAACTGCTATATATATGATATATCAGCCGTTTAAGGGATTATTCGATATCAAAACCCCAGCCGCTCTTAGAGAGAGACTAGAGAGAAAAATTTCAAAAAGTCCAGATCCTTGGCGGCTAGTACCGCAGCTTTCCTTGCTGCAGATCGTGTGACGATTCGCGGGACGTTCGTGTGGATACCGTAGAGGCGCAGTTCCGTTGGATTGCGTTGAGGATTCGAAGCAGTTCCAGAATCTCCATCGTCTCCTTTCAGGCTTGAATAATCGGTAAAACATATCTTAACCTCTGAATTAATATGTTTTCGCATGGATCCTGTTTTAGGGTTTCGAAAATTTTTAATTTCCGCTGCGTTTATGTGCCGAAAACCCCTACAAATAGTAACTCCGACGGAAAAAGTAAGAATTTCATAATAAAATTCATGTCAATATTTTGGTATAATGATATTTAAAAGAATAACATCATTTACGAAAGAAAATAACATCCCTTAAGGGAAAAAAATAATATCCTTTACCTTAAAAGAAGAGTATTTCTGACTGGTAGGGCGGGGATATTCTTGAAGAAAAACTTGCACTATTTGTAACACTCAAAATTTTCTCAAAAGAAATACACTCAATATTATAGAAGAAGAATTCTCTAATTCTGGTGTAATTTTCAATTCTAAACTAAGCATCCTATTTATAGGAGAATGGAAGGGTACTATTTGAATAAAAATCAACGGACTGCACAATGAAAAATTTCGGACCAATTCACGGGCGCGCACCGGCGAAAATTTTTAATTTTACTATTCATTATTGTGCAATAAAATATTCTAATAAAACAAAACTTATAATATATACATATATATAAACCCTGCCTTATACGATAGGTTAAATAAATATATATAATAATAATTCCCTCCCATCCACGCATCTCCCCCTCCCCCCCGCCCCCCCCCTCCACCTCCATTTCCAACATCATTTATATATATATATATATATAACAAAACAGAGATAACTTCAATCGACAGTTTTGAAAAATGAGTAAGTGGGGGTCCAAATAATTAGCCAAACTTACAATAAATACTGATAAAAATACCTCAGCACTAATTCCTTCTTTTATATCCACAAAAATAAATATTTTTTTATCATATAAATCAATAATTAATCATTCACAAATAATATTACAGAACTACAATATTGACAACTAGGTCGTTACTAGGAAAGAGGGGGCCTTCCGATAAGGATTTTTTCTTACTGGCGCGCAATTAAATAACCCCTCCTAGATAGAACTTCCTTAGACATTGTCAATAATGCTATCTAATAATATTATTCAAATAATATGAATTATTGATTTGATAATTTGAAATAATGTGCAATGAAAATTATTGAATCAATAAAATATTATGCAATTATCAATATAGTAATTATTGAATCAATAATATAAAATATTGAACAGTAATTACTGTAACAATTATTGAGTAGTGACTTCTTACGGAAGAATCAATAATTAGAATTACTGTGCAATACCGTGTGCTACTGTGCAACACTGCGTATTACTGTATTTTAACCACCGGGTATTTCAACAGTTTTAACGGTAACAACCACGCCGTTATTTTTAGAAAAACTTATTCTTGTCATTTTTTTCATCCGACAATTTTTTGTTATGGGGCCCACAAATGATTGCGCCGTCATACGAATATTTTCCGACAATAAGAATATTCCACGACCAAACGAATATTCTCCGACAACAATGAGTATTTTATTACCACTTGCTTATTTTGAAATATTTGCACATTTCACCCATAACTTTTCACATTTATCAAATCAACACCTTACTATTTCGAAATAATATATAAAAAAAATTAAATCTTTATTCATAAAAGTTGGGGTCTTACAACCTCCACTCCTTATGAAATTTCGTCCTCGAAATTGACGTACGTACCTGGTATGTCGAAAAGGTGAGGATATCTCGCTTTCATTTTCGATTCCAACTCCCAGGTCATTTCCTCAATTTCATGGTTTTTCCATAAAATTTTGACTTGAGGTATAACCTTTGAGCGTAGAACATATTCTTTCTTATCTAAGATCTTGACAGGTACCTCCTCGTACGTTAAATCTTCGGCTATCTTGTCTAGTTCTAACTCAATAATGCGGTTTGAATTTTTTACATATATGCGAAGTACGGATATGTGAAAAACGTTATGAACACAAGATATGCTTGGAGGTAAGGCGAGTCTATAGGCCACATTTTCTACTCAGTCAAGAATCTCAAATGGACCAATGAATCGAGGATTGAGTTTTTCTCTCTTCCCAAACCTCGTAACTCCCTTCCACAGAGCAACACGTAGCAATACATGATCCCCAACATTAAATTCCACGTCCTTTCGATGAAGATTCGCATAACTCTTTTGTCGATCCTGTGCTGTTTGTATACGTTGTCGAATCATTTATATCTTTTCTGTAGTCATACGTACTAACTCTGGTCCCAACAATATTGCTTCACCCACCTCATCCCAGCATACTGGAGAGCGACATTTTCTCCCATACAATGCCTCGAATGGAGCCACGCCTATACTTGCCTGATAACTGTTATTGTAGGAGAATTCCACCAATGGTAAGTACTTATTCCAACTCCCTTTGAAGTCTAGAACACAAGTCTCAATAGATCTTCAAGAGTTTGAATATTCCTTTCCGATTGCCTGTCTGTTTGAGGATGATATGCTGAACTGAATCGTAAATCCGTGCCCATAGCTTTCTGCAAACTAACCCAAAATCGTGAAGTAAATCTGGGGTCACGATCCGAAACTATGGATACTGGCATACCATGCAATCTCACAATCTCATTCACGTACATACGAGCAAGACGTTCAAGGGAATAAGTCTCCCGTATCGGCAAGAAATGAGCAGACTTGGTTAATCTATCGACAATAACCCAAATCGCATCTATGCCTTGAGAAACCTTGGGAAGACCCGTAACGAAATCCATGGTAATATGTTCCCACTTCTATTTTAGAATCTCAAGTGGTTGCAATGGACCCTTCGGCATTTGATGCTCCGCCTTTACACGTTGACAAGTTAAACACCTTGAGATAAACTCCGCGATCTCTCTCTTCATATTGTTCCACCAAAATGTATGTCGAAGATCACGATACATTTTGGTACTCCTAGGATGGATTGCAAACTGTGTGTTGTGTGCCTCCATCATAATTCTATGCTTCATGTCAGAATCGTTAGGAACACAAAGTCTGGAGTTGACTCGAAGTATTCCTTCTTCATCGATTCTTCCTTCCGAAACCGTACCTTCTTGCACCTTTTTTCTCATCTTCATTAGTTCCGGATCTGTAGCTTGAGCAGCTTTAACTTTATCAATTAAAGCTGGTTCTACACGTATACTTGACATCATTGCACTCGTTCCCGCATATGATCTTCTACTCAACGAGTCAGCTACCACGTTCGCTTTTTCAGGATGGTATTGGATGGTATGGTCGTAATCTTTCAACAACTCAAGCCAACGTCGTTGCCTCATGTTGAGTTCTTTTTGAGTGAAAAAATATTTGAGGCTCTTATGATCCGTATAGATCTCCACTTTCTCTCCATACAGGTAGTGTCTCCAGATCTTTAATGCGAAAACGACAGCTGCCAATTCTAGATCATGAGTAGGATAATTCTTCTCATATTCTTTGAGTTATCGCGAGGCATAGGCTATGACTTTTCCATGTTGCATGAGAACACATCTTAACCCTTTGCCCGAAGCGTCGCTGTAAATGACAAATCCATCCGAACCAGATGGTATCGTCAGAACAGGTGCCGAAATAAGTTTCCTCTTGAGCTCTTAAAAGCTCTTCTCGCATTTCTCGTTCCATACGAATTTTGTATCTTTCCGAGTCAGCTGAGTTAATGGAGTAGCGATTCGAGAAAATCCTTCCACGAATCTCCGATAATAACCAGCTAAGCCCAGAAAGCTTCGTACTTCGGTCATCGACTTAGGTTGCTCCCAACTTTGTATTGCTTCAATCTTCGTCGGGTCAACAGATACTCCACGTTTCGATACCACGTGCCCAAGGAATGCTACTTCCTCAAGTCAGAACTCGCATTTCTTCAGTTTGGCATATAGCTTATTTTTACGAAGCCTTTGAAGTACCAGCTTAAGGTGGTTCTCATGATCTTCACGACATTTGGAATAGATGAGGACGTCATCAATAAAGACAACCATGAACTGATCCAAATATTCTTTGAATACTCGGTTCATCATATTCATGAAAGCAGCAGGAGCATTAGTCAATCCAAAAGACATGATTAGGAATTCATAATGTCCGTACCGAGTTCTGAAGGCAGTCTTCGGAATATCCTCAGTTTTAATCTTCAGCTGATGATATCCAGAACGAAGATCGATCTTTGAAAAGAATTGTGCTCCTTGCAACTGGTCGAACAGGTCATCAATACGAGGTAGCGGATACCTATTCTTGATGGTGACATGGTTCAACTCCTGATAGTCAATACAAAGTCGCATACTCCCGTCTTTCTTCTTTACGAATAAAACAGGAGCACTCCAAGGAGACGTACTAGGATGTATAAAATCGATGTCTAGCAACTCCTGTAGTTGGACCTTTAACTTCTGAAGTTCAATAGGTGCCATTCGATATGGGGTTTTAGAAATGGGTCTTATACCGGGCTCAAGGTCAATCAAGAATTCAACTTCACGTTCTGGGAGCAGACCGGGAAGTTCTTCGGGAAATACATCAGGAAACTCATTAACAATAGAAATATTATTCAAATCTGACGTATTTTGGTTTAGATCAGTGACATGAGCTAAGAAAGCTTGACATCCGTTTTTCAATAAACGAATAGCTTTGCGACTTGAAATGACATTGACTGATTTTAGTGGTTTGGTTGTTTGGATTCGCAGAACAGGTTGGTTAGGAATATAAAAACTAACAACATTACGAAAATAATCAATTTTGGCATGGTAAGTGGTTAACCAGTCAATTCCTAAAATCACGTCAAATGCAAGTATTTTCAAAGATATAAGATCAACAGGTAAGGTAAGGGTACCAATCTGAATCAAGCAAGATTTGTAAACTATAGATGTAACGAAAGTTTCTCCTAACGGAGTTGCAACAGATAAGTCGAAGTCTAACTTCTCAGGTGTCAAATTTAATCGTTGAGCACAAGCAGATGAAATAAAAGAATGGGTAGCACCGGTATCTAACAAGGTGTAAACTTCGCAAGAGTTTATGATTAGCTTACCCGTAATCACCTCGTGTGGGTTTCTCGTGTTTTGGGCTGTCACGACAAACGCTCTTCCTGGAACTACCGACTTTGACTTGTCCGAAACCGCCTTTGGAATCACCACCCCCGCTGGACTTGGTTTCACTACAGGACAATCTCGAGCTATATGTCCTTCTTTTTCACAGTTATAGCATGCTTTGAATTGTTGTGGGCAGTTTGGGCTGATGTGTCCCTCTTTCTCGCATTTATAGCATACGATCGGTGGTCGTTCTCATCCCTTAAAAACAGTTGATGCTGGTGCTGATGTCGACGTCTTCACGTTCTCATTGTTGTACCTTCTCTTCTTGAAATCTCCTCCCGATTCGCTTTTTCTACTATCATGGCCACGATTACCACCGGAGTGGTTACCGCTTCTGTAATGATACTTTCTTCCCTGCTGGTTGTCATTGTTCCGATGACTGTTGCCACCGGTACGATCTTGGTTGTTGTCCCTTGGTTGAACATAATCACTATCTCGTTCTAACAACTGGCCCTGTTTACTACATCCGAATATAGAGAAAATTTGTGAGAAATGAGGTATTGACAAATTTCGGGTTTCAAACCTCTCAAAACATCCGTATCATACGTTCCTCATTCTCCACCAAATGAGGTGCAAACCTGGACAACTCCGCGAACTTTGCCTCGTACTGGGACACAGTCATGTTGTTCTGTTCCAGTCTGATAAACTCTACCTCCTTCATATGACGAATACTTTCAGGAAAGTATTTGTTATTGAACAGTTTCTGGAACGCTTCCCAAGACATCTTGAGTGCGGCAGTCTCGGTACGCTTCACAGATTTCCACCAATAATCTACCTCTCCACGGAACATAAAGGTGGCAAATGAAACTTTCTGTTCCTCCGTACATCCCAAGACATCAAATATCTTGGTAATTTGCTTAACCCACGTCTCTGCCTTGATCGGATCTGGCTTTCTCAAAAACTTTGGTGGTCCCAATTCTTTGAACTGCTTGACAGTGACAATTCGCGTGTTATTATTATCTCCACCTGTATTTTGCATACGAGTCTCCCTCGTCTGGTTTTGCATGAACTACATAAAGCTTCTAAACATCTCATCGTTTATCGTCTGATCAGTGTTGTTTTTAGGATGAACATTGTCTTCTTTTTGCACGTTCTCCTGGTTGGTGATTAAAGGTGTCTCCACGGTCTCATTCACTCTATTGTTAACATTCTCAGCTGTCATTCTCAAATACTGTCATAAAACAAGGGTTAATTAAACAAATTAACATATCAACCTTATACTCCGACTGACCAATTAAACATCAGATAAGTTTAGGTAGGACACAATAGCGAAGGATTTACTCGTCTCTCCCCTCCTAGTTCTATTCTCCGATCTCCGCCAGAGATCATATCCCTATGCTCTAATACCAACTGTGACGGCCCCAAAATAGGTCCAGTCAATCCAACCCATTATGAGTCGCCAAATACATGGTACAGAATCCAAATACAATCTTTTATATTACATGGTCGTGCAAAATACGACCACACAACTGTGAGTGTCAATATAAATATGTAAAAAATATTAACATTCAAATTAAGTCTTCATTACAATTATTATCACACTATTTATTAAAAATAGTAAGGACTACTACTGCTCTAACTTGGACCATTATTCTGTCCCCCAACTAGTTCCTGTGACATTCTTATTTCCTGAAGAGGACAATAGATGAAAAGGGTGAGTTCAACTAGCCTAGTAAAGAATATTATGACTAAGATAATAAAGAACAATTTATCGTTAGTCTTCAACAAATCAGATAAAATATTATGGACAACAAGTTTTAGATCAATATTTGCAGCGGAAATAACAATTCATTAGAAGAATTATGTAGAGAATGAAGTCTAATATCTTCTATGATTTAAAATTTTATCATCAATATTTTATCCCTGTATCATCAATCAATATACATCTCGAATCAAATATTCATCTTTGCACTACGGGCCAAAGATATTCATTTGTATCACCAGTTGGTCATGTTCATCTCAACACCTGTCCATCTTTGCACTACGGACTAAAGATATTCATTAGGTAATCATTCATCTTTTCTCTACATGCCAAAGATATTCAGTTATATCACCATTTAGAACTGAGGATGATAAAAAATAATATAAATAACGAATTCAGTGAAATAAATGACAAAGATTACGGATTCGTAATTTAGTTTATCTAAGTTTAAAAATACTCTATAGTGATACTTTGTGGAACAAAATTCAAGAATAAAGATCAAAACTTGGATCCAATCAAAGATAGAGCCCATAATAGCCAACTTGAACAAATAGAAGAAAATTTAATTTTTTTCGTGAATAGTGCCGTATACGTGAATAGTGCCGTATGCGTGAATAGTAACTCCGACGAAAAAAAATAAGAATTTCATAATAAAATCCATGCCAATATTTTGGTATAATGATATTGAAAAGAATAACATCATTTACGAAAGAAAATAACATCCCTTACGAAAAAAAATATGATTTACCTTAAAAGAAGAGTATTTCTGACTGGTAGGGCGGAGATATTCTTGAAGAAAAACTTGCACTATTTGCAACACTCAAAATTTCCTTAACTCAAAAGAAATACGCTCAATATTATAGAAAAAGAATTCTCTGATTCTGGTGTGATTTTCAATTCTAAACTAAGCATCCTATTTATAGGAGAATGAAAGGGTACTATTTGAATAAAACTCACGGACTGCACAGTGAAAAATTTCGGACAAATTCACGGACGCGCACCGACGAAAAATTTTAATTTTACTATTTATTACTGTGCAATAAAATATTCTAATAAAACAAAATTTATAATATATATATATATATATATATATATATATATATATAAACCCTGCCTTATACATTAGATTAAATAAATATATATAATAATGATTCCCTCCCCTCCACGCATCTTTCCCCTCCCCCCTCTCCCTCCCCCCTCCCCCCTTCCCCCTTCCCCTTTCCCCCTTCCTCCATCCTCTATTTCCAACATCATTAATATATATATATATATAAAATAAAACAGAGATAACTTCTACCGACAGTTTTGAAAAATGGGTAAGTGGGGGTCCAAATAATAAGCCAAACTTACAACAAATACTGATAAAAATAACTCAGCACTAATTCCTTCTTTTATATCCACGAAAATAAATATTTTCTTATCATATAAATTAATAATTAATCATTTACAAATAATATTACAGAACTACAATATTGACAACTAGGTCGTTCCTAGAAAAGAGGGGGCCTTCCGATAAGAATTTTTTCTTACTGACGCGCAATTAAATAACCCCTCCTAGACAGAACTTCCTTAGACATTGCCAATAATGCTATCTAATAATATTATTCAAATAATATGAATTATTGATTTGATAATTTAAAATAGTGTGCAATGACAATTATTGAATCAATAAAATATTATGCAATTATTAATGTAGCAATTATTGAATCAATAATATAAAATATTGAACAGTAATTACTGTAACAATTATTGAGTAGTGACTTCTTACGGAAGAATCAATAATTAGAATTACTGTGCAATACCGTGTGCTACTGTGCAACACCGCGTATTACTGTATTTTAACCACCGGATATTTCAACAGTTTTAACGGTAACAACCACGCCGTTATTTTTAGAAAAACTTATTATTGTCGTTTTCTTCATCCGACAATTTTTTGTTATGGGCCACAAATGATTGCGCCGTCGTACGAATATTTTTCGACAACAAGAATCTTCCACGACCAACGAATTCTCCGACAACAATGAGTATTTTATTACCACTTGCTTATTTTGAAATATTTGTACATTTCACCCATAACTTTTCACATTTATCAAATCAACACCTTACTATTTCGAAATAATATATAAAGAAAATTAAATCTTTATTCATAAAAGTTGGGGTCTTACAAGAAATCTATAATACATAACAATACAAATTATTAACAGCAATCATAAAAAAAAACCTCGATGACAAAACACAAAAAAAATCAATAATTAAAGAGTCCCATAAAAAATTAGACAAGAAACCCAAATAAAATGGTAAGGATACACAAAGTAGAGATGATTAAGATAATCGAAAAACCCTCTTCTTCTTTTGGGTAATAAAGTGAAGATTATGAAGAAATCAATTAAACCTAAATTAGACAAGAAACACAAAAGAGAAACTCAAATTGACAATAAATCGTGGAAAAAACTCAATTATGCCCAAATGAAACAATACCATCAACTGAAAGTAAAAATTACTCAAAAAATGGTTTACCTTATTAGAGCTAATAAGGTTAATTATTGTGTGGAGCGGAGCATGATTATCTTTTTCTGCGAGGTTCTAGGAGGAAAGAGAGGAATCCGCGTGAATCCGTTATTTGACCGGAGAAGTGTTATCGGAGAGGCTGAGCCTACGGAGACGAGTGAGTTTGGATAGAGAGTGAAGAAGTGAGCCAGAGAGAGTTGAAGGAGGAGAGCTCACTATACAAGTGAGAGTTCACTGATTTTTACGGAGAAAGGGGCATGAAATTTTAAAAAATAATACTATCCAAAACAACTTACTTTCCTGCGTTGGGTAAGGCGTGAGTAGATTAGATGTACTTGAAGATTTACTCATTATTTTGTGGAACCAAAGGAATTTTTGATTTTAGGACAAACATTTATAATCAGTTCATATCAATCATAAATTCTTGGGTCGTTATTTGCGGTAATATTGTTAAAGTTCCTAGGGCATTTTGTAGTTAAAGCTCATGCTTTGATTGTTGCTGCTAGGAAATCTCGTTGTACTATATATTCAGATAATAGAATGAATAATCTTTATATAAAAAATCATGAATTTAATTTCATAAATTAACTTCCAAAATATCAAAATTTTATAGCAAAATACATAGGTCTGGGACATAGTCCCCGCTAACATGAGACACTCTCATTGTTAGAGCACCTATTTTTCCATGAGAAATTGATGACCACGTGAAAATGAGTACAATTTTACTTTTCGAAGTTAATTTATAATTTAAATTATAATTAGTTTTAATTTAAAATTATTTAAGTTATGTTTGTTTGTTAGAATTATACTTGAAATATAATTATTAATTCCAAGTGTCTTATTTGTTTTCAAATTTAAACTTGAGACTATTATTTTAAGTATTATAAAATAGCTTAATATTCTTGAGATTATAATTATAATTTCGAGATTATAATCCTAAGATTAATAATTTTGAGATTATAATCTCATGGATTATAATCTCGAAATTATAATTATTGCAAACAAATATAGGCTTATATTCTAAATTTAATTAGTTTTAATACTCAATCTGACCACAAAAATAGTACTACTATTTATAAAATTTGTAAATATTATAGATGTATTGTACTAATTTATTATTTATGTCATTTTATATACTTACAACAATACTCAACATATATCTGTTGCATATATTAAAAAAACTCCATGGATAATTCATGAATGAAAATAATTCGTACGATGACTAATTTTATTTCGAATATAAATTGTGATTAAAGTGAAATTGAAAACACTAAATAGAATAGTAATTTTTAAGTCCTTTTTTATTACTTTCTACTCCATATATAATAATAATAATAATAATTATTATTATAATAAATATTTAGTACAATAAAAATGACAATTTTTTTTTGTCACGAGAACAAATTTTTGATAATTTAAGCTGAAGGAGGCGTTTTGCTTAAAAGTGCTTTACCCAAAATAACGGCGCCGTTTTAGGGTGAATCCGTCATCCGTGGCAAACGACTCCCCAAGCCGTCCCAGCCCCCCAGCAAAAACCAAAGCACATAAAGGAAGAACTGTTTCGCTCTCGGAATTGGGTATAAAGCATCATCAAACATTTTAAATTTGTTCGAACCTGATAGCCAAATCCAATCAATTCGACTCCATAACAAAACGAAGAGTGCTTTGGATTCTGAATGAATGGAGATTAGTTCGGCTCCGATTAGTCAGTGCTCCAAAGAGCATCAAAAGATCTATCAGGAATGGTTTAATTACGCCGATTCTGGTTTGTTTCTCCTCCTTTTCTCATATGCAATCGCCTTTTTTATGCTCTTGAATTCTATATAAATTAGCTGTTTCAATTATTCAGATAGCGATGGGCGCATTACGGGAGGTGATGCCATCAAATTATTTTCCATGTCTAACTTACCCCGTCCGGATCTTAAGCAGGTTTTTGTTTTGTTTTGGGCCAAATTTTCTCTATAAATATGTGCTTTTATTTGATTGATTACATATGGGTTTGTGTGGTTACTAGCGTTTTTGCAGCGGTAGGTTTGCAGCTTTTGAGCCCAAGCATGCGTTTTTGTCACATATAAGCTGCATTTGAAATAGATTGTTATTAGGCAAACAAGATTTTTAAATGCGTTTTCACTTCCAAACACTGCTAAAGCTGTGTAATCAAACATACAACATACATATAGTTCTATTTGGCCACTGAGAAAAGGGAAAAATTATCGACTGAAACGGTGATAGCAAGCCATTGAGTACCAAACATTCTCATAAATGGAGAGAGAAATGCTTAATATGATTATCTTTTCACACATGATACTTGATGAAGTTGTATCACAAATGCTTTATTTTTCGAACTTTTTCTCTATGCTGTTTTATAAGTGAATGTGTTTATTTTAATGGACTAGCCTATAGTGATTTTATTGGGTTAGTTCTCATAAGACCTATTTATTCAAAGATTATAATTCACTGTCTTGTTTCCATGGGCATAACTTTAGTGGCCAAGCGTAGAGTTAGGGCTGTAAATGGTAACCGAAAAATTCGTATTCGTCCGCATCCGTATTTGAAAAAAAGCGGATATTATTCGTATTCGAAAAAAACGGATATATCCGTATTCGGTTTAAAGGTATCCGCAAATAAACGGATACGAATACGGATATAAGCGTATTCGTATTCGTTTAACATCCGACCGCAAATATATCCGGCGGATAGTGAATATCCGGATTCGGATCCGTATCCGAAATTCGTATCCAAATAACTTATATATTATATAATAAGCAAAATAATTTTTTTAAAGTGACATTCCTTATATAATAATTAGTTTTCACTATCATACGAAAATTATTTAAAAAAAATATCATTTCACTTCTAAAAAGTAGGAAATAACACTTTTATTTTAATATTAATAAACTGAAATAAATTGATTTAAATATAGTTAATAGATTTTTACTATTATAAAGTTAAAATATCTAAAATGTATCATTTACCAAGAAAATTATATACTAAAAGAACAAAACTATAGTTATTAGTTTGTTATAAGTTTTTTACTTTCAAAACTTATTTGCAATGTTGGGATACGAGAACAATGAACAATATAATTTTATTGTTAAAATGTGTTAAGCTCGAATTAATTTAGAATTAATTTAGAATTAATCTAGAAGGAGGTTGAATAATTAATTCACGTTTATGAATTTTCGGATGGAGTGAGTATTTATTACTTTCATTTACGCAATTATTTAAAAATTAGAAGTCCAAATATTCAAAGCAAGTCCAAATTTTTTTTTTGATTAAGTTGGATTAATTAGTTGTCAGTTGTCACATATATATTGTAACTCGCACTCTCCATTAATATAATGAAATAAAATAAACTTTTTATAACTATGTAAATTGTAATCTATGTATTGAGGATAAATTATAAATAAAAGTTCTCATAAACATATTATTAAAATTTTAATCAAGTATTTGAAAAAAAAAATTAAATATTTAATGTAAACTTTTGAATCTAATTATTAATTATAAATATTCATACACACTACAATATTGGACATCTAAACATTAATAAGTAGTATTGAATTTAGGATTTCAAAAATGATGAAAACTTATTTGAATTGTAATTAAGAACATTGATTATTGTATTTAAATATTTATTAAAAATAAATAAATTAACATTCATTCATTAATAAACTATATTTTAAAACTCATTATTTTTTTTATTCTAGTTATAGTTAGGACTATAAATGGTAACCGGAAAATCCGTATTAGTCCGCATCCATATTAGTCCGCATCCGTATTTGAAAAAAAGCGGATATTATTCGTATTCGGAAAAAAACGGATATTATCTGTATTCGGTTTAAAGGTATCCGCAAATAAACGGATACGGATACTACTGTATCCGAATTCGTATATATCCGTTTACACCCCTACGTAGAGTAAGGTATTGAAAAGTTTATCTTAGAGTGTCTATGAACTTTTTTGCTTTATGAATAGATATTACTGTAAGATTTATGAACTCATACTGTAATGGTTGTATATTGATAGGTTTGTAGTAAGTTAGAAATTGTATCTTATGTGTGTGTTCTCAAATATCTGCATGTTTCTTGGAGATGTTCCCTGTCAATAGGATTGATTTGTGATGGCCCTTTTTGCACAACCCCTGCCCCGCCCTCCAGCCAGCCCGCTACCTCCCTTTCGAATTGATCTTCATTAACAAATCCTCTTTTTTTGATTCCTTCGGAGTTATTCTCAACTGTTTCCCCCCTCTTTTCCCTTTTATCTATTATTCAAGGTGTGGGCAATTGCAGATTCCAAGCGACAAGGCTTTCTTGGTTTTAAAGAGTTCATTACTGCAATGCAGGTACTAGTTTGTTCATATGTCTTGATTGCAGTTTTAATCCTACTTCTAGGAGCTGATCCCTATTTTCCTTCTAATTGTAGTTAGTTTCTTTAGCACAAGCTGGAAAAGCGATAACTACCGATCTCTTAAACTCTGAAGGTAATCGATACAGTTTCAGTTTCTCTCTCTTTACAGAGGATGCTTTAGTCTTTTGAGCATAAGTTGAAGTTCACGACTTTAGCGTCACACTTGACTTGAGCTTTCTCTGTAGTTGGTTTAATATGTGGTATATTTTTTTCTTTTTATATTACATGGGGTTAAACATTATTTTCTGTTGCAGTTGACTTTCAAAATCTGAATCCTCCAATCATGGACGGATTAGATGTATTACTAGCTGTAAGTATGCCGGTTCAGTTTTTATTAATTCGTAAAGTTCATTTTGTGCTGTTTTACCTTAATGGTTGATAATTTGCAGAAGCAAAAGCGCACACCTAAAACAAGTGAGACTGAGCCGAATGGTAAGAAAGTTCTCTATACAGAAATGCCTGTACTTTTCTGCCGTAAATTCACTATCTGGAGATGATGTAGGTACTTCTCCAGTGCAACCTTCACCGGCTGCTAGTTGGTTTTCCTCTTCAAAATCATCGAAGAAGGTGTGTTTTGGTTATGATTTATCCATAATTTGATCATGGAGGATATATGCATTGTCTTCTCTACAAATGAGTGATTCCACTTTATCAACTTCCAATTCCTGTTTTCATTATTTTATAACGTCTGGTAGACCTCCTGTAATATTTTTTATATACTAAGATTCCGGCTTATCTCATGTGTTGAGTTATAATTACATGGAATGGTCATACTGCTTGGGATGTGGATTTCAACTTGAAATCTGTATTCTATAAGTTTTCAGAAGCTCAAAATAGAGAAAAAAATTCCTTCTTTTTATTATAAATATTTTCTTTATCACGGTGGATTCGCAGGACTACTCATAGGGTGTTCACTGGATTAATGACAAGGTGGATGCAATAGTCTTATATAGAACTATTCTAGAGAAATAGGTTTGATAGTTGTACACCTATTGCACTGTACTTACTATTGGTCTCTGTCTCTGCAAAGTGAAACAAACTTCATACTACTTTATTTTTTGCCTTTTTTGTACTGATTAAGTTTTGAAAGATCAATATACTAAAATAAACAATCACTCGTCATTAGAAATTAAACTGAATACAGTTTCCATTGGCAAACTCGAAGAAGAAATCATGAATTCCCATCCAATTTAAGGAGGTCAATCTTCAAAGAGAGCAGATCCTAGTTCGTTCTCAGGACTCGTGAGGCAAGCCACATAATGCCCGAGGGATTTTTTTTTCTGGCTAAATAGTGGGATAAGAATTTCTGCTATTATCATGAGTATATGATATTCAAATTATGTAAAATATAGTAAAGGTACAAAAGGAATGCATTCTCCTAATATCAAGTAGCCATATATAACGTTCTAGCAGCAGCATATTAGGGCATGTTTGAATTAAATATTTTTTCTTAACACATTTTTTCTTATAATTGAATAGGTTTTCTAGGTTCCATATCCTTTAGTTGGCTATAGAATAATTCTTCCATTTATTGCTCTTGTTGTCTTGTCAGCTATCTTTAGCTTCTGTTACATCAATTGTTGATGGCTTGAAGAAGTTGTACATTCAGAAGCTGAAGCCGCTAGAAGTCACATACCGTTTTAATGATTTTGTTTCTCCCTTATTGGTGAGTGAGTAACATAATCATTTAAGCAGTATTATATTTTTTTATATATTTTCTCTTGTCTCCTAAGATCGATAAAGTTCTGAACAGTTTTATAACTTGTGATGCATATTTAGCTTATATCTTGTGTTGTGCTGTTCTTGGCAGACAAACAGTGATTTTGACGCCAAGCCCATGGTGATGCTTTTGGGTCAATATTCCACAGGGAAAACAACATTTATTAAACATTTGCTCAGAACTAGTTATCCAGGCTAGTCTCGCTTCTCTTCTTTTTTCTCTCTACTGAATAAGAAAAGAATTCATATTTAGTTGCTTCAGTGTCCTCACTTTGCAGGAGCTCACATTGGACCTGAGCCTACTAACAGACAGATTCGTTGTTGTTATGGTAATATATCTGACCTTTCCCATAACTTGTCATACTACATATTTGAATAAATGGGTAAACATTATAATTACTGTAGTGACAACCATAGTTTTTAAGGCCCACGGCGCATCCTAGCTGCAAATGTCCTTTGTAGCCTAGGCGCAAGGCACATGTGTGGGGTGCATACCTTTTTGAAACGAAACACAATTTATGAAATTCAGTACATTATTATAATTCATTGACATTCAACAATTCCTTTGACATTTTAGTTACCAAACTAAAAAATAACAATTTATTTCTATATAGCTACATCAACTTCTAACATGCTCAAACAATTTAAAAGTAAAACATCAATCAAAAGCATATAAACTGAAAATATAAGTCAAGAAAAGGTCCATTTAAAATATATAATTGTTAATGCACCAAAAGCAAGAGAAAGTAAGAGGATAAATACATTCCTTAGTCAGTTCAGAATGTCTTCCCAAAACTCCAAAGAAGGATAAGGCTTTTTGTCACGGTCTTGGAGGTAGAAGAGGAATAACGAAATCGTGCAAGAGGGTCGATGTTGGTAGACAAAGTTGCACATCGAATGCAACTACTAGTTAGTATTTCTGATTTGGAGTTTCGTTTTTCTAGTTACTTTTTTGGGTTGTCGATTTTTTTCTTTGTTTTTTTTCGTTAAAATTAAATCAGGCTGATTGCCTAGGCGTGTCTCGTGTTGTGACTTGGGCTTATGCGTGAAAATCCAGCACTTTATCTACCTGCCCCTAACCTTACCTTGATCCTTGGTGCATGCCTCCTAGTTTTGCCTTTGACAACTATGGTGGCTTCTTTGTCTTTGAGGGACTATGGAGTTCTTAATGAATAATTCATTTTAAATAGACAAGTACAGTATCAGAATAGTCAGTCCACAGGGGCACTAGTAGTAATATACTAAAAGTATAAATTATTATGTAGCAGCTGAGCATGTTTTGTAAGCAGAAATATAGAGTTAGTTAGAGGGGTACCTTTGTCTTTTATAAGCATATTTGTAGTCTACAAATATAGAGTTAGTTACTTCTGTTTATTATCTTGATTTAATTGTAAACATGTCTGAGGTTTTGAATGGCCATATTTAATAATTTCAGATGTTAGAACGTATAAGCATGAAAAGTATGCTATAGAACTTATTTCTACTTTGTGCTACAAGAATGTCGGCCAGACTTCTTAGATATATTGATATTTATCCAGCTGTGTAGTTAATTTCTCAAGTATTTGCAGGCATAAATTTTAACTGAAACATGGTACATGCTATATGCATATATTTTAAGGTTTAAAAAAAATATTTTCTGAATTTTTTGTTCAGATACTCTCTTCTCTTCTAATAATATGGTTCTTGTTTTATTGTGGGATGGGTATCTCCGTCTCTCTCGCCCTCCCTCCCTGTTGTGAAACTTCTTCACTTGCTGAGTTCCATTGGTTCTTGGTGCTTTAGTTATTATATCTTGGTCAAATATGATTCACTAGTTAACTATTATTATTACATTTCTTCACAAGCTAATTGTGCCTAATCTCAGTAATTAACAGTTGTTCCATTTCTTCACTACTTAGTTCTACTTTCATACAGAATGGACCGGATGAAAGAAGTATACCAGGGAATACCATTGCTGTTCAAGCAGACATGCCATATAGCGGTCTTACGACTTTTGGAACTGCATTTTTGTCAAAATTTGAGTGTTCTCAAATGCCACATCCAGTGAGTAATATTTGAAGTATTACTAGTTTACTACGAGAATAATTGAGTCATCTTTTTATCTCGCCTGAAACTTACTATAGTTCTAAATGTAAGCTGCTGGAGCACATTACATTTGTGGATACTCCTGGAGTTTTATCTGGAGAAAAGCAACGGACACAACGAAGTTATGATTTTACTGGTGTAACATCATGGTTTGCTGCGAAGTGTGACCTCATTTTACTTCTCTTTGATCCACACAAACTTGATATCAGTGATGAGTTTAAGCGTGTGATTTCATCCCTACGAGGACATGATGACAAGATACGTGTGGTGTTGAACAAGGCTGACCAAGTTGATACCCAGCAAGTAAGAAAGAATTTTGCAATTTTATATTTTCCAGTTTCTTTTCATATTCTTGTTTTAATTGCCATAATTGTATTGCAGTAGCTGCTGAAGTTGCTTTTTAATTAATATTTTTATTGCAGCTGATGAGGGTATATGGGGCATTGATGTGGTCCCTTGGGAAAGTTTTGAATACTCCTGAGGTTATGCGTGTTTACATCGGGTATGAATTTTTATGAGATTTTCTGCCGTTCTTTTTAAAGTGGACCTTTTTCCCTGGGACATGCTAAAAAAGGTATTATTTTAGGTGTTAACATAAGACGAACATGTTTGCTGCAAAACAAAAGCAACTACTGTTTTACATCATAGGCGACATGATCTCTTGCATCCACTCTTCCTAGTTTCTTCTGGAGTTGTTAAAGATATTGATAATGTTTTTTTGTTCCATGTTTACACTTCAACAAAAAAAAAGTTGTTGATTGATATTAGTGGCATGATAATGAAATTATGATGGCAAACTTGAGGACATTGTCACCTTGTGTAATTAACGATATAAAGACGAGAGACTGTGAAACAAAAAATGTTGACAAATGGGACTTTCTGTGAAACAGAGGGAGTATAATAAACATCAGTAGTGCTCTTCTGTGTTTTTTAAGGAAGAATTTACAAACCAAGAAAATCCATGATTTTCCTTTTTCCTCTATTTCTCCCAACCCCAGGGGCAGACCCAAATCTGGGGCAGGGGGCATATGTCCCCACTGGATTTTCAGGAAGTCTGCCTCTTCATATCATATATATATATATATATACACACACACACACTACAGTTATTAATATATTAACAAATTTTAAGGCTTAGTGGAACAAAATAAGTTGAGTACTACAGTTATATTAGTACACTACTATTATGTTACTGAAAAAAAGAATATGCTACTTTCTTGTTAAAATAAAATACTACTATAAGAACTTAAGTATTTTATTGTCTTGATCAATTTACTTCTCCTGAATACCAAGAAAGTAAAAAACAGAGGAGTTACAATTACTAAAAATTGTGAAAGATTTTTGTTAGAGTTTCTATAATTTACCCGAATTTTTCAAGAAAAAAACAGTGCCTAGTAAATATTCCTATATTATGCATATGGGTGCTGTCATTTCATTAGTAGTAGTAGTATAAAATTGGAGATTAACATCATTATATTTATTTTCTCCCAATAATGTTGTCGGCTGTTGCGGAACAATCCACCAGTCACTTAATCAAATTTAAACATTTTAAAGTTTATTAAAATGTTTATCTATCATATTAACAAGATAGTAGCATATTCTTTTTTTCATTAACATAATAATAGTATACTAATATAATTGTAGTACTCTACTTATTTTGTTTCACTAAGCCCTAAAATTTGTGAATATATTAATAACTGTAGTGTGTGTGTGTGTGTGTATATATATATATATATATATATATGATATGAAAAGGTAGAGGAATGAGAAGAAGGCACGTCGAAAGAGGCGTACAACGTATGTTTGTCCCGTTATTACTGCAACTGTTGAAAGGACATTTTCAGCCATGAATATCGTGAAGAACGAACTCCGTAACCAAATGGGAGATGAATGGGTAAATGATTGTTTAGTAACATACATTGAGCATGATATTTTTGTAACTATTAAAAATGAGGCTATCATGCAATAATTTCAAGCAATGAAATCTCGAAAAATGTTATTGCAAACAATATTTGATGATTATTTAGTTTTGTGATTCATTCTATTAAATTTTTATTCTTAAGGAATTTTTTTTCGAATTTGACCTCACTGAACTTTCAGGCTAGATCTGCCCCTGTCCAACCCCATCTTCTCCATGCTAGTCTATGTTTTCTTTTTTCATCAACTTGATATATCTCTTCTCCCATATTTTGATAGTTCATTCAACGACAAACCTGTAAATGTTGCTGCGGCGGGTCCACTTGGGAGAGAACTATTTGAGAAAGAACAGGAGGACCTTCTCACTGATCTAAAAGACATACCAAAGAAGGCTTGTGATCGTCGTGTGAGTTTTGGATTCATGTTTTTTTCCAGAAAACTTCGTCTTCTACTATCTATTGATCTTCCCAGCAAAGAGTAAATACAAATTCTGATACCTTGTTTTCTGCAGATCAATGAATTTGTTAAACGTGCAAGGGCTGCTAAAATTCATTCGTACATTATCAGCCATCTTAAAAGGGAGATGCCTGCTATGATGGGCAAAGCAAAGGCTCAGCAAAGACTTATTGATAATTTGACAGAAGAATTTGGAAAGGTCCTCTCTTGCTTTGCGATGAACACAAAATCTGTCTTGTATTATTACTTGCTATATATTAATCTCCTCCTTGTTACAAACAGGTTCAAAGGGAGCACCATTTACCAGCAGGAGATTTTCCAAATGTCGAGCACTTCCGGGAGATCCTGAATGGTTACAACATCGATAAGTTCGAGAAGTTGAAGCCTAAAGTGATACAAACTGTTGATGACATGCTTGGGTATGATATCCCAGATCTCCTAAAGAATTTCCGGAATCCATATGATTAAAGGTGGCAGCAGTTTGAGAGGGATATCCAGATGAGGGCAGTTAGAAATGGTGAAGTGAAGGTACGGTTGCTGAGGCGTCGATGTATTATTTTTCTTTTGAATCAATATATAATCATCCTGTCAAGCTTACAGGTTTAGATGGGTCTATGATGAAGAGCTTAACATCAATTCCTATATTCATCTTCAGAAGGTGCAAGTTTGAAATTATAGCCATTAGCCCAAACATTCTAATTACTTTACCCTTCTTTGTAGGATAGAAGGTTGTTTTGAATGAAGGATTTGTGCTGGTCCTTAGTTCGGCGTATACGTCGACATTACCATGATTGAGATTCATTGTCATAAATCAAATCTTATGTGATGCTAATATTGAAATACATAGTTACACACATTCTTCTATATAGATTGTATTCACTTGTGCTCTTCATATTATCATAAACTTCTGTTGGAGGTTAGGTTTCGTCTTCTTTTATTTTTGCCATCGAGTGGCAACTTGAGTTGTGAATGTATTATGTAATTGGGAATGATCAGAGAATGAGCAGGTCCATGAGATATTCAATTTGGATGGATGGATAAGAGAAAGGGGTTTACCTTTTTGTTAGTTCTCAAATTATACATGTTTTTCACGTTTAATCTCCTAACTAAATTTACGTACTTCATGTTCAAACTATAAATTTTTTTTCTTTCACGTTAATCATAAACTATAGTTATTTTTCATGTTTAGTGTTTTTTAGTTCTCTTTAATTGCTTTGTTTGTGGGGTTGGACTAAGATTGCAAAGGTTGTAAAGTTCGAGGATAAAATGTGTAAAAAGTAGTTACAGGACCAAATGTGAAAAATTTCTATAATTTTGGGACTAACTAAAGTAAAATCCCTAGAGAGAAATCTAGGCTACGTTTGTTTGCAGAGATTATACTTGGAATTGAATTATTAATTCCAAGTCTCTTGTTTGTTTTTAAAAATAGATTTGGAAATATTAGTCTTAGTATAATAAAATGACTTAAAATTGGAGATTATTTAATATTATTTTTAACTAGGTATTATAATTTTTACCATTTGGGATTAAAAATTTGTGGACAAAATTAACAATTAACTTTGTTTAAAAAGACCGATGTATCGTATCATATCTATCTATAATTACATTAATGAGAATATAACATCTTTGTTATTGGTAGCAAGTGTATAATAGTGCAAACGGTAAGTTTTTATCTAATCTTTTTAATAATTTTGGGCAAAACAAACATACCATGAGATTATTTTAAGTTATTATATGAATAATCCA
The DNA here is from genome assembly GCA_020205555.1 of Panax stipuleanatus. Classification (NCBI taxonomy): domain Eukaryota; kingdom Viridiplantae; phylum Streptophyta; class Magnoliopsida; order Apiales; family Araliaceae; genus Panax; species Panax stipuleanatus. Next base: position 50,961,172 of record CM035122.1, read on the forward strand.
AAAAAAAAAACATGCAACTAGAATTATTTAATCTTTAGGATTAATAATTTTGGAATTATAATTATTAAAAATATAATTTCGAGATTATAATCCTTACAAACAAATATGACTTTAGATAACATGTCGGTGAGACCTGAGAAGATTATTGTTTGTCTCATTTGATTGAGATAATTTAATCGCCAGTTCATTTAAATTATTTAGAGGAAAAAGGTTTATATGGCTAGGTGTGTTGTTCCAAAAAGGCAAAAATCATTGGTCTGAAAACTCAATGGCTCAACCTAATTACAAAGACGACAAAACCACACGGCAAATAGGCACAGTTGGAGGTTAACGGACAAAACAAATAGATCAATATAATTACGAAGTTTGGACTGATTTTGTTGCTTATGTTAAGACTGGTCTACTACTAACAATAGAAGAATATGATCCTATTATTTTATACCCATAAATTTACCCAAATAATATACGACATTTTGATCGGCTGTCATGACCAACAAGTTGTGCTAACCACACTTTCTGAGTGTAGGAGATAATATGAAAATGAAGTTTTTTGTTAATATCATTTTTTTCATTTTACCATTTTTGTTATTGGCAATTTTGTCATTTTATTATTTCATTAACCAAACTAAGGTGTGCTAGACTGTTATCACGGCTAATGACCAACAAGTTGTGCTAATCACGCTTTTTCGATATGGGAGAAAATATGAATGTGGTTTATCACAATTAAAGTTTTCTGTTAACATCATTTTTTAAATTTTATCATTTTATTATTTCATTAATCACATCCTAATTAGGCTGTAATCACATGTCACAAACATTTTTTTTTTCCTTTTCTTCTCTTTTTTTCTTATTCGAGTATTTTACATAAGGTTGTGATTGAATATATCATAAAAGGTCATGTTTGTTTGTAAGAATTATAATCCCAAGACTATTAATCCTATGATTAAATAGTCTTAGTCACATGTTTATTTTTTATAGGATTATTCATGAGATAACTTAAAATAATCCCAAGTTATGTTTGTTTTTTCTAAGATTAATTAAATGATTGGATTAAAAAATATCGTTTGGACTATTATACCCTTTTCAATAATAACATATTGTAAACTATAATTTAAACTTATTTATACATCAAAAAATAATGAACAATTAATTAGAAATTTTTAAATAAATGATTACATTATTTAGCAAATATTATTTTTTTTGAGGGGGTGGGGGGTGGGGGGTGGGGTGAGGGTGTATACATAATCAGTAAATATTATGTGATGGGGTGAGGGTGTATACAATTAACGATTTTGGAGTATCAAATTCTTATAAATATGTTTTAAATTGAAGAACTTGATTTATGTGATGGTATATGTATGTTAGCTTACTTTGAGAGTCAAAATTGAGGATTTAATCATATAATGATCTATTAATTGTTAGCTGATTGTGTTAATATGTCAAGAAACAAAAACAATGCATGTATAATGGGCTGATTTGGTTAAAAACGAGGTGTTAGTTTCTAGGGGGCACACAATAGATCTAGAAGGGGGGGGGGGGGGGGGGGAGGGGTTGAATAGATTCTTTTTAATTTTAAAATCTTTTTCATTTTCTTTTGTATTGCTAAGTAATTAGCAGATGACAAATAGAAAAATCAGTTCATGCACATCGGAATAAGTTAAGATCCCCTTCAAGGATACATTGTTAAACATAGTTCTAATGTTAGTTTAGGTGTAAGCAGATATAGCAGTTATAGTGCATAATATAAATGACATAAAGTAAATGACACAAAGAGTTTTAAGTGGTTCAGAGACTAAAACTCCTACTCCACTCTTCTGCTTCAACAAGCAGGGATTCCACTAAGGAAAGGGTAACTTTAGAATCACTAAGATTCCTTCAAGGCCAATAGCCTTGGAACTCTAGTTCACTAGGAACTCTAGTTCACTAAGAACTCTTCAAGCCTAGCATACTTGGAACTGTAGACTAAGCCCAGCAGACTTAGAATCTCTTGTACCCTCCGGTACTCAACAAGCCCAGCAGACTTGACTTGATTTAGTCACGAAGACAAGGACCCCTCAGGATCTGATTGTTGGTTTGTTTGTTGTTGGTGCTGAGATGCTAAGATGACATTAAGCTTGTTCATCTTCTGGTACTTAGCAACTTATTGTGATCTTCTGGCATTCTGCATCGAGACTTGATCACCGCTAATGGACTGCTAAGTTGTTCATTAAGCTTGACATTCTTGAGTACTTAGCAGTCTGATACATCTCCTTGGTGCAGCTGATCTTTGTTGTTGATGCTTGGCTTCATCTGATTTTAGCATATCACACTATTACCACTGAGGGTCTGCTAAGTCTTTGAACATCAGGTAGACTTCTTCTGGCACTTAGCAGCCTTTGAACACTTGTTGACTTGTTTGCAGATTCTGCTCTGCAACTACTTCTCTTCAGCTTAGGTTGTTCATGGTGAATCATAGAGTGGCTCTGGAGATATGCTTTATGGTCTACCACTCTAGTTCTTGTCTTATTGGCCTTCCTGCTCTCAGCTCAGATGCCATTCTGTTGGCATACTCCTTCGTGTTGAGTGAAACCTTTAGCAGTTAAAGACCTTCATCAGATGTGTTTCACTCCTTCTATGGTAGTCTCATTGCCACTGAGACATTTTCTCTGTTTAGCTCTGTAGGACTCACATAGAGTTAACAACAACTTCACCTTTGAAGCTTCAGCTATTTTATATCTCTCCATCAGCTTCCCGTTGGAATATAGCCGTTGGAAGCTATTTAAAATGCTTCAAGGATTCCGAGTTATTTGATGCAGACTGCTGAGTTGACGTGACAACTCCTTTTTGACTTTTCCTGACACAATAGTCTACTGTTTCACCTAACATTTCTGAGATGTCACTTTTTAAAAGTCAGGTTGGTAGTCACCTTTATTTCTCCTTTTTGTTTCCTCGATCCAGACCAAGGATGTTGATGACTGCATCGATACTCTCAATCAACAACGTTCGATTGTCAGTCTTCATATTGAGACATTGTTGAGACTCAATAATCAGACGACCGATCTCCACGATTCTAATGCAGACGTTCATGCGCTTGATCGTAGTTTGTCTGTGGATGTTGCAAGTTAACTGACTTTGACAACACTACGATTCTGAGAGTGTTCTGTGAATTAACAATGTAGAACCTTCTTGCACTTTGCTCTTGCTATCTTCTCTATGATAGTGGCTGCTTTGACTCGCATCAGGAACTGATAACATGGCTGACTGCTTTTGCCCTTTGGTTTACAAGACCCTTTTGATTAGTTATGCTCAGCTTCCTCAAATTTCTGCTCTGTGATCTCCTGGTCACTCTTCATGGTGAGGCTGAGCAATAGATAATCCCTTTCATCTGTCCTCTATAGGTTGACCAATATCTCTGTAGGTGTTTTATCAGTTTCTTCTGCTCGTTTGGCAAACAACACGATCGTTGTAGTCACCACTACGATCGTTGTCTTCTGTTGGTTTGACAGACACTGCAATCGTTGTCTTCTGATAAGCTCTTGTGGAAGACTTCTCTTGAATGGCTCTTCACTTCTCAATCAGCCTTGCTGATAGAGTTGGTGCTTCGATCTTCTGTTTGCTTGCAGACCATTCAGAGAATGCTTTCTGGTACTCTTCAAGTAGAATGCATTCTGAGACTTGACTACTCTTACCAGAGAGTGAGATCTCTGTTTACATTTCAGCAATGCTCATCTGTTGAGAATCGTGGAGTGCTCTACGATTCTTCCTTAGCATTATGAGCACATGACTGACTACAATTTGGCTCTGGTTCTGCAGACTACGATTCGACTTTGGTTCTGCAGACTATGATTCTACTTTGGTTCTGCAGACTACGATTCTGCTTTGGTTTTGTAGACTACGATCTGGCTCTGGTTCTGCAGACACTACGACTCCGAGTGTAGTCTGCGACTTTGATAGTAGATCATATGACAGACCACGATTTCTGCCTTAACATTTGCAGTCTCTTAACTGATCTGCCCTACTATAATTTCTACCTTGGTTATGATCTGCAGACTTAATGTCTTCGAGTTAAGCCTACGATTCTTGACTTGGCTCGGCAGCCGCTCGACAGGCGCTCGGCAGGCTGTCTCTACTATCTTGAAGTGGCCTTCTTGGCAAACTGCGATTCCTAGAGCAGCTATCTTTACAGACTACGGTTTTGCCTTGATAGACTACGATTCTGCCTTGACTCTCTTGGCAGACTACGATTGCTGGTGCAGTGCTCCATGATCAGACGAGCTTATCTATTACATTTTATAAGATCAACCTAACAAGCTTGATCTTTCTATTCATAGTCCTTGTACATTATAATCTTTTGAAGGACTTCACAAAGCTGTTCATTTATGTAGGATCAACCTAACACATTTGATCTTTTCAGTCTAAGTCCTTTGTACATATTGTCTATTATCTATTAAGGACTTTACAACTTTCATCAATGCAGACATAATTGCATATTCATTCATTAAGTTCATAATCAAATCTTATATAAATAGGAATAACATTCTCATGCATATTCCTAACAATCTCCCTTTATTTGATTATGACAAAAAAATTAAATGCATATGTATGAGATGAATGAATCTTAATATACAATGAGCTGCTGTATTACTAGAACAGATAATATGAATTTCATTAATTAGAATTTAACTTACAAATGATATGACAATCTAAGTCCTGGATCCAAAACATACTATTACAATTAGATGTGTACCTTCTCTTTTTCATTTTCTACTCTTATATGTCTTCTGGATGCTCTTTCAGATGCTGCTACTCATCTATTTGTTCTTCTCGTTCCTGCTCGCCCTCAGATGATAGCTTCATTGCTTCATCTTCTTTTGGCTCCCCCTCACATTTTGTCTTTATGGAATCATCTTCTTTCGGCTCCCTCTCAGATGATGACTCCATTACTGCTTCCTTATTCTGCTTTCCTTTCAGGTCTTCTGCACTTCTGGATTGGCTCTTCTCCACTGTCTTCATTCGTCTCTTCTTTGAGTGCCTCCTTGAGTGCCTCTTTTTCTCCCCCTTTTTGTCATCAATCACTTGAGAGAGATACTGAACATTGGTCATTAGCTGCTCAATCAGGTGAGATGTGTTGCCAACATCAATCTTGAGTTCCTGCTGGCTGAGTTCTAGCTTTAGGGAAAGAGACTGGTTGAGGGTGTCTATGTGACGCCCCCAAATTCGGGTCCCTTTCAAACCTCGGATCCGGTGTGTTACGATACTACTATTGTCAAATTATTTATATCTTTTATTCATAACTTAATGAATATAACTTCGCTTATTACAATTTAGAATATAAATTCCTTCCATTTCCAGGATCAGTATAATGACCCCAAACTTTTATAAGTTCCAATCTTAGTCATTTACCATTCCTGTCTTACATCATATTCGATGTTATAAAAATACGGAATAATTTAAACTTTTCAATATCCTTTGAATAAAATCTTTTATTGATTTCACAACTTTGAATCAGGTACATAACCTTAAATCAAATCGTATTATGATTCACTTTATTCGAATTACTGTATAAACGTTTACATCACAATTCGATATCCTCTATATATCAACTAGTACATCTTTACAACACGACAAGTATTAAACATCGTAAACTACTATCAGGTACATCTCTTAGAACCTAAACATGGTTCAAGATCATAACAGTAGATAATTAAATCAATCTCCTTGCGATACTATGAACTCTATCAATCAAGTAGCACGTAACTTTATCGTGATTCCTTAACCTGCAAAAATGGTTATTTGCAAGAGTGAGCTCGACAGCTCAGCAATTCTAACAGTTTTCATACATCACATAGCATATAATATCATGCTCAGTTCATGCATTCATAATCATTTAAATTTACTACGCATGTTTCTTTTCACATAACTAGTATAGAGATTAACTTCACAAGCATATCTTCAAAGATCAACTTTCAATCTCATACATGTCTCATATACATTTCATATATAAATCAACATCCTCGTAGCATAATATAATTCAACCAACAGTTATCGAGTTCATATATCAAATAGGAACTGAAAGACTTGCATGATTCGTAGTTTATCAACTACGACTTAACTGCTTAAAGCTATCTGCACTTTGTGTATTTCTACACAGTTATATAATCACGGATTCATACTCATCAGTTATACACATCCATACATTCTTAATATAATAATAAATATTACATTGCTCCTAACTTGGTTTTTAAACCCTTCTTTTCATTTCATCTTAGGGTAACTATGAGACTAGCTCATTCTACTTTCATGTTTATCTAAACACTCTTGTTTCATATCTTGTAGTCCTTAAGGAAAACATATAACCATAACTTAATACCATGCAGTTAACAAACTGCTCTTGGCAACTCTGCAGAATGGTGTGGCCGCGCTGCATTTAAGCTTGGGAGTGGCGCGGCCGCGCTACTCCCTGCCAAAACCAGACTTGAGTATTTCATTGGACAGTTTAGTCTCTAGTCATAACATGTGTTCTGATACATATTATACATCACTTAGACTGTGATCTTTCTTCAAGTTCACATTCAAACTACTTAGCTCCATATCGATTTATTTCAATAAATAAGGCTTAACAACTTCCTTTAACAAAGGTTTAATGTTTATAAGCTTTTAAACCATGTATTGGTACTAATAAGCTTTTAATACGTATGCTCACATGTATCTTTCTCATTTACATAGATATAGCATAGTAAATTACTCGAAAACTCATTTTTAAACCATGTTTGAATAGTCTAGTTCATGCTTAACTACATGGTGAACACATCCGTCATTTCTAGAGGCATAAAGGGCCATAGTATACATGCTTTGAAAAGTTAGAATACATTTTACACAATGTTTAAGATTATTAGTTCTCAAACTTCCAGGTTTTCCTTCAAAACATTCTAGGCCAAGCTATAACAATTCAAGTATATGCAAGGTAACTTATCAACAACTACCTATCATACTCATTGACACACATAATTAAGACACGTACATATGTCTCAAAAGTCAGATTTCGAAGGACACTATATTCATTAAGTTTTATTTTCAAAACTTTAAGTTTTCTTTGAATATTTCATGACAAACCAACTAATACCATTCACTACATGTATGGTGATCTTAGGTTACATATTAGACTCATTTATACACTTATTAGAGTCAACTATTATGTTCATTATGTCAGATTATAGCAGTACTGGGATTTCAAGACTTCCTACTAGCGTAGCCGCGTTGGTTTTATATGGGGAAATGGCGCTGCTGCGCCACCTCGGTTCAGGTCCAGAAAGCTTGTTTCTTCAGAATTTTTCAGAAACTTAACTCCTAATACTTCAATGTAGCATGCTTTAGACAACTACATTACACTATACTCATACATATAACTTATATAGCACAATGGTATCTATTACCAAACCAATTTCCAAGAATTCAAGAAATTTTCTAAGAATTTAGCAACTAGAAATTCAAGAACATGTTAAGTGATGTTACCTCATTAAAATTGAATTTCCCAACTAGCTTTCAAATTTTCAGATTCTCTCTCTCAATACTCGCCAACACACTCTCTATATGAACTCTTATCAAGAGTTTAGCAACTTGAATTTGTGAGGAGGAGCTTCCAATTTATAGAGAAATTATTACCCAATTCATGGCTTTGCCCAACAAATCAAACTAAAGGAAAGAAGGAGAAAACATTGGGCAAAAGAAAGTTGGTGGAGAGGCACTATTAAGTCCACTCCCCCTCTTCATCATCACCATCATAGCCATTATCACCATCTAGCATAGGCCAATGGTCTACTTCACGTGAATGGAGAAGATGGGACTCACAATTTGGGACAAACATTATTTACTCAGCATTAGTGAAAGATGACTACTAGCACACTTAGGTTTTATTTCCTTTGGGCTTATAAGTCACACTTTAATAACTTAATATTGCTACATCACATTAAGTTATTGGTACATATATATATATATATATATATATATGTGTGTGTGTGTGTGTGTGTGTGTGTGTGTGTGTGTGTGTGTGTGTGTGTGTGTGTGTGTGTGTGTGTACACCCACATATATCAAGCATACCAATACATATAATAATGTACCTCATGTACATTATTTTAATCCACTAATGTTTTAATTGGGCTAATTATAAAATAGTTGGGTATTCTCAACCCATCATTTTCTATAAAATTTATTATCTCAAATATACCCAATTATTATAATGATAATTAATATCAATTATTTATTAACTCACAATTTATTTTCTTTTAATAATTCCAATCAAATCTTCCGTTGATTTAACTTCACTATTTATGCCACACAAGGCATAATTAGGTGAACTTAGTAATTAATAGTCCACAAGCTTATAATACTATAATCTCACAAAATAATATTATTCGTAACATTACATCTTATAATATGGTCATAATGTAATATCATTACTTTACTTATTCACATGTTCTCATAACATATATACTTGCATATAGCAATCACTTCATATAATAATACTAATTAATCCATTAATTATTCATTCATTAAATTATTTAATGAATACTTATTCCACCACTTTGCCACACTAGGCATACCTCACAAGCTTAAATTAAGCTTATTTTTATTCTGATCACTTATTTATTTCTACCACATTACTACTTATAAAATTTATGGTAATATAGTAACTTAAGTTATTTAGTACATTAAAATAACTTAGTTTTCTTTTATAATTTAACCTTCTTGGAAATACATTACTATTGTATCAATTATGTATTCCACCATAACATGACATAAATGATTTTATTACAATTTGGAAACTAAAGGCGTTAATTATAATAAAAGAATTCGCTCATTTTCTCAAGATATTATTCTTAATATAATATCTATGTCTCATTTAAATAGTTACATGTACGACACATGTTTCTATAGAAAATAAATAATAAGTTTACTTACTATTATGATAAATTGTTTCTATCAATTTATTTACATATAGTCAATATGTTTTAATATATTTACCATACTACTTAATCCTACTTATTACCTCATACAAAGTTATATAAGGTAATATTATTATACAAAATAATATTCTCCCTTTTATTAAAATAATTAATATTAAAAATTATTTTAATATCCTTTATTAGAAATATACAATAATTATTTCTCTTTCCTCTCTATAAATTGTCCCAACATAATTTCTTTAATATTCACTTCTTGCCGAATATCAAATTAATCTATAATTCTCTAATCAATCTTTATTGGTTTTCTTCTTTCTTTAACAATGTATATATATATATTATTAACGTTATACGAACATTAGACTTTCTCACATATTACCATACTAAGTAATATATATAAAAGTACTAACTATTATCATATACTCCACACATATATTAACTCACCACTTGCTTAAGTGAATTAAACTCTTTTACTATATCACTATAGTTAGTTAAGATTTTAATATTCAAATTATATTATTCCATAATATAACTTTCAATTTAAACTAACCAATATTTATTCTCGTTAGTTAATTCCCATAATTAACTAATTCATGCTTTACTATCTCAATCTATCCATGGTTAGCTTAAGCACTAATTATATCGCATACTTATTTACAAGTCTAAACCTAGCACACATCGAGTCTTTAATAGTATTCAATATAGTATACTGAGTGATTTTCCACAAACAACCAATAAATTAGTTTCCGTCTCGTCTACACTGTTTTCACAGTGAGTTAGATCGGTTACTAATTTGTATATACCTCCGCTCTCTGAAGGAATCGTTTAGCCTAGCTACTATACACCAACCATTAAAGTTACAATTGCACTACCTTAGACTTAACACTTACTCGTACATATACTCAAGAAAATGGTGATTATCAAGGATATTTAATGTCACCAACTTACTATGATAAATAATTTTACATAAATTATTTAATATCGATAGATAAATTCTATCCATCTCCTTTACTTCAAATAAATTGTCTCTACAAATATATCATAATAATATATTTATTAAACACAAAATCACATATTGCATAGTTCATAATACCCTATGCAACATAATATCACATACCTCATAACACATATATATTCTTATTCGAACCCAACGCATGCCTTAAGAATTTTATTTACTAAATTCTTATTTTAATAATTTCTGAAAATTCAGGTTCTTACAGTCTATTTTCTTAGAGAGAGACAAAATAGATTCTTCGTTTTCCTTCTGAATTTGTAGAGCTTCTCTCCTTTGATCCCTTATAGACTTTAGATAGATTTGATCTCTCTAATGAAGCTTGAGAGATATATCTGAGATAGTTGCCTAAAGCTTGTTGTGAAACTCACTGTATTCTCCTCCTGACAGGCTCTTAGCTTCTTCAGCAATATGAGAGAATTTCTCAACCAATTCTTTAGAGTTTTTTAGTAACTCTTGCTCTTGAAGAATTTGAGCATCTGGTAGGATAGTCTCCTGCTGAGCAGCTGGTTGGACACTATGTTTCTCACTTTTAGAGATGCTTTCAAAAGTAGTGAGAATCTCAAAGATATTTGAATACCAGTCGCTGTTGGAGGAAGATGGGATATTAGAGAGGATTGATGGAGCAAGGTTTGGCTTCTCAGGGTGAGCTAGATCACTTGCAATGGTACAGTATAAAGGCTCTGCGATCGTAGACTTTGATGTGATCCTTCCACCATCTAAACTTTCTCGTAGATCGTAGGGAATGTAGATGTTATTGGCCTGACAATAGACCTTGAAGTGAGGCTGGTCTTTCAGCAACTTGGTTGAAAATAACTTAACCCTTGGAAAGTTTGGCGAGATTAGCTCCATATTAGGAAAGTGTGAGTAACACCAGCTGATGTAGCTTTTATCTCCAGCAGTGTAAGCCTTCAGCCATGACATCAAAGGGTAGAACCACCTTATCAGATGATTCTCAGAATCATACATCACGGTTATAAGGTCCAAGTCCATGTCTTGAAAATTGTTGAGCACATCGGCTGTGGACATCCTTACCACGCTGAGTCTTTCATTGCCATGGTTTACCCATCTGGCTGGTAGCACATTTTGTGGTTCATCAAATACTTCCACCACTATTCTTGTTCTAACATTTGCAGGAGAAGGAACATGATAATCTGCTGATCCTTGATCTTCAGAGCTAGAGTCTACTTCCTTTCCTTCATGTCCTAATCTAGAATCAGACTGGTGCAAACTCACTTCAACTGGCTCATTAGTAGGTTCCTGCATATGATCATCATTCCCATCACCCTCTGTTGAGCTAGCTTTTGTAGACTCACTAGTCATTTCTTGCTCTGCAGTCTTCAAAATCTCATTACTTTCAGCTTCATCTTCCTCTTCTGATTTAGATCCATTTGCAGTCTTTTCACTTTCATCACTGTTGGAGCTGTCAGAATTTATCCTCCTTTTGCCCTTTGAATCTTCTTCTATAGTCTCAGGCTCATCATCATCATCATCACTGAGATTAATGATCTTTGCTGAAGATCCTTCTTTCTTCTTGAGGCCTGGTTTGAGAAGCAGTCTATTTCTTCTTCTTCTCCTTGGGGGTTCAACAATAGGAGATTTAGATTCTTTTTCTTCTTCGGATTCTGATTCCCCTTTATCACTAGAAGGACTTCTTGGGGGTTCAGTAATAGAAGATCCAGTTGTTTCTTCTTCTTCTTCTAATTTAGATTCTTCTTTATCATCAGAAAGACTTCTTTGGGGGATCTCTGGTGATTTCCTCACAACCTTGGCTCTCTTCTTAGATGGCTTTTCATAAGTGGACTCTGATACTTTGGAATCATCAGAGTGAGATAGCTCATTCTCTATATTTCTCACCTTCCTCTTCTTCGAAATGCCCTTGCTGCTGCTGCTGCTGCCGCCATGCGTCTTCAGCTTCTTGTTCTCCATGGGATTCTTCTTCCAGTTGTCAAATAGCTTTGGAGATATCACCTAGTGAATATTAAGGGGTTCTCCCTCATCATCCCTTATCTTGTTCTTCAATTTATTCTTCAAGATGATGCTCAAGAATCTCCTATAGAAAACCTTTGTGAGAGGTTTATTTGTTTACTTCTTCTTCTCTGCCTTTTCTAGCCACTTGGATATTAAGTCGAACAGTATAGCTCCAAAGTTGATTCGCTGCTTCAAGACAATGGTAGACATGATTCTCAGTTGCTGATCACTCACTGTATCATATGCAGTATCTTTGCTCAAGATACACTTCCCTACAATCTCAAAAAGAAACTCAAACTCTTCAGGAAACTCCTTCTTCTTTATGTCCTTCAGACTTGGGTTCCTCTTGTAGCGCATAACCCTTTTTCCTTCTTCAATGTCGACTTCTTCAAGACTTTTCAGACCCTGGTCAGGAAACCCTAGATATTGATTGATGTCTGAAGCCCTTATCTTCAAATTTAATCCTTTAACCTTTATAGATAGAAGCCCAGAATATGTCGTTGCTTTTGAATAGAACTCCTTTACCAGGTCGAAATAAATCAGGGTGTTTGATTCAAGGCATTCAGAAAACCCAGCCTTCTTCACGAGTTCAAGAATGTCCCTGAACTTCTTTTCAAATTTTTTGAATCTCTTAGAGCCGAGTTGAATATCCGTGATGACACGCCAATCTTCCATTTGAAGGGTTAAGAATATCTGGGTGTTTGATTTTAGGAGTATTGCAGGAGGTACTTGAGAACGATTTGAGGATCACTAGAGGTTTGAGAGTTTTTAGGCTATTTAAAAGTGTTTAGGGTTTCGGGTTCAAAGAGGGAAGATGGGCTAGATAGACTTGCAGCTTTTTGGTGATTTCTTATAAGTGTAACTGCTACAGATTTGAAATTTTCCTTTATAACTGTTCCCTCTACTTTTCATTGGGACAGGTGTAAGAGCCTGATAGGTCATTATCTGTATCTTCTTATAACAAATCAACTTTTCAGTTTTGACTTCCCTTCAGTTGATCGTTGACTCCTTCAGTTCGTGGAGTAACTTGATGACATAGTTTTAGTACTCCACGATTTGTTTGTCTGTTCGATGATCTCTTTGTCTACTCGACAATCGTCGTCCGTAGCCATGCTTTGGCAGACAACTCTTCATTAATCTTCAACAGGGAGTTGCATGATTCATCAGCAGCTTGTATTCTTTTGAGGGTTTACTATATGCTTCTGCAGAGGTCCTTGTGATGCATTCTATATCAGCACTTCTTCTGGGATAAGGTAGTTCAGAAAGGGCTGGCCTCTTAGTATAAAACTGAGGGCTAGGTTTGTCTCTGAGGTGCTTATCAGAAGAAGACCTCCTTAGACTTGGTGGTAACAATATCATCACAGTGGGCTTCTCTGCCATGAAGTTCACTTATCAACTCTGGATATTCTTTGATGTTGGTATTTGTATAGACTGCAATCGTGGGGTCAGCATGCTCTTACTCTACGATCAGGAGTTTGATCGTAGGTACTTCACGAATGGGGTAGTTGGCTGATATGGTTTTCAGTAGCACGTTTTGGGACATTACTACTGGGGATGAAGACTTATTTGGTTTATCAACCACAGAGTTTTGGGACTCTGTAACTGGGATGTTGCTGTTTGGATAAATTTCTATTTTAGGAACTTAACAGAAGTGACCTAGAAGTGAACTGATTATTAGTGGAGTGGTCAACAGATATGTATGAGAGGTTGACCTGTCTTCTGAGCTTATCTATGGACTTATAGCAAGAATCCCACATCTTCTTTTTCTCCTTAAACTTCACCACCTCCATATCTTTATTTGCTATTCCATAATCTTCACCACCTCCATATCTTCAGTTGCTCTTCCCTTGTCATCAAGTATAGCTACCTTCATTGTTTGGGAGGTCTGAAGGATTTGCTTTAATGTGCTCCTTTGTCAATATAAGTGCTGCTAGACTTAGCAAATCACTGCTCCCCCATAGTTGATACTATCATCTTAGAGAAAGATGGGCTATTCTTATATTCATCCATAAGTAAGGTTGTCTTGCATATCTCCTTCTAGCTGGGATCTTCATAGTTGAATCAACTCCATTTGATCATAGGGCATTTTTTTCAGAACTGGTTACTCCATGATTTGCCGACTAGACACTATGAACGTAGTTTTTATCATTCAGACTTTAGCATCTTCTGTACTCATGAAGTTTTACTTCTATGATTTATTCTTCTTCACCATTGGTTGATGATCCCTTTCCCTTGTCATCAAGTATAGCTACCTTCATTGTTTAGGAGGTCTGAAGGATTTGCTTTAATGCGCTCCTTTGTCAATATGAGCATTGCTAGACATAACAAACCACTGCTCCCCCATAGTTGATACTATCATCTTAGAGAAAGATGGGCTATTCTTCTGTTCTTCCATAAGTAAGGTTGCCTTGCATATCTCCTTTTAGCTGGGATCTTTATGGTTGAATCAGCTCCATTTGATCATAGAGCATTTTCATCAGAACTGGTTACTCCACGATTTGCCGACTAGACACTACGAACGTAGTTTCTATCATTCAGACTTTAGCATCTTCTGTACTCGTGGAGTTTTACTTCTATGATTCATACTTCTTCACCATTGGTTGATGATCCCTTGATATGATCTTCCTTGATGTTCCTTTTGAGATAATATTCTTTGCATGGATAAGCATGGAAGGTCTCTTACATCTTGACATGAATAGCAGCTTCCTTATTGTTAGTTCCCAGAGGGCACACAATAGATCTAGAAGGGGGGGTTGAATAGATCCTTTTTAATTTCAAATAACTTTTCCATTTTATTTTGTATTGCTAAGTAATTAGCATATGACAAATATAAGAATGATTTCAAGCACAACGGAATAAGTTAAAGATCCCCGTCATAGATATCTTGTTAACCATTATTCTAGAGTTGGTTTAGATGTAAGTGATTAATACAATTATAGCAGTTTTAGCAGTTATAGATACATAAGGTAAATGACTGAATGTAAATGACACAAGGGATTTTAAGTGGTTCAGAGACTCAAGCTCCTAATCCACACTTCTGCTTCAATAAACAGGGATTTCACTAAGGAAAGGGGTAACTCTTGAATCATAAAGATTCCTTCAAGGCCAGCAGCCTTGGAACTTCAGTTCACTAAGAACTCTTTAAGTCCAGCAGACTTGGAACTTCAGTTCACTAAGAACTCTTCAAGTCCAGCAGACTTAGAATCTCTTGTACCCTCTGGTATAGCAAGTTCAGCAGACTTGACTTTAATTTAGTCCCTTGGAGAAGGACCCTTCAAGCCCTAGCTACTTGTTGATGTTGTTGTTGGTGCTGAACTACTAAGATGACTTGTAGCTTGTTCATCCTTTGATACTTAGCAGCTTGGTGTGATCCTCCTTGGATTCTGCATTGAGACTGGATCACCTTTGATGAACTGCTAAGATGTTCATGAAGCTTGACATCTTTGAGTATTAGCAGTCTATCACTTCTTCTTTGGTGCAGCTGATCTCGTGGTTGATGCTTGTCTTCATTTGATTTCAGCTTTGCACACCTTCACCACTTAAGGTTCACTAGGTCTTTATACTTTTGGTAGACTCCATCTGGTACTTAGAATCCCCTGAGCCTTGGTTGACTTGTGTACATATTTGGTTCTGCATCTATGCTTCTTCAGCTCTTGGCTGTTCACGGTGATTCGTCGAGTGACTCTTTGGATCTTCTTTCTGATCTGCCACTCTTCTTCCTGTCTTCTTGGCCTTCTCGGCTCTCAGCTTAGATGCCATTGTGATTAGAATTCTCATTGTTGTTGAGTGAAGCCTTTATCAGTTAAAGCTCTTCTCTTAACTTGCCTCACTTCTCCTTTCGTAGTCTCACTGCCACTGAGACATATTCTATTCAGCTCTATAGAACTCGTATAGTCAACAACTCAACAACCACTTTCATCTTTAAATCTTTAGCTATTATATACTCTTCCATAAGCTTTCCGTTGGAGTATAGCCGTTGGAAGCTATTAGAATTGCTTCACAGATCTCGAGTTATTTGGTGCAAACTGCTGATTTGACGTGACAGCCCCTTTTTGACTTTTTTGACACAACAGTCTACTATTTCACCTACCACTTCAGAGATGTCACTTTAATGAGTCAGGCTGGTAATCACCTTTATTTCTCCTTTCTGATTCCTTGATTAGAACCACATGAGTTATCCTTCTGTATCGATGCTCTCAATCAGCAACGTTCGAATGTCAGTCCTTATATTGAGATGTTGCCAAAGCTTTAATAATTAGATGACCGAACTTTACGATTCTGATGCAGATGACCATGAGCTAAATCGTAGTTTGTCTGTTGAATGTTGCTTGTTGACTGGTTGACACAACACTACGATTCTGAGAGTGTTCTTTGGATTTGCAATGCAGAACCTCTCTTCCTACACTCGTGCAGTACTTTAACACTTCTGCTTGCCTTGACTTGTATTAGGAACTGAGAACTTGTCTGAATGCTCCGACCCTTCTGGATTACAAGACTCTTCTGATTAGTCATGGTCAGCTCTTTCTACACTTTTCTCTGTGATCTCCCGTTCACATTATATGGTGAGGTTGAGCCATATTTAGTCCTCTTTGTTTATTCTTTATAGGTTGGCCAGTATCTCTGTATAAACTGCATCAGTTCCTGCCTCTCATCTGGCAAGCACCACGATCATGGTCACACCCAAGGTCGTTGTCTCATGTTATCTTAACAGACACTGCACTGCTGACTTCCTTTAGTCAGTCACTCTATATATTGTTTTCTAATATTGGCTTGAGGAAGACTTCTCCTGAATGGCTTCACTTCTCAATCAGGATGCTGATTGAGTTGGTTCTTCGATCTTCTGATTGGTTACAGGCCATTCGGTGAGTGCTCTCTGGCTTTCTTCAGGTAGATTGCATCTTTACAGCTCTGACCAGAGGCTACATTCTTTGGATACTTTGGGAGTGCTCATTTGTTGAGAATCGTATTGTCTCTACAATTCTTCCTTGACGTTGTGAGCACTTGATAGACTTTGTCGAGGCCTTAGTTCTGCAGACTATGATCTTGCTTTGGTTCTGCAGACACTACATCTCCGAGAGCAGATCATATGACAGACTACAATTTTTGCCTTAACACTTGCTGTCCTTGTCTGATCTAGCTCAACTACAATTTCTGCCTCTGATATGATCAGTAGACTCCATGACTTTAAGTGTGGCTTACGATTCTTGACTTGGCTTCGGTAGGCGCTCGGACGACGCTTATACAGGATGTCTCCATGATTCTGAACATGACTTCCTTGATAGACTACGACTTTGAGAAAGTCCTTATCGACACACCACGATCCTGTCTTATCTCTCCTGGCGGACTACAAACTTTGAGAGTTACTATCCTCATAGACTACGATTCTGCCTTGATAGTCTCCGAGTCTTCCTTGTCTCTCCTGGCAGACTACGAAAGCTGGTGCAGTGCTCGACAATTAGACTGACCTATCTATTACATTACATAAGATCAACCTAACAAACTTGATCTTTCTATATTTAGTCCTTGTACATCATATTCTTTTGAAGGGCTTTATAAAGCTTTTTTGTTCATGTAGGATCAACCTAACATATTTGATAATTTCATTCTAAGTCCTTGTACATATATTCCTATTATATATTTAAGGACTTTACAGCTTTTATCAATGCAGACATATTTGCATATTCATTCATTAAGATCATAATCAAATCTTATATAAATAGGAATAACATTCTCATGCTTATTCCTAACAATCTCCCCCTATTTGATTATGACAAAAATAATAAGTGCAAATGTATGAGATGAATGAATCTTAATATACAGTGACCAACTGTATTTTTGAAACAGATAATCATGAATGTCATTGATGATAATATAGAATTATATATAATATGACACTCTACATCCTGGATCCAGAACATACCTATATAGCTAGAAATATTCCTTCTCTGCTTCATTGTCTGCTCCATGTATGTCTCCAGGATGTTTTCTGATCAACTACTCATCTTTCTTTTGTTCTTCACTCTGCTCCCCCTCAGATGCATGCTCCATTGCTTCATCTTCATCTTGCTCTTGCTCTGGCTCAGATGCATGCTCTTCTTCTTCTTCTGGCTCCCCCTCAGACTTTGTCTTCATAGTGTCATCATCCTTTAGCTCCCCCTCAGATGATGACACATTTGCTGCTGCTGCTGATTTGTTCTTCTTCTTCCTTTTCTTGTCCTTCTTTGCTTTTCTGCTCTTGCTCTTTTCTTCTGCCTTTATTCTTCTCTCCTTGTGCTTCCTTCTCTACTTTTTTTTCTCCCCCTTTTTGTCATTAATCACTTAGGAAAGCTGCTGGACATTTGTCATAAGCTGCTCCATCAAGTAAGATGAGTTTCCAACCTCAAGTTTGAGTTCTTGTTGGCTTAGCTCTAGTTGTAGGGAGAGAGACTGATTTAGAGAGTCAATCTTGTCAGAGAGAGACAATATTTGTTCTGTACTTTCCTTCTGAGCTTGCAGGGCTTCTTTCTTCTGATCATTTATAGACTTCAGATAGATTTGATCTTTTTCTTTGAACTTGAGAGATATATCTGATATTGTGGCCTGAGGTCTGTTGTGAAGCTCACTATCTCCTTCCCCTGACAGGATCTTAGCTTCTGCAACAATGAGAGAGATCTTCTCAATCAATTCTTTAGAGTTCTTCATTAGCTCTTGCTCTTGAAGAGTGTGGACATTTGGTTGAACATCCTCTTGCTGAACAGCTGGTTGGACTCTATGATTTTCAATTTTGGACAGGCTTTCAAAGGTAGTGAGAATCTGACAGATAGTTGAGTACCAATCAATGTTGGAAGACGAAGGAATATCAGATAATGCTGCTGTGGCAGAATAAAACTTCTCAGACTGAGCTTGATTATCTTCAATGGTAGAGTGAAAGGATTCTACGATCATAGTCTTGGTTATGACCTTTCTGCCATCTGAACCTACTCTACAATCGTAGGGAATGTAGTGGTTGCCAGCATGTCGATAGACCCTGAAGTGAGACTGGTCTTTGATCAGCTGTGTTGCAAATTTCTTTATCCTTGGAAAGTTCTGTGCCACAAGCTCCAAGTTGGGAAGATGAGAGAAGTACAATGAGAAGTAGCTGTTATCACCAGTGATGGATGCCTTTACCCATGGCATTTGAGGATAAAACCACCTTATCGCATGATCCTTGGTTTTAGGCTCATACAGCAAGGTTGAAGTGTCCAGCTTTATAGCCTTGAGATTGTTGAGCAGATTTGCTGTGGACATTTTCACCACATTCAGCCTTTCATTTTCATAGTTAACCCATTTGCTTGGAAGTACATTTAGTGGTTCATCATCAACTTCCACCACTATTTTTTTCTTGAGGCGAACAGGAGAAGGGATATAAAAATCTTCTGGCACCCCATCCTCAGGACTGGAGTCTTCTTCACTTTCTATCTGTCCTGACCTGGAGTCAGACTGATGCAGACTTCCTTCAACTAACTCATCAGTATATTCCTGTATTTGATCATCATCTTCAGCAGAGCTAGTCTTTGCAGACTCACTGGGCACTTCGTGCTCTGCAGTCTTTAGTCTCTTGTTTCTTGATTTTGCAGACATTTTCCTCCTTTTTCCCTTAGCATCTTCTCCCTTGGATTCAGCCTCATTATCACTGAGTTTAATTGCCTTTGAAGACAATTCTTCTTTCTTTGAAACTGATTTAGCAACCAGTCTGTTGCTCTTCCTTTGTCTTGAGGGTTCAGTTCCAGGAGATTCAGGCTTTTCTCCATCTTTAGATTTTGAGGCCTCTGAGTCATCAGACGAGTTCCTTTGGGGTTCAGCCATAGGACTCACATTTCCTTTTTCATCTTCAGACTTTTCTTCCTCTTTCTCATATTCTAATTCCTCCTTATTAGTGGACTGTCTGCTTGAGGATTCATCCATAAAGTTTTCAGTTCCCTTTTCTTCTTCTGAATCTACTCTTTCCTCTTCAGCAGACAAACTTCTTTGGGGAACTGATTGTGATTTCTTCACCACCATTGCTTTCTTCTTGGATGGCCTTACAGACTTGTACTCTGGAATGATTGAATCCTCAGAGTGTGATAGCTCCTCCTCCACATCACTTGCCTTCCTCTTCTTTGTAGTGCTCTTGCTGCTACTGCCATATGTCATTAGCATTTTGTTTTCCATTGGATTCTTCTTTTAGTTTACAAACAGCTTTAGAGACAACACCTTCTGATTGTTTAGGACTTCACCCTCATCATCCTTAATCTTATTCTTCAGCTTCTTCTTCAGAATGATGCTTAGAAGTCTCCCATGAAAAACTTTGTGAGTGGTTTGTCAGTTGACTTCTTCTTATTGGCCTTGTCCAGCCATTCAGACATTAGGTCTAATAGTATAGCACCAAAATTAATTCTCTTCTTTAGAGCAATGGCAGTCATGATTCTCAATTGATGATCGTTTACTGCATCATGAGCAGTATCCTTGCTCAGTATACACTTCCCCACTATTTCAGCTAGAAACTCGTACTCTTCAGGAAACTCCTTCTTCTTCATATTCTTCAGACTAGGGTTCATTTTGTAGCGCATAGCTTTCTTCCCTTCTTCAATATCGACTTCTTCAAGGTTCTTCAGACCCGAGTCTGGAAAACCTAAGCACTGGTTAATGTCTGTAGGTTTTAACTACAGAATCTGGCCTTTGACCTTAGTCGATAGGGTTTCAAAACTCGTAGTCGCATTTGAGTAAAACTCTCTCACCAGGTTTGAATAGATTCGGGTGTTTGATTCTAGGCATTCAAAGAATCCAGCCTTCTTCACCAGCTGAAGAATATCTCTGAACATCTTCTCAGATTTCTCAAACTTCTTAGTACCGAGTTGAATACCAGTGATGACGTGCAAGTCTTCCATTTGAAGAGTTAGGGGTTTTTGGGTGTCGACGTTGGAAAATTTAAGAAATACCGCGGGTCGGTTTATAACCTATTTTTTCTCAAATCGATCTTCCTAAGTTATCTCTACCCTTATTCTTTTTATTGGAAAAAGGTTTTGAAGGTTTTTTTAGGGAAGAGGCCAACATGTGTATATGTCGACGATTTGATTTAAACAGAGTCGCCAGTTGGTAGTATTGAAAATGGTTGTACCAACTCAACCGAGTTTGATTTGAAAAGAGGCCCAATTACTGGAAACTGTCGAAACTTGATCTTTGAAATCGGAGTTTTGAGTTTGGGGGCTTGGTTAAGTGTGGGGAAGGTGTTAGGCACCCCACGACTCCCGTGTAAACACGGTACCGCAATTTTTTCAATATTTCCCTTAAGCCTGGAATGCGTGAGTGAATGCTGTTTGAGAATTGGACCTTTGGATTTATTCAAAGCTTTAACAGGCTTCGTTGAGCCTATATACGAAGGGTTTGATTTGATTTTGAAAATCAGTCTTTGATTTGATTTGAAAAAAGCATTTAATTTGATTTGCAAAAGCTGTTGAATTGAATTGACAGTGATGTTTTGAAAGCTATTTTTATCAAACCCTTACACTGACATAGGAATTGAAGCACATCACCACTTTCAATTTTATCTTTATAGCCTTAAGGCTGCATGCAAGTGGTGATTTATCGGGCTGCGAAGCATCCTCGACCACAGAGATATAAAGTGTCGGTCTCCTCATGAGTATGAAAACCATCAGAGGGACGCTGACACGACAATCCACATTTTCACTATGTTGAGACCTTAAAATTCGGATAACCTTTTTAAGGTCTGTGCATGTACATTTTATAGAAAAAAACTGGTAGGGTACATCTGTAAATCGGAGTTTGTCCATCATGGGAATCAGATTCTGATCAGTTTGATCATGAATCCCACGATTCTTAGGCTCACATATGAGTGGCTAGAAAACCTGCACAGTTCAAATTTGTACAGAAATAGATGAATATCCAAAAATAGCCAAAACCAGGGATTCATTTAGTAAATCCCGGTCCACATGGCCGAAGCGTCTCGTTCCCACTAGATAGCGATCTAAGGGATGCGAGGTTGCTTTTGAAGCTGAAACTATATAAAAATGACTAGATTTAAAGAAATCTCAGCCATTATAGCTTCCAGGTTCTGTTGGGACCTGTTTGAACCGTTGAAAGCTAGAATTGGCGAGATTTGGATAAATCTAGTCCGCCCGCAAAAAAATCAGTGCAAATTCATATACAAATGAATGTTAAATGTAGCAGTTGAATAAATTGAATAAAACAATGTATATAATTATATATATAAAAGATGTAAAAAGGCGATGAGTTTTCACTCGCAAGCCCGGACTGGAATTGAAATATATATATATATATATAAACTATAAATAGCCACGAAATAATCCAGCCTGTGACAGAAATAAAAAAAAATATATAGATAGTAAAAAAGGCGATGGGTTTTCACGCCTGTGCTCGTATTGGAATTGAAATTGACAGAAAAATAGTCACCTAGTGACTGGGGATAGCACCCAGTATGGGAAGTGTGCAAAAGCAGTAATATGGCCACGAAATAGTCCAAGCCGACTGAAAATATATAAATATATAAATATATAAATATATATATATTGACAGAATTGTAGTCAACCAGGACTGATATGAGTACCAGTGATGGTGAATGTCGCTTATATATGCGTAAATATATATATAAGCGGTAAACTACCTCGGATTTGACATCCGGGCTTGACATAATTAAAATGTTAGTACATAAACAGTTAAATATGTACAGAAAAAGGCCAAACCCAGACTGGAAAACCCAGTCCGACGAAGTTGCTAGAATGTGCGTGCTAGTGCATTGAAGCTACTAGAGCTGACGGATAGTCAATTCGAGTTGTAGAAATGTTGAAAATGAAGTTTATGTACAAAAATGTATCAATTTTTGATGAAAACGGCCACGGAACTAAGTTCCGGGCATATTTAGAAAATGAAATTTTGTGTGCATGTGTAAAACAGTGCAAAGTAATAGTATTGACTTTCTGATCGTAAAAAAACTTACAATGGACTGCAATACGGGCTTTTTGCCAAATCGTAGGCTTTAAACGTCCAAATCTACAGGTGGTTTTTTGATATGTGGTAGTATATGGGTATATCTACGTGTTGGAGTGAAAATATTTGGGTTTGGAAGAGGTGTCAAAGTTGGAAAATCAAACTGGCAGGGCTTCGCTGTGTTTCTGATTTTTTTTGAAATGAACGAGGGGGGGCTCATTTATTTATAGGCCAGGGAGCCTCCAATCTACCTGAAATAGCCGCAGGTAGAGCTGCGGCTCCCCTAGGTGGGGTCCACGTGCCCGGCTTGGTCGTCTCGAAGTACGTGCACTCCGAGCAATACGATATCCGGTCAAAACTTTCTAACTTTTGATCGGAGCGTCCGTTTGAGGTGTGCGATACCTTTCCGAAAAGCTCTCACCGAGAGTGTCACAATGACATGGGAAAAATCATTTTCCTGGTCCAGGAAGACAGGTTCATAACCAGGTCTTTGATTCCCCGCAGTTTATCCGTTGAGCTATCTTGCGTAGTTGCCACTCGGGATCGTCGTTAGGGTTCATTCTGACTTTGGCGGCATCGATTTGGCTTGAGTTTGACCAAGTAGGTTGAGATTTGATGAAATTACCATTGTACCCCTCCCGGGACTGCCTTTAGTGTCGGCATGGTCCCTAGGTTGACTTTCGAGAGCTGATTCCAAGACTTGGATCCCAGTTGAGTCTTTTGACCTCAGGGTTATCTCTGAGGCTGACGTGGTCATTCCAGGTTTTGCTCTGGAGTTGTTGTGAAGCTTTAGGTTGATGTTTGAAGTTAACTTGACGTCCCGAGTTGAGACCGGGGATGACCTGCACTTCCCAGGTTGAGACCGGGGTCGAGTTTGACTTCCCGGGTTACTGCCGGGGATGAACTGTGTTTCCTGGATTGAGACCAGAGATGGCTTAACACGTCCCAATATTGAGGTCAGGGTTGATTTGTACCTCCCGGGTTGAGACCGAGGTTGAGCTTGATGATCCGATTGACTGTCAAAACTTGATTGATGGTCCGATTGACCGTCGGAGCATGATTGTTGGTTTGATTGACTGTCAGAACTTGATTGATGGTCTGATTGATTATCGGAGCTTGATTGATGGTTCAATTGACTGTCAAAACTTGATTGATGGTCCGATTGACTGTCAAAACTTAATTGATGGTTCGATTGACTGTCGGAGCTTGATTGATGGTCCGATTGACTGTCGGAGTTTGATTGATGGTCCGATTGAATGTCGAAACTTAATTGATGGTCCGATTAACTGTCGGAACTTGATTGATGGTCCAATTGACTGTTGGAACTTGATTGATGGTCCGATTGATTTTCGGAGCTTGATTGATGGTCTGATTGACTGTCGGATCCTGATTGATGGTCCGATTGACTGTCAGAGCTTGATTGATGGTCTGATTGACTGTCGGAGCTTGATTAGTGGTCCAATTGACTGTCAAAACTTGATTGATGGTCCGATTGATTGTCAGAACTTGATTGATGGTCTGATTGACTGTCAGAACTTGATTGATGGTCCGATTGACTGTCGAAACTTGATTGATGGTCCGATTGACTGTCGGAGCTTGATTACCGATATTGGGAATTAGATTTAGGTTGAAGGACAGGCGTTGGTGGTCGAATTTGGATTGATTGATGATTTTGCCTTTCTATCGGGTCAGTATTGGGGAAAGGAAAATTTTTAGTGTTTACAGATGCCCTTCTTTATTATGTCCATGTAACGTGGTGGAATGGACAGGATAAAGATTAGTAGACACTGGAATTAAAGAGTGCCAGAGCCATTTTGAAGCTGGGTGTCTTAGAGTAGAATGGGGCTACTTTTGACTGTGTGCGTTATCACTTTGCTAGGGATGACGCTATTCGGTATAGCCATTGATGGTATTAGGAAGTTATCGCGAGCCAGTTTTATCATTCTCGGCGGTGGATGACATCATTCACGATAATTTATTTGACTCTGATGAGTTTGTTGAAGATGATTTATCACAGATTTTCCCGTCTTGACCTGCTGAGGATGACGTCCTCTGCAATAGCTTCTTAGATTCTGAGGGGGTGAGCTATCACAGATTTTCCCGTCTTGATCTGTCGGGGATGACGTCTTCTGCGATAGCTTTGTAGGTATTGAGGAAGTGGCCAGGATTGATACTACCTCAATGATCTTCTTTGAGGATGTGTATAACAGATTCCATCATCTTTCCTTTATGAAGATGGATTATTATATGACTCTCAACCGTAGATCGTCTCCTGACATCTCATGGGACTAATCTGAAGGTTGAAATTAACTTCGGTCGGCACTCGAACTTCGCTGGGGTTGCACCAATGGCTGAGTTGTTATCGGTCAGTACCCGATGCTTCGCTGGACTGGAACCAATGGCTGAGTTATCACCGGTCAGTACCCGATGCTTCGCTGGACTAGAACCAATGGCTAAAATTGCTCCGGTCAGAACCCGAACTTCGTTGGGGCTGAGCCAACGGCTGAAACTATTTCGGTCAGAACCCGAACTTTGCTGGGGCTGAGCCAATGGCTGTAACTGCTTTGGTTAGAACCCGAACTTCACTGAGGCTGAGCCAACGACTGAGTTATCATCGGTCAATACCCGATGCTTCGCTAGACTGGAACCAATGGCTGAGTTATCACTGATCAATACTCGATGCTTCATTAGACTGGAACCAACGGCTGAGTTGTCACTGGTCAGTACCCGATGCTTCGCTGGACTGGAACTAACGGTTGAGTTGTCACTGGTCTGTACCCGATGCTTTACTGGACTGGAACCAACGGCTGAGTTGTCATCGGTCAGTACCCGATGCTTCGCTGGACTGGAACCAACGGCTGAAATTGCTTCGGTCGGAACCCAAACTTCTTTGGGGCTGAGCCAACGGCTAAAACTACTTCGGTCGAAACCCGAACTTCGTTGGGGCTGAGCCAATAGCTGAAACTACTTTCGGTCGGAACCAAAACTTCATTGGGGCTAAGATAACGGCTAAAACTGCTTCGATCGGAACCCGAACTTTGCTGGGGCTGAGCCAACAGCTGAAACTACTTTGGAAATGGCAATTTTTGGCAGTTTTGCGCAATTTTTACGCAGTTCTTTTGCAATTTAATTTGTTGATCCTCGGACATGGCTCTGGGATGAATGTCAAGGGTCTCTATAGAGTTTCCCTCTTCGTCAGGATTGCACTGCTTGAACGCAGGATTTCAGGACAAACCGCTCAATCGCGTAGCGATTTCTCTTCAGATTGGATTCGACAGCCCGTTTAAACTCTATTTTGACTCGAATCGAACCGGGCCTGGGGCAGGTGGGACCCACCTGGGCTGTCGCAGGTGGATGTACGGTAGCCGCAGGTGGAGCTGCGGCCACCTGGGCTACTTAATGTGCTGCGGGATTTTTATTTTGCAAGTTTCCCGTTTGAGCAGCGAAAGGATTTTCGATCTTCTTTTTTAGATCTACGGAGTTCTGGCAGTTGAATTCTGAATTCGTCAGTTCCTACGCGTTCAGCGCGGCGCAGGTAACATTTTCCATCCTTTTTTCGCAATTTTTGACGTTTAAAAGCATGTGAACCGCCTAGGGTGCTTTTAAACGTAATGTATGAAAAATATATGTCTATATGACCTATGAAATTTTTTTTGTCTACATATGTATGCATATTTTACTGTAATGCACGTTTGGATGTAAGAAAATTCAGGTTCTGAGACACTCAATTTTTCCACTTTTTGATTAGTTTAATCATCCTTTTTGAGGCCTAGTGAGCCTGGACTTTCAACTAAAAATGCCTATGGTATTTTGGAGACCATGTGAGGCTGGTTTTTGATTTTTTTGGATAGATATGAACTATTTCTATTTTTTTGGGTAGGTGTGCTACTGAATGGCCACCTAGACATGCCTATGTGCATGTGGACAGTCCATTTTACAAAAGAGACTGGCGAAATTTCTCCAAAATCTTAGGTTTTGAAAAACATGCGTTTTTAACTTTGTGGGGAGTTTTTTACTGACCCAATGCAGGTTTTGAGGTTCTGGGATTTTGAAAACATGTAGTTTTGACTATACGGGGTATTTTTGACAGACCCATGCATGTTTTAGGACTTAGATTTGTATGCTGGATTGATTGATTAATAAGCCATAGGTTTTAAGCTTACCACGCCCTGTCTGAGGTGATTTCGAGTACTGGTGTATGTGATGGATTGCGATAGACCCGACAGCTCTACCGGGGTTTCTTCAGGCGTTAGACGGAGGAGGGCTTCTGCCGTCCTATATGCCCATCCAGCTAGGACGCCTCGCAGATTAGTAGAGAGCAGGATACGTCTAGCACAGGACGAGCAGCCCATTGACATTGATGACAAGGAGGCTGCTTTTGTTGCTCATGTTCCAGCTCAGGTTTCATATGCGGAGGTCCCGGGCATTGCTGTGTCGACACAGGAGTTGCTGGGCGACTTGAGTCGCCATCCTTTGAGATATCTTCAGGCCAACAAGGTGACTTGAAGTCTTTCTTCTCTCTGGACTCTTTTCCCATCTTCTGGCCATTCTCGGGGCACAGGTTTTTGATATGGGTTAATTTTTGATGCAGGTCCCTGACTTGACACAGCCACGAGGGAACTGGTTTAGTGTAAACTCCCTTTATCAGACTCTGCACGAAGATTATAGGGAGATTGTGGATGGCTGGGGATTTCAGACCTTTTTCTTGATCCTGCCCCTCCGTTGCCCTTGGGGGTATATGAGGGCTTTGTCTAAGCGCTGGTTTCACCAGACTCAGTCCCTTCATCTACTTGATTGCGAGGTGATGATGACTCCTACGGACTGGAGATTTATCACCGACATTGAGTTTGAGGGCAAGACAGTGCCTGTCGTGTCTGAAATTTTGCCCACCGCAGTTAGATCCCTGTTGGGAGTCCCTCAGTCGGCATTCAAGGGTCGGGCAGTCCGATCTGGTCCTTTGAGTATAGACGCCCAAGATGGGACTTTGCAGTTGCCTCCGCCTGATGATCGAAGGGCTAGAGATCGCATTCTGAGGCGATTATTTTTGTCAATCATCAGGGGTTGTTTTGTGGTGGACAACTCGTCGACAGTGTCCTTTGCTTTGATTAGCTCCACTCAGCATGTAGAGCGCCTCAGTGACTTTGATTGGGGCTCCTATACCTTTGCCTATTTTCTCTGGGGCATGCGCTTGCTTTCGGAGGGTGTGATGGAGGCTTGGTTAGGATTCCATTAGTTTTTGCTGGTGAGTACATCTTTCTGTACCTTTTTGATTTTTGCACTTATTTTTGGTAGTCTTGGTCACTGAGGACTTTTGATATTTGCATGGATAGCTTTGGGTATTTGAGAGGCTTCCTTGCTTACGACCCATTTCAGCATTAGGTCTGGAGACCTATCCACGTGAATGGAGATGGCACCACTCCATTTTAACGAAGATCCCTGTTGCTGAGGGATTCACTCATGCCTGTCTGCAGTTGGAGCTTTTAACGGCGGGCTCGATCACCTGGACGCCGTACACATCCAAGCACTTGACAGTCGAATTTGATGGAGGTTTCCCCACTGGTCGGGAGTTTGATTTATCGACCCATAGAGTCCCTATATTAACGGAGGGAGGCTGGGAGCTCTATCTTAGAGAGCGTGCCATTCAGAGCATTACAGGGGAGATCCGTATTCCCATTGCTCCTCTTGCTTGGCATCATTGGCCATTGTCCGTGCCTTTGACAGACATCCCTTTGGAGGGTATAGACGGCTTTGATCTATCAGAGGACCCATACAGCCAGGCAGCCTTCTACAGTTGGTGGAGTCCTCGCACTATTGAGGCTCAGACTCGTGCCACCCATTTTATGGCAGACATGGTGCCGGGGTTCGTGATGATGACGGACTGGATATCTTATATTAGAGAGCCTACTCATGCAGACCAGATAGCACATCTGACCAGGGAGTTATACCAGGCTCATTTCTTTATCAGGCACCTTGGCCGAGATCCTTTAGAGGCATCCTCATTTAACCCATCTAGCTCTGGAGCAGGCCCCTCTTCTGATCCATTTAGTAGCAATTATACAGGGGCAGATCCTCCCTTTTACCGGCCAGATATGCCTGATCCCAGTAGCTTTGTACAGACAGAGGATCTGAAGCAGGTCTATCGATTTGATACCGAGGTCTTTGACTTCCTGTGATAGCTATAGCAGCTATATTTTTGGCCAACCACTGTTTTGGCTATTCAGCGTCTGTGCCATCATTTTGATATACCATTGTATTAGCTGGGTGGTGGTTCCCCATTTCCCTGTATTCTTCCTTTCACTTTGTACCAGGATATAGGTGATGTATGCAGTAGATAGCTTTTTATAGATATTTCTGTCATCTTTATCTGTTGCATCATGTTTATATCATTGTCATCGTGCATGTATCATGTGTATGCATTCAGATAGTTGCGATTTGACTTGACCTCTAGACGGTCTTGTGATACAGTGCTACAGATGACGACATCTGCAGTTAGCCGTATAGAGCATTTTCCATGGTCAGAGGTGGCAGCATCGTTGCGATCATGATATGATAGTCTACCCTTCCCAGCTAAGGGGACAGTTGACCAGATGCTGGGGCATTCTATGGCCCTTGTAGATTTCAAGGTTCCAGACGGCTTTATTGATGGCGTCCTACCCTTATGGGTACCGGAGAGACAGCTATTCCGCATTGTGCGGTGTGAGCTTTCGCCTACTCTGGAGAAGTACCAGAGAATTACTGGCTTGGATTTAGAGTCGCCGTGTGCTCGGATGGCTATCAGTGATATGCGAAGATCGTTTACTCGACTGTCCGGTCTTTGGCAGAGCATAGTCATAGATGAGATCATTTTAGGGTATGTGATCTCCCTTGACTTCTTGATAGAGCGCTATGGTGAGCTTGATAGCTACGATCGTCACGTAGGGGATTTTGTCATTTTTGCAGAGGAGTGGCTGACAGCCAGGATAGACATGCTGCTGATGTGCATGCCATTGCGTTTAGATCACCTTGATGTGGGATTGGTTGTTATAGTCAGAGCCCTTAGGCAGGGGAGTACCATTATCCCTATGATCTTGGCGGAGACTCTGAGGTCGCTCACCTATTGCAGTACCCATCCAGCGGGGTTTTTCTGAGGTAGCTCGGTCGTGCCGTATATGTGGATGATGTCACACATACGACCGATTGGATCATTTAGACCTCATGCCTATTGTTTTAGCCACGAGATATCCTCAGTTTACTCCTTCCGTCCGCCTGATTGCGTTGACTCAGAGTCCTGGTTAGCATTTTTTTTGGATATTGAGCATCCGTTCGCAGTTTTGTTATGCTCAGGGATGGCGACCCTGTTCAGCTTCATTACTCATGCATCCCTTTGACAAGATTGAGGGGTATGACTACTTATCATCCCTTGGCAGTTATGGAGTAGTTTGATCAGTGGCAGAGTATGTACCATTTTGAGGATTCTGCTGATCAGAGGATGTCGACTTCATCGATGTCACAGGCCGACTTGGTTAGAGTTTATGAGTGTTGGACTCACAGGGAGAGGGCTGAGTTCTCCAGTAGACATTTGGGTCGTTCTCTGAAACATTCTGCATGGTTAGAGGCAGAGACCGCAGTCGTAGTAGCAGAGCTTCATTTACCTTCGCTTGCGGATTCTGACGAGGAGGAGTCCATGGAGGTTCCCGATTCATCCCACTGTTCGCAGATTTGGCAGTAGCTTTGATTAGTGATCCCCCGGTTATTCCCACAGGGACAGATCAAGCATTGTCAGGTTCTCTATTCAGGATGACCTTTGATTGAGATTCAGCTAGAGCGCAGCTGTTGGCTGCCCTGTCTGGCAGGGATTTAGCTTTTGCTGAGAGGGATGGTCTCAGGACCGCCTTGGATATAGGATTTATTGAGCGGGAGGAGCTTTGCTCTGCTTTAGATACCGCCATTGTGGAGCGAGACGAGGTTCGCTTAGCTAGAGATGCAGCATATGTTGAGATTGAGGAGACTTTGATTTCTCGGGGTGCAGCTTTTGCAGAGAGGGATGAGGCTATAGCTTCCCATGATTTCTGCATTATTAATAGTACTGCTCTCCGATCTTACACCCATGGTTTGGTTATCGAGATGAATACTTACATTGATGACCACAATGCCACCTTGCAGATGACTGTGGATGTTCTTAGTCGTATGGAGGCTGAGTGGACTACTCTTACAGATGCTCCTTCATCCTCAGAGAGAGATGCCATGCTGGCATTGCTGACCCACTTGTCCTTGGGTCCATAGACTAGCTTTATTTTTCCTGCACAGACTAGATTAGCCATTTTAGTCATGTACAGGGCACTATGTATATAAAGCAGTTTATATATCAACGAAATATATTTTTGAGACACTTCCCTGCTTAGATATGTATTGTCATCGCTAAGTGATTACCACTTTCGTCATGACTCGCAGTTGTTGATCAAGCATTTAGCTTTTATTTGTCTTCGGTGTCTTGGAACTGGTCTTCCATTTTTTTGTTTTTTCTTAAAGGTTGTTGCGCCGTTTACGTGTTAACAAAAACGGACACAAAAACACGTGCAAGTGTACACGGTAGGCAAGAAATAACTTGGTAAGTCAAGATCGTCCCACAGAGAACGGAGTCAGGCCTAATCTATTATGCAACAGTCCATTAATTATCTTTGTCTGCTTAAACGGTTGTCACAATGTTCTTTAATTAATTATACTAAATTTAAACTAGACTTAACCAATTAATAAGCGAAGGGTTCAAATTAGATTGATATGGGATCCTAACTTCATCTAAAGCATCATCTAGGTTAACCACTCCTCAAATCATACACGGATAATCATATAGGAATGCTAGTCAGAAGCACGAATGTGAGACTTGGCTATCTTTCAATACACCAAGTCCAAATCATATAATGTCCACAATTAAGATAGAAATCACATGAACATCAGTAAAGCCTAAACCACTATATTTCTATGTGATTTATAAGCTAAACCAATTTACGCGCAAGCTCCCATTAGACTACATACGACCATACGGTATATTTCTATTCGGCTAGCGAATCATAAAACTCAGCCAATGCAAGTTTCACAAACATATGCTAACATGGAAAAATCTAAGTTTACACTTCATTTTTTCAAGTTCATATAAACTATTAGAGTAGATGTTGATCAAGCATCTAGGCATACAAGCAACCATGTTAGGCAAGCTATATATCATCATCCATATATATCAAAGAGACATAAACCCTAGATTTAGCAAATAGAATCCATTAGAATCCCATAATAGAAGTTATTTCATCACTGAACCTCCCACCATTATGGGATTCAAACCAAGCATTGAACAACTATGAAATGAGAGAAAACAGAGAAAGAAAGTGCAATCTTGTGGTTTCCCCCTTTCAATAGAAGATAGCAAACTCGAGTCTGGACCAAAAATGAGTTCCAAGATGAACCCTAGAAATGTAATACTACTAGAGCAAGAAGGAAGAAGAAGAGAAGCCTCTAAAACCTTCACACTCTCTAGCCCTAGAATATAAGAACAAAACTTGAAAGTTAAAATGATAAGTCTCCTAAGTGCTAAGTCATCTCTCGTTTAAAGAAAACCCAAGCCTTATAATCATTACATTCAGTTGAGCAAACAAATGAAAAGTCAACGATTTTGGACCAGCGCGGCCGCGCGACCTCACTATGCTTCTCTGGCGCGGGAGCGCCGATGCCCAAAAAATGCCTCTCTGGCCTGCCAACTGGCGCAGGCGCTCCTGCTTCCTATGTGTTTTGGGAGCGGTCGCGCGTGCTACTTTCTTGTGCAATCCTTTGCTCCTTTCTTAGCTGCTTCTTGCTCCTTCACAATGCTACATTGAGGCCATGATCATATGTTCCTCACCTCAAACCATCTTCATGCCAAGCCCCCATTTGTTTCACATGGGCTCTCCAAGCTTGCTTTTGCCCATACCATGCCATTTTGCCCTACTTCTTGCCAATCCACCAGCCTTGTTGCCGAGTTCATGCCATATGCTCATTTTCATGCCATGTCATGCCTTTATCACACCATTCCCTGCCTTTTGGAGTTTCCTACCTAAAACATGCAAAACAAAGATAAAGGCATTAAAAGACACTAAAGTGCTTGAGTTTAAGCCATAATCAGAGTAAGTTGGCAGTCCAATAAGTAGGTATAAAACCTACTTATCAAAGGTCAAACCGCACTGTAGAGGGCTGCCTACGTACTCCTAGGTTGAGGGAGATCAGGTTATTCGTAGTTCTGGTGGTTTATTTGAAGAGGCTTGAAAAGAGTTTATCTGGGGTTTGAATTTGGTTCAATGAGCTTTGGAATTTGATGCTGGAATTTGCAAGTTCTTTGGATTTTTGCTTGATTTGACCGCACCATAGATGGTTGCCTACGTACTCCCGGGCTGAGGGAGATCAGGTCATTCGTAGTTCAGGCTTCTCTAGTGAAAAGCCAAACCTGATTCGATTTATAGGACCCAGATGCGGGTATGCATGTGCTTCAGACGTAGTACTTTTTCACGGTGTCTGAATTAATGAGTTGGCAAAATTTGTTCCCGTCCATTTCTTGTAGCCTGATGGCTCCCCCTGTCAGCACTTCCTTGACAATGAAAGGGCCTTCCAAGTTTGGGGCAAATTTTCCTTTGGCTTCATCCTGATTGGCCAGGATTTTCTTTAACACCAAATCATTTTCTTTAAATTACCGAATTTGAACTTTCTTGTTGTAGGACCTGGCGATCCTTTGCTGGTATAACCGTCCGTGGAAAATGGCTGTGGCCCTTTTTTCGTCTATCAGGGACAGTTGATGATATTGGTCTTGCAACCATTGATCTTCGTCCATTTGAGCATCTATTAATACTCATAAAGACTCCATCTCTACTTCTATGGGGAGGACTGCTTCCATGCCATAGACCAGTGAATAGGGGTAGCCCCAGTAGAGGTGCGCATTGACGTCCTGTAGGCTAACAGGTTGAGAGGTAACAGGTCAGGCCAGTCCTTGTGATTGGCGGACATTTTTTGCATGATCTTCTTGATGTTTTTGTTGGCCGCTTTGACAGCACTGTTCATCTTGGGCCGATAGATGGCGGAGTTGAGATGCTTGATGTGGAACTTGGCACACAGTTCTACCATTATTTGATTGTTCAGGTTTTTGGCGTTATCTGATACGATCACCTCCGGTTGTCCATATCTACAAATGACATTATTTTTGATGAAACTGATGATGACCTCTTTTGTGACTTTAGGAAAAGAGGCTGCTTCAACCCATTTGGTGAAGTAGTCGATCATGGTGAAGATGAACTGATAACCGTTGCTGGCTTTGGGTTCGACTGGACTTATCACGTCAATTCCCCACATAGAAAAAGGCCATGGTGCACTCATATTGTGCAGCTCATTTGGAGGAGCGTGGATGGCATTTCCATATATTTGGCATTGAAAGCATCTCTTGACGTGATCATCGCAATCAGCTTTGAGCGAGATCCAGTAATGTCCTATTCTGATTATCTTTTTGGCTAGCAGATGGCCGCTCATGTGTGGACCACAGACTCCGCCATGGATTTCATCCATTAGTCTTTGGGCTTGCTCCTTGTCGAGGCATCTTAACAGGCCTATTCTAGCATCCCTTTTATAAAGTACATCTCCGCTCAGATTGAACTTCATGGCTATTCTGAGAATCCTTTTCCACTCTGATTGGCTTACACCAGTGGGTGTAGATCCATCACGGAGGTATTCCTTGATGTCTTGAAACCAAGGTTTCTTGACAGGAGGTATTTTATTTGATACTTCTCCAATGTAATTCCCATACGTTGGGGCTTTTTGATTTATGAACTGGATGTTGGGAAACCCGTTCCTGTTGGATATGTAGATTAATGAAGCCAACGTTGCCAGTGCATCAGCAAAGTCATTTTGACCCCGAGGAATGTGGACGAAGGTTATTGCTTCAAACTCCTGGGATATTTTGAGGACTTGCCGATGATAGGGCAGCAGATGCAGTTCTTTTATGAGATACTTACCGATGGTTTATCTTATGACCAACTCAGAATCTCCAAAGACCAATAAGTGTTTGATACCCATGGATTGGGCTAGTTTTAACCCCAGTATATAGCCTTCGTACTCGGCCGTGTTGTTGGTGTTGCCAAATTAAGTTTGGTAGCCACAGGATATTAATCACCTGTACCAGAGATAAGGACTGCCCCAGCTCCAGAACCTTCCATGTTTACCGCTCTGCCAAAATATATTTTTCATGGTTGGACTGTATTCTCTAACTGGAGTTGTTGAATTGTCATAATCCTATCATCTGAGAAATATGTCTCCAGGGGCTCGAACCTTCCTGAAGGTGCTTCTGCTAATTGATTTGCAATGCCTTGGCCTTTAATAGACTTCTGAGTCACGTAGACAATGTCAAACTACTATAAAATCAACTGCCATTTGGACAGTCGGTAATTTAACATTGGTTTGTTGAAGATGTATTTGAGTGGATCCATACAGGATATGAGATACGTCGTGTGCCCATGCAAATAGTGTTGTAACCTCATGGCGGCCCATGCTAATGCACAGCATGTCTTCTCGATCAGGGTGTATTTTTATTCCCCGCTGCTGAATCTTTTGCTAATATAGTAGATAGCTCTTTCTTTGCTACTATCATCCTTCTGTCGTAGCATATAACACATGGCATTGGCATTGACGGACAGGTACATGAATAAGGGGACTCCATCCCATGGAGGTACCAAAATAGGTGCTTCAACAAGCTGCTTTTTAATGGCAAGGAAGGCTTGTTGACAATCCTCATTCCATTTGATGGAGGAATTCTTCCTTAACAGCTTGAAGATGGGCTCACAGGTTGCTATGAGCTGGGAAATAAATCGACTTAAGAAGTTGATCCTTCCTAGGAATCCTCGTATCTCCTTCTCTATAAGAGGCACGGGTATTTCAGAAATGGCTTTGATCTTGGCAGGGTCTAACTCAATGCCCCAATTTCTCACCAGAAATCCTAGCAGTTTACCTGCCTTGATGCCAAAAGTGCATTTAGCGGGATTTAGCCTGAGGTTGTACTTGCACAACCTGTTGAATAGCTTCCTGAGATGGTCTATGTGATCATCCTCCCTCCGGGACTTGATGATGATGTCGTCAATATAGACTTCTATTTATTTGTGCATCATGTCATGAAAGAGGGCAATCATGGCTCGCTGATATGTTGTTCCAGCATTAATGAGGCCGAAGGATAGTTGTTGGTAGCAAAAAGTTCCTCAGGGAGTGATAAAAGCTATTTTCTCCCGGTCTTCTTCAGCAACCATGATTTGATGGTATCCAGCAAAGCAGTCTACGAAGGAATACATGCCGTACTGCGCAGTATTGTCAATCAGGATGTGGATAAAAGGTACCGGGAAATTGTCCTTGAGATATGCTTTGTTTAGATCCCGATAATCCACGCAGCCTCGTACCTTCCCTCCGGGTTTAGGTACAGGGACTATGTTTGATAGCCATTCGGGATAGGTTGATACCATGATGATCCCGGCTTTGAATTGCTTAACAATTTCTTCTTTGACTTTGAGACTCCACTCAGGTTTCAATCGTCTGAGCTTTTTTTTGACTGGTTTGAACCCTTCTTTGATAGGTATCCGATGGATGACAATGTCTGTGGATAGACCGATCATATCTTCATGCGACCATGCAAATACATCTTGGTACTGTGTTAGGAGCTCGATCAGGTTGGTTTTTTGATCTGAGGTGAGGTCTAAACCTATTTGGATTTCTTTGATGGTTTTGGAGGTTCCTATATTGATGGTGGAGGTTTGGTCAAGGTTTGGTTTGGGTTTGTCTTCGACCCATTCCTTGATCTCCTCTGGCACCTCATAGTCATCTTCCTCCTCTTGATCAAGATCCGTCAAGTCGAAGCTCAATCTTGCATCATAGTTAGAGTTATATTGACAGGTTGGCATCTGATCAGCAGAGACATTCATATCCAATGCTTGGGTCCTGAAGACAAAAATGCTTTCATTAATATATACAACTGCTTAAATACACATAGCATTTGTAAAGCATGACAAAAGTAACTGCTCCAGCTGTGCAATCAAAAGTCAGCAGTAAATAAAAGCATGATTAAAGGCAGATTGACTGTCTGCCCCTTTACCCTTTTTGACTGAGGCAAGGGATAATGCTCTAATTGTCCAGTGTTAGATCCTCATGGATAGGGATGATACTGGAAGTGTGCTCGTCCGTCTCGTCTTGAATGACAACTGAGACATCCTTTAGGATATGGCCGAGGCTTTTCTGTGGATTGTTCCTTTGTTTGCTGCGAGGAAAGTGAGCACAATCCTCATCGTCACTATCTGGGAGTTCATCATTCATCCCCTCATAGTTGATAATGACTTTCATGTTAGCAAATGGGTTTCATCCTTCGTACAAGATCTTTTCTTTTTCCTTTTTCTTATCGGCCTCAGGCTTATGAGCTTTCCTTTCATGGACAGGTATGATTGAAGGAAATAGCATGGCTGATGCCCCCGTAGGGATCTTCCTCGTAGGTTTCACCCATCCGACATTTATGAGGTTTGGGAGCAGAATTGTGGAGGCTTGCGCTTTGGGATATTTATGTGGATTCTGGTGGTTTGACCAGGATGAAAATCCCAATCCTGCTTTTCCCATCTGACTTGGGATTTGAATTGGCATCTTAATGCCGTGCTTATTTTTTCCTAACCCTTCTCCAGGCTGGAAACTCGCAGCTACCATTTCCTGACCCACTGTCATTACTTCAGTGGATATTTTAGGCTTCAGGGTTGGTGCCCTAATCGGTAGATATTGAATATCGCTCACCTCAAGAGCTTGAAAACTTGCAGGCTCAACCCCGGTGTCCAGGCTAATCACTGGCATGTCCCCATGTATGTGGGTAGGATACTCCGGTTCAGCATTTACTGTGATGAGGCTGCCGTTGATAATGTACTTGAGTTGATGATGGAGGGTGGATGGAACAGCCCCGACCATATGGATCCATGGCCTGCCCAACAACAAGTTCTATCCGGTGGCTATGTTGAGCACCTGGAAAGATACGTAGAAGGTGTGTGGACCAATTTCTAGAGGAAGCTCGATTTTCCCCATAGCCTGGCGGCGAGATCCATCGAAAGCCCTGATAACCATGTGACTGGCTTTGATCCGGTTTGGATTGATCTTCATCCTTTCCAACCTGTTGTATAGACAAATGTTGAGGAAAGATCCTCCGTCAATGAGCACTCCTCCGATCACGTATCCGGAGGACATAACAGCTATGTGTAGGGACTTTTGATGGCCCCTTCCCTCTGCAGGGATATCATCGTCTGTGAAGGAAATCACATTGTTGTTGAAAATGTGTTCTATCACGTGACAAAATTTCTCTGTGTCTACCGTGTATGGCAGATGAGATTCTTCTAGTACCTTCACTAGGATGTTACGGTGATCCTCTGATAATAGGACCAAATCCAGGATGGATATTTGCTTGGGTGCGTCTTTCAAGCTTTGCACTATCTTGATTTCATTATGTCCCATCTTTTTGAGGAACTCTTTTATCTTTTCTTCAGCCACCTTTTCTTTTGCTTTGGTAATTGGTTTAATCACCCGTTGAGGCAGGTACAATGGATTATCCTTTGACGAGATGGAAATATTGTTTGAAGTAGAGCTTTCAATGTCCCCATAGTTCCATGGGACCTTCTTCAGACTGAGGATTGGGTACTGAGGTCTGAAGGGCAAAATTAGAGGCTGAGGTGCAGCCACCTTCATAGGATTTTGTTTGTCTTGGACCCCTTTACCTTGTCAGTACCAGGGGTGTGATGATTGATTCTTTATCGCAGGATATGACAACCACTGTGTCCTGATACCATGCATCGGGGATCTAGAGGCTATCTTTATCTGTCATGTCGAGGATTTGATCTCCTCTGATTAAGTCACCTTTCTCAATTAGGTTTTGAATTAGGTTACGAAGTGCCCAGCATTCTTTTGTATCATGGCCGAGAGAGTTGGAATGGTATTGACATATTTGGTCAGGTTTGAATTTTCTGGATTGAGGGTTCAGCGGAGGTAGCAAGTTTTCAACCATTCCCTCATTGATCATCATTTGCAGGATTTCTTCCATTGACTGGTTCAAATTGGTGAAATTCCTTTGAAATAGGAACTTCCTACCTGCTTGGACACTTGCTTCTTCGATCCCTTTATCAGTCCAGGGTGTAAGCTCACAAGTACGGCTATTATCTTGATTAGAATTAACTTCCGCTAGAGGAGAGCGACTGCCAATAGATTGATGGATTTGCTTCAACATCTTTCTGGTGAGTTGATGTTGGTAGACAACCAGTTCAGCCAACTGCTCGATTTGTTCCTTGATAGACTTTATTTCTTGCTCTATCAGGAATTGTTTTTCAAAATCTTCCCAACTCATTGGGCTGATGTTGTTGGATTGAGTTAATTCTTCAACACAGCTGAGGTATTTGGATCCTTCTCCACATGAAGTGTTGATCATGTTGACACTCTCCTCCTTGTGCTGTGGGAGAGGGTTATCTTGGACATGCGGTTGATCTGGCTTTGTGACCACAATTTCCCTCTATCAATCAAATCTTAGATTTTATGCTTGAGGGACCAACAGTCTTGAGTGTCATGGCCCGGTGATCCGGAATGATAAGCACATTTCTTGCTAGGGTCGAAGTTCCTTGCATTAGTGTTAGTTGGCGGAAGGAGTTGGCCAATCTTCTTCTGAGCTGTCAGAAGTTTGAAGACGTTCTCGAGTGAATCCTCTAGTGGGGTGAAAGTCCTTCTGCGTCTGACCTCCATGTTTTTCCGGAATAAAGGATTTGAAGGCGGTGTTGCAGCTTGGAAAGGGGTATAGTTCGTCCTTTGAATGGGCGTATTGTTCGAATTACAGCTTGAATTTTGCCCTTGTAACACCAAGGAAACTTCTTCATCTTTCTTTTTGTGGACCCTCCAGGGATTACTCCTGTAATTTCTGGATTGGATATGCTCAGCAACAGCTTCGAGTGCTGTTAGGTCTTTTATTTTCTCGGACTTGAGTCCCATTTCGGCCATTTCGTCTTGTTTGATCATTTCAGAGAAAGGTTTTCCTATGCCTGCTAGGACCTTTTCATAATAAGGAGCTTCTTGAATATCGATGAAAGTTATGACTATTTTAGATTCTGTCATGGCGGGGGTGACTTGTGCTGCGACCCGTCTCCATCATTGGGTATATTCTCTGAATGATTCAGTGTTATTCTTCTTAATTTTGGTAATTTGATACCGATCTGGAGCTAGTTGAGATTGGAAACTGTACTGGCTGAGGAAGGAATGGGCCAATTCTTCCCAACTATGAATTTTGGAGTTGTCCAGACGGGCATACCAGGCTCTGGCTTCTCCAGTTAAACTCTTCTGAAATAGTTGCATTCGAAGTTTCTCATCCTCAGCATAGGATCCGAGTTCTCAGATGAAAACTTTTAGATGTGTGTATGGATCTCCCAACCCATCATATTTCTCGAACTCGGGAGTTCTGAATTTCTCAAAATAACGAGCCCCGGGGAATATACAGAGGTCGGAATAATTCACACTGCCAAATGCCCCAGTCCCTTTAATAGACCGAAGAGTTTCTTCCATTTGTTGCATTTTCTTGAGAAGGTCACCAGCTTCTTGTTCTTTGCCTAGGATGGTGACTTCTAGAGTTTTGTTGATTGTATCCTGGTTCTGGGGTCCAGGGATCTGAGTTTCGGCCTTTTCTGTATCTTGACCGCCAGCACCACTACCAGATGCTCCTGGTTCTGGATGAGATTGTTTCTCTTTGAAGGCCTTGCTTTGCTCTCGAAGGAAACCGACTAGCTTGGTTATCTGATTTTTCAATCCTTCAAACTCTTCCCTAGACACAGGGGTGGATTCTGGTGAAGCACTTGAAGCCATGTCCGTAGATGGACCGTGTGCTTTTTTGGCCTTTGATCTGGTGATGGGACCAATTTTTCCCTACCTACACCAAAACGTAGGAGTGTTAGTTCCATGTGGTAGGTAATGACTGGATGCATTTATGATGTGTGTTTTTTAAGTTTATCCTGCAAAACCGAGGTTAGTTGTTTTGATGGCAGGATGACAGGATATTTGACAGGAAAGTAAATCTTTCATTATTGTCATTTACATTGTGCTCCTCAGTAATTGGAGACTTGACATGGAATTGAAAGAGGAAGGCATGAAGAAGCATCTCGTCGAATTCGGTTGATCAAAAGCTGACCTATCCTAGGTTACTCTCGCGGCTTTTGTTTCGGCATGAAGGTTCCTAGATCATTGCAATCTACTAGAAGGGAAGTTAATCCGATCGTTTAACTGGAGCAAATCTGGGTGGTGCATTTTTAGGAGGCAGCCCCGGAGACTTAGTCGTCCCCAGAGTCCTTACTTATCACCGACCAGGTTAGCCTCCTAGTGGAGGGACTCACATCATACATTCACATACATCGGCCTTACCGCTTATGCATGCAATGACAGTTTGTGCGAAATACTAATATGGGTGCGAAGCACTAAAGCATTCATTCTCATTCATTCAATGTAAAGGCATATCATTCATACATTCAATGAAAGACGCATCATTCACTCATCCATTGACTGTGGAGACGCAAGATTTCAAGTATTTCAATAGTTTTGAAAGGGAAATGTTTGAAAAGATTGAAAGCGGTCTAAGCCCTCTACTGTCCTCAGCAGAGTCGCCATTTGTCTACGTTGGAAAATTTAAGAAATACCGCGGGTCGGTTTATAACCCAGTTTTCCTCAAATCGATCTTCCTAAGTTATCTCTACCCTTATTCTTTTTATTGCAAAAAGGTTTTGAAGGTTTTTTTAGGAAAGGGGCCAATATGTGTATATGTCAACGATTTGATTTAAACAGAGTCGCCAGTTG
Source organism: Panax stipuleanatus (assembly GCA_020205555.1). Taxonomy (NCBI): domain Eukaryota; kingdom Viridiplantae; phylum Streptophyta; class Magnoliopsida; order Apiales; family Araliaceae; genus Panax; species Panax stipuleanatus. The sequence continues at coordinate 51,002,918 of CM035122.1, forward strand.
GTAGTTTTGAAAATGGTTGTACCAACTCATCCGAGTTTGATTTGAAAAGAGGCCCAATTGCTGGATACTGTCGAAACTTGATCTTTAAATTCTGAGTTTTGAGTTCGGGGGCTTGGTTAAGTGTGGGGAAGGTGTTAGGCACCCCACGACTCCCTTGTAAACACGGTACCACAATCTTTTCAATATTTCCCTTAAGACAGGAATGCGTGAGTGAATGCTGTTTGAAAATTAGGCCTTTGGATTGATTGAAAGCTTTGACAGGCTTCGTTGAGCCTATATACGAAGGATTTGATTTGATTTTGAAAATCAGTATTTGATTTGATTTGCAAAAAACCATTTAATTTGATTTGGAAAAGCTGTTGAATTGAATTGACAGTGATGTTTTGAAAGCTATTTTTATCAAACCCTTACGCTGACATAGGAATTGAAGCACATCGCCACTTTTAATTTTATCTTTATAGCCTTAAGGCTGCATGCAAGTGGTGATTTCTCGGGCTGCGAAGCATCCTCGACCACAGAAATATAAAGTGTCGGTCTCCTCATGGGTATGAAAACCATCAGAGGAACGCTGACACGACAATCCATATTTTCACTATGTTGAGACCTTAAATTCGGATAACCGTTTTAAGGTCTATGCATGTACATTTTATAGAAAAAAACTGGCAGGGTACATCTGTAAATCAGAGTTTGTCCATCGTGGGAATCAGATTCTAATCAGTTTGATCATGAATCCCACGATTCCTAGGCTCACATATGAGTGGATAGAAAACCTGCACAGTTTAAATTTGTACAGAAACAGATGAATATCCAAAAATAGCCAAAACCAGGGATTCATTTAGTAAATCCTGGTCCGCACGGCCGAAGCATCTCGTTCCCACTAGATAGCGATCTAAGGGACGCGAGGTTGCTTTTGAAGCTGAAACTATATAAAAATAACCAGATTTAAAGAAATCTCAGCCATTATAGCTTCCAAGTTCTGTCGGGACCTGTTTGAACCGTTGAAAGCTAGAATTGGCGAGATTTGGATAAATCTAGTCCGCCTGCAGAAAAATCAGTGCAAATTCATATACAAATGAATGTTAAATGCAGCAGTTGAATAAATTGAATAAAGCAATGTATATAATTATATATATAAAAGCTGTAAAAGGGCGATGAGTTTTCACTCGCAAGCCCGGACTAGAATTGAAATATATATATATATAAAAACTATAAATAGCCACGAAATAATCCAGGTTGTGACAGAAATAATATATATATATATATATATATATATATATATATATATAAAGTAAAAAAGGCGATGGGTTTTCACGCCTGTGCCCGTATTGGAATTGAAATTGACAGAAAAATAGTCACCCAGTGACTGGGGAGAGCACCCAGTATGAGGAAGTGTGCAAAAGCAGTAAAATGGCCACAAAATAGTCCAGGCCAACTGAAAATATATATATATATTGACAGAGTGTAGTCAACCAGGACTGATATGAGTACCAATGATGGTGAATGTCGCTTATATATGCGTAAATATATATAAAAGTGGTAAACTATCTCGAATTTGACATCCGGGCGTGACAGAATTGAAATGTTAGTACATAAAAAGTTAAATATGTACAGAAAAAGGCCAAACCCGGACTGGGAAGATAACCCAGTCCGGTGAAGTTGCCAGAATGTGCGTGCTAGTGCATTGAAGCTACTGGAGCTGACGGATCGTCAATCTGAGTTGTAAAAACTGTTGAAAACGGAGTTTATGTACAAAAATGTATCAATTTTTGACAAAAATGTATCAATTTTTGACGAAAACGGCCACGGAACTAAGTTTCGGGCATATTTAGAAAATGAAATTTCGTGTGCAAGTGCAAAACAGTGCAAAGTAGTAGTATTGACTTTCTGATCGTAAAAATACTTACAATGGACCGCAATACAGGTTTTTTGCCAAATTGTAGGCTTTAAACGTCCAAATCTGATGGTGGTTTTTTGATATGTGGTAGTATATGGGTATATCTACGTGTTGGAGTGAAAATATTTAGGTTTGGAAGAGGTGTTACAGTTGGAAAATCAAACTGGCAGGGCTTCGCTGCGTTTTTGAATTTTTTTAAAATGAACGGGGGCACGTTTATTTATAGGCCAGGGAGCCTCCACTCTACATGCGGTAGCCGTAGGTAGAGATGTGGCTCCCCTAGGTGGGGCCCACGTGCCCTGCTTGGTCATCTCAAAGTACGTGCATTCCGAGCAATGACATGCGATACCTTTCCAGAAAGCTCTCGCCGAGAGTGTCGCAATGACATGGGAAAAAACATTTTTTGGGTCCAGGAAGACGAGTCATAACCAGGTCTTTGATTCCCCACAGTTTATCCTTTGAACTGTCTTGCGTAGTTGCCACTTGGGATCGTCGTTAGGGTTCATTCTGACTTTGGCGGGATTGATTTGGCTTTAGTTTGACCAAGTCAGTTGAGAGTTGATGAAATGACCGTTGTACCTCTCCCGGGGCTGCCTGTAGTGTCCGCATGGTCGCTGGTTGACTTTCGGGAGCTGATTCCAAGACTTGGATCCTAGTCGAGTCTTTTGACCTCAGGGTTGTCTCTGAGGCTGACATGGTCATTCCAGGTTTTGCTCTGGAGTTGTTGTGATGCTTCAGGTTAATGTGTGAAGTTGACCTGACGTCCCGGGTTGAGACCGGGGATAACCTGCACTTCCCGGGTTGAGACCGGAGTCGAGTTTGACTTCCCGGGTTACTACAGGGGATGAACTGTGTTTCCTGATTTGAGATTGGAGATGACTTGACATGTCCTGATATTTAGGCCAGGGTTGATTGGTACCTCCCAGGTTGAGACCGGGGTTGAGCTTGTTGATTCGATTGGCTGTTGAAACTTGATTGATGGTCCGATTGACTATCGGAGCTTGATTGATGGTCCGGTTGACTGTCGAAACTTGATTGATGGTCCGATTGACTGTCGGAGCTTGATTGATGGTCTGCTTAATTGTCAAAACTTGATTGATGGTCTAATTGATTGTCGGAGCTTGATTGATGGTTCGATTGATTGTTGGAGTTTGATTGATGGTCCGATTGACTGTCGAAACTTGATTGATGGTCCGATTGACTGTCAAAACTTGATTGATGGTCCGATTGACTGTCAGAGCTTGATTGATGGTCCGATTGACTGTCGGAGCTTGATTGATGGTCCGATTGACTGTCAGAGCTTGATTGATGGTCCGATTGACTGTCGAAACTTGATGGATGGTCCGATTGACTGTCGGAACTTGATTTATGGTCCGATTGACTGTCGGAACTTGATTAATGGTCCGATTGACTGTCAGAGCTTGATTACCGATATTGGGAATCAGATTTAGGTTGAAGGACCAGCGTTGGTGGCCGAATTTGGATTGATTGATGGTTTTGCCCTCTTATCGGGTTAGTATTGGGGCAAGGAAAATTTCGAGTGTCTACATTGGGTATATGACTTTATGAGAGTATTTTTAGATTTAAGGGAGCGATTTGAGGATGAATAGCTATTTGAGAGGATTTGACTATTTGGAGGTGTTTAGGTTTTGGTTTGAGAGAGAGAGAGTGTATAGAATGGACAAGCTTGCAGCTTTTGATGAACTCTCGAAAATGTAATTGCCACTTGATTTGAATTCTCCCTCTTGTAACTATTCCCTCTATATTTTAGTGGGACAGTTGTAAGAGTTTGATAGGTCACAATCTGTAACTTCTTCTAATATGTCAGTTTATCAGATTTAACTTTTTTTCAGTTAACTATTGACTTCTTCAGTTTGTGGAGTGACTTATGACTTAGCTCTTTACTCCACGATTTCTTAGACTGATCTACAACCTTTGTGTCTTCTTCGATGATCGTAGTCTGTGGCCATACCTCAATAGACAACTTCTTCATTAGACTTCAAGAGAGTGACAATACTCATTTGCAGCTTATATTCTTCTGAGGAGTTACAGCTTGCCGTAGTGTCTGCAGAACCAAAGCAAGATCGTAGTCTGCAGAACTAAGGCCTCGACAAAGTTTATCAAGTGCTCACAACGTCAAGGAAGAATCGTAGAGACAATACGATTCTCAAAAAATGAGCACTCCCAAAGTATCCAAAGAATGTAGCCTCTGGTTAGAGCTGTAAAGATGCAATCTACTTGAAGAAAGCTAGAGAGCACTCACTGAATGGCCTGTAAGAAATCAGAAGATCAAAGCACCAACTCAATCAGCATCCTGATTGAGAAGTGAAGCCATTCAGGAGAAGTCTTCCTTAAGACAATATCAGAAGATAATATATGGAGTGACTGACTAAAGGAAGTCAGCAGTGCAGTGTCTATCAAGATAATAGAAGATAACGATCTTGGGTGTGACCATGATCGTGGTTCTTGCCAAATGAGAGGCATAAACTGTTGCAGTTTATACAGAGATACTGGCTAACCTATAAAGAATAGACAAAAAGGACTAAGTATGGCTCAGCCTCACCATGTAATGTGAACGGGAGATCACAGAGAAAAGTGTAGAAAGAGCTGAGCATGACTAATCAGAAGAGTCTTGCAATCCAGAAGGGCCAGAGCATTAAGACAAGTTCTTAGTTCCTAATACAAGTTAAGGCAAGCAAAAGTGTTGGAGTACTGCACGAGTGTAGGAAGAAAGGTTCTATATTGCAAATCCAAAGAACACTCTCAGAATCGTAGTGTTGTGTCAACTAGTCAACAAGTAACATTCAACAAACAAACTACAATTTAGCTCATGGTCATCTGCATCAGAATCATAGAGTTCGGTCATCTAATTATTAAAGCTTTGGCAATGTCTCATTATAAGGACTGACATTCGAACGTTGCTAATTGAGAGCATCGATGCAGAATGACAACTCCTGTGGTTCTAATCAAGGAATCAGAAAGGAGAAATAAAGGTGATTACCAGCCTGACTCATTAAAGTGACATCTCTGAAGTGGTAGGTGAAATAGTAGACTGCTGTGTCAGAAAAGTCAAAAAGGGGCTGTCACGTTAAAACAGCAGTCTGCACCAAATAACTCGAGATCTGTGAAGCAATTCTAATAGCTTCCAACAGCTATACTCCAACGGGAAGCTTATGGAAGAGTATATAATAGCTTAAGCTTCAAAGATGCAAGTGGTTGTTAAGTTGTTGACTCTACGAGTTCTACAGAGCTGAATAGAATATATCTCAATGATAGTGAGACTACGAAAGGAGAAGTGAAGTAAGTTAAGAGAAGAGCTTTAACTGATAAAGGCTTCACTCAACAACAATGAGAATGCCAATCACAATAGCATCTAAGCTGAGAGCCGAGAAGGCCAAAAGGACGGGAAGAAGAGTGGAAGATCAGAAAGAAGATCCAAAGAGTCACTCGACGAATCACCATAAACAACCAAGAGCTGAAGAAGAACAGATGCAAAACCAAATCTGTACACAAGTCAACCAAGGCTCAGGGGATTCTAAGTACCAGATGGAGTCTACCAAAAGTACAAAGACCCAGTGGACCCCAAGTGGTGAAGGTGGCAAAGCTGAAATCAGATGAAGACAAACATTAACCACGAGATCAGCTGCACCAAAGAAGAAGTGATAGACTGCTAAGTACTCAAAGATGTCTAAGCCCAACAGACTTAGAATCTCTTGTACCCTCTGGTACTCAGCAAGCCCAACATACTTGACTTGATTTAGTCACGAAGACAAGGACCCTTGATGCCCTGGTTGTTGGTTTGTTTATTGTTGGTGCTGAGCTGCTAAGATGACATTAGGCTTGTTCATCTTCTGGTACTTAGCAGCTACTTGTGATCTTCTGGCATTTTGCATCGAGACTTGATCACCACTGATGGACTGCTAAGATGTTCCTTAAGCTTGATATCATTGAGTACTTAGCAGTCTGATACATCTCCTTGGTGCAACTAATCTTTGTTGTTGATGCTTGACTTCATCTGATTTAAGCATAACACACTATCACCACTGAGGGTCTACTAAGTCTTTGAACATCAGGTAGACTTCTTCTGGTACTTAGCAGCCTTTGAACACTTGTTGACTTGTTTGCAGATTCTTCTCTACAACTACTTCTCTTCAGCTTAGGTTCTTCATGGTGAATCGTAGAGTGGCTCTAGAGATCTACTTTTTGGTCTGCTACTCTAGTTCTTGTCTTCTTGGCCTTCCGAATCTCAGCTCAGATGCCATTTTGTTGGCATACTCTTTCGTGTTGATTGAAGCCTTTAGCAGTTAAAGACCTTCATCAGATGTGCTTCACTCCTTCTATGGTAGTCTCACTGGCACTGAGACATTTTCTCTTTTTAGCTCTGTAGGACTCACATAGAGTCAACAACAACTTCACCTTTGAAGCTTCAATTTTTTTATATCTCTCCATCAGCTTCCCGTTGGAATATAGCCATTGGAAGCTATTTGAAATACTTCAAGGATTCTGAGTTATTTGATGCAGACTGTTGAGTTGACGTGATAGCTCCTTTTTGACTTTTCCTGACACAACAGTCTACTGTTTCACCTAACACTTCTGAGATGTCACTTTCAGAAGTCAGGTTGGTAGTCACCTTTATTTCTCCTTATTGTTTCCTCGATCCGGACCAAGGATGTTGACGACTGCATCGATATTCTCAATCAACAATGTTCGATTGTCAGTCTTTATATTGAGACATTGCTGAGACTCAATAATCAGACGACCGAACTCCACGATTCTGATGCAGACGTTCATGTGCTTGATCGTAGTTTTTCTTTGGATGTTGCAAGTTGACTGGATTTGACAACACTACGATTCTGAGAGTGTTCTGTGAATTAACAATGTAGAACCTCCTTGCACTTTGCTCTTGCTATCTACTCTATGATAGTGGCTGCCTTGACTGGCATCAGGAACTGATAACTTGGCTGACTACTCTGGCCATTTGGTTTACAAGACCCTTCCGCTTAGTCATGCTCAGCTTCCTTAACGTTCTGCTCTGTGATCTCCTGGTCACTCTTCATGGTGAGGCTGAGAAATAGACAATCCATTTTTTCTGTCCTCTATAGTTTGGCCAATATCTCTGTAGGTGCTTTATCAGTTTCTGCTGCTCGTTTGGCAAACACCACGATCGTTGTAGTCACCACTATGATCGTTGTATTATGTTGGTTTGACAGACACTACAATCGTTGTCTTCTGATAAGCTCTTGTGGAAGATTTCTCCTGAATGGCTCTTCACTTCTCAATCAGCCTTGATAATAGAGTTGGTGCTTCGATCTTCTGTTTGCTTGCAAGCCATTCAGAGAATGCTTTCTGGTACTCTTCAAGTAGACTGCATTCTGAGACTTGACTACTCTTACCAGAGAGTGAGATCTTTGTGTACACTTCAGCAATGCTCATCTGTTGAGAATCGTGGAGTGCCCTACGATTCTTCCTTAGCATTATGAGCACTTGACTGACTACGATTTGGCTCTGGTTCTGCAGACTACGATTCGACTTTGGTTCTGCAGACTATGATTCGACTTTAGTTCTGCAGACTACGATTCTGCTTTGGTTCTACAGACTACGATCGGGCTATGGTTCTGCAGGCACTACGACTCCGAGTGTAGTCTGTGACTCTGAGAGTAGATCTTATGACAGACTAAGATTTTTCCCTTAATCTTTGCAGTTTCTTGACTGATCTGCCTGACTATGATATCTACCTAAGTTATGATCTGCAGACTCCACGTCTTCGAGTGAAGCCTACGATTCTTGACTTGGCTCGGCAGCTGCTCGGCAGGCTGTCTCTACTATCTTGAAGTGGCCTTGTTGGCAGATTGCGATTCCGAGAGCGGCTATCTTTACAGACTACGGTTCTACCTTGATAGACTATGATTCTGCCTTGACTCTTTTGGCATACTACGATTGCTGTTGCAGTGCTCCACGATCAGACGAGCCTATCTATTATATTTTATAAGATCAACCTAACAAGCTTGATCTTTTTATTCATAGTCCTTGTACATTGTAATCTTTTGAAGGACTTCACAAAGCTGTTCATTTATGTAGGATCAACCTAACACATTTGATCTTTTAAGTATAAGTCCTTTGTACATATTGTCTTTTATCTATTAAGGACTTTACAGCTTTCATCAATACAAACATATTTGCATATTCATTAATTAAGTTCATAATCAAATCTTATATAAATAGGAATAACAGTCTCATGCATATTCCTAACACGAGGTTTTGGTGATTGAATTTGCTAAACATGTTGAAAAGTGAAGAAATGAGCAAAAACATGGTTTTAATCCTTTAAAAGTGATGGTTTAAGATGTTTATGTTGTTAGAATCATGATATGCATGCTTGGTGATGATTGCTAATAAGTTTATATCTTCTGGGTTTGTTGAATTTCTATTTGATTAGAGAAATTAGGAGTTTTGGGTTTGAACTGTGAAGCAGGGAAGCAGACTGCAATGTTCCTGTCTACGTACCGGCGCAGTTGCGCTAGTATCAAAGGCAGGAACGACGCAGCTGCGCCTGCTGAGTTTCCTGATATTGAGCATCAGCGCAGCTACGCCGGTTCCAAAGTTTGGGGCAGCGCAGCTGCGCCCACCCCTGAGCAGAAGCAGTTAGTTTTTTTATTTTTCAGTCCATGATATGTTGGTCTAATCTAGTCTAATGTTCATGATAATGTGTTAAACATGTAATAAGGTTTTATAACAGATTGTAATCATGTATTTGATGATCTCAAATTGTAAAGTTAATAAGTTGTAAAAACTTTAACTTGTTGTTTGTAAAGTCTTGAGACGTTGTTTAAGTGTTGTGTTGCTTTACTAGACTTGTGATTTTAGATTTATAAATGATGTCAATGATCAGAACATGAATTGGGATAACAAGATGAACTTAAATGGGAATTGAACCTATAGGGTTAATGTTGATGTAGCTAATAGGTATTGCGATTCTAATGGTATGTTTAGGGTATTCGACGAACGTGAGTTATAATTTAATAGCTTACGCACGAAGTAAGTTTCCTAATCCTAAACTTGTTATTGTTTTGATTACGATTGTTCAAGTTGTCTATCTATGTTGAGTGAGTTCCTGACCATTGTTTCTTATTAATTCAAAGCTTAAATTATTCATTATTTCGAATGAGACTTTCTAATTCCTTTGAAAGTAGTACATTGGATATACAATGTTTTATTCAATTATATATTATCGTGATTCAATCTTTGATTTAAACATCATTATTCAATACCAAGTTATTATGTCAAACTTTGAATGGCTAGTGAACCCTTATTGATTCGACTAGTCCATAGTTGATGAGCGTTCTAAATTCTAGAACTATTGCTGAAACTAATCCAAACCAAACTTTCTTTGGTGTGGACTATTAAGTCAAAGCTGAGATGAACAACCCTGTTATAGGGGATTATTTACGTGTTAGCGTTAAGATATTTGTGCACAATATATGGTACGAAGGATTGATCTCCCTGAGTACGAGAAGAAAGGTTCATATAGTTTTATGGCTGTTAAAGGTTTAAATAGAAATACTTAATAACCTGAGACATAGTTCATGGTCTTGTGACCCTCAGATATAATTTGATATTGTTTTCTAATATTGATTCAAAGGTCAAGTTTTCCATTATTCAACATTCGTTGTCTACTCTCATGTTATTATCATTGTTATTATTATTGTTACTATTATACTTGTGGGCAATTGTTTGCTCACTCTTGCATATAACATTACAGCTAAAGTTGAGAAAGTTGATGAACCATCCACTAGTAAGGGCAAAGGCAAAATGCATAAGTGAAGAAGACCTGTTTATGTTTAATTTATGTAATGAGCCTTATTAGTTTAAATGTTGTTTCCGCATTGATGTAATAAATTAAGGTTAGATTACCTGGGATTTATTTTAAGATGATGTAACCCGTTAATGGGAGTATTATTTCTTTAAGTTTATGTTATTACCTTTTATTATGGGTAGTTAGATGTGATTGTTTTAGACAGTGAACACCAAATTCTGTGGGAATAAAGTACCCGAATTTGGGAGTGTCACACAAAGCCTTATAGGGATTCATCCTAATTACTGTATGAAAAGTGGTGTTGTACCACCATTCAGCTAATAGTAACCACCTCCTCCACTTTGTTGGCTTATGTCTCGTCATGCATCTTAAATACATTTCAATGCATTGGTTTACCTTTTCACTCTGCCCATCATTTTAGGGATGATAATTTGTGATTAATTTAACTTGAGTTCCCATAGATTTAAATAATTCCTTCCAAAAATTACTGATAAAATTATTTTTATCTGTCTGATATGATAGCCTTTGGTGGCCCATGGAGTTTAACCACTGAATCTAAGACAAGTTGGGCCATTTGTGAGGCTGTGTGTGACGCTCCCAAAATAGGTTCAATATTCAACCTATTCTGAGTCGCCAAATACATGGTACAGAATCCAAATACAATCTTTTATATCAAACGGTTGTGCAAAATATGACCACACAACTGTGAGTGTCAATACAGACATGTGGAAAATATAAACACTCAAACTAAGTCCTCATTACATTTATTATCACACTATTTTACAAAAAAAATAGTGAGGACTTCTACAGCTCTAACTCGGACCATCACTCCATTCTCCGACTAGTACCCGCGATATTCTCATTTCTAGAAGAGAACAATGGAAGAAAAGGGTGAGCTCAACTAGCCCAGTAAAGAATATTATGACTAAGATAATGAAAAATAATTTATCGTTAGTCTTCAACAAATCAGATAAAATATTATGGATAACAAGTTTTAGATCAACAACTGCAGCGGAATTAACAATTCATTAGAAGAGTTACGTAGAGAATGATGTCTACTATCTTCTATGATTTAAAAGTCCATCATTAATATTTTATCTCTGTAACATCAATCAATATATATCTCAAATTAAATATTCATCTTTGCACTACGGGCCAAAGATATTCATTTGTATCACCAGTGGTCATGTTCATCTCAACACTTGTCCATCTTTGCACTACGAGCCAAAGATATTCATCAAGTAATCATTCATCTTTGCACTACAGGCCAAAGATATTCATTTGTATCATCATTTAAGACTGAGGATGATGAAAAATATTTTAAAGAACGAATCCAGTGAGATAAAAGACAAAGATTATGGATTCATAATTTAGTTTATCCAAGTTCAAGAATACTCCATAATAATCAATTGTGGAGCAAAATTCAAGAATGAAGATCAAAACATGGATACAATCAAAGATAATTTGGACAGAAAAAAAAATTAATATAAATTTTTTTCTTCATGAATAGTAACTCGTCATGAAAAGATAAAAATTTCATAAAAAGTTCAGACCAATATTCCAGCGAAATGATATTAGATGAAGCGCAAAACTCAAGGAAATTCTGATCATTTCAAAAATTATAGAAGCAATACTTACCGTGGTAAGTTCAAATTTAGGAATATGAAATGAAATATTATCACTTTCATAATATGGAATATGAAAGAAAATAATATTTTTTATGAATATTGAAAGAAAATAACATCATTTACAAAAAAAATAATATCCTTTACCTCAGTATAATACTCAATCTGACTGGAATATAAGATATTATGATGAGAAAAACTTGCACCGTTATCAACACTCAAAGTATCTAAATACTCACAAGAAATACGCTCAATAGTATAGAGAAAGAAATTTATGATTCTGGTGTGATTTTCATTTCTAACTAAGCACCCTATTTATAGAAAAATGCCAGAACACCAAAGTTGACTAATGAAACCACGGATGAATTTTCAAGCGTTACATTTTTGAAAATGTGCAGCACACTAACAAGGAATTCAAATTCCTCCACCAACCACATTTATATATATATATATATATATATATATATATATATGTATATATTAAAACATTATTAAAGAATTCCAATTCCATTTTTTTTCTCTTCTACCTCATTTTATTTTTATACCATAAAAATAATGTCATCATTTAAAATATAAAATTATATTATTATATTATCACATTATACTATTATAATGTAATATTATAATAATATATTTGAATAAATATTTTATCAGGGAAGATAAAATGCCAACTTTCAACAAATGTCTCATACTAAAAATTCTTTCCTTTATATCAAAATTGAATAAATATTTACTTATTATTTTATCAATAATTAATTATTATTCACAAATAATATTACAGAATCACAATAATGACAACCAGGTCGTTCCTAGGAAAGAAGGGGCTTTCCAATAAGAATTTCTTCTCATTGGCGCGCAATTATATAACCTAATCCATTTCCTCGACAAAACTTTCTAGACATTGTCAATAATATTATCTAATAATATTATTCAACTAATATGAATTATTAATTTGATAATATAAAATACTGTGCAGTGGTTACTGTGATAATTATTGAATCAATAATATAAAATATCAACGTAGCAATTATTGATATAAAATATCAACGTAGCAATTATTGAACCAATAAAATATTATGCAATTGTAGCAATTATTGAATCAATAATATAAAATATTGAACAGTAATTACTGTAATAATTATTGAGTGAGTGACTTCTTACGTAAGAATCAATGATTCAAAATACTGTGCAATATCGTGTGCTACTGTACAATAACGCGTATTACTGTATTTTTATCACCAGGTATTTCAACAGTTTAACGGTAACAGTTTTATCATTTTTATAAAAAGGTTACTTCTGTCGCTTTCTATATCTGACATTCATTCCGTTGTGGGGTCCATCAATGACTGAGCCGTCGTACGAATATTCTCTGACAAAAAGAATATTTCTCGACTAAACGAATATTTCCCGACACAACGAATATTTTATAACCACTTGCTTACTTTGTAAAATTCGCACATCTCACCCATAACTTATCACATTTATCAAATCAACACCTTACTATTTCAAAATAATATATAAAGAAAATTAAATCTTTATTCATAAAAGTTGGGGTCTTACACTGTGAAAGGTGTGTTAAGGCAATTAAATGACAACCCTTGGTTAGTATATCTACTATTACTAAAATTGTATGCTTACCTTTTGATTTAGGCATGCCTCCCACAAAGTCCGTAGAGATGACTTCTCAGGCCTTATTTGAAATGGGAATTGGTTGTAGCAGACTAGGGGTGAGCACATATTCAGATTTATTTCTTTGGCAAATGTCACACTGTTTGACAAGTTCAGTTACATCATTCCTTAGGTTAGGCTAGTAAAAAATTACCTTTGCTCTTTGATGGAAGCTAAAATCCCAAAATAACCTCCTTCTGGGCTGTTGTGTATGACCTTCATAATTTCTTTCTTATTTTTCCTGTGCTTCCCAGAACAATTTTTCCTTATTTCCTTGAGATTCCTTTTTATAAACTATATTCAGGAAGGCTAGTAGGGTCTAGAATTAACTGAGCCTTGATCTTCTCTACTGAGCTTCCTCGTCATCTGTTAAGCTTTAGCAGACCTCTTCCTTCCAACTAGGGCTTATCTCAGTTATTGTAGCACATTTAGCTTTTGCCTCGTGTTGTCTTGATAAGACATCAATTACAAAGTTTTCCTTTCCCTTCTTATATAGAATGGTGTAGTCAAACCCCAACATTTTTGAAATCCACTTATGTTGGAACAGAGTAGTCATTTTTTGCTCTAGAAAATATTTTAATGCTTCATGGTTAGTTTTTATAATGAATTTTTGTCCTAGTAGATAGGTTCTCCACTTTTGGAATGCCATTATAATGGCCAACAACTCTTTTTCATAGGTAGATAATCCCAACTGTCTAGTTGATACGGCCTTGCTGAGAAATGCTAAGGGTTTTCCCTCTTGCATTAACACAACTCTAATTCTTGTCTACCAAACAACAATTTCCAAGATAAAAGGCTTGGTAAAGTTCGAAACTGCCAACACTTGTGTGGTAGATAATGCCTCTTTTAGCTTGTGAAAAGCAGTCTCAGCCTCATTACTCCACCTAAATGCTCCCTTCTTAAGAAGATTAGTTAAGGGTTTGATAATTATGCCATAATGTTGTACAAACCTCCTATAATATCCTGCGAGTACCAAAAATCCTCTCAAGGATTTAAGTGTCTTGGGAGTGGGTCATTGCCTCATGGCTTCAACTTTAGTTTCATCAGCTGCTACCCCTTCTTCATTTATGACATGCTCCAGGTATTCTACTTTAGATTGTGAAAATGTCACTTAGTCTTCTTCACATAAAATTGGTTTTTTCTAAAGAGGGTAAATACTTGCTTTAAATTGTTAATTTATGCGTTTTTGATTTTAATGATGACAATATATTTTGTATGGAGTTATTTTTGAATGAGCAAGTTTCGACTATATGGAATGTACTGATCATATATGGTATACCGAAAGTGGATTTATCTTGCCATATATTTGTTGAGTTCATGAAGGCCCATCTTGAAAATAAATCTTTATAGAGTTGTCTACTAAATTTAGGTCCTTAAGAATTCACCTAGGGTATAATGTGAGTTTTTTCAAGCCCAAAACTTTTAATTACATGGCATTATTTAATTGGAAATCTGTTTTATTAAAACTTGATATAGATTAATATCCTGAAATTAAGGAAATTGGATATATCAACAATCTGATTTGATTTGGTCTCTATCGACATCCTCATACCAAATCCTTGCTGATCTATTTTCCTGTAATTAAGCTTTTCCAAATGGCTTTATTTTGAATATCAAATTCTTTAAAAATCTAATTTGGAGAAATATCCTCTCATATCCGTTGTATCATATCAATGCACGGGCTAGTTTGAATAACATATTGTATAATTTGTCAAACACACAAGTCATATCTCAGCTAAATATTAGTTTTATTATCTGAATGTGGAGTAGAATAGGCCATACCAATTCCTAAGAATTACTCCCCCGCATGATGCTTTTGCAACTAAAATACAACATAAAACATAAGCACCCATAATAACAAAATGAAGTGGTATATCATATTTGTTTGCCTATATACATCTCTTAGATTGAAGAGCAAGATTCCCAAGAAATGAATGCTAAATCTAAATTTAAGGTTTAAGAAATAATATATACAATACAAGCGTTTGCGCGCACACAGAAAAATAAGGAGGGAAGAGAGAGTATAGCTACAAAGCTTATACTGAAGCGCATTTTATTTACCGTCACTTCAAGTTTGCCACAGATGTTTTCACCAAGGAGAAGAGAATATGCGGAATGTTTATCCGCCCTAGACGGATTTGAATAAAGAACAATTAAATAGTTAATGGCTTACTTATATGCTGCCTTAATCAAAATGAAGCATCACATTTAATTACCTCCAAGTAGCCACTCTCTATCAGATATCACAACTATAGAAAAGGGAATATATCTTCACCTTTCTTGTAAGAATTTTGAATATTTATTATAGTTTCTTTCAAAGTAGTATAATCCATGGGGTTTCCAATCTATATCACATGGATGAGCATCAATATTTTGATGGAGTATTCACATCCAAAAATAAGTGAAACATGCACAATTTAAAAAAGATTACACATAAATTGGGTTAAGGGAGTAACAGAACAATTACACTAAACAATTATAAGTCATGTATCATACCACCATTCGATTTTAGAAATTTGTTCTTTTGTTTTCTCCTTTATAAACACTCTTTCTGATACCTCAATCAGATTTGAAATTATATCAGGCTGTGCTTTTGTCTTTGCAAGTTGTGCTTGCTTCGCCTTCAACTCTTTGGCTTGCGTTTTTCCAAATTGCCTATGCAAAATCAATAAACAATTATTTTTTTAAAAATTAGATAGGAGAGGAGTAGTTCAAGAGCATAAACACTTGAGCAAAGAGTATAAATACTACTACTGTAACTACTGTCAGATATATACTCTGTAACTACTACTCTTAGATTCTATATCCTCGCACCTCACGACCATAAATTTGGAAGTTCAAGTACAAACCTAATACTTTTCAAAACAAACTTCAATAGAAGGCTGTGAGAAAGTTTTGTTTTTCTTTTCTTAGCAGCAAATGGCCTGCTTCAAATATATCTCATGCCCCTTAACCGCTGAACATAACAAAAATCAAAACAACAGTCCAAACCAAGATGTGTATTTTGTTTGGTTTTCAAAATTCTCTTGTTGGTTAAAGCAAGCAAATAATTCAGGTGACGATATTGAATTTATTGTAATCAGTTAAATTCACATTTACTAAAATCCAGAAGCACAACACCAAGTACAGAACGGCACAAAGATATAACCGTACAGACTATATCGCCATCCATGTTCAGCCACCACACAAACTAATTCAATGAACAAAGACAAACATTGACATCAGCAGGGCAAGTACTGTCGTATATAAGTTGTGCTTAATGAGTCCAAATCCGCATGTATATATGGAACCATACAATATATATGAGAAGAGCTAGGTAGCTATCTATCTATCTAGTAGTATATATACATTAGTATATATATATATATATATATATATATATATATATATATATATATCTTCTTAATTTGATCTAAATCGACATTACATATTAAGCACATGCACTGCCCGTACCTGGGAAGTGGTCATTAAAAAACAAAACCCATACTCATCATTTACTGTTAATACATATCGACTATATATCTATATATACAACTGTATACATACAATTATATTAATATATCCCTTATCCCTTCCATAGTTCCATCCAAGAATTGATGCTTCCATTTTAGTTTTTAATTTCTAGTATCTGTATATATATATTAAGATATCTGACAGGTACATAAAATAAATTAACTCTACCCTTTTCTCTTTTTACAAAAGATTTAATACAGATATACTTCTAAAATAAGCAGATAGCAATTAGAGATCAAGTAAAAGTTCAATGACTTTTATATGTGAAATGTGCTTCTGTGTAAGCAGATGTGAATTTCAACTCAGTTATAAAAGTTTATGTAACTTTTATAATTGTATAAATATGCTTCTTGATTAAGCAAATAAATCAATTTAAGCGTAAGTTAAAAATGCTTATGTAGTTAAAAATGCTTATGTATAAGTAGATATACAGTTTAATGCAATTTTATAAAGAATTATTTATTCTTTATAATAAAGAGTGTGTTTCTATGGATTAAATAATTTATAACTTCAATTTCAGATTTTATCTAACAAGTATTTTATCTTGTGATCGATCAATATAATGAATAAATCAGTTAAATAATAATTAACAATTATAATGAATGAGTCAGTTAAATAATACTTGATATAAAAAATATATTTATTTAACTCAGAGAATATATAATAATATTTTATCTATTATGTGAATGATTATAAATAAAGTCACTTAGGACTTTGAGATTGTACGACCAATTCCATCACTTAAGAGGAATATCTCCGTAGTCTCGATGTCTAAGTACTGACAAAATTTATAGTTTCAAAATTGATATTTATATAAATATTTTCAATAGATCACTTATATTTTTAAATCCGATTCAGATGATTCACTCGATTAGAGGAATATCTCGGGGTTGTTTTGAACTATCAAGTAGATCTACTTTACGATATATATATATATAAATAATATTAATAAAAGGCCACTTAGGACTTTGAGATGTACGACCAATTCCCTCACTTAAGAGGAATATATCCGTAGTCTCGGTGTCTAAGTACTGACTTATATATATATATATATATATATATATATATATAAAATTGTGTATAACAATTTATATTCGTATATCTATAAATCTAAATAAGCAAGAGATAATTTAAATAGAATAACTTATCTCAATTACTTAGACCAATTTTCTCTTCTCAAATGATTAGAACTTTGATAAGAAGAGAGAGAATGCTTTTTAGAGAGAGAGAGATTATGTAGGCAAGAAGAGTAAGCTTTTCTTTTCAAGTGAATTGACAAAGCAAAATGAATGAAAGTGTCTCATATTTATAGATTTTTGAGGTTGGGGGCAAAAGAGTAATTTTGAAAAATAATGGTTGGGATTGCTTGGATTTAGATCTAATGGTTCGGATGGGATAAAATGAAGCTCACGCGGATTGCCCAACACATGCTTTATATTTCGTTTTTAGCCCATGCAAATTTTAGCCAACTTAGTTCATTAAATGCCTATATGTCAAAAATAATTTAAACATAATCTTTAGCTTCTTCCTTAGCAAATTCAGTCAAATTAAGGCTATAAGCCTTTAGTTATAAACTAGTTGATAGCCCGTGCAATGCATGGGCTAGTTTAAATATAGAATTTATAATTTGCCAAACATTTATGTCAAAAAGGGACTGAGACTATACCATTCCTATACCTTATTTAAAGTATACAATTCTAGCTGTGAAGATAATCATTCCTGTCTCTCACCTACCAAGCATTCAGCAAGACACATTTGGCGTCCTTAACCTCTCTGCATTATCATCTTTGAGCTAACAACCTTTAGAGTTAGGTTATATTAGTATACATTCTAGGCATTATGAAATACCAAGGTATATTTATTTTTAACATTTCATCAAACATGTAATGTACACATTTTGCCGATTACACAAATTTTTGTATCAATAGAATCTCATAGTAAGCACCTACACAACAATATATAAGCATACATAATAATATATACAATTAAAAGAGGCATAAGAGCAAACATCTTTATTAAATCTACAGCCTTTTTGAGAAACTGATTAAACAGTCATACCACAAAATACATGTAAAATTAGATGCTAAACAAATAGAAAAAGTGATGAAAACAAATAACAAAAAAGAATTCCAATTTCCTCACCTGAGAACTGAAGTAGCATAAGTTTTCCAAAAATTTCAACTGCACCTCACCAACTTATTACTCTATAACCCAACATGTAATACTATGATGCGTTAGATGCGGCAAAGAGTGGAAAAAAAGTTAGTTGTGTATCTTACATCTTTGTCATCACACTAAGGATGATAACGAAACTTTTTACGAATTTAATTAAGAAACACCTGTAATGCTGCTAAATCATAACACTGACTAATGATGCAAATTCAATGCACTTAAAGTGAATTAAGAGGACCTGGTTACGTTCTACATAGTCATCCAAGAAATCCTTCACATCATTGAACTGCTCAGGACTCAATTCATCATTATTCAAAAGCCCCAAAATCAATTCTAACTTCATAATATGGGCCTTGTGTCGAGTAATAGAAGTCTCCAAATGTGTATGTGAGAAATAAGATCATTCATCAATAATAATGCAGAAAATAAGGGTTATTTTTGGAGGGGGGTCAATGGAGAGAAAGTACTTACAAAATAAAATGCTAGAACCAAACAGGATGTTTGTTAATATCAAGGCATGGAAACTGTACATCCTGTTGTGGGGATTAAATATCCATATTCATATCATAATAAATAATACCAATACCATCACTCACATTCGTTAGCAATCTCATTCAATCTAGCTATAAAATAAACTGCAAATATGAACAATCTTAGAAACAAATAAACAAATAGAATTAACATGATTGCATAAAGATTCGTAAAATAAAATTCAGAATTGAGATTTACGCCCAGCCTAGGTATAATCCATTTTTTATAGCAGATACTAAATTGTTCTTCAGCAAAATATATAATTTTTGGGCGAATTTTAATAGTGAATTAGAAAAATTAAAACTGAAGTTTGAATACGAACCTGTAAATGGCTGATAATTGGGACTAATCGGTCAATCTAGCTATAAAATAAACTGCAACTATGAAAAATCTTAGAAACAAATAAACAAATAGAATTAACATGATTGCATAAAGATTCGTAAAATAAAATTCAGAATTGAGATTTACGCCCAGCCTAGGTATAATCCATTTTTTATAGCAGATACTAAATTGTTATTCAGCAAAATACATAATTTTTGGGCAAATTTTAACAGTGAATTGGAAAAATTAAAACTAAAGTTTGAATACGAACCTGTAAATGGCTGATCATTGGGACTAATCGGCTCATTTGAGGAGGCAACTGTTACTTGAAACTCCCCTTCTTGGATAGGGTTTTTATAAGATGAGAAGAAGGGAAGAGGCAGGGTGAGATTGAATTAATTAGGTGAGAAGTAAACCGAAGATAAAGCAGAGGAAAACAAATCGGAAAGGAATATAATGAGGGTTAATTGAGGAGATGGAAGAGCAGGAAAGAGGAAGAGCCGGCGTATGAGAAGTGAAATAATCGTAGAGAAACTGAAATTGGAAGAAGAGGAAGAGGAAGAGGAAGAGGAAGAGGATGAGGAGGAAGGGGGAAGGGAAAGAGGGTTGAAAGAATTGGAAAAGGCGCAGAAAAAGTAATCGACTATTTCAATTGAACCGAGATGAAGAGAAATAAGCGAGTTAACTCTTAATTAATTAAGAGTTGACTTAGTGAATTTTCAATTGATAACTGAGTTTTCTAATTGAAAGGATCGACTTACGTCCCTTTATATATAGGTATTGATGCTTACAATATTAACATGTGCATATAATTTCAACTCTTTTAATGCTCCAGCACATGCACTCAATTAAGGAAATGTCCCAGAATTAGTATCCAATTTAAACATCCGGTCAACATAAGGATTTTAATCCTTTGGACTTTTACTCATTCATCATGCATATTTCAAATATATATATATATATATATATATATATAATATACATGCATGCAATTTTGTAAATATCTTTTTGCCCCTTAAAAGATAATTTGAAAATTTATTTTGAAGATAATAGGAGATCTTCTTGCCTTAGAAAATGTTACTTTCTGAATTAATTTATTTAACATTTGATATTTAAATTATCAAGGTCAATAAAATCAATTCAATATGTTTTAGAAAAAAGTTTAGGTCAAAGTAAATAAGATAGTTAAAATTAATTAAATTTAAAAACCTATGAAGAGGATTCTAACCTTTTAATTAATTTATTTACTAATAATTGTTATCATTAAAATAAACTAAAAGTTGGAGACCTATCAATTATAAAATAAATAAGTATGTTGAGAAATATTCCTTCGGTCGGGAAACTATTCGAAAAAGTACGACGGCGCCGAAACAACCAATCATTGGTGGGCCCCACAATGACTTAATTGTCGGATATAAAAAACGACAAAAATAACTCTTTTAATACAAATTGTCAACGGTACTATCACTTTTAATTGTTTAAATACCAGTGATAAAAGTACAGTAGCACGCGGCGTTACACAGTTGCACGCGGTGTTACACAATATCACGCGGTGTTATACAGTAGCACGTGGTACTCCACAATAACACATGATATTGCACAATATTGGATAATTATTGATTTAATAATTTTTACAATAACAATTGTGTTGGGAATTGCATATTTAAATTTGATGTTGAAAGTAAATATATATGCTTATGTTTAAAGTCATTCAAGGAACATATGTACAAGGACTTAGATGATAGATCAAAATTGTTAGGTTGATTTGTACTTTAATATTTATCATTCTGTAAATGAATGTATAGAAGAAAGAGCAAATCTATTAGGTTGATCTATTTTTGAGATGTAAATGTTAGGCCTTGACAGAATCGTAGTATGCCAAGCCAGTCAAAGTCTATAGAAGCCAAGGTAGAATCATGGAGCTTAAATAAAAGTATTCAAGAATCGTAGTTTGTCTTGAAAGCCACACTCAGAATCATGGAGATGGTACGAGCGCTTGCCATGCCAAGTCAAGAATCGCAGTCAGCTCTCGAAATCGTGGAGTCTGCAAGACGAGCAAGTGGAAATCGTAGTCTATCAGAGTTTAAGAGAAATCGTAGTGTTCTCTACGATTTAAGCTGAATCAAGTATGAGCAAGCCAACACACAGCGATCATGATACAAAGACCACGATCGTGGTGACCCTCCAGTCAGCATCAAAGTTCGTCTATCTGATGAAGGAGGAAGAGTATCAAATGAAGAAAGGCTTATACACGTTGAGATTTTGATAGTCCCAATGATCCAACATTCATCCTTAGCATGAATCGAAGAAGTTTATTGAAGAAGCTAAGGAAAGGACTGCATGCATGCTAAAAACACCTTTTCAGGTGTTAGGTGAGAAAGCAGTCTGCTGTGTCAGTGGGCCAGACGGCTAGACAACAGATTTACAGGAAGTTAACATCAGTGCTCAGAAACGTCTGAAGCATTTAATGCTGCAACGGATGGCTTCAATGGAAATAATTCAAAGGCTCCTTCATAAGCAAATCCGATAATGATTCAGATTAAGCAAGCACAAAATGAAAAAGCTCAAGAAATCTCAACGTCCAAACACTACGATCCTAAGAGACAAACTTGCTTCGCTACACAGTTCTTCAGAACTGATGCTTAATAGCAACTGAGTAGCACACCCCAGAAAACCACTCTCAAACTAAGTGTACCAAGTCTGCTGGACTTGAAGAGTTCTAAGTGAACTAAAGAAGTTCCAAGATTGTTGATCTTTTAGGAATCTTAGTGATTCAAAGTTGTAAAGACATCCTTAGTGGATTTCCTACTCGTGGAGTAGAAGAGTGGACTAGGAGCCTTGAGTGCTCTGAACCACTTAAAATCACTGTGTCTTATTAACTGCTATAACTGCTATATATGCTATAACTGTCATAAATGCTTATTAAACCATTATTGCATTAATCTTAAGGGGAACAAACTTATATTCTGCTGCAGTCAGTTTAATCAATACTGACAAGTATTTTGAAAAAGAAAAAAGTTTTAAAATATCTATTCAACCCTCCTTCTAGATAACTATTGTGCCTCTGGGAACTAACAATTTGTATCAGAGCAGGTTCTCTTAACTAGCCTACAAAGCTTGAGTAGATCCAATGACACATTTGATAAGCGAGGCCAAGAATGGTGGAGGTAGTAAACCACCAATGTGCAACAGAGATAAATTTGCCAACTGGAAAGTTCGAATGCAAGCCTACATGGATTCAGTAGATGATGATTTATTTGAAACAGTTCTGAATGGGCCCTATATTCCAACAAATCTTGCACCAACTCCAAAAAATCCAAATAGAGTTCAGATCAAGGTCAAATCTGAGTGGACTGACAACAAGAAGAAAGATGTCCAGGTAGACAAAAAGGCCAAGAACATTTTGTTCCAATTTTTAGAGGATAATCTGTTCGAGATTGTGGTTAACTGCAAGACTGCCAAAGAAGTCTGGGAAGCACTTCTCATCATGCTTGAAGGAACTAAAGAAGTCAGAGAAAACAAGCAATCTCTACTGACTCAATAGTATGAGATGTTTACCCATGTTCTAGGAGAAAACATCACTTCCACCTACGAGAGATTCAACTTGCTGCTTAACTCTCTTCGAGCTTTTGGAAAGAT
Source organism: Panax stipuleanatus (assembly GCA_020205555.1). Lineage (NCBI taxonomy): Eukaryota > Viridiplantae > Streptophyta > Magnoliopsida > Apiales > Araliaceae > Panax > Panax stipuleanatus. Next base: position 51,026,094 of record CM035122.1, read on the forward strand.
CTATCCCAACAAAGATCTTATAATCAAGTTCATGAGGTCCTCACCAAGCAAGTGGGATGCCAAAACCACTGCAATCAGAGAATCAAAAAACCTACATGAAATGACTGTCCAATAACTTTATGGCAACATTCTTACCTAAGAACTAGAGCTGACTCAACGAGACAGAGAATCTATCTGAAGGAAGAAAGAAGGATAAAAGAGTTGCTCTCAAGGCAACAGAAGAAATCTCCAAAGCTCATGATGAAAATGAATCTGCCTCTGAGGAAAATGATGATGAAGATATTGTAATACTGATCAGAAGACTCAGAAGGTTCATGCGTAAAGGAAGAAGCGACAAACCTAAGAGATTTAACAACAACAGCAGTCAGGAACAGATCAATGACTTATGCTACAACTATAAAAAGCCTGGCCACTTCATCGCAAACTGTAACAAACCTATCAGAGAAGAGCTGAAAAGAAAGACAAATCCAAAGAAGGAGTTCAAAGGCTACAAAAAGCATAAGAAGAAAGACAAAGGTCTTGTAGCTGGAAGTTCACGGAGTGACTCAGACAACGACACCAATGATGAGTCTGAAGCTGATGAAGAACCTCAAGAAGCCAACCTGTGTCTGATGGCTAAAGATGTAAACAACAAGAAAATCACTGACCATCATGAGGTAAGCATAGATGAGGTATTTAACTTTAACTCTCCTGATGTAGACATTGATGATCTAAAAACTACACTACATGACATAACATCTGATCTGCATCAATATATGAAATGGTTCAGAGTTCTGTCTAAGGATTATTCTGGTCTTCAAAAAGAGAAAGAGAAAGTCCAAAGAGAATTAGAAACAACTCTACTTAGTTCTGCCTCTCTCTCTAAACTTGAAACTGAGAATAAACTCTTAAGACAGACCAATGAACTAAGCACTCAAAGAGAGTCAAAACTAACCTCTAAGATTAAAGAACTAGAAAAGACTATCTCAATGTGGTCTTCCTCATCCATGGACTCCCTAATCTCCAGTCAGAGAAGTGCATTTGACAGAATAGGTTTAGGCTTTGAGGAATCTACCCCAGAACAAAGTGTGAAAAAGATAAAGGATACTAACAATAGTAGTGCTTCTAATTTTAATAGAAGCATTACATTGGTGAAATCCACACAAAAAGAAGAACCTATGGACCCTTGCTCTTCTGATCCAAGCCATGTCCCTAGAGACAACGAATCCCATGCTGGCTTGGGGTTAAGAAAGGATAAGAGTAACTCAGTCACCACTGTCCAACCTCGAAGGATCGTGAAGTCAAGCAAAACTGACTCTATTAACCAACCTGGAAGGAATCGTGGAGTTGAGATTCACTCATCACAAACCTTGAATCACAAGGCTGCATGGAAAAAGAAGAATCATTATAAGGGTAAGGCTACCAAGTATTCACAAATCCAAAGAGAGAAAGAATCCATACACACAGACAAGCATGCATTATATTAGATGCTTTGTATGTGGTAGAAATGGTTATAAGGCTGCAATATGCTATTATAAATCTCTACATGATAGGCCCAAAGTCAAGCAAATTTGGGTTCCCAAGGGTACTAACATCAAACGACCCATGCAAGTCTGGGTACCAACATGAAAGCTTGACCTGTCTACAGGAACTGAGCCCCACGATCACAACATGGTATCTAGATAGTGGGTGCTCTCGTCACATAATCGGGAACAAAGTCCTCCTGTCTAACTTCACAGAGAAGGAGGGACCAACAGTTATCTTTGGGGAAAACGGCTCTGGTAAGACAAAAGGATATGGCTCAGCTGGGAATGGTGCTGTGTCCTTTAGCAAAGTGGTATATGTGGATGGACTAAAGCACAATCTTCTGAGCATCAGTCAACTCTATGACAAAGGCCATCAAGTCATTTTTCTCAACAATCAATGTCAAGTCAGAGATCTGGAGACCTCCTCTATTAAGATGATCGGGACCAGAAAAGGAAATGTTTACACTGTTAATCTCGCTCAACTAAGTTTTGATGAGACAGTATGCTTTCTTGCTAAAGCTTCTGAAGAAATAAGCTGGCTTTGGCATAGGAGGTTATCCCATCTTAACTTCAAGAGCATGTCAAAACTGGCCTCCAAAGATCATGTAGCAGGTTTACTCAAGTTCAGCTTCGTCAAAGAAAGGCCATGCAACGCCTGCCAGCTTGGAAAGCAAACAAGGAGCTCATTCAAAGGCAAAGCAGTTAACTCAATTGATAGGCCCCTTCAGTTACTTCATATGGATCTTTTCGGGCCAATTCCAACTGTGAGCCTCGTAGGAAAGAGATACTCACTGGTCGTAGTGGATGACTACACCAGATTCTTATGGGTGTTCTTTCTTAATTCTAAAGATGCAACAAGCTCTCAACTGATAAAGATGTTCAAGATCGTGATGAATAAAAAATGAGAGATGATCAAGGCCATAAGGAGTGATCATGGTAGAGAGTTTGACTTCTCAGAAATAGATTAGTTCTGTGCAAACAATGGAATCAGCCACAACTTCTCAGCCCCACGAACTCCACAGCAAATTAGAGTATCTAAAAGGAAGAACAGAACGCTGATCAAAGCAAGAAGGACTCTACTAGCAGCAGCTCATCTGCCTATATACTTCTGGGTAGAAGCCATCAACACTGCGTGCTACACTTAGAACAGGTCTCTTGTTCACTCTATGTTGAAGAAGACTCCCTACGAGCTGTGGAAAGGAAGAAAGCCCAATGTCAGTTATTTTCATATGTTCGGCTGTGCATGCTACATTCTCAATAATGGAAAGCAATATCTGACTAAGTTCCAAACCAAGTCAGACGAAGGAATCTTTCTTGGATATGCCACAGACAGCAAAGTGTTGGGTTTGTACGAAATCGTGACGCAATCAAATTGCAAAAATTAGCGGAAGCATGGTATATCAGAGTTTAAAAATTTCTACAAAACCATTACCCGGATCATCCTTTATGCAAATTATTAATTTAAAAAGATAAATAAAAAGTTATGGAATCATACCCTTGTAGAACGAAGCTTCCACAGGTACTAGTTCAACTCCTTGTTCTTCGTGATCTCCTTGAATTTCCGGGTTAGATTCCTTCCTTTGATCAACGTTAGCCACCCAAGTGTTTGGCCTCTAGAGGTGATCCACCAAGGAAGATGAATTATCAAGAAGGAGGGTGGTTGGCTTAGTTTTCTATCCTCTATAGAAAAGGAGTACTCTCCAACAATTGGAATTGCATCTTCTAATATCTATTATAAGACTCCTCTTATATAGATATTAGTCAACCCTTCTAATCCTATTAGACATGGGATTTCTTTTAATTAATTAAACTCCTTTAATTAATTTAGGCTTCCCACCACATGGGAATAATTAATTAAATTCATTTAATTAATTTGTCTCCTAATCTTATTAGGAATAAATGAGAGTACTAAATATTAAATTAATTACTAAACTCCTTTAGAAATTAAAATAATAATAATTGTAATAATATTAATAAGACTCCTCTTATTAATTTATATTTAATATTTCCAAAATATTAAATAATAAACATTAAGCTATTTAATTTATTCTATCACCATAGATTAAATTAATTATACTTAATGCATTATTACGATTATGCCATTACCTTCTTAAATAATTATTCTTCCTTTTATGGTGTGACCCTTTAGGTTCTCCATATTAAACCGGTTGTGAATAAATCAATTAAAACAATTTTAATCTTATTTAAATAAATAAATTAAACTAATAATCTATTTAAATAAATAATATTTATTCTACAATAGGGATAAGCCTCCCTAGCGATCAACGACTTTCCAGATAATATAGATTTCAACATTAATCATAAAAGAACCTGTGAGTTAATAGTTACCATACAATTCAATCCTTCCACCATACAATGTCCCAATTAAATATAAGACATGGATTTACTGTCAAGTCTTATTTTATTTAATTATATGTATTTCGATTAGAAAATGCACAACTCCAAATAATACAAATTAGAAACTCCTTTCTAATTTCATTTCACCTTGGCCAAGGATTCCTGGGTTGTCATTTAACGAATCACATAGGACATATCTCCTCTTTTACTAGAGGTGGTAGATTCTTTATTGATCATTCATTATCTCCATATGTAACTCATTATACCCAAGCATACCCTATATATGCCTTAAAAGGTCTTAAGGAATAAGTCAAAGTATAATTTGTTACATACAAGATACTATGATGATCTCAAGTCCAAGGATCACTTGTACTACTATCACATTAGGAATTCCTATTGACATGCGAGTAAAACTCCATTAGGTATTCCATAGCGAATCACGTTCAGTGAACTTATTCTCCAATAAGCACCTACATACTTGCTTTAGTGTCTCCACACAAATGATCATGAGATCAATCATCCTCATCCAATGAGCAAGCAACATATGTACCAATCTATCCGGATTTACTAATCCCCTTTTTAGTAATCCCACGATTGGGAACTATTTAAGTTTTAAAACTTTCTAAGAATTTAGATCTCATTAGCATGATCATCATCATGATTCTAAAAGCATTGCTTAAAACTATGGGTTATTTACATATTATAAAAACAGCAACATGTAGATAATTAGATGCCTTTAATAAATGAATATTTCATTAATAAATAAATAAGATTGTTTACAAAGTACGTGCTTTATCATCATACATGATTGGCTTGTATGCACACTACTATCACAAAGCCTATAGAGTGTTCAACAGAAAGACGTTGAGCGTTGAAGTCTCGTTCCACATTATCTTTGATGAAACAGACTCAGACAAGTCTGCACCACAAGACACTGCGATCTACGATCCAGACACCACAATTGAGGTGGTCGAGCCAAACACCACGACCACAAATCCAGAAGGTGGAATCGTAGAGGCTGAAGAAGAAGTCATGGAGAGAGCTGCACCAGACGACGATTCTGTACAACAAGAGCCAGAAGTTAATATTGAAGTGTTTAGACAAGAAGGCACCAAAATAGATGTTCCAACAGGGAACAGATGAGCAAGAGATCACACTCAAGACCTGGTCATTGGAGATCCAACTGCCAGGATTAGAACAAGGTCTGTAACTCAGAATAAGTGTTTCTATTTGAGCTTACTATCTCAAACCCATAAAGATAGAAGATGCAATGGAAGATTCAAGCTGGATAGAATGCCATGCAAGAGGAGCTGAATCAGTTTAAAAGAAGCAAAGTCTGGAGATTAGTTCCTAGACTAAGGAATCACCCAGTCATTGGCACCAAATGGGTCTTCAGAAACAAGATGGATGAAGATGGGGTGATCATAAGGAACAAAGCAAGACTGGTGGCTAAAGGTTATTCTCAAGAAGAAGGCATTGACTATGATGAGACCTTTGCACCTGTTGCTAGACTTGAAGCTATCAGAATATTCCTTGCATTTGCTGCCCACATGAAGTTCAAAGTCTTCCAGATGGATGTCAAGAGTGCATTTTTGAATTGTGAACTTTAAGAATAAGTATACGTGGAGCAGCCTCCAGGTTTAATCAATCCAAATTTCTCCAATTATGTCTATAGACTAGATAAAGCCTTATATGGACTAAAACAAGCACCTAGAGCATGGTATGAAACACTAACTAACTTTCTTATTGAAAAATAATTTACTAGAGGTAGAGTAGACACCACACTATTTCTTCGAAAGCACAAAGATAAAGTTTTACTAGTTCAAATATATGTAGATGATATTATCTTTGGTTCTATTGATGAAAATCTGTGCAAGAGATTTGCCAAGCTTACGCAGAGCAAGTTTGAAATGAGTATGATGGGTGAGCTGAATTTCTTCCTTGGACTGCAAGTAAAGCAGACTGATGAAGGTATCTTCATTAACCAAGCCAAGTACATCAAAGAATTACTTAAGAAGTATGGCATGGAATCAGCCTCTCCCAGGAAAACACCAATTGTTCCAGCAACCAAGCTTGACAAAGATGAGAAAGGTAAATGTATTGACATTACTCAATACAGTGGTATGATAGGCTCCCTTCTCTATTTCACTACCAATAGACCAGATATAATGTTTGCAACATGTATATGTGCTAGATTTCAAGCTAATCCTAAGGAATCACACTTAACTACTGTAAAAAGAATTTTCAGGTATCTCAAAGGCACACCTTACTTGGGACTTTGGTATCCCAAGGAGTCCTCTTTTGAACTGACCGGATATTCAGATGCTGACTTTGCAGGATGCAAAATAGATAGAAAGAGTACCAGTGGCACTTGTCAACTGCTAGGAAATAGACTAGTGTCCTGGTTCAGCAAGAAGCAAAACTCAGTATCAACTTCAACAGTAGAAGCTGAATATATTACTGCAGGCAGCTGCTGTGCTCAAATCCTATGGATGAAGAACCAGCTAGCAGACTATGGGTTTGATTTCAAATCTATACTTGTTCACCGTGATAACACAAGTGCCATAGCAATAACACATAATCCTGTCATGCATTCTAGGACCAAGAATATAGAGATAAGATATCATTTTATTAGGGATCATGTTCAAAATGGAACTATATCTTTACAATACATCCCTATTGAAAATTAACTTATTGATGTTTTTACAAAACCCTTAGATGAATCCAGATTTAATAAATTAATAAGTGAGTTAGGTATGTTAAATCTACAACCATAAATTCTATGCTCTAGTTGGTCCTAATCATGCAGATAGAAAGGCTAAGTCAAAATCGTAGAGATAACTAAGAGAAACCACGATCGTGGAGTGATCTCGACATGGCAGAAAAGCTCACTGTGATGATAGTATTTCCAAGTCTAAGCAACCCTTTTAATAGCACCTCAGGGATAAACCTGACCCTTAGTGTCAGACTAAGAGGTTGGCCCTTCCTGAGCAACCTTAACCTAGAAGGGATGCTATTTTAGGATGCATCACAGAAAACCGTAGAGTCAATGGTCAAGGAGCTAGCTAAGCATGGAACTCAACAATTATGGAGTGGTTCTCGGCAATCGTAGTCCTCTCCAGAGAACTCTCTAGCTCAGGGAGAGCTAAGGGCAGAATCGTACTTTCCATATGACTTAAAACCGTGGAGCCCTGCAGAACTCGACACGTGCTCCACTTTGCAAATCATATAGAGGGAAGTTACAAATACATTTTGAATTACTTTTTGTCAGTTCACCGTTGAATTTCAATAGTTTATCTCTCTCTCTCAAAAAAAACCCTAAGCTTCAGAAAGCTAAGCCAAATTTGTTCATCAAAGGATAATCAACAGAATCAATGGCTGCTTCCAATGTTGTTTCTGGTTACCAGCTGTATTTTGAGGAGTTCAAATCTGCTGACCTTGAGTTCCACAAGATTCTGTCACTTCTAAAGAGAGCTGGCCTCGAAGAAGCTCTGAGAACCAGCACAAGGATTTACCCAAAGCTGGTGAAGGATTTTTACTGCAATGGGGTCTTCGAAGGCGACGTCATCACTACCAAAGTCAAGGGCGTACAGATTTGACTCAATACTGAAACCATAAACCTGGCCCTAGGGTTTAAATCAAATGGTCTTCCGTTAATGGATGTCATCGATTTCCATGAAGGTCTACAGAAGATGCACCACAATAAGCCTGATGAGGTCAAGGGCTACAAGAAGAAACAGTTTCCCCAGAAATATGAATTTTTGGCTGACATTATTGGAAAATGCATATGCTACAAGGGATCTGGTCACGACTCTGTTAATGAGAAGCAACTAAAGCTCATGACAACCATCTGCTTTAGAATTCAACTCAACTATGGGGCTCTCCTAATGGAATGGTTTGGGAAGTGGATGCGCAGCCCAAAGAAGACAAAGAGCTCTGCCAAGATGCTCTATGGGAGATTCATCAGCATAATCCTGCATTTTGCCCTAAGTAACAAGATTGGGGATACAGAAGGTGCTCCCATCAATCCCAATAGAAAGATGACCCAGCAGCTGTTTCAGAATTAGAAGAGGAATCCAACAGAGAATGTAAAGATGATGTCTGGAAATACATCTGCTGTAAAGGAAACCGAGGAATAAGAAGTCAACCAAGAAGAACCCTTGGCTCTGGTTAGAAAGAGCAAAGGGAAACGGAAAGTGAATGAAGATATTCAGATAGCTGAGGAGCCTCAAGGCTCAACCATTGATGCACCCCAAGGGGGTTCTGGTACTGGGATTCGAGGTCTTATCACTAAGAGGGAACTCACTATTGAAGAAACTGAATCACCAGAAGAGGTTTTGAAGGAGAAGAAGAAGAAGAAGAGGGAGATAAGTGAGGATAAGGCTGAAGGAAGTTTTGAGCCTCAGAAGAAGAAGAAAAGCAACCATAAATTAAAGAAGTCTTCACTCACTACGATTGTGGAGTCATCACCAATCGTGGAGTCCAGACTTGCCACCTCTTAGGAGAAGGAAGCTGCAACAGCCTCTCAACCTGAACAAATTGTCAAGGCTGAAGCTGAAGAAAGTGCTAAGGCTATGTCCAAGACAAAGAAATCAAAGAAGAAGCTTGTCAAGAAGTATATCCTGGAAAATGAGGAAGTGTTGATGGAAGATGAAAGAAGAAGGGCCGCTGAGAAGGCTGAACAAAGCACTGAGCCTCAAGCATCTGGTCCAACTATGGAATAGATCAGAGTTATTGTTGATGTAGAAGCCTACCTCAAGGGTGCAAAAGATCCTAATGCATCTGATCAGGCTGTGGACCATGCTGAAGAGAAGCTGCCTGAAGATGATTATACTGAGGAAGTCCTGGTAGAAGATATGGCTCAGTCTGAAGAGGTGGTGCCAGAAGCAACTGAAATGAGCCCTGATGATGTTGAGGAGGAGTTTCTGGAAGTTCCTGTTTAAGAAAGTGCTACAGCTGAGAGGGAGCTGTTAAAAGAACAAGAACAAGAGAATACAGGAGTTGAGGGGGAGCTACCAATAGATAATCCTGATGTTCCCTTAGCCCCTGAAGAGTTCGTAGAGTCTGCTGATGTAGAAATGGTGAATGTTGTTGACGATGAGATGGTAGATGTGGTGGAAGTTCAAGATGAAGAGAATGACGAAGAAGAGAATGACGATCTTGTGGTTATATTAGTGGGCAGGGATGGAAAAAGAATAACTAACTACAATCAGCTATTTGACTACTTGCCTATGATGCCCTATCATAGAGCTCTGATTCTCAACACATGGGATCACATGTTCTGGATTTACAAGGCTTATCCAGCAATCTCTGTGCTTGCCTATGGATTTCCAAGAAATCATAGATTTGCTCAGAAGCTGATCACCAATGATTCAACTTTAGAGACTGAGTATGAGGTATATTACACACCCCTCTCTTTCGTTATCAACCACTGCCCTCTATCAAATTTCAATTAGTTCTATGAATTGCCAAGATCGTTGGAAGTGGTTCTTCACCCACTAAACTAATTTCCAGTTACAGTGTCCCAAAACTCTGTAGCTGATGAACCAATAAACCAACTTGCCCTCATAGAGCCAACTGTCAATGATCTTATGGTTATCGAGCAAATAACCAAAATCGTCGATCAACTGCTTGAAACAACAACCATCGAGCCACCAAATTTGGACGACGAACTACGATTCACGCTTGTTGAACAACAACATGACACTGAAATCATTGAGTCTCCAGAACAAATCAACGAGCCACATACACCAGACCCTAAACTAAACACTTCTCCCATACACCAAACACAAGCCCCTATAAACCAGTCAGACATTCCCTGGCCTTCGAATAATGAATATTTTGATATGCACTTGCCCTCACTAGCATGTCAAGAACATGTGAGTACACTACGACCTCTCCTCTTGATGCTCAGAAAATTCTTGATCGCTTGTCTCTTCTACCCACCAAAGAAGAGCTGGTTGATTTGACAAGCCATATGGCTCTAGAGACAGAGGAGAATCTTGAAGCAAACTCTCTGGCACTTCACAAAATATTCGACCATATAATTGACTCTGTCAAAACCTTACCAGGGAATTTATCAACTGAGCTATCAAAGAAGATGAGGGAGATTGTAAGAGAAATGGGTGACTAGCCTCAGCCAAAGGGATGTTATTCACTTTGCAGCAATGAAAAAGCATAAGGAATCTGTGGAGATTCTTCAAAAAACTCAAGGATCTCAGAATGCTCTCATGACTAAATAAATTCACGATCTGCGTCTCACACTACGAGAATTCCAAACATTTGCCATGACTCAAGTTCAGCAAACTACAGAAGCCATGAAGCGACTTCAGCAACAAAGACGAAATACTGAGGCTCTAGTTGCGAAAAATCGTAGTGACATTGCCCAAAATCATTCTCAGATGCATGAGCTAGTGCAAGGTGTTCACCGCCTATCTAAAGACATTCAAACCCTTCATGCTAACATAAAGGGGGAGAATAATGAGGAAGGAGACAGAAGCAGAGGCAGAGGCAGCAGAGGAAGACGCAAAGGAAAGAAAACTCAAATTGGTCAATCGTCAAGGAGCAACCTCAAAAGTCCTAGCTATCAGCCTCCACGAATTGATCAATAGCAGCAGAATCGTTCACCTCTTATGGCTGAAACCTATAGAGGAAGTAAAGTTCTAGCTCCTAGCTCACAAGGAGTAACCTCTACTGGTCTTAACATGCCCGTTGGAGATCCTATGTTCATGAACAGACATGATCATTCAAAAATGTTGGGCAAGGAGGAGCTAGACGACATCGCATGGAGAGATGACCAAACCAGAAGAAGGAGAGCTGCAGAGTATGCCAACCCTCCGAAGAGGAAGAGGCAAAGAAAATAGAGATAAGTTAAAGTTTGTTTTGTAGTGATGTGTCTGTGCTAGATTGTAATATCTTTTTCAAACATCAATAAATTCATACTTATTCTCTAAGAAATTTCAGCTGCTCACCGAAACATTAAGTCATATTTACTTTCTAGCATTCTGCATTTAGAAATTGATGATATGATGCAAATCTCCTTTGTTATGTCAACATCAAATAGGGGGAGATTGTTGAGAATTGCATATTCAAATTTGATGTTGAAAGTAAATATATATGCTTATGTTTAAAGTCCTTCAAGGAACATATGTACAAGGACTTAGAAGATAGATCAAAATTGTTAGGTTGATCTATGCTTTAATGTTTATCATTCTGTAAATGAATGTATAGAAGAAAGATCAAAGCTTTTAGGTTGATCTATTTTTGAGATGTAAATGTTAGGCCTTGACAAAATCGTAGTCTACCAAGCCAGTCAAAGTCTGCAGAAGCTAAGGCAGAATCATGGAGCTTAAATAAAAGTATTCAAGAATTTTAGTCTTCCTTGAAAGCCACACTCAGAATCGTGGAGATGGTCCGAGTGCCTGCCAAGCCAAGTTAAGAATCGCAGTCAGCTCTCGGAATAGTAGAGTCTGCAAGACAAGCAAGTGGAAATCATAGTCTATAAGAATTTAAGAGAAATTGTAGTGTTCTCTACGATTTAAGCTGAATCAAGTATGAGCAAGCCAGCACACAACGATCATGATACAAAGACCACGATCGTGGTGACCCTCCAGTCAGCATCAATATTAGTCTATCTGATGAAGGAGGAAGAGTATCAAATGAAGAAAGGTTTATAGACGTTGACAATTTGATAGTCCCAATGATCTAACATTCATCCTTAGTATGAATCGAAGAAGCGTATTGAAGAAGCTAAGGAAAGAACTGCATTCCTGCTAAAAATACCTTTTCAGGTGTTAGGTGAGAAAGCAGTCTACTGTGTCAGTGGCCCAGATGGCTAGACATCAGATTTGCAGGAAGTCAACATCAGTGCTCAGAAACGTCTGAAGCATTTAATACTGCAACAGATGCCTTCAACGTAAACAATTCAAAGGCTCCTTCATAAGCAAATCAGACAAGGATTCAGATTAAGCAAGCAAAGAACAAAAAAGCTCAAGAACTCTCAACGTCCAAACACTACGATCCTAAGAGATAAACTTGCTTCGCTACTCAATTTTTCAGAACTGATGCTTAATAGCAACTGAGTAGCACACCCAAGAAAACCACTCTCAAACTAAGTGTACCAAGTCTGCTGGACTTGAAGAGTTCTAAGTGAACGAAAGAAGTTCCAAGATTGTTGATCTTTAAGGAATCTTAGTGATTCAATGTTGTAAAGACATCCTTAGTGGATTTCCTACTCGTGGAGTAGAAAAGTGGACTAGGAGCCTTGAGTGCTCTGAACCACTTAAAATCACTGTGTCTTATTAACTATTATAACTGCTATATATACTATAATTGTCATAACTGCTTATCAAACCATTATTGCATTAATCTTAAAGGGAACAAACATATATTCCACTGCAGTTAGTTTAATCAATACTGACAAGTATTTTGAAAAAGAAAAAGTTTTAAAATATCTATTCAACCCCCCTTCTAGATAACTTTTGTGCCTCTGGGAACTAACAAATTGCATATTATTTTAACTTAATAGTTATTACAGTAACAACTGCACAATATTTCGTATTACTTGTTACTGCACAGTACCTCATATTATTTGATATGATATTATTAGGCCATTAAATATTATTGGCAATGTCTAGAAAGTTCTGTCGAGAAAAAAGGTTATTTAATTGCGTGCCATTTATACGGAAGACATTCTCTTTCCTGTGAACGATCTGGTTGTCAATATTGTAAGTTTATAATAATTATACTTAGAAGAATTTAGTGAGCACCAGTCCACTGTAGCAAGCACATAGATTTAGGGATGTCACAATAATTGTCACATCATCTCATATTATTGAACCAATAATTGACATCGTAGCAAGGGTAGTAATGAAAAGTTGTATAAATGGAAGTTACGGGTATTAAGTAGTTAGGACGACTCATTATTTGAAGAACAGTAATATCCGTGATATTAATATATTAAGTCAATAATGTAGAAGACGGATAATATAATTAATGATAATGGAATAATATTTTTGAATAAATAATGATAGTAGATTAATCTTTTTGAATAAATAATGATAATGGAATAATCTTTTTGAATAAATAATGATAATAGATTAATCTTTTTGAATAAATAATGATAGTGGATTAATCTTTTTGAATATATAATGATAATGGAATAAACTTTTTGAATAAATAATGATAGTGGATTTGTGACACCCCTAAATTCGGGTACTTTAATCCCACAGATCGGGTGCTCACTATCCATTACATTCATATCTAACTATCCACAATAAATGATAATAATGATAATACATTTTAATAAGCAATACTCCTATTAAAGGGTTACATAATCAATATGAAAATCCCAGGTCATCTAACCTTTAATTATTACATCATCAACGAAAATAAAATATAAACATAATTAAGTCTGAATACATAAGCCTTGTAATAAACGAGATTTTGTATGATATTTTAAATATTTATTGAATTAAATAAATATTTTTAATTAATTTATTTATTAAGTTGAATAAGTAATTGAAGTGATTATGTGGTGGAATAATTTAATTAAGTGCAATATATTAATTAAATGAATGTTTAATATTAAATTAGATGAATATTATGTGGTATTTGGTAATAAGGATTTAGTGATTTAATAAATAGTTATAGTAGTGTCTAATTTAATTTAAATAATTAAATTAGGGATTTACTAATTTGTTACATTAAATTATGATTAATGAGTAAATTATAATTGTGTAGTAATTTAATTTATGTGGCAATTTTATTTAATAAATGGATGTTAGCTTTAGTTTAATTAAATTAGATTATTGAGATATAATTAAATAAAGTATGACATTTAAAACTATGTAGTAAAAGAGTTATTAAAATAAATTAAAAGGATTTTAATTCAGTTTGACCAAACAAGGCTCTTAAGTCTATTTTAAACTAGTTTTACCAAAACAAGGCCTTAGTCCTAAGAATCTATTTTTAAAAATAAAGGTTTTTTCCAAACAAGCCTTATAGCTTTTGATTTTCAAAAGTAACATAACTGATATATTTATTAAGGGATTAATTATTCATCAGTTATTATATTATGATATTATATGTATATTATATCTATATGTCAGTTATACTACGTAAGTTAGAATATCAGAATAGTAAGAAAAGAGAAAGAGCAAAGAAAGAAACTAGAGAGAAGAAGAAAGAAAAAGGAAGAAGAAGCTTTAAGAAATCAAAATAAAGAATCATCATTGTCACCATCATCTTCTTCTTCAAACAACAAAAGGTATAGTTTAATTTAAGTTTTGTTCTTCATTGTTTTTCATGGTTTTAAGTTCTTTGTGATTAAAGTTTTCATGAGAATTCATGTAAATGTGGTTTATATGTGTAATTGTATGTATAAACTATTATATATGTTTTGTGTGAGTAATTAAACTATTTAACTCATGTAGATATGATGAACATGAAGAAATCATGTTCATAGCAATTTACATTGAACTATTTTGAAAAATAGTTTCTTTAATATCAAAATTGATGTCTAATTCATGCTATGTGATGGAAATTGAATTTAGATTATAACAATATGTTAAGAAACGAAATTAACATGATTTGAATTATGTGATTTGGTTTAAAAACAAAGTCACAGTGTTTATTTTTTTCAAGAACACTTAACAATGGTGTTTTCTTCAAAATTAAAAAATTAAAGGTTTTTAATCATGTGTTGTGATGTTTATGTGTGTTAAAACATGTTAGAAGCATAAAGTTATGTTTTATAAAACTTTATATGCATTATATGAACTGAAATTTGAGTTTGGTGCGAGTCGGCTTTTTCCTGCACAGTTTGCGAGGCTGTCTACGTCTGACTGTGACATGGCGCCGCAGTGCCAGTTCTAAGTATAACTAGAGCGATGCAGTGCCAGGCTCAGCTGCTTGATGATGTGGCAGAGCTGCAGCGCCGGCTGCAGTTTATTGTGTGGCGCTGTAGCGCCAACAATGCAGTTTAGCCAGAAAATTATTTTAAATATACAATCTTATAAGAATATTGATGTAATAAATATAAAAGCATGTTAATAAAATTCTATGCTAATTGGATAGTATTAAATCATATTTTTAATTATAAAATGTATGATTTTAAAATTATAATTTAATTAATGTGAATGTATGATTTAATATTATAACTTGATTGATTATTAAGTTTGATGTGAATGTGTGGTTTGATTATATTATGTGATAGTTAGTGATTAAACCTAATAACTAAAGAATGATTAGCCAACCTAGATGGGTTAACTAATAATGAGATGTAGCTATATAGTAACTAATTTATGTTACTTTTGTTAATTACGTATACGTAGGATAATTGTGGAACGAGTTGTTAATAGCTAGCTTGCCCACGAGGCAAGTTTTTCTAACCTTTCTTGTTACGTTTAATTATGCGAGTTTTCTAAATTATACTTTTATTTGAGCAAGTCCTTTTATTCTGCAATGGACAAGTATTTTATTGAAATAATGTAACATTGACTTAATTGTTCAAGCAAGGTCTTATTATATCTTTCAAATGCTTTAAGTTTAATTCTAAAGCATAAGTTATTTTATAATTTTTTTGTTATTGAATTCTTAATTATTGTAAGTTGATTCAACTACTCCTTAGTTGATGATAGTTGAACTTTAAATTACCTTTGAGCTTATCCAAATCAAACTTTCTTTGGTGCGGACTCGTTAATTAATATTGAGATGAACAACCCTATTTATAGGGGAATACCATGCGAAAGCGTTAAGATTTTTGTGCACAATACATGGTACGAAGGGCTGATCCCCCTAAGTACGAGTTAAGAGTCCATATAGTCTAACGATTGTTAAAGGTCTAAGTAGAAAGACTTACAACCTGTGACATAGTTTAAGGTCTTATGACCCTCAGATGAATTCTAAATTCTATATTAAATTCTTGATTATCAATGAAAGAAATATTATTCAATTCAGTTGAGGTTATTCAGTAATATGTCATCACTATTGATTGTTATTTCAAGTGAGCTTTTGTTTGCTCACTCTTGCATTTATATAACCATTGCAAGCCAAAGTTAAGAGAGTTAACGAACCGTCAACTAGTAAAGGAAAAGGCAACATGAACAAGTGAAGACTTGTTCATATTTGATTATGATATTTGTAATAAGACTTTAATTATGTTATGATGTTTTATTTTCCGCATTGACGATGTTTAAGGTTAGAAACCTTGGGAACGATTTGTCAAATTGTAATTCTTTTTATAAGGAAGATTTTAGTAAGGTTGTAATTTATTTTACATTCCTTAATTATGGGCAATAGTTATGTTTTATTTAGATAGTGAACACCAAATCCTGTAAAAATGAAGTACCCGAATTTTGGGGTGTCACAAGCCTTATGAAAAGAAAATAAACTAAACAACATTGTTTATTCATCTTGCCTTGCCCTTGCACTTGCTGGTAGAGGGCTCCTCAGACTTCTCGATCTTAGCTGCAATGTTTTATGCAAGAGTGAGCAAAACAACTTGCTCACAAGTAGAACAATAAATAATAACAATATATGAATGAAACACGAATCAACTTTAATTGAATAAGATACTCTTACTTGAAACAATAAGCTTTAAGTCGAGAACTGTGAGCTCAACTGAATAATCAACTTATGAATAAGTTTTAAATGTCAAGATCAAAGATATACTGAGGGTCACAAGACCACGAACTATGTCCCAGGTTATCATGTATTTTTAATTTAAACCTTTAACAGTCAAAAGACTATATGTACCATCTATCTCGTACTCCAAGTGATCAGCCCTTTGTACCATATATTGTGTGCAGACATTTAACGCTATTATGTGATTGAGGTTTATAGTATAGTTTCCGACAACATAGTCCCCCATTATAGAGTTGTTCATCTCAGTCTTTAACATTAGAATCCGCACCAAAGAAAGTTTGGTTTGAAAAAGCTTCAAAAGAAATTCTAAATCTTTAGAACGTTCGTCAACTATGGACTAGTTGAATCGATAAGGGTTCGCTAGCTATTAAAGAGTTTGATATAACATTATTTCATATGAAGTACATAATCAAGTCATGAATCGATAAATGATAGTCTCAAAGATTTACAATGGAATAACATCATATGTTGAAGCAATGCTTTCGGAAGAATTAGAAAGCTTAATTAGGAATTATAGACCTTGAACAATTTAGGAAACCTCGCTTGAACAAAGAAGCAAAGGTTAAGAACTTGCACAATGTAAAAGTAGAGTTAAGAAACTTGCCTCGTTTGTTCGTTACAACTTACTATTCTCGTTCTCCAAATATCCTACATATCATTAGCATCATCACACCAATTAGTTACATTTAAGCTAGCCTTACTGGTTTTAATTTTCATCTTAGTTAAGTTATAATCTTTAGCTTTAGATTTGATTGTACTAACCAATCACATACCATGAATATGAAATCTTGGTTAACATAAAACACAAGACTTAACATTTAAACGACATTACCAAACATCACTCACATCAAACCTAAGATTTTCATAACCTTTTAGTTCATAACTTATAATCATTATCTATATGATTACAATTTGTTATTAAGTCTTATGACTTGTTTTATATTTCATTACAATCATTCATTAAGGTTATATAAATATCCTAGAACTATACACTTAAAAACTCATTTCTGGAGCGCAGTTTTTGAACTGGAAATCACCGACGGGGCGGGGTTTTTATACTGAGAACCTCCGTCGGGGCATAGTAAACCAGATTCTGATACTGCAGTTCGCGACAGAACACGGTTCTAAGCCAAAAACACCCAATTTCTTCACTCAAACAACAATTTAAGTAAACCTAAATGCTATAAAGTTTGTAAAATCAAAACCCAACATATATACAACGATTCTAACAACATAAACAACTTTAACATCCAATTTAGAGACTCAAATTTCAAAGTTCATGCTCTATTCTTCATTTTTAACATATATAGCGAAATCAACTCTCACAAACTCGTTATTCAACCAAACCAATCCGTTTAACTTGCATTATTTTTGTTTCTCAATGTATTAACATAAACAAACATCAATTTAAGTTTTCAAACATGAATTCATAGTCACTTTTTACTCCAAAACAGACCATGACATATATATAACAACAAAAACTTAAATCTTCATCTTTTAACACATTTTCATGAATTTGATTACCCAAAAATTAATTATAGATGTTATATAACAAATTATGCATACTCATAAACATATATAACCAATTTCTTACAAACTCATTATCAAAACCAATTAAAGATAAAACTTTAGAAAACATAGGCTAAGAGACTTAGAGCTTGATTATTACCTCTTGACTAGCTAGATGGTTAGGATGACTTGATTACTCTTCTTTTCCTTCTTTACTTTCTCAAACCTTTCTCTTAAATCACAGAGGACTCCTTTTTCTCTCAAGCTCTCTCTTCTCAGGCTTAACAAGATAAGCGTAAGAAAAATAAACTGATGAAACTTATTGTGGTTTATCAGTTTTAACACACATGAGTCTCATCAGCTAAAAATACAAAGGGTCACAAGGTATTGTTTGGCTAGCACCCAATTAACCACCCTTTCCATTTATTTTAATAAACCCTCTTATAATATGATATACTTTGTCACACCCATTATGCCAAACTTATTATTTCATATTAAATTAAACTTAATTTCTTAGGAAATAAAATTATAATTTTTATTTACAAATCATTAATCCTTTAATTTAATTATTTAATTAAATTAGAATATTACCATTACATTATATTATAATTATTTAATAATTCACTAATCCTCTAATTTAATTATTAAATTAAATTAGGACATCACCAACACATGTGACACCCCCAAATCTGGGTACTTAAATCTCACAGATCTGGTGCTCAATGTCCAAAACAATCATATCTAACTACCCATAATGAAGGATAACAATATTAAACATCATAAACCATCTTCCCATTAAAGGGTTACATCTCAAATAAAATCCCAGATCATCTAACCTTTATTACATCAATTGTGGAATAAAATCATATTAATAACAATTAAGTCTCGATACATAAACTTTATCAAATAAAAGTGAACTAATCATCTACTATTTATTCATCTTACCCTTTCCCTTGCTCGTCGTTGGCTCCTCAGGCTTTTTAACGTTAGCTGCAATGTTTTATGCAAGGGTGAGCAAAACAATTGCTCACAAGGATAGTAATAAACATTTACAATATATGAAACATCAGTGGATAATAAGCTTTAACTTAATAACATAGCTTTCTCTGAAAATGATCAATGATACTTAAGAACTATAAGCTCAATGGAAGAATTTGACTTTTGAATCAATAATAGAAATCAGAATCAAAGTACAACTAAGGGTCACAAGACCATGAACTATGTCCTAGGTTAACAAGTATCTCTATTGTAACCTTTAATAGTCTTATAGACTATATGGACCATCCATCTCGTACTCCGCGGGAGCAGCCCTTCGTACAATGTATTGTGCACAAACATTTTAACGCTATTGCGTAATATAACCCCCTATAATAGGGTTGTTCATCTCAGCTTTAACATTAGAATATGCACCAAAGGAAGTTTGGTTTTGAATAGCTTCAATAGAAGTTCTAAATTTTAGAACGTTCATCAACTATGAACTAATCGAATCAGAAAGGGTTCACTAGCCATTTAATAATTTGATAACAACATAAACTTGAAAAATGATTTATAACCAAAATAGAACAATAATAATTTACAATTGAATAAACATCGTTTATCAAAGTGGTGCTTTCAAAAGAATTAAAAAGACTTTAACAATTTAAGCTTTGAATAATGAGAAACAAAAGGTTAAGAAACTTGCTCATTAAAAGATTAGGGTTAAGGAACTTGCTCAATAAGCGATTAGGGTTAGAGAACTTCCCTCGTGCGTTAGCTAAATAATTATAACTTGTTCTCCAATTATCCTACACATATAATTTGAAGTCACAATATCAATTAGTTACTCTAATACTAACGTCATTGGTTTACTTCTCATTATAGTCAAGACTATAATCTATATCTTTAGGTCTGATTATACTAACCACATGAATCTAAAATCTTTTACTATCATATAACATAAGGCTTAATATTTAAACAACATCACAAAACCTCACGAACACCAAGTTTAAGTTTTAAATAACTTACTAATCATAACTTTTAATCATCATCATTCATGGTTACAACGTGGTATTATATCTTTAACTTGTTTTAAAATTCACTATAATCATCTATTATGGTTATATAAACATTCCTAGAATTTATACAATTAAATGCTTATCATTGGGCCATTCTGCTAACAGGCGCTGCGGCGCTGCCCATTGAGCTGAAAGCCAGCGTTGCGGCGCGACCATAAAGCTAGGCATCGGTGCTGCGGCGCTGCGGTGCTACGGAGCACAGAAAAGCCTGCACAGAGGCGCTGCAGCGCAGCGATGCAGACTCAGACTCTACAGGTTCGAGAAGAACACACTTCATCCCCAAAACACCCAATTTCTTCACTTTAACAACAATTTAAACTTACCCAGATGATACAAACTTATAACCTAACACATATAAATTGATTCTAACACAAATAAATTAAACAACCGAATTAAAGCTTTAAATTCCAAATTCATGCTCTATATTTCATATTTTGACATATTTAGCAAAATTAAACACCACAAATTCGTTAATCAACCAATTCAATCCATTTAACTTGTATTATTTTCGTATTTCAACATACTAACAACATCTATCACCAATTTACAGGTTATTACATGAATTAACCATCATTTTAGCCTCAAAATAAGCCAAAACATGCATATTACAACAAAACTTACATTCTTCGTCTTAAACATGTTTTTCATGAATTTGATAACTTCAAAATCGTTTATAGATGCTATATAACAGATTATGCATACCAATTAACATATATGATCAATCTCTTAACAATTTAACCAACCAAAACCAATTACAGAGAAGAACTCTAGAAAACATAGGCTAAGAAAACTTAAAGCTTGACTAATGCCTTTGATTAGCTAGAAAACTTGAACAATCTTCTTGTTTCTTCCTTCTTTGATTTCTCAAATCTCCTTCTCCAAATCACACTCTTCTCTCTCAATTTCTCTCTTTCGCTCTATTTTTTTTTTTTGCAAAAATGAACATATGGGAGGAAATAAAACTGAAGAATATATTTACGTACCTTTAAGCTAGGTTATCAGTTACCACAGACTAAGAGTCTCAACAGTTAAAATATACCAAAGGTCATAAGGCCTTAATTGGCTTGGCTTTATTAAACTCCTTCTAATTTATTTTTATTTTCCACTTATCATATAGTACACAATTATCACACTTTATTTAATTTAATTACTTAATATATAAAATTCTAATTTTTTTAACAAATCATTAACCCTCTAATTTATTATTTAATTAAATTAGAATATTTCCATTAAACCATATTATAAATTTTTTAACAATTCACTAATCCTTTAATTTAATTAAATTAGGACATCACCAAAATATTAGCGTAATAAAATACGCACAAATTATAAAATTATTTAACATCAATTTAATTAATATTATCACACTTAATTAAATTATTCCACAATAATTTCCATCAATTATATATTTTATTCAATAAACAATCCAACTAAAATATTTATTTATTTGATAAATATTTTAAATTATTAAAAAATTCACGACCGTTACATCATTCACTCCTTAAAATGATTCTGTCTCCAGAATCACCACACAATTAACTCATTCGTTACATTCTTTCCTCCTTAAAAAGATTTTGTTCCCAAAATCGCAATTCAAAGGTTAAGCAAATAAATGAGGATAATTTTCCATCATCTTATCTTCGAGTTCCTGAAAGTAGTATGCATACAAGCCAATCATGTATGATGATAAATTATATACTTTGGAGATGATCTTATTTATTTATTAATAAAAGTATTCACTTATTAAAGACGTTTAATTATCTACATGATGCTGTTTTTTTATAATATATAAATAACCCATAGTTTTAAGCAACATTTGTAGAATCATGATGTTGATTATGCTAATGAGATCTAAATTCTTAGAAAGCTTAAAACTAAAATAGTTCACAATTGTTGGATTACTAAAAAAGGAATTAGTAAATCCGGATAGATTGGTACATATGTTTCTTACTCATTGGATGAGGATGGTTGATCTCATGATCATTTGTGTGGAGACACTAAAACAAGTACGTAGGTGCTTGTTAGAGAATAAGTTCACTGAACGTGACTCGCTATGGAATACCTAATGGAGTTTTACTTGCCTGTCAATAGGAATTCCTAATGTGATAGTAGTACAAGTGATCCTTGGACTTGAGATCATCATAGTATCTTGTATGTAATAAATTATACTTTGACTTATTCCTTAAGACCCTAAGGGTATATAAAAGAGTATACTAGGGTATAATAAGTTACATATGGAGATAATGAATGGTCAATAAAGAATCTATCACTTCTAGTAAAGAAGAGATATGTCCTATGTGATTCGTTAAATGACAACCCAGTAATCCTTGCCCAAGGCAGAATGAAGTTAGAAAGAGTTTCTAATTTACATTATTTGGAGTTGTGCATTTTCTAATTGAATTAAATAAAATAAGACTTAACAGTAATTCCATGTCTTATATTTAATTGGGACATTGTATGGTGGAAGGATTGAATTGTACGGTAACTATTTACTTACAGGTTCTTTTTATGATTAATGTTGAAATCTATATTATCTGAAAAGTCGTTGATCTCTAGGGATGCTTATCCCTATTGTAGAATAAATATTATTTATTTAAATAGATTTTAATTTTAATTTATTTATTTAAATAAGATTAGAATTGTTCTAATTATTTTATTCACAATCGGTTTAATATGGAGAACCTAAAGGGTCACACCATAAAAACAAGAATAATTATTTAAGAAGGTAATGACATAATCGTAATAATGCATTAAGTGCAATTAATTTAATCTATAGTGATAAATTAAATTAAATAGCTTAATGTTTATTATTTAATATTTTGGAAATGTTAAATATAAATTAATAAGAGGAGTCTTATTAATATTGTTACAATTATTATTATTTTAATTTCTAAAGGAGTTTAGGAATTAATTTAATATTAGTACTCTCATTTATTCCTAATAAGATTAGGAGGCAAATTAATTAAAGGAGTTTAATTAATTAATCTCAATATGATTGGGAAGCCTATTTAATTAAAGGAGTTTAATTAATTAAATGAAAACCTATGTCTAATAGGATTAGAAGGGTTGACCAATATCTATATAAAAGAAGTCTTATGATAGATATCGGTTGATTCAATTTCAATTGTTGGAGAGTACTCCTTTTCTATAGTGGATAGAAAATTAGGCTTTACCCAACCACCCTCCTTCTTGATAATTCCTCTTCTTTGGTGGATCACCTCTAGAAGCCAAACACTTGGGTGGCTAACGTTGATCAAAAGAAGGAATCTAACCCTGATATTCTAGGAGATCATGAAGAATAAGAAGTTGAACTCGTACATGTGGAAGCTTCATTCTATAAGGGTATGATTCTATAACTTCTTATTTATCATTTTAAATTAATAATTTGCATAAAGGATGATCCGGGTAATGGTTTTGTAATTTTTTTTAAACTCTGATATACCATGCTTCCGTTTATTTTGCAATTTGATTGCGTCACGATTTCGTACAAACCCAACAGTAGCATCAGAGCTAAACCTTTATGTAATTATTAATTGTTTTGATTCCATATATATATATATATATATGGGTATGTATTTAGAATAATTTATTGAGAATAATTAATTGTATAAAATTATTTTTTTATGAAACAAATAAATCGCGAACTATGTTTTGCTTAATTTGTGGGATCGGATTATTTTCAAAAGAAAAGAAGTGTCACGATTTCTAATCAATAGGTCACTTTATTGAACAATATTGTTTTGTTGCGCTATCCACAAGGACAATATTTTTCTTTTTTGAATTTAAGGAAGTGCTAGGTTGGACTTAACTTAAATCATTTTAGTTCGGATGTACACACACTTGACCATTATGATTTAAGAGGCAAAATAAAAAGGAGTTACATGTTGATGTAATTGACAAATAGTTGTCTACCTATTTGTTTATATATCGTTTGTTGTGCTATCCACAGGGCTATATACATTTGAAATGTGATCCTTATTCTCACTAGCAAATCTTTAATTAGATGTTGCAGAACTATATAAGTGAGGGTAATATAGTTTGAAGAAAATAGTGGGAGATACCAATCTAAAATAAGACCTAATTTATTTTTGTATATAAAATTAATTAAATGAATGTTTGCTAAAATATTGTCTTTTCACATGCAGAAATTTAAAAATGTCAAAATCAATAATTTCACTGCGTAGCATACTTGATGCTAATAAACTAATCGGGCCGAATTACACGAACTGGTTAAGGAATCTGAGAATTGTTCTCACTGCTGAAAAGATTTCTTATGTCCTAAATTCACCTGTCCCTGGAACTGTTCTAGAATTAGCCTCTGAGGAAGAGATTTTCACCATAACAAAGTGGCAAGATGATGCATCTGTGGCTCAATACATCATGCTCGCATCCATGAATAACGTGCTTCAGCGTCAGTATGAAAATATGGATGCTCCTACTATGTTGCTTTACCTCAAGGAGTTGTATGATGAACAAAGTAGGACTGCTAGATATGAGATATCTAAGGAGATCTTCCGATCTCGGATGACCGAGGGCACTACCGTTGAGACTCATGTCCTAAGGGTGATCAATCTGATTGAACGCGTTGGACAACTTGGGTTCGTCATGGATGGGAAGTTGAGTCAAAACTTGGCCTTGTAGTCACTCCCTAAGACTTTCTCGCTGTTCGTCGTAAATTTCCACATGAATAAGTTAGATGTCAGCTTTCCTGGATTACTTAACATGTTAAAAACTATAAAAGGTCACTTCCCATCCAAGAAAAACCATGTCTTAATGGTGGATGATTCTTCCAAGAATAAGAAGAAGCCCAAGGTATCTTCTGAAAAGAAGAAATCTAAGAAGGCTAAGGGCAAGGCAAAAGTGAAGGATCAAAAGAAACCTGTTCGAGCTAGCAAAGGAATATGATTCCATTGCAACGAGCCGGGTCATTGGAAGAGGAACTGCAAGAAGTTTCTGGTGGAGAAGAAGCTTGGAGAATCTTCAACTTCCAATCAAGGTTTGTTCATGATTGAAATTATTTTTTTAGAAAGTCAAAATTCTACTTGGGTATTGGATACCAGCTGTGGTTCTCACATATGTAATACTGTGCATTGACTGGTCAGAAATAGAAAGCTGAACAAGGATGAAGTTGTCCTACGAGTGGAAAATGGAGCAAAAGTTGCTGCATTAACTGTAGGCACTTATTGTTTAGCACTGCCTATGGGCAAATCCATTTATTTAAATAATTTTATTCCGAATATCATTAGAAACATTTTTTCTATTTTCGTATTAGATATAGATGGATTTGAAATTATAATAAAGAACAACTGTTGTTCTATTTATAAAAAAATGTTTTATATGATACTGGTAATTTGCATAATGGACTTAATATACTTGGCTTACATAAAAATATATTTCAAATAGAATAAACATAGAGAAGGAAAAGAGATGATGTTAATTATACCTATATTTGGCACTATAGACAATATCAATGAAACAAGATTATCTAAGTTGAATAAGGATGGGCTCTTAGAGCAATCTAATTATAAATAATATCCAACTTGTGAATCTTGTCTCATGGGTAAAATGACTAAATCTCCTTTTAGGGAAAAAGGAGAAAGAGTTACAGAGTTGTTAGCGTTGGTTCACACAGACGTTTGTGGACCTCTATGACAACGAATGTACGGGGAGGGTATTCTTATTTTATTACTTTCACTAATGATCACTCAAGATTTGGATATGTGTATTTAATGAAATACAAATCTGAATCATTTGAAAAGTTCAAAGAGTTCAGAAGTGAAGTAGAGAAATAAACTGGCAAAAGTATTAAGATTATTCGATCAGATCGAGGTGGAGAATACTTAAGCAGTGAGTTTCTCAATATTCTCAAAGATAATGGTATAATCCCATAATGGACTCCACCAAGTACACCACAGTTAAATGGAGTATCTAAAAGGAGAAATCGAACATTGTTGGACATGGTTCGTTCCATGATGAGTTTTACCGATTTTCCAATTTCATTCTGGGGTGATGCCCTAGAAACGGCTGCATATCTACTAAATATTGTCCCCTCAAAATCCGTCCCTAAGACTCCATATGAGATGTGGACAGGGAGGAAACCTGGTCTTAAGCATGTTAAGATTTGGGGATGTCTAGCTTATGTGAAAAGGTTTCAAAATGATAAGCTTGGGACAAGATCTGATAAGTGCAATTTTGTGGAATATCCTAAAGAATGTTTGGGATACTATTTCTACAATCCTACTGAGCAACAGGTGTTTGTTGCAAAACACATTGCTTTCTTAGAAAATGAGTTTATCTTTGAAGGGGCTAGTGGGAGGAAATAGATCTTGAAGAAATTCAAGAACCACAAACCACTATAGTTCAAGTGGATGAACCTGTCCAAGTAGAGAAACTTACTGTACAACACCTTATTCGTAAATTTGGAAAAGTATCGAAGATTCCTGATAGGTATGGATTCGTTATAGAGGATGACGATGAGGAAATGGTAGATGACCATAAAATCTAAAATGGATCTTTGAAGCAATGCACAAGACCATTTGGATTTTACTTGTGATTGCAGCTTATTATTACTAGATTTGGCAAAATGGACGTAGAGACGCCCTTCCTCAAATATACATTATTAGAGGAGAATGTATGTATGATACATCCAGATGGATTTGTTTTAATGGTTGAAGCAAATCATGTATATGAGCTACAACAATCCATTTATGGGTTGTAGCAAGCTTCTCAAAGATGGAACATTCATTTTGATGAGACAATCAAAAGAGTTTGATTTTATCAAAAACGAGTATGAACCTTGTGTGTACAAAAAGGGTTAGTGGGAGCGCTGTTTCATTCCTTGTATTATATGTTGATGATATATTACTGATAGGGAATGACATTCCTATGCTACAATCGATCAAAATAAAGTTGTTTAAATATTCCTCCATGAATGATTTGGGTAGAACATCTTACATTGGGGATATAAATCTGTATAGATATATTTAAAAGGATGTTTGGCTTAACCCAAGGAACGTATATTCATTAGATGCTAAAGGCGTTTAGCATAGAAAACTCCAAAAAGGTGTCTCATGATGATGAGCCATGGAGTGTATCTCTTTAAAATTATCCTCAATAAAAGAGAGATCGCATGAGTTACTATCATGTATGCAATGAAATATACGAAAATTGATATTGATCAGTCATATTCGAGAGATGATCATTGTATGACAGTGATAAACATCTTAAAGTACTTAACTAACACTAAGGATGTCATCATGACACATGATGGGACTGAATTAAACTAGATGACTAAACAGACTCAAGTTTTCAGACTGACCAAGACGACAGTAAATCCACTTTAGGGTAAGCCGTTACCTTGAAAGGTGGTGCAGTAAATTGGAAAGGTTTCCAACAGTAAAAGGTTGCTGGTTTAGTGACAAAGACAAAGTATATAACTGTAAGTGAAGCTGCAAGTTGATGTTTCGGATGAAAAGTTTATTATTGAACTAGGAATAGTTCCTAAGTCTCATCTTGAATCTAAATATGTGTTGCGACACTTTGATTAAAGAAATCATTGAAAGAGGAGACGTCACCTTAGAACGTGTATACTCTCAAGACAACATTGCAGATCCATTTACTAAAGCTTTAACACAACAGTTTGATCGTCACTTAGAGAAGATGGATATGAGATACCATGACGATTGGCTTAGTGTAAGTGGGAGATTGAAAGTAGTATGCATACAAGCTAATCATGTATGATGATAAAGCATATACTTTGGAGACGATCTTATTTATTTATTAATAAAAGTATTCACTTATTAAAGCCGTTTAATTATCTACATGATGCTGTATTTTATAATATGTAAATAACCCATAGTTTTAAGCAATGATTTTATAATCATGATGTTGATCATGCTAATGAGATCTAAATTCTTGAAAAGCTTAAAACTAAAATAGTTTCCAATCATTGGATTACTAAAAAGGGGATTAGTAAATTCGGATAGATTGGTACATATGTTGCTTGGTTATTGGATGAGGATGGTTGATCTCATGATCATTTGTGTGGAGACACTAAAGCAAGTATGTAGGTGCTTGTTGAAGAATAAGTTCACTGAACGTGACTCGCTATGGAATACCTAATGGAGTTTTACTTGCATGTCAGTAGGAATTCCTAATGTGATAGTAGTACAAGTGATCATTGTACTTGAGATCATCATAGTATCTTGTGTGTAATGAATTATACTTTGACTTATTATTTAAGACCCTAAGGGTATATCAAAGGGTATGCTTATGTATAATAAGTTACATATGGAGATAATAAATGGTCAATAAAGAATCTACCACTTCTAGTAAAAGAAGAGATATGTCCTATAGTGATTAGTTAAATGACAACCCAGAAGTCTTTGGCCAAGGCAAAATGAAATTAGAAAAGAGTTTCTAATTTGCATTATTTAGAGTTGTGAATTTTCTAATCGAAATACATATAATTAAATAAAATAAGACTTGATAGTAATTCCATGTCTTATATTTAATTCGGGACATTGTATGCTGGAAGGATTGAATTGTACGGTAACTATTTACTCACAGGTTCTTTTTATGATTAATGTTAAAATTTATATTATCTGGAAAGTCGTTGATCGCTAGGGAGGCTTATCCTTATTGTAGAATAAATATTATTTATTTAAATAAATTACTAGTTTAATTTTTTTATTTAAATAAGATTAAAATTGCTCTAATTGATTTATTCACAACCTGTTTAATATGGAGAACCTAAAGGGTCACACCATAAAAGAAAGAATAATTATTTAAGAAGGTAATGACATAATCGTAATAATGCATTAAGTGTAATTAATTTAATCTATGGTGATAGAATAAATTAAATAGCTTAGTGTTTATTATTTAATATTTTAGAAATATTAAATATAAATTAATAAATTAATATCTAACTCTGGAGGTTAAACTACCTCATAAGCTACCTCTCTTATCCTTCTCTACACTTCAAAAGGTCTAATAAACCTCAGAATCCACTTTCCCTTTTTACGAAATCTTATTTTCCCCTTTCAGGGAGATACTTTCGGGAAAATAAAGCTACCCACTTTAAATTCTCAGTTTTGACGATGTTGATCCGCAAACTTCTTTTACCAATCTTGTGTAGCTAACAATCTAGCTCTTATCACCTTGACAATCTCTGCCATTTGCTGTACCAGTTCTGGTCCTAACAATCGTCGTTCACCAACTTCATCCCAACATAGTGGAGTTTTGCATTTTCTTCCGTACAACGCTTCGTAAGGCGGCATCCCAATACTTGCGTGATAGCTTTTGTTGTTTGCAAATAATCTTTTTGAATAAATAATGATAGTTGATTAATCTTTTTGAATAAATAATGATAATGGAATAATTTTTTTGAATAAATAATAATAATAGAATAAAATGAAATAATGGATGAATAATATATTTATAAAGTGTGTATTTGGCTATAAGTAGGAGGGGTTAACATAAGAAAATTCAAAACTTCCTTGCTTATACTACCTTCTAATATCTAAAAAATTCTTAGTGTAAGTTCACTCTAAGTGTGCTAGGCTATCTTGAGTATTTGTGAAGATCAGTATGAGTATAAGTATTGTTCAAGTAAGTCTTTCTATAAAAGTTAGTCAAACACCCACACACATCACACAGTGTTTATAATTCTTCTGTTAGAAGAGTTATTTTGAAAAACTTCCATTGGAAGATTTTATTTTGAAGCTTATTCTGTACACTACACAAATTTATACTATATAGTCACTTTTGATGATTTCATAATATACAAGTTAGTGTACACCATATGTGATAATAACTACTTAAATTATAAATATATTTAGGTTGATAAACTTCATAGAAAGCAGCATCTAACCACTTGTTAATTGAGGTAAGGGATATCATTTTATTTCATACTCCTAAATCTAAAGTTATTATGGTAAGTATTGCTTTTATAAATCTTGAAATGATTAGAAATTCCTTTGAGGTTTGCGCTTCATCTAATATCATTTCACTTGAACTTTTTATTTACATGAACCTTCTAATTAAATTTTGTTAGGAATCTAATAATGGATTAGAAGGTTGCTTTATTAAGGGGGAGATTAATTAGAACCCTCATTAGATTACAAATGTATATGATTTGACAATGAAACACTTAAAGTATATTTGTATGTATAAGTTTTGTACAGTCTTTAACTGGGATATCTATGTATAAGGACTTAAAATATTATGAATAAACTTGTTAGGTTGATCTTTAACATGTCTGTATATATAATAGACGTAATCAATTGTAAAAGCTACTCTGCATGTTAGTAGTATAGTTAACAAAGTAATCTACATGTGCTTGAAGAGAAATATGATTAAAGTATATTTGTATAAGTAAGTTTTATAAAGTCCTTTTAAATGAAGTGAAGTACAAAGACTTAGATTAGAAAGATCAAATAATGTCAGGTTGATCTTATTGAAATTGATCTGATGTATTGATGATAGGAAATCGTTAATCGTAAAGTTACTCTGCCAACTCGTAGTATGAAGATACTTCATAGAGTTAACTTTGTTTGTAAAGCCTCAGGGGAATCGCAGAGCTCACTTCATTGAATAAGACAAATATAAGCTCGTAATATGATCGGATGATCTAAAAGCTGCAAGATTATCACAGAGCTGTAGAAAAAGTTGTAGAAGCTATCACAATTATTGTAAACATCACTTAGCAAACCAACAACCATATTACTAAGTGATCAGTGAATCTTAAATTCAAGTAAGACTTGTTCAGTAAAGGCTGATCGCAGAATACTCCAAGTAGACACTAAATGAAAAGATAACTCTAAGATCGTTCAGAGAAGTCAAGATTGTAAAGTCAGCCTCAGAATCGTAAAAATTTATTTGTAAAGCTCTCTATACACCTAAAGGAGATTATAGAGCTTACTTTGTGCCATGGATATAAGGTGAAGATCACAAGAAGAAGCATATAGCAGAAGAATATACTCTGATGATATCCGAGTATAGTTCTCACTAGAAGAGATCTCCAAAAGGAATCTATAAAGTCACATTGAAATGGTATTATTCCTGATCATAAAGGTCGTAACATTTCGCAGAGAAATCAGGATTTCGTAGAACAACAACTGGCATTTGAAAGCAAAAGGGGACAACTAATTCAGGAAGTTATTTTCGACTTTGCATAATAGCTAAAGTATTAAGAGAACGAAGAAGTGTCTGCAGATCAAGTCCAAGCATCATAAAGCAATCAGAAAGCAAAAAAGAAGTTAAAGTAATAGTAGTAGTGACAATACAGAGCACAAGTCTACGATCTCCATCACTCTACTATCCATAGATAGAAGAACAGAAAGTTCAATAGAACGTAGATCTCAACCCTACGATTGATTAATCACCAGATCGTAGAGTCAAGTCAGGTCTGGCAAGAGGACTGATAAATGGAATGTTGTGAGAAGAAGATCCCAAGGTTTAAAACAATATCATTGAGAGAAATCAAAGGTGTGTCCACTGGCTAGTTGGCCGAAAGTGATTTGTCAGAAAAGTAAGTAAAGCTGTTGATCGATGTGACAAGTCTCAAGTTAGAAAGTACACCGACATAAATCTCCACAAAGTCAACATAAGAGATATCAAAGTATCTGAGCATTAAATGTTCCAATGGATACTTCTCATCGAGAAGATTTTAATTAAACTATAAAAGGAAATATCATTTGAAATAAGAGATGATGATGATGGGAAAATGAACGATAAATACAAGAAGAGGATCATCATAGAAAAAGAATATAGTGCTGAAAGATGAAAAACGTAGAGTAAGTATCACTCTACAATTGAAGATGTGTTCAAGGCTGCCAAGTACAAAAAGAGAAGGAGATAAAATATAATCTTGGCAGCACCACATTAGACTACGAGAAGCTGATGAACATTTTAAAAAGCCAGAGCCGCAGAGCCAAAGAAAAAGTGCCAAAAGCCATAAAGCTAAAGTGCCAGAGACGAAGAGCCAAGATAAAGGAGGAAATGGAAGAACTAAAAGTATAAGTATGAAGAAGCCATGCAGTTGATGCTGGTCATGTGAGAGTGGCAGATCAGAAGGAAAATGTCAAGTAGCACTCTATGTTTCACCGAGAACACTCAGAGCCAACCAGCTGAAGACGTAGAACAGAAGTCTACGATCGAAAACGTGTTCAAGTCTAATAAGCACAAAAGAAGAAGAGCTTAATTAAATAGCATTGCAACACATCAACCATGATTATGAGTTACTACAAATAATCAGAAGAGTTCGAGTTTTTATAACAAAGTTTAGCAAGCACCAAAGAGATGATCAACAATGCTGTTAAGTATCATTAGATGAAGAACATACAAGCCATCTTAGTAGCACCTCCAACACACTTCAACAAACAAGAAGAAGGGTCAGAGGATCCTGTTATGAATGAGAAAATTTGGGTCGTTGGATCCTAGTTTATGTGACCGAGTTGGGGTCAGAGGATCCTGGTGTAAGTGACCGAATTGAGGTCAGAGGATCATGGTCTTAGTAATCAAATTGCCAAGAATTAGTGACTCGAATGAACCTTAGTGGTTCAGTTGTAAAATGGTCTTCTAGGCCTATATGCTTAGTGGATATCCTACTCGTTGAGTAGAAGAGTGGAGTAGGAGTTTATTGTCTAATTTATATAATGACAAATACGCACAAGTGCACACGGTCAATCGAGTAATAAAGAAGTAAGAAGAGTGTCAAACCCACAGGGAACAATTACTAACAATTAATCTAATTATGAAGTTTATACTAATTTAACATATTTAAATAGTCACTTCAGTTGATTTGTGAAAATTGATTAAATTAAAGTAATTAAGAACTAATTAAACTGACAGATATTGGTTACCAAATGATTAAGACATAGGAATATAATTTTTCCAATTACTTTGCAATAATCCCCTTACCTTATTCCCACTTGATTTATCCAATAAATTGATAACTAGGATTGCCTATCAATATACTAACATCTTTTAATGATTAAGAAAAAGATCTATTGCAGTTATTTTGCTATTTTCATGTAAGACACTTAAAACAGATTCATAAAGCATAAACTCCTAACACAGTTACACATAGCATACAAGTACTTTCGTCTCATACACTATTATGTTATCCTTAACAAGAATCAACAAGTTCATGCGTTATTATATCCAGGTCTAATCTGAGATCTTCTCTTTCAATTTAACCAATGATATAAGATTAACTGTTGGCCAAATAATTATTAAATTTAAACACAGAATATAATAATCAATTCAAAAGAATCATCAAGTGCACACGGTCAATCAAGTAATATAATAGTAAAAAGAGTGTCTAACCCACAGGGAACAGTTATCAAACAACTATTTTAATTATCCAATTTCTACTAATTTAACTTATTTAAATAGTCACTCCAATTGATTTATGAGAACTAATTAAATTAAAGTGATTAATAATCAATTAACTGACAATTAATGAATACCAGATAATTAAAGCATAGGAATACAATTTTCCCAACTAATCTATAATAATTCGTTTACCTTATTTCCACTTAATTTACTTCACGAAATTGACAACTAAGTTAACTTCACCATTCACAACACCTTTCGATGATTAGCAAAAATATCTATTTTAACTATTTTACTACTTTCGTATAAAATACTTAAGATAGATTAATTAAGTTCATACCTGTATCACAGTTACACATGGCATATAGGTACGTTCGTCTTATACACGATTATGTTATTTCAATTAAGAATTAACAAATTAATGTGTTGTTATATTCAGTTCTAATCTAAGAAATCCTTTTTCAATTCAATCAAAGATATAAGATTAATTGTTGGCCAAACAATCATTTACTTATGCATAGAATAATAACAATCAATCCAGAAAGATTATCAAGTGAAAATAATAGTAATTGAATTAAAGCTTAATAAAAAGGTTCCATTGTACTCCTAATAGAGATTTAGTTCATCATCAACTCAGAAACACAAAGATAATAATTAAAAAACATCACAATATAGTAATTAATTTAAGAGGAATAAGGAAAAAACTTTGTCGAAGTTCTTGATCTTCAATCCAATGTCTATCTTACGAAAGCCTCCAATGAAATACCAATATGCTCCAAGAGAATAGCCTCCAATAATTGCTAATTCAAAGATATCTAATACTAAGAGAATAACTACTATTTATAGTCTTATCAATCCCTAGTACAATTAGCAAGCCAAAATTCTATTTTGAATCAACTTCTACATGTTAAGGCAACAAAATCTGGCAAATCCCGTCTTTATTCTTCACGCTTGACATACAACAACCTCTTTCTCTGGTAGCGCGCTCCGCGCATCTTCCCTTATATGATCAACGCGGTCCGCGCATAACTAACAGGCCATCCCAATTTCATCTGCTATCTAGCTCCACTCCTCTTACCTGCACAATAACATAAAAACACCACAAGTAACTTGAACAATACCCAAAAACTCATAATATATCAGGCTAAACGAGATCAAATCATAGGTTTTCAACCTATTCATCAAATTCCCCCAAACTTGAACTATTGCTTGTCCTCAAGTAAACACAAATATACTAACACTTTAATTATGATGAATGCAACTACAGAGATCGAGCAACAACCATGGTAATTAAGGAACGTTAGTATAAATTGTAGCTTACGCTTGAGGCAAGTTTTTTAAACTCAAACTTTACTTGAGCAATTGTTTTATTCTTTCTTGATGTTACTTATACGAATTATTTGTATTCTCTATAAATTCCATATTGAGTAAATACCTTATTGAAGTTTATTTGATGTGACCTTGACTTAATTGTTCAAGCAAGGTCTATGTTGTCTTACAAGTGCTTTAAGTTTAATTCTAAAGCATAAGTTATTTCATAATTTTTTATTGTTGAATTATTCTGGATTATTGTAAGTCGATTCAACTACTCCTTAGTTGATGGTAGTTGAACTCCAAATTTCTTTTTAAGCTTATCCAAATCAAACTTTCTTTGGTGCGGACTTGTTATCAAATACTGAGATAAACAACCATATTTAATAGGGGATTACTATGCAAAAGTGTTAAGATATTTGTACACAATACGTGGTATGAAGGGCTGATCCCCCTAAGTACGAGTTAAGAGTCTATGTAGTCTAAAAGACTGTTAAAGATTTTAAATAGAAATATTTATAACCTAGGACACAGTTCAAGGTCTTATGACTCTCAGATGATTTCTATATTCGAATTCTAAATGTTGATGAAAGAATTTGTATTCAATTCTTTATTATTGATGAAAGAAAAGTTATTCAAATCAATCCCTTTGAAGTTATTCAAGTTATGTCACTATTATTGTTATTATTCCAAGTGAGCTTTTATTTGCTCACTCTTGCAATTAAATAACCATTGCAGCTAAAGTCGAGAATGTTGATGCACCGTCAACAAGTAAAGAAAAAATCAAGATGAACAAATGAAGACTTGTTTATGTTTATGTTTATTATGATTGTAATAAGACTTGATTATGTTATGTTTTATTTTCCGCACTTATTTGTTTATGTTAAGGTTAGATTAAACTTGAGATATTTTGATTAAGGTTGTAATCCTTTTATAAGGAAGATTTTTATTTAATTATAAGGTTGTAATTTATTTTGCATTCCTATTTATTCTGCAGTAGTTGTATTTTAGTTATACTGTGAACCCCAAATCTCGTGGAAATAAAGTATCTGAATTTGGGGGGTGTCACAGGTTGGTATCAGAGCTTTAGGTTATGAACCTTAGGTTGGGGAAACCTTATAGTAGCCTTGTAAGAGATCGAAAAGATAGTGATGATAGTAAAGATAATAAAATACCTTATGTGCTATGTGTTTTATTTATGTACCCGAAGAGTATCGATCGATATCACATAATAATTAAACTTTAAAATTTTATTATCAGGATGACGAACGTTGGAGAGTCCAGCCAGGCTAGGGAGGAGTTACCCCAGATGCCTAGAGACAAGGAGCCCTGAGATATCCATGTTGTCTGGGAGCAGTTGGTTCAGAGAGATCCGTCTCCATTGATCACCGTAGCTGGTCAAAAGTATGAGACAGCATCTGATCGAGATGACGAGGATGAGTCAGAGG
Source organism: Panax stipuleanatus (assembly GCA_020205555.1). NCBI lineage: Eukaryota > Viridiplantae > Streptophyta > Magnoliopsida > Apiales > Araliaceae > Panax > Panax stipuleanatus. The sequence goes on from CM035122.1 coordinate 51,062,262, forward strand.
AGGAGGAGGATCCTGAAGAGGAATTTCCACCTCACTCGAATAGTGCTAAAATGTACAAGGAGATCTACGACCATAACGTGGAGCTACATTGTCTAGTCGAAAAGCTTAAGGAACTGGTGGACGAGAGTCGAACGACCATACAGCAGCGGGACGAGAGTATTGAAGAGCTGGATAGTGAGCTTGGAAACAAAAAGTGGGATCTAGTTCACACGGAGAGTGACACAGATGATGCACTGGCCGAGCTAGCAAAGATGAAGAATGACATCCAAGAGGAGTCAGCAAAGCGTACCAGAGCAGAGGAAATGAGCTTGAGGGCTACGTAACGTGTAGAACAACCCGAGGACAAATTGCAAGTGAACAAGGCTAAGTTGAGGGAGACAGAATATACTTTCCATACAGCTATAGATAGGGCCCAGGATCGTGTATTCTATTACCCATCTCAGTTCAAAGATTTACCGTGGTACATGGTAGATCGTAGAATGGTGTTTCGGGTGATGAAAGAAGAACGTAGAGAGGCTGTGCGACGTCTTAACATGCCTAGATAGTAGAGTTATTAATTATGTGTTCTTTTTATATAAATAAATATAAATCCCCGAATTTGAGATAATAATGGGATAAGATGATAATGTGATCCTGTAACTTTTTTAGTTCAGGAAAAACGATGTAAATAGCAGAGATGCTATCTAATCTATGTTTGAGAACTAAGAATGAATAAAATAAAGAAGTTGATTGATGTGATATGTGTTCAAATATGAATTGAGTTAATTTAAATGTTTAAGTTGAACTTGAATATTTAAGAAATAAGTAAGGGATCTAATATGAGTATTTCTTAACAGAAAGATGCCTCCTAGAAGAAGACCCACACGTCTACACCCAGAGGGTTCGACGAATAACAACGACAACAACAACAACAACAACGGTGGGACGAATCCCAATTCGGTTCAACAGTTGGTGAACATGCTAACAGGAGCGCTTGCGAATCCGTCGCAAGTGCAGGGTACAACATTTAAAGAGTTTAAGGAAGTAGGACCGCCGAAATTTCAAGGATAGGTGAATTCGATAGAGGCTTAGACATGGATAATGGAAATGGAGAAGGTCTTCGACGTGGCTAGAGTTAGCGAGGACTAGAAGATGGCTTTTGCGACCTTCATGTTGAAGTTGGAAGCTAGCTTCTGGTGGCAGGCCAATAAGACTAGGGAAGGAGAAAGTGTGATAGCGTGGGACCATTTCAAAGAGATGTTCTTTGAAATGTATTTCCCCATAAGCTCGCAGAACCAGATGGAGGTTCAATTTTTAGAGCTAAAGCAGGGGACGATGTCGGTGCCAGAATACGCTGCAAAATTTAACAAGCTGGCCAGGTTTGTCACGTACCAGGTCAGTACTGACGAGAGGAAGGAGAGAAGGTTTGAGCAAGAATTGAAGCCCTGGCTCTACAGCAAGGTCTCTATATTCTAGCTGAGAACGTTTGTAGCTATATTGGAAAAGGCCATTCTCACTGAAGGTGAAAGCAACGCGGTGACTAAGTATAATCAGGACCTAAAGAAGAAAAAGAATGAGACAGAAAATAAGGCTGGTGGTAGTGGGGCTATTAACCAGAAAAGGAAGTGGAACGACAACACGACTGCTGGGAGTCAACATGGAAGCCAGCAGAAGAAAAGGATTGAAGCATGTGTTACATGCGGGAAGAATCACACTGGAGTGTGTTTGAGGGCGAAGCGGGTATGCTTCAATTGTGGTCAGGAAGGCCACATTGCGCCAAATTACCCGAACCCAAAGAAGGGAGCTTGCTACTCATGTAGATCTAAGGATCACATGGCCCGTAGTTGCCCGAGGAAGGCATCAGGAGAGTCAGCAGGGAACGAAGGAAATGGCAGCGGCAACACTCTGACTATCGCTGGACCACTGCAGGCAGTTTGACCCACTGCCAGATCGTTCAACATGACGGTACAGGATGTTGTAAATTCAAAGGATGTTGTGTCAGGTATTATTCCAGTCAATAGTATATATGCATACGTATTATTTAATTCGAGTGCTACTTACTCATTCATATCTGATGATTTTGCTAAGACCCTAGACTTACCTAAAGAGGAATTAGTTTACCCCTTGAACATAGAGATTGCGAATAGGAAGGTTATTCTTGTTAAGTTTATTTACAAGAACTGTAGATTGGACATTAAGGGTCATGAATTGAGGGTAGATTTGATTTTGATTAAACTTGGGGAGTTTGACGTAATATTGGGTATGGATTGGTTGTTTAACCATGGGGCGGTAATCGATTGTCAGAAGAAGTCTGTTAACCTTACGACTCCGTCGAAGGTAGTATTTTATGTTAGTAAATTGCGTAGACAAGTGAGTTGTCTGATGGTTATGCAAGCCAAGAGGTTATTGAACCAAGGCTGTGTAGGATACTTAGCCTACATAGTGGATACTCGTAAGGAGAGCCCGAAGATAGATGAGATATCAGTGGTTAGGGACTTTGTGGACGTATTTTTGAGCAATTTGCCAGGACTTTCGCCAGATAGAGAAATAGAGTTCGTGATTGACTTAGCACCGGGGACTGCTCCGATGTCGAAAGCTCCGTACAGAATGACTCCAGTCAAGATGAAGGAATTGATGGTTCAACTGCAAGAATTACTAGACACGAAGTATATTCAGCCAAGAGTTTCACCGTGGGGAGCACCTGTATTGTTCGTGAAGAAGAAGGATGGATCGATGCGGCTTTGCATTGATTATAGGGAATTGAACAAAGTCACGATCAAGAATAAGTATCCTTTACCTAGGATCGATGAGTTGTTCGATCAACTGAAAGGTGCTAGATACTTCTCGAAAATAGATTTGAGAAGTGGATATCACTAGTTGAAGGTAAGAAGAGAGGATATACCAAAGACGATATTTAGAACTCGGTATGGACATTATGAGTTCTTGGTGATGTCATTTGGTCTAACAAATGCACCAGCGGCATTTATGGGCCTAATGAATAGGGTATTTAAGCCATTCATAGACAAGTTTGTAGTGGTGTTCATAGATAACATCTTGTTTTATTCCAAAACTGAGGAAGAACACACTAAACATTTAAGGCTGACATTAGAATCACTGAGACGGGAGAAGCTATACGCGAAATTCTTGAAGTGCGAATTCTAGTTAGAACGTGTGCAATTTCTTAGCCACGTAATTGACAAGGATGGAATTTCAGTGGATCCATTGAAGGTTGAAGCTGTGATGAATTGGGATCAGCCGAAGACACCGTCTGAAGTGAGGAGTTTCTTGGGATTGGCAGGTTATTATCGAAGATTTATCCAAGACTTTTCTAAGATCCCAACTCCGTTGACGAATTTGATTCGTAAAACAGTTAAGTTTGTTTGGACGAAAAAGTATGAGGAAAGTTTTCAGAAACTGAAGAAGAGGTTGAGTACTGCACCTGTGTTGTCATTACCGGATAATACATGAAATTTTGTGGTATACAGTGATGCTTCATATAGGGATTATGCTGTGTACTGATGCAGAGAGGTAAGGTTATTGCATATGCGTCACGTCAGCTGAAGGACTATGAGAAAGGGTATCTGACCCATGACTTGGAATTGGCCGCAGTAGTGTTTGCTCTGAAGATTTGGAGACACTACCTTTATGGAGAAAAATGTGAGATATACACAGATCATAAGAGTCTGAAGTACATCTTTACACAGAAGGATTTAAACATGCGCCAAAGGAGATGGTTGGAACTAATCAAGGACTACGACTGCGAGATTTTTTATCATCCGGGTAAAGCTAACGTTGTTGCCGACGCTTTAAGCAGGAAGGGTCGGGAGCAGTTAAATATGTTAACTTATCAGGATCAGTTGATAGTAGAGATGGCTAAGTTAGAGTTGGAAGTCAAGTATCCGAAGGAGTTGGACGAGAAGCTGTTTCAAGTAACTACTAGTTCTACTCTGGTAGACAATGTGAAAGAGGCACAACTTCACGATGAGGAATGTGAGAAGATCCGTAAGAGAATAACCGATGGCGTGGAAATCAAGTTTAAGATCGATAATGAAGGTCTGCTACGATTTGAAAGAAGAATCTGGGTACCGCCAGTACCAGACGTCAAAGAGGAGATTTTGGGCGAAGCTCACAGTTCGAGATATTCAATTCACCCTGGGAGTACGAAGATGTACTAGGATCTCAGATAGTATTTTTGGTGGCCAAATATGAAGAGAGACGTAGCTGAATGCATTGCAAGATGTTTAACGTGTCAGAAGGTCAAAGCAGAACATTAGAGACCAAGTGGATTATTACAACCGCTGGAGATTTTTGAATAGAAGTGGGAGCATATCACGATGGATTTTGTGGTTGATCTTCCAACGACTCAGAAGGGTTTTGATGCGATATGGGTTATAGTGGATCGACTGACGAAGTCAGCACATTTCCTACCGATCAAGATTAAGTTTAACTTGGATCAGCTAGCGAAGCTGTATGTGAAGGAAATTATTTTTTGACACGGTGTTTCGGTGTCGATTGTGTTCGACAGAGATCCACTATTCACGTTAAATTTCTGGAAGCGACTACAAGAGTGCTTGGGAACGCAATTACGAATGAGTACGGCGTATTATCCTCAGGCTGATGGCCAGAGCGAAAGAACGATTTAGACTCTAGATGACTTGTTGAGATCTTGCGTTATGGATTTCAAAGGAAGCTGGGATGATCATCTATCGTTGGTGGAGTTCGCTTACAACAACAGTTAACATACAAGTATTGGCATGCCGCCATACGAAGCATTGTACGGCAGAAAATGAAGAACTCCATTGTGCTGGGATGAGGTTGGTGAACGTTAACTGTTGGGACCAGAATTGGTGCAACAAACCGCTAAAATCGTGAAGCTGATCAGAACGGTATTGGTTGCTGCTAAAGACAGAAGAAGTATGTCGATCAACATCGATAGAATCGAGAATTTGTTGCAGGAAGCTTCGTTTTCCTGAAGGTATCTCCCTGGAAGGGGAAGATTCAATTTGGCAAAAAGGGGAAGCTGAGTCCCAGATTTATTGGACCTTTTGAGATATTACGAAGGGTTGGCGAAGTGGCTTACAAGGTTGCGTTACCTCCAGAGCTAGATAATATACACAACGTGTTCTATATTTTCGTGTTGCGACCGTACAAACACGACTACAAGCATGTAAAAGATTACGAGCCTTTACAATTCAATAAAGACTTAACATACGAAGAAGTGTCTGTTCAAATAGTTGATAGAAAAGAACAAGTACTTAGAAATAAAGTGATACCTTCTGTTAAGGTAATCTGGAGGAACCACAGTGCTGAAGAAGCTACGTGGGAACTCGAAGATGTAATGAAGAAAACTTACCCCCAATTATTTGCTTAATTTTTTGTGTAATTTCTTGTATATCGATTCTGGGGACATAATCTTTTTAAAGGGGAAAGAATGTAACAGATGAGTTTTTTTTAGTTGTGATTTCTGGGACAGAATCCTTTTAAGGAGGGAAAATTGTAACGAATGAGAATTTTGTATATTAAATTTTAATATTTATTAAATTAAATAAATATTTTAATTGATTTATTAATTGAGTTAAATAAATAATTTATGTGATTGTTGTGGAGTAATTTAATTAAGTGCAATATGTTAATTAATTGATGTGTAATAATTTTATGGTATAGTTTAATTTAATTAAGATAATTAAATTAAATGAATATTATGTGATAATTGTTATATGAGATTATGATTAGCGAGTAATTATAATTGTTATGTGTCAAATTTTATTTGATTTATTAATGTTAGCTTTAATTTAATTAAATTAGAATGTTAAGATTTAATTAATTAAAGTGTAACATTGAAAGTATGTGTTAAAAGAATTAAAAGGGTTTTTAAATTAGTTTTACCAAACAAGGCCCTTAAAACTATTTTTAAAGAGTTTTGCCAAACAAGGCCCTTGCACCTATTTTAAAGAGTTTTTACCAAACATGACCTTAACTATTAAAAAGCTAGTTTTTAAAAATAATGAGTTTTTGCCAAACAAACCTTATGGCTTTTAAATTCAAAATATTATAACTGATATATTAATTGTTAGTTATTATATAATTATATATATTAAGTATTATAACAGTTATATTTTCTAATTAAACTACGTTAAGTTAGAATTAGAAAAAAACAAACAAGTTAGTCAGTGTTAGAAGAAGAGAAAAATAAATAGAAAAGTTAGAGAGAAAGGAGAGAAGAAGGAGGAGGAGGAGAAATTCTTGCTAAGCCAAAACAACCATCATCATCTTTTTCTTCACTTCAATTCGAAAAGGGTATAATTTCTAAACTTATAGTTTTAAAAATTATATTTTATGTTCTTAAAGTTTTATTCTTTGTAAATATGAGTTTTCATGAAAGTATATATAAACATGAATTATATGTATAAATTGTGTTCATATATGCTTATAATTGAATTGTATGCATAATTTAATTGTTTACATCATGTAAGCATGATGAACATGAAGAATTCATGTTCATCAAAAGTTACAGTGAATTAGTTTTGATAATTGGCTTCATTAAAATCAAAATTTATGTTTGATTGTTAATTATTGTGTAAATTGATTATAGATAATGATAACATGCTTAGAAACGAATTCAATATGATTTGAATTGTGTATTTTGATTTAGAAATAAACTTACAGTGTTCAATTTTATCAAAAACACTGAAAAATGGTTTTTCTTCAAAATTTATAAAATTGAGAGTTTTGATTATGTGTTATGATGATTATATATGTTAAAACATGTTAGAAGCTTGGAATTATGTTTTCTATAAAGTGTTATATGCAATATGTTGGTTAAATACGGAATTTGGTGTGGAGAAATAAGCCTCTGCACAGTTTGCGACACTGTCAGACCTGTCTGCACAGTGGCGCGGCCGCACCGCTCCAAAGGCTTATTGGAGCGCGGCCGCGCTGGTCTTGCAGATTGGGCAGAAAACTATTTTTAATTGTACAATTTCATGAGATTAATAATGTGATAATTCATAAAGCATGTTAATAAAACTAAAATGCTATATGGACAGTAATGAATTACATTGTAAAAATATAATATATAATTATAATTAAAGTAGATGTTTAATTTAAATTATAAATTTTTTAATTATAAATTAATTAATATGAATACATAAATTAAGTTGATTAATTATGTGAATATGTGATGTGATTATGTGATGTGATAATTAATTATTAAACCTAATAATTAAAGAGTAATGAGTTAACCTAGATGAGTTAACTAATTTTGTGAATTAGTTATATGATAACTAATTTAGATTATTATTGTTAATTATACATATGTAGGGTTAATTAAGGAACGTTAGTATAAATTGTAGCTTGCGCTTGAGGCAAGTTTTCTAAACTCAAACTTTACTTGAGCAAGTGTTTTATTCTTTCTTGATGTTACTTATACGAATTATTTGTATTCTCTATAAATTCCATATTGAGTAAATACCTTATTTAAGTTTATTTGATGTGACACCTTGACTTAATTATTCAAGCAAGGTCTATGTTGTCTTTCAAGTGCTTTAAGTTTAATTCTAAAGCATAAGTTATTTCATAATTCTTTATTGTTGAATTATTCTGGATTATTATAAGTCGATTCAACTACTCCTTAGCTGATGATAGTTGAACTCCAAATTTCTTTTTAAGCTTATCCAAACCAAACTTTCTTTGATGCGGACTTGTTATCAAATACTGAGATGATCAACCCTATTTAATAGGGGATTACCATGCGAAAGCGTTAAGATGTTTGTACACAATATACGGTACGAAAGGCTGATCCCCCTAAGTACGAGTTAAGAGTCCATATAGTCTAAAAGAATGTTAAAGGTTTTAACTAGAAATGTTTATAACCTAGGACATAGTTCAAGGTCTTATGACCCTCATATGATTTCTATATTCGAATTCTAAATGTTGATGAAAGAATTTGTATTCAATTCTTTATTATTGATGAAAAAAAAGTTATTCAAATCAATCCCTTTGAAGTTATTCAAGTTATGTCACTATTATTTTTATTATTCCAAGTGGACTTTTGTTTGCTCACTCTTGCAATTAAATAACCATTGCAGCTAAAGTCGAGAATGTTGACGCGCCGTCAACAAGTAAAAGAAAAAGTAAGATGAACAAGTGAATACTTGTTTATGTTTATGTTTATTATGATTGTAATAAGACTTGATTATGATATATTTTATTTTCTGCACTTATTTGTTTATGTTAAGGTTAGATTAAATCTGGGATATTTTGATTAAGGTTGTAATCCTTTTATAAGGAATTTTTTTTTAATTTAATTATAAGGTTGTAATTTATTTTGCATTTCTTATTATTGGGCAGTAGTTGTATTTTAGTTATAGAGTGAACCCCAAATCTCGTGAAAACGAAGTACCCAGAATTGGGGGTGTCATAGTGTCACTCATGATATAGAATAAATATTATTTATTTATATATGAATTAAAGGAGTTTAATTCTTTATAAATAATATTATGATTCTAATTTATTTATTCTACTCCTGCTTAATATTGAACCTAGAGGGTCACACCATAAAAAAAGAAAAATATGATTTTAGAAGTGATTGACTTAATAATAATACATTCAATGTATTTAATTTATTAGTTGAATAAATTAAATAACTTAATATTTATAATTTAGTAAATGGAGGAATACTAATTATAAATTAATAAGAAGAGTATTATTATTTATTATTATTAATATTTAGTTCATTTGGAATTAAATTAAAATCCCAACTCCTAAAAGGTTTAGGAGAGAGGTTATTCTATAAATAAGAAGAATCTTATTGTGGGATAGACTAATGCATAAGGCTGTAAACGAGCCAAACGGTTCGGGCTTGACTCAAAAAAATACGAGCGAGACTCGAATTCGTTAATAATATGATCCAAATCTGAACATTAAAAATAATTCGAATAAAAATATGAGTAGAATCTGAGCAAGGTTATACTCGACTCGTTTAAGATTCAAACTACTCGAATTCTTGAGTGTGATTCGATACATGCTCGATTGATACAAATTCGATTAGATACTCGATACATTCTCTTATAATATATACAAATTTAAATCCAATTAGAATAATTAGTTATTATTATTATTATTTTTTAATTTTAATTGTGATTTTATATTTGTAAAGTGTAATAGTAAATATATTTTCTCATTTCTAAGTAAAATAACAAATTCAATTTATAATTATATTTATTATAAAACTAGTTATTATGTAGAGACTCGAATTCGAGCTTGAATTTGAAGCTCGCGAGTAGTTTGATTATAATTCGAGTCGAGTCGGATCGAATTCAAGTAGTAAATATTCGAGTCGAGTCGAATCTGAGTAGAATTTTTCAAATACAATTCGAATTCGAGTCGAATTCGAGTACGAATTTATCATTTCGAGTCGAATCCGAGTAGCTCTCTATTCGCTTCGATTCTACTCGTTTACACCCTTACTAATTCATCTAATGCTATTTTCATCTCTCTTGCAAGTATTTCAAAACCCTAAGGAGTTAGGATAGAGAGAATTAGGGCTAGCCACCCAAGATCTAGTAAAATCTAAACTCAAATCTTCAATCAATTTCTCTTGGTGGATCACCTCTTGGGCGTTACACACTTTGAGTAACAAATGTTTGATCAGAGGTTTGGAGAGAACGCGAAGGAGCAAAGGATTGGAACTTGAAGATTTGATCATATAGTTGCTTCATCTTTACGGTATATCTTTTATCATTCCTCGATTAATAATATTCCATAAAGTGATTCCTGAGACTGCAGAAAAATTTTAAATTCCGTTTATTGCATATTTTTGCTGCTTTAAAATATGATTGTATACTTTGATATTGTTTATGCAAACCATCATTTTCTTGGCAGGAGGTTCGAAAGATGTTTATGCATGTTTTTTTTCATTTTTGAGAAGGTTTGGGTTCAATGGGTTGACTTGGTTTGGGTTTGGCGGTTTGGTTGCGTTTGGGTTCGGTAACCTGGGGAGGTTCGGGAGATGTGATTTGAGAGGGTTCGGTAGGAGGAGCTAAGAAAAAGGTTTTCACTAACCTTCATTTTTCTTTTTGAGGAGGGTGTTTCTCTCGGCGATGGTCATATCTAGTGGGCTTTTTTTGGTAAACGAAGGAGTGGGGATAATGGGAGTTGGCATCAGGAAGGAAGTAATCAGTTGTACCAGGATAGGGGGATCGACAGTGGTTTTGTTGGGGTGGAGATGGTTTCGGGGAGTAATGATGATGGGTCGACTTCAGTGGTTGATGACTTGAAGAGAGACATTGAAGATGAATGGTAATAAGTCAAGATAAAAATATGATATGATTTATACAAAAATAAAGAGTTCAAAACTTACATTTGTGGTCGTAGAGCCATGACTAGTCAGAAACCAAGTCTATACTCCACTTTTCTATTAGCACTATGGAAATGAAGGATTTGAAACCCTCGACTTATTTTTGGGGAAATTTTTTGACCCCGAAATTAGCCCTTGAGGATTTGGCCCAATTCTAAAAAAGATGGGTGTCAGAGCCTCTGATGTAAAACCAATGGGAGTGCCACCCTTTGTTTCTAGAAGGGGTTTTCATCCAGGTTTTTTTGGGTGTTTATTTAATTGGCAAAACCTTGTTTCTTTAGATCTACCTAGGGAAAACATGGCAAAGAAGAAGTCTATGCGGGTGGGATTCCACACTCGTAGCAAAATAGAATAAAACAGATGCGATGAATATAGGAGTTCGACACCAATTAGGCAAACCCAAGTCCGACGAGACTAAGGAAAGCAGAAATGAATTCATGAAGGGGGAATCTGATGCCATATTGTAGGCATAAAGGGGAACGACGGTCTAGCCGTCCGGCGGCAGTACATCTTTTCATCAGGCTCAGGTACGCGGAGTTCGTCTTAATCGAGAATGAGATATTGTTGGCTTATGTCTGGGAGAGCTTTTTCGTTGATGGAGGAACAGGTGTTGATGTTGGAGTATACTTTTTCTGATGATTATTCCTTCAGCATTTGCATCTCAGCGATTTTGCATCGGTTTGAACAGGTGATAAGGTGGGTGAGGATAGAGGTGAGACTAATAGTTTGGGGACGGTGGTGGTGTCATTTTGGGGTTCTAGGTTTTTAGTAACGATGGTGGTAGAAGAAAAACTTCAATTGTGGGCAAGATGGGATCCATATTAGAAGGATGGTGGGGGTGGTAGCTTGGGTGGTGTTGTCTGCCATTTTTGATGGAGTTTAGACGGAGAAAGTAGTTGCAGGGGCGTGGGATGAGAAATTGACATCATAGGAAAAATTTTCATCTGAAATAAGAATGGCAGTTCTTTTTTTTTAGGTGGGGGGGGGGATGGGTTTTTTATGTGAATGTCTGTGTCCGCAAGTTTCCCAAACTGCGATAAGTATTAATGATGGCGGGGTCCAGTTGGACATGTGGCATACGAGAGCAACTGTCCGACTTCGGTGACTTCATTTTCTCATTTATTATTTAATTATTGGGTTTATTAAATTTTATACTCTCTTGTTATATGGCCCATTATAATAAGAGAGTGAGGGCAATATAGGGGCGTGGTTTTGTGAGCCCAGTAGATTTGGTGGGACCCCTTCTAAGTGAAAGTAGTATGAATACATGCCAATCATGTATGATGATAAAGCATATACTTTGAAAACGATCTTATTTATTTATTAATAAAAGTATTCATTTATTAAAGGCATTTAATTATCTACATGATGCTGTTTTTATAATATGTAAATAACCCATAGTTTTAAGCAATGCTTTTAGAATCATGATGTTGATCATGCTAATGAGATCTAAATTCTTAAAAAGCTTAAAACTAAAATAGTTTTCAATCGATGGATTATTAAAAAGAGGATTAGTAAATTCGAATAGATTGGTACATATATTGCTTGCTCATTGGATGAGGATGATTGATCTCATGATCATTTGTGTGGAGACACTAAAGCAAGTATGTAAGTGCTTATTGAAGAATAAGTACACTGAACGTGACTCGCTAACGAATACCTAATGGAGTTTTACTCGTCTGTCAATAGGAATTCCTAATGTGATAGTAGAACAAGTGATCCTCAGACTTCAGATCATCATAGTATCTTATGTATAATGAATTATACTTTGACTTATTTCTTAAAACCCTTAGGGTATATCAAAGGGTATGTTTGGGTGTAATAAGTTATATATGGAGATAGTGAATGATCAATAAAGAATCTACCGCTTCTAGTAAAAGAAGAGGTATGTCCTATGTGACTCGTTAAATGACAATACAGGAATCCTTGGCCAAAGTGGAATGAAATTAGAAAGGAGTTTCTAATTTGCATTATTTGGAGTTGTGCATTTTCTGATCGAAATATATATAATTAAATAAAATAAGACTTGATAGTAATTTCATGTCTTATATTTAATTGGAACATTGTATGGTGGAAAGATTGAATTGTACGATAACTAGTAACTCAAGGGTTCTTTTATGATTAATGTTGAAATCTATATTATCTGGAAAGTCGTTGATCGCTAGGGAGGCTTATCCCTATTGTAGAATAAATATTATTTATTTAAATAGATTATTAGTTTAATTTATTTATTTAAATAAGATTAGAATTGTTCTAATTGATTTATTCACAACCGATTTAATATGGAGAACCTAAAGGGTCACACCATAAAAAGAAGAATAATTATTTAAGAAGATAATGATGACATAATCGTAATAATATGTTAAGTGTAATTAATTTAATCTATGGTGGTAGAATAAATTAAATATCTTAATGTTTATTATTTAATATTTTGAAAATATTAAATATAAATTAATAAGAGGAGTCTTATTAATATTATTACAATTATTATTATTTTAATTTCTAAAGGAGTTTAGGAATTAATTTAATATTAGTGCTCTCATTTATTCCTAATAAGATTAAGAGGCAAATTAATTAAAATAGTTTAATTAATTATTCCCAATGTGTTTGGAAGCCTAATTAATTAAAAAAATTTAATTAATTAAATAAAACCATATTTCTAATTAGATTAGAAAGGTTGACTAATATCTATATAAGAGGAGTCTTATGCTATATATCAAATGATACAATTCCAATTGTTGGAGAGAGTACTCCTTTTCTATAGGGAATAGAAAACAAGGGTTTAACCAACCATCCTCTTTCTTGAACAATTCCTCTTCCTTGGTGGATCACCTCTAGAGGCCAAACACTTGGATGGCTAACGTTGATCAAAGGAAGGAATCAATCCCGGAGATTTAAGGAGATCGCGAAGAACAAGGAGTTGAACTCATACCCGTGACAACTTAGTTCTATAAGGGTATGATTCCATAACTTCTTATTTATCGTTTTAAATTAATAATTTGCATAAAGGATGATCCGAGTAATTAGTTTATAGAAAAATTTTAAACTCTGATTTTACCATACTTTCGCTATTTTTGCAATTTGATTGCATCATGATTTCATACAAACCTAGCACTAAGTGGTGGAATTTTCCCACGTGGCGATATATATTTGTTAGGAGACTTGATCTTTAAAGAATGTGCAGTTTTGATTCTTGTTGACTTCCTACTTTTATGGGAACTGTAGACACTCAAAATTTTGCATTCCTGTTACTAACCTTGCAGAAGGACAAAATCGCCTTTTATATACCGGAGACAACCCCGGGAGACTACAATCACAATTAAACGTCGGAGACAGCCCCGTAGGACATCAAATCAACCTCAGAGACAACACTGAGGACAACAAGAATCAACAGTGGTCAAACCCCAAAGACAACCCTGAGGGAAGACATTTGCAGCCATATCAAGTCCGGAAACAACTAATTAGAGTTGAAATTGGTTTCCGAAACTAACTAGGATTGGCCATTAAATCGATATCAATATATATATTAAATATTTTATTTATTGATGCATATGGTGATATGTATGAAAATAAATGGGGTTGATTATGAACTATTGACCAATGTTATTGGATTTTATTTTAATTGAATGCATGAATGAATGTGTTTTATTAAATGAGGTCTGCGTACCTCGTCTTCTCTAATTTTTTCTTGATGTAAAATTCTATCTCCCTCTTGTGTACTTTTCCTTGACTGCTGATCAAGGTTTCTATTTAAATTAAGTAGTTTATGTAATATAACAATTAGAATTATATTGAAGAATTGGAGAACAAGGAGCAAGGAGCGCTTGAAGACCCATTTGTATGAAGCCCGGGTTTAAACGTAATAGTTATGTTTTAATTTAATTCTTGCACTCCTAGATTTGACCTTTTGGTTCACTTGATGGCTCTTGATAAGTAGGTTTTATACCTACTTATTGTCTACCAACTTGCTAGGATTATAGCTTAATCTCAGGTATTTTAGTGTCTTTTAATGTGTTTTATCTTTGTTTTGCATATCTTAGTCAGGATACTCTTTTGGCATGGAATGGCATTGAAAACGGCATAAAAAAGAATGGGTTGGCATGGAATTGGCAACAAGGAAAGGGTGGATGGCATGATGACGGGCTTGGACTGAGGAGATGGCAAAAGGCATGTGCAAAGGGCCCTAAGGCAGCAGAAGTGAAGGAGCAAGAAGCAAGAAAAGAAGCAGCAAAGAAAGCAAGGAAATCAGCACCACACCAGCAAGTCACCAGTAAAAGTGTAGGCCCCACGCGGCCGCGCCGTGTTAAAGAGGAAGAGCAGTGCGCCCGCACCGATATCCAGAGCATAGAGAGATCCCTGGGGAAGCGCGCGGCCGAGCCCCAAATGTACTATGGGGCTGCGTGGCTGCGTCGGTCAAGAAGGGCTGACTTTTTGTTTTTTATTTCTGCTGAGTGTAGTCTATTTATGGGTTATGTTGCAATGAACTGGGGAGAGACATCATTTATTACAAGCATAGTTTATTTCCTATTTTCTAGGGCTAGAGAGCTTGAGGGGATTGAAGCTTCACTTCTTCTCCCTGTTTGCTCTAGTAGATTTCATTTTGTTAGGGTTTCCATTGGAGATTGATTGCTGTCTGGACTTGAGCTTGCTAGCATTCTATTGAAAGGAGAACCACAAGATTTGCATTTCTCTTTTTCTCTACTCTCTTGCTTTCATATTTGCTTCCATGTGTAGTTCATATCCCATAATGGTGTGTGGTTTAGAGATGAACTAACTTCTATTATGGGATTCTAATGAATCTTATTGCTTAGTCTAGCTTTATATGCCTCATTGATATGTATGATTGATTTTGTATGGTTTGCCTAGCATGGTTGTATTAAATATATAGATGCTTGATCACCATCTACTGTAATAGTTTATATGGAATTGAAAGAGGAAGTATGAGCATAGATTTTGCCATGCTAGCATATGTTTGTGAAATTTGCATGTGATGAATTTTACGATTCGTTATCCGGATAGAAATATACCAGCTTACCATATGTAGCCAATAGGGAGCTTGCACTTAGACCGACATAGCTTGTAAATCACATAGACATATAGTGATTTAGGTTTTATTGGTGTTCATATGGATTCTATCTCTTTTGTGGATTTAATATGATATGGACTTGGTTTATTAAAAGATAGCCATTTCTCACATTCGTTCTCTCGGCTAGCATTCCTAATTAATCAATTATACTTGACACGAGGTGTGTAATCTAGATGATGCAATAGGTGAAGTTAGGATCCCATATTTCTCCAATTTGAATCCCCCGTCTGTTAATTAGTTAATTTAGATTTAAAATCAGTCTAGTTATTAATTCACACTTTGATACTCGTTTGAGCAGCTGAAGATAACTATAGAATTGTTGCATGATAGTTTAAATCTAATTTCTTTTCTCCGTGGGAACGATCTTTACTTATCATAATTATTACTTGTTGACCGTGTATGCTTGCACACGTTTGTGCCCGTTTTGTTAACACCAAAACGGCACAACAAGTTTTTGGCGCCATTGCCGGGGATAGTTTTTAGTTTATTACTATTGACATCAATTTTTGTTAGATTTGTCTGACTTGAACAATTCACTTCTTATCTTATTTCTAACTTATTTTTATTTGTGTTTCAGGTACTTGTGTTTAGTATATGCACACTCAAGCAACCAATCCTGCGTTGGTACCTCTACAAGATAACATTAACGGCAAAGCTTGGAGAGCGAACACAAGAAATACTAATACACAAGGAGAACCTGAACAACCAGAGCAAATGGCAGCCGAAGAACAGAGAGCCAAAAATAGAGCATTGAAGGACTATTCAATACCAAAGATCACTGATCTGCAGTCCAGTATAGTTCGGCCAGCAATAGCTACAAATACCTTTGAGATCAAACAAGGGACACTTCAAATGGTTTAGAATACAGTCCAGTTTGGGGGTGCAGCTGAGCATATCTTGAGCTTTATTGAGATATGCGAAACATTCAAATTCAACAATGTGTCTGATGATGCTGTGAAGCTTCGCCTATTTCCCTTCACCTTGAGGGATAAGGCGAAGAGTTGGTTGCATTCACTACTATCAGGATTAATCATTACATGGGAGGACTTAGCACAGTAGTTCCTCGCCAAATTCTTTCCTATGGCCAAGACAGCTCAGATGAGGAGTGCCTTGTCTTAGTTTGCACAACAACAGGGGGAATCATTATATGAGACCTGGGAATGTTACAAAGAAATGCTCAGGAAATGCCCGCATCACGGAATGCCGGACTGGATGGTGATAAGTTCATTTATAATGGTTTGGGATGGCAGTCAAGGCCGATCATCGATGCAGCATCAGGAGGAGCTCTATGGGCCAAGGACTATCCGACAAGCATATGACTTAATAGAGACTATGGCGGCCAATGAATATCAGAATCCGACATCTATAATGCCGCAACCAAAAGTGGCTGGAGTCTTGGATGTGGATGCCGTCACAGCCCTTTCAGCTCAGATGGTTGCAATGTCGAAGAAGATAGACTCTATGGCTGAGAATAGAGTTCAACAAGTTGTATTTGTATGTGAGTTGTGTGCCGAAGCACACCCAACAGACCAATGTGCCATCACTACCGAGTCAGTCCAGTTCGTTAGCAACTATCATAAGCCTCAGAATCAGTTTTTGAACTCCTACCATCCAAACAATTGAAACCATCCTAATTTCAGTTGGAGCAACAACCAAAATGCTCAACAGCCCCAACCATCTCAACAGGCTCAACATTCTCAATACCAACCTCCTCAACAACAACAACCATACCAAAATGCTCAACCATCATAATACCAACCCTACCAACAACAGAAATCTCAGCCACAACAGTCTCAACAGCAGTATGTCCCAAGACAGTCGCACCCACCCAGATTTCATCAACCACAACCTCAACACAATCCAGCTCCCAGTCAACAATTAGAGGAGAGAGCTGAGATAGAAGAACTTAAGTTGTTGGTTAAAAGCCAAGCGGTGTCTCTCAAAACATTGGAGACTTAAATAGGCCAGATTGCCAATGCAGTTCTAAATCGACCGCAAGGGACTCTTCCAAGCAGTAAGGAAGAAAATCTGGGAAGAAGAGATGGCAATGAGCAATGCCAAGAAATCACACTAAGGTCTAGGAAGCAGACTGCTGAACTAGAGGCTGGCTCGGCCATGCCCCAGGAAGAGAAAAACCTAGCGCGGGTGCGCTCAAGTGCAGAAAATCCTGAGGCAGTTTTGGAAGATGGAAAAGATGGGGACAATGCAATTAAATCAGAAAAGGAGGTATCTACTGAGAAAACCAATGTTCCGCCACAAGTAGTCTACCCTCCTGCACCATACCCATAGAGGATTCAGAAGCAAAGATTGGACAAATAATTTGCAAAGTTTCTGGAGGTATTTAAGAAACTGCAAATCAATATTCCCTTTGCCGAAGCGTTGGAACAAATGCCGAGCTACGCAAAGTTTATAAAGGGGATGTTGTCAAGTAAGAAGAAGCTCGAGGACTATAAAATAGTAGCCTTGACAGAGGAATGCAGTGCCGTCTTACAGAGAAAGTTACCCCCAAAGCTTAAGGATCTAGGGATTTTCACAATACCATGCTCTATTGGGGAGTTGTCCTTCAACAAGTGCTTATGTGACTTGGGGGCAAGCATAAATTTGATTCCATTATCGGTGTTCACTCAGTTGGGATTGCCGGCTCCTAAGCCGATAAGCATATCTTTGAATCTAGTCAATATATCTATCACCTACCCCAGAGGCATTGTGGAAGATGTGTTGGTAAAGGTGGACAAATTTATATTCCCTGCTGACTTTATAATTCTGGACTTCGAGGAAGACAAGAACATTCCAATTATTCTGGGGAGACTGTTTCTAGCCACCGAGAGAACACTCATAGATGTACAAAAGGGAGAATTAACTATCCGAACCAAGAGGTGACGTTCAATGTCTTCAAAGCTATGAAGTTTCCCACAGATGAGGAAGAATGTTTCAGAATTGATACTGTCGACAGGATACTACAGGAAGAGACTGAACTCTTGTTGAGTATAGATCCATTGGAGAGTGCTCTACTGGGAGACTCAGACATGGAAGAGATTGATTTGGTTGAATGCATACAAATTCTGAATATGGTGCCTCAAATGCGAAAGTTTAAAATTTCCATCGAACCACTAGGACAAACTGGGGAGTCCTCAATGCGACTAAAGCCTTCTCTAGAGGTGGCTCCCACACTTGACCTGAAACCTCTTTCGGATCATTTGAAATACGCATATCTGGGAGAATCTTCTATGTTTTCAGTTATCATCGCTTCTGCTCTATCATTCGATCAGGAGAGCAAATTGATGCTGGTCTTAAGAGAGTCTAAATCAGCTATTGGTTGGACCATAGCTGTCATCAAAGGGATCAACCCTTCCTATTACATGCACAAGATTCTCTTGGAGGATGAAAGCAAGCCATCAATAGAGCAACAATGGAGATTGAATTCGATTATGAAAGAGGTCGTCCAAAAGGAGATCCTCAAGTGGTTAGACGCTGGAATAATCTATCCGATCTCAGATAGCTCTTGGGTGAGCCCAGTAGTAGTGCGTCCTGAAGAAGGGAGGCATGACAGTCGTGACAAATGAAAAGAACGAGCTTATTCCTACCAGGACAGTTACGGGATGGAGAGTTTGCATTGACTATTATAGACTGAACAAAGCTACAAGGAAGGATCACTTCCCTCTTCCATTTATTGATCAGATGCTGGATAGGCTGGCAGGACACGACTACTATTGCCTTCGGGACGGTTACTCGGGGTATAATCAGATTGTCATAGCCCCAGAGGACTAAGAAAAGACCACCTTCACGTGCCCATATGACGCTTTTGCTTTTCGAAGGATGTCTTTCGGGCTATGTAACGCACCAGCCACTTTCCAGAGATGCATGATGGCTATATTCTCGGATATGGTCGAACACAATGTAAAAGTTTTCATGGACGATTTCTCTGTCGTTGGAGACTCTTTTGACAACTGCATAGAGAATTTGGTGTTGGTGTTAAAGAGATGTGTGGAGAACAACTTGGTTCTGAACTGGGAAAAATGCCATTTTATGGTAAAGGAAGGCATTATTTTGGGCCATAAAGTCTCTGGGAAAGGTCTAGAGGTGGATAGAGAAAAATTGGAGACTATAAAAAGTTTACCGCCACCATCCTCAGTAAAGGGGGTCCGTAGTTTCCTCGGGCACGCAGGCTTCTATCGTTGCTTTATTAAAGACTTCTCAAAGATAACTAAGCCTCTGTGCAATTTTCTTGAGAAGGACGTACCATTCAGATTGGATGAGGAATGCCTGGTAGCCTTTGAACATTTAAAGAAGAAATTAACTACGGCATCCATCATTACAGCTCCTGATTGGTCTCTCCCATTTGAATTGATGTGCGATGCAAGTGACTTCGCTGTGGGAGTCGTCTTGGGACAACACAGGAATAAGGTTTTCCATGTGATTTACTATGCGAGCAAAACCCTGACGGACGCCCAATTGAACTACACCACCACAGAGAAGGAGCTTCTTGCAGTAATATATGCTTTTGAAAAATTTAGGTCTTATCTGATTGGCACAAGGGTAGTTGTATACACAGATCATGCTTGCGATCAGGTACCTGATTAGTAAGAATGATGCTAAGCCTCGTCTCATTCGGTGGATACTTCTTCTTCAGGAATTCGAATAGAAATTAAAGACAGAAAAGGGACTGAAAACCAAGTGGCTGACCACTTATCTCAACTAGGAGAACCCCGGGGTTGGACAAAAATGATAAAGTGATGATCAATGAGTCCTTCCTGGATGAACAATTATTCATGGTGCAAGGCGAGATGCCCTGGTTTGCGGATTTTGCAAACTTCTTGGTGAGCAATATTATCCCTTCTGACATCACTAGAGCCCAAAAGAAGAAGTTTCTACACGATGCTAGATGGTATAGTTGGGATGAACCGTACTTATTTAGGCAGTGCGCTGATAGGATGATCAGGCGGTGCATCCCAGAGAGCGAGATCAAAAGCATACTGTGAGATTGCCACTCATCAGTTAATGGAGGACACTATGGGGGCGAGAGGACAGCTGCCAAAGTACTTCAGGCCAATTTTTATTGGCCAACATTGTTTAAAGATGCTCATAATTTTGTCCAGAACTGTGACCGTTGTCAGCGTGTGGGTAACATATCCAAGAGAAATGAGATGCCTCTGAATATGATCCTAGAGGTCGAGATCATTGACGTCTGGGGGATAGACTTCATGGGGCCCTTTGTCTCATCTTGTGGAAATTTATATATCTTGCTGGCGGTCGATTATGTGTCCAAATGGGTAGAGGTAGCAGCCTTACCAACTAATGATGCTAGGGTGGTCTTACGTTTTCTTCAAAAAAGCATATTCAGACGCTTCGGGACACCTAGAGCCATCATTAGTGACGAAGGAACACACTTCTGTAATCGTCAGTTTTCTGCGCTTTTGGCCAAATATGGGGTGAATCATCGTATTGCAACTGCATACCATCCCCAAACAAATGGCCAGGCTGAGGTATCTAATCGTGAGGTAAAGCGGATATTAGAAAAGATTGTGAATCCCACGAGAAAGGACTGGTCACTAAAGTTGGACGATGCAGTGTGGGCTTATAGGATTGCTTATAAGATGCCACTGGGTATGTCGCCATATCAGCTGGTGTACCGGAAGGCCAGCCACCTCCCCATGAAGCTTGAACACAAAGCCTACTGGGCCAAAGAAGTTGAATTTCGATTTGAAGGTTGTGGGGGAAAAAAGTCTTCTCCAGCTTAATGAGCTTGACGAATTCAAATTGCAAGCTTATGAGAACTCAAAGCTATATAAAGAGAAGGTCAAAAGGTGGCACGACAGGAAAATCATGGAAAGGACTTTTGAGCCTGGTCAAGCAGTGTTGCTGTATAACTCGCGTCTCAGACTCTTTCCAGGAAACCTAAAATCACGATGGTTGGGGCCCTGGAAAACCGTATTCCCGCATGGCGTAGTGGAAATTTATGATTAATACCCGGACAAACCCTTCAAGGTGAATAGACAAAGATTGAAGCACTATTATGGCGGCGAGGTTAATCGAGAGAAGGTTGCTTCGATTCTTTCCACCACTTGACCAAACCAGACAGAGTCTAGCTTATGGACTGTAAACAAGCGCTCGATGGGAGACACCCCATCATCTCTCTTCTCCCTCATATTTAATTCTTGCATCACATCTCTTTCTCCCTCTTGTTTAATTCTGGTTGCATGACTATATGTCTCCCTCCCCCCTGTTTAATTCTAGCATTTTGAAAAAGTTGACTGTTTTTGAACAGTTTTGAATGTTAGAAGCTCATTGCCTATATTTTTGGACATTAGGCATTGTTGCATCTATTTTTGGGATTTGAACGATCATTGCCTACATTTTTGGACATTAGGCATTATTGCACATATTTTTGGAATTGGGAACTCATTGAACACATTTTTGACGTATTAGCATTTTGCATATAAGCTCATATAGCAATTTTTATTTGGGAATTCAGATACATATGACTCACTTCCATAGCATTACTAAGGACTTAACAGCACATTCATCTCCTATAGCCAAATTGTGAATATGGATATAGTTGCATCTTATTTTTGATTGCTATGTGTGTGGGAAAGTAAAGTCTTTAAATTTGCTGCTTAAGCCTTCACCTCATTGCTGTAGGAAACATAATTTTTTTTGGTCAGGCTCAGGGCAGCGCTGCTGCCCCAAGCTCAAGGTTAAATGCCGCGCGATCGCGCCAATATTTAGGCCAGAGATCCCATTTTAGGCACCTGCGCGGCCGTGCCCCAATCACAGTATATATCCGCGCGCCGGCGCCAGCGCCCGATCCCAGCAGACTGGCAGTTTTTAATTTATAAAATTTGATTTAAAGTCCTATTCTATATCCATTGAACTCACGCGTTCTCTCAAAATATAACCCTCCTCTATACGAACTCTTCTTCTACAAATCCCATTCTCTACAAATCAAACCCTCATCACTTACACAATTCACCCTTCTCTTTCTCATATCAGCTTGCTGCCCACTATACATCCAAGCCCTAACCTTGCAATTCCCCACTTCACTACTAGAATTCCATATACCAATCCCTAACCCTAGCCTCTCCCATTCCATCATCCATACCAAATTCTGCCCAGTTAGGGTTTGCTCAAGGTGTGCAGAAATTTTCAGAGACAAGTTTGGGGGTTTTGTTCAGAATTCATCATCAATGTTTTGCACAGAAATTTTTCAGTAATTCTCAATGGGGCCAAAACATACACGATCTGCCACTCCCGCGTCGCCCGCTCGCTGTGACCAGGGCGACGACATCACAGTGGATTTGACTAAGTTTATCAGTATTGAGGCCCAAGTAGAGTACCATCGGATCGCGACCAAAACATTATTGAAAGAGAGGGGTTTGAAATCGGCGAAGGAGGACGGCCAGTTGCTTGCTATGATCGGCGAGATGGGATGGTAAGGGGTTTGTGCAACACCGCCGCCTGTACCGTTGGCTATAGTTCATGAGTTTTATGCCAACGCCAAGGAAACGCAGAGTGGCTCTTTTGTCCGACGCAAAACCATTGATTATCGCCCGACGGCGATCCGCGATGTGTTAAATTTGCATCCACCCCCGGCTGGGCAAGTGAATTGGGTCAAAGCAGAGAGGTTAGAAACTAATTTGGATCAATTAATCATTGATTTGTGTGTGCTAGGCACAAAGTGGAAATATAGGGCGGGTATCGATGAGCATACCAATTTCCCAGCCTCCGGTCTTAACAGATACGCCAAGGCATGGAACCTATTTTTATGTGCCAACCTGATGCCATCCACGCACCAGCACGAGATTATAGCCGAGAGGGCTATTATACTGTGGGGGATCATCACGGGGAAATATATCGACGTCGGACATTTGATAAATCAGAATATGCTGTGCTTTATGAGAGGCAGTACCACCAGGTCGATTCCACACGCATCCGTGGTGGCTTACCTGTGCTCTGAGGCAGGGATTGAATGGGACGATGAACAGGTCCAAATGTCAAGTGGAGACATCACTCATGCCATAAGTTAAGCATTTTGAGGATTGGCCTGGCTGCACAACACCCCCCCGAGGAAGAGGGTTCATCTTACCACCTCATCCAGTAGTTCCTCCACCGCAGCCACAGCCATCAGAGGCCGCTGCTCCTCCTCCAGCCGGTGACATACATCAGGATCACAGGATTAGGCGATTGGAGAGGAGGATGGAAGCATTGCACAATAACTTTGTAGCGTTTGTAGATGGTTTATCGCATTCCTTAGCCGAGGCCTTTGTGCAGCAGGGAACACTAGTGTAGTGGCCCGTCTTCGGTTCTGCCATGCCATACCCACCGCCAGATTCACCACCCGAGGAGAGTGGCCATGCCAATCAGTAGGGGAGTTTTCTTGACCCTTTACCTTCAATGCGGACATTGAATATTTTAAGTTTGGGGGTATTGGGTGTAGTTAGTAGTTAATTGCATATAGTTTTAACTACATGTTAGGTTGCATATAGTAGTTGCATTCTAGTATGTGTTAGTTAAATTTTGCATAAAATTTTTTTAGTTTTATTTTGTTTTGCTTATTTAGTTCGTGTTTAATTGCATTGCATAACATAGTCCCAAGTGTTTAGCCTGTTGAATTCCAGTCTGGCCAATGATGAAATTAAGATATGATAGATTTTTGAACTAAGTGGTTAGTTTAAGCTCAGTTATATTTTTATACATGATGTAATTTATACATGTTTCTTTGATGTCACCAGATAGCACGAGATTGTTTTTTTTTTGGCATGTTGGCTAGATTAGAACATGTTTGTCTTCTGAGGTGGAAAATTTTGTTTTTAATTGCTAGAATTGTGTAATAAAAGCAATAATGACCTTAATAACACAGGAATACAAGTTTGAGGGAAAACATGGGGTATACATGCTAAAATGAAAAGAAAAAGAAACAGAAAAAGAAAATAAATTGAGAAAAAGAAAAAATAAAATAAATTCCTTGACTAGCAAAGTCTTGTGGCCTTTGATACTCGAGCAAGTACGCCCTAGGGGATTGTCTCTACACCCAGCGCCCTAAGGCCTTCATAGTTTGGGAGTCGTTGGTCGAAAGCTCGATAAATGAGTATCATTGAAAAGCCTAAGAGGGCTTAGCATTGCACAGTCGGGTGTAACCGCGGGAAAAGTGCGAATATCGCCCCCGTGTGTGAATAAAAGTAAAATAAGCCCTTGTTGCACCTTAGCTTGTATCTATGTGTTCGTTTGGTCATCATTTTGTATATATAAAAAATTCTCGACTTAAAATCTCAATTTTCTTTCCTTAGAAGTATAGCATGTGTAATCTTCACCTCGTTCAAGCTTATGTATGACTTAGCACACACACACTACATCTTAGCAACAGGTCATGATTTACAGATTGTATGTCATTATAACTTAGCTTGAGTTGAGACTCTGTTCATAGTTCTTGTTATTTCTCTGAGGCGCTTCTTATTAGAATTCACAGCATGGCTGAACTGTGGGATTCATTTTCATGTAGTTTAATTGCATATCATGTAGTTTGCATTTGTGTCTGTTGCTTGAGGGCAAACAATAGTTCAAGTTTGGGGGTATTTGATAAGTAGGTTTTATACCTACTTATTGTCTACCAACTTGCTAGGATTATAGCTTAATCTCAGGTATTTTAGTGTCTTTTAATGTATTTTATCTTTTTTTTGCATATCTTAGTTAGGAAACTCTTTTGGCATGGAATGGCATTGAAAACAGCATAAAAAGGCATGGGTTGGCATGGAATTGGCAACTAGGAAAGGGTGGATGGCATGATGACGGGCTTGGACTGAGGAGATGGCAAAAGGCATGTGCAAAGGGCCCTAAGGCAGCAGAAGTGAAGGAGCAAGAAGCAAGAAAAGAAGCAGCAAAGAAAGCAAGGAAAGCAGCACCACACTAGCAAGTCACCAGCAGAAGTGCAGGCTCCGCGCGGTCGCGCTATGTTAAAGAGAAAAAGCCGCGCGCCAACGCCGATATCCAGAGCAGAGAGAGATCCCTGGGGAAGCGCGCGATCGCGCCACAAATGTACTATGGGGCCGCGCCGGTCAAGAAGGGCTGACTTTTCATTTTTTATTTCTGCTGAGTGTAGTCTATTTATGGGTTATGTTGTAATGAACCAGGAGAGACATCATTTATTACAAGCATAGTTTATTTCCTATTTTCTAGGGCTAGAGAGCTTGAGGGGATTGAAGCTTCACTTCTTTTCCCTCTTTGCTCTAGTAGATTTAATTTTGTTAGGGTTTTCATTGGAGATTGATTGTGGTCTGGACTTGAGCTTGCTAGCATTCTATTGAAAGGAGAACCACAAGATTTGCATTTCTCTATTTATCTACTCTCTTGCTTTCATATTTGCTTCCATGTGTAGTTCAAATCCCATAATGGTGTGTGGTTTAGAGATGAACTAACTTCCATTATGGGATTCTAATGAATCTTATTGGTTATTCTATGTAATATTCCAAACTTTAAATAGGAATATTAATAAAAAAACAGAAAATATAAATATGTTTAATATGTTGTGTGATGTGTATTTATATATAAATATATATCAACACATAAGATATAACTGTGTAAATAGATGTGTAAGGTTTTATAAGTAAAACCCTAATTTAAGAATTTAGCTAAATAAGGAATCTTAACCCTAATTATTATAATAAATGAGAATTATAACATAATACATTGATAATGTTATATAAGATTATGAATATATATATATATATATATATATACTTTTATATATTTATATATAAGGAATTAAGAAATTAATTGCAAAATATTTTTAGAAAACCCTAATTAGGGATTAGGAAACCCTAACCCTAATTATAAACCCTAATTTAAATTATAAACCCTAGTTCTAAACTAACAAAATCTAATTGTTCATTATTGTTTTTAAATTTTCCAAGGATAATATGAAATGACTAAATTACCCTTGGATTTAAGTGGAAAATTACTAAAATACCCTTAGTACATGTAAAATGACTAAAATGCCCTTATTTTGTTTTGTTTTAAATGAGATAAGCACAAATCTTTTACTTGGCAAGTAAAAGATTTGCCTTATCTGATTTTACCACAAGGTATTGACAACACAACCTATATCATAAGTAACCTAGGCTTATGTGTCAAGAAAAGAGAAAGATAAATTTTTAACCCTACTTGAAGTTTTCATATAAGGTTAGGTTAAAAGAACCCAAGACCAAAAAATCTCTACTTAACATACATAGCCCACTGACCCATAAACCTTTCTCAGCAAACCAGAAACAAGATCAAGAAGGAAAGAATCAAAAAGTACTCAAAAAGGTTAAAAACCTAACCCTAGCTTAATTTTTAAATTTTTAAATTTTAATTGTTGTTGTTATTGTTTAAATATGTTCATTAGTAAGTTAGTTAGTGATCTGGATTACTAGAACATGAATCCATAACATTTAAAAGCATTAAAATGGAGTTTTAAGCAAAACCGTCGAAGTTACAAAACAGGGTCTGACAATGAATGTCAGCCCTCATATCTCATTGATTGTTTGTTGTTTTGATATTTTAAGAGTTGGTAGTCAAAGCCTGAAATGTTTTTAATCGATTAGAAGTGGTAGATTATACCTCAGAACACTGGATCGAAAGTTATAAACCATCAAAAGTCGTTGACCGACCATGATCGGCTGCTTTCTGGGTAACCCAGAAAGCTTAAGAACACGATCTGACAGGTGGTTTGACCGCCTAGATCTTTTGCCTGTTAGTCTGATTGGGTGTTAGATGTTAATTAGATTGTACCTTGACATGAGTACTACATAACTAGAGCACTGTCAAGCCCTAAAATGTCACCGGTTGAAAAATATAAACGGTCAAAACCCGTTGACTGTCCAGGTCCAATTTTTGGGTAACCTAGAAATTTCGAGCAATGGTCTGACAGGTTGTTTGAGAGCTTAGATCTTTCTTCTTGTTGAGATATAGACTCTGTGACTGCTCAAACCATGTACCCTTATAGTTTGTCTATAGAGCCCGACGACTAGAACACCCAAACATTTAACAGTCGACAAGTTATAAAGCCATAGAAACTGTTGACCGGCGTTGACTGTTCATTTCTAGGCAACCCAAAATTTTAAGAACAGTCTAGGTTAGGTGGTTTGACCGGCCATGAGGACTTGTATACATGTTGTTAGGTAGTGAAATGAGCATTGGTGATTAGTACTACATTAGAACTACAACTTCATTGAATTAGATTGCCCAGAAACCAAATTTATTGCCAGAAAATTCGAGTCAAACGGAGCCCTTGGCCGTTGACCATCGTGTTCTTTAGGTGATGAAGAACACCTATAGCGACACTTCTATCGCTAAAGGTCTTTAGCGACGGGCGATTTTTGAAAATTAGTTTTATTATTTAAAATAAATAGAAATAATTATTAAATAATTAATAAAAAATTCTAAAAATTCATTTTTAATTATAATAAATAATTTTTAATATTTTGACATAAAATTTTATTATATTTAATTTATTTAAATATTAATGATAATAAAAGTAATTAATAATAAATTACTTAAATATAATATTAATGATTTAAAAATCATTTTAAATAATAATAAATTATTTAAAAATGATATTAATAATTTAAAAATCTTTATTAATAAAAATAAACTATTTAAAAATAATGTTGATGATTTAAAAATCATTTTAAATAGTTACTAAATATTTAAAAATAATATTAATAACTTAAAAATCATTTTAAATGATATGAAATCATTTAAAAATTATTTTGAGCATTTGAAAATTATGATAAATAATATCTAAAGTATATAAATAAGATATTAAAACTTTTAAATAAAGTTATTGAAAAACTAATTCGATAGCTATTCAATGAAGCTATAAAATACCGAACGGACTCCAAAATCAACCTAGACACTACTAGTTTAATTAGAAATTAATTGTTATCATTTCTAACGACTGTTATAACATATATAGGTTTCCAGTATACTTTCAAATAACTTAAGTAACCGATCGTGATAAAAGGCAAGTTTTTCTAACTTCATTTAATGTCAATATTAAATGTAAGTCTTGTAAAGTGATATACGAAATTGTTATAAACCTTATTCGTGATATCTGTGATTTGAAAATGGTTATGACTTATTGTTCAAGCATAACCAAGATATGAACCGTTACTTACATAAATTATTTTTGATTTGATATCAAAGCATAGACTGTGGTGAAACCAATATTGCTTGGTACAATTATATATATACTGATACTATCAATGACCGACAGTTTTACATTGACCATGTGGTTATTAATGACTGGCAGTTTTACACTGACCGGGTGGTTGTATAGGATGATATGCATACTCCTAGCTGGTATGGTTGACCAAATCAACCCGGATTGCTAAGTCTTTATGACTGACAGAAACTCGTAATATGTGGGATTTGGCAGATCAAACCTCAGTATATATATGTGGAAAATACTCTGAACTAAATGTTCCTTCATTTCAGATATCGTGTGAGTATAAACTGTAATTGTTTAAAACTTGCTGAACATTTTAAAGATCATTCTTGCAAATATTCTTTTCCTTTGCAGATGCATCGAATATCCTAGGAAGTTCAGGAAATAATACTTGTGGTAGAAGTCAGTTTAAAAAAATGAATGTTTATTATATTAAGACAAAGAATGTAATTTGGTATATCTCTGATTTAATAGTTAAACAATATGTAATCAGATATTATTATGTTGTTAAGTTATTAGTTGAATGGTTTTACCTTATTCATAGTGAATAGTATCAAGTACAGTATCTATATGAACTATACATCTGAATGAGGGTATTGAATGATCTTGGGAGTTCTGTAAGCACTGAGGTCGCTCCTCAGTTCCAAGAACAATCTTATCATTTGTACTGTGAATGTCAGATAGATAGGAATTATTGATATGAAAGAAATATTTGTAAGATTATAAATCTATACATCCAAGTGAGGGTATCCAGATATGGTAATTGTTTTGACGAGAACTCTTAACTAATTGGGATAGTGTGAATCTTGGATTTATAGAAGTTATTATCTTATAGAATATTTACGTGAGCACCGAATCTGCTACAGGAAATGTAGAGAATTTGGGGGCGTCACAATTTGGTATCAAAGCCTTAGGTTAGAAACCTTAGGAGTAAACCCTTAGGCTATAACCTCGAAAGTATTTAGACGATAAAGGATATAAGCTCAAATAGAGTTATTACGAGAGAAGGAAAGTTGTTAGGAAAGTTAATAGATAAGAATACTAATAAAGTATTAAGTTATGATTTTTAGATACTAATCGATTTTATAAATTTGATTGTAGGATGTCAGAAGAACGTCAATTAATCATGGCAGAGCCAGTCATAGATGCGGTACCATTGCAGATAGTACTCCCTCGCCATACTTGGATAGAAGGGACAGGGTCTTCAAGTTCCCGATCAAGATCTAGAGTGG
Source organism: Panax stipuleanatus (assembly GCA_020205555.1). Lineage (NCBI taxonomy): Eukaryota > Viridiplantae > Streptophyta > Magnoliopsida > Apiales > Araliaceae > Panax > Panax stipuleanatus. The sequence continues at coordinate 51,092,117 of CM035122.1, forward strand.
CTCAAGAGGTCAAGTTTCTAGAGGAGAGGCTGTTGAAGTTGGAGAAGATGGTGGCAAAGCTGAAGAAGAAGATATCAACAAAGGAGAAAGAACTTTAGACTAAGGAAGTTTCATAATATAGCTAGCGATAGGGATAAATCACTAGTCGGATAGGCTATGTAGTTTATTTTCTGTCGTGTGTATAACTAGTGATCTAAAATGAGTCACTAGATATGTATATATAGACTTTCAATGTGAAATATAATTTTTTGTCTATCAAACTGAGATGTTTAATTATTGAACTGGTATTCATACTTAGTTATTTGTTATATTTAGATAAATGGCATACAGAAGAAGAAGTCGTGGAGAACTCGAGCAAGAACAGTCAGAGGAAAATCCAACCCAAACCCTGGTAAATATTCTGGTAGGAGCTTTACAAAGAAGGCAAGCTAACGCGATACCAGCTGCACCTAATAACCCAACCACAACTCAGTTTAAGGATTTTAAACTAGTGGGATAGCCAGAATTCAGAGGAATTGATGAACCCATAAAAGCTCAGACTTAGGTTACCGAGATGGAAAAGATGTTTAAAGGAACAAAGGTGAATGATGACCAAAAGGTAGATTTTGCCACTTTTTTTTTGAAGGATGAAGCTAACCACTAGGTGGGAAGCAAATAAGGGGAGAACTGGAGAAGGTGCCACTAATTGGGACAAGTTCAAAGAGTTTTTCTTTGCCAATTACTTTCCAACTTCGATGCAGGATCAAATGGAGGTTTAATTGTTTGAATTGAAACAATGGGAGATGACGGTGTCACAATACGCAGCCAAATTCAACGAGTTGGCTAGGTTCGCATCACATCAGGTAGATACCGAGGCAAGAAAGACAAGGAGGTTTGAAGGGGGGCTGAAACCCCAAATTAGGAGCAGAGTATCGACATTTCAGGTGAAGACTTTTGCGGAGATACTGGAGAAGGCCATTATAACAGAGAAGGAAAGAGAAGCTTTATTGCAGTTCAGTAAGGAGAAGAGGGTTATTACCGAAAAGGTAAACACGAGTGGGAGCAACAACAACAACAATAACAGCAACAACAACAACAATAACAGCAACAACAACAAGAGAAGGTGGGAGGTAGCTTTTCCAAACAACCCTGGAAAAGGAGGGTATAACCCTAACCACAATGCCAACATAGGAGGTAACAATAACAACAACCAAAAGATGGAGCGCTGTCAGACATGTGGAAAGAATCATAAAGGGGCATGTTATTTTAAAGGGACGATTTGCTATACCTGTGGAGAAGATGGGCATTATTCCAACTGGTGTCCTAAAAAAAGGAGAAGAGCAAGAATGTCAAATGTTTTAACTGTGGGGAAGAGGGTCATGTGTCTAAGTTTTGTCCAAAACCCAAGAAGGTGAATGTGGGAGGAGTTCAAAATTTCAACAATAACCCAGGGCAGCGGCTGCAAGAGTTGCTCAGAATCATTCGAATGCAAGGACTTTTAACATGATAGTGATGGATGCGGTGGCGGCACAAGATGTGGTGACAGGTATCATACCAATTGATGCTGTAAATGCTTATGTGTTATTCGATTCTGGAGCTTCTTGTTCGTCTGCATCTGTGGATTTTGTTAAAAGATTAAAAATGCTATGTGAAGATTTAGATGCACCTTTCAACGTAGAAATTACTATCAAAGAAATAATCCCTGTTCATACAGTACATAAGAATTGTGGTGTAGAAATTCAGGGACATACGTTACCGGTAAACCTTATACCTATACAACTAGGGGAGTTTGATGTAATATTGGGGATGGATTGGTTGGGTAGGCATAAGGCAGTAATTGATTGCAAACGAAAACAAGTAAGTTTAAGGACATCTTTGAAAACAAAGGTAGTATTCAAGGGGGAAGTTGTTCTCCAAAGCAAGTCCGATGTTTAACGGTTATGCAAGCTAAGAGATTGCTTCGAAAGGGTGGTACATGGCATTTAGCCTATGTGATGGATATAAGGAAAGAAGGGGGAAAGTTAGATCAAATACCTATAGTAAATGAGTTTCTGGACGTGTTTCCAAGTGATCTACCTGGTCTTCCACCTGATAGAGAGATTGAGTTTGTAATTGACCTTGCACCAGGTACGACACCAGTTTCAAAAGCACCATATAGGATGGCATCGGTAGAATTGAAGGAGTTGCAATGTTCAGTTACAAGAACTCTTAGATAAGAAGTACATATAACCTAGTGTTTCACCATGGGGAGCACCTGTGTTGTTTGTAAAGAAGAAGGATGGGACATTAAGATTGTGTATAGATTATTAGGAGTTAAATAAGTTGACCATCAAGAATAAGTACCCGTTACCAAGGATTGACGATTTGTTTGATCAGTTAAAAGGAGCGGAGCATTTTTCAAAATATGACTTACGATCGGGTTATCATCAACTGAAGGTAAGAAAAGAAGCTGTACCAAAGACCGCCTTTAGGACCCGATACGGACATTACGAGTTTCTTGTGATGTCTTTTGGGTTAACAAATGCACCAGTAGCTTTTATGGATTTAATGAATCGAGTATTTAAATCATGCTTGGATAAGTTTGTGGTGGTGTTTATTGATGATATCTTAATATACTCTAAGACACGAGAGGAACATGCGGAGCACTTAAGAGTGGTATTAGAGATATTGAGAAAGGAAAAACTCTATGTGAAATTTTCCAAGTGTGAGTTCTGGTTAGAAGAAGTCCAGTTCCTATGTCACGTAATTAATAAAAATGGGGTGGCAGTGGATCCAGCAAAGATAGAAACAATCATGAATTGGGATCAACCAACGACACCAACTGAAGTTCGCAGTTTTCTTGGTTTGGCAGGGTACTATCGTCGTTTTATAAAAGATTTTTCCAAAATAACGACCTCGTTAACCAATTTAACTCGAAAGACTGTGAAGTATAATTGGACGAACAAGTGTGAAGAGAGTTTTCAAGAATTAAAGAAATTGTTGAGTAGGGCACCAGTATTATCATTACCAGATGAAACTGGGGGTCTTGTGGTTTATAGTGATGCTTCACACAGGGGTTTAGGATGTGTGTTAATGCAACATGGGAAGGTGATCGCCTATGCTTTGCGACAACTTAAAGATTATGAAAAAAGGTATCCTACTCACGATCTGGAGTTAGCTGCAGTAGTTTTTGCTTTGAAGATATGGCGACATTATTTGTATGGGGGAAAGTGTAAGATATACACAGATCACAAAAGTCTGAAGTATATTTTTACACAGAAGGAGCTAAACATGAGACAGAGAATGTAGTTATAATTAATCAAGGACTTTGATTGTGAGATTATTTATCATCCTGGTAAAGCCAACGTAGTTGCAGATGCATTGAGCCGAAAGAATCAAGAGAAGTTGAATACCATCACAAACAACGATGTACTGATAAAAGAGTTTGAAAAACTCGAGATTGAAATAAGAGCTCCAACTAACTCTAATCATAAGCTATTTGTGATAGAGACAGCCTTAACCTTAATGGATAAAATTAAAGAGATGCAGGAGAAAGATGAAGCATGTCAGAAATGTAAGGCCGAGATAACTCATGAGAAGAACATTAAATTTCGACTGGATAAAGAAGGAGTACTAAGGTATGAGGATAGAGTGTGGGTTCCAGCAGTACATGTATTAAAAGATGAAATCTTAGCAGAAGCTTATAGTTCCAAGTTTGCTGTGCATCCAGGAAGTACTAAGATGTATAAGGACTTGAGTAAACACTTTTGGTGGTCGAACATGAAAAGAGAGATAACAGAATGGGTAAGCAAGTGTCTCACATGCCAGAGAGTTAAAGCCGAGCATCAAAGACCGAGTGGATTGCTACAACCTCTACCGATTCCTGAATGGAAGTGGGAGCACATCACCATGGACTTTATGGTAGGACTTCCTGTCACTCAGAAAGGCTACAATGCTATCTGGGTAATAGTTTATTGTCTCACCAAGTCAGCCCATTTTCTACCTATTAAGGTTACTTATAATCTCGATCAGTTGGCCAAGTTATACATAAAAGAGATTATTTCTAGACATGGAGTTCCGGTATCCATAGTGTTAGACAGAGATCCACGGTTTACTTCGAACTTTTGGAGGAGTCTTCAGGCGCACTTGGGAACCCAGCTGAAGTTGAGTACAGCATATCACCCGCAAACCGATGGACAAAGTGAAGAACCATTCAGACATTAGAGGATATGTTAAGAACCTGCATTATGGATTTTAAAGGGAGTTGGAAGGATCAGTTGCCTTTGGTAGAATTCGCATACAACAACAGTTATCATGCTAGTATTGGGATGCCACTATATGAAGCCTTGTATGGTGAAGTATAGAACACCTTTATGCTAGGATGAAGTTGGGGAAAGGAAAATGCTTGGACCTGAATTAGTTCAACAAACCACTGAGAAGATACGAATTATACGACAACGGTTGCAAGTGTCTCAAAACCGATAAAAGAAATATGCAGATCAACACAGACAACTACGAGAGTTTAGTGTTGGGAGTCATGTATTTTTGAAAGTGTCTCCTTGGAAAGGCAAGATTCGTTTTGGTAAAAAGGGAAAACTAAGCCCGAGATTCATTGGCCCATTTCAGATACTATGGCTAATAGGTGAGGTAGCTTATGAGATAGCTCTACCCCCAGAGTTAGGACACATCCATAATGTGTTTCATGTGTCTGTGCTACGTCTGTATAAACCCGATTATAAGCATGTGATAAACTATGAACTTGTTTAGATAGAGAAAGATTTATCGTATGTAGAAGTTCCAGTACAGATAGTTGATCGGAAAGAACAGGTGTTGAGAAATAAGGTTATATCATCGGTTAAAGTAATTTGGAAGAATCATGATATTGAAGAAGCTACATGGGAGCTGGAAGATAAGATGGGAGAAGACTTTCAGCATTTGTTTTCAAAGGCTGTAATTTAATTTTAGGATGAAATTCTTATAAGAGGGGGTGATTGTAATATTCCAAACTTTAAATAGGAATATTAATAAAAAATAGTAAATATAAATATATTTAATATCTTGTGTGATGTGTATTTATATATAATTATATATCAACACATAAGATATAACTGTGAAAATAGATGTGTAAGGTTTTATAAGTAAAACCCTAATTTAAGAATTTAGCTAAATAAGGAATCTTAACCCTAATTATTATAATAAATGGGAATTATAACATAATACATTGATAATGTTATATAAGATTATTAATATATATATATATATATACTTATATATATATATACTTTTATATATTTATATATAAGGAATTAAGGAATTAATTGCAAAATATTTTTAGAAAACCCTAATTAGGGATTAGGAAACCCTAATCCTAATTATAAACCCTAATTTAAATTATAAACCCTAGTTCTAAACTAACAAAATCTAATTGTTCATTATTATTTTTAAATTTTCCAAGGATAATATGAAATGACTAAATTACCCTTGGATTTAAGTGGAAAATTACTAAAATACCCTTAGTACATGTAAAATGACTAAAATGCCCTTATTTTGATTTGTTTTAAATGAGATAAGCACAAATCTTTTACCTGGCAAGTAAAAGATTTGCCTTATCTGATTTTACCACAAGGTATTGACAACACAACCTATATCATAAGTAACCTAGGCTTATGTGTCAAGAAAAGAAAAAGATAAATTTTTAACCCTACTTGAAGTTTTCATATAAGGTTAGGTTAAAAGAACCCAAGACCAAAAAATCTCTACTTAACATACATAGCCCACTAACCCATAAACCTTTCTCAGCAAACCAGAAACAGGATCAAGAAGGAAAGAATAAAAAAGTACTCAAAAAGGTTAAAAACCTAACCCTAGCTTAATTTTTAAATTTTAAAATTCTAATTGTTGTTGTTATTGTTTAAATATGTTCATTAGTAAGTTAGTTAGTGATCTGGGTTGCTAGAACACGAATCCATAACATTTAAAAGCATCAAAATAGAGTTTTAAGCAAAACTGTTGAAGTTTCAAAACAGGGTCTGACAACGAATGTCAGCTCTCATAACTCGTTGATTGTTTGTTGTTTTAATCTTTTAAGAGTTGGTAGTCATAGCCTGAGATGTTGTTAATCGATTAGAAGTGGTAGATTAGACCTCAGAACACTGGATCGGAAGTTATACGCCATCAAAAGGCGTTGACCGACCATGATTGGCTTCTTTCTAGGTAACTCAGAAAGTTTAAGAACACGATCTGACAGGTGGTTTGACCGCCTAGATCTTTTGCCTGTCAGTTTGGTTGGGTGTTAGATGTTAATTAGATTGTACATTGACATGAGTACTACATAACTAGAGCACTATCAAGCCCTAAAAAGTCATCGGCTGGAAAATATAAACGGTCAAAACCCGTTGACCGTCCAGGTCCGATTTCTGGGTAATCCAGAAATTTCGAGCAATGGTCTGACAGGTTGTTTGAGAGCTTAGATCGTTCTTGTTGTTGAGATATAGACTCTATGACTGCTTAAACCATGTACCCTTGTAGTTCGTCTACAGAGCCCGACGATTAGAACACCCAAACATTTAGCAGTCGGCAAGATATAAAGCCATAGAAACCGTTGACCGACGTTGACCGTTCGTTTCTAGGCAACCTAGAATTTCAGGAACAGTCTAGGTTAAGTGGTTTGACCGGCCATGGGGACTTGTATACATGTTGTTAGGTAGTGAAATGAGCATTGGTGAGTAGTACTACATTAGAACTACAACTTCATTGAATTAGATTGCCCAGAAACCAAATTTATTGCCAGAAAATTCAAGTTAAACGGAGCCCCTGGCCATTGTCCATCGTGTTCTTGAGGTGATGAAGAACACCTATAGCGACACTTCTGTGGCTAAAGGTCTTTAGCGACAGACGATTTTTGGAAATTAGTTTTATTAATTAAAATAAATAGAAATAAATTAAAATAATTACTAAATAATTAATAAAAAATTCTAAAAATTCATTTTTAATTATAATAAATAATTTTTAATATTTTGACATAAAATTTTATTAATATTTAATTTATTTAAATATTAATGATAATAAAAGTAATTAATAATAAATTATTTAAAAATAATATTAATGATCTAAAAATTATTTTAAATAATAATAAATTATTTAAAAATGATATTAATGATTTAAAAATCATTATTATTAAAAATAAATTATTTAAAATAATGTTAATGATTTAAAAATCATTTTAAATAGTTATTAAATATTTAAAAATAATATTAATAACTTAAAAATAATTTTAAATTATTTAAAAATTATTTTGAGCATTTTAAAATGATGATAAATAAAATCTAAATCATATAAATAAGATATTAAAATTTTTAAATAAAGTTATTGAAAAACTAATTTGATAGCTATTCAATGAAGCTATAAAATACCGAACGGACTCCAAAATCAACCTAGACACTACTAGTTTAATTAAAAATTAGTTGTTATCATTTCTAATGACTGTTATAACATATATAGGTTGCCAGTATACTTTCAAATAACTTAAGTAACCGATCGTGATAAAAGGCAAGATTTTCCAACTTCATTTAATATAAATATTAAATGTAAGTCTTGTAAAGTGATATACGAAATTGTTATAAACCTTATTCGTGATATCTGTTATTTGAAAAAGGTTATGCCTTATTGTTCAAGCATAACCAAGACATATGAACCGTTACTTGCGTAAATTATTTTTGATTTGATATCAAAGCATAGACTGTGGTGAAACCAATATTGCTTGGTATAATTATATATACTGATACTATCAATGACCGACAGTTTTACATTGACCGGGTGATTATTAATGACCGACTGTTTTACACTGACCGGGTGGTTGTATAGGATGATATACATACTCCTAGCTGGTATGGTTGGCCAAATCAACCCGGGTTGATAAGTCTTTATGATTGACAGAAACGCATAATATGTGGGGTTTGGCAGATCAAACCTCAGTATATATATGTGGAAAATACTCTGAACTAAATGTTCCTTTATTTTAGATATTATATGAGTATAAACTGTAATTGTTTAAAACTTGCTGAACATTTTAAAGATCATTCTTGCAAATATTTTTTTCCTTTGCAGCTGCGTTGAATATCCCAGGAAGTTCAGGAAATAATACTTGTGGGTAGAAGTCAGTTTATAAAAACGAATGTTTATTATATTAAGACAAAGAATGTAATTTGGTATATCTTTGATGTAATAGTTGAACAATATATAATCAGATATTATTATGTTGTTAAGTTATTAGTTGAATGGTTTTACCTTATTCATAGTGAATAGTATCAAGTACAGTATCTATATGAACTATACATCTGAATGAGGGTATTGAATGATCTTGGGAGTTCTGTAAGCACTGAGGTCGCTCCTCAGTTCCAAGAACAATCTTATCATTTGTATTGTGAATGCCAGATAGATAGGAATTATTGATATGAAAGAAATATCTGTAAGATTATAAATCTATACATCTAAGTGAGGGTATCCAGATATGATAATTGTTCTGACGAGAACTCTTAACTAATTGGGTTACTGTGAATCTTGGATTTATAGAAGTTATTATCTTATAGAATATTTACGTGAGCACCGAATCTGCTATAGGCAATGTAGAGAATTTGGGGGCGTCACAGTCTAGCTTTATATGCCTCATTGATATGTATGCTTTATTTTGTATGGTTTGCCTAGTGTGGTTGTATTGAATATATAGATGCTTGATCACCATCTACTGTAATAGTTTATATGGAATTGAAAGAGGAAGTATAAACTAAGATTTTTCCATGCCAGCATATGTTCGTGAAATTTGTATGTGATGAATTTTACGATTCGTTATCCGGATAGAAATATACCGGCTTACCGTATGTAGCCAATAGGGAGCTTGCACATAGACCGACATAGCTTGTAAATCACATAGACATATAGTGATTTAGGTTTTATTGGTGTTCATATGGATTCTATCTTTTTTGTGGATTTTATATGATATGGACTTGGTTTATTGAAAGATAGGCATTTCTCACATTCGTGCTCTCGGCTAGCATTCCTAATTAATCAATTATACTTGAAATGAGGTGTGTAATCTAGATGATGCAATAGGTGAAGTTAGGATCCCATATTTCTCCAATTTGAATCCCCCGTCTGTTAATTAGTTAATTTAGCTTTAAAATCAGTCTAGTTATTAATTCACACTTTGATACTCGTTTGAGCAGCTGAAGATAACTATAGAATTGTTGCATGATAGTTTAAATCAAATTTCATTTCTCCGTGGGAATGATATTTACTTATCATAATTATTACTTGTTGACCGTGTATTCTTGCACGCGTTTGTGCCCGTTTTGTTAACACCGAAACGGCGCAACAGCTCTAGTGAACCAAACTAGAATAAAAGTCCATAATTAATCCGGGTAGAATATAGTATTCTATATGTTCATGCTAGTATTATATATATATATATATATATATATATATATTATATTTTATGCAAACATGTTTTAATAAAATGATGCATATTATATATATATATATATGTGTGTGTGTGTGTGTGTGCATGCAAGCTAAACAAGATGAGACTAATAATAACAAACCCTTCAAAGAAATTATTATAAGTCTAAAGCGTTCAAAGATATTTGGAATATCGAATGTCGCCTTCTAGCATGATAAAATTAATAGAGCATTAAATATTTAATATGAGTTTGTTGTATTTTCCACGAGGTAAGTATTAAGTATTTAAGGTGTTAATTTATCACATTTGATGCTTATAAAGAAAATTGAATAATACTATTTTGTTGTGCTTTCCACAAAGACAATATTTTTCTTTTTTGAATATATGGAAGTGCTAGGTTGGACTTAACTCTGATAATTTTGATTCTGATGTGCTACCACTTGATCAAAATAATCTGAGAGGCAAAATAAAAGGAGTTACATGTTGATGTAATTGACAAAGAGTTGTCTACCTATTTATTTATATATAGTTTGTTGTGCTTTCCACAAGGCTATATACATTTGAAATAGAATCCTTATTCTCACTAGCAAATCTTTAATTAGATTTTGCCAAACTATATAAGTGAGGGTAATATAGTTTAAAAAAAATAGTGGGAGATACCAATCTAAAATAAGACCTAATTTATTTTGGTATGTACAATTAATTAAATGAATGTTTGATAAAATGTCGTCTTTTCACATGCAAAAATTTAAAAATGGCGAAATCACTAATTTCACTGCGTAGAATACTTGATGCAAACAAACTAACCGGACCGAATTACACGAACTGGTTAAGGAATCTAAGAATATTTCTCACTGTTGAAAATATTTCTTATGTCCTAAATTCGCATGTCCCTGGAACTGTTCTAGAAACAGCCTCTGAGGAAGATATTGTCACTATAGTAAAGTGGCAAGATGATGCATCTGTGGCTCAATGCATCATGCTCGCATCCATGAATAACGAGCTTCAGCGTCAGCATGAAAACATGGATGCTCCAACTATGTTGCTTCACCTCAAGGAGTTGTAAGGTGAATAAGTAGGACTGCTAGATATGAGATATCTAAGGAGCTCTTCCGATCTCGGATGACCGAGGGCACTGTCGTAGAGACTCATGTCCTAAGGGTGATCAATCTGATTGAATGCCTTGGACAGCTTAGGTTTGTCATGGATGGCGAGTTGAGTCAAGACTTGGTCTTGCAGTCACTCCTTGAGACATTCTCACAATTTTTTGTGAATTTTCACATGAATAAGTTGGATGTCAGCTTGCTTGAATTACTTAACATGTTGAAAACTGCTGAAGGTCACTTCCCATCCAAGAAGAACCATGTCTTAATTGTGGATGATTCTTCCAAGAAAAGGAAGAGGCCCAAGGTATATTCTCAAAAGAAGAAATCTACGAAGGTTAAGGGCAAGACGAATGTAAAGGATAATAAGAAACCTGATTCAGATAGCAAATGAATGTGCTTCCATTGCAACAAGTCGGGTCACTGGAAGAGGTACTGCAAGGATTTCCTTGTAGGACAAAAGTAGAAGAAGCTTGGAGAAGCTTCAAATCCTAATCAAGGTTTGTTTAGGATTGAATTTTTTTTCTTAAAAAAGTCAAAATTCTACTTGGATATTGGATACCGGCCGTGGTTCTCACATATGTAATACTATGCAGGGACTGGTTAGAAGTAGAAAGCTGAACAAGGATGAGGTTATCCTACGAGTGGGAAATAGAGCAAAGGTTGCTGCATTAGCTGTAAGCACTTATTGTTTAGCACTGCCTACGGGCAAGTCCATTAATTTGAATAATTGTTATTTTGTTCCGAATATCATTAGAAATATTATTTTTATTTTCGTATTTGATATGGATGGATATAACATTATAATAAAGAACAACAGTTATTCTATTTATAATAACAATGTTTTATATGGTGTTGTTAATTTAAGAAATAGACTTTACATACTTAACTTTCATGAAAATATATTTCAAATTGAACAAACTAAGAAAAGGAAAAGAGATGATGTTAATTATACCTATATGTGGCATTGTAGACTAGGTCATATCAAGGAAACAAGATTATCCAAGTTACATAAGGATGGTCTCATAGAGCTATCTGATTATGAATTATATACAACTTGTGAATCTTGTCTCATGGGTAAAATGACTAAATCTCTTTTAGTGGAAAAGGAGAAAGAGTTATAGAGTTGTTAGTGTTGGTTCACACAGACGTTTATGGACCTATGACAACGAATGTACGGAGAGGGTATTCTTATTTTATTACTTTCACTTATGATCACTCAAGATTTGGATATATGTATTTAATGAATTACAAATCTGAATCATTCGAAAAGTTCAAAGAGTTCAGAAGTAAAGTAGAGAAACAAACTGGAAAAAGTATTAAGATTATTCTATCAGATCGAGGTAGAGAATACTTAAGCGGTGATTTTCTCAATTGTCTCAAAGATAATGGTATAATCTCACAATGGACTCCACCAGGTACACCACAGTTAAATAGAGTATCTAAAAGGAGAAATCGAATATTGTTGGACATGGTTCGTTCCATGATGAGTTTTACTGATCTTCCAATTTCCTTATGGGGTTATGCCCTAGAAACGGCTGCATACCTACTTAACAAGGTGCCTACCAAATCCGCCCCAAAGATCCCATATGAGATATGAAAAGGTAGGAAACCAAATCTTAAACAAGTTAAGACTTGGGGTTGTCCAGCTTATGTTAAAAAGTTTGAAAATGATAAACTACAAACTAAATCTGACAAGTGTAGATTTGTGGGATACCCTAAAAAAATATGAGGGTATTATTTCTATCATCTAACTGATCAAAAAGTGTTTGTTGCGAAACATGCTGCCTTCTTGGAAAAGGAGTTTATCCGTGAAGGGGTTAGTGGGAGTAAGATATATCTTGAAGAAGTTCAAGAACCAAAAATTAGTACGGATCAAAGTCAAGTACTTGACCAAGTGGATGAACTTATTGTACAACACCCTATTCGTAAATCTAGAAGAGTACCGATGATACCTGATAAGTATGTATTCGTCATAGAGGATGATAATGCGGTACACATTATGAATGATGATGATCCATTGAATAACGAATAGGCTATGATTAATAAAGACTCAAGAAAATGGCTAGAAGCCATGAAATCTGAGATGGACTCCATGGATTAGAACCAAGTATGGACTTTGGTTTCACCACCTGAAGGCATTAAGCCTATTGGGTGTAAATGGGTCTTTAAAAGAAAGACTGGAGCTGATGACAAGTTAGAGACCTATAAGGCCCAACTGGTTGCAAAATGTTTCAAACAAAGACAAGGAGTTGACTATGATGAAACCTTTTCACCAGTAGCTATGGTCAAGTCTATTCAGATTTTGCTTGCGATTGCAGCTTATTACGACTATGAGATCTGGCAGATAGACGTGAAAACGGCCTTCCTCAATGGAAAACTTGAGGAGGATATGTATATGACACAGCCAGAGGAATTTGTTTCGAAGGTTGGAATAAATCAAGTCTGTAAGCTACAACGATCCATTTATGGATTAAAGCAAACTTCTCGTAGATGGAACATTCGTTTTGATGAGACAATCAAAGAGTTTGATTTTATCAAAAATGAGGATGAACAATGTGTGTACAAGAAGGTTAGTGGGAGCGCTGTTTCATTCCTTGTATTATATGTTGATGATATATTACTGATAGGGAATGATATTCCTATGCTACAATCAATCAAAATCTGGTTTTCTAAACAGTTCTCCATGAAGGAATTGGGAGAAACATCCTATATTTTGGAGATAAAGATCTATAAAGATATATCTAAAAGGATGCTTGACTTATACCAAGGAACATACATTGACTCGATGCTAAAGAGGTTTAGCATGGAAGATTTCAAAAGAGGTCTCATACCGATGAACCATGGAATATATCTCTTCAAGAAATAAGCCCCAAAGACACCGAAGGAGAGAGACCGTATGAGTAAGATTCCTTATGCTTCAGCAATAGGATCTATCATGTACGGTATGATATGTACTAGACCTAATGTTGCTCATGCACATAGTGTAACAAGCAGATATCAGTCGAATCCATGAGAAGAGTACTGGAAGGCAGTGAAAAATATCCTAAAGTACTTATGAAGAACTAAGGATGTATTTCTTATCTACGGTGGGTCTGAATTAAAATTCGATGGCTTCACAGACTCAAGTTTTCAAACGGACCAAGATGACAGTAAATCCATTTCGGGGTATGTATTTACCTTGAACGGAGGCGCAGTGGGTTGGAAGAGTTCCAAGAAGAAAATAGTTGCTGATTCAGTGACAGAGGCAGAGTATATAACTGTAAGTGAAGCTGCAAAGGAGGCTGTTTGGATGAAGAAGTTCATAACTAAACTTAGTGTGATTTCTAGCATTGGAGGAGCAGTCCCCTTGTACTGTGACAACACCGGAGCTGTTACACAGGCTAAAGAACCTCGGTCTCATCAAAAATCCAAATGCGTGTTGCGACGATTTCACTGATCAGGGAGATCATTAAAAGAGGAGATGTCACCTTGGAGCGTGTAGACTTTCAAGACAACATTGCAGATCCATTGACTAAAGCTTTAAGACAACAGAAGTTTGATCGTCACTTAGAGAAAATGGGTATGGGATACTATGGCGATTAGCTTTAGAGCAAGTGGGAGATTGAAAGTAGTATGCATACAAGCTTATTATGTCTGATGATAAATCATATACTTTGGAAACGATCTTATTTATTTATTAATAAAAATATTCATTTATTAAAGGCATTTAATTATCTACATGATCCTGTTTTTATAATATGTAAATAACCAATAATTTTAAGCAATGCTTTTAGAATCATGATGTTGATCATACTAATGAGATCTAAATTCTTAGATAGCTTAAAACTAAAATAATTCCTAATCGATGGATTACTAAAAAAAGGGATTAGAAAATTCGGATAGATAGGTACATATGTTGCTTGCTCATTGGATGAGGATGATTGATCTCATGATCATTTGTGTGGAGACACTAAAGCAAGTATGTAGATGCTTATTGGAGAATAAGTACACTAAACGTGACTCGCTAAGGAATACCTAATGCAGTTTTACTCGCCTGTCAATAGGAATTCCTAATGTGATAGTAGTACAAGTGATCCTCAGACTTGAGATCATCATAGTATCTTATATATAATAAATTATACTTTGACTTATTTCTTAAGAGGGTAAAGGTCCAAAAATGCCCCTGATGTTTTCCCCGATATCTCACTTCCACCCTGAACTTTTTTTTTTCAAAAGTACCCTTAACGTTACAAAACGTAGCACAAATATACCCTTTCCGTTAAAAAATGCCAACTAGACAAACATATGTTAATTTTTTTTGATGTGGCTGACATGTGTCAAAAATAAAAGTTAATGATAATAATAAAAAAATTATTTTCCTTCTTCTTCCTCTTTTCTTTCTCTCTCTCATCTCCTTCCCCCATTTTTTCATCTACCACACGAAACCTCCATAATCAAAATAAACCAAAATCAAAACCCCACAAATTAATATTATGAGACAAATTAAAGCAACATAAACCCAAACAAAACCCCACATGTCATTACAATCACTTACCAATTCAGTACCAAGCTGTTGTCACAAAGCTACTGTCACAGAACTGCTTAAAAGAATCCCAAATGAATAATATATATATATATATATATATATATATATATATATATATTTATAGGTGAAATAGAGATCCCTTTGGAGAGTTGCATAATACAAACTGCAAAACTACACCTTCAAAAGGTAGAATAAAATAATTGATCTCCCTAAAAACAAATTACGAAATAACTGAAAGTAACAACAGAGTTTGACATAAATTAATAAGTACATATTTTGAAAAAGAAAAGGTGGAGCTAGCTAGCTATTCTAGCTGCCTTCCTTCCAGAAGAAATTAACCCCGATATCTTCCAGACCACCAATTATCAAAATGAATGCCACTTGAGTCAAAGGTTATACAATCTAAATAAATAAATAACACAATGACTGACATATATAAACTTGAAAGATTACCAATTAAGAGAGATCAAACAAAATATATATATCTTACTATGATCCATCCTAGCTCTGGGCCAAGAGTCCTCTCCGATTACTGCCAAGGAAAACCAAATCATTGGGGGAATCAGTATTGCAAGTATTTGTATTAGTACTACAGCATGAAAAGAGGGAGTTGATTGTTAAATTGGATGATGCTAAAGCAAGAGTTATAGATAGAGTATACCTTCAAGTGATCCCGTGCATATTGTAGCCCTCGCCGACGTAGCCATGTCTCCCTTTTCTCCCTCTCTCTCTTAATTTTTTCTCCCTCTTTTTTTCTCTCTCCTTTCTTCTTCCTCTGTTCCAATAATTTTGACTATAACCAAGCGCCACACAAGCATCAATTGTGAAAATACTCTGCATAACTAAAGCTGGCAAACTCTATTTCATAACTTTAAAATGTATGCAGAGGGAATCGGGTTGATCTTAGGCTCCAAAATCACCAATTGCATCCAAAAATCCTCAACATTCGTTTGGGGTTTAGTTAAAATTGCTGAACTAAACAACCAATCACTTTTGCCCATTACTTTTTCTCAATCATACTTCTCAAAACCTCAAATGTAAACCCAGAACCATTTGGGTCGCTTTCTTGTGACTCAACAGGGGAATCCACATTTGGGGTTTGTCTAAAACACATAAAATACCTTGAAATTTTTGCTCTCTTACCTAAAAAACAACAAGATTTTGAAGAAAAAGAAGAAGAAGGCAGCTTGTTCCTTCTACGAAGCTTTCTGAATGGAAATCGAGATGCCTTTTTCCCGTTTTGGTCGATTTTTCACAAACATCCTTCTCCTGATCATTTTTCCGATGAATCCCACCACCGTCTCCGTCATCATTGCCACACATCCTTTTCCTGATCATTTTTTGGAATAGAGGAAGAAGAAAGAAGAGCCGAGAAAGAAGGGAGGAGAGAGAGAATTTCATCTGGAGTAGAAAGAGAAAAAGAAAAGAATAACAAGTAAGTATTAAATTTTATTTGTGCCACGTGTCAATCGCTAAGTACATCCGTTTGACTAGCTGGATTTTTTTAACGGGGAGGGGCACAATTGACCTAAAATTGGTAACGTTAAGGGTACTTTTGGAAAAAGAAAGTTCAGGGTGGTAGTGGGATATCGGGGAAAACGTCAGGGGCATTTTTAGACCTTAGCCCTTTCTTAAGACCCTTAGGGTATATCATAGGGCATGCTTGGATGTAATAAGTTATATATGGAGATAATGAATGATTAATAAAGAATCTACTGCTTCTAGTAAAAGAAGAGATATGTCCTATGTGATTCGTTAAATGACAACCCAGGAATCCTTAGCTAAGGTGGAATTAAATTAGAAACGATTATTTAATTTGCATTATTTAGAGTTGTGTATTTTCTGATCGAAAAATATATAATTAAATAAAATAAGACTTGACAGTAATTCCATGTCTTATATTTAATTAAGACATTGTATGGTGGAAGGATTGAATTGTACGGTAACTATTAACTCAAGGGTTCTTTTATGATTAATGTTGAAATCTATATTATCTAGAAAGTCGTTGATCGCTAGGGAGGCTTATCCCTATTGTAGAATAAATATTATTTATTTAAGTAGATTATTAGTTTAATTTATTTATTTAAATAAGATTAGAATTGTTCTAATTGATTTATTCACAACCGGTTTAATAAGGAGAACCTAAAGGGTCACACCATAAAAGGAAGAATAATTATTTAAGAAGGTAATAACATAATCGTAATAATATGTTACGTGTAATTATTTTAATCTATGGTAATAGATTAAATTAAATAGCTTAATTTTTTTTATTTAATATTTTAGAAATATTAAATATAAATTAATAAGAGGAGTCGTATTAATATTATAACAATTATTATTATTATTTTAATTTCTAAAGGAGTTTAGGAATTAATTTAATATTAGTACTCTCATTTATTCCTAATAAGATTAGGAGGCAAATTAATTAAAAGAGTTTAATTATTTATTCTCAATGTGTTGGGAAGCCTAATTAATTAAAGGAGTTTAATTAATTAAATAAAACCCTATTTCTAATTAGATTAGAAGGGTTGATCAATATCTATATAAGAGGAGTCTTATGCTATATATCAGATGATACAATTCCAATTGTTGGAGAGAATACTCATTTTTTATATAGAATAGAAAACTAGGGTTTAGCCAACCATCCTCCTTCTTGAACAATTCCTCTTCCTTGGTGGATCACCTCTATAGGCCAAACACTTGGGGGACTAACGTTGATCAAAGGAAGGAATCAATCCCGGAGATTCAAGGAGATCGCGAAGAACAAAGAGTTGAACTCGTACCTGTGGAAGCTTAGTTCTACAAGGGCATGATTCCATAAACTCTTATTTATGATTTTAAATTAATAATTTGCATAAAGGATGATCCGGGTAATTGGTTTGTAGAAAAAATTTAAACTCTGATTTTACCATGCTTCCGCTATTTTTGCAATTTGATTGCGCCATGATTTCATACAAACCTAACACTAAGTGGTGGAATTTTCCCACGTGGTGGAATTTTCCCACGTGGCGATATATATTTGTTAGGAGACTTGATCTTTAAAGAATCTGCAGTTTTGATTCTTGTTGACTTCCTACTTTTATGGGAACTATAGACACTCAAAAATTTGCATTCCTGTTACTAATCTTGCAGGAGGAAAAAACCAGCTTTTATATCCCGGAGATAACCCCGCGAGAATACAATCACAATCAAAAGTTGGAGACAGCTCCGTGGGACATCAAATCAACCTCAGAGACAACCCTGAGGACAACAAGAATCAACAATGGTCAAACCCCGGAGATAACCATGAGGGAAGACATTTGCAGCCATATCAAGTCTGAAAATAACCTTGGTAGGGCAAAAAGGTAATTTTTCCAACTCAACATCAATATTGATCAAACCACTATGGATAAGGTCGTACAGAGCTGTCACAGTAAACTTGAGTGCAAACTACGCCAGACAGCTCAACATACTAACTGCAGAGCCTTGAAGATCTGGTCATGGATCCATCTTCCCAGATTCGGAAAAGGTCAAGCCTTATGTCATGGCGTAGCTCTCGGAAATAGCTTTCCGAAATGGTATGTCACACCTCCATAGGATTCTCGAATTATAAGATATTAAGGTTTAAAGCAAACTGCACGTCAATCGAGGGAACATACTTTTCTAGGCAGCGGGGCCCACTAGGCCCAGCCACAAGTCTACCTGCGGCTGTCGCAGGTACACTTGCGGCTGCCACAGGTACAACTGCGGCTGCCACAGGTACAACTGCGGCTGCCACAGGTACAACTGCGGCTGGCCGGGTCTATATATATCAGACCCCCCCAGCTCATTTAAGCAGATTTTTATAGAGATAGGGTCCAATAGAGAGAAAATCCGACAGTTTAAGAGAAAAATAGCTCAAATCTTATTCTAATCTTTGTAAACCTCCTATATAAATACTTCTATACATACATATATATATATATATACAACAACATATCAAATTATATCTGGTGGAAAGTCAGTTTTGAAGCGTGAAAAGCCGTCTGTTTGCTAGCGCGCACTATATTGTAAGATCTCTTCGGATCTGTGCTTTTTTCTTACTTTATTGCGTATATAAGTACTAGATATATGTACATTTTGCTTGGTTTTGGCTGGATCTTGCTTTTAACCGTTCATTTTTGAATAAATAGGCAATATATGAGGTGTATTGAATAGATCTACGCTAGATCTAGCCAGATCTAGTTCAAAAGCTGTAAAATGTGAACCATGCGGCTAGAATGGCTAAGAGCTGAGTAGATCTATGTAATACTTTCTAGTTTTGTAAATATTTAGCAATCACGTGACCCTAGATTTGTATCTAGAGGGAACAGGAAGCTTTGTTGCTTGGGGACAGGGATTTAGTTAATAATTCCTCGTTCAGCGAAGTTAGTAAGTTTATTAGTATTTTGTTGCAATATATTTGTTGTGCAAGATTTCAATTATGTTGTGTGAGCCTAGGAATCTCGGGATCTGTGATTCAATCAATGGATCTAGACCCAGTTCTAATGATGGACATATTTAAGTTGTACAGTTAGCTTGCAATCCATTGTATATGTAAACCTAGGGACTTAAAACGGTTATCCGGATTAACCGTTTTAAGGCCCCAAAATAGTGAAAACATGTATCTGGTGCTTGGACTCACTTAGATGGCTTTCATGCCCACGAGGAGCCCGACACTTGTATATAGTTTCATTTACTGTCAAAGATGTTTCGCATCTCAATAAAAACAAATAAAGTTGAATATGGAATAAAATTAGAAGTACCAAAGGGCTTTAATTCCTATGCGAGCGCAAGGGTTTGAAAACAGCTTTTCAAAACTTCACTTTCATATGCTTGTTTAAAATGAACTTTTCAATAAGTCAAACCCTTCATATATAGGTCCAACGAGGCACAACACTATTTTCAAATAAAGCACTTTGACCACAATTATCTGCATCACACACACAATTCACATGCATAGGGAATGAAAAGATGCGATAACCATGTTTCATGGAAGTCGGGGGGTGCCTAACACCTTCCCCTCGCTTAAGCAAGCCCCCGAACTCTATGAATCTTGGTTTACATACTAAATTAAATGGAGTCACATATTGGGCCATATTGTGAAAACTTTTCAAAACTCCGGATGAGTTGATACTTCTATTTAAACTTATATCAACTGGCAGCTCTGTCTAATTCGGCCTAATCATTAAAATCAATCTTTTCAAATCGTCAACATTGTATGTCAGTCTTTTCTAAAACCTCACCCTTTAAGAAAGATAAAATCAACATAGCGAAATCTAAAGGGTAGAGAACGTGGTAAGAAAATCTCGCGGCGTCGATAAATGGCGACTCTGTTGGGGACATTAGAGGGCTTAAGCAGCATTTCAATCTTTTCAATTCCATTTTTATCTGCATGTGTGTGACTGTTGTCTTTACATTGAATTGATGAGAATGAATGCTTTATTTACAACGCTTTATATTAGTGCTTCGTACAATGTCATCATATTGCATGCGGTGAGGCGCGATAAATGTATGTTGTGTGATTCCTCCACCAGGAGGCAAACCCGTCGGTGGCTAATTACTGACTCAATGTTGGGTTTGTACGAAATCGTTATGCAATCAAATTGAAAAAATTAGCGGAAGCATGGTATATCAAAGTTTAAAAAAATTTCTACAAAACCATTACCCGGATCATCCTTTATGTAAATTATTAATTTAAAACGATAAATAAGAAGTTATGGAATCATACCCTTGTAGAACGAAGCTTCCACAGGTACTAGTTCAACTCCTTGTTCTTCGTGATCTCCTTGAATTTCCGGGTTAGATTCCTTCCTTTGATCAACGTTAGCCACCCAAGTGTTTGGTCTCTAGAGGTGATCCACCAAGGAAGATGAATTATCAAGAAGGAGGGTGGTTGGCTTAGTTTTCTATCCTCTATAGAAAAGGAGTACTCTCTAACAATTGGAATTGCATCAAGTAATATCTATTATAAGAATCCTCTTATATAGATATTGGTCAACCCTTCTAATCCTATTAGACATGGGATTTCTTTTAATTAATTAAACTCCTTTAATTAATTTAGGCTTCCCACCACATGGGAAATAATTAATTAAATTCATTTAATTAATTTGTCTCCTAATCTTATTAGGAATAAATGAGAGTACTAATATTAAATTAATTACTAAACTCCTTTAGAAATTAAAATAATAATAATTATAATAATATTAATAAGACTCCTCTTATTAATTTATATTTAATATTTTTAAAATATTAAATAATAAATATTAAGCTATTTAATTTATTCTATCACCATAGATTAAATTAATTTCACTTAATGCATTATTACGATTATGTCATTACCTTCTTAAATAATTATTCTTCCTTTTATGGTGTGACCCTTTAGGTTCTCCATATTAAACCGGTTGTGAATAAATCAATTAGAACAATTCTAATCTTATTTAAATAAATAAATTAAACTAATAATCTATTTAAATAAATAATATTTATTCTACAATAGGGATAAGCCTCCCTAGCGATCAACGACTTTCCAGATAATATAGATTTCAACATTAATCATAAAAGAACCTGTGAGTAAATAGTTACCATACAATTCAATCCTTCCACCATACAATGTCCCAATTAAATATAAGACATGAATTTACTGTCAAGTCTTATTTTATTTAATTATATGTATTTCGATTAGAAAATGCACAACTCCAAATAATGTAAATTAGAAACTCCTTTCTAATTTCATTTTACCTTGGCCAAGGATTCCTGGGTTGTCATTTAACGAATCACATAGGACATATCTCCTCCTTTACTAGAGGTGGTAGATTCTTTATTGATCATTCATTGTCTCCATATGTAACTTATTATACCCAAGCATACCCTTTTATATACCCTAAAGGGCTTTAAGGAATAAGTCAAAGTATAATTCATTACATACAAGATACTATGATGATCTCAAGTCCAAGGATCACTTGTACTACTATCACATTAGGAATTCCTATTGACAGGCGAGTAAAACTCCATTAGGTATTCCATAGCGAGTCACGTTCAGTGAACTTATTCTCCAATAAGCACCTACATACTTGCTTTAGTGTCTCCACACAAATGATTATGAGATCAATCATCCTCATCTAATGAGCAAGCAACATATGTACTAATCTATCCGGATTTACTAATCCCCTTTTTAGTAATCCCATGATTAGGAACTATTTTAGTTTTAGAGCTTTCTAAGAATTTAGATCTCATTGGCATGATCATCATCATGATTCTAAAAGCATTGCTTAAAACTATGGGTTATTTACAAATTATAAAAACAGCAATCATGTAGATAATTAAATGTCTTTAATAAATGAATACTTTATTAATAAATAAATAAGATTGTTTACAAAGTACGTGCTTTATCATCATACATGATTGGCTTGTATGCACACTACTATCAATCTCCCACTTGCACTAAAGCCAATCGCCATGGTATCTCATACCCATCTTCTCTAAGTGACGATCAAACTGCTGTTATGTTAAAGCTTTAGTAAATGGATCTGCAATGTTGTCTTGAGAGTCTACACGCTCCAAGGTGACGTCTCCTCTTTCAATGATCTCCCTGATCAAATGAAATCGCCGCAACACGTGTTTAGATTTCTGATGAGACCTCGGTTCCTTAGCCTGTGCAACTGCTCCTGTGTTGTCACAGTAAATAGGAACTGCTTCTCCAATGCTAGGAACCACACCAAGTTCAGTTATGAACTTCTTCATCCAAACAGCTTCCTTTGCAGCTTCACTTGCTGCTATATACTCTGCCTCTGTCACTGAATCAGCAACTGTTTGCTGTTTGGAACTCTTCTAACTCACTGCGCCTCCGTTCAAGGTAAAAACATACCCCGAAACAGATTTACTGTCATCTTGGTCCGTTTGAAAACTTGAGTCTGTGAAGCCCTCGAGTTTTAATTCAGACCCACCGTAGACAAGAAAAATATCCTTAGTCCTTCTCAAGTATTTTAGGATATTCTTCACTGCCTTCCAGTGCTCTTCTCCTGGATTCGACTGTTATCTGCTCGTTACACTAAGTGCATGAGCAACATCCGGTCTAGTACATATCATACCGTACATGATAGATCCTATTGCAGAAGCATAAGGGATCTTACTCATACGGTCTCTCTCCTCAGGTTTTTTTGGGGCCTGTTTCTTGGAGAGATGTATTCCATGGCTCATCGGCATGAGACCTCTTTTGGAATCTTCCATGCTAAATCTCTTTAGCATTACATCAATGTACGTTCCTTGGGATAAACCAAGCATCCTTTTAGATCTATCTCTATAGATTTTTATCCCCAAAATATAGGATGCTTCTCCCAAGTCCTTCATGGAGAAGTGTTTAGATAACCAGATTTTAATTGATTGTAGCATAGTAATGTCATTCCCTATCAGTAATATATCATCAACATATAATACAAGGAATGAAACTGCGCTCCCACTAACCTTCTTGTACACACATGGTTCGTCGTCATTTTTGATAAAATCAAACTTATTGATTGTCTCATCAAAACCAATGTTCCATCTACGAGAAGCTTGCTTCAATCCATAAATGGATCGTTGCAGCTTACAGACTTGATTTATTCCAACCTTTGAAACAAACCCCTCTGGCTGTGTCATATACACATCCTCCTCAAGTTTCCCATTGAGGAAGGCCGTTTTCACGTCCATCTGCCAGATCTCATAGTCGTTATAAGCTGCAATCGCAAGCAAAATCCGAATGGACTTGAGCATAGCTACTGGTGAAAAGGTTTCATCATAATCAACTCCTTGTCTTTGTTTGAAACCTTTTGCAACCAGTCGGGCCTTATAGGTCTCCACCCTGCCGTCCGCTCCAGTCTTTCTTTTAAAGACCCATTTACACCCAATAAGCTTAATGCCTTCAGGTGGTGAAACCAAAGTCCATACTTTGTTTTCATACATAGAGTCCATTTCGGATTTCATGGCTTCAAGCCATTTCCCTGAGTCTTTATTACTCATAGCCTGTTCGTAATTCAATGGATCATCATCATTCATGATGCGTACCTCATCGTCATCCTCTATAACGAATCCATACCTCTCAGGTATCTTCGGTACTCTTCCAGATTTACGAACAGGGTGTGGTATAGTAGGTTCTTCTACTTGGTCAGGTACCTGATTTTGATCCGTGGTAATTTGTGGTTCTTGAACTTTTTCAAGATATATCTTACTCCCACTGACCCCTTCATGGATAAACTCCTTTTCCAAGAAGGCAGCATGTTTCGCAACAAACACCTTTTGATCAGTTGGATGATAGAAATAATACCCTACAGTTTCTTTAGGGAATCCCACAAATCTACACTTATCGGATTTAGTTTGTAGCTTATCATGTTCAAACTTTTTGACATAAGCTGGACAACCCCAAGTCTTAACATGCTTAAGATTTGGTTTCCTCCCTTTTCACATCTCATATGGAGTCTTTGGGGCGGATTTGGTAGGTACCTTGTTAAGTAGGTATGCAACCGTTTCTAGGGCATATCCCCAGAAGGAAATTGGAAGGTCGGTAAAACTCATCATGGATCGAACCATGTCTAACAGTGTTTGATTTCTCCTTTCAGATACTCCATTTAACTGTGGTGTACTTGGAGGAGTCCATTGTGAGATTATACCATTTTCTTCGAGACAATTGAGAAACTCACCGCTTAAGTATTCTCCACCTCGATTTGATCGAAGTATCTTTATACTCTTGCCCGTTTGTTTCTCTACTTCACTTCTTCTGAACTTTTCAAATGATTCTGACTTGTATTTCATTAAATACACATATCCAAATCTTGAGTGATCATCAGTGAAAGTAATAAAATAAGAATACCCACCCCGTGCACTTGTTGTCATAAGCCCACAAACGTCTGTGTGAATCAATGCCAACAACTCTGTAACTCTTTCTCTTTTTCCACTAAAAGGAGATTTAGTCATTTTACCCATGAGACAAGATTCACAAGTTGGATATGATTCATAATCGGATAGCTCGAGGAGCCCATCTTTATGCAACTTGGATAATCTTGTTTCATTGATATGACCGAGTCTACAGTGCCACATGTAAGTATAATTAATATCATCTCTTTTCCTTTTCTTAGTTTGTTCAATTTGAAAAATATTTTCTTGTAAGTCAAGTGTATAAAGTCCATTTTGCAAATTTCCAATACCATATAAAACATCGTCTTTATAAATAGAACAACTATTGTTCTTTATAACAACGTTAAATCCTTCCATATCCAATACAGAAATTGAAATAATATTTTTAATAATATTCGGAACATAATAACAATTATTAAGAAAAATGGATTTGCCAGAAGACATTACTAAACAATAAGTCCCTACAGCTAATGCAGCAACCTTTGCTCCATTCCCCACTCGTAGGATGACCTCATCATTGCTCAGCTTTCTATTTCTGACCAGTCCCTTCACATTATTACATATGTGAGAACCACAGCCGGTATCCAATACCCAAGTAGAATTTTGACTTTCTGAAAAATTAATTTCAATCATGAACAAACCTTGATTGGAAGTCGAAGCTTCTCCAAGCTTCTTCTTTGCCAGAAACTTCTTGCAGTTCCTCTTCCAATGACCCGGCTCGTTGCAATTAAAACACATTCCTTTGCTAGCTGGATCAGATTTCTTTTGTTCTTTTATGTTCACTTTGCCCTTGGTTATCCGAGATCGGAAGAGCTCCTTAGATATCTCATATCTAGCAGTCCTACTTTGTTCACCATACAACTCCTTGAGGTGAATCAACATAGTAGGAGCATCCATATTTTCGTGCTGACGCTGAAGCTCGTTATTCATGGATGCGAGCATGATGCATTGAGCCACAGATGCATCATCTTGCCACTTTACAATGGTGGCAATCTCTTCCTCAGAGACTGTTTCTGGAACAGTTCTAGGGACAGGTGAGTTTAGGACATAAGAAATCTTTTCAGCAGTGAGAACTATTCTCAGATTTCTTAGCCAGTCCGTATAATTCGGCCCGGTAAGCTTATTAGCATCAAGTATGCTTCGCAGTGAAATTAGTGATTTTGACATTTTTAAAATTCTGCATGTGAAAAATAACATTTTAGCAAACATTCATTTTATTAATTTTACATACCAAAATAAATTTAGGTCTTTATTTTAAATTGGTATCTCCCACTATTTTCATCAAACTATATTACCCTCACTTATATAATTCGGCAACATCTAATTAAAGATTTGCTAGTGAGAATAAGGATCCCATTTCAAATGTATATAACCTTGTGGATAGCACAACAAGCGATATACAAATAAATAGGTAGACAACTCTTGTCAATTACATCACTATATAACTCCTTTTATTTTGCCTCTTAAATCATAATGGTCAAGTGTGTGCACATCCGAACTAAAACGATTTAAGTTAAGTCCAGCCTAGCACTTCTATAAATTCAAAAAAGAAAAATGTTCGTCCTTGTGGATAGCACAACAAGACTAGATCGTTCAATTTTCTTGATAAGCATCAAATGTGATTAATTAACATCTTAAATATGCAATACTCGCCTTGTGGATAGCACAACAAGCTCATATTAAATATTTAATACTCTATTAATTTATCATGCTAGAAGGCGACGTTCGATATTCCAAATATCATTTGAACGCTTCGGACTTAATATTATTTCTTTGAGGGATTTGTTATTATTTGTCTCATCTTGTTTAGCGTGCATGCACATATATATATAAAATACGCGTCATTTTATTAAACATGCGAAGCATGTTTGCATAAAATATAATATATATAATATTTAGCATGCAATATAGAATACTATATTCTACCCAGATTGATTATGGACTTTTATTCTAGTTTGGTTCACTAGAGCCACCAAGTGAACCAAAAGGTCAAACCTAGGAGTGCAAGAATTTAAATTTAAATATAACTATTACATTTAAACCCGGGCTCCATACAAACGGGTCTTCACGCGCTCCTTGCTCCTTGGTCTCCAATTTTTTCAAGATAATTCTAACTATTTCTATTACATTAAACTATTTAATTTAAATAGAAACCTTGATCAGCAGTCAAGGGGAAGTACATAGGAGGGAGATAGAATTTTACATCATGAAAAAAAAATTTAGAGAAGACGAGGTACACAGACCCCTTTAATAAAACCCATTCATTCAAGCATTCAACTAAAATAAAATCCAATCACATTGGTCAAATAGTCCATAATCAATCCCCATTTATTATCATACATATCACCATATATATCAATAAATAAATATTCATCTCATGAATTAAAAAATTCCATATATATATGAGTATCATTTAATGGGCAATTTTAAATTACATGAAATCCAATTTCAAGATTAAAATAAACTCTTTATTTTAATTATAAAATTATTTAGAATATAATATATAAATATATCATATTTATTTTTTTTAAAAAGAAGTCACCTTCTTTTATTAAAAGAGTCCTGCAGGTTTATTAAAAGAGTCATTTCCTGATGGGTCACATTCTTTTTGGAGTAAGAAAGAGACAACATCTTTTCTTTGTAGAATTCAAGATTAGCACCCAAAAAAAA
The DNA here is from genome assembly GCA_020205555.1 of Panax stipuleanatus. NCBI lineage: Eukaryota > Viridiplantae > Streptophyta > Magnoliopsida > Apiales > Araliaceae > Panax > Panax stipuleanatus. Next base: position 51,119,715 of record CM035122.1, read on the forward strand.
TTGTGATTCGTCCCAAAAAAAAAGTTATTTTTTTTTTCTTAAAAAATAATAATTTTATACAATAAAATTATGCCCAATAAATTATTTTAAATATATACCCATATGTATATGAAATCAAAATAAATTAATAATTGCATAAAGGTTTGGCTCTGATGCCACTGTTGGGTTTGTACGAAATCGTGATGCAATCAAATTGCAAAAATTAGCGGAAGCATGGTATATCAAAGTTTAAAAAAATTTCTACAAAACCATTACCCGGATCATCCTTTATGTAAATTATTAATTTAAAACGATAAATAAGAAGTTATGGAATCATACCCTTGTAGAACGAAGCTTCCACATGTACTAGTTCAACTCCTTGTTCTTCGTGATCTCCTTGAATTTCCGGGTTAGATTCCTTCCTTTGATCAACGTTAGCCACCCAAGTGTTTGGCCTCTAGAGGTGATCCACCAAGGAAGATGAATTATCAAGAAGGAGGGTGGTTGACTTAGTTTTCTATCCTCTATAGAAAAGGAGTACTCTCTAACAATTGGAATTGCATCAAGTAATATCTATTATAAGAATCCTCTTATATAGATATTGGTCAACCCTTCTAATCCTATTAGACATGGGATTTCTTTTAATTAATTAAACTCCTTTAATTAATTTAGGCTTCCCACCACATGGGAAATAATTAATTAAATTCATTTAATTAATTTGTCTCCTAATCTTATTAGGAATAAATGAGAGTACTAATATTAAATTAATTACTAAACTCCTTTAGAAATTAAAATAATAATAATTATAATAATATTAATAAGACTCCTCTTATTAATTTATATTTAATATTTTTAAAATATTAAATAATAAATATTAAGCTATTTAATTTATTCTATCACCATAGATTAAATTAATTTCACTTAATGCATTATTACGATTATGCCATTACCTTCTTAAATAATTATTCTTCCTTTTATGGTGTGACCCTTTAGGTTCTCCATATTAAACCGGTTGTGAATAAATCAATTAGAACAATTCTAATCTTATTTAAATAAATAAATTAAACTAATAATCTATTTAAATAAATAATATTTATTCTACAATAGGGATAAGCCTCCCTAGCGATCAACGACTTTCCAGATAATATAGATTTCAACATTAATCATAAAAGAACCTGTGAGTAAATAGTTACCATACAATTCAATCCTTCCACCATACAATGTCCCAATTAAATATAAGACATGAATTTACTGTCAAGTCTTATTTTATTTAATTATATGTATTTCGATTAGAAAATGCACAACTCCAAATAATGTAAATTAGAAACTCCTTTCTAATTTCATTTTACCTTGGCCAAGGATTCCTGGGTTGTCATTTAACGAATCACATAGGACATATCTCCTCCTTTACTAGAGGTGGTAGATTCTTTATTGATCATTCATTGTCTCCATATGTAACTTATTATACCCAAGCATACCCTTTTATATACCCTAAAGGGCTTTAAGGAATAAGTCAAAGTATAATTCATTACATACAAGATACTATGATGATCTCAAGTCCAAGGATCACTTGTACTACTATCACATTAGGAATTCCTATTGACAGGCGAGTAAAACTCCATTAGGTATTCCATAGCGAGTCACGTTCAGTGAACTTATTCTCCAATAAGCACCTACATACTTGCTTTAGTGTCTCCACACAAATGATTATGAGATCAATCATCCTCATCTAATGAGCAAGCAACATATGTACTAATCTATCCGGATTTACTAATCCCCTTTTTAGTAATCCCATGATTAGGAACTATTTTAGTTTTAGAGCTTTCTAAGAATTTAGATCTCATTGGCATGATCATCATCATGATTCTAAAAGCATTGCTTAAAACTATGGGTTATTTACAAATTATAAAAACAGCAATCATGTAGATAATTAAATGTCTTTAATAAATGAATACTTTATTAATAAATAAATAAGATTGTTTACAAAGTACGTGCTTTATCATCATACATGATTGGCTTGTATGCACACTACTATCAATCTCCCACTTGCACTAAAGCCAATCGCCATGGTATCTCATACCCATCTTCTCTAAGTGACGATCAAACTGCTGTTATGTTAAAGCTTTAGTAAATGGATCTGCAATGTTGTCTTGAGAGTCTACACGCTCCAAGGTGACGTCTCCTCTTTCAATGATCTCCCTGATCAAATGAAATCGCCGCAACACGTGTTTAGATTTCTGATGAGACCTCGGTTCCTTAGCCTGTGCAACTGCTCCTGTGTTGTCACAGTAAATAGGAACTGCTTCTCCAATGCTAGGAACCACACCAAGTTCAGTTATGAACTTCTTCATCCAAACAGCTTCCTTTGCAGCTTCACTTGCTGCTATATACTCTGCCTCTGTCACTGAATCAGCAACTGTTTGCTGTTTGGAACTCTTCCAACTCACTGCGCCTCCGTTCAAGGTAAAAACATACCCCGAAACAGATTTACTGTCATCTTGGTCCGTTTGAAAACTTGAGTCTGTGAAGCCCTCGAGTTTTAATTCAGACCCACCGTAGACAAGAAAAATATCCTTAGTCCTTCTCAAGTATTTTAGGATATTCTTCACTGCCTTCCAGTGCTCTTCTCCTGGATTCGACTGTTATCTGCTCGTTACACTAAGTGCATGAGCAACATCCGGTCTAGTACATATCATACCGTACATGATAGATCCTATTGCAGAAGCATAAGGGATCTTACTCATACGGTCTCTCTCCTCAGGTTTTTTTGGGGCCTGTTTCTTGGAGAGATGTATTCCATGGCTCATCGGCATGAGACCTCTTTTGGAATCTTCCATGCTAAATCTCTTTAGCATTACATCAATGTACGTTCCTTGGGATAAACCAAGCATCCTTTTAGATCTATCTCTATAGATTTTTATCCCCAAAATATAGGATGCTTCTCCCAAGTCCTTCATGGAGAAGTGTTTAGATAACCAGATTTTAATTGATTGTAGCATAGTAATGTCATTCCCTATCAGTAATATATCATCAACATATAATACAAGGAATGAAACTGCGCTCCCACTAACCTTCTTGTACACACATGGTTCGTCGTCGTTTTTGATAAAATCAAACTTATTGATTGTCTCATCAAAACCAATGTTCCATCTACGAGAAGCTTGCTTCAATCCATAAATGGATCGTTGCAGCTTACAGACTTGATTTATTCCAACCTTTGAAACAAACCCCTCTGGCTGTGTCATATACACATCCTCCTCAAGTTTCCCATTGAGGAAGGCCGTTTTCACGTCCATCTGCCAGATCTCATAGTCGTTATAAGCTGCAATCGCAAGCAAAATCCGAATGGACTTGAGCATAGCTACTGGTGAAAAGGTTTCATCATAATCAACTCCTTGTCTTTGTTTGAAACCTTTTGCAACCAGTCGGGCCTTATAGGTCTCCACCCTGCCGTCCGCTCCAGTCTTTCTTTTAAAGACCCATTTACACCCAATAAGCTTAATGCCTTCAGGTGGTGAAACCAAAGTCCATACTTTGTTTTCATACATAGAGTCCATTTCGGATTTCATGGCTTCAAGCCATTTCCCTGAGTCTTTATTACTCATAGCCTGTTCGTAATTCAATGGATCATCATCATTCATGATGCGTACCTCATCGTCATCCTCTATAACGAATCCATACCTCTCAGGTATCTTCGGTACTCTTCCAGATTTACGAACAGGGTGTGGTATAGTAGGTTCTTCTACTTGGTCAGGTACCTGATTTTGATCCGTGGTAATTTGTGGTTCTTGAACTTTTTCAAGATATATCTTACTCCCACTGACCCCTTCATGGATAAACTCCTTTTCCAAGAAGGCAGCATGTTTCGCAACAAACACCTTTTGATCAGTTGGATGATAGAAATAATACCCTACAGTTTCTTTAGGGAATCCCACAAATCTACACTTATCGGATTTAGTTTGTAGCTTATCATGTTCAAACTTTTTGACATAAGCTGGACAACCCCAAGTCTTAACATGCTTAAGATTTGGTTTCCTCCCTTTTCACATCTCATATGGAGTCTTTGGGGCGGATTTGGTAGGTACCTTGTTAAGTAGGTATGCAACCGTTTCTAGGGCATATCCCCAGAAGGAAATTGGAAGGTCGGTAAAACTCATCATGGATCGAACCATGTCTAACAGTGTTCGATTTCTCCTTTCAGATACTCCATTTAACTGTGGTGTACTTGGAGGAGTCCATTGTGAGATTATACCATTTTCTTCGAGACAATTGAGAAACTCACCGCTTAAGTATTCTCCACCTCGATTTGATCGAAGTATCTTTATACTCTTGCCCGTTTGTTTCTCTACTTCACTTCTGAACTTTTCAAATGATTCTGACTTGTATTTCATTAAATACACATATCCAAATCTTGAGTGATCATCAGTGAAAGTAATAAAATAAGAATACCCACCCCGTGCACTTGTTGTCATAAGCCCACAAACGTCTGTGTGAATCAATGCCAACAACTCTGTAACTCTTTCTCTTTTTCCACTAAAAGGAGATTTAGTCATTTTACCCATGAGACAAGATTCACAAGTTGGATATGATTCATAATCGGATAGCTCGAGGAGCCCATCTTTATGCAACTTGGATAATCTTGTTTCATTGATATGACCGAGTCTACAGTGCCACATGTAAGTATAATTAATATCATCTCTTTTCCTTTTCTTAGTTTGTTCAATTTGAAAAATATTTTCTTGTAAGTCAAGTGTATAAAGTCCATTTTGCAAATTTCCAATACCATATAAAACATCGTCTTTATAAATAGAACAACTATTGTTCTTTATAACAACGTTAAATCCTTCCATATCCAATACAGAAATTGAAATAATATTTTTAATAATATTCGGAACATAATAACAATTATTAAGAAAAATGGATTTGCCAGAAGACATTACTAAACAATAAGTCCCTACAGCTAATGCAGCAACCTTTGCTCCATTCCCCACTCGTAGGATGACCTCATCATTGCTCAGCTTTCTATTTCTGACCAGTCCCTTCACATTATTACATATGTGAGAACCACAGCCGGTATCCAATACCCAAGTAGAATTTTGACTTTCTGAAAAATTAATTTCAATCATGAACAAACCTTGATTGGAAGTCGAAGCTTCTCCAAGCTTCTTCTTTGCCAGAAACTTCTTGCAGTTCCTCTTCCAATGACCCGGCTCGTTGCAATTAAAACACATTCCTTTGCTAGCTGGATCAGATTTCTTTTGTTCTTTTATGTTCACTTTGCCCTTGGTTATCCGAGATCGGAAGAGCTCCTTAGATATCTCATATCTAGCAGTCCTACTTTGTTCACCATACAACTCCTTGAGGTGAATCAACATAGTAGGAGCATCCATATTTTCGTGCTGACGCTGAAGCTCGTTATTCATGGATGCGAGCATGATGCATTGAGCCACAGATGCATCATCTTGCCACTTTACAATGGTGGCAATCTCTTCCTCAGAGACTGTTTCTGGAACAGTTCTAGGGACAGGTGAGTTTAGGACATAAGAAATCTTTTCAGCAGTGAGAACTATTCTCAGATTTCTTAGCCAGTCCGTATAATTCGGCCCGGTAAGCTTATTAGCATCAAGTATGCTTCGCAGTGAAATTAGTGATTTTGACATTTTTAAAATTCTGCATGTGAAAAATAACATTTTAGCAAACATTCATTTTATTAATTTTACATACCAAAATAAATTTAGGTCTTTATTTTAAATTGGTATCTCCCACTATTTTCATCAAACTATATTACCCTCACTTATATAATTCGGCAACATCTAATTAAAGATTTGCTAGTGAGAATAAGGATCCCATTTCAAATGTATATAACCTTGTGGATAGCACAACAAGCGATATACAAATAAATAGGTAGACAACTCTTGTCAATTACATCACTATATAACTCCTTTTATTTTGCCTCTTAAATCATAATGGTCAAGTGTGTGCACATCCGAACTAAAACGATTTAAGTTAAGTCCAGCCTAGCACTTCTATAAATTCAAAAAAGAAAAATGTTCGTCCTTGTGGATAGCACAACAAGACTAGATCGTTCAATTTTCTTGATAAGCATCAAATGTGATTAATTAACATCTTAAATATGCAATACTCGCCTTGTGGATAGCACAACAAGCTCATATTAAATATTTAATACTCTATTAATTTATCATGCTAGAAGGCGACGTTCGATATTCCAAATATCATTTGAACGCTTCGGACTTAATATTATTTCTTTGAGGGATTTGTTATTATTTGTCTCATCTTGTTTAGCGTGCATGCACATATATATATAAAATACGCGTCATTTTATTAAACATGCGAAGCATGTTTGCATAAAATATAATATATATAATATTTAGCATGCAATATAGAATACTATATTCTACCCAGATTGATTATGGACTTTTATTCTAGTTTGGTTCACTAGAGCCACCAAGTGAACCAAAAGGTCAAACCTAGGAGTGCAAGAATTTAAATTTAAATATAACTATTACATTTAAACCCGGGCTCCATACAAACGGGTCTTCACGCGCTCCTTGCTCCTTGGTCTCCAATTTTTTCAAGATAATTCTAACTATTTCTATTACATTAAACTATTTAATTTAAATAGAAACCTTGATCAGCAGTCAAGGGGAAGTACATAGGAGGGAGATAGAATTTTACATCATGAAAAAAAAATTTAGAGAAGACGAGGTACACAGACCCCTTTAATAAAACCCATTCATTCAAGCATTCAACTAAAATAAAATCCAATCACATTGGTCAAATAGTCCATAATCAATCCCCATTTATTATCATACATATCACCATATATATCAATAAATAAATATTCATCTCATGAATTAAAAAATTCCATATATATATGAGTATCATTTAATGGGCAATTTTAAATTACATGAAATCCAATTTCAAGATTAAAATAAACTCTTTATTTTAATTATAAAATTATTTAGAATATAATATATAAATATATCATATTTATTTTTTTTAAAAAGAAGTCACCTTCTTTTATTAAAAGAGTCCTGCAGGTTTATTAAAAGAGTCATTTCCTGATGGGTCACATTCTTTTTGGAGTAAGAAAGAGACAACATCTTTTCTTTGTAGAATTCAAGATTAGCACCCAAAAAAAATTGTGATTCGTCCCAAAAAAAAAGTTATTTTTTTTTTCTTAAAAAATAATAATTTTATACAATAAAATTATGCCCAATAAATTATTTTAAATATATACCCATATGTATATGAAATCAAAATAAATTAATAATTGCATAAAGGTTTGGCTCTGATGCCACTGTTGGGTTTGTACGAAATCGTGATGCAATCAAATTGCAAAAATTAGCGGAAGCATGGTATATCAAAGTTTAAAAAAATTTCTACAAAACCATTACCCGGATCATCCTTTATGTAAATTATTAATTTAAAACGATAAATAAGAAGTTATGGAATCATACCCTTGTAGAACGAAGCTTCCACATGTACTAGTTCAACTCCTTGTTCTTCGTGATCTCCTTGAATTTCCGGGTTAGATTCCTTCCTTTGATCAACGTTAGCCACCCAAGTGTTTGGCCTCTAGAGGTGATCCACCAAGGAAGATGAATTATCAAGAAGGAGGGTGGTTGACTTAGTTTTCTATCCTCTATAGAAAAGGAGTACTCTCTAACAATTGGAATTGCATCAAGTAATATCTATTATAAGAATCCTCTTATATAGATATTGGTCAACCCTTCTAATCCTATTAGACATGGGATTTCTTTTAATTAATTAAACTCCTTTAATTAATTTAGGCTTCCCACCACATGGGAAATAATTAATTAAATTCATTTAATTAATTTGTCTCCTAATCTTATTAGGAATAAATGAGAGTACTAATATTAAATTAATTACTAAACTCCTTTAGAAATTAAAATAATAATAATTATAATAATATTAATAAGACTCCTCTTATTAATTTATATTTAATATTTTAAAATATTAAATAATAAATATTAAGCTATTTAATTTATTCTATCACCATAGATTAAATTAATTTCACTTAATGCATTATTACGATTATGCCATTACCTTCTTAAATAATTATTCTTCCTTTTATGGTGTGACCCTTTAGGTTCTCCATATTAAACCGGTTGTGAATAAATCAATTAGAACAATTCTAATCTTATTTAAATAAATAAATTAAACTAATAATCTATTTAAATAAATAATATTTATTCTACAATAGGGATAAGCCTCCCTAGCGATCAACGACTTTCCAGATAATATAGATTTCAACATTAATCATAAAAGAACCTGTGAGTAAATAGTTACCATACAATTCAATCCTTCCACCATACAATGTCCCAATTAAATATAAGACATGAATTTACTGTCAAGTCTTATTTTATTTAATTATATGTATTTCGATTAGAAAATGCACAACTCCAAATAATGTAAATTAGAAACTCCTTTCTAATTTCATTTTACCTTGGCCAAGGATTCCTGGGTTGTCATTTAACGAATCACATAGGACATATCTCCTCCTTTACTAGAGGTGGTAGATTCTTTATTGATCATTCATTGTCTCCATATGTAACTTATTATACCCAAGCATACCCTTTTATATACCCTAAAGGGCTTTAAGGAATAAGTCAAAGTATAATTCATTACATACAAGATACTATGATGATCTCAAGTCCAAGGATCACTTGTACTACTATCACATTAGGAATTCCTATTGACAGGCGAGTAAAACTCCATTAGGTATTCCATAGCGAGTCACGTTCAGTGAACTTATTCTCCAATAAGCACCTACATACTTGCTTTAGTGTCTCCACACAAATGATTATGAGATCAATCATCCTCATCTAATGAGCAAGCAACATATGTACTAATCTATCCGGATTTACTAATCCCCTTTTTAGTAATCCCATGATTAGGAACTATTTTAGTTTTAGAGCTTTCTAAGAATTTAGATCTCATTGGCATGATCATCATCATGATTCTAAAAGCATTGCTTAAAACTATGGGTTATTTACAAATTATAAAAACAGCAATCATGTAGATAATTAAATGTCTTTAATAAATAAATATTTTATTAATAAATAAATAAGATTGTTTACAAAGTACGTGCTTTATCATCATACATGATTGGCTTGTATGCACACTACTATCACTCAAGAGGAGACTAATCCCGCAAGGCTCAGGAAAGGTGCCACTCAGATTCGCTCCAATTGAAAGATCGGATTAACTTCCCATCTAGTAGATTGCGATGATTTGGGAACCTTCATGGCGAAAAGCCCGTGAGAGTAAACCTAAGATAGGTCAGCTTCTGATAAACCAAACGAGAATGGAAGACTCTTCATGCCCTCCCTCTTTCAATACATGTCCAATATTAAATCTTGTCAAATATTAAATATTGTCAATAACTTTCAATTCAATGTCAAGTATCAAATCATGTTCTAAATGTCATAATATCCTGTCATCAAAATAACTGACCTCTGTTTTATAGGAAAACATTAAAAAAACCCTTAAAGATGACACATTGCATAGCATGCATATTGTTAGTGTTTGTCAGGACTAAATTACCTAATTTTATTTTAGGAAAGATTGGTCCTATTACCAGATCCAATTCCAAGAAGGCACAAAGCCTATGCACTAACATGGATGAAAGTACCCAATAGGGGTCAGGTTTCGTGTAAGAACCCGAATTTTCAGATATTATTAAATAAGGATTTAATAAATAAAATTCTTAAACCGTGAGATGGGTTCGAATAAAAATATATATATGTGATATGAGGTATGTGGTATTATATTACATAGGGTAATATGGACTATGTAATATGTGTTTTTGTGATTTATAAATATATTATTAATATATATTTGTTACTTAGCGTAGAGACGATTCAGTTGAGATAAAGGAAGTGGATAAATTCCTATCGATATTAAATAATTTATAGAATTATTTTATCATAGTAAGTTGGTGACATTAAATATCCTTAATGTATAATCACCATATTCTTGAGTATGTGTATTAATAACTAGTATGTTTATAATATAGGTTATTAATAGCACTTAAGTTATCCGTGAATAGGTTTGGATAGTGAAGCATGAGTTAGTTAAGGAATTAACTAATAAGAATAAATATTAGTTAATTTAAGTTGGGAGTTATATTATGGAATAATATAATGAGAGTATTGAATCTTAATTAACTATGATGATATAGTACAATGTTTAATTTACTTAAGTAAATGAGTGAATTAATATGTGTGTTGAATATGTAATTATAGTTGATACTTTTTATATATATTACTTAGAGTGGTAATATGTGAGAAAGTCTAATGTGCGAATAACGTTAAATATATATACGTTATTAAAGGGAGATGGAAATCATTATATGATTAAATGTATATTGAAGAAATTATTTTGGGGAACAATTTATAGAAAAGAAAGAGAAATAGTTATTATATATTTCTAATAAAGGATATTAAAATAATTTCTAATATTGAATTATTTTAATAAAAGGAGGAAATGTTATTTTTGAATAATAATATTACCTTATATGTTTTTGTATGAGGTGTGTTTGATTAATTAATATGGTAAATATATTAAAACGTATTTGCTATATGTAATTAAATTGATGGAAATAATTTATTATAATAGAAAATAAACTTATTATCTATTTTCTATATATAATATATGTACATGTGTCGTACATATAGTTATTTGGTATTATATTAAGAATAATATCATGAGACAATAAGTAAATTATTTTCTAATAACGAATGTGCTTATTTGGAGAAAACATAATATTTTATGATATGGCTAAATACATAATTTTAAATGTATTTTCAAGGGAGTTTAATTAATGAAAGGAAACTAAGTTATTTTAATATATTAAATAACTTAAGTTATTATTTGATCATGAATATTATTATTGGAATAATTAATAGAGTATATATTAATTATTATAAGCGTAAAGGTTATACTTATTATAAGTATAATTAATTGAAGTAGTTTAACATTTTAATAGCTTGAGTTATTATATTTTCGTAAAGGTTATATATAATATTTGAATATTCGATTTGTAAACTATTTATATGTGGACCTTGGATTTAATATTTCTAATTTAATTGAACAGGTTATAAGTAGTAATATGGTGAGAAATGAGTAAGTAATGAGAATAACGATAAGCTTAAGATTGAGCTTGTGAGAGATGCCTTGTGTGGCACAATGATAGATTCAGTAATGAATTGACTAATTTAATGATGGAGGAATTATTAATTAAACAATTAATCTAAATTAATTGTTAATTGTTATTATGATAGTATGTTAAATTATTATGGCTAGTGATAGTATAATAATAAGGAAATCGATTATAAGTATAATCGGATTTGTGATGAGATAAATTGTCTTCTAATATTAATTATTGTTATGATTAATATACTATTATCAAGTAATTATTTGATAATATGATGATTAATGAGTAAATGATTTATAAATATAAAAAGATTTATATTTATTTAACGTGATAATAAATCATATAAAGTGTTAATCAATTAGCGTGAGAATTATAATTCCATGGATTAATGAGAAATGGATTCATTAATATTATTATTAATTAATTGATAAGATAAGTAATTTATTAATTTCTATGTGCAACCATGCGATATTAAAGTATAACGTATGATAGTTAACTATATGTTATGCGAAGTATAAAGTGCAATGCGACTATGCTATATATGAATATAAACTATATAGTAAAGTTTATTGAGTTGTAAGAGGTACATGAAATGTGGGTGTGACAATGTGTATATTAAGTATACAATAAAATAATATATCATACAATTATTGAATTAATAAAATTTAATAATAAAGGAGACAATACACTGTGATGATACCCGATAGAATTATATCCGGTGGGATGAACTGTACATGGATTTTATATGTGTGAGTTAAAATTTACTACATGATAGTAGTATTTATTTATTAGGATTACATGGTAACCCCATTTTTAACCTAAGTGTACAATTATACATTGATATATATAATATACATTTGTATATTGCCCAAAGGAATGCAAAGCTGAGATTATTTCTTGTCCCTAATTGTGAGTCACCCCTCAATTTCCTCTCACGTGAACTCCCTAGTCTACACTACTCTTCTTCTCATTTTCCTCACAATTGTAGCCAATGATTTCAAGGGATGTGGGTTTGATGATGTGATTTACCAACCCTCTACCTAATCTCCATGAACCATTAGATTCTTGTTCCTTCCATTAGTTTGAAATGGTGAGTAAATTCATGGACTAGGTAATGGATTGTCTATAAATGCAAGCTCCTCTCTTCTCTTTTTAATTTGCTGAGAATTCAAAATGAAGTAAATTGGGTAAGTATATTGAGAGAGATTTTCTAGTGAGTTGAAGAAAGCAATATGGCAGTGTAGTAGAAACCATTTAGCAAGCTTTGCAAAATTGAGATAGCAGAGGTATAAACTTCCCATCTTTGTTCTCTGTCAAACTTTATATTCTTGAATTTCAAATTCTTGATTAGGTGGAGATAAATGATAATTGAGTTGAGGAATGTCTACTTAGTTGTTATATGGGCTTATAAGCATGATAGAACTAATATATAGTTGCTCATAATCGAATTGCTGTGGAAAATTCTGAGTTTGGCATGAGGTACTACCGAAGCAGACGCTGCTCTGCCCCTGGCCGACCACCTGCGCAGCTGCGCCAGTTTTGTACTGGCCAGCAGCGCAGCTGCGCCGGTACCAGACTTGAGTTGGGCAAGGCCCTGCGCAGCTGCGCCAGTTTTGAACTGGGGCTCTGCGCAGCTGCGCCGGTTCCTGATCCCAGTTTCTGCAGATTTTGTTCATGCTTGATGTCTGCTAAGTGATAGATATTGAAAGAAATTAGGACAAGCATGCTGGTATGATTAATACATATATATGGACTTGTTAAACTAGTATGTGTATATTATATTCGGATCGCTTACGTGAACAATGAAGTTATAGTTTTGAAAATAAACTTAAGGTTTTATAAACGAATTTTGGCGTATATAAGTCATGTTTATATTCTGATTTTGTGAACCCGATAGTATGGTTTATATTGACATGAAATACATGTTTAAGGTGTTAATCACACTACCATACATTATTGATAGAAAAGACTTGTAGTTTGAAAATAGACTTAAAGTTTTATAAACGAACCTTGACATATACATATGATGTGTATGTTCTGATTTTTAAGGATAATTGTATGACCTAGTTATGCATGGAAATAGGTATGTCATATGGTTCCAAACCCATTTGAATACCATGAACCTCTTGGTCACTTTAGTGTGCGGTTCTAGAGAAAACTTGAAGCCTTGAAATTAAACTTAAAGGAACTTGTGTACTTAAAGTTCTAAATATGATAACATACGTACATGGCATAAGTAGATATAAAATGATTCAAAGTAGCCTTGCATGATTAGTTAAGCATGACATTGATTTTTGGAGAATAAAACTTATGAAGTTTTGAAAGTAGAATGGTTGAACATAGAGTTACTGGCATTCTAACTTTATGAACATGCATGATAGGACTTATATGCCTCTAGTCGTGATTGGTATGTGCACCCCGCTAGTTAACCGTGATATGCACTGTGCGAGCATGTTTTGAAGATGTACTACACTAACTATAGGTAAATAGATTAGTTGTAGGCGGACATGTGTATATGAAAGATGATATTAATTGAGTATAGTTAAGGTATACCTATGTGTACCTAGCTATACTAAACGTATGATAAGAAAGTGAAACGAAGGTTCTAAGAAACAAGTTAGACAACAATATAACCTTTGTTATTACATTGAGAATGTGTGGATGCATATAACTGATGAGTGTGATCTCTATGGTTAATATAACTGTGTAGGATTACACAAAGTGCAAAGATTCTTAAGTAGTTAAGTCGTAGTTGTTAAACTACGAATCAGGCAAGTCTTTCAGTTCCTATTTGATATATGAATCCAATAACTGTTAGTTGAATTATATTATGCTGTGATAATGTGAACTTATATATGAACTGTATATGAGATATAAATGAGATTGAAAGTTGATCTTTGATGATATACTTGTTATGTGAAAAGTAACATGCGTAGTAAATATAAACTATTTATAAATGCATGAACTGAGTATGATGTTATATGCTATGTGATGCATGAGGACTGTTAGAATTGCTGAGCTGTCGAGCTCACTCTTGCAAATAACCACTTTTGCAAGTTAAGGATTCACGGTAAAGATTTCGTGTTTCTTGATTGATAAAGATAGATAGTATCGAATTGAAGAATACTGATTAGATTATTACTCGAACCATGTCTAGGTTCTAGTAGTTGTACTTGATATTTGTTTACGAGGTTTAATGCTTGTCGTACTATAAAGATGTAGTAGATAATACATAGAGGATATCGAGTTGAGCTGTAAATATTTATACGATAACTCATATAAGAAGGACTCATATTATATAGTGGTTCAAGAATGTGTAATTGATTTAAGTTATGGAATCAATAAAAAGATTTTTATTCAAAGGATATTGAAAAGTTTAAATTATTCCGTATTTTAGTAATATCGAATATGATGTAAAGACGAGATCTTGGATATGAATAGAATTTATATTCTAAATTGTAATAAACAAAGTTGTATTCTTTTACTAATGATTAAAAGATGTAATAGTTCCGCGTTAGTAGTATCGTGACTGCACCGAATCAAAGGTTTCGAAGGAACGTGGATTTGGGGGCGTCACATTTCGTGTCTCGAGAAGAGTTCGAGGGACTCATAAATCAAATAGCAGAATTAGTTATCTTCATAAAAGAGAAGAGTAAAAGCACTCAAGGTTAACAGATACCCACTCAACAGAGTCCTTCGCACAAGGTGGCAGTTAGGGTACTGACAAAAAAAGGAAACGCAGATACCCGAATCTCAATCCAATTAAAAAACCAACAAAACCCCTGAAATCACCAATCTCAAGGAGGATCGAGAAACCGGTGATATTAGAAAGAAAGTCCAACAAATGGAAGAAACCATTGGTCAACCAAAGGGAATGGAGCATATGGGAGTGTTAACTACTCAGATCTCTGTATTTTCCTAGGGGCTCGTTATCCTGACAAGTTCCAGGTCCCAGATTTTGAAAAGTATGAAGGATTGAGAGATTATTACACTCATCTGAAAGTATACATTGGAGAACTCATATCCTATGCAGAGGACGAGAAGCTAAGAATGCAGTTATTTCAAAAAAGTATGACTGAAGAAGCCAAAGTGTGGTACGCCAGACTTGACAACGCTAAAATCCACAGCTGGGAAAACATGCATGGGTCAGTCAAAAATACCCAGTAAAGTCAAAACTGCATGTTTTTCAAAAGATAAATTCTAAAAACAAGCATGGGTCAATCATAAATCCCCAGTAGAGTCAAAATTGCATGTTTATTATATACTCGGGCTTTTGAAAAAATTTCACCAAAGTCTCCTTTGTAAAATGGACTGTCCGCATGCACGTAGGCATGTCTATGTGGCCATTCAGAAGCACACCTTCCCAAAAACAGGAACAGTTCATATTTATAAAATAAAATCAAAATTCAACCTCACATGATATCCAAATTACAATGAACATTTTTAGTTGAAAATCCAAACTCAATAGGCCTAAAAAAAGATGAGTAAACTGATCAAAAAGGGCAAAATATGACGGTCTTAGAATCTAAATTTTCTTACATCCAAACGTGCATTACAGTAAGATATGCATACATATGAAGTCAAAAAAAATTTAGTAGGTCATATAAGCATACATTTTTCATACATTGCGTCTAAAAGCACCATACGTGGTTTACATGCTTTTAACGGTCAAAACTTGCGAAAAAAGAACTTAAAACGTTACCTGCGATGCGCTGAATGCGTAGAAACTGACGAAATCAGAAAAAGGCTGTCGAAACTCCGTAGATCTAAACAGAAAATTAGATTCCGTTTGAAACTCTAAATGAAACTTGGAAATTATGAAATCCCGCTGCCCAATATAAAGCCACAGGTGGAAGTGGGCCCACCCGTGGCAGTCGCACCTCTACTTGTGGCTCCCCAGGGTGGATCCCACTCCCCCAGGCTCGGTTCGGTTTGAGTTAAAACGGAGTTTATAAGAGCTGCCAAGTTAAATCTGAAGAAAAATCGCTACGCGATTGAGCGGTTTATCTTGAAATCCTGCATTTAAGCAGCGTAATCCTAACAGAAAGGGGAACACTCTGAAAAACCTTGGTATCCATCCCGGAGCCATATCCGGGGATCAATTATGCAAACTGCTGAAAAACTGGGCAAAACTGCCAAAAACAGCCATTTTCGAAGCGTCGCGTAAAGAACGGTGACAGTTCAGCCGTTGGCACAACCCCTGCGAAGCATCGGGTACAAACCGAGATGAATCAGCCGTTGGCACAACCCCAGCGAAGCATCAGGTACAGATCGATGACAGTTCAGCTATTAGCACAACCCTAGCGATGCGTCGGGTACAGACCGGTGCCAGTTCAGCCGTCGGCTCAACCCCAGCGAAGCTTCGGGTACAGAACGAGATAGTTCAGCCGTTAGCCCAACCCCAGCGAAGCGTCGGGTACAGACCATTGAGAAATCAGCAGTTGAAACAACCCCAATGAAGCGTCGGGTATAGACCTAGACAGTTCAGCCGTTGGCACAACCCCAGCGAAGCATCCGGTACAGACCGATGACAGTTCAGCCGTTGGCTCAAGCCCAACAAAGCGTCGGGTACAGACCGGTAACAGTTCAGCCATTGGCATAACCCCAGCGAAGTGTCGGGTACAGATCGGGATAATCAGCTATTGGCACAATCCCAGCAAAGCGTCAGGAATGATTCGGTGTTAGAAGCCATATAATAATCAATCCCCGATGATGGAATCTTTTATACACATCCTCAAAAGGAGTACCAAGAAGGATTGGTGATTCAATTCCCCTGTTGCCAACTGCCTATGTAAATTATCATCAAGATAGGCATCGGAAGCACATACCTAAGTAATTCGGTGACCGAGATGAATCCCCAGCGAAGAAACCGGCAGAAAGATACGATGACATCAGTCGTTAAAGAAGATATGCCCTGTGAAGAGTCTTGACAGACATGGGAAACCCTTGGTCTCGAACCAAGTTAGCCTCAATAATATCATCTGCATCAGAGTGACCAGGTTTATCACTGATAACGTCATCCCCAGCAGAACGAGACGAGAACAATCTGTGATTGCCTAGCTTTGATAATCCTATCAGTGGTTCCCCTACCAGTAATCGTCTGACAGTGCCGCCCCAAAAGCTATCATGGACCCCCAGCAGAAAATAACAAGAACCATCTATGATAGACTAACTTTGATATCTTCCCAGCAACTGCTTGGTAATGCTGCAACAAGGGTTATCGCGGGTAACGTTATCCCCATCAGAAGCTAACGTAATTAAATCAGTGATAAACCTACCCCCTCGAAGGTATCTAACATTCATCGTATATTATGTTATGCATTGCCTCCCCTTTGCCTGTGTATTTCCCGTGTCAACTAATCTTTATCTTGTCCATTTCACTGCATTGTATGAACATGATAAAGAGGGGCATCTGTAGACACTCAAAATTTTATTTCCCTGCTACAAACACTGTAGGAGGGAAATCAAATCAACCCCGGTCTCAATATCGGGCAGTCAAATCAACCCCGGTCTCAATACCGAGTCGTCAAATCAAGCCCGGTCTCAAATATCAGGCTGTCAATTCAACCCCAGTCTCAATACTGGGCCATCAAATCAACCCCGGTCTCAATACCGGGCAATTAAATCAACCCCGGTCTAAATATTGGGCCATCAAATTAACCTCGGTCTCAATACTGGGCCATCAAATAGACCCCGGTCTCAATACCGTGCAATTAAATAAACCCCGATCTCAATACCAGGCAGTCAACTCAACCCCGGTATCAATATCGGGTCATCAGTTTAACCCCGGTCTCAATACTTGACCGTTAACGACAATCAAATCAACCCTGGTCTCAATATCGGGCAATCAGTTTAACCTCGGTCTCGATACCGGGCCATCAGTTCAACCCCGGTCTCAATAACGGGCCACCAAATCAGCCCCGGTCTCAACTCTGAAAGTACAGGTCAGCCCCGGTCTCAACCCGGGAGGTACAGGTCAGCCCCGGTCTAAACCCGAAAGGTACAGGTCAGCCCCGATCTCAATCCAAGAGGTATAGGTTATCCCCAATCTCAACCCAGGAGGTGCACGTCAGCCCCGATCTCAATTCGAGAGGTACAGGTCAGCCCCAGTCTCAACCCAAGAGGTACAGATCAGTCCCGGTCTAAACCCGGGAGGTACAAATCAGTCCGGGTCTCAACCCGGGAAGTGTAGGTCATCCCCGATCTCAACCCGGGAAGTCAGATCAACTTCAAGAACAAACCTGAAGCATCACAACATCTTCAGAGGAAAACATGGAGCGACCAAGTCAACCTTAGAGAAAACACTAAGGACAAATAAACTCGAACGAGATCCAAGTATGGGAAATAACCCCAACAAGTCAACCAAAGGCCATGCCGACACTAAGGGCAACACCTGGAGGGGCAAAATGGTTATTTTACCAACCCTAAGATGATTTAGTCAAACTCAAGCTGAATTGATGCCACTAAGGTGAAAACAAACCATAACAATGATCCCGTGTGTAAACAGCGCAAGACAGCTCAACGAACAAACTGCGGGGAATCAAAGTCCTATTTATGAACCCATCTTCTTGAACCCAAAAAATGTTTTATCCCATGTCAGTGTGACACTCTCGACGAGGGCTTTCCGGAAAGGTATCGCAGGCCTCAAACGGACACTCCGATCAAAAGTTAGAAAGTTTTGACTTCGACCTCGCGTTGCTCGGAGTGCACGTACTTCGAGATGATAGAACCCACCGCGGGGCCCACACCACGTGGAGCCGCACCTCTACATACGGCTGCCGTAGGTAGAGTGGAGGCTCCCTAGCCTATAAAAAAGAGGGCACCCCCCTCTTATTTTCATAATTCGAAAACGCTCTGAACCTCTGTTTGTTTGATTTTTTGCTATTTTTGTGTTTTCCAAACCCAAATTTTTTTACTCTAACACGTAGATATACCCACATACTACCACATATCAGAAAATAACTGGAAGATTCGGACGTTTAAAGCCTACGATTTGATAAAAAGCCCATGTAACAGTCCATTATTTATTTAAATCTAGCCAACTCTAGCTTTCAAACGGTTTAAAATCGATACAGACGGAACCGGGAAGCTAGAATGGCTGAGATTTATTTAAATTTAGCATTTTTCTAGTTTCAGTTATAAAAGCAACCTCGTGGCTTTTAGAACGCTATCTAGTGGGAACGAGACGCTTCGACTAGGTGCGAACTAGGATTTACTGAACGAATCATCGGTTCTGGAGATATTTGGGATATATATCTGTTTCTGTAAAAATTTAAACTGTGCAGGTTTATTGGCTACTCTTTTGTGAGCCTAGGAATCGTGGGATTCATGATCAAACTGATTAGAATCTGATTCCCACGATGGACAAACTTTAGTTTACAAATGTACCATACCAGTTTTTTTGTAAAATGTACATACAAAGACCTTAAAATAGTTATCCGGATTTAAGGTCTTAACATAATGAGAATAATGGTTTGTCGTGTCAAAGTCCATCTGATGGCTATCATGCCTATAAGAAGACCGATATTTATATATATGTTGCGGTCGAGGATGCTTCGCAGCCCGACCTTCACCATTCAAATTGAGCCTTAAGGCTGCAAAGATAACATTAAAATATCAATATGCTTCAATTCCTATGTTAGCAAAGGGGTTTCATAAAATTCTTTCAAAACATCATTTTAATAATCTTTTCGAAAAAAGAAGTTTTTGCAAATCAAATCAAATCACATTTGCAAATCAAATCAAAGATATTTTGCAAATCAAATCAAACCCTTCGTATATAGGTTTAACGATGCATAGACATGCTTTTCAATCAAACATAGGCCCAATTTTCAAACAACATTCACACACACACACAATTCAGTTTTAAATGGAAATATTGAAAAGATGTGGTATCGTGTTTACACGGGAGTTGTGGGGTGCCTAACTTCTTCCCCACACTTAACCAAACCCCCGAGCTCAAAACTTTGTTTTCAAAGATCAAGTTTCGATAGTGTCCAGCAATTAGGCCTCTTTCAAATAAAACTCGGTTGAGTTGGCACAACCATTTCAAAACTACCAACTGGCGACTCTGTAAAACGTCCAAATCGTTGACATGATACATGATGGCCTTTTCCTAAAAAAACCTTCAAATCCTTTTTTCGCAATAAAAAGAGCAAGGGTAGACATAACTTAGGAAGAGAAAAAGATCCGGGTTATAACCCGACCCGCGGATTTTTTATCGACATCGACACATATATCAATATATATATCAAATAAAAACAATTAATAACTCGCATAAAGGTTTGGCTCTGATACCACTGTTAGGTTTGTAAGATCAAAATAGCATGCAACAATTACATACATAGCAGCGAAAGTGTAAAAATAGAGTTTTAAAATTTTACAAACCATGAATCCGGATCATCATTTATGCGAAATTATTAATTTAATCTAAAAAGATGAAGAATGAATCATACCTTTGAAGATTCGTGCTTCCTCACATACGAGTTCTACAACAATCATTTCCTTGTTTGACTTGAATCTAGCGGCTGTGATTTTTTTCTTTGATCAACGTCAGCCTCCCAAGTGTTTGGCCTCTAGAGGTGATCCACCAAGGATGAACAAGTATTAAGAAGGTAGGTAATTGACAAAACCCTAGTTTTCTCTCTCTCTAGAAAATGTGAGCTCTCTCAACAATTTGTGAAAGCATTAGCCCCTAATCAAAATAACACTCCTCTTATTTATAGATATAGGCAACTTTCCTATACCTTATAGGATTAGGGTCTCATATTATTTAATTAAACTCTTTTAATTAATTACACTTTCTAATCTTAGTAGGAGCAATTAATTAAACTCCTTTAATTAATTTATCTCCTAATCTTATTAGGAATATGGGAGAGCTCATTTATTAATTAATTCCCAAACTTCTTTAGGAATTCAAATTAATAGTAATAGTAATAGTAATAATAAGACTCCTCTTATTAATTTATATTTAATATTTCTAAAATATTAAATAATAAATATTAAACTATTTAATTTATTCTATCACCATAGATTAAATTAAATACATTTAACTTATTATTACGATTATGTCATTTGCTTCTTAAATAAATATTCATCCTTTTGTGGTGTGACCCTTTAGGTTCTCCATATTAAACAGGTTGTGAATAAATTAATTAGAATTATTCTAATTTTATTTAAATAAATAAATTAACTATTAATTCATTTAAATAAATAATATTTATTTCACAATAAAGGTAAGCCCCCTTAGCACTCAACGACTTTCCAGATAATATAAATTTTAACATTAATCATAAAAGAACCTTTAAGTATATAGTTACCGTATAATTCATTCCTTCTACCATACAATGTCCCAATTAAATATAAGACATGGATTTACTATCAAGTCTTATTTTATTTAAATATATGTATTCCGATCCTAAATGCACAAACTCTGATAATGCAAATTAGAAACTACTTTCTAATTTTATTCTGCCTTGGCCAAGGACTACTGAGTTTTCATTTATCGAATCACATAGGACATTCACTTCTTTTACTAGAATTTGTAGATTCTTTATCGATCATTCATTATCTTCATGTAAAATTAATTATACCCAATCATACCCTTTGATATACCCTCAGGGTCTTAAGGGACATGTCAAAGTATAACTCATTATACATAAGATACTATGATGATCTCAATGTTAGGTTTGTATATAGCACAATTATGATAAGTACGTATTATCCCTACTTATTAGATATCAACTTACCATAACTGAGGCTTAATCTCATATGTTTTAGTAGCTTTTCATTCGTTTTTATCTTTGTTTTGTAGATTGCATGATGGGAAACTATTTTGGTGGCATTGTTGATGGAATGGACATGAAACTGGCTCGAGTAGGTGCAAATGGCCTATGGTGGAGTGCTAGTGAGATTGGCATATGAAGGTTGGGAGATAGGAGCAGCAGCAACAGAGAACCAACAAAGTAGTAGCAACATTCTGCAGGAAACCAGCGCAGCGCGGGCGCGCCCTGGTATAGCTTGAAGATAGCGCGCCCGCTCCTGGAGAAGGTGTCATCAGCATGTAGCGCGCCCACGCCCATTTTACTTTATTGGCCAGCACAGCCGCGCCTTGTCGGTTTGACCAAAATGTTAACTTTTCATTAAAAGGCCCAATTGAATGTTTTCTCTTAAAAGGGTGTCTTGGGAGGTTGGGATATTATCTCTTGAACGTTATTATTACTATTTTAGGGTTATAGAAAAACACAGAGAGAATATAGCCTCTTCTCTTACATTTTGGCTTTCTCTCTTGTTTCCTTAGTATATTTGCATAGATTAGGGATTGATTTGGGAGTTTTGAAGGATTTGCTCTACATTGAAGGTTCAAATTTGAAGAGGAGAAGTCAAATTTGCATCTCTCATTATTTAGCTTCTCTTTATTTTCATCTTTGGTTTTCAAATGTATGAACAAGTTTGGATGATGGATATTGATTCACTTATGAACTAATTTCTACTGTGGGATTTTAATAGATCTTAGTGCTTAATTCAGATTGCTATGCTTCCTTGTTGAGTTTTAATTGATTATGTATAGATTGTCTAATGTGGTTTACTTTGAGTTTTAATATGGACATGGTACATTGAGAGATGGCTACGTTTTGCTTTTGCATTCTCGACTAACAATTCGAAGTAATCAATTGAGCTTAACAGAAGGTGTATCAACTTGAGTGACACATTAAGTGAAGTTATAATCCCATATCTTCCTTATCTGATTTATTTTCTTGTTAATTAGTTGTCAATTGATAATCAACACTGTTAGATAAATCACAATTTGATCATCTGTTTAAGTAGACTGAAATAGTTACAAAACTGTTGCATATTAGATTAGAGGCACTCATTATTCTACGTGGGAACGATACTTTACTTACTCTGTATTACTTATGGACCACGTGCACTTGTGTGTGTGTGATTGTTTTGATTAACACCCAAACAAGCTAACAAGTTTTTGGCTCCGTTGCCGGGGAATAGTGAATATTTTTATTACTTTTGTCATCAGTTTAAATTAAATTGGTCTTAGTTAAACAAATATTATCTTATCTTATTTCTCTTTTCATTTTTCTTTTGTTTCAGGCACTCTTGACTAGTGTATGCACACTCGGTTTAAGGAGTCTACTTTGGTGCCCAGAAAGGACAACATCAACGGAAGGGTTCAGAGATTGAGCAAGGATACTTCTGGAATTCTAGAGGAGACTGAAACACCGATAGTTTTGGCGGCAGAAGAACATAAAGCACTGAGGGATTATGCAACGCTGCGTATCCATGAGTTACAGTCAAGCATCACAAGGCAAGCAATTGCCGCCAATTCCTTCAAAATTAAACCGGGAACAATACAAATGGGGTAAAACTTGGTTCAGTTTGGGGGTGTGGTTAATGATGACCCGAATGAGCACTTACTGAGCTTCATTGAGATATGAGACACCTTCGAGTTTAATGGAGTGTAGGACAATGTAGTGAGACTTTGACTTTTTCCATTCACATTGAGAGAAAAGGCAAAAAGTTGGCTTCACTCATTACCACCGGGGTCCATTACAACTTGGGAAGACTTGGCACAAAAATTCTTGGCAAAGTTCTACCCACCTACAAAGACCACAAAGATGCGAAGTGCTCTTTCTATATTTGAGCAACAACATAAGGAGTCCTTATATGAAGGATGGGAGAGATACAAAGAAATGCTAAGGAAATGCCCTCATCATGGGATGCCTTAATTGATAGAGATAAACATATTTTACAATGGATTGGGTAGTCAAACTTGGCCTAGCATTGATGCCGCTTCGGGAGGGGCATTCATGACCAAGAGCTATAAAGAGGCATATGAGTTGTTAGAGACTATGGCTTCAAATGATTACCAATGGCCTTCTTCTAGAATGAGTCAACAGAAAGTCACAAGAGTATTGGAAGTTGATGCCATCATGGCTCTATTAGCCCAATTAGTGGCTATGTCAAAGAAAATCGATTCCATTGCCAAGTCAAAAGTGCAACAAGTAGCCTATGTTTGTGAGCTTTGTGCGGGGTCACATCCTACAGACCAATGTGCTATCAATCCCAAATCGGTGTAGTTTGTGAGCAATTATCAGAAACAACCAAACCAATATCAGAACACTTACAACTCCAATGACAGAAACCACCCCAACTTGTCATGGAGCAACAACCAAAACCATCAACAACAACATGCTCCAAGACCTTCATACCCTCCGGGATTTCAAAACCAACAACATCAACAAGCTCCCACTCCTCAGCCAGAAAAGAAATCATAAATGGAAGAGATGATGTTGAAGTACATGGCCAACACCGAGGTGATGATAAAGAGCTAAGCTGTGGCTATTAAGAACTTGGAGAACCAAATGGGCCAAATGGCTATCATGCTTACAAACAGACCACAGGGGACTCTACCTAGCAACACAGAAGCTAATCCAAGAAGAGAAGGGAAAGAGCAATGTCAGGTTGTCACACTCATGAGTGGAAAACAAACTGCAGCTCCAGAGCCTAGCGAGACCGCTCCCCAAGAACAAAGGGAAACGGCGCGGGCGCGCCCGTTCCTCGAAAAACAATTATGTATATTTTTTAAAGGAAAAGGATGGCAAGCAAGGATCTAATACAGAACATAAGGAAACAGTAGAGCAATCATGTGTTCCACCACCAAAAATGTATCCACATGTCCCTTATCCACAAAGACACCAAAAGAAGAAACTGGACAAGCAATTTGCCAAGTTCCTTGAGGTATTTAAAACGCTGCAAATTAATATCCCATTTGTAGAGGCTTTAGAACAGATGTCGAGCTATGCAAAATTCATGAAGGGGATTCTATCTAGAAAGAAGAAATTAGAAGATTTTGAGACTGTGGCCTAGACTGAGGAATGTATTGCGGTGTTACAAAGGAAGCTACCTCCCAAACTAAAGGATCCCGACAGTTTTACTATCCCCTTCTCTATTAGAGGCTTGTCATTCAACAAATGTTTGTGTGATTTGGGTGCTGGCATTAACCTTATGCCATTATCGGTTTACATATAATTGGGTTTGCCGGCTCCAAAACCTACAAATATTTCTCTTCAGCTTGCCGATAGATCCATTACTTATCCAAGAGGTATTGTGGAGGACATCCTTGTGAAGGTGGACAAATTCATATTTCCCGCCGATTTCATTATCCTTGATTATGAAGAAGACAAGGACATTCCTATCATTCTGGGAAGACCTTTCTTAGCCACTGGGAGAACTCTCATTGATGTGCAAAAAGGAGAGCTTACTATGAGAGTTCAAGATTAAGAAGTCACATTCAACGTGTTTAAGGCTATGAAATTTCCTACATATGAAGAGGAATGCTTCCGAATGGATGTGGTTGACAGGGTTATGAATGAAGAGTGCACACATGTGATGAACATTGACCCTTTGGAGAGTGCACAAATAGGGGACCTTGACATTGATGACCTTAAGGTGGTTGAATATTTACAGAGTCTAGATATAGTGCCACGGGTGAGCAAGTTTAAAAGTCATTGTTGGGTTTGTACGTAACGCATACAAGCAATCAAATTACATAGATAAGGGCAGAAATGCGATAATTATGGTTTTAAAATTTTTCATACAAACCCATGCCATTATCATACTTTGTGCTCAATTATCAATTACAGAAAAGTAAAGATGATTAAGAATCATACCTTTGTAGAATTTAACTTCCACAGGTACAAGTTCTACTCCTTGCACTCCTTTGATCTCCTTGAATTTCCTATAGTGGCTCCTTCCTTTGATCAACGTTAGCCACCCAATTGCTTGGCCTCTAGAGGTGATCCACCAAAGAAGAGAAATTTCTTAGGAAGAAGATGGGTAGTTGGCCAAACCTTTTTTCTATTCTCTGTAGAAATTGTGTTGTACTCTCCAACTCTTAGAATCACGTATCTCTTATATCTGATATAAGACTCTCTTATATAGATATTAGGTTAAACCTATTAATCTAATTAGAATTGGGTTTCTTTTATTAATTAATTAAACCCTTTTAATTAATTAGGCTTCCCAATAAATTAGGATTAATTAATTAAACTCCTTTAATTAATATGCCTCCTAATCTCATTAGGAATAATTGAGAGTACTAATATTAAATTAATTCCTAAACTCCTTTAGAATTAAAATAATAATAATTGTAATAATATTAATAAGACTACTCTTATTAATTCGTAATTAATATTTCCAAAATATTAAATAATAAACATTAGGCTATTTAATTTATTCTATCACCATAGATTAAATTAATTACACTTAATGTATTATTACTATTATGCGATTATCTTCTTAAATAATTCTTCTTCCTTTTGTGATGTGACCCTTTAGGTTCTCCATATTAAACCGGTTGTGAATAAATCAATTAGAAAAATTCTAATCTTATTTTAATAAATAAATTAAACTAATAATATATTTAAATAAATAACATTTATTCTACAATAGGGATAAGCATCCCTAGCGATCAATGACTTTTCAAATAATATAGATTTCAACATTAATCATAAAAGAACCTATGAGTTATTAGTTACCATACAATTCAATCCTTCCACCATACAATGTCACAATTAAATATAAGACATGGATTTACTGTCAAGTTTTATTTGATTTAATTATATGTATTTCGATTAGAAAATGCACAACTCCATATAATGCAAATTAGAAACTCCTTTCTAATTTCATTTCACCTTGGCCAAGGATTCCGGGTTTGTCATTTAACGAATCCCATAGAACATATCTCCTCTTTTACTAAAGGTGGTAGATTCTTTATTGATCATTCATTATCTCCATATGTTACTCATTATACTCAAGCAAACCCTTTTATATACCCTAAAGGGCCTTAAGGAATAAATCAAAGTATATAATTCATTACATACAAGATACTATAATGATCTCAAGTCCAAGGATCACTTGTACTACTATCACATTAGGAATTCCTATTGACAGGCAAGTAAAACTCCATTAGGTATTCCATAGCGAGTCACGTTCAGTGAACTTATTCTCTAATAAGCACATACATATTTGCTTTAGTGTCTCCACAGAAATGATCATGAGATCAATCATCCTCATCCAATTAGCAAGCAACATATGTACCAATCTATCCAGATTTACTAATCCCCTTTTTAGCAATCCCACGATTGGGAACTATTTTAGTTTTAAGCTTTCTAAGAATTTAAATCTCATTATCATGATCAACATCATGATTCTAAAAGCATTGCTTAAAACTATGGGTTATTTACATATTATAAACATAGCATCATGTAGATAATTAAATGCTTTTAATGAATACTTTTATTAATAAATAAATAAGATTATTTACAAAGTATGTGCTTTATCATCATATATAAATGGCTTGTATGCACACTACTATAAATCTCCCACTTGCACTAAACCAATCGCCATAGTATCTCATACCCATCTTCTCTAAGTGATGATCAAACTGTTGTTGTGTTAAAGCTTTATTAAATGGATCTACAATATTTTCTTGAGAGTCCACATGTTCCACGGTGACGTCTCCTCTTTCAATGATCTCCCTGATCAAGTGAAATCGCCGCAATACGTGTTTGGATTTCTAATGAGACCTTGGTTCCTTAGCCTGTGCAACTTCTCTAGTGTTGTCACAGTATACGGGGACTACTTCTTCAATGCTAAGAACCGCACCAAGTTCTGTTATGAACTTTTTCATCCAAACAGCTTCCTTTACAGCTTCACTTGCAGCTATATACTCTGCCTCTATCACTGAATCAGCAACTGTTTGTTGCTTGGTACTCTTCCAACTCACTGCGCCTCCGTTCAAGGTAAAAATATACCCCAAAACAGATTTACTGTCATCTTGATATGTTTGAAAACTTGAGTTCGTGAAGCCCTCGAGTTTTAATTTAGACCCACCGTAGACGAGAAATATATCCTTAGTCCTTCGTAAGTACTTTAGGATATTCTTCACTGCCTTTCAGTGCTCTTCTCCTGGATTCGACTGATATCTTCTCGTTACACTAAGTGCATGAGCGCCATCCGGTCAAGTACATATCATATTGTACATGATAGATCCTATTGGAGAAGCATAAGGGATCTTATTCATACGGTTTCTCTCCTCAGATGTCTTTGGGGTCTGTTTCTTGGAGAGATGTATTCCATGGCTCATCGACATGAGACCTCTATTTGAATCTTCCATGCTAAATCTCTTTAGCATCGTATCAATGTACGTTTCTTGGGATAAGCCAAACATCCTTTTAGATCTATCTCTATAGATATTTATCCCCAAATTATAGGATGCTTCTCCCAAGTCCTTCATGGAGAAGTGTTTAGATAACCAGATTTTAATTGAATGAAGCATATGAATGTCATTCCCTATCAGTAATATATCATCAACATATAATACAAGAAATGAAACTGCTATCCCACTAACCTTCTTGTACACACATGGTTCATCATTATTTTTGATAAAATCAAACTCTTGATTGTCTCATTAAAACAAATGTTCCATCTACGAGAAGCTTGATTCAATCCATAAATGAATCATTGTAGCTTACAGACTTGATTTGTTCCAACCTTTGAAACAAATCCCTCTAGCTGTGTCATATACACATCCTCCTCAAGTTTTCCATTAAGGAAGGCCATTTTCACGTCCATCTGCCAGATCTCATAGTCGTTATAAGCTGCAATCGCAAGCAAAATCCGAATGGACTTGAGCATAGCTACTGGTGAGAAGGTTTCATCATAGTCAACTCCTTGTCTTCATTTGAAACCTTTTGCAACCAGTCGTGCCTTATAGGTCTCTACCTTGCCATCCGCTCCAGCCTTTCTTTTAAAGACCCATTTACACCCATAAGGCCTAATGCCTTTAGGTGGTGAAACCAAAGTCCATACTTGGTTTTTTTTCCATGGAGTCCATTTTGGATTTTATGGCTTCAAACCATTTCCCTGAGTCTTTATTAGTCATAGCCTGTTCGTAATTCAAGGATCATCATCATTCATGACGTATACCTCATCGTCATCCTCTATGACGAATCCATACCTCTCAGGTATCTTCGGTACTCTTTCAGATTTACGAATAGGGTGTGGTACAGTAGGTTCTTCCACTTGGTCAGGTACCTGACTTTGATCCGTAGTAATTTGTGGTTCTTGAACTTCTTCAAGATATGTCATACTCCCACTGACCCCTTCATGGATAAACTCCTTTTTCCAAGAAGGCAGCATATTTCACAACAAACACCTTTTGATCAGTTGGATGACAGAAATAATACCCTTCAATTTTTTTAGAGTATCCCACAAATCTACACTTGTCGGATTTAGTTTGTAGCTTATCATTTTAAAACTTTTTGACATAAGCTGGACAACCCCAAGTCTTAACATGCTTAAGATTTGGTTTCCTCCCTTTCAACATCTCATATGGAGTCTTTGGGGAGGATTTGGTAGGTACCTTATTAAGCAAATATGCAGCCATTTCTAGGGCATAACCCCAGAATAAAATTGGAAGATCGGTAAAACTCAACATGGATCGAACCATGTCCAACAATGTTCGATTTCTCCTTTAAAATACTCCATTTAACTGTGGTGTACCTGGTGGAGTCCATTGTTAGATTATACCATTATCTTTAAGACAATTAAGAAACTCACCGCTTAAGTATTCTCCACCTCGATCTGATCGAATAATCCTAATACTCTTGCCCGTTTGTTTCTCTACTTCACTTCTGAACTCTTTGAACTTTTCAAATGATTCTGATTTGTATTCAAATCTTGAGTGATCATCAGTGAAAGTAATAAAATAAGAATACCCATCCCGTGCATTTGTTGTCATAGGTCCACAAACGTCTATGTGAACCAACGCTAACAATTCTGTAACTCTTTCTCCTTTTTCACTAAAGGGAGATTTAGTCCTTTTACCCATGAGACAAGATTCACAAGTTGGATATGATTCAAAATCAGATAGCTGTAAGAGCCCATCGTTATGCAATTTGGATAATCTTATTTCATTGATATGACCGAGTCTACAGTGCCACACATAAGTATAATTAACATCATCTCTTTTCCTTTTCTTAGTTTGTTCTATTTGAAGTATATTTTTATGCAAGTCAAGTATATAAAGTCCATTTCGCAGATTACCAATACCATATAAAATATTATTTTTATAAATAGAACAATTGTTGTTTTTTAAAATAACGTTAAATCCTCCCATATCCAATACAAAAATAGAAATAATGTTTCTAACAATTTTCGGAACAAAATAACAATTATTTGGATAAATGGACTTGCCCGAAGGCATTGCTAAACAATAAGTCCCTACAGCTAATGCAACAACTTTTGCTCCATTCCCCACTCGTAGGACTACCTCATCATTACTCAGCTTTCTACTTCTGACCAGTCCCTGAACAGTATTACATATGTGAGAACCATAGCCAGTATCCAATACCCAAGTAGAATTATGACTTTCAAAAAAAATAATTTCAATCATGAACAAACCTTGATTGAAAATCAAACTTCTCCAAGCTTCTTCTCTGCTAGAAACTTCTTGCAGTTCCTTTTCCAATGTTCTGGCTCGTTGCAATGGAAGCACATTCCTTTACCAGTTGGATCAGGTTTCTTTTGTTCCTTTCTTTCCTCTTTCCCTTAGCCTTCTTAGATTTCTTCTTTTCAGAAGACACCTTGGGCCTCTTCCTTTTATTGGAAGAATCCATCATCAAGACATGGTTCTTATTGGATGGGAAGTGACCTTCTGCAGTTTTTAACATGTTAAGTAGCTCAGGCAAGCTGACATCTAACTTATTCATATGGAAATTTACCACAAACTGCGAGAAGGTCTCAAGGAGTGACTACAAGACCAAGTCTTGACTCAACTCCCCATCCATGACAAACCCAAGCTGTCTAAGGCGTTCAATCAGATTGATCACCCTAAGGACATAAGTCTCGATGGCGGTGCCCTCGGTCATCTAAGATCAGAAGAGCTCCTTAGATATCTCATATCTAGCAGTCCTACTTTGTTCACCATACAACTGCTTGAGGTGAAGCAACATAGTAGGAGCATCCATGTTTTTGTGCTGACGTTAAAGCTCGTTATTCATGGATGCGAGCATGATGCAATGAGCCACAGATGCATCATCTTGCCACTTAACATTGGTGGCAATCTCGTCCTCAGAGGCTGATTCTGGAACAGTTCCAAGGACACGTGAATTTAGGACATAAGAAATCTTTTTAGCAGTGAGAACTATTCTCAGATTTCTTAACCAGTTCGTATAATTCGGCTCGATAAGCTTATTAGCATCAAGTATGCTTCGCAGTGAAATTAGTGATTTTGACATTTTTAAAATTTTGTATGTGAAAATACAATATTTTAGTAAACATTCATTTAATTAATTTTACACACCAAAATAAATTTAGGTCTTTACTTTAAATTGGTATCTCCCACTATTTTCATCAAACAATATTGTCCACACTTATATAGTTCGACAACATCTAATTAAAGATTTGTTAGTGAGAATAAGGATCCGATTTTAAATGTATATAGCCTTGTAGATAGCACTGTAACGACCATGAATTTTAAGCTCCTTATTAATATTTTTATGTAATTTAAAATTTTTAGGAGTTAATTTTTCAAACTTATTTAAACCTTATGTGGTTATGTGCTTATGTGAATTTAACCTATGCAAATAAATGCTAGGATTTTTATTAAAGGGAATCTCTAATGATTATTTAAATTAGAAGATTAACCCTGAGACTTCTATATCAGAGTATTGATAAAAAGTGTTAGTAAACTATATATTCAAATTTCTTGAATATAGTGTAGAGATTTAATCGGGATTAATTATTTATATTTGAGTAATTATTATTGTTGTTGATTTATAATTATTATGAATAAATAACAATTAATGAATTGGGAGTAATTAATTGATAATGTGATGATTAATTATTATTATATGCAAGTATATGTTATATTAAACCTTTAGTATATGGTAGTTAACTATATATAAAGTGACACATTAATATGATTATACATTATAAATTATATAATGAAATTAATGTCACTATGTGAGTTACTTGACATATGTGGGTGGAATTAAATGAATACCCTATTTCCTTATATTAATAAACGATTATTAATAATGATTTCAATAAGTTATTATAACTACTATAATAACATTTATTATAATAATAATACCCAATTGCTTTATATTCGGTATTAAGGAAAATGTACATGGATTATATGTTGTGTACCTATTCATTATTAATTGCTATTTGAAATAACATGGAAACACCCATTTAAATATATATGGAATGGATATATGTAGCTTAAGTATATACTATGTGTATATATATCATATAACCTAAGTGTATTATATTATATAGCCTAAGTATGTCCATATATTATCCACACACTGCAAGAATACTGAGATTGCTTTGTTTGTCCCATATTATGTGCTCAATTGCTCTCTTATTTCTCATACGTGTGAACCCACATGCTATGCTACTCTATATCTTCCTCAATTTCTTCACAAAGCTTAGCTAATCATGAGATGGGGAGTGGAGATGATGATGGATTGCACCAACCCTTACCAACTTCTTGTAATCCATTATGTAATCATACAATCCTTTGTTTTGATTTGATGAACAAAATCAAGAACCGGATATTGAAATTGCCTATAAATTAGCTCTCTTCCTTCTCTATTACAATTGCTGAGATTTCCATACAAGTATAGAATTAGTAGAATTTCTAGTGAGTTATAGTGAGTAAGAGATTTAGCAGCAAAGCAAATACAAAGGTATAATTCCTATTGCTTCCATGTTCTTCATTTTTTCTATTTCTAAGATTTCTTGAATTCTTGATTTTGATTACAATTCATGCTAGATTGTATTAGGATATGTTCTTAGTTGCTGTATAGACTTATAAGTATAATAGAAGTACTATGTGGCTGTTTAAAACTAATTTTGTGAAAGGAATTTGGCATTTGGCCCAAGTTCTGCCGAAGCAGGAAGATCACTGGCATGAACTGCACACGGCGCAGCTGCGCCGGGTTTATGCCTGGTTGCAGCGCAGCTGCGCCGGGCCTGCACCAGAATTTTTATTTTCTGTTTTGTTCTGCTTGTGCTATCTTGATGGTACCCTTTTTGGTTAAGCATGTAAACTAGGTTAGCACACTTATATGAGTATATTAAACTAATGTGAGCATGTGATATTAGGATCTCATGCTTGAATGGTGAGGTTATAGATTTCACAATAAACTTATGGTTTCAAAATGAACATTGACTTATTATATCCATTTTGATGTTCTGACTTTTGATGCATATTAGTATAACCTAAAAACACATGAAATGCGTGTTAGCTTATGTATATAGGTTCCATGTAATGATATAAACATGTGAACCTAACTAATGCACGTTCCTAACTAAAATGAAAGTTTTGAAAACAAACTTGGACATGCTATAACCATGCTGATATTCTGATCTTACGAGCATATTAGGATGGTTTAGAAATGCATAAAAGACATATGGTCTTACGTATTTATGATTCGTAGTATGACAAGAGCATGTTAAACCTCACTAGCGAACATTCTTAACGAAAATGTGAGTTTTTAAAAGTGAACCTTGACATACAAAATTCTGACTTTTCGAACATGTTTATATGGCCTTGAAATGCATGTTTAAAGTATTGAAACCACTAGCATACTTGATCGTAAGTTAAGACGTTTTCAAAAGAGAAACTTAAGACTTTCAAAGTGAACTTAACAAAGACTTGTGTCTTTTAGATTGCGACCACTTAAATACATGCATGTAACTTATGTATACATTCTAATACATGCGAGTAACGGTTACGAGATACTTTACATGTATCGTGTTGTCTTTTTGACTTAGTGCAACTTGTAATAGAAACTTAAAATGTGAAATAGCATTGATTACCATGTGAATTATATTATGATCATGCAAGTATGTATATTAGTATTCATTATGTCTATCGACGTACTAACAAGCACCTTGTTTATTTATGCACAGATTTCACATATGCATGCTTAATCATAGTAAATGAACTTCAAATATAAACTACGTGATTAAAGTATGTGTGTAGTATACTCGAGCATACATATTAGGTATTGTTTAGCCTTGTTATGAGATAGTATGACCGGAGTAACGAACCTTTGAAGTATGAACTTGTTTAAATTAAGGTTTACCGGCATGAAAACATATGACTTCGAATTTGGGTTAGGATGAGCATGCTAGGTTTTTAAACTTGAAATTATAAAACTTGATAAGCCTGTGTATTGGTTTAAAGGCAATAGTTGCATGCTAGAGTTACGTCGGGACATTTTCAGACCTGAACAATGTGCTTTAGTCATATTTTAACAGTTAACATATTATGATGCTATAAATGGTATGTTTGATATTGAACGTGATCTTATGTGATAAAATTATATAATGATTAGGTTCTTATATGTGTGAACTTATATTAGTTTATATATACTAATTGGAGAGATCGACTTGTTAATATTAGGTCGTTCCAACGCCGTTAAATTAAAGCTAGAATTATTTGTAGCTGAGCAAACAGGCAAGTTTCCTATCGTCCTCAAGTTATATTTGAGCAAGTTTCCTAGACCCTTGCATTACTTTATTCAGCAGATATTGTAAGCAAGTTTCCTAACTTCATTTGACTGTTATATTGAATGCAAGTTTCCTGACTTACACTCATCTATAGTGCAAGTATCCGGACCCTACTTTTATTATGCAAGTATTTTAAATCTTTGCACTACTTTATGCAATTACTCGAGTAAGCGAGATTCTAAACTTCACCTTTATTGTGCAAGTTCCTATCCTTCTCATATTGTATCGAGCAGGTTATTATTGTATTGTGAAAGTTCCCCGAACTTCACACTTTGGTTATTGTGAAAGTTCCCCGAACTTCACATTTGGAGTATTGTGCAAGTTCCCCGAACTTCACATTTTAAGTATTGTGAAAGTTCCCCGAACTTCACACTTTGGTTATTGTGAAAGTTCCCCGAACTTTACATTTTGAGTATTGTGAAAGTTCTCCGAACTTCATATTTTGAGTATTGTGAAAGTTCCCCGAACTTCATATTTTGAGTATTGTGAAAGTTACCCGAACTTCACACTTTGGTTATTTTGCAAGTTCCCGAACTTCATTTCTTTATTATGCAAGTTCTGTAACTTATACAAAGTCGTATATTGTGCAAGTATGTTATCTTTGTGTTTACTTTACTCAAAGAATGTTGTAAGCAAATTTCCTAACCTATGCATTTACTTTATGCAAGGGATCTATTATGGTGAAATTCCCCGAATTTCACTCTTTGATGTTGTAAGTGTCTAAGCCTATGCATTTATTTTATGCAAGGAATCTATTATTGTGCAAGTTCCCCGAACTTCACACGTTGTGTATTGTGCAAGTTCCCCGAACTTACACATTCATATATTGTGCAAATTCTAAACTTCACTTTGTGCAAGTTCTCTATCCTTCTTATATTGTATTAAGTAGGTTATTGTTGAATCGAAAGCTGTTTACTTAATTGCTTGAACCTTATTTCCAAGCATGATATTTAGTGGTTTAATTACTTATCAATTATTCCACATTGATATTATTGATGTCCGCACCTAGTGCATTTGAGCTCGTACAGTCTTGGACTTGTACATTATTCAAGGTTCTAAATTTCTTGAACTATGTCAGTAAGAGTCTGAACTTATGCTCGGTCAGACTAGTGTATGAAGTTTTCTTTGAAGCTATCCAAACCAATTGATGGTAAGGATTCTTAGACAGAATAGAACACCCCTCATATGTAGGAGTGTGCCCAGGTGTCTAATATATATGATACGAGTAAGCAGATATAAGTGTTATGCATATTCACGTTGTGCCCGAGGCTGATCTCCTCGAGGTACTACGTTTTCTGTAGCTAGAAGCCAGTAATCCAAAAAGGGTCAATTAGCTGTTGAACCCATTGGAAAGTTATAGTTCAAAGTCTACTCGACTATCAGTCATTCTAAAGATAATTATTATCTTTGCTTTTAATATTCATATTGTTGAATTGTTCAGATATTCATATTATTGAATCGTTCTAATATTCATATTATTGAGTCGTTTAGATATTCATATTATTGAATCGTTATAATATTCATATTATTGAATCCTTAAGATATTCATATTGTTGAATTCATTGTCAGATATTTTTTTCATTCATCATGATATATCCTTTATTGTTGTATTTAAACTTGCTGAGCAAACTTGTTGCTCATTCTTACTATATCATGGCTTATATTGCAATTAAGCCCGAGCCCTCAGGGAAGGACAAGGGTAAATGAAAGATTTAGGATGGTTTGCAGGGAGCAGACTTTGTCTTTGTGATTTGTTTAATTACTGTTAATGTATTATGAACCCTAATGTTTATTCAAGGGTATATTTGTATTGATGTATTAAGGTTATAGAATCTTGGGACTAGTAACACCTTTTGAATGAACGACGTACGTTTATTATATTCCGTATTTTAGTTATCGTATGTTACTTAAAGGTGGATGTTAGTATTGTTTCGTGGCGACCGGACCGGGGTCAGAGGACCCGGATTCGGGGGTGCCACAGGTTGGTATCAAAGCTTTAGGTTATAAACGTTAGGAATGCGAAACCTAAGTTATAACCTTAGTAGGAAACTCAAGTAGAGTTTGTAGGTGATGGATTGAGGATATCCATCAAGTCTTATTGTGATACTGAAGTTGTTTATTTAAATCAGCTATGATTGATAGACGTCCTAACTTCTTAATGCTAACATGAATAGCATATCATATAAAGCCTAATGTTTTCTTCCTGTTGTTAGGATCATGCCGCCTAGGGGATTTTCGCAGAACTAGAAGGAGGAAGGATCTGTTAGCAATGGTGGAAGGGGAAATGTCGACCCAATGCAGAGCTTCGTTAACCTATTAACAAAAGCAATGCAGAACATAACCCCGCCAGCAGCTGAGCAGCCAGGACATTACTTGGCTAGCTTAAAGGACTTTAAATTGGTAGGACCACCGAAATTCCGGGAAACCTTGGACCCAATTGAAACCCATACATGGATAGGAGAAGTTGAGAAGGTATTTGAGGTCGCACGGGTGGTCGAGGCACAAAAGACGAGTTTTGCCACATTCATGATGAAGGGCGAAGCTGATAATTGGTGGGAACCCAAGAAAGGACTAGCAGGCGAAGGAGTTATTATGTGGGACAGATTTAAGAATTTCTTCTCAGAGAATACGCAGCAAGATATAGAAGTTAAGTTTCTGGAGCTGAGACAAGGAGGTATGTCAGTCGCGGGGAACGCGGCAAGATTTAAAGAGTGGGCTCGATTCACCTCACATCAGGTGGATACGGAGGCCAGGAAAATAGAGAGATTTGAATTAGGATTGGAACCATGGGTGCAGAAGGCAGTAGATGTATTAAAGATTAAGACTTTTTCTGATCTTTTGGAAAGGGCTATCATTGCCGAAGGACGTAATGAAGCCATACCGCAATTTAAGCAAGTTAAGAAGACCAGTCAGGAAGGACAGAAGGGGGAAGCGGCGGAGGCAGCAACCCCAATAAGCGTAAATGGATGGAGAGCCAATCATCCAGAGATAGCAAATTCGGGGAAAAGGCTCTGAAAAGTTTAAAGTGCAGTAACTGTGGAAGGAACCACTCGGGGGAATGCATGAAAAGCAAGAGCACGTGTTATCGTTGTGGACAATCGGGGCATATGGCTCCTTAATGTTTGAATAAGTCAAAAGGAAGATGTTTCGCGTGTAGGGCCACAGACCATCAAATCAAGGACTGCCCAAAGAAAAATGGCGTTGCAGCTAGCGACAACCGCAACAACAAGGATGTAGTGTCAGGTATCATCCCGATCAATTATATAGATGCATATGTGTTATTCGATTCGGGTGCCACCTGCTCTTTTGTTTCTGAAAATTTACTAAACGGTTATACTTACTTGTGAGAAATTAGAACACCCTTTGGGCGTAGGAGTAGCAAACAAGGAAGTTTGTGATAACATCAAGAAGCGATAAGCCAAAGGTGATGAGTTGAAATTTAAGATTGATAGCACTGAACTTCTATGATGTAAAGGATAAATTTGGGTACCGTTAGTACTAGAACTAAGAGAAGAGATTTTTTTTCAAGAAGCATTTATGGGAGATAGTGTCGAGCACCGTTGTGTTGAGACGAGGTAGGTAAACGTCGACTGTTGGGACTAGGAGTGGTACAACAGACGGTAGAGATTATCTAGGTGATAAAAGCGAATTATCCATTTTTATTGGAGTAACCTTATTTTTTTACAATTCCGAGGACGGAGTTTTTATAAGGGGGGAGGGATGTAACGACCATGAATTTTAAGCTCGTTATTAATTTTTTTATGTAATTTAAAATTTTTAGGAGTTAATTTTTTAAACTTATTTAAACCTTATGTGGTTATGTGCTTATGTGAATTTAACATATGCAAATAAATGCTAGGATTTTTATTAAAGGGATTCACTAATGGTTATTTAAATTAGTAGATTAACCCTGAGACTTCTATATTAGAGTATTGATAAAAACTTTTAGTAAATTATATATTCAAATTTCCTGAATATAGTGTAGAGATTTAATCGGGATTAATTATTTATATTTGAGTAATTATTATTGTTGTTGATTTATAATTATTAGGAATAAATAAAAATTAATGAATTGGGAGTAGTTAATTGATAATGTGATGATTAA
This sequence comes from Panax stipuleanatus, assembly GCA_020205555.1. Taxonomy (NCBI): domain Eukaryota; kingdom Viridiplantae; phylum Streptophyta; class Magnoliopsida; order Apiales; family Araliaceae; genus Panax; species Panax stipuleanatus. Next base: position 51,158,606 of record CM035122.1, read on the forward strand.
TTATTATTATGAATAAATAATATTTAATGAGTAAGAGATTAATAAATATAATAATATTATATTTACTTGGTTAATTGTTATATGCAAGTATATGTTATATTAAACCTTTAGTATATGGTAGTTAACTATATATAAAGTGACACATTAATATGATAATACATTATAAATTATATAATAAAATTAATGTCACTATGTGAGTTACTTGACATATGTGGGTGGAATTAAATGAATACCCTATTTCCTTATATTAATAAACGATTATTAATAATGATTTCAATAAGTTATTATAACTATTATAATAACATTTATTATAATAATAATACCCAATTGCTTTATATTCGGTATTAAGGAAAATGTACATGGATTATATGTTGTGTACCTATTCATTATTAATTTCTATTTGAAAAAACATGGTAACACCCATTTAAATATATATGGAATGGATATATGTAGCTTAAGTATATACTATGTGTATATATATATCATATAACCTAAGTGTATTATATTATATAGCCTAAGTATGGCCATATATTATCCACACACTGCAAGAATGCTGAGATTGCTTTGTTTGTCCCATATTATGTGCCCAATTGCTCTCTTATTTCTCATACATGTGAACCCACATGCTATGCTACTCTATATCTTCCTCAATTTCTTCACAAAGCTTAGCTAATCATGAGATGGGGAGTGGAGATGATGATGGATTGCACCAACCCTTACCAACTTCTTGTAATCCATTATGTAATCATACAATCCTTTGTTTTGATTTGATGATCAAAATCAAGAACCGGATATTGAAATTGCCTATAAATTAGCTCTCTTCCTTCTCTATTACAATTGCTGAGATTTCCATACAAGTATAGAATTAGTAGAATTTCTAGTGAGTTATAGTGAGTAAGAGATTTAGCAGCAAAGCAAATACAAAGGTATAATTCCTATTGCTTCCATGTTCTTCATTTTTTCTATTTCTGAGATTTCTTGAATTCTTGATTTTGATTACAATTCATGCTAGATTGTATTAGGACATGTTCTTAGTTGCTATATAGACTTATAAGTATAATAGAAGTACTATGTGGTTGTTTAAAACTAATTTTGTGAAAGGAATTTGGCATTTGGCCCAAGTTCTGCCGAAGCAGGAAGATCACTGGCATGAACTGCACACGGCGCAGCTGCGCCGGGTTTATGCTTGGTTGCAGCGCAGCTGCGCCGGGCCTGCACCAGAATTTTTGTTTTCTGTTTTGTTCTGCTTGTGCTATCTTGATGGTACCCTTTTTGGTTAAGCATGTAAACTAGGTTAGCACACTTATATGAGTATATTAAACTAATGTGAGCATGTGATATTAGGATCTCATGCTTGAATGGTGAGGTTATAGATTTCACAATAAACTTATGGTTTCAAAATGAACATTGACTTATTATATCCGTTTTGATGTTCTGACTTTTGATGCATATTAGTATGACCTAGAAACACATGAAATGCGTGTTAGCTTATGTATATAGGTTCTATGTCATGATATAAACATGTGAACCTAACTAATGCACGTTCCTAACTAAAATGAATGTTTTGAAAACAAACTTGGACATGCTATAACCATGTTGATATTCTGATCTTACGAGCATATTAGGATGGTTTAGAAATGCATAAAAAGCATGTGGTCTTACGTATTTATGATTCGTAGTATGACAAGAGCATGTTAAACCTCACTAGCGAACATTCTTAACGAAAATGTGAGTTTTTAAAAGTGAACCTTGACATATAGAATTTTGACTTTTCGAACATGTTTATATGGCCTTGAAATGCATGTTTAAAGTATTGAAACCTCTAGCATACTTGATCGTAAGTTAAGACGTTTTCAAAAGAGAAACTTAAGACTTTCAAAGTGAACTTAACAAAGACGTGTGTCTTTTAGATTGTGACCACTTAAATTAATGTATGTAACTTATGTATGCATTCTAATGCATGTGAGTAACGGTTACGAGATACTTTACATGTATCGTGTTGTCTTTTTGACTTAGTGCAACTTGTAATAGAAACTTAAAATGTGAAATAGCATTGATTACCATGTGAATTATATTATGATCATGCAAGCATGTATATTAGTATTCATTATGTCTATAGACGTACTAACAAGCACCTTGTTTATTTATGCACAGATTTCACATATGCATGCTTAATCATAGTAAATGAACTTCAAATATAAACTACGTGATTAAAGTATATGTGTGTAGTATACTCGAGCATACATATTAGGTATTGTTTAGCCTTGTTATGAGATAGTATGACCGGAGTAGCGAACCTTTGAAGTATGAACTTGTTTAAATTAAGGTTTACCGGCATGAAAACATATGACCTCGAAATTGGTTTAGGATGAGCATGCTAGGTTTTCAAACTTGAAATTATAAAACTTGATAAGCATGTTTATTGGTTTAAAGGCAAAAGTTGCATGCTAGATTTACGTCGGGACACTTTCAGACCTGAACAAATTGCTTAAGTCGAATTTTAACGGTTAACATATTATGATGCTATAAATGCTATGTTTGATATTGAACGTGATCTTATGTGATAAAATTATATAATGATTAGGTTCTTATATGTGTGAACTTATATTAGTTTATATATACTAATTGGAGATATCGACTTGTTAATATTAGGTCGTTCCAACGCCGTTAAATTAAAGCTAGAATTATTTGTAGCTGAGCAAATAGGCAAGTTCCTTATCGTCCTCAAGTTATATTTGAGCAAGTTTCCTAGACCATTGCATTACTTTATTTAACAGATATTGTAAGCAAGTTTCCTAACTTCATTTGACTGTTATATTGAATGCAAGTTTCCTGACTTACACTCATCTATAGTGCAAGTATCCTAACCCTACTTTTATTGTGCAAGTATTTTAAATCCTTGCACTACTTTATGCAATTACTCGAGTAAGCGAGATTCTAAACTTCACCTTTATTGTGCAAGTTCCTATCCTTCTCATATTGTATCGAGCAGGTTATTATTGTATTGTGAAAGTTCCCCGAACTTCACACTTTGGTTATTGTGAAAGTTCCCCGAACTTCTCATTTGGAGTATTGTGCAAGTTCCCCGAACTTCACATTTTGAGTATTGTGAAAGTTCCCCGAACTTCACACTTTGGTTATTGTGAAAGTTCCCCGAACTTCATATTTTGAGTATTGTAAAAGTTCCCCGAACTTCATATTTTGATTATTGTGAAAGTTATCCGAACTTCCCACTTTTGTTATTTTGCAAGTTCCCGAACTTCATTTCTTTATTATGCAAGTTCTGTAAACTTATACAAACTCGTATATTGTGCAAGTATCTTATCTTTGTGTTTACTTTACTCAAAGAATGTTGGTAGAAAATGTCCTAACCTATGCATTTACTTTATGCAAGGGATCTATTATTGTGAAATTCCCCGAATTTCACTCTTTGATGTTGTAAGTGTCTAAGTGTATGCATTTATTTTATACAAGGAATCTATTATTGTTCAAGTTCCCCGAACTTCACACGTTGTGTATTGTGCAAGTTCCACGAACTTACACAAATTCATATATTGTGCAAATTCTAAACTTCACTTTGTGCAAGTTCTCTATCCTTCTCATATTGTATTGAGTAGGTTATTGTTGAATCGAAAGTTGTTTACTTAATTGCTTGAACCTAATTTCCAAGCATGTTATTTAGTGGTTTAATTACTTATCAATTATTCCACATTGATATTATTGATGTCCGCACCTAGTGCATTTGAGCTCGTACAGTCTTGGACTTGTACATTATTCAAGGTTCTAAATTTCTTGAACTATGTCAGTAAGAGTCTGAACTTTTTCTCGGTCAGACTAGTGTATGAAGTTTTCTTTGAAGCTATCCAAACCAATTAATGGTAAGGATTCTTAGACAGAACAGAACACCCCTCATATATAGGAGTGTGCCCAGGTATCTAATATATATGATACGAGTAAGCAGATATAAGTGTTATGCATATTCACGTTGTGCCCGAGGCTGATCTCCTCGAGGTGCTAAGTTTTCTGTAGCCAGAAGCCAGTAATCCAAAAAGGGTCAATTAGCTATTGAACCCATTGGAAAGTTATATTTCAAAGTCTACTCGACTATCAGTGATTCTGAAGGCAATTATTATCTTTGCTTTTAATATTCATATTGTTGAATTGTTCAGATATTCATATTATTGAATCGTTCTAATATTCATATTGTTGAATCGTTCAGATATTTATATTATTGAATCATTCTAATATTCATATTGTTGAATCCTTAAGATATTCATATTGTTGAATTCATTGTCAGATATTTTTTTCATTCATCATGATATATCCTTTATTGTTGTATTTAAACTTGCTGAGCAAACTTGTTGCTCATTCTTACTATATCATGGCTTATATTGCAATTAAGCCCGAGCCCTCAGGGAAGGACAAGGGTAAATGAAAGATTTAGGATGGTTTGCAGGGAGCAGACTTTGTCTTTGTGATTTGTTTAATTACTGTTAATGTATTATGAACCCTAATGTTTATTCAAGGGTATATTTGTATTGATGTATTAAGGTTATCGAATCTTGGGACTAGTAACACCTTTTGAAAGAACGACATACATTTATTATATTTCGCATTTTAGTTATCGTATGTTACTTAAAGTTGGATGTTAGTATTGTTTCGTGGCGACCGGACCGGGGTCAGAGGACCCGGATTCGGGGGTGTCACAAGCACAACAAACGATATATAAATAAATAGGTAGACAACTCTTGTTAATTACATCAACATGTAACTCTTTTTATTTTGTCTGTTAAATCATAATAGTCAAGTGTGTGCACATCCGAACTAAAATTATTGATGTTAAGTCCAGCCTAGCACTTCCATAAATTCAAAAAAGAAAAACAATTGTCCTTGTGGATAGCACAACAAGACTATATTGTTCAATTTTCTTGATAAGCATCAAATGTGATTAAATTCATATCTTAAATACGCAATACTCGCCTTGTGGATAGCACAACAAGCTCATATTAAATATTTAATACTCTATTAATTCATCATGCTAGAAGGCGACGTTCGATATTCCAAATATCATTTGAACGCTTCAGACTTAATATAGTTTCTTTGAGGAGTTTGTTATTATTTGTCTCATCTTGTTTAGCGCGCATGCACATATATATATATATATATATATAAAATACGCATCATTTTACTAAACATGTAAAGCATGTTTGCATAAAATATAATATATATATATATATATATATATATATTATTTAGCATGCACATAGAGAATACTATATTCTACCCGGATTGATTATGGACTTTTATTCTAATTTGGTTCACTAGAGCCACCAAGTGAACCAAGAGGTCAAACCTAGGAGTGCAATAATTTAAATTTAAACGTAACTATTACATTTAAACCCGGGCTCCATACAAATGGGTCTTCACGTGCTCCTTAATCTCCAGTTTCTTCAAGATTATTCTAACTATCTCTATTACATAAACTATTTAAAATTAAATAGAAAACTTGACCAGCAGTCAAGGGGAAGTACATAGGAGGGAGATAGAATTTACATCGTGAGAAACCAGAGAAAACGATGTTCGCAGACCCCATTTAATAAAAGCAATCATTCAAGCATTAAACTAAAATACAATCGAATCACATTGGTTAATAGTCCATAATCAACCCCATTTATTATCATATACATCAACATATGCATCAATAAATTAACCATTAAACTCATGAATATTAAAGCCATTCCATATATAGATCGATGTCATTTAATGGACAAAAGTTTTGCTAAATTTTAATTTTGACACAAAAAAACTCTTTTATTTTAATCAAAAACAAATCCAAATTAAACTCCTTTAATTTTAGCAATCTGAAATTATATTTCAGATAAAATAAACATCTTTATTTTAAAACTTTTATAAATTAAATAAACCATTTATTTAATTAAGTAAAAAAAATCAGATTCTGCAGATCGGCGCGCACGCGCTCAGATTGAACTAGGACGCGGCGCGGCCGCACTGTGCATAACGCTTCACAGACAGCCGGCGCGCCCGAGCCCAGAATAACTGGGACGCGACGCGGTCGCGCTTTTCATTTCAGAAATCAGAATTTTCATTTTTGTTCAGAAAATTCGATCAAATCTCACATCAATTTATACATGAAATCATAAAATTGATAATTAGCACAATGTTAGGTTTTGATATCACTATTGGGTTTGTACGTAACGCATATATGCAATCAAATTACATAGATAAGAGCGGAAGCGTGATAATTAAGGTTTTAAAATTTTTCATACAAACCCATGCCATGATCATAATTTGTGCTCAATTATCAATTACAAAAAAGTAAGGAGGATTAAGAATCATACCCTTGTAGAATCTAGCTTCCACATGTACAAGTTCTACTCCTTGCTCTCCTTTGATCTCCTTGAATTTCCTGTAGTGGCTCCTTCCTTTGATCAACATTAGCCACCCAATTGTTTGACCTCTAGAAGTGATCCACCAAGGAAGAGGAATTGCTTAGGAAGATGGGTGGTTGGCTAAACCCTTTTTCTATTCTTTGTAGAAATTGTGTCTTGGAATCACTTATCTCTTATATCTGATCTAAGATTCTCTTATATAGATATTAAGTTAACCATACTAATCTAATTAGAATTGGGTTTCTTTTATTAATTAATTAAACCCTTTTAATTAATTAGGCTTCCCAATAAATTGGGATTAATTAATTAAACTCCTTTAATTAATTTATCTCCTAATCTCATTAGGAATAATTGAGAGTACTAATATTAAATTAATTCCTAAACTCCTTTCTAATTAAAATAATAATAATATTAATAATATTAATAAGACTTCTCTTATTAATTCATATTTAATATTTCTAAAATATTAAATAATAAATATTAAGCTATTTAATTTATTCTATCACCATAGATTAAATTAATTACACTTAATGCATTATTACTATTATACCCTTATCTTCTTAAATAATTCTTCTTCCTTTTATGGTGTGACCCTTTAGGTTCTCCATATTAAACCGGTTGTGAATAAATCAATTAGAACAATTATAATCTTATTTAATTAAATAAATTAAACTAATAATCTATTTAAATTAATAACAATTATTCTACAATAGGGATAAGCCTCCCTAGCGATCAACGACTTTCCAGATAATATAGATTTCAACATTAATCATAAAAGAACTTGTGAGTTAATAGTTATCATACAATTCAATTCTTTCACCATACAATGTCCCAATTAAATATAAGACATGGATTTACTGTCAAGTCTTATTTTATTTAATTATAAGTATTTCGATTAGAAAATGCACAACTCCATATATTGCAAATTAGAAATTCCGTTTTTATTTCATTCCACCTTGGCCAAGGATTCCTAGGTTGTCATTTAACGAATCACATATGACATATCTCCTCTTTTACTAAGGGTGGTAGATTCTTTATTGATCATTCATTATCTCGATATGTAACTCATTATAACCAAGCATACCCTTTTATATACCCTAAAGGGCCTTAAGGAATAAGTCAAAGTATAATTCATTACATACAAGTTACTATGATGATCTCAAGTCCAAGGATCACTTGCACTACTATCATATTAGGAATTCCTATTGACAGGATAGTAAAACTCCATTAGGTATTCAATAGCGAGTCACGTTCAGTGAACTTATTCTCCAATAAGCACCTACATACTTGCTTTAGTGTCTCCACACAAATGATCATGAGATCAATCATCTTCATCTAATTAGCAAGCAACATATGTACCAACCTATCCGAATTTACTAATCCCCTTTTTAGCAATCCCATGATTGGGAACTTTTTTAGTTTTAAGATTTCTAAGAATTTAAATCTCATTAGCATGATCAACATCATGATTCTAAAAGCATTGCTTAAAATTATGGGTTATTTACATATTATAAAAACAGCATCATGTAGATAATTAAATGCCTTTAATGAATACTTTTATTAATAAATAAATATGATTGTTTACAAAGTATGTGTTTTATCATCATACAACATTGGCTTGTACGCACACTACTATCAGTCATATGGAACCTCTAGAGCACACAGGCAAGTCATCTGATCAATTAAAATCGTCTCTTGAGATACCTCCTACACTTGAACTCAAACCTCTTCCTAACCACCTCAGGTATGCATTTTTGGGTGATTCACCTACTTTGCCTGTTATTATTGTATCTACACTAACATCATTTCAGGAAAGTAAGCTGTTGAGGGTGCTAAGGGAATTCAAAACTGTAATTGGGTGGACCATTGCTGATATCAAGGGGATAAGCCCTTCCTTTTGCATGCACAAGATATTTTTGGACGATGATAGCAAGCCTACAGTTGAACAACAGAGAAGACTCAACCCAATTATAAAAGAAGTGGTTAAGAAGGAGATTAAGAAATGGTTGGATGCTGGAATTATATACCCCATTTTAGATAGCTCGTGGGTGAGTCCAGTGCAGTGTGTACCCAAGAAAGAAGGAATGACTGTGGTAGCAAATGAGAACAACGAGTTGACCCCCACTAGAACGGTCACTAGATGGAGAGTGTGAATTGATTATCGAAAGCTCAACAAAGCAACTAGAAAAGATCACTTCCCTCTCTCATTTATTAATCAGATGCTGGATAGATTGGCATGTCATGAGTATTATTGCTTTCTAGATGGATACTCGAGATATAATCAGATAGTCATTGCTCCTGAAGATCAAGAAAAGATAACCTTCACTTGTCCCTATATAACATTTGCTTTTAAAATGATGTTATTTGGTCTATGCATTGCACCGGCTACCTTTCAAAGGTGCATGATGGCCATCTTCTCCGACATAGTAGAACATAATGTGGAGGTTTTTATGGATGACTTCTCGGTGTTGGGGATTCATTTGATATTTGTTCGGAGAACTTGGTCATGGTATTGAAACACTGTGTAGAGACGAACTTGGTGCTCAACTGGGAGAAGTGTCATTTCATGGTACAAGAAGGGATCATTCTTGGGCACAAGGTTTTAGAAAAGGGATTGCAGGTCGACAAGTTAAAGTTGGAAATAATAGAGAGTTTACCCCCACTGAATTAAGTAAAGGGGGCCCGCAGTTTTCTTGGATATGCGAGATTCTATCGTTGGTTTATAAAGGACTTCCCCAAGATTACAAAGCCTCTATGCAGTCTGATGGAGAAGGATGCACCTTTTAAATTTGACGAGGATTATTTGACATCATTTGAGCATTTGAAGACAATATCTATCATCACGGCTCTAGATTGGTCATTACCATTCGAATTGATGTGTGATGCTAGTGACTATGCAGTAGGGGTTGTTTTGGGGCAGCGCAAGGAGAAAATGTTTTATGTCATTTATTATGCCAGCAAGAGCTTGACGGATGCACAACTCAACTACACAACTTTAGTGAAGGAGTTACTAGCTGTGGTGTATGCCTTTGACAAATTTTGCTCATATTTGATTGGCACAAAAGTAGTGGTGTTTAAGGATCATGCTGCCATTCAGTATTTAATTGCCAAAAAGGATGCCAAATCCTGATTGATTCGATGGCTCCTACTCTTACAGGATTTTTTACTTAGAGATCAAGGATAGGAAGGGTACCGAGAATCAAGTGGCAGACCACTTGTCACGATTAGAGAATTCGGGACAAGACAAGAATGATAGAGTTTTGATTAACGAGTCCTTCCCGGATGAACAACTATTTATAGTCCAAGGCGAAGTCCCATGGTTTGCTGACTTTGCAAACTACTTGGTTAGCAACATCCTCCCTCCAGAGTTTTCAAGGCCTCAAAAGAAGAAATTTCTGCACGATGGCAAATGGTACATGTGGGATGAGCCGTATCTCTTTAAGCAATGTGCAGACAGAATGATCAGGCGATGTATCCCTCACAGTGAGATAGAAAACATATTACATGATTGTCATGCATCAGTGTACGAGGGACATTATGGAGGTGAGAGGACAACGGCTAAGGTACTTTAAGCTGGATTTTATTGGCCAACTCTTTTCAAGGATGCCTACCAATTTGTGCAAAAGTGTGATAAATGCCAAAGGGTGGGACACATCTCAAAGAGGAATGAAATGCCTTTTAACATGATTCTAGAAGTTAAAATTTTTGATGTTTGGGGCATTAACTTCGTGGGACAATTCATCTCGTCTTGTAGCAATCTATACATTCTGTTGGCAGTTGATTATGTCTCCAAGTGGGTTGAGGAGGCGGCTTTGCCAACAAATGACGCCAAGGTGGTCTTGAAGTTCCTACAGAAAAATATCTTCACAAGGTTCGGGACACCGAGGATGATCATTAGTGATGAAGGCAGTCACTTCTGTAACAGACAGTTCACAACTCTTTTGGCTAAGTATGGGGTGAATCATCGAGTTGCCACAACCTATCATTCCCAAATAAATGACTAAGTTGAAGTCTCCAATTGAGAAGTCAAGCAAATTCTGGAGAAAATTGTTAACCCCACTAGGAAGGATTGGTCCTTAAAGCTAGATGATGCAGTTTGGGCTTATAGAACCGCATACACGACACCTCTTGGGATGTCCCCGTATCAGTTGGTCTATGGTAAATCTTGTCATCTTCCCATGGAGTTGGAGCACAAGGCATTCTGGGCCATCAAAAAGTTATATTTTGACCTCAAAGCTGCAAGGGAGAAGAGACTTCTCCAATTAAACGAACTCGATGAATTTAGACCGCAAGCTTATGAGAATTCAAAATTGTACAAAGAGAAGGTGAAAAGATGGCATGACCGAAAAATCATTGACAGGAACTTTTAGCCGGGACAAGCCGTTTTGTTGTTTAACTCACGACTTCATCTATTTTCGGGGAAGCTCAAGTCTAGATGGTCGGGCCATTCATGGTGAAAACTATAAAACCTCATGGAGCGGTGGAAATTGTAGGCCAAGACCCGGACAGACCATTCAAGATCAACGGCCAACGATTGAAGCATTATTGGGGAGGCGAGGTTAACTGCCAAAGGGCCTCAATATCCCTTGTCACTCCATAATTGTATCCCGAGAGAGTCAATCTAATCGACTATAAACAAGTGCTAGATGGGAGGCACCCCATCCACTCTATTCTCCCCCTCTTGTTTAATTTTTATTACTTATTCTATCACTCTTCCCCCTCATGTTTAATTCTTGATACTTGAAGTTTTAGACCATTTTTGAGTAGAATACATTTAGTTTAAATAGTGCAGTTTTGATTTTGTGGAATAAAGAAATGTCTCAACTTGGATACCCCCTTTTTGTAGGAAATGGTTCATGTATGCTAGTTGGTTGCTGATTTGCTAAGTTACAAAATCTGCAGGATCAGGTGCAGGGCAGCACGACCGTGCCATTCTACAAGGCATGGGCCGCGCGCACGCGCTCTAAGTCTGCCAGGCAGCCTACGCCTAGGCAACAGCGTGCCCACGCCCCATTACACCTGAAGCACGGCGCGCCCGCGCCACGGCCTGTCGATTTTTTTTAAAAAAACCTACAGAATCGACATAAGCCTTATATATTCTATTCTATTACACCAAACCTCTCTATATCAAAAATACACATCTCCTAGACTCCTACTCTACTACATTCAATAAACCTATCACATACACACCCATCTTTCACTACTTCAGAGTTAGGGTTTCCAAATTTTTTGCAGAATTATGGCTCCGAAAAGGTTTCATTCTGCATCATCTTCATCATCCAGTGATAGCTATGGTGAAGGGAGCAGTAGCGATGTGTTGGACGCATCGAAGTTCGTCAATTTGTCTGCCCAACAGCACTATAATAATGTTCTGATGACCAAAACGTTTATGTTGGAAAGGGGCTTTAAGCCGAGCAAGGAGGATGGGAGTTTGTGGAACATGATTAGAGAGAGGGGATGGGTGGGTGTTGTGAGCACTCCCATTGCTGCACCTATGGCAATTGTCCGAGAATTCTACGCCAACGCGAGGGAGACACAAAATAGGATTTCCTTCATGTGTGGAAAACAAGTGAGCTATTCCCCTCAAGCTATCAACGAGATTTTCCACTTGTTTCCCCCTCCTGCTGGTACAGTGAATTGGGTAGTAGCTGAATAATTTGAGACGGACTTGGGTATATTGGTGAAGGAAATTTGGAAGACGGTTACCGCATGGGCTATCTAGCCAGGCACTGACAGAAAGATGCACTTCCCACACACAACTCTGAATAGATATGCCAAAGCCTGGAATAGCTTCAAATGCCCCAATCTGATGCCCACCCGCCACCATCACGATGTCACTACGGACAGGGCTATTATTCTGTATGGGATCATAACCAGAAAGTTTATTGATGTGGGGCATTTAATCCATCAGTTCATGCTGTGGTACATGAACGAGCGGGATTCCACATGCATCCTTGGTGATTTAGCTGTGCGTTAAGGCGGGTGTTGACTGGGCCGATGGAACTCTGTAATTGCCAATGAAGGACATCGACCATGCTGCTATAAAGAAATATTCAGTTTGGGAAGGTGGCAAGTGTCACCCCAGAGGGCGTGGTTTTATTTTGCCAGATGCAGAAGAAGTAAAAGAAGAAGCTCCAGCGCAGACATCACAGGCAACAGGGCCACCTCCAGACTATATGGCTAGTCATGATCGCCAGATGCGGCATTTACAGTCGAGGATGGACGCTATGCACGTTAATTTTCAGGCATACGCCAATGGGTTATTTGGCGCATTGGCCCAAGATTTTGTTCAGCAGGGCGTGCTAGTGAAGTTTCTCGTCTACGGTTTGGCGATGCCATATACACCTCCAGATTTGCCACCCGAGCTACAATCGGGTAGCCACGATGATGCTACTTAGGGGAGTTTCCTTACCCTTTACTTCTAATGAGGACATTGATTATTTTAAGTTTGAAGGTATTGGGTGTTTAGTTGCATATAGTAGTAGTTGCATGTTTATTTAGTTGCATTTTTAGTTTAATTCCCATATCTTATAGTTACTTTTACATGTTTTCGTTAATTTTTTTATTTTGCATGTCACATTGTATGATTCCAAGTTTAGATGGTTTGAGTTCCATTTGGTTTGTGATGATATTGGAATTACATTAATTGTTGAGCATTGTTAATAACTTAGGCTTGGTCATAATTTCATTACATGATGTAAATTTTTTTATGTTGATTTTGATGTAACCAGATAGCACGGTATTGTTATTTTTGCTTGTTGGTTTAGATTATTACATAATTGTCTTCTAGGGGGAAAGGTTTATTTTAATGATAGAGTTTTTGTAGACAATTAGCAATGACCTTGATGACGCAGAAATTCAAGTTTGGGGAAAAATATTGGGTATGTATGCTATAAAAAAAGAACAAAAAAAAATTTACAATGTTGAATAAACACTTTGGCTAGTCGAGTCCTGTGGCCTTTGATATTCGAGCAAGTATGCCCTAGGGGTTGTCTTTACACCCAGCGCCTTAAAGCCTTCTGGTTTGGGAGTCGTTGGTCGAAAGATCGCTACACGAGTATCATTGAAAAGCCTAAGAGGGCTAGGCATTGCACAATCGGGTGTAATCACGGGAATGCGCAAATATCGCCCTCGTGAGTGAATAAAAGTATAATAAACTCTTTGTTGACCCTTAGATTGAATTGATGTGTAGTCTTGGTTGGAGCTTTATATGTTTGCAGTTTTGCTTGATTTGAAACCTTACTTTTCCCTCTTAGAAGCAGAGTATGTGAAATTTTTACCTATATCAAGCTTAGTGGTATTTAGCACACACATATTACATCATTGTCAACAGGTTTTGATTTTCAAAATGTGTGTTTTATGGCCTTGTTTTTGGTTGGATGCATTGTTTGTATATCTTTGTGATTTCTCTGAGGCATCTCATATTGGAATTCAAAATTGACTGAAATTGGAATTCATTAACATTTTAGAGTAGTTTGCATTTCATATAGTTTGCATTTGTATTTAGTTGCTTGAGGGCAAATAATAGTTTAAGTTTGGGGGTATTTGATAAGTAGGTTTTATACCTACTTATTGGATATCAACTTACCATAACTGAGGCTTAATCTCATGTGTTTTAGTAGCTTTTCATGCATTTTTATCTTTGTTTTGTAGATTGCATGATGAGAAGCTAGCTTGGTGGCATCGTGGATGGAATGGACATGAAACTGGCTCGAGTAGGTGCAAATGGTTTGTGGTTGAGTGCTAGTAAGATTGGCATATGAAGATTGGGAGATAGGAGCAGCAGCAACAGAGAACCAACAAAGCAGCAGCAGCATTCTGCAGGAAACCAGGGCAACGAGGCCGCGCCCTGGTATAGCTTGAAGACAGCGCGCCCGCGCTTGGAGAAGGTGTCATCAGCATGCAGCGCGCCCGCGCCCATTTTACTCAATTGGGCAGCGCGACCGCGCCTTGCCGGTTTGACTAAAATGCTGACTTTTCATTAAAAGGCCCAATTGAATATTTTCTCTTAAAAGGGTGTATTGGGAGGTTGGGATATTATCTTTTGAACATTTTATTACTATTTTAGGGTTAAAGAAAAACACAGAGAGAATATAACCTATTCTTTTATATTTTGCCTTACTCTCTTGTTTCCTTAGTAGATTTGCATAGATTAGGGATTGATTTGGGAGTTTTGAAGGATTTGCTCTAAATTGAAGGTTCATATTTAAAGAGGGGGAATAAGATTTGCATCTCTCATTCTTTAGCTTCTCTTTATTTTCATCTTTGATTTTCAAATATATGAACAAGATTGGATGATGGATATTGATTCACTTATGAACTAATTTCTATTGTGGGATTTTAATATATCTTAGTGCTTAATTCAGATTGATATGCTTCCTTGTTGAGTTTTAATTGATTATGTATGGATTGTCTAATGTGGTTTACTTTGATTGCCTAATTGCTTGATCACCAATTACCGGAATAACTCATATGAAACTGAGAAATGAATTATGAGTTCAGATTTGACCATATTAGCTTGTGTTTATGAATCTACATGATGTTAGAGTCCATAATTCGTTCTTAGGATAGACATATACCGATGCACCATTTGTAGTCATTTTAGAACTTGTGCTAAAACCCTTATTAATGTTAAGCCACGTAGCAATATAGTGGTTTATTTAATTTGGGTGTTCACATTCATTCTATCATTTGTGGATTTTTTGTGATATGAACATGGTACATCGAGAGATGGCTATGTTTTGCTTTCGTGTTCTTGACTAACAATTCGAAGTAATCAATTAAGGTTAAAGGAGGTGTATCAACTTGAGTGGCACATTAAGTGAAGTTATAATCCTATATCTTCGTTATTTGATTTATTTTCTTGTTAATTAGTTGTCAATTGATAATCAACACTGTTAGATAAATCACAATTTGATCATCTGTTTAAGTAGACCGAAATAGTTACAAAATTGTTGCATGTTAGATTAGAGGCACTCATTATTCTCTATGGGAACGATACTTTACTTACTCTGTATTACTTATGGACCACGAGCACTTACGTGTGTGTGATTATTTTGATTAACACCCAAAGAAGCCAACAAATCAAGAAATCAAATCACATAAAAGTTGCGAAAGCGCGATAAAACAGAATTTAAAATTTTTCATACAAACCATTAACATGATCATACTCTGTGATTAATTATCAATCAATAAAAAAGAGATGGAGATCAGATTTATACCCATGTAGAAACTAGTTTCCTCAGGTACAAGTTCACCTCCAATTCCTTTTCACGTTCAACTTGAATCCACCGGGTTTGGTTCCTTCCTTTGATCAACGTTAGCCACCCAAGTGTTTGGCCTCTAGAGGTGATCCACCAAGGAAGAACAAATATTCAAGAAGATGGGTGTTTGGCAAAATACTAGTCTTCTTCTCTCTAGAAAATGAGTGCTCTCCTAATGCTTGGAATTAAGTGTCTAACTTTGTTCCATAATAAGACTTTCTTATTTATAGATGTAGGCAACCCTCCTAAACAATTTAGGATTATGATTTCATATTAATTAATTAAACCCTTTTAATTAATTAGGCTTCCCAATCTTATTAGGAATTCTTAATTAAACTCTTGTAATTAATTAGCCTCCTAATCTTATTATGAATATATATATGAGAAAGTATCTTATTAATTAATTCTCAAACTCCTTTAGGAAATAAATAATAATAATAATAGTAATAATAATAATAAGATTCCTCTTATTCAATTATATTTAATATTTTCAAAATATTAGATAATAAATATTAAGCTATTTAATTTATTCTATCACCATAGAAAATATATTTAACTTATTATTACGATTATGTCATTTGCTTCATTAATAAATATTCTTCCTTTTATAATGTGACCTTTTAGGTTCTCCATATTAAATCGGTTGTGAATAAATCTATTAGAACAATTCTAATCTTATTTAAATAAGTAAATTAAACAAATAATTCATTTAAATAAATAATATTTATTCTAAAATAAGAGTAAGCCCCCTTAGCGACCAACGGCTTTTCAGATAATATATATTTCAACATTAATCATAAAAGAACCTGTGAGTTAATGATTACCGTACAATTCAATCTCTCCACCATACAATGTCTCAATTAAATATAAGACATGGAATTACTGTCAATGCTTATTTTTTTAATTATATGTATTTCGATTGCAAAATGCACAACTCCAAATAATGCAAATTTCCACCTTGGCCAAGGATTCATGGGTTGTCATTTATTGAATCACATAGGACACATCTCTTCTTTTACTAGAAGTGGTAGATTCTTTATTGATCATTCATTATCTCCATATATAACTTATTACACCCAAGCATACCCTTTGATATACCCTAAGGGTCTTAAGGGATATGTCAAAGTATAACTCATCATACACAAGATACTGTGATGATCTTAAGTTCAAGGATCACTTGTACTACTATCACTACAGGAATTCCTATTGACAGGCAAGTAAAACTCCATTAGGTATTCCTTAGCGAGCCACGTTCAGTGAACTTATTCTCCAATAAGCACCTACATACTTGCTTTAGTGTCTCCACACAAATGATCATGAGATTAATCATCCTCATCCAATGAGCAAGCAACGTATGTACCAATCTATCCGGCTTCACTAATCCCCTTTATAGTAATCCAACGATTGGGAACAATTTTAGTTCTTAAGCTATCTAAGAATTTAGATCCCATTAGTATGATCATCATCATGATTCTAAAAGAATTGCTTAAAACTATGGGTTTATCACATATTATAAAAACAACACCATGTAGATAAATAAATGCCTTTAATTAAATTATACTTTTATTAATAAATGAATAAGATTGTTACAAAGTATATGCTTTATCATCAAACATGATTGACCTATATGCATACTACTTTCAATCTCCCACTTGCACTAAAGCCAATCGCCATGGTATCCCATACCTTTTTTCTTTAAGTGACGATCATCTTGTTGTTGGATAGTTTCAGTAAATGGATATGCAATGTCGTTTTGAGAGTTCATTATCTCTATATCGACTTCTCCTCTTTCAATGATTTTTTAATCAAATGAAAGTGTCGCAACACATATTTGGATCCAAGATGAGACTTAGGAACTATTCCTAGTTCTGTAATGAACTTTTTATTTGAAACATCAACTTGCAGCTTCAATTACAGTTATATACTTTGTCTTTATCACTAAACCAGCAACTCTTTGCTGTTTGGAACTTTTTCGATTCACTGCACCACCTTTTAAGGTAACGACTTACCCTAAAGTGGATTTGTTGTCATCTTGGTCAGACTAAAAAAAACATGAGTCTATGTAGACCTCTAATTTTTTTTTCAGGCCCATCATAAATCATGACTATATCCTTATTGTCGGTTAAGTACTTAAAGATGTTTGTCACTGATCAACATCAAGTCTCGTATATTTCATTGCATACATGATAGTAACTCATGCGATTTCTCTTTTATTGAGGACATTTTAGAGAGATACACTGCATGACTCATTATCATGAGACATCTCTTGGAGTTTTTCATGCTAAACGCCATTAGCATTAAATGAATATACATTCCTTGGGTTAAGCCGAGCATCCTATTAAATCAATCTATATAGATTTATATCCCCAATTTAGGATGTTCTACCCAAATCATTCATGGAGGAATGTTTAGGCAAATTTATTTTTACTTATTATAGCACTGGTATGTCATTCCTTATCTGTAATATATTAACATATAATACTAGGAATGTCACAACACTCCCACTGACCCTTTCGTACACACTAGGTTCATTCTCATTTTTTATAAAATCAAAATCTTTTGATTGTCTCATCAAAATAAATATTTTTCATCTTTGAGAAGTGTCGACGTCGTGAAAAAATCCGCTGGTCGGGTCACAACCGGGATCTTTCTCTCTTCTTAAGTTATCTCTACTCTTACTCTTTTTATTTGTGAAAAAAGGTTTTGAAGGGTTTTTTAGAAAAAGGCCAACATGTATCATGTAGACGATTTGAACGTTTATAGAGTCGCCAGTTGGTAGATTTGAAATGGTTGTACCAACTCAACCGAGTTTTGTTTGAAAGAGGCCCATTTACTGGACACTATCAAAACTTGATCTTTGAAAACTAAGTTTTAAGCTCGGGGGATTGGTTAAGTGTGGGGAAGGTGTAAGGCACCCCACAACTCTCGTGTAAACACGGTACCGCATTTTTTCAATATTTCCCTTTAAAAACTAAAATGTGTGTGTGTATGCTATTTGAAAATTGGGCATATATTTGATTTGAAAAGCTTGTCTATGCATCGTTGAACCTATATACGAAGGGTTTGATTTGATTTGCAAAACGTCTTTGATTTGATTCGTAAAAGTGTTTGATTTGATTTGCAAAAGCTTCTTTTTTTGAAAAAGATTATTAAAATGATGTTTTGAAAGCATTTTATCAAACCCCTACGCTAACATAGGAATTAAAGCATATTGATACTTTAATTTTATCTTTTCAGCCTTAAGGCACAATTGGAATGGTGATTGTCGGGCTGCGAAGCATCCTAAATCACAACATATATACAAATATCGGTCTCCTCATGGGCATGATAGCAATCGGAGGGACTCTGACACGACAAACCATTATTCTCATTATGTTGAGACCTTAAATCCGGATAACTGTTTTAAGGTCTTTTGGATGCACATTTTACAGAAAAACTGGTACGGTACATTCGTAAAGTGGAGTTTGTCCATCGTGGGAATCAAATTCTAATCAGTTTGATCATGAATTCCACGATTCCTAGGCTCACATATAAGTAGCCAATAAACATGCACAGTTCAAATTTTTACAAAACAGATATATATCCCAAATGTTGCTAGAACCGAGAATTCATTCAGTAAATCCTGGTTCGCACCTGGCCAAAGCGTCTCATTCCCACTAGATAGCGATCTAAGGGCCGCGACGTTGCTTTTATAACTGAAACTAGAAAAATGCTAGATTTAAATAAAATTCATCCATTCTAGCTTCCCGATTCCGTCTGTACCGACTTAGAACCGTTTGAAAGCTAGAGTTAGCGAGATTTAAATAAATTTAGTTCGCCCGAGGATATTTTAGTGACGATTTATATGAAATGAATATGTAAAGCAGCAATTTAGTAAAAAGCAAGTACAGCAATATATATACAATAATATATATACAAAAGCTGTAAAGGGTGATGGGTTTTAGCACCGGTGCCCCGGACTTAAATGTAAATGTACAGAAACGTAGTAAACTACCGCGAATTTGATATCCGGGCTTGATAAAATTGAAAAGTTAGTATATATACAGTTAAATATATACAAAAAAAAGCCAAACTTGGAAGATAACACAATCCGACGAAGTTGCTAACAACGAAGATGCAAGTATATAAAAGCTGCTGGAAGCGACGGATCGTCATTTCGAGTTGTAGAAATGCCAGAAAATGCGTTTATGTACAAAAATATACCAAACGTTGACAAAAATGGCCACGAAACTGAGTTTCGAGCATATTTAGAAAATAAAAAATTATCGTGCAAGTGTATAAAAGTGCGAAGTAGTAGTATTAACTTTGCTGATCATAAAAATACTCACGATGGACTGCTACCCGGGCTTTTTGCCAAATCATAGGCTTTAAACGTCCGAATCTATCGGTTATTTTCTGACAAGTGGTAGTATGTGGGTATATTTACGTGTTAGAGTGAAAAAATTTGGGTTTGGAAGACATAAAAATAGCAGAAAATCAAACGCATAGAGGTTCAGATCGTTTCTGAATTATGAAAATAAGAGGGGGGTGCCCTCTTATTTATAGATTGGGGAGCCTCCACTCTACATGTGACAGCCGTAGGTAGAGGTTTGACTCCACATGGCGTGGGCTCCGCTGCGGGTTTTGCCATCTCGAAGTACGTGCACTCCGAGCAACGCGAGGTCGAAGTCGAAACTTTCTAAGTTTTGATTGGAGCGTCCGTTTGAGGCGTGCGATAACTTTTCGGAAAGCCCTCGCCGAGAGTGTCACAATGACATGGGATAAAACATTTTCTGGGTTCAAGAAGACGGGTTCACAACCAGGTCTTTGATTCCCCGCAGTTTATCCGTTGAACTGTCTTGTGCTGTTTGTACTCGAGATCATCGTTATGGTTTGTTCTAACCTTTGTGGAATATATTCGGCTTGAGTTTGACCGAATCATCTTGGAGTTGGTAAAATGACCTTTTTGCCCCTCCCGGGGTTGCCTTTAATGTCGGCATGGCCTTTGGTTGACTTTCTGGGACTGTTTTCAAGACTTGGATCCCAGTCAAGTCTGTTTGGCCTCAGTGTTGTCTCTCAGGTTGACTTGGTCACTCCAAGTTTTCTTCTGGAGATGTTGCGAGGCTTCAGGTTTGTTTCTAAAGTTGACCTGACTTCACAAGTTAAGACCAGGGATGACCTACACTTCCCCGGTTAAGACCGGGCCTGATCTGTACTTCCCAGGTTGAGATCGGGGCTGACCTGTACCTCCCAGGTTGAGATCGGGGCTGACCTGTACTTTCCATCTTGAGATCGGGGCTGACATATACCTTCTGAGTTGAGATCGGGGCTGACCTATACTTCTCGGGTTGTGACCAGGGCTGATCTATACTTCCTGGGTTGAGATCGGGGCTGACTTGTACCTCTCGGGTTGAGACCGGGGCTGACCTGTACCTCCCGGGTTGAGATCGGGGCTGTTTGAAGGCCCGGTATTGAGATCGGGGTTGATTTGAGTTCCCGATATTGAGACCGGGGTTGAGTTGATGGCTCGATATTGAGACCGGGATTGAGTTGACGGCCCGGTATTGAGACTGGGGTTGATTTGACGGCCCAATATTGAGATCGAGGTTGATTTGACGGCCCGGTATTGTAACCGAGGTTGATTTTATGGCCCGGTATTGAGACTGGGGTTGAGTTGATGACCCGGCATTAAGATCGGGGTTGATTTAATGGCCCGGTATTGAGGTCGGGGTTAAGTTGATGACTCTATATTGAGACTGGTGTTGATTTGACGTCCTAGTATTGAGACTGGGGTCTAGTTGACGGCCCAGTATTGAGACCGGGGTTGAGTTGATGACCTGGTATTAAGACTGGGGTTGAGTTGACGGCCCGATATTGAGACCGAGGTTAAGTTGATGACCCGGTATTGAGACCGGGCTTGAGTTGAAGACCTGATATTGAGACCGGGGTTGATTTGACAACCCGGTATTGAGACCAGGGGCCCGGTATTGAGACTGGGGTCGAATTGACGGCCCAGTATTGAGACCGGGGTTGAGTTGATGACCCGGTATTGAGACAGGGGTCGAATTGACGGCCCAGTATTGAGACCGGGGTTGAGTTGATGACCCAGTATTGAGATCAGGGTTGAGTTGATGGCCCGGTATCGGGGTTGATTTGATAGCCCGGTATTGAGACCGGGGTTGATTTGATAGCCCGGTATTGAGACCAGGGTTGGGTTGATGACCCGATATTGAGACCGGGGTTGATTTGACAATCCGGTATTGAGACCAAGGTTGATCAGATAACCCAGTATTGAGACCGGGGTTTATTTGATAAGATAATTTTTCCCTCCAATAGTGTTAGTAACAGGGAAAGAAAATTTCGAATGTCTAAAGATGCCCCTATTTATCATGTTCATGCAACTCAGTGAAATGGACATGATAAAGATTAGTAGACACTGGAAATGCCAATACACAGGGGAGGCAATACATGATATGGTATGTCATGAGTGCCCAATACCTTCGAGTGGGTAGGGTTTTCACTGATGGATTATGTTAGTTTCTGCCGTGGATGATGCTAATAGGCTACTGCGAACTGTTCTTCATCATTTTCTGCTAGGGATGACATCATTCATGATAGCCTAGGGATGATATTGTTGCCGCCGAGTTATGCCAATGAGCATTCCCGATGCCTATCTTGACGATAATTTACACCGGTAGTTGGCAATAGGGGGATTGAATCACCAATCCTTCTTGGTGCTCCTTTTGAGGATGCGTATAACAGATTCCATCATCGGTGATGGATTATTATATTGCTTTCGCCACCGGATCCCTTCCGACGCCTCGTTGGAATTGAGCCAATGGCTGATTTATCACTGGTCCGTACCTAACGCTTCGCTGGGGTTGTGCTAACGGCTAAACTATCTCGGTCTGTACCCGATGTTTCGCTGGGGTTATGCCAATAATTGAACTATTTTGGTCTGTACCAAACGCTTCGCAAGGGTTGTGCCAAAGGCTGAACTGTCTCGGTTTGTACACGATATTTCATTGGGGTTGTGCCAACGATTGAACTATTTCGGTCTGTACCTGACGCTTCACTGGGGTTGTGCCAATGGATAAACTGTCTCGGTCTATATCCGATGCTTCACTGGGGTTGTGCCAACGGTTGAACTGTTTAAGTCTATACCCGACGCTTCGCTGGGGTTGTGCCAACGGCTGAACTGTCTCAGTCTGTACCTGATGCTTTGAAAGTGGCAGTTTTTGGTAGAACTATCTCGATCTGTACACGACGCTTTGTAGGGGATGTGCCAACGACTGAACTGTCTCGGTCTGTACCCGACGCTTAGCTGGGGTTGTGCCAACGGCTGAACTGTCATCGACCTGTACCCGATGCTTCAAAAGTGGCAATTTTTGGCAATTTTTTGCAATTTTTTAGCAGTTTGCATAATTGACCCCCGAATATGGCTCCAGGATGAATACCAAGGGTTTTCAGAGTGTTCCCCTTTCTGTCAGAATTACACTACTTAAACGCAGTATTTTAGGACAAACCGCTCAATCGCATAGCGATTTTTCTTCAAATTTGACTTGACAACTCATATAAACTCTATTTCAACTCGAACTGATTTGAGCCAAGTGGAGTGGGAGCCACAGGTAGGGGTGCGGCTACCGAGGGTGGGCCCGTATCCACCTGTGCCTTTATATTGGGCAGCAAGAGTTCATAATTTCAAATTTTCATTTTAAGTTTTAAACGAAATCCAATCTTCTTTTTCAGATCTGCGGAGCTCGGGCAGCCTTTTTCTGATTCTGTCAGCTTCTACGCGTTCAGCTCATCGCATGTAACATTTTACGTCCATTTTTTTTTTCATGTTTTGACCATTAAAAGCACGTGAACCACGTAGGGGTCTTTTAGACGCAATATATGAAAAATATATGCTTATATGGCCTGCTAAATTTTTTTTGACTTCATATGTATGCATATCTTACTGAAATGCACGTTTAGATGTAAGAAATTCAGATTCTGAGACAGTCATACTTTGCTCTTTTTGATCAATTTACTCATCCTTTTTGAGGCGTAGTAAGCCTCGATTTTCAACTAAAAATGTCCATGATAATTTAGTTACCATGTGAAGTTGACTTTTGATTTTTTTTCATAAATACAAACTGTTCCTATTTTTGGGAAGGTGTGCTACTGAATGGCAACCTAGACATGCCTATTGTGCATGCGAACAATCCATTTTATAAAGGAGACTCTGGCAAAAAAAATTCAAAACCCGAGCAATTAATAAATATGCAATTTTAACTCTATTGGAGATTTTTGACTGACCATGCATGTTTTTAGGACTTATCTTTTAAAAAACATGTAGTTTTAACTTCACTAGGTATTTTTGACTGACCCATGCATGTTTTTAGGACTTAGAAATGCATAGAGTACTGATTTAAAATAATAAACCATCGATTTTAGGCTTACCACACCCTTTCTGAGGTGATTTGGAGACTTGGTCCAGGTGATGGACAGAGATAGACCCGGTAGTGGCAGCAGAGTCGTTTCAGGTGTTAGACGTATAAGGCCTTCTGATGTTCCTCAGCCACATCCAGCTCCACCGCCTCGTAGATTGGAGGAGTCGGTGATTTGTCCAGCCCAAGACGAGCCGCCGATTGATATTGATGATGAGCAGGATCCTTTTGCAGCTACTGCCCCAGCTCAGGCCCTGCGTGGAGAGGTTCCGGGCATTATTGTGCTGACCCAGGATCTGTTGGGAGACTTAAGTCGTCATCCATCAAGATTTCTTCATGCCAATGAGGTAACTTGAAGTTTTCTTCTTTCTGGATTCTCTTTCTTCCTTTTGCCATTCTCAGGGTATAGGTTTTTAACATGGGTTGGTTTTTTAATGCAGATTCCCGGCTTTACGCAGCCTCGAGGGAACTGGTTTAACGTGCACTCCCTGTATCATACTTTGCATCCGGACTACAGGGATATCGTTGATGGATGGGGGTTTCAAGATTTCTTTTTTATTCTTCCCCGGCGCTGCCCCTAGGGGCATATGAGGGCTTTGTCTGAGCGCTGGTTCCACCAGACTCAGTCCCTTCATTTGCTGGACTTTGAGGTGATGACGGCTTTATGGACTGGAGGTTCATCACTGGCATTGAGTTCGAGGGTGAGCCAGTGCCTGTCGTGGCTGGCATCACTCCACTCTGACGGACCTCCCTGTTGCTAAGGGATTCACCCATGCCCTCCTACAGTTGGAGCTTTTGACGGCTGGATCGATCTCCTGGATGCCGTGTACCTCTGAGTTTTTGACTGTCGGATTTGAGGGAGGCTTCCCTACTAGTCGAGAGTTTGCATTGCCGAATCGCAGGGTCCCAATTTTGACAGAGGGAGGCTGGGAGCTCTATTTAGGAGAGCATGCTATCAGGAGCATCATGGGGTAGATTCGCATTCCCATTGTTCCTCCTGCTTGGCATCATTGGCCGTTATTCTTGCCACTGATAGATATCCGTATGGAGGGCATAG
Organism: Panax stipuleanatus; assembly: GCA_020205555.1. NCBI lineage: Eukaryota > Viridiplantae > Streptophyta > Magnoliopsida > Apiales > Araliaceae > Panax > Panax stipuleanatus. The sequence continues at coordinate 51,183,747 of CM035122.1, forward strand.
ATGGCTTCACCCTATCAGAGGGCCAGTTCAGCCGGGAGGCATTTAGTAGCTGGTGGAGTCCTCGCACGATTGGAGCTCAGACTCGTGCCACCCAGTTCATGGAAGACATGGTGCTAGGGTCTGTGATGATGACAAACTGAATAGCTTGCCTCAGGGAGCCCACTCATTCAGATCAGATTGCAGAGCTGACCAGGGAGTTGGAGAGAGCTTGCTTTTTTATTAGGCACCTTGGCCGAGATCCGCTAGAGGCATCTTCTTTTGACCCATCCAGCTTAGGAGAGGGCCCATCTTTAGGTCCATTTTCTAGCAGTTTTACAGGGGCAGATCCTCCCTTACACCGCCCAAACATACCTGATGACCGCAACTTTGTATCCACAGAGGAGATGGAGCAGGTTAATAACCTGATCGTAGATTATCTGTATCTTTTTGGATAGCTATAACAACTATATATTTTGATCAGCCACTATTTTGGCTATTTGGCGGTTGTGCCTCATTTTGATAGACCACTGTTAGTAATTGGGTGGTGGTGCCCCATATCCCCGTACTTTTTATTTTACTTTGTATTATCAGACAGGGATGATGCTCGTAGTAAATAGTTTGTTGTAGATATTCATGATATTTCCTATCCATCACATTATGTTTATATTTGTCATCATGCATGTATTATGTCATGTGTATGCATTTAGATAGATGACTTTAGATTTGACCCCTGGATAGTCTTGTGATCTGATGATACAGATGATGCCATTTACCATTAGTCGAGTTGAGCATTTGCCACCATCTGAGGTGGCTTCATCCTTGAGATCATGGTATAGCAGTTTATCCCTCTCAGCCAGAGGGACAGTTGATCAAATTTTGGGGCATTCATTGGCCCTTGCAGACTTTCGAGTTCCATATGGGTTCATGGACGGTCTTTTACCCTTTTGGATACCTGAGAGACAGGTCTTCCATTTTGGACAGCATGAGCTGACGCCGACTCTTGAGAGGTATCAACGGTTTACTGGTTTAGCCTTAGAGATGCCCTGCGCTCGGATAGCGATCAGCGATATGAGAAAACCGTTCACACGGATGTCAGGTCTTTGCCAGAGCGTGGTGAGGGATGAGATCATCTCTGAACGGGTGGTCCCTATTGAGTTCTTGATCGATCGCTTTGGTGAGCTCGACAACTATGATCGGTATGCCGGGGATTTTATCGTCTCGACAAAGGCGTGGCATTTGGCCAGGATAGACATTTTGTTGATGTGCATCATATCCTATGTCTATATGCTGCTACTCTTGGACCACTTGGATGTGGGATTGGTAGTCGTGGTTAGAACCCTTAGGCAGGGTAGCACCATTATTCCTATAATATTGGCTGAGACGCTAAGGTCAGCCACTCACTGTTTTACCCACCCGGAGGGGTTTTTCAGAGGCAGTTCGATCTTGTTATATGTATGGCTTATGTCCAATATAAGACCGATTGGATCTTTCAGGCATTATGGGTACTATTTTTCCCATAATATAGCTATGTCCTACTTCTTTCAGCCGGCGGAGTGTACCGATGCAGAGACATGGTCGACATTTCTATCAAATATTGAGCATTCGTTCTTGATTTTGTCGTGCTTAGGGCTAGCCTCTCCCTATAGCTTTATTACCCATGCATCTGGCATGGACTATCTGCCCCTAGCGGGATTAAGGGGAGTGACCACTTATCATCCTCTGGCTGTTATGGGCCAGTTTGATCAGTATCAGAGCCTGGATCTATTTGAGGGGGGCTGTTGATTAGAGGATATCAACTTCATCTACGTCATCTACTGACTTAATTCGAGTGTATGAGTGTTGGACTCACAGAGAGAGGGCTGATTTCTCTAGTAGCCATCCGTATCATTCTCTAGAGTACTCAGCGTGGTTGGAGGCAGATATAGCATCAGCTGCATTCATCCAGTCAGCTCCTATTGCAGATTCAGACGAGGAGAAGCCTATAGAGGATCCTGAGTCTTCTACCAAGGATGAGTTATTCATGGATCTGACAGCAGCACTAGTTAGTGATCTACCGATCATTCTTGCAGGGACAGATCCGGCTTTGGCGGACTCACTAGCTAGGATAACCTTTGAGAGGGATTAGGCTAGAGCGCTGATGCTGACCTCTTTGTCTGGCAGAGATATAGCTTTGGCTGAGAGAGATGCGGCTCGAGCCGCTCAAGATGCAGGATTGATTGAGAGAGAGGAGATTCGATCTGCCAGAGTTACAGCTTTTGTTGAGATCGAGGAGACTTTGATTACTAGAGATGCAGCTTTCGTGGAGAGGGACGAGGCCATAGCTTCCCGGGATTTCCACATTGCTTACAGTACTGCTCTCCGATCTTATACTCCTGGTCTGGTCACCGATATGAGTGCATATATTAATGACCACAGTGCCACACTGCAGATGACTATGGAGGTTTTGAGTCGTATGGAGGCTGAGGTTATTGCACCTGCAGCTACTCCTCCATCTTCAGAGAGAGATTTCGTGGTGGCATTGCTGGCCCGCTTATCCTTGGGTCCATAGACTAGCTTTATTTTTTCTGCACATACTAGATCAGCTATTTTTATCATGTACAGGACACTATGTATATATCAAACAGTGTTATATATCAGAGAAATATATTTTTGATTCACTTTTCTATTTGGATATGTATTGTCATTGCTGAGTGATTACCACTTCTTTCATGACTCACTGTTGTTGATGTATCTTGAGCTTTTCCTTGATGGATTGACAGTTGAGATGTCAGAGAGTATCTCAGATGGGTCTGTTGACTAGGGTAGCTTGATAGGACTTAGCTTTTATATAGTTTTGGTGTCTTGGGATTGGTTTTATATTTGGTTTTTATTTTTATTGAAGGTCAAACCGTGCCGTTAATGGCTGCCTACGTACTTCAGGGTGTAGGAAGATCAGGTCATTCGTAGTTCAATTTCATGTGAGAGAGGTTTGAAAAGTATTTATCTTAGGTTTTGAGTTTGGTTTGATGAATTTTTGGATTAATTCTTTTTTTTTTTGGTTTGACTGCACCAGAAATGGCTGCCTACATACTCCCGAGTGGAGGGAGATCAGGTCATTCGTAGTTCTGGCTTTTTCGTGAAAAAACCAAACCTGATTTGATTTGTAGGACCCGGATGTGGCTATGCATGGGCTTCAGACATAGTACCTTTTCACTGTATCTGAATTGATGAGTTAGGGAAATTCGGTCTCGTCTATTTCTTGTAGTCTGATAGCTCCTCCTGTCAATACCTCCTTGACAATGAAAGGGCCTTCCCAATTAGGGGCGCACTTTCCTTTAGCTTCATCTTGATTGGCCAAAATTTTCTTCAGTACCAAGTCGTTTTCTTTGAATTATCATATTTGGACCTTCTTGTTGTAGGATCGAGCAATCCTTTGTTGATATAATACCCATGGAAAATGGTTGTAGCTTTCTTTTCATCTATAAGGGACAATTGATGATATCGATCTTGCAACCACTGATCTTCGTCCATCTGAGAGTTGATTAACACTCGTAAGGACTCCATCTCTACTTCTATGGGGAGGACTGCTTCCATGCCATAGATTAATGAATAGGGTGTAGCCCCAATAGAGGTGTGCATTGACGTCCAGTATGCTAACAGGGTTAGAGGTAGCAGGTCAGGCCATTCTTTGTGATTGGCGAACATTTTCTATATGATCTTTTTGATGTTCTTGTTGGCCGCTTCGACCGCGCCATTCATCTTGGGCCAATAGATGACAGAATTGAGATGCTTGATGTGAAACTTACTGCACAGTTCCTTCATTATTTGATTATTCAGGTTCTTAGCGTTATTCGATATGATCACCTCCGGTTGTCCATATTGACAGACGACATTATTTCTGATGAAACCAATGATAACCTCTTTGGTGACTTTGGGAAAGGAGGCTGCTTCAACCCATTTGGTGAAGTAATCGATCAGGGTGAAGATGAATCGATAACCATTGCTGGCTTTTGGTTCCACTGGATCGATTACATCCATTCCCCACATGGAGAAAGGCCATGGTGAACTCGTGTTGTGTAGCTCATTTGGAGGAGCATATATGGCATTCCCATGTATTTGGCATTGAAAACATCTCTTGACGTGATCAGCACAGTCAGCTTTGAGCGAGATCCAATAATTCCATATCCTTAATATTTTCTTGGCCAACAGATGACCGCTCATGTGTGGACCACAGACTCCACCGTGGATTTTATCCATCAGTCTCTAGGCTTGCTCTTTATCAAGGCATCTTAAAAGGCCTATTCCGGGATCTCTTTTATAGAGTGCATCTCCGCTCAGATAGAATTTCATGGCCATTTTGTGAATCCTCTTTCACTTGGATTGACTTGCCCCAGTGGGTGTAGATCCGTCTCGGAGATATTCCTTGATATCTTAATACTAAAGGACGATTGACAGGAGGTATTTCATCTGATATTTCTCCAATGTAATTCCCGTATGTCAGGGTTTTCTAAATTGTGAATTTGATGTAGGGAATCCCACTCCTATCGGATATGCGAATTAATGACGCTAACGTTGCCAATGCATCAGCGAAGTCATTCCTACCCCGAGGAATATGGTTGAAGGTTATGCCTTCAAACTCCAGTGATATTTTGACGACCTACCGATGATAGGGCAGCAAATGCAGTTCTTTGGTGTGATACGCCCCAGTGGTTTTCCTGATAACCAACTCAGCGTCTCTAAAGATAAGTAGGTGTTTGATAACCCTGGATTGGGCTAGTTTCAACCCCATTATACAGCCTTCATACTCGACTGTGTTATTAGTGTTGCCAAATTGAAGTTTGGTAGCCACAGGATATTATTCTCCTGTACCAGAGATAAGGACTGCCCTAGCTCCGGCACCTTCCATGTTTACTGCTCCGTCAAAATACATTTTCCATGGTTGGACTATATTCTCTTGCTAGAGTTGTTGAATTGTCATGATCCCATCATCTGGGAAATAAGTCTCCAGGGGCTCGAACCCTCTTAAAGGTGCTTCAGCTAATTGATCTACAATGCCTTGACCCTTGATTGACTTCTGAATCACGTAGACAATGTCGAACTGTTGTAGGATTAACTTCCATTTGGACAGTCGATAATTCAACATTGGCTTGTTGAATACATATTTGAGTGGATCCATGCGGGATATGAGGTAGGTCGTGTGCCCATGCAAATAGTGTTGCAACCTCATGGAGGCCCATGCTAATGCACAACATGTCTTCTCGATCAGCGTGTATTTTTGTTCACCACTGCTGAATATTTTACTAATGTAGTAGATGGCTCTCTCCTTGATACTATCATCCTTCTGTCCTAACATGCAACCCATTGCATTGGCATTGACGGACAGGTACATAAACAAGGGAATTCCCTCCCTTGGAGGTACCAAAACAGGTGCTTCGATCAGCCGCTTTTTGATGGCAAGGAAGGCTTGTTGACAATTCTCATTCCATTTGGTGGAGAAATTCTTCTTTAATAGCTTGATTAAGGGCTCACAGGTTGCTGTGAGCTGGGAAATAAATCGGCATATGAAGTTGATTCTTCCTAGGAACCCATGTATCTCCTTCTCTGTTTGAGGTACTGGCATCTCAATGATGACTTTGATCTTGGCAGGGTCTAGCTCGATGCCTTGATTACTCACCAAAAATCTTAACAGCTTGCCTACTTTGACGCCAAAAGCACATTTGGCGGGATTCAGCTTGAGGTTGTACTTGCGCAACCTGTTGAACAACTTCCTAAGATGTTCGATGTGATCATCCTCCCTCTGAGATTTGATGATGATGTCGTCCATATAAACCTCTATCACTTTGTGCATTATGTCATGAAATAGGGCCATCTTGGCTCGCTGATATGTGGCTCTGGCATTAATGAGGCCGAAGGATAGTTGCCTATAATAGAAGGTTCCCCAAGGAGTGATGAAAGCCGTTTTCTCCTGGTCTTCTTCAGCAACCATGATTTGATGGTAACTAGCAAAACAATCTATGAAAGAATACATGTCGTACTGTGCCGTATTGTCTATTAAGATGTGGATGAAAGGTACCATGAAATTATCCTTGAGACACGCTTTGTTCAAATCCTGGTAATCCACATATACTCGTACTTTCCCTCTGGGTTTAGGTACAGGGACTATGTTTGACAGCCATTCTAGGTATGTTGATACCATGATGATTCCGGCTTTGAATTATTTAACAACTTTTTCTTTGACTTTCAGACTCCATTCAGGTTTCAATCGCCTGAGCTTTTATTTAACTGGCTTGAATCCATCTTTAATGGGCATTCGATGGATGATAATGTCAGTGGACAGGCCAATCATGTGTTCATGTGACCATGCAAATATATCCTGGAACTATATTAGTAGTTCGATCAGGTCGGCTTTTTGGTCTTGGGTAAGGTCTAAGCTTATCTGGATTTCTTTGATATTTTCGGAGGTTCCTATGTTGATAGTGGTGGTTTGGTCGAGGTTTGGCTTGGGTTTGTCTTCTACCTAATCTTTGATTTCCTTGAGAACCTCATAGTCATCTTCCTCCTCTTGATCAATATCCATCAAGTTGAAGTTTAGTTATACATCAAAGTCGTAGTCATTGTGACAGGTTGGCATCTCATCAGCAGAGACGAACACATCCAATGCTTGAGTCCTAAAAACAAAAATTCTTTCATTTTAATATATATAACTGCTTAAATATACAGAGCATTTGGCAAAGCATGACAAAAGTTACTGCTATAGCTGTGCAATCAAAAGTAAGTAGTAAATGAAAGCATGATTAATGGGCAGATGTACTCTCTGCCCCTTTACCCTTTTTGACTGAGGCAAGGGACACTGCTCCAGTTATCCAGGGTTAGATCCTCATGAACAGGAAGGATCAAGGATTTGTGCTCGTCTATCTCATCTCGGATGATGACTGAGACATTCTTTCTAATAGGGTCGGGGTTTTTCTTTGAACATCACCCCTTTCCCTTCTTGATGTGAGTAATTTGAATCTGATCCTCATTGTCGCTGTCTGGGATCTCATCATTCATACCCTCGTAGTTTATGATGACCCACATGTTAGCAAATGGGTCACGTCCTTTGTACAGGATCTTTTCTTTTCCCTTTTAGTTATCCACCTCGGATTTGGGAGTTGTTCTCTCACTTGCTGGTATAATGGGAGGAAATAACATGGTTGATACCACAGCTGGGATTTTCCACATGGGTTTCACCCATCCGACACCAGTAAGGTTGGGCAGCAATATTATGGAAGCATGAGCCTTAGGATGCTTGTGGAGGTTCCGGTGGTTTGACCCGGATGAGTATCCCTATCTGGCTCTCCCAATCTGACTCGGGATCTGTATTGGACTCTTGATACATTGTTGATTCTTTCCTAACCCTTCTCCAGGTTGGAAACCCAAAGATACCATCTCCTGGCCCACTGTCATGACCTCGGTGGAGACCTTTGGTTTCAGGGCTGGTGCTCCGATAGGTAGATACTGATTATCACTCACCTCTAGGGCTTGAAAATTTGCAAGTTCAATCTCTGCATCCAGGATGATCACTGGCATGTCTCCCTGTATGCAGACAGGATATTCTGGTTCAGCGTTGATCGTGATGAGGTTGTCGTTGATAATGTATTTGAGCAGTTGATGGAGGGTGGATGGCACTGCTCCTGCCATGTGGATCCATGGCCTGTCCAACAATAAGTTGTATCCAGTGGTGATGTTAAGCACCTAAAAGGACACATAGAAAGTGTGTGCACCAATCTCTAGATGAAGCTCTATTTCTCCCATGGCTTGTCGGCGAGATCCATCGAAAGCTCGAATTACCACATGACTTGTTTTGATCTGGTTTGGGTTGATCTTTATTTTCTCCAAGGTATTGTAGGGATAGATGTTGAGGGATGTTCCTCCATCTATGCGCACACCTCCGATCACATACCCGGAAGACATCACAGCTATATGCAGGAACTTACGATGGCCCGTTCCTTCTGCAAGGATATCATTGTCAGTGAAAGATATCACATTGTTGTTTGAAAATGTGTTCTACCACGTGACGAAATTTTTCGGCATCCACTGTCTTTGGCAGATGGGCTTCTTATAGTACTTTAACTAGAATGTTACGATGATCCACAGAGGATAATACCAAGTCTAGGATGGACATCTTCTTGGGTGCATCTTTCAAGCTTTGCACGATTTTGATTTCATTGTGTCCCATTTTGATGAGAAACTCTTCAATTTTCTCATCAGTCACCTTTTCTTTGGCTTTGATGACTGCTTTGATCACCTGCTGAGGCAGGTATAATGGATTATCCTTTGGAACAATGGCAATGTTATTTGAGGTGGAACCTTCATCGTTCCCGTAGTTCCATGGGACCCTCTTCAGACTAATAGATGGACACTGAGGCCTGAAGGGCAAGATCAAAGGCTCGGGTGCGGCCACCTTCACAGGATTTTATATTTCTTGGACTCCTTTCCCTAGCAGTACTAAGGGTGTGAGGGTTGACTCCTTATCACAGAAGATGACAGCTACTGTATCCTGATTCCATGTAGTGGGGAAAAAGAGACTATCTTTATCTGGGAGGTCATAATCCCTATTCCCTTTTATCAATTCACCACTCTCAATCATGTCCTGAATTAGGTTACGAAGTGCCCAACAATCTTCAGTATCATGGCCGGTGAATTGGAGTGATACTGACAGATTTGGTCAGGCTTGAATTTTCTGGATTGAGGGTTTAGTGGAGGTAATAAATCTGCAACCATTCCCTCGTTGATTAGCATTTGGAGGATATCCTCCATCGACTGGTTCTGGTTGGTGAAATTCCTTTGAAATAAGAATTTCCTACTAGTGTGGACATTCTCATCTTTAACCATTTTGTCGGTCCGAGGTTCATGCTCATGAGACCAATAGTGATACCTCTTGGGATTGATTTTTGGTGTGCGAGGACAATCATCGTCAAACGGGTTGGCTTATTTCATCTTCTATCTGGTGATCTGATGTTGGTAGACGACCAGCTCTGCTAACTGTTCAATTTGTTCCTTGATAGATTTTATCTCCTGCTCTATTAGGAACCGCATTTCTGAGACTTCCCAATTGTCTGGGTGTTATTGGATGAAGTTGATTCTCCCACATAACGGAGGTATTTGGATCCTTCTCCACTTGTGGTGCTGATCATATTGACATTCTCCCCTTTATGTTGAAGGAGAGGATTGTCTTGTACGTGTGGTTGTTATGGTTTGGTCACCACAATTTCTCCATTGTCACTTAAGTCTTGGATTTTGTGCTTGAGAGACCAACAGTCTTGAGTGTCATGGCCCGGAGATCCAGAATGGTAAGCACACTTCTTGCTTGGGTCGAAATTCCGTCCACCGTTGTTGGTTGGTGGAAGGAGTTATACTATCTTTTTCTGTGCTGTCAACGACTTTAGCACATTCTCGAGTGAATCCCCTAGAGGGGTGAAAGTTCTTCGACACCTGACCTCCATATTTTTCTGGAATGGAGGGTTTGAAGGCTGCGCAAGAGTTTGAAAAGGGGTATAGTTTCTCCTTTGAATGGGCATACTGTTTGACTCGCCTCTTTGATTCTGTCCTTGTAACACTAAGGACACTTCTTCATCTTTCTTCTTATATACCCTTCGGGGATTACTCCCGTAATTTTTGGACTGGATATGTTCAGCAACAGCTTCGAGGGCGGTTAGATCCTTTATCTTCCCGAACTTGAGCCCCATTTCTACCATTTCGCCATGTTTGATCATTTCAGAAAATGGTTTTCCTACGCCTGCTAGGACCCTCTCATAATATCTAGCTTCTTAGATGTCGATGAAGGTCATGACTATCTCAGACTCAGTCATGGCTGGGATGACTTGGGCTGCAACCTGCCTCCATCGTTGGGTATACTCTCTGAATGATTCAGTGTTCTTTTTCTTGATTTTGGTTATCTAGTATCTATCTGGAGCCAACTGAGATTGGAAGCTGTAGTGACTGAGGAAGGCATGGGACAACTCTTCCCATTTGTGAATCTTAGAGTTGTCTAGACGGGCATACCAGGCTCTGGCCTCTTCAGTCATACTCTTTTGGAATAACTGCATTCGGAGTTTCTCATCCTCTACATAGGATCCGAGTTCTCCAATGAATATCTTCATGTGTGTATAAGAGTCTCCCAATCCATCGTATTTCTTGAAATTGGGAACTTAAAATTTCTCAGGATAACAAGCCCCGGAGAATATAAAGAGGTCAGAGTAATTAACACTGCCGAATGCCCTAGTCCCTTTGATAGACCGGAGAGTTTCTTCCATCTGCTGTACTTTATTCAGAATGTCACCAGCTTCCTATTCTTTGTTGAGGGTGGTGATTTCAGGGGTTTTGTTGGTTGTTTCTTGGTTTTGAGGTCCAGTAATCTGAGTTTCTACCTTTTCAGTCTCTTGACCGCCACCAGTACCACCAGATGTTCCCGGTTCTGTGTGAGTTTGGGCTTGCTTCCCTTTAAGAGCCTTGCTTTGTTCTCTTAAAAAATTGGCTAATTCGGCTATCGGATTCTTCAGTTTTTCGAACTCTTCCCTAGATACAGGGGTGGACTTTGGTTGAGCACTCGAAGTCATGTCCGTGGATGGACTTAGTGCTTTCTTGGATTTAAATCTAGTGACAGGACCAATTTTTCACCTACAACAAAACGTAGGCGTGTCAATTTCTTGATGTAGGCAGGGATAGGATGCGTGCCATGATGTGGTTTTTAAATCTTATCCTGCAAAACAGAGGTTAATTGTTTTGATGACATGATGACAAGATATATACGACATGAAATGTAAATCTTTTATTATGATATTTACATAGTGTTCCTTTACATTTGGAATTGAAAACTTTGACATTGAATTAAAAGAGGGAGGCATGAGGAAGCTTCCCATCAGATTTGGTTAATTAGAGGCTGACCTATCCTAGGTTACTTTCGAGGCTTTTTGGTATGAAGGTCCATAGATCATTGCAATCTACTAGAGGAAAATTAATCTGATCTTTCAAGTGGAGAGAATCTAGGTGGTGCATTTTTATGAGCCTCAGAGACTAAGTCGTCCCCGGAGACATTACTTATCATCGACGGGTTTTGCCTCTCGAAGGAGGAACACAACATACATTCACATTCATCGTCCTCACCGTATGCATATGATGACAGTTGGTGCGAAGCACTAATATGGGTGTGTAGCACTACAAAGCAGGAAAACATTCATTCAATGTAAAGACGCAGCATTCACGCATTCATTTAATGTAAAGACACATCATTTCACACATACGTAGTTTTGAAAAGGAAATATTTGAAAAGATTTGAACGCGGCTTAAGCCCTCTACTGTCCCCAGCAGAGTCGCCACCTGTTGACGTAGGGCAAAAATCCGCGAGTCGGGTCACAACTTGGATCTTTCTCTCCTCCTAAGTTATCTCTACCCTTACTCTTTTTATTTGTGAAAAAAGTTTTTGAAGGGTTTTTTAGGAAAAGGACAACATGTATCATGTCGACGATTTGAATGTTTTACAGAGTCGCCAGTTGGTAGATTTAAAATGGTTGTACCAACTCAACCGAGTTTTGTTTGGAAGAGGCCCAATTGCTGGACACTGTTGAAAGTTGATCTTTGAAAACAAAGTTTTGAGCTCGGGGGCTTGGTTAAGTGTGGGGAAGGTGTTAGGCACCCCACAACTCCCGTGTAAACAAGGTACCGCATCTTTTCAATATTTCCCTTTAAAAACTGAAATATGTGTGTGTATGTTGTTTGAAAATTAGGCCTATGTTTGATTTGAAAAGCATGTCTATGCATCGTTGAACCTATATACGAAGGGTTTGATTTGATTTGCAAAACATTTTTGATTTGATTTGTAAAAGTGTTTGATTTGATTTGCAAAAGCTTTTTTCCCGAAAAAGATTATTAAAATGATGATTTGAAAGCATTTTATCAAACCCCTACGCTAACATAGGAATTGAAGCATATTGGTACTTTAATTTTATCTTTTCAGCCTTCAGGCACAATTGGAATGGTGATTGTCGGGCTGCGAAACATCCTCAACCACAACATATATACAAATGTCGGTCTCCTTATGGGCATGATAGCCATCGGAGGGACTTTGACATGGCAAACCATTATTCTCATTATGTTGAGACCTTAAATATGGATACCCGTTTTAAGGACTTTTAGATGTGCATTTTACAGAAAAACTAGTAGTGTACATTCGTAAAGTGGAGTTTGTGCATCGTGGGAATCAGATTCTGATCAGTTTGATCGTGAATCCCACGATTCCTAGGCTCACATATGAGTAGCCAATAAACCTGCACAGTTCAAATTTGCACAAAAACAAATATATACCCCAAATGTCTCCAAAACCGAGAATTCATTCAGTAAATCCTGGTTGGCATCTAGCCGAAGCGTCTCATTCCCACTAGATAGCGATCTAAGGGCCGCGAGGTTGCTTTTACAATTGAAACTAGAAAAATGCTAGATTTAAATAAATCTCAGCAATTCTAGCTTCCCGGTTCTGTCTGTACCGAATTAGAACCGTTTGAAAGCTAGAGTTGGCGAGATTTAAATAAATCTAGTTCGCCCGCAGATATGTCAGTGCCGATTCATATGAAATGAATATTTAAAGCAGTAATTTAGTAAAAAGCGAGTAAAGCAATATATATACAATAATATATATACAAAAGTTGTAAAGGGCGATGGGTTTTCACACCGGTGCTCAGACTGAAATGTAAATGTACAGAAACGTAGTCAACCAAGACTGGGAACATAACCCAGTATGGTGAAGGCTGCTTATATATGCATAAATATATATAAAAGCAGTAAAAAGGCCACAGAATGATCCAGGCCGAACTGGAATGTAAATGTACATAAACGTAGTTAACCAAGACTGGGAAGATAACCAAGTATGGTGAAGGCTGCTTATATATGCATAAATATATATAAAAGCTGTAAAAAGGCTACAGAATGATCCAGGTCGAACTGGAATGTAAATGTACAGAAACGTAGTCAACCAAGACTGGGAAGATAACCCAGTGGTGGTGAAAGTTGCTTATGTATGCATATTTATATATAAAAATAGTAAAAAGGCCACAGAATAATCCAGGCCAAACTAATATATATATATATATATATATATAGACAGAAAAGTAGTCAACCAAGACTGGGAAGATAACTCAGTGGCGGTGAAAGCTGCTTATATATGCATATTTATATATAAAAGCAGTAAACTACCGCGGATTTGACATCCGGGCTTGACATAATTGAAAAGTTAGTATATATACAGTTAAATATATACAAAAAAAGACAAACCCGGACTAGGAAGATAACCCAGTCCGACAAAGTTGCTAACAACGAAGATGCAAGCATATAAAAGCTGCTAGAAGTGACGGATCGTCAATCAGAGTTGTAGAAATGCCAAAAAATGCGTTTATGTGCAACAATATACCAAAAATTGATGAAAACGACCACGGAATAGAGTTCCGGGCATATTTAGAAAATGAAACTTAACGTGCAAGTGTATAAAAGTGCGAAGTAGTAGTATTGACTTGCTGATAGTAAAAATACTCACGACGGGCTGCTACACGGGCTTTTTGCCAAATTGTAAACTTTAAACGTCCGACTCTACCAGTTATTTTCTGATATGTGGTAGTATGTGGGTATATCTACGTGTTAGAGTGAAAAAATTTGGGCTTGGAAGACATAAAAATAGTAGAAAATCAAACGGGCAGAGGTTCAGAGCGTTTCTGAATTATGAAAATAAGAGGGGGGGTGCCCCCTTATTTATAGAACGTGGAGCCTCCACTCTACCTACGACAGCCGCAGGTAGAGGTGTGTCTCCATGTGTCGTGGCCCCGCAGCGGGCTCTGTTGTCTCGAAGTATGTGCACTCTGAGCAACGCAAAGTCAAAGTCGAAACTTTCTAACTTTTGATCGGAGCGTCCGTTTGAGGTGTGCGATACCTTTTTGAAAAGCCCTTGCCGAGAGTGTCACAATGATATGGGATAAAAAAAATTTGGGTCCAAGAAAACTAGTTCATAACAGGTCTTTGATTCACCGTAGTTTGTCAGTTGAGCTGTCTTACGCTGTTTGCACTCGGGGTCATCGTTATGGTTTGTTCTGACCTTGGTGGCATTAATTCAGCTTGAGTTTGATCGAATCGGCTTGGAGTTGGTAGAATAACCATTTTACCCCTCCTGATTTTGCCTTTAATGTCGGCATGGCCTTTGGTTGACTTCCTAGGGCTGTTTTCAAGACTTGGATCCCAGTAGAGTCTGTTTGTCCTCAATGTTGTCTCTGAGATTGACTAGGTCGCTCCAGGTTTTCTTCTGGAGATGTTGCGAGGCTTTAGGTTTGTTTCTGAAGCTGACCTTCCTTCCCGGGTTGAGACCAAGGATGACCTTCACTTCCCGGGTTGAGAACGGGGCTGATCTGTAGTTCCCGGGTTAGGACCGATGCTGACCTATACCTCCTGAGTTAAGACTGGGGCTAACTTATACTTCCTAGGTTGAGACTGAGGCTGACCTGTACCTCCTGGATTGAGACCGGGGCTGACCTGTACTTCACGGGTTGAGATCGGGGCTGACCTATACCTCCCGGGTTGAGATCGGGGCTGACCTGTACCTCCCGGGTTGAGATCGGGGCTGATTTAACGGCCCGGTATTGAGACCGGGGTTGATTTATCTGTCCGGCATTGAGACCGGGGTTGATTTGATGGCCCGGTACTGAGACCGGGGATGAGTTGACGACCCAGTATTGAGACCAGGGTTGAGTTAAAGGCCCAGTATTGAGACCGGGGTTGATTTGACGGCCCGGTATTGAGACCGGGGTTGATTTGATGACCCGGTATTGAGACCAAGGTTGATTTGATGGCCCGATATTGAGACTAGGGTTGATTTGACGACCCGGTATTGAGAACGAGATTGATTTGACGGCGCGGTATTGAGACCGGGGTTGATTTAATGGCTCGGTATTGAGACCGAGGTTGATTTGATAGCCCCGTATTTGAGACCGGGGTTGATTTGACGGTCCGATATTGAGACCGGGGTTGATTTGATGGCCCAGTATTGAGGCTGGGATTGATTTGATTGCCTGGTATTGAAACCGGGGTTGATTTGACGATTTGGTATTGAGACTGGGTTGATATGATAACCAGATATTGATATTGGGGTTAATTTGACGGCCCGGTATTGAGACCGGGATTGATTTGACTGCCCGGTATTGAGGCCGGGGTTGATTTGATGGCCTGGTATTAATACTAGGGTTGATTTGATTGCTCGGTATTAAGATCGGGGTTGAGTTGATAACCCAGCATTGTGACCGGGATTGATATGATGGCCCGGTGTTGAGACCAAGGTCGAGTTAACGGCCCGATATTGAGACCAGGGCTGAGTTGATGACCCGGTATTGAGATCGTGGTTGATTTGATGGCCCGGTATTGAGATCGGGGTTGAGCTGATGACACGGTATTGAGACCGGGGTTGAGTTGATGACCCGATATTTAGACTGGAGTTGATTTGACGACCCGGTATTGAGACCGGGATTAATTTGACGGCCCGATATTGAAATCGGGGTCGAGTTAACAGCCCGGTATTGAGACCAGGGTTGAGTTGATGACCCGGTATTGAGACCGGGGTTGAGTTAAAGGCCTGGTTTTGAGACCGGGTTTGATTTGATGGCCTGGTATTGAGACCGGGGTTGATTTGATGGCCTGGTATTGAGACCGGGGTTGAGTTAATGACCTGGTATTGAGAACGGGGTTGATTTGATTACCCGATATTGAGACTGGGGTTGAGTTAATGACCCGGTATTGAGACCGGGGTTGATTTGATGGCCCGGTATTGAGACTAGGGTTGATTTGATGGCCCGATATTTAGATCGGGGTTGAGTTGATGACCCGGTATTGAGATCAGGGTTGATTTGATGACCCGGTATTGAGACCGGGGTTGAGTTGATGGTCTGGTATTGAGACCAGGGTTGATTTGATAACCCGGTATTGAGACCGGGGTTGATTTGATAAGATAATTTTGCCCTCCTACAGTGTTAGTAACAGGGAAAGAAAATTTCGAGTGTCTACAAGAAGCTTGCTTTAATCCATAAATGGATTGTTGTAGCTCATATACCTGATTTGCTTCAATCATTGAAACAAATCCATCTGGATGTTTCATACATACATTCTCCTCTAATAATTTATATTTGAGGAAGGGCGTCTCCACGTCCATTTACCAAATTTAGTAATAATAAGCTACAATAACAAGTAAAATTTAAATGCTCTTGAGCAATTCTTCAAAGATCCATTTTTGGATTTTATGGTTATCTACAATTTCTCGGAGTGTCTATAACTCGTAGCCTTATCGTATATAACTGGATCATCATCCTCTATGATGAGTATCTCATCATCATCATGTATGATGAATCCATACCTCCCAGGTATCTTCGGGACTATTCCAGATTTATGATTCGGTTGTGGTACAATAGGTCTATCTACAGGTTCCTCCTTTTGACTAATAGTGATTTGTGGTTCTTGAACTCCTTCAAGATCTATTATCCTCCCACTAGCCCTTCAATGATAAACACTTTTATCTTAGAAGGCAGCGTGTTTTGCAACAAACACCTTTTCCTAAGTAGGATTATAGAATATATACCCTAAATTTATTTTAGGATGTCCCACAAATCTGTACTTGTCAAATGTTGTCCCAAACTTATCATTTTTGAAACCTTTTCACATAAGTTGGACAACCTTTTATCTTAACATTCTTAAGATTACGAATCCTCCTTGTCCATAACTCTTATGAAGTCTTGGGGATGAATTTTTGAGGTTACCTTATTTTATAGATATGCAGCCGTTTCCATAGCATTACCCTAGAAGGATACTGGAAGGTCAGTAAAATCATTATGGACCGCACCATATCCAATAAGGCACTATTTTTCCTTATAGATACACCAATCAATTATTGTGTATCAGGCAGTGTCCAATGTGAGAAAACCATTTAAGATGATCTTAAAACTTATTGCACAAGTATTTATTCCTCAGTCCAATCGAAGAATCATAATACATTGCCAGTTAGTTTTACTTCTGAATTCTTTGAACCTTTCAAATTATTCAGACTTGTATTTCACCAAATATAAATATTCAACTCTTTGAATGATCATCTCCTTTTCTTTTACTAGTTTACTCAATTTAAAATTATTTTTCATGTAAGTCAAGTATGTAAAGTCCATTCATTAAATTTTTAATTATTTAATCTAATGGACATTCCCGTAGGCGGCGTTAAACATTAAGTTCCTACAGTTAATGGACCAACCTTTGCTCCATTCCCACACGCAGAAAGACTTACCCTTGTTTATCTTTCTACTTCTTCTTTGAATCATTCTTTTTTTTAGAAGATCCTTTGATCCCTAGCAGTAAGACTTGGTCTTTCTTGGTTGGAAAGTGACTCTACACAGTTTTCAATATGTTAAGGAAATCAACGAGGCTGATATCTAGCTTGTTCAAGTGAAAATTCACAACAATAGTGATAAGGAGTCCGGAAGTGAGTGCAAGATCAAATCTTTGCTCAATTTTCCATCCATGACAAAACCTAGTTGTCCTACTTGTTCAATCAGATTGATCATTTTAAGGACACGTGTCTTTACTGTAGTAACATCAGTCATTCTAGATCGGAAGAGCTTCTTAGATATCTGATATCTATTAGTCCAACTTTCCTCACCATTAAACTCTTTGAAGTGTAGGAATATTGTAGGAGCATCCATAGTTTCATGCTGACGCTAAAGCTTGTTACTCATGGATGTGAGCATGATGCATTGAGCTAACTATGCATCATTTTGCTACTTTCTAAAAGTAGCAATCTCTACCTCAGAGGCATTATCTGCAACCATTACAGGGATAGGCGTATTAAGGACATAAGATAGCTTTTTAGCCTTGAGAACTATTCTCAAATTCCATAACCGATCCATTTAATTCGATTCGGTTAATTAGCATCTAATATGCTACGCAGTGATAGTAATTTAGACATTGTAAAATTCTGTAAATGAATTTATAATTAAACAACATTTTAGCATACATTCTTTTATTGATAACCAGAATAAATTAGGTCTTGTTTTAAATTGGTATCTCCCACTATTTTCTTCAAACTATATTACCCTCAATATATATAGTTCGACAAATCTAATTACAGATTTGCTAGTGAGAATAAGGATCTCATTTCAAATGTATATAGCCTTGTGTGTACACAACAAACTATATAAATAAATAGGCAGACAACTCTTGTCAATTACATCATAATGTAACTCCTTGTATTTTGCCTCTTAGATCATAATAGTCAAGTGTGTGCACATTCGAACAAAAACGATCTAAGTTAAGTCTTACTTAGAACTTCCATATATTCAAAAGAAAAACATTGTCCTTGTGTGTGCAGAATAAAACAACATCGTTCAGTCAATTTATAAGCATTAAATGTGATAAAACAACATCTCAAATATTTAATACTCGCCTTGTGTGTGAACAACAAACTCATATTAAATATTCAATACTCTATTGTTTTATCATGCTAGAAGGCGACGTTCGATATTCCAAATATCTTTGAACGCTTTAGGACTTAATATAAATTCTTTGAGGGGTTTGTTATTAATTATCTCATCTTGTTTAGCGCGCATGCACATATATATATATATATATATATATAAAATACGCGTCATATTAATTGACATACGAAGCATGTTGTATAATATATAAAATATATATAATAAGAATGCACATATAGAATATTATATTCTACCCGGATTGATTATAGACTTAATTCTAGTTTGGTTCTGTGACGCCCCCAAATTCCAGGACCGCCACTTGGTCTCTCGAATTCGGTTCATCACGTGCTCATGGTAATACATCACAATAATAATAATTAAATATCATACGATCACAGCGGAAAATCTATTCTAGAATAATTTACAATGATTTATTATAATTATTCCCCCAAGTCTCGCAACCTACAGTACTTAATAGATTTCATAATAATATCAGTTAACGACTTATTACATAATCTAACTTAAGCTTAAACATAATCAAATCCAGTCTTACTACATCATCTTCATACAATATTAATATATTTAAAACATAACAGACATAAGCTAGTTGGTAGCTTTGCCCTTGCCCTTATCAACGCCCGAAGGTTCACCATGCTCTGCCTTAACTGAAATGTTTTAGGGAAAGCAAGAATGAGCACAAATTTCCCAGCAAGTAATATACAATAAGGGTGAGTAATAAGATTCTCAATTCTCGAAAGGGTATAACAAGATTTGATAGTTCAAGAATAACAAGAATATCAACAGTTCTCAATATCAGTCGCTAAGGACAGGATAATATCAATATGATTCAATAATAAGTCAATTCAAGATTTCAAATAATTGAATACTGAGTAGTCACTACGGACTATGAACTTCTACTAGAATTGACAGTAATAAACTGAAAATCCAACAAAAACAGGTACAACAGGTGATCAGCCTAAAGTACCCTTGTTATGCATAACAATCAACCATACTCAAGTGTGCACGTCGGTTCTCCGACAATTATATATTCCCTTCAAAGAAGGTTGTTCTTCTCAGTCAAATACCAGATCCCGCACCAATCAATTAGTTTGGGTTGCTTTTCAATAACATAAGTCCAGCCGAATCAAATGGCATAGACACTTTCACAATATTCAAGAACAATACTAAGTTCAACATGAATAATAGCTTTAATGAAATAAGAGTTCAAGTATGCTAATTCGATTCAACCGAGTAAATAGGAAACTAGTTCGCAATACACAAGATAGGATACTTGCATAGTAAAAGAGCATAAGTTAGGAAACTTTCACAATCATAGATTTCCTTGCATAAGGTAAATGCGTCGGTTAGGATACTTGCACTTTAAAAGAGTGTAAGTAAGAGAACTTGCCTTTAGCGTAGTTTATCCACGAAAAGCAAATCAACACTTTCGAATTCCTATCGTAATACAGTTACGTATATATATGATATTCATTAGTCATATAATTTAACTTCACATTTTCTCTTTGAATATACGATCAACACATAAGCTAAGTTTTACCTAGCTACACAGTTATATAGAATATAATTTCTATCCTTAACGTTCCTTCTTTAGAGTTTAAACGCATTCTCATATTATATAAGATCTCAACAATTTGCAAACATGCTCGCATATTATTAATATCACATAAGACCACAATCAATACTAAATATATTTCATTTTAGCAAGTTACGGCATCTCCTTAAGTTAACCGTCAAAATCGGGTTCAAGTAACATCATATAATATCACGTAGCATGTATTCATATTTAAAGGATACTTTCATGCTTGTATAACTTTTCCAAATCCAATCGTACATGGTATAGGTTCTTAAGTTAATACCTAAATCCATTCAAGGACACGAACTCATATGGTCTAACATGGTCGCTTTTAAACACATAAGATATTCATATAACTTGTATTAGTCATGCTCATGAGTGCTCGTATTGCATATATGTAGCTAGCATTGTTATTATCTTGAAAACATGCTTTGTTCATGCTAAACTTTAATCATGGCAACTAATCATGGTATATATATATATGCATGACACATGAATGAGTCTAAGAGTACTATCACATGTGTCCATAAATGTCAAATTCTAATTCTCGTCATAACATACCAACGTTCACGTTCAAAGCTTATACTTTGTTAGTATAGTTCATTAATAAGGTCTATCATGTTCATACTTCCTTATGAAACCTATATATGTAAGTTAAGGCTTCATTTATATATTTCAAAGTTATCTAAACATGCTCATAACATCAAAATGATTATATAGCATTTACATGATCATATCCACCTTCCAAACTTACATTTTTGTTAGGAATGAGCACTAGTTAGGTTCACATGTTCACATTTTATTACGGAACCAATATAGATAAGCTAACATGCACTTCATGTGTCTCTAGGTGGTACTAACGTGCTTGCAAGGTCAGTATGTAAACATGCTTTATATATGTTAACGTCGTTTATGAAACTTTAAATTCGTTTCCAAACTATGTGTCGTTTGGTTAACCATGCATGCTAATATACTAAAACATGCTTACATTGCCTCATTAGGTTTATATATATGTATTAATCATGCTCCCATGCTTGTTTAAACAAAAATCAAACAATTGGTACATAACAGTTTTGTTGCAGAATGCAGAAAACTGAACACAGAGGCTGGCGCTGCGGCGCGAGTGGCGCTGCGTGCGGCGCTGCGGCGCGGGCTGCGGCGCGTGTGGCGCTGCGGCGCGGGCTGCGGCGCTGCGGCGCTGCGGCGTCGAGGCAGTTTTCTGCAGTTCAGACTGCAGCGAGATCCGACCAAAAACCTCCCATTTCATCGATTTCAACATACCCAAATGCTATTAGACTTGTTTAACTTACTAACACATACATATATGCTTATATAACAGTCAATAGCAATTATCAATTCCCAATTTCATGAACTCTAACTAATTTACGAATTTCATGTATTCACAGAAATTAAAGAGGAACAATGGAAATGAAAGACTATTCAGTGGTTCTATCATGTGTGTATGTTCATATAACAACAATATAAGGGTTCTACAACCCAATCATGAACCAATTTAGCATAATCAAGAATTTCAAGGAAACTTCGGAAACAGAAAACGGAAATGAAAAACACAGGAAGAGGAATTATACCTCTGTAAATGATTTAAGCTTGCTGCTATCTCAATAACACTGATATATATATATATATATGCTCTCTAGTCTCACTTAGCCAAAATGCTCAGCAAAAGAACTGAAGAAGGAGGAGAGCTTATTTATAGAGAAATTCATGACCAGACAAAGCCTTTTCCTTCCAAATCAAAACAACGGATTGAAGGATTGCATGCTAGATAAGAAGGAGTTGGTAAATAGTTAGTGATTTCCACTATTCTTCCCACTCCCTTCATGATGGCTAGAATGCTGAGTTTGAGAGAAGAGAGTAGGCTAGCTTCATGAGTGTTCACGTGTGAAGAGATAGTGACTATCATTTAGGGACAAGCCAAACAAACCTCAGCATTCTTACAAATGGACTATATGCTACACTTGTATATATATATATACACCATATACTTATGTTATATATTATATGTACTCTTAGGTTATAATTACAATGTTCTCCCCATAATGTAATAAATGCAATTTGAATACATATAATCTATGTACATTTTATCTTACCGATATAATACAATCGGATACTACCACATTACATTATATCATATATTATTAAATTGTATTACTCAACAATTATTTATAATAGATCCATGATACATTATTTTAATGTATATCCACACATCATTTGTCACCCACACATATTATAACATATAGTTACTATACATTTAATTCGCATGCTTGCACGTATAATTTCTCATCTTATAAATTGAATATTAATTAATAATATACACATATCCTACATCAATCAATATAATTGTTAACCTCCATAACAATTTAATTAACCCTTATATGATTAATTATCACTTTGATATAAATCTTATTGTATTTATAAACACGTTGCTCATTATTATTATGTTTCTTGCAATAATAATAATCACATATTATTAATCAATCCTCATTAGTATTTTATAAAAGTTAATTAATATTCTTCGATTAACAATTAATATAGATTAATTGTTCGCTTAAATTAATATAATCATTCTTATATTACGTCACTGTGCCACACAAGGCAATCAACGAGTTTATCACAAACTCCACCAATTTCTCAATAATTATTCAATTATATATAATTGAATTAATTCATCTCATAACACAAAATCATTTATATTCAAATAAATTCTCATTTCCATTAATATATTTATTTAATAATATATGGAAATCCTCGGGTATTACATCCTCCCCCCCTTATAAAAATTCCGTCCCGGAATTGCTACAAGGTTACACAAATAGATGGGGATAGCCCCTCATCATCCTATCTTCTAACTCCCACAGTTGCCTCCTCGACATCGTGGTTACGCCAAAGTACTTTTACAGACGAAATAATTTTATTTCTCAAAGTTTGTTCTTTCCTATCTAATATTTGGACAGGAATTTCTTCATACGCCAAGTTCTTCTCCACTTGAATGGGCTCGTAAGAAATCACGTGCTTGTAGTCGGCCTTGTACGGTCGCAACACGGAAATGTGGAACACGTTGTGGATATGCTCCAACTCGGGTGGTAACGCAACTTTGTATGCCTACTTCGCCCACTCGCTTCAGTATCTCGAACGGTCCTACGAATCTTGGACTCAATTTTCCTTTCTTGCCGAAACGGATTTTTCCCTTCCATGGAGATACCTTCAAGAATACGAAACTGCCGACTTTGAAGTCTCGGTCCTGCCGATGCAAATCTGCGTATTTCTTTTGGCGATCTTGAGCTGCTACAAGTCTGGCTCTTATCACTGTCACCACGTCTGCGGTTTGTTGAACTAACTCTGGTCCGAGTATTCGTCGTTCTCCGACTTCGTCCCAACATAACGGCGTTCTGCACTTTCTCCCGTAAAGAGCTTCGTACGGTGGCATGCCAATACTCGCATGGTAGCTATTATTATATGCGAATTCTACTAAGGGTAGGTGGTCGTCCCAATTTCCCTTAAAATCCATTACGCAAGTCCTAAGCATGTCTTCTAGCGTTTGTATTGTTCGCTCACTTTGTCCGTCTGTTTGAGGATGATAAGCTGTACTCAACCTCAACTGCGTTCCCATTCTTTCTTGCAAACTCTTCCAAAAATTGGACGTGAAGCGCGGATCTCGATCAGAGACAATTGACACCGGCACTCCATGTCGTGAAATAATTTCTTTTACATACAGACTCGCTAATTGGTTCAAACTGTAGCGGATCTTGATTGGTAGAAAGTGTGCGGTCTTCGTTAGTCGATCCACGATAACCCAAATAGCATCATAACCTTTCTGTGTAACTGGAAGTCCTACCACGAAGTCCATGGTAATATGCTCCCATTTCCACTCTGGTATTTCTAACGGTTGTAGTAAACCACTTGGCCGCTGATGCTCTGCTTTAACGCGTTGGCAAGTCAAGCATTTACTGACGCACTCTGCGACTTCCCGTTTCAAATTAGGCCACCAAAAATGTTGCCTTAGATCTCGGTCCATCTTTGTGCCTCCCGGATGAACGGAATATGTCGTATTGTGTGCCTCGTGCAAAATCTCTTCCCTCAACTCGGTTACCGCTGGTACCCACACTCTTCCTTCAAATCTCAAAATACCATCTTTATCCATTCGAAATTTTTCTTCCTCATTTTCCGTGATCCTCTTTCGGGTTTTCTCACACTCTTCATCCTTTTCTTGGGCTCCCTTTACTCTATTCAACAACGTCGGACAAGCTTCCATTACAATTAACTTCTCACCAGACTTTTTTTGGTCCTTTTACTTCTATCTCCAATTTCTCCATCTCTCTTATCAACTCTTCCTGAGTCGTCAAATTAAACAACTTCTCCCTTCCGTTCCTGCTCAGAGCATCGGCAACCACATTTGCCTTTCCCGGGTGATAAAGAATATCACAGTCATAGTCTTTGATTAATTCTAACCACCTTCTCTGCCGCATGTTTAACTCCTTCTGTGTGAAGATATATTTCAGACTTTTGTGGTCCGTGTATATCTCACATTTTTCTCCGTATAGATAATGCCTCCATATCTTTAACGCAAAAACTACTGCCGCTAACTCTAAGTCGTGAGTAGGGTATCGTTTTTCGTAATCCTTTAATTGTCGTGATGCATATGCAATGACCTTGCCGTGCTGCATAAGCACACAGCCAAGTCCCTTGTGCGATGCATCACTATACACCACAAAATTTCCCGCATCATCTGGTAATGATAACACAGGTGCTTCGCTCAATCTCCTTTTCAGTTCTTGAAAACTTTGTTCGCATTTGTCGGTCCATACAAATTTCACCGTCTTTCTAGTCAAATTGGTCAACGGGGTTGCTATCTTAGAAAAATCTTGGATGAATCTTCGATAGTACCCAGCTAACCCTAGAAAGCTTCTCACCTCCGTCGGTGTTCTCGGTTGTTCCCAATTACTTACTGCTTCAACCTTCGCAGGGTCTACAGAGATTCCATTCTTATCCACCACGTGGCCTAAGAATTGAACCTTCTCCATCCAAAATTCGCACTTAGAAAATTTTGCATACATCTTCTCCTTCCTTAGTGCCTCCAAAATAATCTTTAGATGTTCGGCGTGTTCTTCCTCTGTCTTTGAGTAGATCAAAATGTCGTCGATAAAAACCACTACAAATTTATCCAAGTATGGCTTGAAAACTCGGTTCATCAAGTCCATAAATGCTGCCGGAGCATTAGTCAATCCAAATGACATTACCAAAAACTCGTAGTGTCCATAACGGGTTCGAAACGCAGTCTTTGGTATGTCCTCATCCCTCACTTTCAGTTGATGATATCCTGTTCGTAGGTCAATCTTCGAGAAACACTTTGCTCCCTTCAGTTGATCAAACAAGTCGTCTATCCTCGGTAGCGGATACCGGTTCTTTATCGTTACTCTATTCAATTCTCGATAATCGATACAGAGCCTCATCGATCCGTCCTTCTTCTTAACGAATAGTACTGGTGCTCCCCAAGGAGAAACACTCGGTCGAATGTAACCCTTATCCAACAACTCTTGCAATTGTATCATCAATTCCTTCATTTCTACTGGCGCCATACGATATGGAGCTTTCGAAATCGGTGCCGTTCCCGGTGCTAAGTCTATTACGAATTCGATTTCTCTGTCTGGCGGAAGACCAGGCAGATCGTCCGGAAACACGTCTTGAAATTCATTAACTACGTATATATCCTTAATTTCTACTCCCTTTTTTCGAGTATCAACGATGTAAGCTAAATAACCTACACATCCTTTCCTTAACAATTTCTTGGCCTGCATCATCGTAACGCAACACGATTGCTTAAGCGATGAGCTACCATAAAACACTACCTTAGACTTACTCGGAGTCTGAAGGTTCACACATTTGTTCTGACAGTCAATTATCGCAGCATGGTTATACAACCAATCCATTCCCAGTATTACGTCAAATTCTCCCAGTCTAATAGGAATCAAGTCTACGCTCAGTTCATGTTTACTAATATTTGCGCGACAATTTCGATAAACGTATTCTACAGGGATCACTTCCTTATTAGCAACTTCTATGATCAAAGGATTTTCTAATAGTTCTCGAGGTGTACTAAGTCTACTAGCAAATTCTTCAGATACAAAAGAACAGGTGGCACCCGAATCAAATAATACATAAGCATTTATATCATTGATTGGGATTATACCTGACACCACATCCTTCGCAGCCACTGCGTCTTGGACGGTCATGTTAAAGGTTCTGGCGGTTGGGCGGTTGGATTGTGCCGGTCCACCGATCATCAGCTTGTTGCCTCCTTGCTGATTACTACCCCCACCACTTCCCTTCTTTGGGCAGTCCTTAATTCGGTGCTCCGTCGAGCCACAAGCAAAGCATCCTTGTATCTTCTTTGGTTTCAAACAGTTGGGCGAGATGTGCCCTTCCTGTCCGCAGTTGTAGCAAGTGCCACGTCCCTTCCAGCACTCGCCCTGGTGATTCTTCCCACACTTCGGGCATCCTTCAGCCCTCTTCTTGAAACCTCCACGAAAATTCCCTGATTGATTATTATTGCTGTTTTTGTTGTTGTTATTGTTCTCCCACTTTCTCTTTCCCAAGTTGCTTCCTCCGCTACTGCTTCCTCCCGTACGATTCTCTCCTCCAGTATTCTTTCCTTTCTTTTCTTTGTTATACAGACTTAAGGCCTCACTGCCGCCTTCCGCAATGATTGCCTTCTCCAGTAATGTTGCAAAGGAATCAATTTGAAGAACTGATACCTTATTGAATAGCCATGGCTTCAACCCTTGTTCAAAGCGTCTAGCCTTCCTTTCTTCATCACCAACTTCGTGCTCCGCAAATCGCGCTAGTTCGTTAAACCTAGCCGCGTATTGCGCCACCGTCATCTCACCTTGTTTTAACTCTAGGAATTTCACCTCCATCCTATTCTTCATACTTTTTGGAAAGTAATTCTCGAAGAACAGCGTCTTAAACTTGTCCCAAGCTATTATCCCTTCTCCAGCTCTTTGTTGATTAGCCTCCCACCAGTAGTTCGCTTCTCCCCTCATCATGTACGTGGCAAACACCGTCTTCTGATCTTCGCCTACGCTAGCTATAGTGAAAGCTTTTTCGATCTCTTTGATCCACGTTTGTGCGACGATTGGGTCGGTAGTTCCCTCGAACTCCGGGGGTCCTACACTCTTAAAGTCTTTAAAGGTTGTTACTGGCACAGTTTGAGGGTTCGGGCGAACGGGTTCATTGTTCCTTCCCCTTAAGGCTTCTCCTAACAAGTCTACCAGTTTCTGGATCGGGTCTACTTGTTCTCTCTCATTGTTAACGGATTCTTCGGGTGCAGTCAATCTACGTCTGGGCGGCATTATCTGCATCACAATTTTTCATTTTATTATTATTCAAGTATATTACTTAAGTATTTCTTTTAATACTAAAAGAATAAATTTATGACACGTTTCTAAAATCAACTCCATTTATATTCATATGCCATTTCATTTCATTACATGATTTCCCCAGCATACTGCTATAAATGTTATCACATATATCCCCTAATATCACAAAAGACGGGGAATATACCAACCTACTACCATACTACCCCTCTAACAAAAGCTAACTCGGGGTTTACTTCATCATCCCACATCTTACACAAAAGATCGGGATTACAACATAGTATATACAATACATAAGACACAACTAGTACTACCACTAGACTGACTAAGGAAATCTCATCCCATCATCCCACGTTCCACTGCGCTCTTGTACTCCAACTGTGCTATATACGCAACCAGCTCTCGGCTCAAGGTATGTAGAGTCTGTCCCTGTTCTGCCGGGTAGTGGTACACACCATCAATCACCCTTTCAAAAGCTGAACGGAACACATACCCCATCTTGTTCATCTTTCTCTTCTTGCACCTGACCTCGTCCTCAAGGTCATCAGCTCTCTCGTTGGACGCTTCCCACTTCTCCTCGAAGTGTAACCTATCCATCACCTCCAACTCTAGCTGAGTACGGAGTGCCTCTTTCTCAGTCTTCTCACTCAGCTCTCTCTGCTCAACCTCTTCTAGCTTCTCTGCCAAATCTACATTCCTAGCCACTGACCTGTGAAATAGAGTCCCCATCTGGATCCCTGCCTCCCTACGGTAGGCAATCTCCACCTCTAACTCTTGCATAGCCAGCTTCCTCTGGTGGTCCTCGTCCCTCAGCTTCTGGAACTCAGACTCTCTCTCGTGGGCCTCTGCCTCCAGCTCCTGGACTCTACAGTCTAACTCTAGGATCCGCTCCTCATACTCTCCTAGCATCTGCTCCTCTATAGTAGCCTCATCAGAGTCCTCTACTGGCTCATCCTCCATCGGCTCCTCCTCTGGATCAGACTCTATCTCAATCTCGTCCTCGTCGTCAGACTCGAATGGTGCAACAGCCTGCACTGGTGTAGCCTCTAGAGGTGCCTCGTATACTACGTGTATATCCCTGGGCTCCTCCTCTGCAACTCTACTAGGTACCCCTGTGTCTGTCATCCTACACTCACAAACATAAGACAAGAAATAGCATCTCCATTAGAATGTTCAATAAAATATAAGTTCATTGTATAGAATGAAGTTACATTTCATAACAGACTAAGTCTCTCAAGGAAAACTCTACATGAGTTTTATCTCCTTCCTAACTTCTAAGTTCACCTAAGTTATAGTCTAAGGACACTCGTTCCTAAGGTTTATAACTACGGCTCTGATACCAACCTGTGACGCCCCCAAATTCCAGGACCGCCACTTGGTCTCTCGAATTCGGTTCATCACGTGCTCATGGTAATACATCACAATAATAATAATTAAATATCATACGATCACAGCGGAAAATCTATTCTAGAATAATTTACAATGATTTATTATAATTATTCCCCCAAGTCTCGCAACCTACAGTACTTAATAGATTTCATAATAATATCAGTTAACGACTTATTACATAATCTAACTTAAGCTTAAACATAATCAAATCCAGTCTTACTACATCATCTTCATACAATATTAATATATTTAAAACATAACAGACATAAGCTAGTTGGTAGCTTTGCCCTTGCCCTTATCAACGCCCGAAGGTTCACCATGCTCTGCCTTAACTGAAATGTTTTAGGGAAAGCAAGAATGAGCACAAATTGCCCAGCAAGTAATATACAATAAGGGTGAGTAATAAGATTCTCAATTCTCGAAAGGGTATAACAAGATTTGATAGTTCAAGAATAACAAGAATATCAACAGTTCTCAATATCAGTCGCTAAGGACAGGATAATATCAATATGATTCAATAATAAGTCAATTCAAGATTTCAAATAATTGAATACTGAGTAGTCACTACGGACTATGAACTTCTACTAGAATTGACAGTAATAAACTGAAAATCCAACAAAAACAGGTACAACAGGTGATCAGCCTAAAGTACCCTTGTTATGCATAACAATCAACCATACTCAAGTGTGCACGTCGGTTCTCCGACAATTATATATTCCCTTCAAAGAAGGTTGTTCTTCTCAGTCAAATACCAGATCCCGCACCAATCAATTAGTTTGGGTTGCTTTTCAATAACATAAGTCCAGCCGAATCAAATGGCATAGACACTTTCACAATATTCAAGAACAATACTAAGTTCAACATGAATAATAGCTTTAATGAAATAAGAGTTCAAGTATGCTAATTCGATTCAACCGAGTAAATAGGAAACTAGTTCGCAATACACAAGATAGGATACTTGCATAGTAAAAGAGCATAAGTTAGGAAACTTTCACAATCATAGATTTCCTTGCATAAGGTAAATGCGTCGGTTAGGATACTTGCACTTTAAAAGAGTGTAAGTAAGAGAACTTGCCTTTAGCGTAGTTTATCCACGAAAAGCAAATCAACACTTTCGAATTCCTATCGTAATACAGTTACGTATATATATGATATTCATTAGTCATATAATTTAACTTCACATTTTCTCTTTGAATATACGATCAACACATAAGCTAAGTTTTACCTAGCTACACAGTTATATAGAATATAATTTCTATCCTTAACGTTCCTTCTTTAGAGTTTAAACGCATTCTCATATTATATAAGATCTCAACAATTTGCAAACATGCTCGCATATTATTAATATCACATAAGACCACAATCAATACTAAATATATTTCATTTTAGCAAGTTACGGCATCTCCTTAAGTTAACCGTCAAAATCGGGTTCAAGTAACATCATATAATATCACGTAGCATGTATTCATATTTAAAGGATACTTTCATGCTTGTATAACTTTTCCAAATCCAATCGTACATGGTATAGGTTCTTAAGTTAATACCTAAATCCATTCAAGGACACGAACTCATATGGTCTAACATGGTCGCTTTTAAACACATAAGATATTCATATAACTTGTATTAGTCATGCTCATGAGTGCTCGTATTGCATATATGTAGCTAGCATTGTTATTATCTTGAAAACATGCTTTGTTCATGCTAAACTTTAATCATGGCAACTAATCATGGTATATATATATATGCATGACACATGAATGAGTCTAAGAGTACTATCACATGTGTCCATAAATGTCAAATTCTAATTCTCGTCATAACATACCAACGTTCACGTTCAAAGCTTATACTTTGTTAGTATAGTTCATTAATAAGGTCTATCATGTTCATACTTCCTTATGAAACCTATATATGTAAGTTAAGGCTTCATTTATATATTTCAAAGTTATCTAAACATGCTCATAACATCAAAATGATTATATAGCATTTACATGATCATATCCACCTTCCAAACTTACATTTTTGTTAGGAATGAGCACTAGTTAGGTTCACATGTTCACATTTTATTACGGAACCAATATAGATAAGCTAACATGCACTTCATGTGTCTCTAGGTGGTACTAACGTGCTTGCAAGGTCAGTATGTAAACATGCTTTATATATGTTAACGTCGTTTATGAAACTTTAAATTCGTTTCCAAACTATGTGTCGTTTGGTTAACCATGCATGCTAATATACTAAAACATGCTTACATTGCCTCATTAGGTTTATATATATGTATTAATCATGCTCCCATGCTTGTTTAAACAAAAATCAAACAATTGGTACATAACAGTTTTGTTGCAGAATGCAGAAAACTGAACACAGAGGCTGGCGCTGCGGCGCGAGTGGCGCTGCGTGCGGCGCTGCGGCGCGGGCTGCGGCGCGTGTGGCGCTGCGGCGCGGGCTGCGGCGCTGCGGCGCTGCGGCGTCGAGGCAGTTTTCTGCAGTTCAGACTGCAGCGAGATCCGACCAAAAACCTCCCATTTCATCGATTTCAACATACCCAAATGCTATTAGACTTGTTTAACTTACTAACACATACATATATGCTTATATAACAGTCAATAGCAATTATCAATTCCCAATTTCATGAACTCTAACTAATTTACGAATTTCATGTATTCACAGAAATTAAAGAGGAACAATGGAAATGAAAGACTATTCAGTGGTTCTATCATGTGTGTATGTTCATATAACAACAATATAAGGGTTCTACAACCCAATCATGAACCAATTTAGCATAATCAAGAATTTCAAGGAAACTTCGGAAACAGAAAACGGAAATGAAAAACACAGGAAGAGGAATTATACCTCTGTAATGATTTAAGCTTGCTGCTATCTCAATAACACTGATATATATGTATATATATATATATGCTCTCTAGTCTCACTTAGCCAAAATGCTCAGCAAAAGAACTGAAGAAGGAGGAGAGCTTATTTATAGAGAAATTCATGACCAGACAAAGCCTTTTCCTTCCAAATCAAAACAACGGATTGAAGGATTGCATGCTAGATAAGAAGGAGTTGGTAAATAGTTAGTGATTTCCACTATTCTTCCCACTCCCTTCATGATGGCTAGAATGCTGAGTTTGAGAGAAGAGAGTAGGCTAGCTTCATGAGTGTTCACGTGTGAAGAGATAGTGACTATCATTTAGGGACAAGCCAAACAAACCTCAGCATTCTTACAAATGGACTATATGCTACACTTGTATATATATATACACCATATACTTATGTTATATATTATATGTACTCTTAGGTTATAATTACAATGTTCTCCCCATAATGTAATAAATGCAATTTGAATACATATAATCTATGTACATTTTATCTTACCGATATAATACAATCGGATACTACCACATTACATTATATCATATATTATTAAATTGTATTACTCAACAATTATTTATAATAGATCCATGATATATTATTTTAATGTATATCCACACATCATTTGTCACCCACACATATTATAACATATAGTTACTATACATTTAATTCGCATGCTTGCACGTATAATTTCTCATCTTATAAATTGAATATTAATTAATAATATACACATATCCTACATCAATCAATATAATTGTTAACCTCCATAACAATTTAATTAACCCTTATATGATTAATTATCACTTTGATATAAATCTTATTGTATTTATAAACACGTTGCTCATTATTATTATGTTTCTTGCAATAATAATAATCACATATTATTAATCAATCCTCATTAGTATTTTATAAAAGTTAATTAATATTCTTCGATTAACAATTAATATAGATTAATTGTTCGCTTAAATTAATATAATCATTCTTATATTACGTCACTGTGCCACACAAGGCAATCAACGAGTTTATCACAAACTCCACCAATTTCTCAATAATTATTCAATTATATATAATTGAATTAATTCATCTCATAACACAAAATCATTTATATTCAAATAAATTCTCATTTCCATTAATATATTTATTTAATAATATATGGAAATCCTCGGGTATTACAGGTTCACTAGAGCCATCAAGTGACACTACAAGAAACATGCCTATCAGAGACCAATATTATCTGCGACCACCATATTCGGTCACTAATATCAGACTTAGCGACCGATATTAGCGACGGTTATCCAAAGTAGTCGCTGTTTGGAATTAGCGACCACCTTGCGGTCGCTAACCGGTCGCCGAGTTGAGTTTGTCGCCTTAAATTTTTGTGCCTGAGTTGGCGGGGGGAAAAAAATTCAAGTCTGCTACCGCATCCGACCGCAGATAGTGGTCGCAGAACGGTTTGACTTCCTCAAAAGCTCGACCGTCAAGTCAATTAAAATCAGCGACTATGTGCGGTCACCAAAGGCGGTCGCTTATTCTTTTTAAATACGATCAGCTTGGTCTTCTACAGAAGACGCGAATAGAAGAGTAAGAGGGAGGGAGGGAGGACAGGAAGAAGAAGAAGAAGTCGCTGCCTGGCCGCCAGGCGATGCCGCCTGCTGTACGTCGCCGCCCTCAACCTCATCTAGGTACCATTCAATCTCTCTCTTTCATTTATATATATTTGATGCCATCTACAGGGAATATGCAAGTTGCAAAAGAGTGGAATTTACTCAAAGTCAGGACATACCAGTGATGTTTGTCCAATATTGCATGAGGATGAAACTGTGAAATATGTCAATGATGTGGGAACATTCTTAGGACATCATCAGCATCAATATGATCCTTGGGCAGAAACTCACAATCCCGGATGGAGAGATCATCCCGACTCGAGCTATAAAGTACCTGCTAATTCAGGAACGTCTATGGAGGATAACTGCTAATTCTGGAATGCAAGTTGTCCCCGAAGCTATTAGGCCGAGGGCACGTCTGCCTGGGTGTCACGCTTATTTATTTTTTTTAATTAAATTTTTTTTTAAAGCTTTCATGAATCAGACGCAACAGTTCTGGCAAGAGACAAGGACTTCTATCCACATTTGGAGAATTAAATGAGTCAGCTTGTTACCACCGTTAGCAGTATGGAATCTCAACGCTTAGGGAAGTTAACTCCTCAGTTTGTTGAGAATTTAAGTGCAATGGGATGTGACAAATAGGAGCAGGAGGATTCAGTGCTTACTTCAAGAATATACAATAATATAGAATTTGATAAGGTGAAGGAACAAGAGGAAGAGGGGAATGATTTGATAAATTCTGCAGATCTCTACAAGAAAGACGTGGATTCAACTCCATCAATACAACCAACAGAAATAATGAGTGATACACACCATCGAACCTTTACTATAGAATTAGACAATGCAAAGTTCTAGTTCAGCGCATATGAGGCTAAAAGGTATCTTGGTAATGTTAAATCTATTTTTGCTATTGATGTTGTGGATTATTCAGTGCAGGAATCTTTTGATAGAATTCAATTATACAAGGAGGATTTGATGGCTGGAAAGGAGCAGGATCATGAAGTACAAAATATTCCTAATTTAGAGCTGAAACTGTTACCAGTCCGGTTGAAGTTCACAAGTCCAATTACATAGAATGAGAGGGACGATGTCAAGCTAATGACAATAAATAAGGTCAGCTGCTTGGGAGGCAACCCAAGAATTCAGAGTTGATCTTTCTATCCCTTTTCTTTTTAATTTGTTAGTTGTAGTTTTTTCTTCTTTGTATGATTTTCTTACATTAGGGACAATGTAAGGTTTGAGTGTGGGGGGGGGGGGAAGATTTATGTTTTTATTTTATTTAGGGATATTGATCCGATTTTGATAGGAAATTTGAAAATTTGATGCCTTTTGAAAAAATTTAGTTTCATAATTCTATTTGCCTATGTGTTTGAAGGTTAAAGTCAAAAATTGAAAATCAATGCTAAATTTCAAAATTTGTTTGATGTTTAATTGGTTAATGATTGAGAAAAACTAAGTCAAGAACCATAGTAATTGATTTAAATTGAATTTGTGTTGCATAAGTACTTGAACATGTGATATATGCTCATTTGGCTTAGTTATCTGTGGAGTTGTTTATGTACACTAATCTCATACTTTAGAACTATTGAACTGCTTATGTTTTTTGCAGGACCATATGCAAAAAATAATATCAGAAAAGTTAAAATCAAGGAAATTGTTGGAAAAGAGAAAAAGAAGTAAAGAGAAATCATGTGGTGGGATGAGATGGAGCGTAAAACGCACTCTCCCATAAACACGTGCGAATAAGTGAGATGGAGCATAAAATGCACTCACTTACAAAAGAAAGATTGAGGAAGGTGAAACGAAGCATAAAATGCATTCACCGGAAACAAAGAGTAAAATGAAAGGGTTCTGGTAAAAAATAAAGCAGGAAAAGTATGAATTGAGTCTTGAGTGGTGTGCACGGTTTTTCCTTCATGGTAACTAAGCTGAGTAAGTGTGTGGATCATAAAAGAATGCTTATGTGAATACAATTTGACTTAATGAAATTCAATGGTGAAAAGGCATGGTTGTTGTTTTGAGTTAATTGATGAAGCATTGATTATGTTTTTGTGGGTTTAGTGTTGATAGTCATGATTTGATTTGAAATCTTTTGACGTTATGGCTGAGTAGAGTTTTTGGAAATCAAACTTTTGGTTTACATGAGGACATGTAAAAGCTAAGTCTGGGGAAATTTGACGAGTGCATGATATTCATTTATTTTAATTCCTTTATGTGTAGTCTATTACATGTTTGGTTGCTAATAAGGGCTTATTAGGTTTTTTTATAGATTTCAGGTCAAAATGCAGACAGAACGAGAAAAAACGGGAAGATTGTTGGGTTTTTAATGCTAATTTGGATTTATGGTCTTGGCTTAGGACTTGGATTTTATTGTTGAGATATTCCTTAGCTTTTCGGAACATCTTGAATAGTCCCAATCGGAGTTCATATGGAAGAGTTATGATCTTTTTACCAAGCGGAAGGTGAAACCTCAGAGCTTGTAAGTTGCAATTTACATAGCAGTCACTTGGAGCTAATTTCAACCTTGATCCAATCCGAATCTGTCAATGCTCAAAGAATAAAAAGTTATAGATCTCGTCAATAGCTTTAATTTAATAGGTAGCGGGCCCCGTAACTCCTCTCGGATCAAAAGTTATGATAGTTTTACCAAATGACATTGCAGAAGAAAATGACTGACTCGGGGTGCACCAGAAATGCACTAAAATCAGAGTGGGGCTCATCAGTACACCAGATATTTTGGCACTGTAGCGCGGGGCATGCCCAAATTGGCCTAGGGACAGCGTGGGGCGCGCCTGGCGGCGGGGAGACAGCTTATTTAGGTGTTTTAGTGTCCAAAGTTGAGTTGTAATAGGATTTTGGGATGCCTAAAGTGTTAGGGTTTCTCTTAAGACTATAAATACTTGATTATAACTTGAATTTGGGGGATTGGATATAGGAATTCTTGGAGGCTATTCAAACCCTAGTTTTGGAGAATCAAAGCATGTCAAGCTAATCTTCTCAATTCAATTCTGAAGGGATGTTGAACCTTATTCATAATTAATGGTT
Organism: Panax stipuleanatus; assembly: GCA_020205555.1. Classification (NCBI taxonomy): domain Eukaryota; kingdom Viridiplantae; phylum Streptophyta; class Magnoliopsida; order Apiales; family Araliaceae; genus Panax; species Panax stipuleanatus. The sequence continues at coordinate 51,220,117 of CM035122.1, forward strand.
TGATCAAGTTTACTTTATTTATTTCATCGTATGTGAGATTTATTTTGATTATCTTCATAAACTTCTTGTATGATATACTATTTGATTAATTTGATATGGCCAGTTAGATTAATCTGATAAATATCATATCCTAGATTAATATATATATTAAGCAAACGATGTATGTCTAATCATAAGTAGCACTTAATGATACTTGATTGTGGACAAGCTTTTGGGTATTGTTAAAGTTTTCAGAAGACAAGTTAAATAATTCCTGATTATGTAATTGTTGCTTGGAACAATCTAATTCTCATTCTTCATAGCTTCTATTGTATTAAATCTAGACTGATAGTTCTGGGTTATATGATAGTTAGGATCTATTGTTGACGATCGTCGCATTAGATTTACATATAGGAGAATTTCGGATAATTAGCGATTGCGGTTATCTAGGGTTGTTAATCTCATTGAAGGATAGATATGTAAAACTTGATTAATCCATGATTGTGAAAAGGTGATATGAACTGACGAATTGAATATTTTTACTTATTGATATTTCTTCTAAATTTACTTTTGTTAATTTAGTTATTCAAAACAAAATTCCCAATTCATTGGAAACTAATTGATAAATATAAAACAATACACTCTCTGTGAGATCGATCCTTGCTATTGCTATAACTCATTCTTGGATGTAGAGTAGAAGCAAGGTGTTAATTTAGGAGTGCTAACGATAGCTCGCACTTATGGTTCTTCTATTGTATTTTTCTTCAGGAAGTTGTTTCTCTTTGCAGAAGGTCTATAAATTGACTAGTAAAAGTTTCTAATCGGTTGCTTGTTGAGTTGTTTGATGTCAAAGGCAATGGACTTAATTATAGTTTTAGATTCAATATATAGTTTATAAATTTTAGTCGCTCTCGAGCGATTTGTTTATTATGTTGGTTAATTTATGGACGTGGATCGATTAATTTAAATAGTTTTGGTGATTTATATAAATTGATGTGTGTTGATGAGATATAAAACAGGTACAAACATGTATAAATTTTTGGGGAAATCCACAAACAGGCAATATTTTTTTATTAATTAGCGATCGCATCCTGTCGCTGAGACGTATCAGCGACCGGGGGTGACTTGGCCACGTCAAAATAAGACGTGACTCAGCTTAGTGACGACATCGGTCGCTATCTGTCGGTCGCTGACACTCCGGCTGCTAAAAGTGATCGCCGCCGTGTAGTCAGCGACCAGATAATATGCGACCACTATCTGCGACCGAATACGGTCACAGACAGCCATCTGCGACCGGTTACAGTCGTAGATAGGCGGTCTCTAATAAGCCTTTTTCTTGTAGTGTGAACCAAAAGGTCAAACCTAAGGGTAAAAGAATTAAATTTAAATATAACTATTACATTTAAATCCCGGGCTCCATTACAAACGGGTCTTCATGCACTCCTTGCTCCTTTATCTCCAATTCTTCAAAAATTAATTCTAATTAATTCTATTACAAAACAATTTACAATAAATAGAAACCTTGATTAGCTGTCAAGGGGATTACATAGAAGGGAGATAGAATTTAAATTAAGAAAAATTAGATAAGACGAGGTACGCAGACCCCATTTATAAAACTCATAATTCATTTAAGCATCCAACTAAAATAAAATCCAATCACATTGGTCAATAGTCCATAATCAACCCCATTTATTATACACATCAATATATGCATCAATAAATAACATTCATCTCATGAATAATAAATCCATTCCATATATGCATTAATATCAATTTAATGGGCAATTAGAAATTTACTAGAAATAATTTTTGAAACAAAATAAACTTTTTTATTTTAATCAAAATTTAAATCATAATAAACTTCTTTATTTTATTTATCCAATTTTGAATAAAAATCAACTACTTATTTTTCAATCAAATTCCAAATCAAAATAAATTCTTTATTTTAATTAACAAGGAATCCAATTTCAAGTACAAAATAAACTCCTTTATCTTTAACTTAAAATTGCTGGAAAAATAAAATATATTGAATCCTATTCCTTATCAAAATTAAACATCTTTAATTTTAGGAAACATGAAATCCTATTCCATATGTGAATAAACTCCTTATTTTAGGAATCATGCAATCCTATTCCACATATGAATAAACTCCTTTATTCAAGTAAACGTGGAATCCAATTCCAATTTAAAGTAAAAACTTTTATCTTAATATATTCCAATTCAAAAAACATTTTATCTTAATTGAAATTAAAATAAAAAAATTCAGCTTCTGGTCAGGGGAGGGCGCAGCTGCGCTGGCGACCTAGAAAATTCATCAGGTAATAGCGCAGCTGTACTCCCAAGTGAACTGGAGATGGCGTAGCTATGCTGAGTCGCGGACAGACCAGAAAGTTATTTTGCCCAAAAAATTTGATCCAATCGCATACCATTCAAACATGGAATCATCAAGATCGATAATTAGCACAAAGTTAGGCCCTGATACCACTGTTAGATTTGTATATAGTGCAATCATGTAATCAAATCACATAAAAGTTGCGGAAGTGCGATAAAACGAAAGTAAAAAAATTTCATACAAACCATTACCATGATTATACTTTGTGATTAATTATCAAATAGAAAAGAGATATGAGATCAGATTCATACCTTGTATAAACTAGCTTCCTCAGGTACATGTTCACCTTCAATTCCTTTTCACGTTCAACTTTAATCCACGGGTTTGGTTCCTTCCTTTGATCAACGTTAGCCACCCAAGTATTTGGCCTCTAGAGGTGATCCACCAAGGAAGAACAAATATTCAAGAAGATGGGTGTTTGACAAAACCCTAGTTTCATTCTATCTAGAAAAGGAGTGCTCTCCCAACTCTTGAAATTAAGTGTCTAACCTTCTTCCATAATAAGACTTTCTTATTTATAGATGTAAGCAAACCCTCCTAAATAATTTAGGATTAGGGTTTTATATTAATTAATTAAACCATTTTAATTAATTAGGCTTTCTAATCTTATTATGAATAATTAATTAACCTCTTTAATTAATTAGCTTTCTAATCTTATTCGGAATATATATGAGATAGTATTATTAATAATATCAAACTACTTTAGAAATAAAATAATAATAAATAAATAATAATAATAATAAGACTCCTTTTATTAATTTATATTTAATATTCAAAATAGTAAATAATAATATAAGTATT